>OX411788.1:9698904-11078070 GCA_948252455.1 Acleris cristana | reverse complement strand
TAATCGTAATCACATTGGCAATATTTTAACGATACAACAGAATCTGTTAGCTAAAACTAATTGGAACAGCCTTAAATCGTATACATTGACGAATCCGCTAACCACTCAACCCTTGTAGCCGGCGCCTGCGACGTTGTCACGCTGTAACGACCCAGTTCCCACCGCATGCGCATTTCAGGTCCCGCCCGACCAGTCACCAAGCGCCCGCGCATACACCGTCAGTGACAAATGAGCCTGTCTGGTGTCGATGCCGTTCGTCAATCGATTAGCGGATTTTGAATTCGTTTTACATAACGCGTGGTCAAACACGTTCTTAAAAGTTTAGGTGTGTTTATTTTGCTGTTCGTTTTGGTAGACAAAATAGGTGGTCCTATTAGAAATTGCTTTGACTGTCAACAATCCAGTGCCCAACAAGACACTTTTTCAGGCACAACTCATCTAAATAAAAGAATGCAATTGAATAAATAAATAGGTCAATATCGAATCTAGTGTACATTTATGTTTATGGTAGGATCTACAATTATGTATATCTAGTATATCCTCCCAAAATTGAAGCATAAAAAAAATGGCATGATCTCCTGACATTTTGACTATTTTTATATTTTTACTACCTGTCCGCGCTGTTTTTTGCATACAAACCTTATGAAATATACTGTACGTCCTATTCTTAGACCTGCTGAATATACACACAAAATTTCATAAGAATCGGTCAAGCCGTTTCGGAACAGTTTTGTTACAAACACTGTGACACGAGAATTTTATACATTAGATGTAGAGATAAACTTTAAATTTAATTTCGTCATCATCATCATACATTAAGATCGTAGCAGGTGGAAAGAAGTGGTCTCTGCCTACCCCTCTGGGAAACAGGCGTGATTTAATGTATCTATGTATGTACTGAAGACATTAAAAAAGAAGAAATTAAAAGAGTAGGTACGAAACCAGTGTCTTCAGTAATGATGCCAAATTAAATTTAAAGTGTATAAAATCTAAGTTTATTTTATCGTGGTTACACGAACGTGAATTTGTTTACTTCCATTCTCTATCATTACTCGTAGGTTTCCTAAATAATTTAGCTTCTCCATCGTACCTACACACTCTCGAAGAAAAACGTTACGCAACCGATTTTCTTGTCGTCCGATGATTACTTGCGTTATAATTCAAATTGCCAAACAACTTCACTTTTGGAGGAGCTGAATTCTCACGCAAACCACTAATGAGTCCATCAAATCCAAAACGTCATAAAAAACTCTAATTACCGATACTCTTATGCCTTTTGAATACCCAAAAACATAAACGCCGTCTCGTACAAGTTTGATATTAACAAATTTGTCACGGGTACCAGTCAAGACAGGTGGGACCCAAAACCACTTAATCAATACTTAGGATCAATTTAAAAAACGCTCTTCTTACCTTGAGATAAGAGTATTAATTCGCGGTTTTAATGGTATCTATAAGTTGGTTTGGGTCGAGACACATGTCACTAGTGCTTTAGATGTGTGTTGTGATGGATTGTGGTAGAAATCGGTCGTTTATTACATCTAATTTGAGCGATAAAAGATAAAAACTGGCGGTAGACTTTCACTGATAGGCAGGTGTCAAATTAAAATAATATTTATTCGCTTATTATTGGCCTCACTGATCATGTATTTGTTTCCGCGTTGTATTTATTTCTTTATACATTTAAGTAAGTATGTAAGTTTAGAAATCGTTGGTAATTATCGTAATGTCATGTTAGTAAAAGCCTAGTCTTTAGCAATTTTGAGTAACATTGTCCCCTAAGTTTTCTTGAAGCTTCTATATTTAGGATTTATGTCTCTATTTGAATGTGTGACAGTTGATGAGCCTGTTTGTCATTGTTTTTCGCTATATCTTTATATTATATAGCAAATAAATTTATGGTTTACAATAGGCAAAAAAAATTTGGTCCTATGGTAGAGAATGCCATTAGGTGCGCATTAGGTCCACAGTTTTTACTTACTATGCAATAAAGATTAAATGAATAAATAAATACAAGGAATATACTACATATAAAAACCGGGCAAGAGCATTTTTTACCATGTTCAGTGTGGGGTTCCGACGCCGTTACTACAAAAAACTATCTCGAAAGACGACAGGTATTTATTTATTTTATTTTATTTTATTTTATTTTATTAGGAGAAAAAACAGGATACAAATATAGAAAGTAAGTATAAAGGTAGAGTTAAACAATCGTAATGAACAAATTTGACCCCATGAATAAATCTCAATTACAACTTTGTACTACAATACAAAAAAACCGCGGATAGACGGACATGCCGCAACTATAAGGGTTGTTCCTAATTTGACTTCGGAACCCTAAAAAACAATATTTAACAGAATATTAGTCGTGCATACGAGTAAATCGTATAAAGGTTATTAATGCAAGTTGACCAAGTCGCCAAGGAATTATTTTGCGTGTAGATACAGTCAAGTGCAAAAATATATATCGAAAAAATCCTCTCATAAATATGTTGCGAAGTTCTTATTACACTGGAATAAAGCGCATTGGGACATATTTTTGAGATGTTGCGTTCTCCCATATTTTACCACTTAATACTGCACTTAATTTGAGCAAAAATATTGTTCTTAATTTGTGCAAAAAGGTAAATTATGTCTCTAAAAGTCTTGTATGAAACCAAATGTAACCTGCAAATTTTACGTTTCTTTTCTATGCCAATTATATTTTATTCTATTTAGTTACAATCAGTGAACCCACTATTACGGCTTGAAGGCTGACTGCTTCAAGTGGGTGTGAGCCTACGACACACAAATTACGAAAAATGACATGTCCCCTAACTATTTATAGAAACTGCGGCCGTGTCAAATCGATGATTATTAATTGCGATCATTATGGTTACAATCTTTGCGGTGACTTGAATGTCGCAAGCTCTTGGTTCTGCGGTTGGGGTTAAACGTTAGTTGGGTTTTAGGTTGCGATTTAGTTTTAATAGAGTTCGGTTAAGAGGACATAAATACATACATACATATATACATACATACATACATACATAGTTTCACGCCTATCTCTCAATGGGGTAGGCAGAGACTATGGAGCGCCAGGTGCACCGGTCCAAACATACAACTTTCGCTTCCTCTACATTCATCAGCCTCTTCATGCACGTACGTCGGTTTCGGGTGCTTTTGATTTAGCCATTATTCAGTACATCGCGCATCTGATCACCGTACGTCCGTCTAGGACGTCCCCTATCAACATCTCCGCTCACTCTCGCTCGCCATATCTCTTTCGTAACTCTTAAGAGGACTGTGGAGCTAAGCACTTCCATACAAAATTTGATAAGCCTTGGCTCAAACTTGGCTTGTACTATGGGTACTATAAGCAACGATAAACATAAATATATAGAAAAATAAATACTTATATACATAGAAAAGACTTAAGACTCAGAAACAAATACTCGCGCTCATCACAAAAATATTTACCCTGACCGGGAATCGAGCACCGGACCGATAGCTTCGTAGTCAGGGTCAATACCAAGTAGACTAACTGTGTCATCAATTAAAAATAACATATTTTCCTAGTTTAAGCACTAATTTATTTGCTAATAGCAATTTAATCAGTCGTATCTAAACGCTGTTTATTATTTGCGTCGTAAACTTAAAGTGGTCGTCCAATTAATCGTTTTGACATCGTCAATATTTTTGCGGTTAGCAGGTCAGGAACCGTACCATACACACATGCAACAGTTATTTGCATGGAAAAAGGTTAATTACAACTGTAATTAACAAAACTTGCGAAATACTTCTTTTGCAAATTATAAAATAAGCCAAGCCGGCTTTGTTGCAAAAAAAATGAGTTATCGAAGTTTATTTAACATATTTTTTACATTACCAAACTATCTAAAATAAACAGGGGGCTTAGTATGCTACGCGAGATTTACTGACATATTTTACGTCATTCATATGAAAATAAGAAAATATGACATAACGTCACACTTTAAGATGCTTAGTAATAAAAGGACTCAATTCACACAAATTACACTTTTATTTAAAACCTTAAATGTTTACCCTTACCTTTGTCCCCTGATATTTAGAATATAGAAAAGACATATTTGACACTAAATCGAGTTTGACGAGGTTTAACGTATTCACCTCGCCTCGCATGCTAAGCCCACAGAGTGTCCCTTCAACTAATCAAACGGTTGAATATGTTTAGTGTTCCCCAACTTCATTACTACGATTAAATACTACGGTTTTCATTTATTTTTTTAATGTCATGGAGATGGCCAGCGATCGCACAGGCCACCTGATGTTAAGTGGGACTTCAATCCCAAGACGGCAATTTTAAGACCGCAAATGCGTTGCCAACCTTGAGGAATGCGTCCATACTTATCCCCACGTTGGAACACAAAATTGACAAACACTGCTGCTTGACTGAAGATAAGATAAGATTTTTTTAAATTTTTTTAAATTTTAACAGAAACGTCTGTACGTAATTCAAATTATATTAAAGCGAAAAAAATTCGTCGGTCTTAGGCAGGATTCGAACCTAGATCTCCTCTGGCTTTCCGGGCCAATGCAGGCGCATTACCAATTATGCCACCAAGACCCTACTTAAGATCCACGTAATTAGTGACCGCTTACTTTTTCATACTCGGAGGGTATGCTGACGCCATCGCTTCGCTTCGCTTTAATATAATAAGATAAGATGGTGGTAGCGTTCCGAACGGACCCTGCATAAGGTCCTACCTACCACCACACATCAACGGCCGCTATGAGGTGTATAAACTTGACAAATTCTAGGCAGTACAAGGGTCAGAAATAGTCTCCTATCCCTTTTACTGAGTGCAACTTAGCACATTTTAAGAGCTTACCAGTTTAGAAGTATGAAACCACGACCCTGAAAAGCACGTAACGAATCACTTAGCTACAATTCGTAACGCATAATTATTAATTAACATAACAATTAGCGACACATGACATTGATGGTTTTCACACGGCCAACATGGCCGTTTGATCAAAACGCCGAAGCTCTCGCAATCGGTTGACAAGCATGAAGGCTGCAACGCTGCACGATCTGGTGACGTCATACATCGTGTTTGCTGATTACCCGTGATTGTCATCAGGGTCTAGGGTTGCTACTAGTTAGTTTTTAGAAATTAATGATAAGTATTTTTGTAGCTATGCAAACCTTAATACTTACTGAAGTATTTGGCAAAACGAATTGACCTAAATTGTTGAATCTATTGATTGATTTTACGGAAATAAAACCGTTTAGTATTTTTTTGTTATTTGGGTTACATAACTTAATTATAAACTTTTTATTTTGAAGTCCTTATTAGCACAATAATTTCTGACATAATGTGACTGTACCTACTCAACTGACAAAGATGAAAAGGTATCGACATTTTATAAAACAAACTGTACAGTACCCCAACGAAAATGTAAAGCCCTTTAGTGCGTTGTCATAGTAAACTTAAAATAGAACATCAAATGACACACATGACAATGACAATGACATTCACTATGACAAGGTTCTAAGTATGCTCAACATTTTTATTGCGTGACTGTACCTACATAGGAAGCCATTGAATGAATTGTTTATTTGGAACTACTATAAACCTATTTCTGCAAAACATTTCAAATTTAATCAAATTACCCAGAAATAAAATTAAGTATAAAACACCCACGTCGTTAATAAATGACACTCGTAATGGAGAAAGCCGAAACACGAAAGCAGTTATTAAATTATTGAGTTAATATATTCGACGCCCACCGACGGAAATCGTCAACTTCCGTCAACAAGGCGTTTAGGGGGAATTAATAAAACGTTTATTTCTCCTTTCAGTTTTAATCGTCGGCCCACGCTAATATAACTAATAATTATTAGTACACGATTTTTATTAACGACGTTATTTTTTAGGTGCTATTTTGTAATGACAAAATTGAGAAAGATTGGACGTTTTTTAGCGAACGTGATTTAGGTTTTTTTTAAGTTATATTAACGTAATGGAGACCTTATAAACGATATTTACTGTCAGGTAGATAATTTGTATATTTTTATTTAAAAGTGTAACTTGGCTAAATATAGTTAGACATTATGACAGATAAAATAACAATAACGGTAAATTTATTTTGTTGCTTAGCTTTATTTTAGCATGAGCATTTATTTGTGTTGATGTTTATTACCAAATTATATGAATCTGTAGATTTGTTATAAATTAATACTCGATTGAGACCAATTACAATTATACATATTTTTTTCAATTCTGGTAACCCTGTCGATCACTGATGACCACCGCGGCCTTGAGTACAGTCACGAGCATTGACAAAATAATAACATTGTGGATTTGTTTAATTTCGGCGGAAAACCGTCATCGTGCGTGACATATTAAAGTATAGAGCCCCCTGTAGAGGCGACCCGAGGCCACCACTAAGCAACAGCGTTTAACACAAAATATAATCGCCTTACCTTCAGGCAGGCTCTCAAATATTTTTTCCTCAAAAACTTTCAACAAAACGTGGTTCAATTTAAAATTATGTCTTATAATCTGAACAAGAAAGTCCATGTTATGCGTTTTAAATTAAAAATATAGGTTTTTTTAAACATGAAATTTATAGTTTTTTCTAAAAAAAGGTTGCTCTAGAATCTTAAACCAGAAAGTAAACAGGCGCGAGGCTTTTTGTGGAAAAAAGGTCACTCGCATTTCCTCTTAAAGCACGCTAAGTGAGAAAAAATACTTTTGTCATTTTTTATTTTTTTTGTTCGTTGTTATAACGATCCTTGCTTTAAAAAACTGGATTACGATCTATATTTATTTTGAACTTATTTTAAATTTAACTTATTTTAAAGTTTCGACGGGGCGGTGGTCCAGAAATATACTAAACTAAAGGCCCGCCAGCGGCTTCGCCCTGCTGCAAATTTCTGACTTTCCCGGTGGATTTTTCAACTATTTTCTCATACAAACCTTGTCCTGACAATGACGAACACAACAAAAAAGAAATCAGCCAAATCGGTCCAGTCTTTCGGAAGTTATGCGATCACATACATTTTGGCGATTCATTTTTATTTATATAGATACGATGGAGGTGGTATTTAATGGAAAACCAATAACTTTATTTTTCGGTGTATAAAGGTATTTTTACGTCGAACGTAATTTAAAAAAAAAATGTTAGTAAAAAGTGACAACCCTAAGAAATGATTATAGCAAATTAAGTGTAGGGAACCTCCTACACTCCTTCTGTCAAGTACTTCCTAAAAGTTAATTAAAATATGTATTAAATTTATTAAATTAAATATACCGTGTGGTGCCGGGTTTTAGAATGTTGCCACTCCATGTCTTTCCGTGGATGTCGTAAGAGACGACTAAGGGACTAAAGGCTGTGTAGTGCTGTTAGGCGATGGGTTTGCAACCTGTCACTAATACACTGGATAACATCTTAGCCTGGTTGTGCAAAATGTGGTCACAGAATTATCAACAAGTATTTGGAGTTGTTGGTGAGTCTGTGGCTCTGCCTACCCCACTCTGGGAATGAAGGCGTGAGTTTATGTATGTATGTAAATTAAATATCCTTAATAATCACTCAAGAAAAGTGAGTCGATTAACTCAAATAATTCAAGATACCTATTAAATATGTATTCTGTAAATTGGCCACTAGAGGATTCTTTTACACGTCGGTACACTATGTAATTTACCTGGAACAGTATTTCATGTATGACTCAACCAGAAGTACTCATGATGAAAGCTTAAATATAGGTCGACTCATACTTTTCTCAACACCTAAACTAAAAACTAGTGCACTTCTCACCCAATCAACACCCACCCATTAAAGCTTATAGCAAACAATATTCAGTTCCAAAACCAACTTATAAATATCGGCGGTCAAAATATAAACTAACATGGTCTTCATACAACTTTTACGAATAGTCTTAGATGCTAGCGCAAAACATAACAGCACTGATATCTTTGTGATCTATAACAAAGTTACGAAAACGCAAACGCATCCGAACAAACGACCAAAGACAATGAGCAGCGTAGCGCCATGAATCATAGACAAGACCAATGTAACTTTGCACCTCGTTTACTAAGAGTCCTTAGAGATGAAGTTTTAGGTTATTTTGGTGGAGGTATTTGGAAATATTTTGCTAATGGTTGAGGCCCAGTTACGAAACTTCAGAGATGTATCTTAAATAGACGTTATCAATCAAATGTTTCTATCGCAATAATAAATGTAAATAGCACTATCGTCGCGATCGCTATTGTTGGACCTGAAGTACGAAATACATTAGCTGCTTTTTATTTTATGGTATAGATAGGCGAACCCTGTTGATTATGTCTTATCTCTGACCTGATCTGTAACTACGTAAGATAACTTACTTTCGCTCACCATAATCGGTGGCCTGCGCGTTGTTGTCGACCTAAAGTTTTCTAGGGTATTTCCACCTGCAAGAAATCTTTAGCGAGAACTGTCTGACAGTAACTTGTAACAAATCCGCAAGTGTAACTTAGGCACTGTCGGACATTGCTCGCAGCAACATAAGGGGAAATTTAAAATTTTGTAAAAGATTGATCGTTCCGAAATTATTTGACGTTTAGGAGAACAATAAGAGAAAAACCATTAACCTTTTAATCAAAAAATATTCCTGGTCTTAATCAGAATGCAACCCAGATTTCTGGCTAATCCCTAACATACAGCTTTAACATAATAAAACATCTGGCTTTATAGTAGTTCGCCATTTGTATATTTATGATGCAATTTATATCTAACATTCACATAATTTAATGTCACATTTATAATAATTATGTCAGTTGTTTTTTCTCATGATAAGCGTTTACAATAACCGATTTAACTCCTAGTTCAGTAAATCACATTATTTCGGCCTTCATCTTTATTTTTAAGGCCAAATGAAAGTAAAATGGTGTTCAACGTCATTTGAATCATTATCTTAAGTGAATCATTTGTCATCTCTCATTGTTTACGTAACGGATCATTCGATAATATTTGAATTTACTGCTACTGGGTAATAAAGACGAGTTTATTCGTCAGATAATAAACCAGATCTTTTCAACTTTATAGTGCACGTTTATTATAAGTAATACGCAAAGTTTTGGAGATTTTTTTGTAGTTAAATTTTGCAAAGACGTTTCTATAGTTATTATGTCACCGATTTGTATATAAAATCTTAATGGTTTTTTAATTAGGTACTCTAAAATAACTTTTTTTTGGATTTGTTTGTACGTATCATAAAATAACATCAAATAGCTTTTGGGCCTTTGTAAGTCATGTAAATGTAATCCATGTAATAATAACCTAACCTATAAAGTAAATGCTTGCCTCGATGTTTTTGGGGCAAGCTAATGCCATTTTTTAGTCAGGATTATAAAATATACATAACATGAAACCAAAGTAGCATGTATACCAACTGCGCTACGGCAATGATGTGAAGGAAATTAACAAACAAAGAAGTTCTATTGTACAAAACCATCTTGACCTTGGGACTCTCACTGCAAAGGTCAACACTTAACGGGCGGTATGTAGCTGGCCGTTAGTGACAAAGAAAAAAACAATTGCCAGTTTCGAAATGTTGTGGTCAAATGTGCATTTACATTTAAGCAATAGGCATTAAATATGTTACACTTGCACGGTACTTGAGGATCGACACAGAGTAGAAGTCATAAGTCAATCAGACACTTACGCGAAAGGGTTTCTGGTGTACTTAGATATCGACAATGTTATTGATATCTAAGCGATGATTTCTATTATCGATTTAATTTATTAAATCATCTAAAATAATCTTGCAAATTAACACCATTCTTCTTAGTTAATAGATATTTGTACCCACTGCTGAAGGTTTTCCTCTTGCATAGTTAGTTTTAGATTTAGTGGAGCAAATCTGGTCTAGATTTGCTGGAAATGAACGAAAAGAATAGCCATGCGTAAGACGAAATTCTACAATAAGTTTCGCAAATACATGTATTTCCCGTTGTTAACTTTAAGTCTTCTCCCTATAAAGCAAATGCATGTAATTTCAATCGCGGCCAATATTCATTATTATTGGACAATTGCTCCTAATTAACAAACACTCTGTATAAACAGTTGGCAAAGCAACCAATACTGCTATTCATCTTGTTTCACAAGTCACCCCGACATCTACATAGAACAAGTGACAGTTCATGAGTCAGTCCCATGTAAATCATAAATGGTAAACCGCCTAGGTGGTGAACCAGCTGGTTGGTAATTTCTCAGCGACGGTATCAAGTAATGAAGCTTGAGATAAGTTAGAATTAAGTGTACTCTTCGAGACATTAGGATGAAAATAAAATGTATACAAAAATGTTGAACGAGTATAGTGACTAATTTAAGTCAAATGGTGTTATATTGTATCAAATGGCAAATAATAAAGAGGAATCACGTTTTAATTCACGTTTTATAAGTAGGTTAAATAATTATGAATTTGTGGCGCTTGCAGTGAAGACCATGGGACCTTGGTCAGCTGATATGAAAAGCTTTATTAAGGCCCTGTCATCCCGGCTCATAGACACCTCCGGAGGTCTTAGAGCTGGTGCTTACCTCTCCCTAAGGATTGGGCTAGCTATCCAGAGAGGTACCTAATGCAGCCAGTGTCATGGGGACCATGCCGCGAGCAGACCTGCTAGAGGGGGTGTTCTTTTTATAGTGGTGATTATTATTTAAATTTAATATTTGAGTAGATTAGTTTTATTTTTATTTAAACAAGTTTAGTTTTAACTTTTACTGGTATGTAGATCTTCTTGGATGAGTCGATAAGCCTCCTAAAATACATCGCACTCTGCAATTAAACCCTTCGTTCTTCCCTTGATGTTTGTATCTTCTGATCTCTTTTCATATTCTTACCCGAGTGTAAAAAATACATAAAACCTGTAATATCCTTTAACTGCTTGTAATTCAGCTTCCGTTTTTCATGGCCATAAAAAAACTTTTTTTAATCTTCCTTTAAAGGAGGCCATATCATAGCACAGGCTGTTGGAGAAACACCGCAAATAAAAGTTTATTCCATAGTCTCGGTAATCGCTTTTCTAGGTCAAACCAGTGACCCATTCCATGTCTGTATTTCATCCAGCAGATGCAACTGACGATAGTCAAGCCTTTATCAATGGATTCGCACGGGGACCCCGTGATGCGTGGGCGCCGACGCGTCAAGTGCTGTTACAACACGGCGTGGGCGATGACTCACGGTTGTGCAAATAGATGACACCGCGCATTGGGATCGATGTCGGTGCAATATCTTTTGTTGTTTTAAGTTAAGTTGACAGTACTATGCGTTTGCACGTCATCTGGTGTTAGGACGCTTTTATTACATAAAGGGTTCTGCGTAGATGTCTGACTAGATGAAGATGTTTTTGACAGAGCCTTCAATGGTGAGAAGAGAGTGATGATGGCTAGTAAAGGCAAAGGTCATATTGGTAGGTAATGCAACTGATGACCAGAAGAGTTATAGTTTTACCTTTAGACCTCGATTATTATTTAAGGCAAGCTTCATGGTCTTAACTCGTAACACAAGCGTAATTCCGTACTCATAAAAACGTGTGAAGCTATACAATTAAGCTTACGTGATTCAGTACAATTTTCATGACCTAGACTAGTTTTTCTAAACCAACTGTATCTAGGCCCTATATCCTATCCAAAAAACACTTCTTCTCCGCTGACGTTATTAACTCATTAACCTTTTCACCTGTTCGGGTTGATAAACCAGCTCAAAGTTTTCACTTCATTAGGTATACCTATCTCATGAGTCCTTATCAAAAATACAAGTATTGAAGAAGTACAAGAATAGATAATGTGGAAGATGCTGACGTTAGCATCAACTTTAACAGCCGACCTCATTCAAAACTGGCATTAACCGTAACTTTATTTGTTCCGACCGTACTCCAATTACGACACACGCGAATAAAAATAGGCAATTTGGGCATAAATCACGACATATGACGAAACTGCACCAAAAAACGTCTGACGAACCGAGTGACCAAGGGGCACAATCAGTGGTAATCGGCTCAATCGAGTTGCGCCTCAGGACACTATTAACATTAGAGCCAAGTCAAATAAAGCGTGTACAAGATGAGTCGTTAGATCAGATGGTAGATGCTGATTACCATGTTGTATGTCGTCGGGGTTGGTGGACAAGGATGGCAAAAGATAAGCTGGTGTTCTTGTAACCTTGACTATTGGGTTCCGAACTTAATCTATTCAAACAAGAAGCAAACAAATAGAACTATCTGAACCTGAACACAGAAGCACAAGTTTCCTTCAAATTTAATGGTAACACTATAAGGATTTTTCACCCAACCAAATATAGATCGTCAATGGCCAGGGATGGCCGTCAGGCTTAGAGACTTACCCAATGCTCTAGCGGAAAAGTAAAACATCTTTAGTAAACCTGCACATTCGAACAGCTGAGTGTGAAAGACAACTGAGTGTGTGTGTGTTTGTATGTGATTGCACAAAAGATCCTTAAGGGGTAAAGGGGTATTGGGAATAGCCCATCATCTGATGTAAGACAAGATACAATAAAACCCAACCAATTCCCTTAGGTCATGAGGAGTTATTCTTAAAAATGGTCTTCTTTTACTTTACAATTTTGACATATTTTGGTATAGAGCTTATACCTAAAGTTGCATCTACACGGAAACTTTTTTGAGCAATTATTGACCACCATCATTAGCTGCCTTACTCTAATTTGGTGTAATAGAATGAGACACCTGTACTGTCGACGGGCAATTCATTACCCATGTAAGTTTATCGTTAGCTTTAACAATTGCTTTATTTTGGAAATAAATAATCATCGCTTGAAAACTAACCTTTCCTAATAATCCGGCTTTTAAGACCCGATACACATTGGGCACTTTCAAACGCGCGCTTTTGCCAACACACCACAAGCGCGCGCTTGCATGTGTACACATCAACAGAACTCCTGGTTCTCAGAACGCGCGTTGGCAATGCGCGCGTTTGAAAGCGCCCAATGTGTATCGGGTCTAAGACTTATAATCTCAATCTAAAATGACAATTTGAATGTCGAAGTAAACTTGGTCTGAGATAACCTTTCGATTTCATTGCCCAGATCGCTCATGAAGCGACACTTCCCACAGCTCCGCTCTCCGACCTTGACCTATCGCGGTCAGAGCTAATGTGGTGCGCTATTGTCCGAAAACAGCTAGGAAGTCGGGTGGGTGAAGGACTTGACCGTATAAGGCCTGGTTAAAGGCGCCTGAAGAGGTATTTAGAATTTAGAATTATTTTGTGAACCTTTAATGTTGTGATTGCTATTTTTCGAAAATGATGCTAGTTTTGGCAGCTTCGGGTTATGATGTATTTTAGTAAGTAAGAAAGTAGTCGTTTTTTGTAAGGTGAGTCATTTGAGAATTGACTTGCATCTCAGCAGAACTTGTTCAAGTTCTCTATTATACTCGGTAAAACCGTATATCTTTTGACGTGTTATCTTATTGTCAATGTCACGGTAAGTAGCATTATTTACTTGACAGTAATGGCGGCTGAGTTAAAACAATACGATAACATGTAAAAAGCAATATAATAAAATAAATAAAATAAATAAATATCAGGGGACTATGTCACACCGATTGACCTAGTCCCAACTATGCACTAGGCTTGTACTATGGGTACTAGACAATGATATAAATACTTATATAGATAAATATATACTTAAATACATAGAAAATATCCATGACTCAGGAACAAATATTCGCGCTCATCACACAAATATCTGCCCTTATCGGGATTTGAACCCAGGACCGCTAGCTTTGTAGGCAGGGTCACTACCAACTATGCCAGCGCGTCGTCAATATAAATTTGCCGAATAGAATAGACACCCAGCAGTTGTAGATAAGGTTATAATCAGCCTCTTCTCTAAAAAATGAGATAAGATAACACATTGTTTGTTGCGAGAATTGAAAGACCACGGGGAATTTATAATTACACTTGGGAGCAAAGAAATCAAATAATTTTCCATAAAAAGTGGCTCGTTTTCTTTGCTCCCAAGTATAGTAAGCACTGACGTGACTATCCTAGAAACTATTAAATAGGTTAGTCACTAGTTTGAGAAACGCTTAAAGCTATCCACGCTGGCTTATAACGACCATATCTGGTTATTAATACCCGTCGACAAACAATACCCAAGCAAATCTTTCCAAACTGGAGACAATCGCAATACATCTGTAACGAAATATAACAACCACAGCTGTCGTTCTTTATTTGGGTAAATGCGATATACTGCATTGCCGTAAACTGACAGTTATCTAACAGAATGTTGGCAAGATTGACTCTAACTGTCGGTTTGGTTGTAAAATTTTAGCACTGCGCCTACGTCTAAGTAAATGGTGGCATTGGGTTGAGTTTGATTCCTTTGGATATGCTGATTGACACACATTTATGGAAAGTGATTGTTTTGTGGTGTTTTAAGCAATGTTTTAAGCATTTCGAAGTCACTGTTGTGATGTCAATTAAATAACAATCCGTATGTAATGGCGACCCCTATGCTCTGATAATTCTTAATCTCAAATCTCTCTTTCGGTTGATATTTTTTAAATGTTCCGATTCAAAACTTAGCTAAGCATCATCCTGATAACAGTACTGTAGTCGAATTTTGCCAACATGACGAAATTTTTCAAGTCATATGACAAAATTTTGCACTCGTGGTGCACTCATTTAGCAGGTGTTTAGGTACTGGTACAAATAAATAAATTATATACTTAAAGTAAAAAGTTGTAAAATTATCAGATTTAAATACAGCTTAATAACAATCGAAATACGGGTCACAGCAGCAGCGTAATTTTTTTCACTATTTATTAGTAAAAGTGGCAAACTGTGTAAATTTTTACTTAATGAATGACAATTCGCCAAAAGTTCAAAATAATAATGACAGAATATAGTATACAAACAAAAGTTTTTTAATGATAGTGTTACTCGATGATTCTTGCTACTGTCTATTTGTGTCAGTGTCAGCCAATTTCAGTATCGAAAAACTCAAAAAATTTAACATAGGTTTTTGTAGAACCAATTCCGGGATACTTAGGGATAAACTTAAATTTTTAACGTTTCTATATCCTAATTGATGTCATCAGCACCAAAACTTTGACCCTTGCATATTAATAAATAATAATAATAAATATAAGGGGACAATTTCACACCAATTGACCTAGTCCCAAACTAAGCTCTAGGCTTGCACTATGGGTACTAGACAACGATATAAATACTTATTTAGAGAAATATATACTTAAATACATAGTAAAAATCCACGACTCAGAAACAAATATTCACGCTCATCACACAAATATCTGCCCTTACCGGGATTTGAACCCAGAACCGCTAGCTTCGTAGGCAGGGTCACTACCGACTAGGCCAGCGCGTCGTCCTATTGTTGAAGCTTTTTTAACATCCTTGGAATCCGTCCGCCCGTTTGGTAGATATATCATTCCACAGACAAACACACATACAAACGTTAAACTTATAATCTTTCTGCGTCAGGTGTTCAAAACAACGGAGGCAAGAAAATCTTGACTATTCAAGCAAGACTAACATGAGCCGCAACGCAAGAAATACGCCCGTGCAACTAATTTCCAATAATGTCCATAAACGGCAGTGGCCACTTTCCATATGGCCACTTTCCATTAGGTCTACCGTCTGCCTGTATGCCAGGCTTCAGAAAAAAAAACTTGTTGTTCCTATCTATTAAAGTTTAATGAATGCGATGTACGTCATTAGCAAGTCTAATAAAAAACAAGCTTTAAAAACTCGACTGCTTGTTTTGATATTTTCGTCTACGTAATGTACATACAGAGGGGTAGGCAGAGACCACTTCTTTCCACCTGCTACGATCTTGACAAATCTCTTTCGCTAATACGTAACGTACGTTACGTTTATACGTTACGTACGTTCTTGCGTCTACGTAATGTAAATTATGTTTAAAAAAAATAACCCCCTTCTATTTACTTTGATTAAAATATTAGAAGCCTATGCCACCCCCTCAACCAAGAGGAATCTAACGACACGTTATATGTTTAAATTGATCAAACCATATGGGCTGCAGAGCGTGCCGCAGAAACCGCCGAAATAAACACACATATACAGGGATATTGGTTATTGATTATATTCCTTTTAAGGGGATATAGTACAACCCATTTGCAGCAAAAAATAACATATGACACCCTGTCCGAAAGTTAGTAGTTTCTTAGATATAGAGTTTTTTAAATTACTATGGAATTTACAATTCTGGTTGCTTGAACGTGATTATCTAAAATTAATTGTATGCCATGTATGTATAGGTATGTGTATTGCTGAAATAACTACCTAGATTTAATAGCTATCAAACGATGTATAAAAAGATAACACAATTCAAGTGCGTTGCAAATTATTGAACAGGAATTCAAACAGGGTAGCAAAATGTCCTAGGAAATTTGATAAACATTCTTAAATTTTCAGAAAACGGTAAAGGCATGTACCATATGACCTTTTTTGCTGCTTGTACTATATCCCCTTAAAATGAATATATATTCAATAACCGATAAACCTATACACTCGAAAAACATAACCCTCCTTCTAACGCAGTCGGGTAAAAATTGTCATATAGGTGGCGATATGGTCGATGGCAATGGCGATGGCGATGGCGATGATGATAATGATGATGATGATGATGATGATGATGACAATGATAATGATGATGATGATGATGATGATGATGATGATGATCTTTTATTTTCCTCATAGGTGATGTGAAAAGCAGTATGTGTCATACGGTAGCAAAATAATTTCCACCTTGGGCGTTAACACTTGAATCCCTCACTACGCTCAGGATTCAATGTACGCCCTCGCCGTAAATATGTAATTTTGCTCTCTTGTGACACAAATAACATTTTTTGTTGCATCCGTGCTTGTCAGGACAAGGTTTGCATGAAAGAAAAAAATATATAACCCACCGGGAAAGTCGGAAATTGGCAGCAGGGCGAAGCCGCTGGCGGGCAGCTAGTTAACCGATACCGAAATACCGTTCTATTAATTTTGTCTGTCTCATAGCATATTCCTACGACTAGACAATGTCATCATCATCATCATCATGTCAGCCGAAAGACATCCACTGCTGGACATAGGCCTCCCCCAAGGCTCTCCACTCAGACTGGTCTTGTGCTTTTCGCATCCACCGCGTTCCCGCGATCCTTACAAGGTCGTCACTCCGTCTTGTTGGAGGCCTACCAACAGCTCGTCTCCCGATCCACGGACGCCACTCAAGAACCTTCTGACCCCATCGGCCATCAGTCCTGCGAGCAATGTGCCCCGCCCACTGCCACTTAAGTTTAGCTATTCTTCGGGCTATGTCCGTACCCCTTAGTTCTACTGCGGATATCATCATTTCTGATTCTATCGCGCAGAGATACCCCGAGCATAGCCCTCTCCATAGCCCTCTGAGTGACTTTGAACTTCCGTATGAGGCCCATTGTTAGCGCCCACGTCTCAGATCCGTAAGTCATCTCTGGCAACACACACTGGTCAAAGACTTTTGGCTTCAAACACTGCGGTAATACAAACAACACTAGACAATGTAGTCAAATAATAAGTCAATGCCCATAGCTAATGCACTAATGAACAATTTGCAATTTATAATGGTTTAGTTCCGTATGACTAAAACAATTGTGGGAATATTAAGTGCCATTTGCGTTGAGGAAAACTATTATTGAGTCGATAAAAACTAAAGTTGACCTCAGAGGATTGTTGAGTTTAATGCATTTTTAAAGATTGCCCTTTTAGCTTAAACGATATGTCCTTGTATTTGTTTTAGCTAATTTGTAAAACTGTAAAGGATAATTTATATAGTTGGTTGGTTGACCACCGCGTTTAGCCAAGTTGTTAATGACCCTGCCTACGAAGCTAGCAGTCCCGGGTTCGATTTCCGGTATGAGCAAATATTTACGTGATGAGCACCTTGGAAGTTTTTAATGTATTTAAGTATGTATTTCTCTGTAAGTTTGTTTATCGTTGTCTAGTACAAGCCTAGAGCTTAGTTTGGGACTGGGTCAATTTGTGTGAGATTGTCTCCTGATATTTAGATACTTCTTTTATTTAATTTTTCAAGGTGTTAAGAGTAAGAAACCATATTATGGGTGTGTGTATTTATTTCCAGGCGGGTGTCGAGGTGGGTTGTTTTTTTTAAATTTTATCGATGATCTTTGCTAGAAAGAGAACATTTACTCACAAATAGATATATGTATCCCTACAAGAGACATGTACAGTCAAGGAAATTGATTCCTAGACCACTTTGGACTATATCAAAGTGACACTGTAAGAAGTCTCTTACATATTGATTGATTACGTCACTTTGACAAAGTCCAAAGTTTACTGTACACTGTAGCTCTTTTCTACTCGGTAACTTTATTGCTTTTTACATTTTATCGTATCGTCAACGTTATGATAGCTCTCATTTACTTGACAGTAATGGCGGACATGTTGAAAAAAAAACAAAGCTACAATACTTTGTCGAGAGTATTAGAGCCCCTCATACATAAAAATGAACATTTGACCTTAATGCGACTCAAATGGCCGGAAGAAAAATACTTAGGTTGACAAAGATTAACTAATATTTATTAAAGGCGACATTTAGTATTTACAAAATACTAAGGCCCTAGTCCAGTTGCATTTCGCTAAGTGTTTCTATTCGTTTCGTTTTTAAACCAATCGCGTCACTGGTAGATCACGTGATACGAAGAGTCACTCAATCTACCAGTGACGCGATTGGTTTAAAAACGAAACGAATAGAAACGCTAGTTAGCTTAATGCAACTGGGCTAGGGCCTCAGGTCTAACATCTCTTACATTTATGTCAAATTTAAGAGACGCAATCAAAATATTTTACAAGTTGCAGCAAAACAGTTGATCACCGTCACACTCCGGTAAAAGTTCTTTAAGGCACAATTCCCACTTAGTTAAAATTTTATCAAGGAAAATAACAGTACGCAGTACAGGAAACAACGGTGCATTATATTACAATTTGGCACATTATTGTCGCTATATCTTTGCGGTTCTCACACGGCTGTATCCGCAGAACGGTAACCAGTGCAACGATGGCCGTTAAATTAATTTAATTTGTGGGAACTGCAGTTGAACTGCAGAAATTGGCGATGGCATGAAACATAGATTGACAGAAGTTAACCAGCGCCTCTATTCTAGATGGTAAAATCTAAATCGTATTTGACCTGTTATGATTGTGGCATCTCCTAACCCACTGGGCTTCATATAAGAAATGAAATGAAATGAAATGAAATGAAATAAGCTACGTCATGTACACTGAAATGTCACCTTTTACCTGACGTTGTCAGAATGATGTAATAGGGTAGGTCACGACAGGACACTGCTGATAATTCATTATACCTACATTGCAAAATACTACCTTTATATTAACTGGGTAGTGATTCTCTGAAAAGCAAAGGTGCGCGAATGCAGGTGTGAATGTCCAAGCGGCGAGTTTAAGTAGTCCCGTCAGAGCGAGCAAAATACATTTTAGCGCGTGCATTCTCAATTAGGCAGCCTTATACGTTCGAGAAGCCATGCTGCCAAATTGAATACACGCGCTGAAATGTGTTTTGTTCCCTTTGATGGGACTACTTAAAGTCGCCGCTTGGGACATTCACTCCTGCGTTCGCTCACCTTTGCTTTTGAAAGAATCACTACCCTGGGCTGGGCATATACTTAATCCACGCTATTTTGCTGGTAGAAATAAGATGGGTTTACAAGTTTTCTACTAACGTTAAGGCTACAGTTAAATCAATCAACACGAGTTGCTTGGCTTTGAATTATTTAGACCATTTGTATGCAATTATATAAGCATATAAAAATAACTAATAAAACTGCACTGACTAAATAAACATCCTATTGAGTAAATTCAAAGCAGCCAGATTCTAAACCGTTATTACCGCTGCGAAAACCAAATGCAAATTCGACGTTTAAATTTGTCGCGAAAGACCTGTATCATACCGGTTATAGTGACGAGACAGTATAAATTATCGATTATCGATGTTTATGGCGATACTGTTCGTACGATTTATTGTGGTTGCGTAGTTATCGCGGGTTAATTGTTTGTTGACTGTACACCTGCATTATTATTTACGATGGGAACCAAATTTGACATTTTGCGAGGGATTTTGAGTGTTGTGTGGGTTTTAAATGTTGTAAAATGCAATATGCAATTTACGGACAAGCAACTAAAATTATTAAGGGCATCAATTTTAGCTTATAAGGTACAGAGCACGTAAAAATAGCTTGAAATGTCTGTAGCGGTAAGTCTTAATTGTTTTTACCTTATTTGGTTACTAAGGGGTTAAATAGAAGTCCTATGCATATTTATGTTTAAATAGGCTTAAATCCTGATAAAATTACTATAGCAACGTCAATTTTACAATAAAAGGTAAGTCTCACTGGGAAGCCATTAAGAAAACACAGGCTCGGTATATTTAGTTTAACTCACTAATATCAATTTTAAAAATGTATTCATTGATTATGTCCAATAAATTCGCAATTCGACAAGCTGTATTTCGTCATTCATTATACTACTAATATTATAAATGCGAAAGTTCGTGTGTTTGTTTGTTACTCCTTGACGCTGCAACGGCGTACGGATTTGGATGAAATTTGGAATGGAGATAGCTTATACCTTGGATTGACACATATGCTACTTTTCATCTCGGAAAATTTAAAAGTTCCTGAGGGCATAACGATGATTGAAATCTACAGTTATATTTAATATCCAATATATACATTTTTAAATGAGAAATGTTATTTATTAAGAAATTTGAGGTAGTACATTTGAAAATACTAAAATAAATAATAATACTAAACTTCAACTAAAATAAAACTTAATATACAAAATAAATATAAAATAAATTCTAATATATTACTACATAAAATAAATTCTAATTTTAAAATATTTCCATGTACCTACTTTTATCCTCTTCAATAAATCATTGCAAAATATAATCGATGTCACAGCGCTGCAACAATTTGCAACATCTCTAAAAATTCTCATCCTCAATGAAGCCACAGACTAAGTTAGTCGATGTGACAAATTCGTAATGCAGCTTATCGCAACCCATCAAAATGCGTGTCCTCGGGCCAACTGGATGGACGTGAATTTTTAGGGTTCCGAATATTGACGCAAAAACGTTTTAGCCTGGTTTTGTGTTACTGATAAAAACAGTAGGTATTCAAAATCAAAAAAGTAAAAGAATGCATCAAAAAAAGTGGTTGACTATTTTTTGCCATCATAACCACTGGGTAGGCAGGTAAGTCGGTAAGTACTAATAATTTGCACTAAACCTAACGTTTGCATATTCTATAGGCTTCATACTTTCGATTAGTATGTAATTGGTCTATTAAACAAGCAATAGCAATTTAAAAAAAAAACATTTTTTTTTTAATAATGGACTGTACTGGACTGAAATTTTTCAGTCAACCTATTAGCCATATATTACTTACCATAATAAATTTGATATAAAATACTTTTTATCGAATAAACAGCTGAATGAAGATCGTCTCCTATTCGAATCTCAGACCAGAATTGTATAAGAATTCAAATCATACTGAGCTAAACCGCTGGATTTAGGGCCCTGCAATTTGGAGGGAGTATACCTTGGGTACTCTAGGGGTGCACTGAGAAAGAACCCCCAACGAGAAGAAATAGGGGGATTAGCGGGAACTTATTCTATGCGTACGAAGTCGCGGGCGTCCTCTAGTTACCAATAAGGCTAGATCTTAATGCCTGAATATCAAAATGCCTGATGTATTTCTCATGACACTGAGTCAATTTGAGATTAAATAAAGATTAAGGATATATGAAATTCGGTCATAATACAACCTACCGTATGTCTCAACATATTAATTATAGGCACGAGTATCAAAAGAACTAATAAAATTATGTACTGTTGCGTATACATTTTTTTATACTTAATCTTAAGAAAATGATTTCTGAGGAACCATCAACCGACAAACCTAACTCGCGCGCGCGATCGTCTTTTTCATTTTTAGTTGATGTGACAAATTCGTAATGCAACGCGCGGATCCGTCGCGCCCATGAGAGATTCGGCGCAGCCTCCAAACTGTTATTGCTGACATTAATATTATCGCATTTGACACGAACTCGTTGCCGCGGGATTGGTTGTTATTATAGATTGCTTGGCAATTTTAAGTAATAAGAGGTTGGCGGTAAACGCGATTGCGCTTTGAGGTTCGTGCAATATCATTCTGCCAAAATGTTTAATGATATGAAGCTTTAATTTAGTGATTTATTTATTTTGCCCGGGACTTTGTCCGCGTAAATTTCGATTATCGTCATTATCAGAGGACTTTTAAAAAAAAATCGGTATGAAAAGTAGTTTATAAGCTATCTCCATTTCCAATTTCAGTGCAGCCATTGCAGCGTGAAGGAGTAACAAACAAAAACACAAACTTTTACATGTATAATACTTTGTAAGTTTTATTTTAGCACGAAAAAATCCGCCAATTTTGAATTAAATACGCACTACTAATAGAAATGCCATGGATATTTTGTTGAGTACCTAAACTGATGAAAGTGATTATATGACTAATGGCGGATTTTACCAACCGAGCAGCGTAAGGTCTTATACCTAGATTAAACGCCGAATTTGTATAGACTAATCTCGCAGTAAGTCTTATTCCAGTTTGGTGAAATGCGGCCTAACAAGTAAAAATTTAAATTACATTAGTAGTATTTTTGGCAAGAAATTTGCTGATATATGCTTTTAATGCGACTAGATCAACTGTAACATTTATGGATCAATTTTATAATAAAAGGTGCAATGTACAAAATATTAAGTGTACGAATACGGTTCGATGTGTTTTAATCTACAAGTATACGTTGCTAACAATAAAATAAAATAATAAATATAGCTTTTAAAATTTTCATAAAGCATTGTATTTTTTTTGCCGGTATTGCCGGTGCGCTGCGTTGTTCTACATATAAATTATTCCGACGTGTGACACACCATGCGTTGAAATCCGTGCGTCGTTCTATGTTAAAATCATCGCTGTTAATAAATCTCAATGTGTAAATCTATCCTACTCCGTAAAACCCCATGGCTATTTGACATTCTATCGTATTGTTATAGTTATTTATGTAACTGGTTCATAATGAAGCCTCTTAAGGTACGAGAGCCGAGGTTAGAGCGCGAGCTTGCGAGCGCTCTAAATACAGGCACGAGTACCTTAAGAGCTAATTGTGAACCGTTGCATACATAACTTTTTCTACAAGCTTAAAATGATAATGATAAAAATAAACAATCGCTAAATTTTCTCGTATACTTTACTCGATTTTTCTGCTAACAAATTACTTATCATCAAAGAAATTTTCACTATTCCGATGCGCATTAATAGTTTGTGAATTTTATTGATAAATGTTAACAAATTTCACGCGTATTTTAATAGTTACTAAAAACAGTTCTATCAATTTATCATAAACAAGTTGGAATGCCAAACGAAACGCCATTTTGTTGATATCCATATTGAACGTAACCATGGTAACCAAATAACAAATCGATGGATATTAACCATCTATTTTTAGTAATTGAATAAAAATGTTATTTGAAACACATATTTAGTCTCAAAATGAATTTTATTTTTAATATACGTAATTTTAATTGGTGTTAAAATGTTTTTAACGGTTTATATACAAATTATTAGGATGTCAAGTGTTAACTAAACGCCAAGACTGATATCCGGAATGACCGTTACCATGGTAATAACAATGCTATAATAAATTATAGCACTGTTGTTACCATGGCAACGCTAATTATAGAATTGTTTTTACTCTTCGGTTACGCTATAGGTGGTATTCTGACACCATTAACGATATCAATATTAGCGGTTTATAGTACGCGAGTAGAAAAACGTTATTATACCTTTTATGTACCTACTTGACAGTAATGGCGGCGGATTTAAAAATGATACGGTAACTTGTCAAAAGCAATTTACAAAAAGGCTTTACCAAGTAGAACAGAGCCTCTGTATAGTCTCTGTATCTCGTAGTCAGAGATTCACCACTCAAGGGCAATACCATTTCCATTTCTCGCTAGCTCTCATCACGTGCACCTCCTTATAAAAATCGACTCTCCCACGGCTATTACAGCGAGTGCTTTATTCGAGTGCTAATTGCGTCGTGTTTTTGCCCATATCCACTGTTTTATGATAATGTACCTTAATTTGTATTGTTTCTTGTTGAAATTTCTTTAACTAAATTGGTCAGTTTTTACCTTATCGAATTGGGTTGGTGATTTAACGTCACTGACAAGGAAATCGATTTGTTTTAAATGCGATAAAATTATATCGATTTGATTAGCAATGGGTAAAAACTGACCGTGTTTTGATAGATCGCTTGTCGTTATATTGCCTACTATTATTTTACTTTGTGTTGTAAAAATCCGTTAGATCAATCATGTCCCGATTTAATATTTGAACTGACATTTTTATTCAGAGAACTTATAAATTAGAGGGAGGGATATGAGATTCTAAAAGTTCTAATAATAAATATCAGGGGACAATGTCACACCAATTGACCTAGTCCCAAACTAAGCTCTAGGCTTGTACTATGGGTACTAGACAACGATATAAATACTTACATAGAGAAATATATACTTAAATACATAGAAAACAACCATGACTCAGGAACAAATATTCGCACTCATCACACAAATATCTGCCCTTATCGGGATTTGAACCCAGGACCGCTAGCTTCGTAGGCAGGGTGACTACCAACTAGGGCATCGCGTGTCGTAATAGAACTTGATGACTTAGAAGATCGAACTCAAGCGAGATATAACTTTAAAAAATAAATTATTAGTTTAGTTGGATGCCATTAGTGCAAGACCGATCATGGTTGGGAAATGCTTGTAGCAGTCTGTTAGTGTGCGAGCATAACTTGTTCGTTATATATTCGTTTATGGTCGATCATTTCATCTGTCATGTTTTCATATGCAAAAAAAGTAAAAATAATAATTAATGTGGAGTTATTTTGTTCACCCATTAATCCTTTCTAAAATCAGAGACCTTTTTTAATTAAACAGCTTGACAGACGGATTTTAATGTCTGTATCAGTAACAAGATTAACAATACAAAAGATAACCTAAGTGATATAATACCTTGGTTATATGTATAACCTAAAATACCTAGACAAAGCCATGTCTTAAAAGCCTAGTTTTAGCCAGTAAAAGTCCCATAGGACTCATAATACATCTCTTTCCTTTTCACTGCTTAATAATAAGGCCTCCAAGTTGTGATCAAAAGTGGCATGTACAGTTGCTCGGCTACCTGTTACTTTATCGAAATAATTTACAACGAACGTTTCATTACGCAGAATTTTTATTTCAACGAAAGGGATTTCTCACCACATGAGATATTATTTTTTGGAAGTCACAAGTCTAATCTAACCTAACCTACGTAATTAATGCTTCAGATATCCTGAAAACATCATGGTTTCAGCAGAAAATAGCGTTCGATGAAATTAAATTCGATGAAATGATACAATCGATGAAGTGAAATTCGATAAAATGATGGGTTACCACAGTTGCTCATTTAATTATGTTGAGCAATAGAACTCACTCATCCTTTGAATGTTTCCGATTGTTGGTAATCATTAGAACTTTATAGTTCACATTATAGTTGGCAATTAACTAGGATAATTCATTAAGGCACTCGTTCCATCGCCAGCGAGGAAGCGATTAGCTATCGACTATTTTCTCGCTCTAAAATGGACAAGTAATATAAATCCAGTGTCAATAAAAGAGACACATAGAGGTTTATTAATAGTTGGTCACTGGATGTTTTCGCCACAGGCGAGAGCTCTCTCTCTACTAGTTGATTGAACAAAAGATATAAATCCCGTGTCAATAACAGAGACACATATATTCATAGTGGATCGCTGGCTATTCACACTGCTGGCGAAAAACTCTCTCTCTATTAGTTTGTCGAACAATATACATAAATCCCGTGTTAATAAAAGAGACAGATATGTAAATAGTTGATCGCTGGCTGTACTCGATTCTCGCTTATCGTCGGCGGTGTTAGTGCCTAACTGCCGTACAGAGATTTTTCAGACAATTAACTCGGGGTGTCCCTCGGAATCCCTAACAACAATTGTCCTAACACATCGTTTGTCCGAATTTTCATTTGCCCTAAACTGGTTTTCAGATGAGAAAGGCAACTTTTTATTTTTTCCAATTATATCTGCGGTTCGGTTAGGTTAGGGTTGTATTATAACAACACTTAAGTCATAAAATTAAAACGGAAATGGCTTTAGGATAAACGAAATTCGGGCAAACGATGCATTAGGACAAATGACGATTAGGGATTCCATAGGAGAACCATTAACTCGTTCCTTTTTCGAACTTGTGAATAAAAAACCGCAGTCAAAGCGGAGGCCCATACGAAATGCATACCCAAAACGTGGCGGAAGCTTTCTTAGTATGAGGAACGTGCTGCAACGCGCCGCCTCCGCTTTTAGTTTGTTTTCGGCTTAAAAGATGACTTAATCGTCATTAACTGACTCTGAGTGCGGCAATACTTAAGTGCTTAACATTTTCATTGGGTTTCATTGGCTTTTAAATGGTTATCAGCCTTTTAGCAAAAATGTGTTTGGCAAAATGCATTGTTTCCCAACCGTTTCATTTGTCAACCCGCTTTTTTCTCTGTAACCGTAAATATTTCAGGATTTTTGTAAAAACGAACCTAATATAACCTATACGATTCTACACGATGGTACTGAAATATTTACAGTTACAGATAAAAAGCGAGTTGGCAAATGAAATGGTTGGGAAACGATACATTTTGCCAAACAATGTTCAGCCAAAAGGCAGGATACTCTCTAATATATTGGCACAACACTGAAAACCATGAAGTATGTTTAACCGAAAAAACATGATCATTCACTATTTTGAACTACTGTATGAGCCTAAAGATCGAAACGATAGTTGTTACTGGTCCAAAAATAGTTAAATTTTGCGGCCACATTTTACTCGCTTGACAGTAAATTAAAATATGTTGAGCATTGTAAATATTGTAAATTATTTAAATAGTAAAGTTCAATCAGTAAACATTAAATCTTCGTCTTCCAAGGGCATGAGTTAGTCAAGTGCAAACTGAGTGTTTGACTTTTACTATTTTTCAAGAACTTGGTGCTACATTTCGTGATCAGTTATTCTAAGTATTTTTTGCTCTACTGTGTCTAGTAGGAAATTATTTTATTCAGTGATCATTTTTACTCCCACAATAGCCCATTAACTGCTAGATAAACCAAGTTAATTTCCAAAACCTTTCCAACACAAAGGACAACTAATAAAATAGAAAAGAAACGGCCAGTCGACACTTAAGTCCCTCAGCAAAGGGCTCACTCAGTATTCTCCTCGACCCCTGGACTGAGGGAAAAGGGCAAACACTTGAGGCGGAGGACCAAAATAGGGAAAGTATTGAGTCGCGAAATAAAATAAGGGTAAAAGAGTAGGTGAATTTGTGCTGCATTTGAGGTGTCTATAGAGTAGTTTTATTTGTTCATTTATTGAAAGTTTTTTTTTAATTTTATTGAATAGGCAAAAAAAGTGTTCTCATTCGATTCAGTTTTTTGTAAGGATCAAATATATATGGGATCAACTGCAATCCGAGCACTGCAAAACTCAGAAATGGAAATAATTTTGGTCGTGAAAAACTGCATTTAAATACAAAGTTGCCTTACAATTCATTTTTAATTAAAAGGCAACGGTTCTGATAATACCTAATAATAAATAAATAAAAAATAATAAATTTACTATTGGATGAAATAAAAAAAAACACAAAAGATCGAAACTGTGAGGTCTCAGAACAATAAATCATTTTGATTTTGAGTTTGTTTTTAATTTGATATTATAATTTCCAGTTTTTTAATCCATACCTACTACTATATTATAATAGTAAAGGTCAACATGAGTTAATATCCCTAATGTTTTAATTTGTTTTCTTTTTATAGTTTAATGCTTGTCTGTAAGTATGCGGTATGTTTTACGTATTGTATTAAAAAAAAATGCTTCATAACGAATTAGTAGATACACAACACCCGCCGCCAAGAAGACATTATCTTTATGATAAGTTCTTTAACCCTTCGACTTACCACGAAGATGTAATGTTACTACAGATAATAATCCTAATTGTTTTTGATATCTACTTCTATAACTTTGTTTTGTTCTCCAAGGTTTGACGACGCGCTAGCCTAGTTGGTAGTGACCCTGCCTACGAAGCTAGCGGTCCTGGGTTCTAATCCCGGTAAGGGCAGATATTTGTGTGATGAGGACGAGTATTTGTTTCTGAGTTTTGGATGTTTTCTATATATTTAAGTCTTTATTTCTCTATATTAGTATTTATAACGTTGTCTAGTACCCATAGTACAAGCCTTGAGCTTAGTTTAAGACTAGGTCAATTTGTGTGAGATCGTCCCTTGATAATTATTAATTTTTTATTTATTTATTTAAGTTAACCAGCTTAAAAAGCAAAATAATAGATATCTTGCGGTATCAACAGCTCTATATCTGTCCGAAAGGACACGAGGGCGACCACAGGTGCCGGACTCCGAACTTTCCAAATATTTGCTCCCGCGGCTTCTCCTGGATTTCCCCTAAACGCCACTAACGATAACCGTACAATTTATTTCACAGAGCGGATCAAGTATGCTTTGACAAAACAAAAAGGGAAAGAAGTTTGCGAACATTGAAATATTTGCGTGGGATCAAAAGGCGTTGGATTCGCTGTAGCCAATGTTGTGGGGTGACTTTTGTCGTTAACGTTTTGATGAGTTTGAAATTAGAACAAACGATGCAACGAATCGGATTGGGGTACATTTTTGAACGGAACTCAGAGAGGTATGTATAAAATGTATTCACAGACTAAAAAAATATTATGCTAGTCGTCAGCTGAGTTGAAGTTTTTAACTTTTTAATTCAATTCAATTATTTGTCTTCTTTTGTTTTCCAATATCTTGACTATATCGTATGTCTAACTTGTAGAAGGACTACCAACTCTACGTTGTCAGTAAAATTATGCTATCCTTCAGTTTGTTCAGAATCCACGATCGAGTTCAATTTAAATTTGGCTGACTGGTCATCATGATTGCTTATGGCGCTCATACTGTATGGATCAAAGGTCGATGTCCAGGTGTTCCAGCCAGTCTGCTGTGGCAGGCGAAAATTTATGCAGCTCCTCCATGCCGCCGGGAGAACAGCGAAAACGATCTGACTGGTAATGTCAAAGTTTAAACTAAAGCATCTTCTTTAACATTATCATGTTATTGTTATCGTTTAAACGTTAAATTTTAAGGTCTGATTTCAAATTATAATCAGGTTGAGATCTTTTAGGGAATATTATAAATCTTTCTTGATTTTTGAAACTATTACACGACTACTACTACCAAGATATTCATACACTCTCTATTAACGTCTCATAAACTAAATAATTCCTGCAAATTTCAAGTAACGAAGCATATAACTACACAGACGGTTAATTAATCTTATGATGTTAACTACAAAGCTTTCTTGGAGACGGTTGCGACCTGCCCCAGGCGATGGATTCTGCCTGGCTGCGCCACAGAGTAATGAGTTCAGAGGGGACAAAGTAGCTTTATACCGAGGAAAAACTATACCTTAACAGATCAAACACGATATGGTTTTTACCGCTTAGAATAGAGGCCCTGCTCGTAGCAGATTTACGACATAGCGGGAAATTGCTGCTACAGCGTAGCACTCGTAGCATTGCTGGCACTGAATGTGTTAAATCGTGAAAGTTGCTTATGGTAAATTCTTCGTAAGTAACTTCTGCGAATATTTTTAATTTTTATTTTGGAAGTGATTTGTCAATACTCTCAAATGTTTTCCAGATTTTTTACAGTAAAAACTTAAGCAATTTTCTAAATTCTGGGAAAGTTCTGCAACTGAGAATGTTTATGTCAGTATTTTGTAAAAAAAACGGTTAAGTGTGAGGGTTGCGATTTGCCCGACTCATTTGGCCGTTATTTATTGTTCAACGTTTTTCTTGCAAAAGAACTTAAAACACAGATAAAATACATTTTTCTATTATTTGTTAGGACATTCGGCGCCATACGACATATTCTAAAAATATACCTACACTAGCTACCTATTACGGTTCAAAATATACAGCTCTTTAAAATTAGGACAGACGGACGGACCCAGAGTGTAGGCTTAGTAAAAATATTTTTTTTGACCCCAACTTGAAATGTTTTTGTCCTACCTACCGTTGCATACTCTATGACACCTCTTCATGACACCCACACGTCTGAGGCTCCAACCTTAAGGCTCGTCCGTGTCTAATGCCGAAGACAATGCCAGCATTTAGATATTGTTAAATACCATAATGTACTGTACTTTGGTTAAATAATATTCCACGCTTGGTCGGTAATGCGACAAGATGTGCTTATAGTGGATTTATAATGTGCAGGTACTTTGGTTAAGTATGGAAAGGATAGAGTTTAGGATTTTACAATGATATGTGCATGTAAAAGGGTTGTGCTAGAAAGTATTCTTGCGTGGGCGGTACTGGGGTTATAGTGCAGTGGCTATTTATTCTCATAAAATCAAGTTTCTTTCCCCATCGAAGCTTGGTGACGATTTCTTCCTCAAAACAAAATGTTATTTAAGTTTATTCATTTGATCATCCAAACTATATAAAAGTACCTTTTGATATTTTGAATAGTTAGTTTGCTTTGATTATACTTCACTTAGACTCAATGATGACTCATACATTTAGCCCGCACTTTGCCACTAGGTATTGATAGCACCTTGTCGTCAGGTTTTGGCTAGTTTTGTGGTACAGTGACCGCCGTAGCCACTAGTGACATCGCTTGAGTCCTGGATCTAGACCATGTAAATCTTGTATTTTTTATACTTTTTCTACGCATATCTACGATCTTCTCGAGATATTGACATCATGAAAAGTTCAATGTTACTTCAAATCAAAAGTTCTGTGCAAAAAACATCTTTTAGTGGGGCGATTTCAACTAAGGGGTAGTTTTAACTATTGATAGTAGCACTTAATTACCCTTTAATTGAAATAACCCTATCCGACCTTAGTTGGATCCCTTTGGCTAAGAAACAGCTGACTACTAGCTACCACAGTTTATGTAGAGAAAATATACTTAAGTATAATTATCACTTTGTTAGTACGTTACTTATTCTGAGCCTCTATTCTACTAGGAACGATAACATGTCAATGGCAATATGGCTTGACCCAATAGAATAGAGGCCCTGTTAAGTTGAAATGATTACCAAAGTCATGTCAATAAGATTTCAGTACCTCGTACTCGCCGACTCGTTTTGTCATTGCAACTTACGACGAAGAAAAAATACTTAAACCTAAAATATTGTTCAAGAATTCATCAACGTATAACCCTACCAATTATAACAGCTACGTTAACAAATCCAGACAAAGGAAGTCCCGCTACAGACCTGCAAAACCTCCGGTAGATTTTAATTAGGCACCGTTGGCTATTCACTAAAAGGTTTTTACCAGGTTCATTTCAGCGAGGCAAGTGAAATGTGGCGTATGAGAATGGAGCCCCGAGGGCGTAGCGCCCACGTTCAGATGCTCTTATACGTCTCCTGTCTTGCTGGGAGTGGAGGAAGGCTGGCGATGGCTGGGCGGGTGGAACGCGCGATCTGAACGTTCACAAGGATAGTTTGAAGAGTCGCTTGGAAGTTTTGAGACGAGGATTTTGTTTGCAAAGCTAGTAGCTCTGAAAAGGACCAAGGGAAAGATTTCAAAAGATCGACACTGAAGAAAGAGATGATGTCCTTTCATTTTCCATCTTATTTGCTTCAACTGCTGGTTGTAATTAATTTTCAACTTCAATGCTGCAACGATTCGATTTGTGTTGCTGTTTTTTGCGGCGCTTCTTGTTCTCAGTTGAGTTTTTTGCGGCACTTCTTCTCAGCAGTGGTCTTCTTTTGGGAAGTACTCGTAGATTTTTGATGTGTAAAAGTTCGTATTTACTGAATGAACATATCTTCTGTCTTTTTCTTAGAGTTTCGTTCCAAATACTGAAAAACGGAACCTTGACTTGAACCTTGACTTCTGAGATCTTTGTTGTCCGGCTGTTCATCTTTCCGTCAGTCTGTTAAGTCCGTTTTTATCGAAAACACGATAACTTGGGCTGAAACTGGGAATAATTGTAGTATTTACTGTTCCAATCAAAGCCAAAGCATAAGAAAGTAGAAATTAGAAATTTGGAACTAATTATTTGTACTGTGACCTATCATGTGATTGTATCATTAGAAAGTTCTTAACTTAATAACCTAACCAACAAAAAGTTGGAAAACCCCCGACATTGACATTTCAAAGTTCAATACTTCAAAAACGGCTGAACCGATTTCGATATAAAATGTCTAAGAACCACCGCTAGAAAACCTGCTTTCAAATAAAAAAAACCGCATCCAAATCGGTTCATCCGTTTAAGAGCTACGATCCCACAGACAGACACACACACACACACACACACACACACTTACACGTCAAACTTATAACACCCCTCTTTTTTGCGTCGGGGGTTAAAAAGGATACTTTTTTAGCATTTATAATTTTTGAAATATTTGGGTACCTTACTAACATGAAACGTATAATGGATACACTAGGCAGCAGCAGGACTTTATTGTGGCTTCTAGTATTTCATACAAATACGACGTAGATATGGAACCCTCGGTGCTAGAGTCCGACTCGCACATGACCGATTTTTTATCCTTTGCCGCTTTTACCATGAGCTGTGGTAACAACCCGCTCAGCGTGCAGTCGGCTTTAGAGCCCCGAGCACAGGCCCCTTACGCGGATGCAGCCCAACCTAATAATTTCTTAATGTCATGCGCTTTGAAGGGAATTATTGTTTTGTATTAGAATAATGGTGTACTCAGATTGTTAAGTATAGATTAAGCGGCCGTTCCGCTGACATATTGTACGTACTATAACCGTTCAATTGCGCTGAGATAGCTTGATTTAGGGTGATGTTGAAGCTTGAACGACTTCGTTTACTGGGTTAGATACTTATCATATTAGCCGCCTTTATATTACTTACATAGAAGGGCCATATTATTCCACTATAATACTTAAAACCAAACCCTAACCATACTCTTAGTATTGTGATTATAGTAAGGATTTTGTATTCGATATGCGTATCTCATTATTTATAAACGCACTTTAAACCTATTTTAGCTAAAGTGTTTAAAGTCTCTTTCAGTCCAATTCAAATGTCATAATGACAGATAAGAGATAAGGACAGATCATAAATATTTCAAGCACACTTTAGCTATTGCGCGTTTATGAATAAGAGGGTTAGTTTTTACGAATAAATAATATCTCTATCGCAACGAGTGCGTTTCTACATCAGATGAAGAAATTAAGTAAAGTCTTTGCATAGAATTACAAACTGTCTACCTAGAGTAAGAGTGACTATAGCTTTACTGTCGTACGAAGCGATCGTTACACGACTAACCTTCTTTAGATTAGAATAAAAAATACCTCACTACTTACACTTTGAAGTCTTTAGCTATTTACCTAAGTCGTTGCGAATTAAAGAAAAAGTTTTAAAATATTTGTGGTTTAAAAAAACATGATGTGGCAGTGAAAATGGATTTAACTTTATACCTAAAATAATGGGTACAAACTTTTTTAGTGGCGAAACCTTTTATTATTATTATTTATTATGAGCCCATGTCCCACTGCTGGGCAAAGGCCTCTCTCACCCTCTTCCACTCTATCCGATCTTGAGCGGTTTCCCTCCAGTTCTTGTCCCATGATCCCAACTCATCACTCCATCTCTTCCTGGGGCGGCCCCGCTTTCTCTTAGCATTTTCCGGGAGCCAGTCTATGGCTCGCCTGGCCCAGCAATTAGGGTGCATTCGAGCAACGTGGCCGGCCCAGTCCCACTTTAGTTGGGCCACCTTCTGAGCTACATCTATTATTTTTGTCTGAGAACGCAGTTCAGTATTCCGAACCTTTTAGTAACATTAAATATTTGACGTAGGTAGGCCCTAACAGGCGAAACCTTTTTCTACTTATTAAAACGTTTTTTTACATAACATAAATAACACGGAAAATTTTAACCGAAAAATTGTTTGCTTTTCTGGCGGAGCCCTACTTACGGAGCGCCAGGGTTCCACGGACCACAATTTGTGAATAGCTATATTAAACAACACCCACAGTAGTTTAGGCGGACTGTCCCTCATAAACAAATAATTACAGTGTAATGGCACGGATATATGCACAAGATATTGCGTCATATATCCTAGAGTATCTCATATTTAATTGGCGGATAAACTGCAAGTTGATGCTAATTATCCATAGATTTATCCCAATTTGCTATCCATTCACGTAGGCACAGATTTCACAGTGCATAATTACCGCATACTGGTGGTTGCTATAAATGCAATACGCTCTTTAATCATCGTCTTATGTCACTCACTTGTAAACAACAAAAAACAACTCTGTTTTGCTTAAAGGAAGGTTGAAATTTCTGGGTATGTGGTAAATGGTTATGTTGTTCGGGGAGTGAGCAAGTGATATGCAATAGCGAAGGCATGGCGATATATCATTGGTCACGCCGTTAAATAACTTGTCTTGTTGCATGCTTGGGTTTGGGACAGGGACGAGTTTAAAGCATGCTTGTGTTAAATGAATGGTAATTAAAATAACTTAAGGTTATAAATGCGTCATAGCTACATATTTTTGCACGAGTTGATAAATTGATTATTTTTATGTGAGCAAGAGTTAATACGTTTGCTTGTTGTACAGGGTCTCTACTACACTGCGGTTTTATCCCTATTGCAACCGCATTTTTTTATATACCATTTGGCCGCCTTAACTGTTAAGATAATAAGCGCTATAAAATGTTAACAATACTATAATAAAAGGGCAAAAGATAAAGTGGAATATAGGCCAATGTCATCTGGTTCTATCGTATCTTGTACAAATGGGCCCTTTCGGATGGGACTTCGACTTCATACTCGATATTGCCTTAAATACTGCTGCGCTAAGAAAAGATGAAACAAGGCGATGTACAATCAAACATTATACATAGATTTCTAGGCCACTTTGGAACTACGTCAAAGTAAGTCAAATCCACAAAACTTTCATAGAATTTGATTGATAACATCACTTTTACATAGTCAACCAACCAGAAAACAATTCGCTTGTCAATCATACGCCCTAGAATTCCAGCTAGAAAATGCGTGAGAACTCGTAGAATTGAACTAGTACCCATACTTAATAAAACCTAAAGTCCTTGAGATCATCGTGGATTAGCGAATCCGTTTAGCGGTGGGCGTGTTTCTATAGTTATTTGAGCGCAACAAGCCATTAGACACGATATCGAAGTGAGATCGACACGACGCGGCGCGTTGAGTTGTGAATAGTTATTGTTTTGAGAATCTGCGATTTGTTGGCTTATTATTATATCTAATCCCAATGGTGCTTCATCTTGAAGCCCTACCCTACTGGTTGGAATATGAATGGGCCGATTTGGGTTGGGTACCACCTTCTTACACAATAGTAGCTTGTAGGTAGCTAAATGTTAATCGTTAGTAGGACTGTTGAAGATTCAGCTCCTTGTTACATGACTAAAAAAAGAAGTATTGAGTGGAGAATGGTTTATGCATGTAGGTTTGTGAGATTCTGTATTTCACCGTAACTTCTTAATTCATACATATAATCACGCCAAGTTCTACGCAATGAAGTCTCGGGTGGCTCGCATGTAGTTCATAATAAACACAAACATCACAAGAAATTGCCTCAAGGAGTGATAGGGAGGCCACACAACTAAGCGTTGACGTATTGCTGGACAAATGGCGTCTAGAATACGTGACCTGCCCGTGGTCTCATGTGCGCTATTTGTTACCGCTAATAGGTCACTTTTGTAGGTCATTTGTCTTAGGAAATTGTTGGGATCAAATAATATTTTAGTCCGAAATTGGCACACTTATAAAAGGACTCATTTTGAGCGATGCTTAGCCCACAAAAATAATCGTCCCAAATTACTCACTTTAATATTTGAAAACTGAACTGTACTATTCAAATGACCAGACCATAATTATAGCAGAATTGAAAAACGCTACAATTTTCATCAAAGTTAGCTAAGAACCACCCCAGATGAATAAACTTTCTAGCATAAAAACCACGTCCAAATCAGTCCATCAGTACAGTTCTGTGAATTTGTAACGGTGCAAAGCACCAACAACAAACAAAAACCGTCAGTTTGGGACTTACGATGCTACAATAAATACATAATTAAACACGTTACACTTATTTTACTGATATTTTACCTATACTATTTGTGTTTATATTTTACATTATACTATTTAAAAAAAGAAGCCTATGACTGGATACATCTATACACAAGTAAAATAGTGAGCGAAAGCGATAACGCCAACCTTAAAATTATTCAACATCAAGTACTAACATGGGGAAAACCACACTTGAAAGTGTATGGATTTTGGTTGTGCGATTAAAAAGTGGACAACGTCACTGCACTTGCAAAAGTCGCTGTGTTCTTTTCTATAAGGAGCATTTGAATTCTTAGAAAGTTTAATCAAATATCGAAATCCGTTTTGTGAAAACAAGCACATAGCGATTTCTTGACGATATTTTTTTATTCGGCAATGACGCTGCGTGTCAACTGATTTTACCGACAGCCAAGCGAATGATTCGGCTATTCATCACGTCTGCGACACGTGGCGTGACGCGGACGGTAATTACGTACGGACAGACGGACAGACCCTTGTGGAGGGTCAATGTCTTTGCGGTGATCAATAGACAAGAGCAAGGTGGGTTGTTATAATACTCTTACTTGTCTATATGTAGATAATAAAGGGGCGTGCGGTTTTTGAAGCAGCCTAGTGGATGAAGCACCGTCATGTTACAGCTAAACTAATTGGTACTGTATATAGTCAGCCTCAAAATTTGTCAGAAAAAATACGCCGAGTTTTCAACTTAACAGTATCTGCCAGATAAATTTTAGATTTGTCCCTATCTCTCATATGGAAAAAGGAAAAAGGAAAATGATAACTATTACTGTCAAATAATTTTACTAGTGTATTGGGAAAATAAATTGTAACGAGAAAAACAAACAATCAAATGTATTAAATAATTTTCTCCGTTATGGGAGAAATTATGTTATATTTGTGACTTTCCAAGTTTCAGCGAAGTATGAAGCACGTAATTTGATAGGTTATTCGTCGACAGTAATTATGTTCCTACTCATCTATTAGGAGTAATGTCAGATTTTCACAACAACGTACGAGTTGTCAATCAAAACTGATCCTAAAAATAGAAACCTCATCCATACACATTATTTCTATTAAACTCATAGCTACTACCAAGCTTTTGTCAGCCAATCATACATTTCACCAACCATTTATTTTATTCCCAACCAGACCGCCAATCTTCCCCAACGGCTTCCAAACCATTACACACGACACGACACTAAGCGACGGATCGTGTCATCAAACGACATCGGCTACCCAACCCGTAGTACTTTGTCGTCGTAACATGTTCCGCACATTCGTTGACCATGCACGCGTCTTACTATATCTAAATCATATCACCTTGCGTTTGGACACGTATGCGTATGCGCGTAAAAATAAGTGAACCTCACACATGTGTGCGTAAGTGTGTTGTCTGAATCTGGTTGTGTTGGTTCTACCACTACATTTAAAGACCGCAACCTTCCAGTGTTTTGTGTATTAGAGTGACAAGGTACCAAGATTGAGGAGGGTGGACGACGGGGTGAAATTGAATCTGAGAAACATGTGGGCACTTGAGACGAGAGTTGTGGAGTTATTTTTAAAGGAATGCTTGAGATCGCGAATGTTGAGTTCGCTTGAAAAGGTTTCGAGGGTGTTGTTTGCGGTGTTTTGATTTGTGAATGTTGAGTTAAGTCGAGTACATGCTGGAAATTGAATGTTTTTTTCAAGGGGTATTTCAAGGTTTTGACATTTAGACAAAATAGACAGAATAAATGTATGGATTTCAATGTCTACATTTCAGATATCTGCTTTGGATTAGGTACAAGTTGGAATTGTAACATTTTTAATTGATCAAAACTAATAAAAAAAAAAAAAATTGTAGATATGTTATTTAAGTTCAGAAGCGTGCCGTTTTTCCGAAATATTTGTCGTCAAATGTATCATTTCCCTCATTTCCCCTAAAAAAGTGTCCTTCTTTTTGTTTTTTTTTTCTGGCAACCAAAACCGCTTATAACGTCGGTTATTTTAAGTTAGACATGTGACTTAAATAAAATTAAAACAGCTGCAACGGGAAATACCTGTTTGACAAATGAAAATTTAGGAAAGAAAAATTTGACTAAAACTCGGGGACCTAAATTCTTCATTTATAAATTACAAATTCATTTCAATACTCGTATTGCTTACGCCTATCCCCAGTAGACAGACACTGGAGTGATTCCATAACTGTCCCACTTTTCTTCTACTCTCACAAGCACCTTGACATTTCAGGAACTATCCCTCAAGAGGCAATCAAAGCGAAGAGGGTCTCTGCTCGCTATGTGACGGGAATGCGTTCCGGAGGAGCCCCGCGAGCTCCAAATGCCGAGACACTTGATATGTCGTAGACAGGTGAAAGGACCGCCGGGATTGCGATTTGGCGTTGATTACTGAGGCTCTACTTTGAAATCCGTAATTCGAAGTTCGTCTATTGCTATCCCTTTTGCTCTCGACGCGTCACTAATTCGCAAGAAAGTGACGGAGCGATCCGAAGTTCGAATTACTGATTTCAAAGTAGAGCCCCTGGGAGACACTGAAGGACGTGGAATTTTCGAGTTCTTGTAATTTAGAGTGGTGGGTGTGGTGTGGTCAGAAGTTTAGTTCTTAAGAGGATTGTGATTGCGTTTTTTTTCACCTCTTAATCAAGTCCGATTTTAGCGATTTTTGAATATGTTGTGGACATTTTGAGAAACTAGGTCTGTACGTTTTCTATTTCAAGAAATTTCTTGGAATAAATACATAAATAAATAAAGTAGCCTAATATAGTCTCCAACTGCTGGGAAAAGGCCTCCTCCCTTGATTTTCACACCTCTCTCTCTCTGTGGCAATTTTAGGCAAATCCTTCAGAAAAGCGTTCAAGTGTCTTGGAATAAAAAGAAAAAAATGAAAACGTACAAATTTAGGAATTCAAAAATCGTAAAAATCGGACTTGATTTAGGGGGTGAGAAACGTTATCACCGGAGATAAATTTTTATGGTAAAATTTGGACAGCTACGCGGCTTTAGTATCGCTTCACAATCCTCTCTAGTCTCTAACTATAGAATATGCATGACGTAAATGTTGTAATTAAGACTGTTTTTTAGATTAAGTACTTCCAGTTTCTCAATGTATATAGGCAATGCTTGTTTTTTTTGGAACACGAGTGACAAACTTACCGTCGTTAGTTGCGAGTGTGATTGTGATAGCCAGCCGGTAAACTAAATATTAAGAAGCTGGAAGGATTTTACTTTATATCTATGTTTATGTCGACGATTTCACAAGACGTCACCTTACAGCATTGTAGCTATCGCTTTCGCTGTTTTCCAGCATTTTGCATCAGTCAACCATCAGATGTGCCCCACCAAGCCTTACTTATCAAGAAACTTACTCAGCAATAATCACCAACATTGTATCAGAGCATGATTGATGGACGACACCAAAACGTGTCGCAGAAACGGCAAAAACAAGGAATCAATCCGCTTCCACTAAACTTGCTGCATTTTCCTCATTCCCCAGCCACAGAAAACTAACCTTTATTTTGTTTTAGTTATAGCCTTCAGAGTTTTTCGTATAATTTCCGTCAAAGTCTCTTTTAATTGCGATCCAATGAAGCGGCCCTAATTCCCGCCTTGCAAGTTTCGTCCCCCCGATAACGCACTTAGTGGGGTCCAATCAATAGACAAGTGACTGCTGGGAGCCAAAGGTTGTTTGCCCGTTCGTGATATTTTTTGTGAATACACGTTACGAGTATATGTATTTAGGTGTAGTTATTGTTTATTGAGATGTGGGTTATTATTACTTATTAACTTATTAACTTATTAACCTTGACGATGTATATACAATAATTAATAAAGAATATGAATATGATGTGTACTTTTTAGGTAATTCGGTGGTTTTTGGTAAGGATTGACTCCATTTTGTAAGAGTAAGATCATGTTTAACGTTTTAAAATTTAGGTTTACAGATATTTAATATTAGAGACACATTACCCTTAGGGCAAATTGGGATCAGTGTATTCTAATTTACACAGACAATATTGTCTACCTAGTTAAAGGGCAAAAAGATTTATAAATGTCTGTTATTGACAAGTCAAATTGCGGACAAGAGTTAAATGTGTTTTTTTGGTGGCTTGTTTGTGGAATAGGTACAATACAAGCTAAAGATAGAAGGAGTGACTTACAAATGTTATGGCCGAACCCTATATTCAAACATAGATAGGCTTACTTCGGATTGAAATTTGACACATTTTGTATGGGCAAGTGTCAAATTTTAACCCGAAGTAAGCCTTATCTGTCCGCGGATTGAATATAGGGTTCGGCCGTTAACTAACGTAATTTTAGTAAGTAGGTTGTAACTGCAGTGATATTTTTTTCCAAAATTAAAAATTGTTATATCCAGTTTTTAAGGAAACAATGGTAATAAATGTGAAAAATGGGTACACAGTCAAAGCTAAAAGCAAAATTTATTATAAGAAGGTTAAATAACATTTTTTACGGGCGAATGCTTCCTAAGTCATCTCTAGTCTTCCGTTTCGAATATCTTTCATAGACCCTTTTTAGTTTAAAGTATTCTTATTAGGTATACCTGTTATGGAAATATTATGAACTACTTGTCTTCTGATATATATTTTTTTTAAATATAATATGTTAAAAGCTAAGTACAATTAAAATGAATAGTTAGCCCAAGGCCTAGCATAAAGATCGAGACAATAAACAAGGGAACCTGGCTAGCATAGTCGCGAGCTACAATGGGCAATATATCCCTAGTGGAGCCGCCATAATAGTGTGTGAGCTGGCTGCTCGTGCTACAAGGATATAACGGGTTTGATACTTTGTTGACTAAAAAGTTATTTTTTATGACACGCATTTTTGTTACTGAATATACTTGTTTCACTGATAGATTCACTATTAAAACGCCTATAATATGAGTACCATTTCAGCATACCCATACTGATTATTAGCCATTATGTTCCTAGGGCCACTTTTCTTCTCCATCATCATACAAGGTCGATGGTATCATATTATTGAAATTGTCATCGGGATTAAATAAGTATACAATATCTTAAGTCAATCCGACTGTTAAAAGGTTTTTATTAAATTATAAGTTAGTAATTTAAGTAAATTGTACCAGTAAAACTAATAAAAGTACAAAAAAAATGTTTTAAACTAACACAATTCAAATTAAAATAATCCTCCATTTGGGCTTCGCCGCAGTCGGGTAAAAAACATGACGAACACCCTCTACTCCAGTGTCCTCGGGACCAGTGCTGTAGTAAACGTCGGGTTAAATCGTTCTAGTAGCCTAGTGAAACCAAATTTTAGCGCCTCAGGTAAAAGTAAAATAACTTTTGTGTCTATGGCTAGAAAAACTGTATAGAATAACTGCCGAAAATTATTACTCAATAAACAATTAAATGTGTGAATTAATTTATGGCGTAAGTTAAAAATCAACACAAACGTCAAGTTTGACTGGCGGGGCGACATCTTCTAATAAGCCATGTTTACACTAGCAATAATAACTGCAGAAGTTGACTGCTGTCTTACTCTAACTTTAAAGCTAGAAAAAGACAGCAAAATTGTGCTTCTTGCTCAAGAAAGTTAAAGTAAGACAGAAAACACTATTGTACATTGATGTTTAATACTATTGAACTAGAATGTACTTATCATAGCCACCTGGCAAGTAGCCAATTTCTCTGACTTTTCGGTGTCACATACGGTTAAAGATTGAGTTCGCGTCCTCAAACTATCAAGACTGGTCACGGTCGGCAAGCGGAAGCGGGCGCGTCAAGTGCTAGCTGACGGGCGCAGTAAATCGCTCGCTTTACAGTTGGACGAGACACGCGCGGTATGAACTGATACGTTCAACTCTTAATTTTTCATTATTTCAAACATTTTTTTTTTAGTATGTAAATGAGCACGTAGCTGTTTAGTTAGTAAATTTAATACCAATTTAGTGACTATAGCGGGTCCTTAGATTTTGCTATTGATTTTGTTCTTCAAGAACTCGTTTATCGTAATTCTGCATTTTTTTGAGATACAATGTATTCTACGGCCTTTTTTGGAATTACGACTATCTATTTTTGAAATTTCGTTGAAATCGGTCACGTGATTTAATCGTGAAAGCGTTACAAAAAGGCGCGAAAAGTGTATTTTATTGCCTCTAGATTGACAATTTATAAGATCCTGTTTACAATCCTTTTCTTTAAAAATCTAAAACATTTATCCGAACAGAACTTATAAAAAACACAATTATTATGTAAGGACTATGGACATACGAAGTGATGGTTTCTGCAGTAATGAGATAATTTAAAATTTCGTTTCATTTCCGAAACATGAATAAGAAGAATTGAATATTTTCTAACACATGCGTCGGTCAGTTTACTAACCTCAAACATATCACAATTTCTAGCCCTAAACGCCAAACTAAAGTAATTGAAGACACTCTAATAACGTATTCAAACAACATAATCCAGTCGGCGTAATGATAGCAATCTGTAAGCAATAAATCGTTAATGGCCTATCGCTTGTCCACCGCGCTTGTGGATGCGCTTGCGACGGTTAGGGATGGGACATTGTTGATCAAATGTCGATGAAAATATTGGCAACTATAGTAGAAAATGGGAAAACCTACAATAATCGTCACACTCGATTCAAGTTGAACAAGAGTAGAGTTTGACGGGTATAAATTTAGGTTCTCATTGTACATATATTTATTAAAGGTAATGTAAGCTGGAAGGTTTGTCACTTACTTCCCTATTTTGTCGTATACTCGTACACTGACGTTGTTTGCTTTTGGCTTTCGAACCAAAGTGTTTAGTTTATTGAGCTATTTTTGATACGTTATTTTTTTAAGTGTTATTCGATTATAATGAGAATATTATCCCTTCAATCATTAATGTAATTCATCTGATAGCCATAACGCCATAATGACTAATAATGGATAAAATATAAAAGATCGGTTAATTTTGTTAAATACCAATAAAAAATGGGACATGTAACAATCGATCTTGTATTGTAATCGTTTCATCTTTTACACTACTTTACTATAAAAATTAAAAATATAAAAAAAAACTGACAAATGCAATAAGTAAAAAAAAAACGATATTCTGGTTAGGGTTTGCATTTCCAGTATTAACTGTACGGCTAAAGTCCTTTTCTTTGGGATTTTCGCTACTAGCCCATATAAAAACGGTCCTAAAAATCCCGTCGACATTACCCGGGTTATTTACTAAAATAGTCTGTGCAGAATATTTAATTGGCAAAAAACATCGATATTGGTTCCTCACTAGCAGCGATGCAGCCTGCAGGCGCCCGCGCAGATAGCGACTGAACTTTCACCATGTGTCCGCAGCTTTAGACTTTAGATTTATCCTGCACTAACCTTACATTAACGTGACGCTCTTATTGCCTACGAGATAAAGTTTAAATATACACGATGAATGTTCAGGAACAGCCAGGACAGGTGAGACATTTGAAATGATGATACTTCTCGGTTCGCTTTGTAAAGTATTAAAGGGAGGAATAAACGGAAAACTGAGATGAGTAAGTAACTCTGATTTTAAACGCAACGTCGTTTGATACTTATGGTGAAAAATATCAGGATGCTACCTTGATCAGCAAAAAGGAAAAGAAGCTAATATAGTTTTTCAATTTCACAACACGGCTCCGGCCTCGATCTGGCAGCCGGGAAAGAAAAAAGGAATGAAGATAGAAAAAAAGAGAAGCTTCCCCAGCTACCGTGCCGGTGCCAATATATTTCTGTTTGATGGAAAAACGATTATGTACATATAATAAGTCGGACGCTTGATCAACTTCGTCAACTTACTTAGTGACGATTTTTTCAAGAAGATAAAAGTATCTTACAGATAAAGTTATCGATTTTCTTTTGTTTGTCATTATTAAAGCAAAGGACAGAGCTGAGAGTTAATCTGACAGATCTGATGAAATAACCAACCCTTAAACTATTATATTACTTAGGTACCTTCTTTACATTTCATCATTTCACAAATCATTAATAATCTCCTTAAGACAAATTCTTGCAAAATCAGAACAACTTGTACACTACAATGTTGGAAGGAATGAAATAAGTCCAAGAATCCAGCGTAAAGATCTCACGCAACACACCGCGACATGAACATTACAAATTACATCACAAGCAAAACGAAGCTGAGTATCGGAGAATCCTATAGGTAATTGTTAGGCACACAATAAATAATAAGGAACGAGTCGTATCGCGATCGCGCGAACAATCCCCATTGTGGGCTGCCGGCGGCGGCCTGTCACTGGGAGGGTCCACATTCGGTAAGTTATGCAAGGACCCTGGGTAGGCTTCGCTCAATAGCCTGGTTGCTAATAATATATGGACACTTTATAAATAACTAACTTTAGCCAGCGACGAAGTTCATCGGTATTGCCATGGGAATCTGTTCGATTTTCCGGGATAAAAGAATTCTATGTCCGTCTCCAAGCTATGAAATCTATTATAATTTCACGTTTGTTCGATTGAGGAATTGAACCTTAAAGATAGAAGCAACTAATAAAAACGTTTTCGCACCTTTAATAAGGATAGGGATACACTTATCTGCGAAGACCTTCGAATTTTGGCAGTATTAATATCACGTCATAGAAAATACCTTTTGAAGTGAGGCATAACAAAATTGATTTTCTTAAAGACTTCTTGTGACCACAATCGTGCAATACGATCGAAACGTTGCGTAACGTTTAATTACAAAATATACCTAACCAATAAATATAATGTAATCACTTTTTTAGGAACACCTTAACAAGTGAAGACCCTAGATGGTTTTGTTATATTTTAAATATTATCTACAACAGCAGATAATCTTCCAGGAGCTGATGGTTTACAACAGGGAAACTAAGTTGCTGGCAACTGGCACTTTAGTGAATGAAGAGACAACGTCACAATCTCCCAATATTAAAAATAATTTGTGTAAGCTATCTTGGAGGCATGAAACAGTACATAAGACAAAAATTATGATGATGATGATGAATACGATGAAGAAAACAAAGCTCATAATGATGAAAATAATATCGATAGCAAAAGTATTATTACAGTTGTAGTTGGTTTTGAAAACATGAAAAGACATCTACATTCAATAGTCAACTGTCACAGGGTAACCGTATCTTTGCTAGCGATCGATAATTCTATAGTGGATAATTATCGAGAATTGAACAATAATGACCATCTTGCTAGTGTAAGTCTTGACCACAGCTGTGTTATTATGTCATACGAAATTGTGGTAAAAAAGAGTAAATTGCTGTAGATCAGGATGTAACTACGTCATCGTGGTGATTATCTACAATTTGATGTCAATCGAACTTTGTCATTGAATCAAAATCTATTCTTCGAATCGTATGAAAAAAGTTAAGTTTGTTACTTCATTTTTATAATCGTAAGAGGGTTCTGTTAAATTTTTAATTACGTAGTTAATTTTCTTTTAATTGCATATTTGGAGTTTCAGGACGGCTACAGACGGTGAGGTAGACCCTAGCGGAAATGGCAGCACGACATCCTAAAGACTGAAGGTTGCAATGGACAAAAAATATGAAATTCCAAGAAAAAGGCTGTTGCTCAGCAGTGGGGCACATAAGAGGGATGCCACACGAGCGTCTAGTGTGTGTTGCGTCCTTCGTCGCAACGCTGTAATTTCAACATAGAGCGACGCAAGTGTTTCAACGCATCGTGGGTATGTCGTTCCAATATATATGTAGAACATTGCAGCGGTGACGACGCAATAAATACTGGCAACGCTCGTGTGGCATTCGTCTTAATACGCTAAAATAATAATAATAATTGTAGATTTTTTATTCATCTGAAGTATGTTACTTCATACATAACATACTCATACAAGCACATTTTCAACACAGGATTAAAACTGATATTAATATCATAAGCTCCGTATTTATTTATTAATAATCTCTCTAAAAGATCTAACGAGAAGTTTAAACAATTTAATCCCATGACATTATTATATTCAGTAACCTTGTAAATGCTTGCTTGTAAAAAGCTACACTGTATTATACTGCGGCATCGAATTCAAAAGAACACCCAACACAAGACTTGGTTCATCGACAGAACTCCGAAATAACAAAACAATTACAAGAAAAAATCCCGCCTATGATTGATGCAATTACTACCATTCGATAGGATATCAAACAACTGCGATCGGAGGATCTACCCCGGCCCCCGCATCTCTTTTGTAACAGACGACATAGGGGATATAGTGAAGATAATATGAGTTTTGGTTTGTAGGAAAGAATGCTAGGGTTAGCAGTTGTCAAAAAATGGTCGAATGATGTTAGTATTACTCGTGGGTTAATAATAAACACAAATTATGGTAGAAGTAAGTACTAGTCCAAACGATTTTATTTTACGTAAGTATAAAATTAACTTTTACGAATTTCAATTCCGATCAGTACCTATAGCAAAAGCGGATATGGATTTTGAAAACAAAAAAGAAACGATCAAATAAAGACGTTTTGATTTGTATTTATTCGGTGATTGGTCGAGTAAGTACCGTTAATGCGACTTTAATGATGAATATCCCTATTAATTATCCCTAGTGTGATTTAGGGACAAAGCAAAAGTAAAAGGAAATTATTCCAAAAATCTGAAAGATCATCTATGTATCTTAGTCTTGAGATTGAAAATGTTTATAGGTTTTGGAGCCAACTCATCATGAGGTGGTCTGTCTACTCTATATTGCCCTTTCTATGTCATATACAAAGATATCATAGATTCTTCTAGCGACGGTTATTGGTTTTTCCAGCAGCATTATTTTACCATCGACAACCCTACCCAAACACGTGTCAGCAATGACGGATCCACAAAAGACTACCTTGTGTGTCAGCCGCGTCACGAGAATCCACAGTGTCTGATGATTGCGTATAATTAGAGGTCCAAATTAAATAAATGAATAGTCAGGCTGGTAGTCGAGATCAAAAGATCATCAAAAGACGGAATGCCAATGTCGTAGCTGTCACGCTTGCGCACTTGAACTTTAGAGATAAAAGAGTAGGTATGCTTGATCGGTATCTGGTGGGGTCATAGATGGGCTTGGGTTGTGGTGACATTCGTAACGTGCTGGAGAGGATTTGAGTTTTAATGAGACATTTGTTGAGTAGAAAATAGAAAAGCCGTACGGACTAAGGACCATAATGATAAAGGAAATAAGGGATTACTCCACCGATAAGAGCGTAGACTTTATATTGGATGCATTTATAATGTAGCGGTGTTAGGTATAGAAGAACTAAAGTACCTACTGAAGATAATAGTAATGTACGTTTTTATATAATTGAAATATTAGATGAAATTACGTTAAAATTCATCAATGCCTTTCTGCGAGAGGGTTCTATAGTAGTGGCTCAACAATTAAAGTTATTGACGATGCCTATTTTTCTCGAAGTTTTTTAGTCTTTGGTAAAATATTTTTTAATAGTTACACGCGCTCTAAAATTTAAAGTTACGTAGGTGCATTCACATTGCTGTGTTACTTTGAATTAATGAACGTCTTAAAATATTTGCTATAGGCATTATAATTATCAAAGATTTTTGACATTATTTCACAAATGAAAACATAAATTTAGCTCACCAAAACTAAGTTCGTACATTGGAATTTCTTCTAAAAGTATTTTTAATTATGTACTCGTGACTATCGTGACTATTTTTTTAAATTAATACCCAAAAACTCCGAAAAGACGCCAAACATCATAATCTATCCACATTTCTAACCTCCAATCAGTATTAATTGAATTTCTCTAGTAATTAAAAACGCTAATTTCCGAAAAAAAAACAGTAATGCTCCGAATGTCTCGATCGGTGCGCAAGCGTCGATCAAAGGCGGCGATCAATAAAACTGATTGACTGATAATGAACACGACGCGGCGATCTGTCGTGAGAATCTCGGAGCGTTAACGGGGACTTTTACAACTGGCCAGGTGGGTGCCCAGAGCCAGCGGTCTTTACCCTCAATGTAATGAGGGAATACTTATTGAAAAAATTAGCATCTCATTTTGAGCGTGTTATAGAACTTTTTATCACATATGGCAGTATGAAACTAGGTAATTACTGCGGTAGGTATATGGACTCCTATGACCTAGGAGCCTTCAAAAGACGAGCCAGCTTTCTTTTAAAAGGTAAAAACGCATAGGCGATTCCTCTCTTAGTACTGGTGTCTCGGGAAGTTGGTGACTTTTCATCAGGTGACCTCTTGGCTCGTTTGCCTTCTACAGCATTTTATTTTTAAATTGAGGTATGGTGGTTTAACATTTTCATTTCTGAAGCAGTGTTTTGACATGAGTTAAAGTTTCTAAAATAAGCGTTTTGCGGGAGGTGTATTTTTTTAAACATTTTACACAAACTTTCCGTTTCCCACCATCCATATATCCTTAATCCCGCTGCCACTCGGCCACTCCTTATCCACTAACTATAACTTCACATCTGATACTCAAAAGAAATCCACCCATTTTGGATTCGTCACGCAATTTGTCAATCGATTCCCCGTCACCGTGCATCGAGTAGGGGCCATTAAATGTCAGTTTTATTAAAAAAAACGCCTCTTTGCGCTCGCCGCTCGCTTAATCGTAAGAATTAATTGCGATGACAAACCTATTAATATAAATTGCTCCCAACTGGTTCCTCGTTGATGGCAAATGGCAAAGATAGCTTTTGAACTTTACTTGGTTTTGAAGAACGGGACGGGAAAGTGGATGAGGGTGATAATCGAGGTGATTATGTAGAAGATTTCACAGAAGTAGAAGAAGAAAATACGTAGAAATATGTTTATTTAGCATGTAAAGACGACCGAAAAATAATTAACAACTTGGTCATTGGTGTCACGAGATATTAAATAGTACCAGTAAGTGTAACGTCATGACATGGTATTTTGCTGAAACATGCCATGTGAGAGCAGAACATATTCTGTGGATAAATACGAATACCTACACTGTTATTGACAAATCAGTGTAAATAGTCAAAGTTAAATTTTACAATGTTAAAGTTTTACTAAAATCCTTGCAATATTGAATTTCCTGTTAAATTATTTTAAAAATATGCAACGTATAACCTACAAGTTGATTGGAGACTATATCAAATCGCTAAACTTCAAAATTAAGTAAATTTGCCACACCGTCTTTCGCACCCAAAATTATTTCATCAAATTTTTATAATATCAAACGGTGCCACCATAGTGGTCAAATTTTACGAATTCTTTCTCGAATGGCTGCGTCCAATGGGACAAAAACTCGGTTGGAATCGGAATTGGTGCAATTAAGTAGCATTTGATGTTTCGAATGATCGTTGGTTATAATTGTGCGTGGAAAAACAATTTTTTTTGGTCATTTTGCTATGACTATTCTCAGTTATTCACAAAAAAATCTCTATCTTAATCGAATAAGAACCAAACTTGAAACAAACACTGTTTTGTAGTGTAACATGTATCTTGGCATCAATTTTGGGTTTCTTCCGCGTACAAATTAACAGATGTTTTGGCTTAAGTTTTAGAAATTGAATAGTTGTGTAATTTCATTGGACATAAGGTCACGTGATAGTCAATTAAGTTATTTATAGATACCTACTTATTTTTAACCTATAAATAGAAAGTCAATTTACTTGAAGTACGAGTTTTTTGGAAGTAGACGTTTGTGTTAACTAGATACTTAGATGTTTTCTTAATATTTATTGCATCTTTAACTACGTAACTTCATTTGACTATCAACTTATTTCATTTCTATGTCATTTTCTTTTGAGTTAGTGAATTAAGTTTATTGTACTTATTATATTGTGCTAGTAAAATTTAAAGTAAAAACATAATCAACATAGCAACCAAGTTTAAAGTCACAATCAGGGCAAAACCTATACGACTGTTGATAGCCATTGGCTGCCGACTTGAAGAACAATGCTTTTGTCTCTTCCTTCTCATCAATGGACTCAGTTACTGGAAAATTACACAGCTCTGCCATATGCCAAGTAAATAACACATTATATACCATTGTGTCTTCCAAGCTGAGATTGCAACCATTGGACGAACGTCCAACAATTACTCGAAGCGACAAAATCATCTAACCATAACATCCGTATGTAACGTAACTTGCCACAGCATAAACTTATACAGAACACAAACGTGCAGTACATATACTTAAAGTAATTAATATCGTTCGTTCCGAGTTAATCTGTGGTGTCCATACGGATGGTAAAACAAAGATAACTTTGCCATTTTTTAAGTAAAGTTGATATCATTCTCAACATTAGCGTCATTGAGTAAGGTAGTAATGTTAATTTTTCGATGGTTTTTTTAAAGTTTGTTGTAAGCAAGTGAGTGTCAGCCGTCACGGTTGGTGCTTGCGTGTTTCTTCACCGTTCTGTCCGAGGTTGCAATAGCTGTCGTAGATAATGTGCTTTGTGATGATTACGCTGATATGTGTAACGGAGTCTTTACGTGACCGGAATGCCACTTACATGGTCTCTTTATTGCGAAGGTATTTGCTCGTTGGAATAGTTTTAATGTCAGTTTTTAATGCGCTTCGTTATTAATTACTCTGCTTCAGTGACTTATGAGCAATGTGAACTGAAGAAAATATTTGGAATTCTTTGTTCAATGTCACTTGCTAAGGTGATTAGAAAAAATGGTTTACCTATTTTTTATTGAAGTTTGTTTCGCATCTTATATAAATAGGTATTTAAAGCTTGGGCGGGTTATCTTACTCAACTTACAGTCAATCTTACCTTGAGCAAATCAATAACTACAAACTAAGAATATCTAACCACGAATGTTTGAAAGCGTCAACATGAGCGACTTAACACCTTCAACATTTCACCCTCAACAGGTGACGACGACGTACCATACAATCCAGTTAATTACTATTTAGTACAACTAATATGATAAGATAAGGGTTCTCAGGCAATAGATGAAGTCTATTTAAAGGAAAGAAGGAAAGAGCATTTTGAAACTACGTCAAAAATCTATTTTTTTCCCTCCAAACCTTAACTTTTACTCGAAAGCCAAAACGACTGAGACCAAAAGATCCCAGAACATTCCAGTAATCCAGAAAATGAGGATTTGTCCAAAAAGTGGGCGACGGTGTCCGCGGGCGACGTGAGGAGTTATTATGCAAATCCAAAGCTGGGCCCAGGGCTTTGTCCAGCAAGGCTTACATGGGTTCGTGGGGCTCCTCAGGTTAAGTCCGTCTCACTTCGAAGTTAAGCATAATGGCGTAAATAGAGAGCGTTGATGAGTTTTATAAAATTAACCGAACTAAGCATTATTAACGAACGATGAACGTTTCGAATTCGTCTTGACGAAAAAAAACTCATTTCAATAGCATAAATTAAAAAACTAAATATAAAGCAAACTTTAAAAACACTTCATTTTTTCATACTGTCGTCGATATATTGTGTTAAAACACATAAAATCCGTTTTTAGATTTTTATGTACCCAGTGACACTCGCGCCATCAAGACGAATCTAATCATGTACTTACCATTTATCAAAATCGGTTGACCCGTTGAGTAGTTACGAGGGGACATAGGAACGGACATACAATACATATATACATACAGGTCAAACACATAACCCTCCTTTGGGTTTTGCCGCAGTTGCTTAAAATATAGTTAACTAGAGATTAAACATGAATTTAAAGTGTCTCTACCAAACATTTATCTATTGTACATAAAGTACTAGTTTTAGCTTAGTTTCAGTCCAAACAAAAGTTGTTTATCGTTATTTAATTTCTTCAGGTACTTTCCTATTATCCAGGTTATCCTTTGTTCGTCGACGGGTCAAAACCGTCTTTCACGTGTCCAAGCGCTAGAACCAACAAACTCAGACACTGTGATAGATATAATTCTATAAAGGTAAAGATAGTTTTAATCTAGTTAATTTTTAAATCAACCTTACCGTCTTATTGACACAACGGATCCCTTAACCATAACCCAAAGTCCTTTTTAGTTCTGTAAAACTCAAATTTTAAAAAATAACCTCCTAGCCCTATGTAACCCAACGTTACAACAGGGCGGTGACGGAATGTCAAAAATTCGTAACGAAATGTGACCAGCGAAGACTCGCACCGAAATTACCGTGATAGCCGCCCCGGGACAAATGGCACCGGACTGAGCTTTTTACCTATGAATCACGTGGATTGATATTATTTGCCTGTCTTTGCTGACTCGACTGGTAATTAATTGTGGCGAGAATAGCAGTAATTTGAACGGAATTTAGTGGTTTGATTTTTTTTGAGAACGTTTTGTTTTTAGTGTCATAGTTTGTTGTAGTTTAAATTATCTTACGAAAGTTCGCTATGTTTTGAAAATGAACTGATGGGAAATTATGGGTTTTTTTCGTAAGTACTTTAATAAAAGGCGAGGTCTTAAAAAGCACGACAACAAAAAGAAAAGTACCTAAACAGACTGACGTATTAATTATAATCAAATTTAAACAAGATTTTGATAACTAAACTTGTCTCCTCAACTGCACTATGCAGAAAAAATGTTGAAGGGCGAACAATATTTTGGATACCTCGTGTTTCTTTTCAATAATGGTCTTTGAAAAGCGCTTGTAGGCTCACGACCAGAATATATTTCAGTTCATTTCAGTTACATTTATACACGAAAAAGTGGAGTGATATAAAAGAGTTTTTTTACTTAAAAACCTGCTTTTTGCCCGCTAATTCTAAGAAATTGTAAGCACTAATTAGTATAACAACCAAACACGTGGTAATCGAGTACACGAGAAGGAATCATTGCATTTTATAAAGCATGAGCATATACGAACACGAACAGAACACACGAAACATGAATTTCTTGAAATTTCTTGAAATACGGCTTCTCAATTTGTATAAATACTCGTCAACATTGAAACAAAAATAACAATGCCATTTGAATTTCTTCTGACCAGCCAGCAACATTCAAATCGTCGCGGCGCGGTCGCGTTCTGTGACCGTTCCAGCGCCCGCGCACCTGAATTATTCATAACTGGACGATAGTAATTAAATGTCTTGCGAGTAAAAACTACTGACACCTTCCTGTTGGGATTGTAACGTATGATTTGGATGAAGAAATGGGTTGATGTGAATAATGTATAAGGCGCCAGAGAATTGAAGCATTTTATGGTGGTAAAGGTTGGATGTAATAATTCATAAGCTTAGAAAAAGTTACACGTGAAGATTTTCTTGCTATTCTCAGTGCTAAGGTATAATCATAGTCTTCTTTAGAATTAAGATTGCTTAGGTTAAATGGAAACGGGCAGGGCATTTTGTACGCAGAACGAATAACCGATGGTACGAAAGAGTTTAAATGGCGACCGTGTGATGGAAAATACAGCGTAAGGTGGAGAGGCCTAAGAGTTAATTTTGTTACACAATTCACTTATATTCTCGTTCACAAGTAATTAACTGGCGAGCTTAAGTTGTCTCCCGTTCACGTCGGAATAAGAAAGACTTAGGTACATATCGATTTGGGCTCGGGTGGCAAAAGATGCAACCGAAGCCATGATGAAGATTGTAGAAATCAACTAGATGTGGGCGACATGGTACGAATCCTCGAGGTAATTATTGAAGGAGGCCTATGTCCTGCAACTATTTTTTTTTATCCGTAGGGTGATGCTTTTCTAAGACAATTCTATCCCACCAACTACAAAGGTGGCACCATCTCAACCGAAAGAGGTCCACTTCAGGTCATAGGTCTTTACTAAGGATCTCAGGTCTCATGAAAAATTTAATAATCATGACAGTAGGTACCTATTCAACTAAATACAATATTGGTTAATTAATAATTTGTTTTTAAATACCTACATTGCGATGGGGCTGTTTGACCAAGATGCCCAAGCTCTTAATAGAAAACATTGCGAACAAAAGATTTCAGTAGATTCTTATCTAAGTCAGATGTTAGGTTACCTGGGCAAGTAAAAAACCCTGAGAAGTTTTAGATGTATAGCAAATGGGGAAAAGAAAGCGTAAATCTACTGGCGGTATGACAACTCGTAGATTTAAAATAACAGGAAAAAAAACATCTAATACGAAACAAAATCAATCAATCATTGCATTTTTAATCATTGCATTGTTTCATTTTTATGTACTTCATATTTTTACCAAGTTTATTTGATTTGTCTCTGGTAAAAGTAAATATTGGCGATGACGGCATCTTATAAAACCAAGTCGTCGATGTCATTGAATGTTTCAGATTCTTTGTTAGTCCTGACATTTAGTATAATCGATCAAGAAACTCTTGTATCACTTACCGCCTTTTTCTGTAGCATATTAAGTACCAAAAGTGGTAAAGGAGTTCGTTGCTTGGTTATACGTAAAGGTGAAAAAATATACACATGACTCAAAGCATCTAGCAAACACTGCGTAATTAGTGGCCTAAGGTTTTAGCAGGGGAGCGTGAGCAGAGTAAATGTCAAGTTCGTTTCCTATCTAATTAAAATTGTTTTTTCGCCATTAGTATTCCACTTAGAATTGATTAATTACGTAGGTAGTATCCAGTTGATTTAATACGGATGCTCGTATCCGTGTTTATAGTAGTACTGGTTTCTTAGATGTCACTTTTGTTAATGGATGGATGCAGTTTTTTTTTGTTTTGTTTTAAAGTCAGGTTTAAGTTAATTGTTATTTGCGTTTATCGTCTGACTAGTTGGTCTAGATTCTTCGACTAAAAAATCAGAGGTTGCTGGGGTTAATTTCTATAAGTAGCACGGAATTGTTTGTTTTTTAAATTTGATTAGACTGTTTTATATCATGCAAATTACTTTACTGTGTTTGCAATGCATGACGCTGCAGCCCTGCTTTTAAAATAGAAGTCAACGGTTGCGTCCATGCTCATAGGGAAAATGAAGTAGTACGAGTAATATTACTTTTACTTTACTAATACTATTTTTCCTTTATCATATTTATGAACTTACTTCATGGATTAAAAACAATATAAATTATAATTACCGCTGTAAAACCAATAAAGAGGAATCTAAAGATACAGTGAAATTTCTAACCCGGAATGTGCTTATAATATTTATTCATTTCATAAATATCACTCTATTATATATTATCATACTGCATTTGAAAAAATAATTTTGATTTGCAAGAGTTTTCAAGCGTGATCATTAAAAGCCCAAATACATAAATAAATGTTTTCATTTCATTTCAGACTTTGCTAATTCCAACCTCACCCTTTCCGAAATCGTCATTTCTCTAATTGCATAAGTGGACTATAAATAAAACCATTTAAAAATGGCGGATTCGGAGCGACGTGATAGGTAAATGACTGGCCAGTAGACACTTAACAAACTGTATCAAATTGTTCCAAATCACAGCAGAGTTAGGACTTGTAATTATACGAATCCGGATTAAAAGCATCAGCATGTAATCTTTTGCAATTTTCTCTTAATCGTTTCACTCTGCCACACCAGCGCCACAAGAGCCATCAATTTAAACACTTTTCTTATTAGTTGTAAAGGCTTCAAGGGTTCAGGTAGGACTGGTTTGGTAAAGCACCCCGAGACATTTGGACTTATGTGATAATGCTAGGCTAGTGAAATTTGATAATTCGCGGTTAGGAAAACGATCTTTTTAATAATAGGACGCATTGTTGTTAAGTTACAGTGGCTAGAGAAAACCGTAGAGTCAACTATATAAGAAAAATATTTACAATAAAATGCAGTAGGTACCAAAGGGAAAAAATAAATGTCATTGTAAAATAAAAACTCCATGTGACTAAATCGTTTTCTGAATCGATTACCATTTTAGACAGTTCACATAAACGAGCAATTATTAATTAAGGGAGAAGGAAAGAAGACAATTATTAGTACAGGGCCTCTTTTCATCTTGCTTTCGAGTTTCAAGTGAATGAAAGCCTATGCTTAACAATTTTATGACGATACATTAGAATAACTAGACGACCGGGCGGTAAGGGGCTATTTTTTTAAAAGGAAAAATAGAATACAATTAGTCGACTGTGGGTATTTGTACAGCTTGCTGCAGCTTTCTTGCGAGCGTCTATCGTAGAGCTTATCGATAAATTCTTAGCGTTTGTGTTAGTTTAACATACTCCAAGTTCCATTCTCAAATATTTTTCCCGCGGCGACTCCACGCCACTGGCGACAGGCGTCATTTATCACGACCTGTCAGATTCTAATTGTCCCCTTCGTAACCGCATTGTGATCGTAATGACGCCCTTATTTTAACAAAAAATCAAAACGATCTTCATTTTTTATAATGTTTCAAGTAAAATTCCAAATATTTTAATAACGCTTAAATAGATGGTCGCGGAACAGGCTTGTGCCGTATTTTTTTTTAATGGGTAGAAAATATTTGGCAAGGTAATTTTATAATGCTGCGGTTTTTGGACATCGGTGCAATTTGTTGAGGGTTAAAGATTAAAAAATCGCTTTATTGACAATGATCGACATCATGCAATCGATGATATTGATGAACATTACAGGAGTAAGGGTTATATTTACCTATACGTCAATATCCTATCGAATATTTTGAGTGTGAACCATTAACAGTGTCATTAGCATTCGGTTTGATGCATACAGTCAACAACTTGAATTTTTGAACCGCAATATCCCTGTCATAAAATTAGTGTCAAGTCACGAGAATGAAATTTTGTCAAAATAAAAAAGCATTTAAGGTTGTACGTACATAATTCAAATACAATTTGTGATTTAAACTTTGACCTGCGTCTCAAGTACAAGTACTTAATGTCCTTTATAACAGAAGCTACTATTAAGGAGAATTTCAATTAGAAAAAAATCAAATTCGTCGTTTGTAAACTGTAAAAACCTAACTGGAGATTTAAATAATTTGACAAACGACCGCTCGCTGCGCTCGTTTTTTTACGAAAAATACTTTATAAAAAACATAATTACTTGATCACTTAACCTATCATACAGAAATTGGTAGCCATTTGATGAAATTACACGGTTTTTGGTTAGTTTCTGGTAAAATAGGCGTTTCTAATAATCGTATCTATTGAGGGGGTGTAACCGGCAGCTTGGGAGGAGGCCATTACCTGGATAGGGGTGATGGTGATTATGAGAAAAAAGCCTTCAACCTCAAACTCATAACATTTATATGACAAAAACACACTGTTGTAACGTTAGCTCATTTTAGGTAATGGTTTTAAAAGGGTAGCAGAAAATAAATTAATTTTGAGATGCTCAGGGCATTAGAGAAGGAAAGTGTACAGTTTGGAAAGCCAAGACAAAGGTCCTAAAGAGGAATCTTTGCTAACTTAGGACTTTGTAGGATTAAAGTTTTTGAAGAATAAAACGACATAATGCACAAATGGGTACTTAAGAAAGTAGGTATTTATTTATTTTTAAATGTTTTGATGTTTTGGGAAATATAAGGTATGATGGGGGATTTTGTATGGACCTTCCAATAGTCACGGGAATGCATGTCAATTATGTTCTTTATGACCCAAAAAAGACAAAATACCTACCTATTTAAGTTGCAAAATCAATGGGGGATTTTTTCATTAAAAAAAGACCTTTCAAGAGCAAGCAAAGCGAAAAAAATACTTTTAAACAAATTCCATACGACATAATTATGATTTTCGAAAAAAAAAACCAATACATACGGGCGTCATAGTACAAAAATTCCATCATATCATGATGCCAAGATCTAACTGAGACATGTTTCATTTCTGTTGGTGGGTGTGGACATTTTCGCCCATCGTCCTTTGAGATTAAGTTGATCAGGAATCAATATTTTAAACTTTTAAAAAGGTTCAAAAGAAATACGTGGTTTTTAATAATATATGTAACTCCACAGTTTAAAGAAATACACATACACATTTAAATAATAACGTATTCTGGGGTCGTTACGACGAACAACTATCCTATCCTATGATGTCATATTGATATTTTCAGTAAGACTGAATGGTTTATTTAAAATTTTCCTAAAACGTTTTTTTCTTAAAATCTAAAAATCATACTTAGAAAATAATTGTAGCGATTTTACATCCTGGAATGTTTTTATTAAACTGACACATTTTTCTCTGTTACAATTTTTTCTCCAAATCAACATTCACGACTCACGATTCTTAATTAAATAAATAATGCAACATTTCCCGTCCCGCTCCTGCATTGTGAACTTTCCTTTAATCCTTATAAAAACTGATTAGGCCCATTGGCACAGTGGAACTATCAATCACTCCATAGGTATAATTATAGGGATTACGGCTCCGAGCCAGGTAATGATTTCGGCTCTTTATAGAAGACGATTTAAAATTAAAGAGTTTTTAATCATATTTTTTTCGACGTCCAATTTGAAAAGAATGTCTCTGGGTCCTTCGTCCCTACAAATTATTATAAACGCGATTTAAAATTAATTTGAGGCAACTAATACGTTTGTCTCTAAAGTTTTTTTTGTTACTTTTATTTTACTAACTTCATTTGCTTCACGATTTGTTTTGTAGTCAAGCTCCAAAAACAAAAGAGCACCGAATTCAAATGAAAGTTAATTTTAGGTTTTGCCGCCAAAATTTACTTTTTATCGTTAAAAAAAACGTAAATGGTCTGTTATTTTCGGCCAGTATCCGTTTGACGGGAGTCAGATAATTAAACGTAATGCTCCTGAAGCAACCTCCTGCTCCACCTTTTACTAAATCTTTTACTTTCCTTAACTAAATACTGTAAGATTCTTCAGAAAACATCTTTAATCTTTAGATAATAAGAGTGTTTTGGGGTGCATTTAAAAACTGCGTAAGCTATTATACGTTTATTAATTGGGCGTAAACTCTGAGATTAGGTTTGATACAAATTCTTGGGTGTTTATAATCATTCATCAAATCATTATAAATTTGACTTTGCTTGGTTTTATAAAAGCAATTTTTTCAAAACTCAAATAATAATAACCGTTACATTACTATTACTTAGCTTTATTTAATATACTTGAAGGCATAATTACGTAAGAAACATAAATTGGTTTAACTTAGCACTTTAACTGTCATATAATAGATTATGAACACGATATACAAATGAAAAAAGGGCTATTTATAGTAATCTGTAAAAATGAAAGCACCACGTGTTGTCAATATTCAAAACAATGTATTAAGGCGAACCCTATTATGAAACGCTGACACCATAAACGAGCAACATTTAAGTAACTCAGCCTGTCAATAAACATCATAAAAAATCCAAAAATAATGATGACAAAACACAAACGACACCCGCAGCTATAAACGAAAGCTTTCATACCCCAACCGAAATAGAAGGCAAATTGACAGATGACAAATAAGAACGTTAACACTACGGTCACGGCACGCACCTAGCCAGTGAAGCAAGAGCTCTTCCAAACACAGTAGATGAAGAAACAGCATTGGAGGTAAAGGTCAGTGATACTTGGTTAGTGGTAGTAAATATTTCAACTAAGGCTAAATGTGATAAAATACATCAAGACATTGTCGTTATAGCAAGATAGATGGACGCAACACATTCCTTTAACGAGATTAGAACAGAATGTTTTGTACACAAGACATTGTCTGATTGAGCTCTGTTGATATTAGCTTCTATTGAGGAGCCACGAGACGAGAAGAATAAATCAAAGTTGTTACAAGCTTTCTATAAGTTAAAAACACATTAATTATAATATTATGCATTGAAGACACAGTTATTTTAGACATTTAAAATGATGTTAACTAGTAAAGTAAAATAAGCGAAATTAAAATTATAGGGCCCGTAAATCTGTTCGTAACATTTCGTGTAGATAACCTATTATGAAACCAAAAAAGATAGCGAGTATGTATTTATCTCGACAATTGAACTTAACAACAATGTCCCAAACAATAAAGAAAGAAAAGTGGACATCGAAATGGTCACGTACATACATACATCTTAGAGTGGTACACCATAACAAGCAAATAAAGAATAAACTTACATCACATACAGTGCTTTAAAGCTGCTGTTTCTCAATAAACATTGTTCGCTGCAAAATTAGTCTGTATTAACAAAAAGGCAGGGAATGCGAGAGTAATAATTGAGACAAAGGGCAAAGAGGTCGACCCTTCTGGAGTGCATGGGTGTGGCGGGCTTAAATTTTGGCATTGACAGCCGAAACTGCCCCAAGGGACCGAGACGTGCTTTTAGTGCCTTTATTCGTTATGGTTAATGCGGCAAGTAGTTTACGAGCATTAGCGTTATTTGTGACCTCTGCGAGAGCGATATACGGTTAACCTCGCACGCAGGTACGATCCAATTGGCCTGCGTTATTTATTTGATGCGTAATGTTGTTGCTAGTTTTTGTATTGTTAATAGTGTGTTGATTGTGTTTGCTTTGATTGCGGATTTTGGATTGTTTATCAAGAACTATTAAAATTTGTTTTATAAAAACTAAGCAAGCAATGGTATCGCGATAAAAAAAGGATATGTTCCAAAATGAGAAGCATTATGAGCTCCATCAAGCTCACGTTACTTGATATTGACATATAACATTGAAGACACAAACAGAGTGATTGATCTCTACTTTTTACGAATGTTCTGTCCACATACCACTTATCCCTCGAACTGTCCCATTGTCATGTAAACCATCCTCGTAAACATCATCAGACCTCTTATTCATCACTTTATTTACACCTAACAAATCTGTGACATTTTCTGAATTAGTTTTATTAAGTCTAATATTCCTATTGTTACGAGGAATAAATCGACCAATCAGTACTGTCAAAACGTCTAAGCTTGACGTGTCATGGAAATGGTCGAGGTGATCAATCACGGTGTTTCGGAATCAACTGTATTTTTCCATCTTATATGCTTCGACGGTGTTTTGACTTCGTATGACTTATGCCGGTGTCAGGTCTTAATGACTGATTATAAAAAAATGTGACTCAGAAATACTTTTGAAGATGGCCTAGTAGGACTAAATTTAAAAAAATGTCAGTAAACAATTTAGCCGGAAGATATTAATAAATTTGGTAAAATGTACGTATTTTAAGTATAGATACATCTAATTAAATACATATGTGTTTTGTAACCGCTGCCAAACTAAATGGTAACCTATATTTCAGGAGATCATTTCATTTTTGTGCATCATTTGAGTTCAGCAAATCATTGAGTTCATATGCGTCTTACCCATCTTACCTAAAACGTTCTTCAGCACATTATAAGCATAAATTGAAAACCATATGAAATAGCAGATTATGATGCGATGGAGACATCCAAGGTGGACATTATCATTTTAATAATAATGATATTTCTAGAAACAAACGTGCAATTACTGGTTTCATTACCACAAATGGTCGCCAAGAGGTCATCATTCATCTGAGTCCATGCCTTCTAACGAGCTCCAACGTCACGCAACTACCTTTAACCTTCCGTGACCTTTGACATCTACATACCCTATGATATGTATTGCGACTATTAAATGTAAATTAGTTTTTATGGGCAGTGTTGAAAGATGACATTGTGTTGATGATGGTGTATTTAGATGAATAAAATGACATGTTACACATGATAATGTTAATGACCAGCGATCGGATCTAGGATGCAACTTCCCGGGATTTAAGTTCGTTATTTTAACATGGATATGAATATGACTTACAATCCCGCGAGTCTTTTTGTTACCTACCTGTATAAAAAGGTAAATAACTTTTAATTTTAAGTAGTTTACACTATAAAATTAACAAAATATGTAGGTAATAACAAAAAAAAAATACAGTACTGCATAGAAGAACTGAACGTAACTTGCACGTCTTATATTTTATAGTATTTTTCTCGCAGGAGGGCAGAATATTCGTCTTTCTATGAAACACGAGGGACAAATTTAATATACAGTCAGTTGCGATTTGAAGTGTGATAGAGTTAGCGAGGTGAACATTATTAAGAAGCTGGAAGTACTCTCATAGATACTATTGCATAATTCTTAGGCCATTAGATCTAAACTTTAAATCTGATGCAAGCTGTTAAAATGGTTTAAGAATTACAATTCACCCACAACCGTACTTTAAGCTAAGACTAAAATAAGATTTATCTTTTTAGTGCAAGTTGCCCTGCTGTTAATTGGGAAACTGCTTCAGAATCTCTGATTAGAAATCCCCTATTTCTGGACATTTGATATAAGATTCAAGTTTTAACTTTCTTTCTAACAATTTTACAAGATATATTATATGTAGCATGATAGATGTGATTTGGTGACTTTCTTTTATTCTTCAACTACCTGCTACAGAACAAAATTGTTTTTTCAAATTCAACTGCATATTTTATAATCTTACTTTGGTAGAAAGATATTTACACCCTACACAATATTGGCGCCATTGTTTTTCTCCAACTACCCGCATTACAATCGTACCACAACGTCAACGGGAATTAGAAGTGTCGGGCCCTAAGCAATATTGACAGGCTCATTACTATTGTCTTTGGAGGGTAACCGCCAGAATATCGAGGGGACCTTATAATGTGAGTAATAAGGACTGCTTTTGAATGATACATTTGTGTTTAGTCTCTAGGTGTAAGTAATTGACTGGTGTTTACCTGGCTGCGTCATGCGGAAAGGTATAGGCGGGGTTGTATGTGAGATACATTTTTAATTTACTTGGCATTTAACGAGAGTTTGTTCATATTACTAATAATTGCGGCAGCGGGTGTGTTAGGAGATAATGTTCACCAAAGTCGGGAGCGTTATTGAACTACACTAAAACAATGAGAGCCAACCTATAGAGATTTTCTGTAAGCTTACAAAAAAAATACAAAATGGATATTATGTTATTTATATCAACTGCTAGTTTCAATAGCAAGTTCTTTATTGATTCCACTATCATAATAGTTGATGAATCTAACGTCTTCTCAGGCTCGTAAACAAGACGCTTTCTGCAGAACAATCACAATCTTGCTAGAAGCGACCAAGTTTTGTTTTCAGTGTAGCTTTATCCCGCGACTTTGCGTAGAACTCGTTTCCTTAAAAGGGTCCAAGATTTTGAGATAAAATAGCTGTAAATATACGATGGCTTTGTTAATGTTTCTAGTATTTTTGGATAAAGTGGTTTAAGTTTAATGAATCATTTCTAGAATTATATTCTTTACTTAGCCAAATTATTACTTAGAATGTAACCTAACTCTGATGTTTACTTGTTAACTGGTGCTGCGTGATACAGGCGTAGTCTAGTGTGGTAATAATTGCAACATTTTGCTTAAATAAATGATTTTGTTTATGATTTACACTGGCTCTTAATCACTAAACAGGTTTCGAAAGTAAGAAGACTTTTACACTTACCTATGTAAAATTTGTCGTCCTTTTTAAAAAATAAATTCTGGTCGATGGGTGTCATATTTCAGCGATTTCGTGGTCGCCGGCTAGCTTACACTTTTATTAGTAGTCATGTTAATTTTTAAGTTACATTATATATTGTTATGTATGTTATTCTGTAAGATATTTGTGAATATTTTTGCCTGAAATAAAGTTTTTCTATTCTATTATATGATACGGAATCTGAAAAAAATAATCTATTGTGCTAATAATGTATGATGTATGATGTATGATGTACCGACCTGTTCGGACCAAAACAAGACAAAACTAAATAAGCTTTTGAGGTTATTAACACTCGATCTATTTAGTTGGTCTCATCAGCCGTATCTGGAACTCTCCTCTTTTGATTTACGCCTCCAATTTAGCCCCCAAAGCGTAGGACTAATAGCTACAACTACAGTAGACCCTTCTTTACTACAAAAGTGTGTAAGGGTAAGGGCTTGTCAGAGTTTATCAACATTTTTTAATGAAGCAGTGAAAGAACACTACAGGTTAAATTGACGAAAATTGTGTCGGTTGACTTTTTTTTCGGTAAAATGTAACTATATTTTTTGTTGTTGTGGCGTTGTTCCAATTTTAAATAAATTTAACCGTAAAAAACTCAATTGAGATCACTTTCGTTAATTGAATGTAAAGTTTCGTTAATTTAACGTGAAGGGTTTGTTTTAGTTGGGTTAAGGAAAGGTCATAAGTCGTTGTCAATAGGACAGTAAACTATTTTGATAAAATAACAGTTATTGTATAAAATGAAGTTAGAACGTCATCTTCCAGCGTGAATTATACTTACTCGTAATTAATTCCTTGTTGGGTAGGTACCTACTGAACTGTCGAATTGACAAATTAAGGCACACTAAGTAAATTAGAAATATTTAAAATTGTATAACACTTATAGCGGGCCAATTACGATCGGGTTTGTCGATGTGGATAGAAAAAACACCGTAGAAAAAACATCTGTCACGTTTGGACCAGTATGTAGTACGAGAGTGACGGATGCTTTATCCACCGCGATAAAAGCCACCATGATACGGGCCCTGCCCGCTATAGTTATACTCTCTAGAATCTTCCCATGTATATAGAAAGCATACCGAGAATTCTTGAAAAATTACACATCTGCCAACTGTAACGTCCTACTGTATATTTCTCTCTGTCCCTCACTAACTCAAAGAAGTGGACAGTAGACTTATCTGATCAAATATGTCATAAATAATACTCGGTCTGTGTTTATCACGCGCCGCAAAATATTACGGGGCAACGATTTATGGAGAAAAATAGCGCCTCTAGGTAGAAGCTTGTAGAAAGTGCTCGAAAATCTGTTATTAAAGTGATATTTACTGATATTTGGTTTTGCCTAGGGGATACTTTATTGATAATAAATAAAATTTAAAAATGGCATTGAGAAGGAATGCGTATATTGATGTTTGTGTGAATATTTTTACGAAAATAGCCAATTAAGTTTTTTGGGTCGTTAATTTATCATACAAATAATAACCAACACAGTGAAGAAAGGAAACTTGGGAAATGAAATGACTAAATAAAAACTTTGGTTTTCCCAAACTTGCCGTTAAAATGTCCCAAGATACTTGTTTATAATTTTTCATTTATTAAATCTTAACTTATGTAAAGTATTTTATTAAATTGTTGTTTTTTTATGAAGTAAAGTAATTATTATAAAAGACAATCGTTTTGACAGCTCCATAACAGGTCAAATACGATATCGTTTTTACCGCCTAGAATAGAGGCCCAGTGTCAAATGCATATACAGCCAGGGTGTAACCATTTATAGTGTTGCAACGTCCAAACAATTTTTTTATTCAACGGTTATTTAGTATTACACCCTGTATAAGCATGTCAATCCCCGAAGTACCACCCACTACTTAATTTTTCTCAGATTGACGCAATCATGCAAAGTAAACTTGAAAAGCGGGGCGCGCTGTCCTGAGTGAAAACCACCACTTGAATCATATTATCCAAACAGACATCAATGGAATGACACGTCATTACCCTCTTAGAAGTATTAAAACATTTCAAAAACGTGTTGGTCTATAATAAAGCGAAGTAGATATCAAAATGGTATCAACGACAATGGTTCTAATTACCATAAATTGCGACAGGTTCCCAAAGGGACGCTCCGCTGCCCGAGACATTTCACTGCACTATACGTTTTTACTCGCTCCTTGGCGTGGTGGAGTTAAGTAATACGGTATTTAAGTGACGGCTAACTGGAGATTAAACATCCGTCAATTAATCTAGAGAACTTATTCAAATTATTGTAATGACTTAGTTCGATATAAAAAAGTGATTAGGTTTCACGAAACAGAAAATTATTTCGGAAAGTTTATAATTATAAAAATGTGGCAACAAATGAATTACCTAATTGTTACCATTTAATTTTAATTGTAAAACTGCTATAAAAATATAGTAGCATCCCAAAATCTAAACGCAGATTACGAATTTGATAAAAGAGTCGTATCTTAGAAACATTGTGCAAATTGTGCTTTAATAAAACACATTGTATAATACGTATTAATGCTTCGACGACAGTTAAACACCGGTTACCAACACCGTACCACCAGGCCTTAAACGTACATTAATTAAATAAAATCAGGTAACCTGAACTAATGAATTCAGGCGGTCGGCGACACACTAATCAGGGTGTAATTGTGTGACCGTTTTAATGCTAATGCAGTCAGTGGACGGATCGTCTTTCCTGTTGGAACAGGTTGTTACCTTACTTAACTCTTGGTTAACGTGGCGGTGAGAATGGCCTTTTTGTTTGAGTTTTTGCGTGAAAATTGCGGTGTACGTTAGTTCATAGGAATAAAGAAGAGTTTATATCAAGAGTTTTGTGTACAGGGTGATTGGTAATTAGACAAATTAAATATTATTTGTGAGCAAAAAAAATTACGGCGACTTAGTTCGTTTTTGAGTCATCATTATGACGCGGTTAGCCTACTTGGTAGAGACCTTGCCTACTAAGCTAGTGGTCCCAAGTTAGATTACCAGTAACGACAAAAAAAAATACAGAGCGCGAATATCTGTTTTGGATTCTTGAATGTTTTCTATATATTTAAATATTTTGTTATCGTTTAAAGTATGTACATAAAGCTTACTTAGTTTGTGTAGGATTGTCGGATATCTAAATAATTTCTCAACTTCATTTCGACAGACATATTGACACTTCATTTATTTAAGCCAACTGGTATTAAAAAAATCTATTAAACATACACGATGACAACATCGCCCGAACCACCATGACGGCGACATATCAGCATCACGTTCACACGGGAGTCGAACTCTGACCCTCGCGTCCAAATGATCGGATGATTGAACGACAGCCCGGAGGCTGTCTTGATGTCGCATGTTGTACCTACTCTAATGACTTGGAATCATTAAGGCCGCGTGAGAGATTTGAGACAAATCGGTGTTGTGACATGTTTGTATTTATTACTGTGATAGAACTTGGAATAACGCAATAGTGTACAGGGTGATTGGTTTTTAGATGGCAGACCTATTGATAAACTAGAGATCAATTCCAGCAAAAAATATTTCAAAGTTTTCAATCTTGACATTGGCAAAATAAAATTGTTCCACTAAGAAGTAGCCATAACTTTACTTATGATCAAAGAAGTAATTTAAATACTACATACCTGGCTTATACATCGTTCTGTTATTAAAATACACATATGTATAGTGCCTTCTAGCCCTTAGCGTCAGTTATCATACACCGTGGTGTGATAGCTATCATGTACTCTATAGATCAGTGATAATAGATACTAATTCCATCGGTCGGTTTTCATACTTTTTATATGGGTTGACTGAAATCGCCTACATTCCGGGATTAAAAAAATTAAAAAAAAAATCGATTGAAATTTCAAACTAAAAATCTATAATTTTTTGTTTGAAAGTCGTCGTTTTTTTTATTCTATAAATAATATCCTATCTACTTACACTGGTACGATATATTTCACATATAACCTAGTACTCTGGCATAATTAAAAGGTTCATGGCTTATTTTCTCATACTTTGCGAACGAAATGTTTTATAGCCGGTTGATAATTACTTCGCAGGAACATTATTGGGGCATTGGAGGCGGCGCGGGCTAAAGTTACAATGTTCTGCGGAATGAGCGCCGATTTACGACAGTAGGTGCATAGGGGCTGTACATGGTGATGACAATTAATATCTGATAATTATAACAAATATTTGACATCCCAAAATAGGATCCCCTGTATAATCAAATGGGCGCTTAAAACGTGAGAGTCCTTGGATACCGACTTGGATTATATTCATAATAATGTGGATGGTAAAATAACAAGTGATTTAATGACAGTATTTACATAATTTATGGTTCAACTAACTGAACTTCTAATTACATTGTAACTCTTTGCAAGCTAGGCTGTCAAATGTCAAAAATAGCCAAATACATGCACTTTAAGGTTATATACTGCATACAACATTAATAGGTGTATTTTAAAGAATAATAAAAGCAGAAATCGTGAGTTCAAAATTTCGTAACATAGTTTAGTCAAAAAGATAAATTTTATTCAAAAAGAGACCTTGATATTAAAAAAAGGTTTTCTACTGTCTAATTAAGAGATAATTACATTTACAATAATACGGTGCGTGTCTAATTAAAACACCCTGTTTGTACACACCCTTATGTCTCAATCGGGCGTATAGCATTTTTTACACGGCACAAGGATCGTTAGCCTTGTCAATTTGCAACATATCTACAAGCTTTCAACTAAGCTACAAGCGAGCTTTCGCTAAGCACCCAGCTTTTACGACGACGTATTAATAATAAATGCATTGTTCGTTTATTCTGTTTACGAACGTACGTTAAGTCACCTGCCTCAAAATGACTGATAATCAACTTTGAAGTTCAAACAGTTTAGGGATAAGTAAAAGTTAATTTTATATTAAACATGTTTAAGTTGATTAAACACGTGATCAATAAGTAATTTAAGGAAATTGCTTATTTAAAATTGCTTTAAGTGACATATTTTAATACTATACAGGCTGTACTAAAATGTAGAGTCATTTACATTTGAACAAATCACTAGAGAATTAAATTATTATTAAATACTTATACAGAACAAGTTTAAAGATTATTACGTTTGTAATCAAGAAATTTAATGTAACATACCAATTCTCATTTATCTGTTAGGTATTTATTTATTGATGTTTTGACACTTGGAATGACCAATCATTATCTCAATCAAGATCAGTGCTTGTGTTTACACTGCGAATTAAGTCTAAGATCAAGTTTAAGATACGCAAATGTAAAAACAAATAATGTACTGTATATAACTAGTCGTAAATCAATTTTTATGTCAGCTTACATGATTTACAATCGATCATCGTCATAAATCAAAACCAGTTAGAACTAGAACTTCGCATGCCAATATTACTTGTTTTATCACTAAGTGTAATAAAGTATGAAATATCAAATCAGCGTTAAATTAAAATACGCATTAGTGAAACAAGTGACTTGAATTGTATTACACAGACTTATAAGGGAGGAAATACTATTATTATACATAGAGGAACGTCGAATCAGTTATATTGTTTTTTCATTAGAATAAATGCGAAAAAAGGACTATTATCTTAGTATTTTCTTATTCACAATATTACCAAAACTAAACAAATCTGTTTTAAATTGTCAATAACTTTGTCCTAGTTGAAAAGTTATAGATCATTCGTTCCATTAATGCTCTATTACATAATAAACGGTTTTGCCTTTGCTTGCATGTCATTGTTATGTTTATCAATATAGATAAACGTAGATAAAAAATCTGTCACTTGTAAGTGCGAGAGTGACCGATGCTTTATCCACCGTGATAAGGGTGACAATAAATTTTGTTTCTGAATCATTACAAATTATTTAACCCATTTTAAATCACAGTCATCGAAAATTTCAACCCAAACTACATTTTCAAGTAGTTAAAAAGCCACTAAGCACTGACCCAATTCCGCGGTAACGTACGCCCTAGCGTGCCGCCGTTAGGTAACTCGCTAGCTTCCTTCCGAGCGTCACGGTATCGCGATCGTCCTTCCTCGTTGCGAAACTGCTCGCATGACCTTATTGTATGCTAGTGAATTAATTACACCAAAATACTTTATAAATAGTTTAACTTTATTAATTAAAAATATATTTTGCCTATCTTACATCAGACTCGTAGTCGTTTTGCTGAAACTGCCTTAATTTTTCATCACCTGTATATACAAGGTGTAATCGTTAAGTGTGTCCAGGCGATTATTCCGTAATTATTACAGATATCACAAAAATTTAAATTGATCGAAAGTACGTTACCCAATCCGTAAAATGACATCAATAACTTTTTAAAAATCAAACGAGAAGTATCCAAAATTTTCACATTAAACACTCCGATACATTTAGTATCAGATTGGTAGAAAGGTTTTAGTTTCCTTTTAGCTAAGTACTGATATTAAAGGAAACTGTTTATTAACCTAAAAAAGAAATAAAACTATCTTTTAATTCAGTAATATTTATTTCTTAGCAAGTACAAAATTTTGTATGTAAAGTAGATGTTCGAAGTGACGTCCTTTCTACTAATCTCATACTAAAAGTCCTTGTATGGGAGTGTTTGATATCAAAATTTTACATACTTCCCGTTTGATTTTTAAAAAGTTTTGATGTCGTTTTACTCATTAGGTTACGTACTTCCGATATCAGTTAAAAGTTTTTTGATATCTGTAATAGTTACGGAATATTCGCATGGACACACTTAACGATTACGCCCTGTATCTATACTTAAATCAAGAATGCGGATCAGTAGGGTGTTTGTTTACGTAAGAATATAAAACGATGTTTTTTCCGCGTATTCTTTTTAATTCAATAGTTTTTTGGATGAATTTAAAGGATTAAATAAAAAATCCTTAAATCTCCCTTTTAAAGGTCATTCTGGCGTTTTGATTTATTTTTTAGATTTGGGTCTTATAACCAAATTCAATGCTCGTTGTCTCAAATAATTAAATCGGTAGTTATCGGTTAGTGAAACATCGTGAGGAGATCTGCACACGTCAACGAAATATTTAAATGTGAACTCCCCAGTCCGCGGAGTAATTACGTCCAACGTAATAAAAGCGAGAACAAAGCAATATGGAACAAAAGCCGCAGATACTGTAATTCGTCGTAGAACCAACTGATAAGGCTGCATTAGTACTGCGGTGCGCCGCGTATCACTTTTTCTATTACTCGGGCCCGATGGCGGCGGCGAAGACGAAGAGTGTGGTGGAGACGATGGGATTCAATTATTATTTAGTTTTTTTTTTAATTTTGTTCTACAATAAAAAAGTCTAATAGCGTACTTAATACCTTAATTATGACATTCTCTACCAGTGAATAACACCATTTTTTTCAAATGACACACGTGAATAGGAATGAGGCTGTTTGTTTAGATTGAAAGATAAGATAGATATGAGACTAAAAGAACGGTGACAAGTTTTTTTACATGCATGTCTTTTACTAAAAGAAAAGTAGGGGCTTAACGAAGAAAAGTCATGTTTCAATCATCGATAGTGATAGAGTTATTAACTTAAGTACTTAATTATTAAAAGAAATGAATCCATTATGTGACGAAAATGGGACTTATAAAACATATGACGTATAGATAATTTTCGTTACACCAAGATAAAATAGTACGTTTTTTCCATTAAAAATTCAAATATACTCAATTTCAAAAAATGTATCTTATGCGTTACGAATTATTGACCCCTACCAACATCTTGTCATAACATAATATCAATCAAGAAAATATCCAGCCAGAAACTAATAGAAAAGTTTTATTAATAATAAGTAATATTTTTAAAAATACATTGACTTTTTTCTTAATCAATCTTTTACAGATAAATTGATTTAACACAGCATGTGGAAACCGTGTGCGGTTTATTTATTGTTGCAATCTGCTCAGTATACTTGTATAACTTAATTTAATTAATCAAGGTTTGATCGCCAAATACATAAATAATCAACAAAAAAAAAACATAAAAGCTACTCCACACATTCCCAAGTGGGCAGTGTGAGGCCATCCGCACAGGAGATTGTGCAAGCGTTTTGTGTGACCACAGACCGAGACATATACATATTTATGAGAACACTTTAATATACAATTTCTATGTATTATCTCCTGTAATGCAGGAAGTATCTCGGTGATGGTCTTAACGGTCACCAGGCAAGATTGGGTGATATCACATAATTGCTTTACTTTTTTTAAATTCAAATTTCGAATTTTGTTTATACTGAACACTGCCGAACGTAGCAAAAAGGTAGTATGCGCGTATAAACTTCATAGTCTTATTTTTTTTCTTTTGCTTTGATGGCAGAACAGTGGTTCAACTTATTGTTCATTAGCTCGATGTTTTGAGTTTTATGGACATGACGTAGGAATTTCTATTGTTGTAGCAAACTAGTGTTTTTTATGAGTTGTTTTTGCTAATTTTAAGCTGTGATTGTTTTAATTAGGTTTGCATAATTAATTTCATAAAGATATCTCAAGTTATGTTGTTTTAAACTGTTTCAATTTTAGTAATTTTACGATAGTTTCACTGTTTTGTTTAATTTTCATTAAGGGTTTAAATATTCGACGTCTTTATCATTTAAAGATCGATATTTGCATTGTGTGACACACTAACATTATCCTCACCATAGACATGTTAATAGCGTACAACGTACCTTATTTCTACAATCGTTAGGATCGATGGAATGCATCACATCGTTTGCATATCACTACCTCTTCGTTTGATTTTGTGCACACCTCGTGACCAATGCTTTTAATATAAACGGTGTTTTATTTTACCGATGCTGCCATAACCAAACCGTTACTAACCTTTCTCACTTCCAAACCTTCACGACACTCAACCTTAAAATCTTAATTCAAACGCATAAAAACCGATGACTTAACACAACAATTAAACTTTATGCCATTATATTAAGTAACTCAGTCATCATTTCAAAGAACCATTCCCGATTGAAACGCCGCCAAAGTGTTTGATTTGACAGCCCGGTCTGTTCTACAGAAACTAATTAATAAGCAGATACAACCACTTAAGATAAGTGAAAATATTTTCATCCCGAACCTCACCGGATATAGATTGTATCGATATGACAAAGCATGGCGCCAAGAAAGTTGAGCCAATGTCTAATTGAAAATCTACCTTGGAAATATCTTCATCGAGTTCAGTATTGATTGAGCAATGTGCGTATCCATGAGTATTATTAAGCGCAAAACCAATATCAACCTTAGTATCAACTTTGTTTAGTACCATTTTGACTAAAATAACTATGTCGTTTCCAGAAGTAGTAACGTTGGCAACGATTTTAAGTTCTTCAACATTGAATTTGAATTTCTCACCCTTTAAAGTTGCTTTTCCTTTGCTAAAAGCTACTGAAGTGGCTCTATCAGAATCTATCGATGCTTCCCTAAAAGCTTGAGCCATTTCAAGTGCAGGTGAATGACTACCGCGACGAAAATAAATGAGTTGGTCATTGTCAGATAACATCATACTTATGAGACATAAACTTCAATAATCTTTGGGTATTAATAGACTTAAGTAACACTTCAGATTTAAGAACGTCTGTTTTAAGGTTAGTCACGACCGGATGAATTAAAGTGTCTCCGAAAATATTATTGTGTTGCTTGCTTTTGAAGTGTTCTTAAATATTTGATGTGCTTGAATTTTTCAATAAGCGTATGTATTTATGACGCCAATTTTGGCAAAACAGGACCACGCTGTTCTATCACCTCGGTGTTAGTTTTATGTTTCATTATTGTTTATGTTAGTCTATAAAGTATTCGTAATAATGGGCTTTGTTGCTCCTAATTAAATTTCCTTAATCTTATTCTTATTTGCATAATGGATTTGGTAATTATAATGAAAAAAAATGTAGTGGATCTTATCCATACCTAATCTATTATTTTGTAATACTGAAAAACAAAGCTACCAATACAATCTTTTGCGTAAGAATCTACTCATAAGTTTGTAACTTTTTTAAATTGCCTTTATAAAGGTTAATAAAACTTTTTAACAAAAAAATTAAACCGCCGAAAAAAGAAAACTGAAAAGCAAAAAATAAAACAGAGCCTTTTAAGTCTAACTAAGCTCCTACACTAATGTTAATACCTTAATAAATAATTTTGTGTCGGCGCCAAACAAACAAACAAGCAAATTGACTATTTCGTAAAGTAAAATTATGTATGTGTGTGATGGTATGTGCTACCTCCTGAGTGGTTTGAAGTCGGTGCCTGCCATGCTTGTTTGTTTGTTTGGCGCCGACTCAAAATTATTTATTAAGGTATTAACATTAGTGTAGGAGCTTAGTTAGACTTAAAAGGCTCTGTTTTATTTTTTGCTTTTTAGTTTTATTTTTTCGGCGGTTTAATTTTTTTGTTAAAAAGTTTTATTTTTTGCTTTTCAGTTTTCTTTTTTCGGCGGTTTAATTTTTTTGTTAAAGAGTTTTTATTTTTCACTTTTCAGTTTCTTTCTCTGTTAATAGATACTTATTCTTTGATTACTAATTTAACTATTCATTGTTTCGCTACAAAACACAACCGTGTCCGTGTCTATATAATTCGTTCCATAGACGAGTCTCGTGAAGTTGCTACCTATGGGAAGAAACCTCCCTATAATGTTGTTCCAAAAGATGTGAACAACTGTGGCGGTCTTTTGTCTGACCTAAAATTAGCTACCGAATCCCGTGTCATGCTTAGAGGTAACATATCACCTATAACATATACCTGTGGTCCTCGTCAATGGTGTTTTTTTTTCTTAATTATTGGCTTTCACTCCTTGTTTTAACAAGGTGTATTTCGCCAGTATCTAGTTTTAGACAATCGCCATGGACTTATTAGAGAAACAAGTCCATGGATATCACACGCGAGGACAATTGTTCGGTTAAAGAGATTTACTCTGGTGGACTAAACAGAAACACATGGGGTTAGCTACAACAACAACATGGGAACAACACTTGATAAAGCTGTAATCGACCTCGGAAAGAAACTAACTTTTTGCCAAGGGGCAGGTTTATGTTGCACTTAGTATAGTTAAACTACTTGAAGGTATCTGAGTTAGAGCGAAATAAGGTAGGTATTACAAAAGCCACACGATGAACGAGCTTTAGCAGAAATGCAGAAACTGAGAGGTTTACACACTACACACAATTACGTCGCAATAGGTTTGTTACACTCTGTTTAATAATTTAAAAACCTTAGTTTCCAAACAAATAAGGGCTTCCCTCGACAGCCTTCCAACTCCATCATCAAACCCCATCATCAGACCCTCGATGGTAGTCATAATCCGTGCATCATACTTAAGTTAGGTATAAAGTTCTCATTAAGATGCATGTATAAGAGACATCACGAGGTAGCTGCTGTAATCCGTTGAAGAGTTCTCTCATCTGTCTTCCGTCTCAGTTATCAGATCAACATCAAGTCTCCGTCATGTTGTAGTGTCAATATAATTACATATGTGTGCTAAGTTTGAACATAATCGGTTCACAGAAGGGGGGGGGGAGGAGTTCCAAATGAAATGGGAGCAACTTCAAAATATACCCTTATACCTTAGTTTCCGAACAAATAAGGGCTTATCTCGACAGCCTTCCAACTCCATCATCAAATCCCATCATCAGACCCTCGATGGTAGTCATAATCCGTGCATCATACTTAAGTTAGGTTAAGAGTTCTTATTAAGATGCATGAATAAGAGAAATCACGAGGTAGCTGCTGTAATCCGTTGAAGAGTTCCCTCATCTATCTTCCGTCTCAGTTATCAGATCAACATCAAGTCTCCGTCATATTGTAGTGTCAATAGAATTACATATGTGTGCTAAGTTTGAACATAATCGGTTCACAGATAAAAATTCATGGAGTCGAATATTTCTACCATTGACGGAGGGGGGGGGGGGGGGGTTACAAATTAAATGGGAGCAACTTCAAAGTATACCCTTATACCTTAGTTTCCGAACAAATAAGGGCTTCCCTCGACAGCCTTCCAACTCCATCATCAAACCCCATCATCAGACCCTCGATGGTAGTCATAATCCGTGCATCATACATAAGTTAGGTATAAAGTTCTCATTGAGATGCATGAATAAGAGAAATCACGAGGTAGCTGCTGTAATCCGTTGAAGATTTCCCTCATCTGTCTTCCGTCTCAGTTATCAGATCAACATCAAGTCTCCGTCATGTTGTAGTGCCATTAGAATTACATAATGTGTGCTAAGTTTGAACATAATCGGTTCACAGATAAAAATTCATGGGTTCAACTATCAATCCCTATATTTCTACCATTGACGGAGGGGGGGGAGTTCCAAATTAAATGGGAGCAATTTCAAAGTATACTCTATCCAATAAAAAAATAATTATTGAAATCAGACAACTCAGTAAAAAGTTATGCGTGATCATACATAGTAGCCATAGTAGCCATTTGTGGTCTTCATCATCAGTTCCACTTCACCAAATGATACTTTCTGAATGAAAATGCTGGATTTGTTACTAAAAATACTAAAATCGCTATATGTATGCATTTAATATTCGAAGAGTTCCCTCAATTCCTCACGGATCCCTTCATCAGATTCAGATTTGGTGACAATGGGACCACCTCGGAAGTATACTATATCAAACAAAAAAAGAATTTTTAAAATCGGACCGCGCTGTGAAAAGTTATGCGTGATCATACATAAAAAAAAAAATATACGCGTCGACTTGAGAACCTCCTCCGTTTTTTTTCGTCGGTTAAAAAAAGGCAAAGCCAGAGGCTCCATGATATCTTGCAATGCTCGAAGGTACTCAAATTGAAATTTATTACGACCAATTTTGTCAAGAGCCTACCATAACGTATACAATTTGATAAAGATATTGTTTTGACTAAAACTTTAGTCAAAGTAGAATAACGAGACCCCTCTTTATCTTTAGAGGTCAATATTAAATGTTTTCGTATACCTCATACAAAACGCATTAAGAGACATAATTCCCTGGATATCCGTATCCCCTAATGACCCGGGTCAAACGACTGCCCGGATTATGCGGGCACCCGAGCCAGCAGCTTATAAGGGCGATAGTGTCGTGTCAATCAAGGCGCGTAGGGAAGCAAAGACGTAATTATAAGAAAACTAGGGAAAACTTTTTTGTTGTAAATTATTTACTAATTTCTATAGGCTTCATACTTTCGATTAGTATGTAATTGGTCTATTAAACAAGCAACAGCAATTTAAAGAAAAGTTAATTTTTAGTTGTTTTTTTTTAATTATAGACTTTACTGGACTGAAATTTTTTAGTCAACCTATTCGCCATATATTACTTACCATATTATATTTGATATAAATTACTTTTTACCGACTAAACAGTTGGGTGAAGGTCGTCTCCTATTCGGATCTCCTACTAAAATTATATATCATTTCAGGCCAGTGAGGCTAGACAAGTAGATTAACGCTAACGTTAACGATTTCCGAAAACTGACAAAATGTATAGAACTGACGTAGCGGTCCACGCGGCCGTCGGACAGATCCTATACATTTTGGATAACGATAACCAGAGGCCGGAATTTTCGTAGCATTTTTGAGCTGTCATAGGGACTTCTCATCTATCGACTTCCAATATACATAATTTATATCGATAAATACAGAATACAATATTTAAAATATGATTACGAGTAGAAGTAAACAACAGGCAGTCTTACCACGAATGAGCCATCTCTTCGAGATAACCTTTGGGTACCAACTTTTAGGAAATATTAAATAGGAATTGAAATAATAATATTTTATTGTTTCTTATAGATACTTTGTGGATTTCTTAAGCCTTTTAAATTTTTTTTCGAAACAAATTGCAACAAGAATTGCTATCGATTGTTTTCATTGTAAATCTATATTTTACATTTTGAACTAGTCAAAAGTTATCTGAGAGAGATCGCTCTTTAGCGATAAAACCGCCTGTTGTTTACCTCTACTTTTAATCTTCTTTAATAATATGTTGTGTTCTATAATATATCGATAAAATATGTTACAGGAAGTCGAAAAGCGAGAAGTACCTATGACAGCTCAAAAGTGCTACGAAAATTCCGGCCTCTGACGATAACGAACACCGAATGCATCTTGTCTAGTGCCTCTGAACATTCTAAAACAACGTTTTCGCAACAACAACAGGTCCGCAACTTCAGGTGGGCTAAAGTTTCATATCAATCCAGGATTTGATCCCGGAGGGGCAGTCAGGACGTCCATCTTTGTGAGATATGGCACTCATGGCACTCATTCATTTGGTATTCGGGTCGTTTTGCGTGATCTATTGATGTTTGTATTGATCTAATGTTAGAAATGCTTTGTTTTAAATTAGAAAGAGGCGACTTAGGGAATCAAGGCTTGTAGTATTGTTAGGCGATGGCCTTGCAATCTGTCACTAATATACACTAGTATAAGTAAACATCTTAGCCTGTTTGTGCAAAATGTGGTTACAGAATTGACAATAATTTTTAAGAGTTGTCTCTGGGAATGAAGGCGTATGTAGAGAGAAAAAGCAAGGGATCCCTTTGAAACGCATAAACTTTTTACGCATAACGTATCTTTACGCATAATTTTTTTCCGCATAAACACCCTTTAGGCTGACATTTCAAAATTTAATAAACGTCTATTGTGTAGATTAGGTTAGGTTAGGTTAGGTTAGATATTTAAAATAATTAAAATAAAACGTTTTCTATTGTAAAAACCGTTTTAGGTCAAACGATTTTATGCGTAAAGATACGTTATGCGTAAAAAAATTATGCGATCCAATAGAGATCCAAAAAGCAAATGGCTTTAAAGTTTATACTTTTTTATGAGAAGGCATACGACCACATTGGCCACCTGATGGTGAGTGGGATCTAAGACTCATATACATTTGCATTCTCAAGATTTCAATCACATGACTGCTATCCTACGACTGCAAATGCGTTGCCAAGCCTGAGGGCTACGGTAAAATGCGTCTATGCTAGTAATTTCCCCGGTTGTCGACCACTTATCTTATCTTATCTTATCTTACAGATGGGTGCTTTCGGATACATTTTGACCCTTTAGGATGTTTTATGCAATTATCCTCTTACACACTCAGCTGTTCGAACGTGAAGTTATCTTTACGGTATTTTTCCTTCACCGTAAGAGCGCCGTGTAATGCACTTAAGTTAGAAAAACTCAATGGTACATGGTGACCGCGGGGGTTCGAAGTCGGTACCTTACGATCACGAGTCGACCCCTAAGCCACTAGGCCACCGATGCTTTATGCTAGTACACCGGAACACAACAATGTGAATACTGCTTAGCGGTAGGTTATAGGATAAGATAGTACCACTAAAAACTAACTAACTTGTCTCTGTCTCGCTCTTGTAAGCCCTAATGTTAGTCTAGCTGACTTTACCTATACCCGAAAGATTTTTCAGATCTCTTGCAATTTATGTGTGCCTGGTACAGGAATAGAAATATGAAAAAGTAATTTCCATCAAAAAGTATTAAAAATAAGAAAACTACAGTATTTTCCACGTTAAGACCAACTTAATTACATCTCACAAATGTCCACAAGTATGAAAGAGCCACAATAATAAAGCACTTACCACACGGCGTGCCGCCGACCGCCATCAACGTCCGCCCTGATTGGCATGTGACAAGCCCTTATATCCTACTAATTAGACGAGATCTGTGACAGACCGACACATTATGAGCTTGGGGTATGCTCGTAGTGATCGATATAATAATGTACACGCGATTATTAATCATAATGTGATCGGTGATTTTTCGAGTTTCTTAAAAGCTATCTTAAATTAAAGTAGAATGATTATCATCGTTTTAGCTATAAGAAGTTATACTACAATTATCAGGTGCAATAAAAAATCACAAGCAGTTATATAATATTTGGGGCCGGTAGAGACGGACTGCATTTGAACCGCTTAGGCAGACTGCACGCCAACTGCAAGCGGACTGCGCAGTTGGTTTGCAGTTTTGATGCAGTTACATCAACTGCATCAAAACTGATCTCAAACTGCCATTTTGCAGCTGGGTTGCAGTTTAAATGCAGTCCGTCTGCACTGGCCCTAAAAGATTACGTATTTAAACAATATTGTAGGGTTGCAACTCAATTATAACTTACGGCCGCACTCAGAGCGCCCGAACTCTATATTCAAACCGCGGACAGATAAGGCTTACTTCGGGTTAAAATTTGACATTTGCCCATACAAAATGCGTCAAATTTTAATCCGAAGTAAGCCTAAGGTTTGAATAAAGGGTTCGGCCATAAGACGCTCCTTAGTGACGAATTTTCATACACAAGTTTGAAAAGGGAGTAAAAAATAAAAATAAAAAATATACCTAATAGTTAAATAAATAAATATCAGAAACAATCTCACAAAAATTTACCTAGTGCCAAACTAAGCTCTATGCTTGCACTATGGGTACTAGACAATGATATAAATATTTATATATAGAATTAAATATTAGATACACAGATGGATTTTTATGTTGGAAATGTTTATTCCTGATGTGAACGGCCACCTGACTGTGATATACTGATAATATTTATTAAATGACACTGCTTGCGGACACTTTATTACAGCGATAAGCCTTTATTATGGTGTTTGTTACAAGTGTTATGAAGCTTACGAGTATGATGCATAAAATAATTGCCACTTATTCGCTGTTGTACAGCAGTTCATTGGAACAGCACCCGACTTTGATGTCTCTTTAATCTGAAACAGAAAATAACATGTATTTTATATTCACGTGCTTTTTTAGTTACATTGACTAAAAAAGAAGGAAAAAAAGAAAGAAATTGTATGTTTGATGCAAATCACAATACAATAATGATAAAATTAAATGCGTGGCTAATGAAAAAAGTAGGCACCTTGTGTCTTCCCTGAGAATACCGTAACTAAATATGTCTCCATACTATTAATTACTCAGCTATTCCGTTTAGCGAGACATAAGCAGTTCTATGCGGGGCTGATTGCCAACCTCTAGTAGATGGAAAGGAATTTGAAGAATAAGATTACTATTACTGCCAAATTGTATTTGTTTGTTTGTTCCATCTTCACGGTTCACTGCCTAACCAATTGACGTGAAATTTAATACAAAGATTTATAGCCCAGAAGTGTACAAAAATGACTTGTGATGTCGAAAAATTGGTTTGTTCCCGAGGGAAAAATGATAAACGACTTCAAAGTGAACACAGTATTAGTAGGTATTGAATAAGATCGATACGAATTTCTTACGAACAAAATGGTTGGGTTTTACAGGAATCAAAAAGGCGTATTCGATTCCTTCCGCATGATATAGCTGTACATATGAGGTTCCTCTTAAGGCTGAACAAGCATCTACATCAGGTGTAAATGACCTTACATCAAACCACGAGGATCTACTTAAGCCGTACTAGCCACCATAATACAGCCAATATCAAAGAGCCAGTAATAGAGTTACGAAACCTCTAATAGTCCTAATCTAACCTCAACGACCAGAAAATAACGATGAAAATTCCCGAACGCTCCCGGAGATATCCGAAGTTATCCGAACCCGCATATTCCTTGAGATATTTAATTTGGCTGTGTTATAGGGAAGTAAAAGGAATTAAGGTTTATTGAAGGTGCTCATTTTATTTCTAGAGATGTATACATTTATTAATTAACAAAACAACGGAATAAGTACTAATTATAAAATACCTAACGTTGAATTTTAGGAAGTTCTAGATAATAAGAAAATTTCTTTCTACTTCTTAACATGCTGTACAAAAATAAGATTATTGCTTTGACCCTGTCTCTGTCATTCTTCCTCTATCTCTTTCTTAATTTAAGAGCCATTCAGTAGGAGTAATAGCGAACCACTCTGGTCTTGTGGCCTCTGCTTGGCTTTTTAGTACGTCACAAGGTTTCTCCTTTGTCTTCCCCTACCTTTTTTTCTCTTTTAATCGACTTCAAAAAAGAAGGATTTTCTCAATTCGACCGTTTTTTTTTCTTTCTTATGATACTAGAAGAGAAAAATGTTTAGACATCTCGATATTTCATACAAAACGTAAGTTTCATGCCAAAAACCTCAAAGCCCTGCCAAACCCAAGCCCTTCCAGCTAACTTAACCCCATCAAAATCCTTTAGAAAATGGTCGTCGGTCCAACTTAGAAAATTACTTACATGCTAAAGCAATTTCCTGAAACCGCAAGTATCGTATGGGCAGCAAATAAACAGTGGGCCCTTTGCGGGACCGCCGCCGCAAGATTGCCGAGACAATGTCTTATGCAGCATATTGAATAGCCCTACCGCGGGCGGTAGTGGGGATTGGTATGAGAGATCTTAGAAAACATCGTTCACCTCGTCCCTGACAGTGTCCGACTATCGTTACTTGAGCTGGTAGGTATTAGCGTCGAGTTATACTTCATTTTGTTTAGATACGTATGATCCAATAAATCTTGGCCTCTATTCTATAGGTACACGGTAAAAACTACATCGGTTTTGACCTAAATTCTAATTTTAATTATGGCTTTCACTCCTGTTAAGGTGTATTTCGCCAATGTCAAGTTATTTATAGACACTCCCATGGACTTATGAGAGAAATATGTCCATGGATATCACACGCGAGGACAATTGTTCGGTAAAAGAGTTTATCTCTAATGGACTAAGCAGAAGGACATGGGGTTAGCTCCACGCGCTTCTGTCAAGTCCCGGTTGTGATCTGTTATCGTATTGTCAACGTTTTGATAGCTCTTATTTACTTGACAGTAATGGCGGCTGAGTTAAAAACAAAACAGGTCAAATAGGATTTGGATTGTACCGCCTAGAATAGAGCGGGTTCCGACATTCCGACGTTTTTGGAAATTTTCGACAAGTAGGGACTATTATTAAAAAACCAAATTTTCGACTCTGAAATGCTGCCGAAAATATTCCTTTTTGGCACATTGATATCTTTATTTTTAATTAAATATGTGCGTCAACCTGAATTATTAGTTATTTTTTAAATCAAATAAGATTTAAGTTGAAATATCATATTTAAATCAAAAAGATGCACTAATAAAGGATAAAATAAAAATGATTTTATATCAATACAAAAAAAGAAAAACTTGCACAATCTTCTATGGAATATTGTATGGAAAGACTATATTGCCGTACCCGTCGCCGTAAAATATGGCAATTCTTACTCTTCAGGAAGAATTTTCTAATTATTTCAAAGCACCACAATGACATTGTAACGCAATAATCTTGTCTAGGTTACTCAAATAATCATTATATGAATTACATCTCAGTAATCTCGCCCAATGAACAAAAAACGTAATACAATCACCAATTACCATCTAAAGATGACATTTCGATCCAATCTCGTCTCGATCCAATTTTATTTGATCACCTGCTATTTGTGTTCGGAATGCGATCTCATTCGTGATCCACATGTCATTTGATTAAAAAGTGGCAAAGTAATTTTTAAGAGGTAAATTATTACGGGATATTCGCATAAAAAAGTGGGTAGGCACGCATCAAAATATATAAAGTCCAAAATACATAATGAAAACTCGTGTGAACGTCGCGAAAGTTTAAGACAAACATAATGGGTCATCATAGATAATGGTCATAATATTACAATTGCTTTTTTTCAGGAACCGTAAACTTTCAGACTTTTTTATAAAACAAACTTAATCTAACCTAATGGGTTTTATATACAAGTGCCTTATATAAAATCATGAAAATTTTACAAACCAACCTTCTGCCTAACACCCTGTATTATGATAATGATAACTTAAAAAGTTAATTCTAGTCTCTTAAGATGTATTCTCAATTCTGGTAAGGGTTGGTGGATGCAATGATCATGACCATGGTGGCAATCTTTGGGGCATGTCCAGCATATGTTTCGGCGGACATCGATGGCGTTGATGATGATAATGTTGCCTCGATCTAAAACATAAATGTAGCTTAAATTCAAAATTAAGTTCAAATCATTTGTTAAGTAAATTGCACACATATAGACTCTTTTCCACATACCGGTAATAATGAACATTGACTAGCGATTCAGACACGTTCCTCATTTCCGAGAGGAAGCGCCGTGAGAAACCGTAGCAGGTCAATTTTTAAATCATACAATTAAATAGTACTTAAAATTAGGTGTAATGTATTTAATCCATGACGCTCCTCTACTACATTTTTTTTAGTACATACACATAATTACGTTGTTCTGACTAACTAACTGACGGACAACGCACAGCCTACAAACTATTAAATTACAATTTGGAAGGAATATTTCATTGGTTAAGAAGTTTTCAAAAATCTACCCTGATGAGATGAAAGACGATTAACGGGAAATAATTCTACGCGTACATAGTCGCGGAAGTCCTCTAATTACAAATAAATGGTTTTCTGAAGCATCAACAGATTTGACAATAATCAAAAAAAACCTCGAACAACACAACAACGCCCAATAATTTGCACGACCATAATCTTGTTTACCAAACAAAACGAGTACAGTTCATCAGAGTATCGTCTCACCTTTCTCTCGAACCCAAATTGGACGTGACGAGATTTGAAAAATTGGTCGCAAATTAGAGAGGTCACGTACGTTACGTAGAAAAATAGATGTGACCAATGACGTAATGTGTCCAATTTCATAACTGTCCGGCGATTGCTTTAGGCCAGACAATTTCACAAATGGCTTATTCGTCTTAATAGGAGCATAGTGAATTATCAGTGGTTTTTTTTCACTCTTAAGCAACTCGAGATTCACAAGTCACACGGTCTTGCGACATTTTAGATTCGGTTGATTCCGTAAGTAGAGATATGGTAGTTCTATAATGTAGTATTGTTTTAAACTGAGAATATTTTGTTATGCAGATGAGGCCAGGTTATTTGTCATGAGATTTGCATAATGGTTTGTTGGTTTTATCTTGTGCCATTGTTTTTTAGAGAAAGTTCTTCGGTTGGTTAACTACTGTTTTTAAGGGTAAGACATTTGGACTTGTTACAGCTGTCATGAATTTGATAACAGACTTGAGTTAGATGTGCCTCTCTTTTAATTTAGAGCTTGATATCTACATCTAAAAAAATGATTTCTTAACATAAATCGGCTCACTGTTTAATTTTAAGTACTTTGTCGCAACCTTCGTCAATTTGAGAAGCAGGGCGTGCTTTCGTAGTAAAAACAGTAGGTATAGATTTTAAATTCAAACTAATATTTTAAGTGTTGCTTAGTTATTAATCCAACCTTGTTATGCTTTTATTTTGCCTTTTTTTTCGAAAACACGTGACAACTCTACTAACCTATAATAATAATAATAATAATTAATTTGTTTAAACATGGTAGGTACATTTCAGATGTCAAATAGTAGTTTTCAAGTATCACATGGTTAACCTTATAGGCATGCAAATATTTTTTATTAAATCTAGTTAAAATATTACAGATACATTATAAGCTAACCTCTAAAATCTAAAAATTCACGCACAGTGTAGAAAGTTTTGTCCAGTAACCATCTTTGTAATGTTGTCTTGAAAGAGGGGTTTAACAATTTTATAAAACATTAAACATCTTTTCCTGTCCAACAGGAAATAAGTTTTCTAAGAAAATTATTAAGCGTCATTTAACTAAAAGGTTTTTCCGCAGAGCACTTGTCAGTCAATTACAAGCCGATGGTGCGTCGTGACAGAAGTTCGATGCGGTAAGATTTATTTGAAATCAATTATACGCCCACTATAGCCTTAAGTAGTCAAAGACTTGACCAAAATCGTACAGTGTAATTAATTCATAATTATAATTTGAATTGTCCCTCCAGGTCTGCCTGTATATGTCTGTTTTAGTATGTTCTCGAATTTCGGAATGACTGGGTTTTGATTTGGTTTTCACTATCAATTTGACCATTTGTCGAGAAAGATGTACTGCAAAATGATGTTTAATTTGTACGATGTTGAGGAGTGTTAACATTGGCTCAAAAGTCCAAAGAGTTACCGTCAAGGACCAATTTATGCCAGTTGGATATCCAGAAGGAACTTGATTCATGTTCTGATGTGGGTTCCCTGTCGATTACACTGGCGAGCAAAAATAAATGATCACTTCGATGAATTTTAGAATAGCGAGACCTCGTTATTTTAGCACGCAAGTGGACAAAAGATGTACACAAAAAAAAGATAGCTAGTAAATTAGTTGTAACTGGTTTTTGCTGGTGACTTGATCCATTGAGACAACTTTTTTACCTCCTTTACCTCTTAGGGGTTCAGTTTAACAATCAAAAACATCTATAGTCAGTTACGCGTTGGCCTATTTGGTATTGATCCTGCCTACGAAGCTAGCGGTCCCGGGTTCGATTCCCGGTTTTGTCAAATATTTGTGTGATGAGCGCGAGTATTTGTTTCTTGAGTCTTGGATATTTTCTATGTATTCAAGTATTGATTTCTCTATGTCAGTATTTATATCGTTGTCTACCCATACTACAAGGATAGAGCTTAGTTTCGGACTAGGTTAATTGGTATGGGACTGTCCCATGTTTTTTTTTAATATCCAGATACGCCGGAACTTCTACCATATGCGTAAACCTACTAACACCTCCAAAATCGCACGACGCTCGAAGGTCAGCTAAAAACAATGATGTCACAGCGCTTGGATGCGGCATGCCTGTGCGCACGATGCGCGCACGCTGGTATCGGACCTTTGAGGTCACGGACCTCGGGTTTGACAGCTCGAATAGATCTGATGTGGGTTCTATGAGCTCTCTAAGCGATGGTATGATTTTTTTAATTAGAGTTTATATATTCGGTAGGATGGAAATGAGGCGGATCACAGAGAATTAATAATAAGTCAGAATAAAGCAATTTTCAGGTGAGCCAAAAAGTCTTTAAATTTTATATATTAAACATCGTTCTACCAGTAAGAACATGGTTAATTGAGATTTTAAGAGTGAATTTCAATTGTAAGTAGGTATTTAGTTAGCGGATGCAATTAATAAAATGTTATATTGGTTAATTGTGTAACAAAAATTAACCATTATAATTATATTATGAGTAATTTTCGTTAGATTATTTAAGTAAAAAATGTACTTACCAAAAAAACAAACAAATTCAAAAACCGTAGTACCTGTACATAATTGGCGAACTGAATTATACCAAAACCAAAATTGTAATCTTGTTTGCAAAAATAAACAAAAATATCTGCAAGTCTCATTAAATAAAGTATCAAAATTGTATTTATATGTTGTTGGCAAATTTAATTGAAGACTAGCGTTATTTTAAACTATTTTTTATAACGGCCACCTGATGGTATCTGTGACCCATAAAAGTTTGCATTCTCAAAATGACAATCACTGACAATCCTAAGAGCAAATGCGTTGCCAACCCTGGGGACTAAGATGAAATGCCTCTATGCTAGTCATTTCACTGGTTGTCTTATCCCCAAACCAGAACCCAACTATGCGAACACTAATGCTTGGCTGTAGTTTAAAAGATAAGATGGTGGTGCGAACGACGGACATTGCACAAGGTCCTATCAGAACTAAAACACTACATGTAGAACATCAAAAATGGTTGATAGATAACAGAAGCAAAATTTACTCAACTATAGGGACTAAAGATTTTTAAATTTAACAGAAACGTCTGTTTACGAAATTCTAAACTATATCAAAGCGAAAACCCTCCGAGTATGAAAAGTAAGAGATTACTAATTTCGTGGATCTTAAGTAGGGTCTTGGTGGTATAATTGGTAATGCGCCTGCATCGGCCCGGAGAGCCAGAGGAGATGTAGGTTCGAATCCTGCCAAAGACCGACGAAATCTTTTCGCTTTAATATAGTATAGGGACTAACATGGAATGCTTCTATGTCAATCTAAACTTAGTGGTAAACAAGCGGAAAAAATGGTGTTAGCAATCCAAACGAACCTTGTACAAGGTCTTAACACCACTTAAGCTTACTCTACTAAGAAATAAACTGGTGGGAAAATCCAGTTTGTATGCGTTTTAAAGAACTTAATGGTTATAATTTAACAAATTTTGGGAGATGATTTATCACTCCTAATGTTAGCTTGCGGCTGTCGTGTCAAGCCAATAGGCCCTAAATCTATGTCAAGATCACTTACAATCGTCCATAAGGTTACCTCTTCTTATATGCAAATAAACTTATTTCTTCATCGAAATTGATATTATTATAATGAGTGACAAGAACGCCCTTTATTACGTACGACTAAACGTAATAAAAAAAAAAAAGACTTAGTAAGAAACGAAAACAAACACTTTGCTAAATCCTTATTATAACAACAAACATACAAAAATAATGACATACCTAGTCAAAAAACATTAAAGAAGTCAAAATGAAAAATCAACCGAGCATAAGCTTACAGTGACGTTCTAAAAGTAACATTCTAAGATACTATCGATAAAAATAAAGAATTGGGTAATGCAATTTTCAAATAAAAGACACGCATTGTAACAACCAGCCGTCCATCGCATTAGGCAAACTATGTCAAATCTAATTGAAGAGCTTGTACCCATTTTGACCCCGTCAAACAAAAATTTTCGTCAAGATATTATCTACGGAACATGACATCTCGAATCAAACTACAAGTATTGTCTAAAAGGCCTCACCGCTCGTTTTAACCTACCACATATGACATAATGGAACCGAACAACCCAGCCAAATACAACCTTATTCCGTCTTCTTAAAATTGATTAAAATTGGTGCGTTCCATTTGTGAAATCGGCGTTAGAATAGTAGCCATTATCTGAGAGAACACACGTTCGGAAATGGTAGAAAAAAGGCCGAAATATGATTAATAGGGCGGCGTGGGCGCATTCGTGTGTGATTCTTTCGTTTGACAGATTGTCTCGGCTCTCTGACCCGAGCGCCCCGCGGAGGCACTAATGACGTCGTGCTGAAGTGCCAAATGTCGATGTCGATGAAAAATAAAGTCGATAAATAATTGTCTAAAAAACCGTGTAGGATTTGTATTGTAGCGGAAAAATAACATAGAATATTCATATTATGGTGATGTAACCTATTGACAGGGTTAACTGCACCTGCTGTTTTTACTTTAAATAAAGCTTTAGAAACACTTAATTAGCACAAGCCTCTGAATATAAACATGTTATTTAGTCAGCTGTCAACAGAACATAATAACCATGTACACACGACCCTTTAACAGTCCATCTAATGAGATCACTTAATTAACAACTTCATGACTGTGCTTATTTTTAATTGATGTGTACGATAAAAGGAGACAATTTATACGCAAATTATCTGGATGTCTGGTCAGTTGGTGATATGCAAGTAGCTCCTAAATTAATCTTGGGCTTATAAGCACCATGTCCTATTTGGATTTCAGAAAATATGGTGCGAAATTTTCAATTTTGCTTAAACGTTCGATTAGATTGAATCCTGTATTGTCTTGGAAATGAACGTAGCTCTTGTGCTTAGGACACTTTTGATCAACACGCCTTCTGAGTACCCGATTTTGTTTTTCAATCCCTAGAGCAATTATTTTCTTAGAGAAACTGTAACATTATTTTTAACTATCGATACTTTCATCATTAAAGACACATCCCTAGTTGCGGGTGAACTTAGATTACTCTCAGCACGAGACTGTCCTGCGTCGGCGCTCGTTCGCGACGCTTTGACATCCCGACATCTACAACCACTTTAGAGCTGCATACCTGAAAGCCCTATGCCATCTAAAGAGGGTTCAAATTCTCTTGATTTTTCAGAGGTGATAATGTGGTATTTCAGTACGTCATACGTTGATAGACGGCCTGCCCAGGCCGGTGTGAGAGCGTAACTTTTTTTCTTCAATTTCGAATGCAATATGAAGATATTGAACGATTATTTTTCATCAACGTTTATTTTGTTTTTAAAATGCATTACGTTTTGACATCGTATGTAATGCTTTTGAAGCGACAGGCTGTACGTTCATCATTTTAATAATGTGAAGTGATTTTTTGTACTCATCATTATAATTTTAATACAGATTGTGGCAAAATGCGGTGTATATATTCAACGTTTCTTGAGCGATCATATAGAGTTGCTCAGTTTCTTAAGGTTTTTTACTATTTAGGCAAAGAACGATTGAAAAAAAAACCGAACAGCAATACAAGGTTACAATTTTAATACAAATTCCTCAGCATATTAAACCAGTGAAATTTAATCATTCACAAATAAATCATCCATGTAAACACCATTAAAAATCCCGTTTAATTCCCGGGCATTATACATCAATCCCGGAGCATCAGGGATGTGGCTCACGTAGTGGTGGTTAATGAAGTGCCGGCTGATATGTGACCCGGTGGGCTTAATGATGCGATTGACAGTACAGTGGGGAGTCGCTGTCAACTGGCCGATTGTTTCTGGGCTGAAACGGGCTGGCCAGGAAGAAAGCGGAGATTGAAAAATACATTGTCATAAAGGCGAAGAAAGTTAGCCTAGAACTAAGCCTAAGTTAGACTGTATGAAGGGAGATCTAATTATTACCATTGTCTTATGTTGTGCAATAGTATATGTATATAATAGCAGTCGGTGGCGCCATTCGTGGGATGAACTCCTTTTCAATTTGTATTTCGGCTGGTGCCGCGACCAGGATTTTAAATTTATTTTATTAACTTAAGTGATTTTTTGTCAAATTCCGTCTTGAAGGTAATTATTTATATGCTCAAGTAGTAATGGTTAACAAAGTTTAGTGTCGGTTAACACCGGTTGCTTGTGAGCTTAATTATTAAAAGGTTGGTAACATAAGTCATCTCCAATTTATTTTATGCTCCATGTTAAAAGAAGTATTTAGAGTTCTAATGGTTAAACTCGTTCTGAAGCTTATATCATATAATCAATCGTGACATATTAATAATACTCCAAAAAATAGAGGAATATCGGTGTCAAAATGAAGTGCAGGATTGGCTAATAGACTAGTACTCGTATAAGGAAAACGTTGCCAATAAACCAATACCATGAAATCGCGACTTGCGTGGCCTGCTCGGCCAATAGCGTATTTAAGTCGCATTGACGTCTTGTTCCCGCGAAGACAGTTTGATAATAATGGCGCCTCGCTGAAGGCTGTATATCTCCGTCTTTAGCATACCATGGGAACGATCTGAGAGTACTTCTCATATAATGCTTTATTTAGTTCGGATATACTCTCGACTCAGACGATTAGAAGCTTCTCTGTGAAGATAGTGCACAAGCAAGTGTTATGTGTAACACTTACTTATTCGGGTTTTTGTACTGATTATAGATGTGCTTTATATCCCTTATCTCCCACTGTCGTATTTTTACGGCCACCCTTCCTTCCCTCATTTTCCAATGGGAAAATAATTGCATATTACAGGATTTTATGGAAAATCAAAAAATCTGGAAAATCCCGTGGTCGACCAGTGGTTGAAGGAGTGTGAGCCACATGGTTCTCAAGTGTCTTCACCACCTTGTAGCACAAAATCTGGCATCTCCAAATGAGAGAGAAATTAGGTAAAACTATTATAATACTTTTCATTGACATTCGGATCTTTGTCGTGATCTTTACCTATAATTATGATTGTCTATCAAACAGAAGTCTTATAAATAGCCAACAGGGATCCAATTTGTCAAACGTAATTGCTGCATTACATCCAACTGGCGTAACTTTGTTCTAAAAATCCGCATTCATTCAGCAAACATGTTCGATCCTCACTAGAACAGCAAAATGCGCCAAAATTACAAAATTGATGATAAATGATTCGCCAACTGACGGCCGTAGCCTTGAATATAATGCAATTTGGATTTAATTGGAGGTAACAATAAATTAGGACCAATAGATTGACCGCGGTCAGTCCAAAAGTAATTTGTCAAATCTAATCACTGAGAACTTCTTGGCAAATAAAAACATACCAATTATAATTAAAAGCCATACGTTATACTGGCTTTAGAAAGACGACCAGGCTGGATAAGAAAAAATAATGTGCAATGTATAAATATATTTTTCAGACTGTTGATGATTTAGTTATGATCTAGAAAATCAATTACTTTGTCTTCTGTCTCCTTTAACCTCATTCAATGATTATATTTTCGAAGTGCTGCCGATGGTGGACTTAAAAGCATATTTTCAGATTATGAGTAGGTATCCGAAGGTAGTTATAGGTGAACTAGGGTTAGCTGGAATTCGCCTTTGCACATTATTTAGTATTGTTTTCGTTTTGGTTTTGTTCACTAAAGTGTAGTTGGGATAGCTACATACCTACCTACTACTAAAAATAGTGACTACCTATTTATCTTAAATTCATCACATTGACTCACTCGATCAGTTTCTACAGTTCTAGCATAGTTTTCGTTAATAATGAAGCATTCTTCGCTTCTCTTATGATTTTGTCTTCAAATTCCACATAAACAATATCTTGGCTAATATCCAAAAACCGGACTGGTTCCCGAACGACCATCTTCTCAGGCCATCTAATAACGCGGGGACGTTTGATATTTTTTTGTTCCATCCAATTTAAAAACTAATTACAGGTTGGCGATGACTAGGCTCCCATAACTGAGCACCCCACAAAGAATATAATTTCGTCATGTTAGCAAGAGGTGACAAAAAAGTATGATTAATGGTACCGTGGCCATTCCACAAAAGACCTGTCACGAGTCTGTGTCCGTCTTTATTTGAATTGAGTATTGTAAAAGCATGTGCCACAGCTAAAATTAATTCTTTAAGTTTACGTGTGGATGCTAGTAGTTCAGCGTTGGGTGCTCATAGTTATTTTTTGTCAAGATTGTCTGAATGCTGTTTAATTTTTAACCATGACCTTTTCGGTCGTGATTCGAACGAGAATCGGTCGTGACATCTAAATGGCCGTTGAGGTCGGTAATCAATGACGGAAGTCGCACCACTGTTTGGACCGAATGACGGAAAAGGTGTGCATTGAAATATGCTCAATGATATGCGTATGAACACGATTTGGACAAGGTGCGCTCGAGTCGGTTATCAAGCGTAATTTGCATATAAAAACGTGGGAATGAATGGTAATTTTTATTTAAAAAAATCTTATGACTTCTTAAACATCAAACTGACTAACGATTGATTGTTGTAAACAAACCAATCATTAGAAACCTACATCAGACTTGTTAACAACACAAAGGTATTTAATTTTCATGCAAAACAACAAGCGGCATATCAAAGTTCGTCAAACGTCCAAATTAATAAATTGCAACAAAAAACTACCAACAATTTCATCCCAGACTGGTCGTATAAAAGTGTCTCCGTGTCTCCTATAATTAAGCCTTCGACCGGTTCCTTTTTTGCCGATTGAGACATTAATTACAACCTAAATGACGAATAGATAAGGAACAACGTTTAAAATAATTATTGGTAATCTGTAGGAGGCATCTCAAATCGGTACCGCTTGACAACTATTAAGTGTCGGCGAAGTAACGATCTCTGTTTATATTAATTACAGGTAAAAAATAAAGAACGCAATGTTCAGTATAGTAATAAATTAATACCATGTTTGTATGTACAAATAGACAAAGATTATTTTTCTTTAGTGATACCAGTGATAGGTACTGTTCCTGTAACATGTTTTTTTACTACAACTCAGCTCAGCTACTTAATAAGGTTGTTAGATTGCTACGCATAATAGCATTTTAACGATGAGAAACTTGACAAATTATGAAAGTATCATAATCAAATTCTCGCTAACTTTTCAGAACATTCTTTATTTTTATATGAAAGGGAAACATTCTCAATGTTTTCCGTAATTGACTGAGAAGATATCCAAATTAACGGGAATGTTTCACACTTTGATTACTTCTGAATGTCTATAAGCTAACAAAGTTACCCCTATTTATCAACAATTTAATTTATGTGTGTAATATCGTTTTGTCAATGGTACTTTATGATTGCAATGTCATCAAACCACTTTCCGAGACTAATCTACCAAGTATCTACTTGGCAGCGAAGACTTCAAACCCTTTCGGATACACTTCGACCCTAAAGGATAATATGTAGGTAGTTAGTAATAGGCTAGTTGCCTCTGTTTTAAAGTAGGTCTCAAGTTATTAATTATTGTCCGATTAGATGAAAAAAAAAAACCCACATTTTTTTAGGACCTACAAAACCGCAAAACTTTATTTTAAAAGTTTAGTTTTCGTTAACGGGCGAAAACGCTTACAGCCATATTATATCTGTGCTGTGACGTCATACGGGCCGAAAACAAACATTTGTTTGACAGTTGACGAGAGCATTTGACATTTTATAGATAAACGATCATAACACAACCTCAAAAGTCCATGAGTCATAAATGACAATGTCATGTCACAGCACAGAATACTTGCAGAATATACCATTGCGAATTTCACTCGTATAAGAACCGACATGAAGTTTGCTTAAGGTCCTATGACGTCACAACATGCCCGACAGCGTTTTCAGAGTTCAAAATAAAAAATAAAAATGAACAATTTTTAAATAAAAAATATGTAGCCATCTTACACTTTTAATATCTGAAATCGATAAATATTGGTTTCTTAAGTCTAATACTAAAGAAAATATTAATTTATTAAGCCAAATTTAATATGAGGCAAGTAGCCTATTACCTAAGTGTTCGAGTCTGCAGGTTCTTTCATCAATATATTTTTTCATCACCGTAAGAGTAGAAATCGGGTAACGTACTCGTACTTAAATTAGAAAAACTTATTGGTTTACGGCAACTAGCGGATCTTAAGCTCAGTATCTTATGACCAAGAGCTAAACCATAATTATAACTAGCGACGCTCAGACATTTTTATATACCTCTACTATCTCCGGGTTCATATTATATTGATTGGTCATATTTAAGTCAAATGCTTTTATGAAAGATTGGTGTTACAATTTAGGAATACACCACATACATAGTCATACATTACGACCCTTTATGATCTTTTGTGCGTTTAACGTAAGAACATCGTGTAATGTAGATGCATAAGTTAAAAACTCATTTGTACATGGTGACCGCGGGGGTTCGCATTGGGTACTTACCATCACGAGTCGACTCCCTGAGTCACAAGGCCAATATCGCTCTATACTTATTCAAGATGTACTCGTACAACTAAGTAGAGATACTTGTAATCAAATAATAATAATACCCTGCTGGTGAAATATCATCTCATCATGTTTTTCACTCACCAATCCAATGTATCAGCATTAATGCCAAAATATTTGAATCCACCAAACACTCAAACGTAAGCCCCGCGGTTGAACTTGGTCAAAAGCAATCGGCACCACATACAGCGTTTTTTATCGGACCGATACGATCGGCGCAGGCGCTCAATACGCCGGTAATTGACAAACCATGACTCGATAAAGTCAAGGCTTCGTTTGTCTCCCCAAATCTCGATTGTGTTGAGATTGGACAGTATTTCAGTCAAAATTGTTGAGGAAGAAAGTCGGGTAGCGGGCGAGAGAGTTACAGAGTTAATATACTCGTAGATTATGGGTTAATAAAACTTTTCCAAAAGTTCACCATATACAGTTTACTAGGTTAAGTGGTGGTAGAACCGGATTGCTACCACTATCTCATTCTTTAACCTACCGCCAAGCATCAGTGTTCACATTGATATGTTCCTGTAAGGGGATGAGAAAACCAAAATTACTAGCATAGAGGCAATAATACATCTTAGTCCTCAGGGCTGGCAACGCATTTGCGGTCTTAAGATTGTAGTCTTAAGAATTCAAATGTCTACGGGTCACCAATCCCGCTTACCATCAGATGGTTTGTCCGCTTGTTCGCCTTCTCCATGCTATAAAAAAAGGTATTAAGTACTTTATTTTTGAAATCTTTGAATAATTCTTGCGAAACGGCTAGTCGGGAACCGCTGTTCATTAACGTAGCGTAAGTAGATGCGCGTAAGGAAGTTCTTCCTTATCAGTATACTTCTTAAAAAAGCCATGCAGATAAAGAAGGAAGTTAGTTTTCTAGCAATGTGCATAAAATTTATGCAGAATCCTTAGTTGTTAAGTCTCACTACAAGGAATGTGATATCTTAACCCCAACATTTATTAATGCGATTGATATTAAAACAGAGATGCCGACAAAATCAAAACAAACATAACTTCCAATCAAAAATCTCAAACTGACAGCTTATAATTGAAACCACGGTAATACAAAACAAATTACTTAATTTTTTACCAACAAATGTTGTCAAATCAACGAAGATAAGATCAATAAAAACATTAATGAAGAGGATGCATCCATTGCCTTGACTCGTGGGTCGAATGATGTCATTGTCAGGAAACCAATTGAGCATGTGGGAAATGTCCACGATGATTTTCCTCGGTAATTTGTGAGACGTGACAAAAATTAGCATACGCTCACGACTGGCCAATCATTGCTGATTGTGTCTGATCATGGCGTTGTTATTAGTGTGACGTATCCAGCATGATTGTCGCTTAGTCCCTTAGATTGTTCTTCTGTGGTCATATTATTGTCAATTACATTTGTACTGCGGCAGAGAAGTCATAAGGTTAGTAAATATGTTTATCTATACTCATTTATATCTCGTTTTTAGCCGTTTCACTGTAGGACTAGACAACAAGATGCACTGAAGTATCATCCCCGCTCTCCCAGCTTTCAGAATAAACCATTGTGTTGATGATGGTATCTGTTTTGTAGTTGCGTTTATTTTATTTTCAGCTCTATTCGGACCCAAATTTTTATCATTCTCATTATTTCGATAGAATTTGATGTGTGTGTTATTCATCGCGATGATTGTGTATGGGTGGCTTTTTATGTGAACATCTTTTGACAGATATTTTGATGAATTACTAATAATTAGTTCGAAGTAGATGTTTGCACGTTTCAACGACTGCTACGCTTCTACGAAGTGGTACTCATAGCCCACTAGAGCAGATTCCAGGGTACTGACGTAAGAGCACCTAATGTCAGTTTCCCTGTTAGTCACTCTTGGAAGGTCACTTGTTATCGGGCGATCGTGGCTATAAGTCAGGACTGTCACTGCCCGACTGCAGTCGTGCAGTGGCGTAATGGGTTAAGGGCTAGCAGGTGTATCGGCAAGTGATTGTCTTAAGGCCAAGCGTGTGACAGTGCGCAGAGCTTTGACATTGGTGAGGTCGTTGACCAATGTGCGGTATTTTTGTGATGTTCTGGGTTTGTTTGATACGTTTCTTTTTCATGAGGATTTATAAAGTGGTGTAATTAAAATTATGTAAAAATGTATACGTTTTGTGTATTACTAAGAAAACTGATAGATCAGATTAGCTTTGCTTTGTTATTTACCTGTAACTGATGATATTGATGGCTCATCTTAACACTTTCCCCTGTCTCCTTCCTCCCCTTATATTTCGTAGAACTGATTTTACGTTTTCTCCCCCTTTATTTATTTCCGTTGAAGGATAGTTCCAAATTTCAAGTCCCTAGGTTCAGAAGTTAAGACTACGCATTGTCTGTCCGGCAGTCACTAAGTCACAGAAGAATTATGAATAGATGAAGAAGAACATTAGTCCCACCCAAAAACCTTTAGTTACACAGAACATCCTCCAAACCCGTAGATCAGTAACACCGACAGCGTAAGGCTGTGTCGCCAATTACCGCCGTATTGACTCAGCCGAAACCGCGCTCCCATCATTTACATAATAACACCTTGTACGTACGCAGGGAGCTGGGACAAGGTATAAGTGGAAGCGGTATTGATACCTTTATTTATAGTGCTTGCTACAGATGCTTAAGATCAAGAAAAGTGGAAAATCTGGATGTTAGCCTATTCAAAGAAGACCCACTTTTACTATAAATAACATTGTACTATTTAAAATAAGTTTTTTCTTGGCAAAGGAAATGAAAAAAATACTACACAACGCAATGATTCGACTTAATTGAATCATTGCGTTGTGTAAACCGATTGCTAAAACATAATTTTAAGTTCTTACTTAAAACCGGCCTCTTGGCCGGAGTATATGCGGGCTTTTTCTGTCATTCGACGATATATTTGCGCCTGTTAGTTTGGCACCAAGCTACTGACGCTAAGCTAGCTAGTTGAAGACTTTTTAGTGCTACATATTATTATTATTTAGAGCTACGTATTAGTAAAATCGCTACCGCTTACAACTTACTTCTCGTTCAACGGTCAACTAATTTCGTCCAAAGTTTCCCTCCAGAACGATAGCCAAAATATTCAAAGTGCGAGACATAGATCAAGCCGATAGCGCCAGTTTTATTGTTCCCGATGTTATTGTAGAGTTGCCATAGAGGTGAATCGTTTTATTTAACGAATGGCTTTGGCAGGAGTACTGCGGATGTAGCCATTGATTTATTCCTACAATACGGTACCAATGATGATGGTATAAAACATTATTGGTAAAATCACAGACCGCAGCCAATTTTTGTGATTAGCAATTTAAAATTTCACATTTTCTTATGTGCAGCGCATCTGCGATTTCCAGCAACAGAAACCATTGGTTTCTAGTGAGTCTCTTCGCCCTTAATGCCTTTTCCATGTTGTTATAGCTTTAAACCATATGTTTAGCTGTGACATTGAATCTAGGATTTGCAGATCCAGGTCCAACCTTTTTCCGGTAAATCTAACCGGAACGCCGACTCATTTTGACGATTAGTATTATCGTTTCATTTTTTGTCATTGTATGAAACACACTTAAAGAGTTTTTTGTGGCAACACAAATCTGTTATAATCTGTACCTCTCTCTGGCTCCGGCCGCCATCGCGCCATCACATTGACTACTATGTAAGGTGTACTAGGTAAAACATATACATAGTATAAATACAGTGCATTAAAATCCAACATGTCACCTCCAGCGTCCGTCACAATGTTGGTATGTTGGTCCTTCGAGCCGGATCAACAAATGTATTAAGTCCCCCAAAGTCATGACGTTAATAATATGCTTACAATAACTTTCGTACGTAAAAATGGTATGTTTTTTTGATCTAAATAGTTAAGTAGAATAAGGCATAACGTAAAAAGTTTATCATCGCGGCTTTTTTAACGTTAAAGTTGTCGTAAATTGTTATAAATGTCAAATTTTCAGGCCAACACGGCCAGCACGCCAACAGCATGTACACATAACGCGTTACAGCGTCACCGAGTGTCGAAACTGGACACTGGTCGTTAAATCTTGCCGGTCTGTTAGGTCGTAGCGGCACCCATAACTGGACTGTGAATGAGGAACATTCGTATCTGTCTTGAAGAGGGCTTTAGACTGTGCGACTTTGGTCGCCATGTCACTGATGCACGGATACGTGGTAATCTATCGCAAGCCCGAATTTTCGTTTTCCTGTTTGTTTCATTTACCAAAATGTCTAACAGTTAGAAATGCATTTATTGTGGAACTGTATTATGGGGTTAACAGAATACGTTATAATTACAACCTAAGTTAGGTTAGATTTATTTTACAACTTCCTACACATAAAAGGTTCACGGTAGAAAAAAATCTTATGAAAATTTGCCTAACAAAAACGTTGTAAAACAAAAATTCGGTTTTAGGAAAATATTGGATGGTTGGATGGATTGGTCAATATATTTTTCAAGTATTTTTGTATGGCGATGATATTTTTTTTTTATCGAATGCATGATTTGTGTGTATGTCAATTTTTATTAATGGTACTTTGTAGCTTTAACACCAGTAATAAATTCGTGTGGTAGTTTAACCATGACATTAAAGAGATACGGTATTTAAGTTTATATTAGCACGGAGATGACAAACGAGCACACATGCCACCTGGTCGTAAGTGGGATCTGAGAACTGGAAGAAACAACCGCAAGTTCTGATTCCACTCTCATCTTAGTTGATGACTGTATTAGGCTCGTACGTCTTGTTAGGGTAATATGGAATCATAACGCTTGTTCACACCAATTACAATCTTGTTCAATTTATTTTAATTCATTTATTTAATTACAATCTTGTTCAAAAATGTATATGTGTTTATCAGAGACATCTTTATAAAAGTAAATTAAAAAAAAACTACATTGAAAAGCAGTTTCTTAGCAAACTAAAACATTGCCATTAAATACCACCTCAGCGTTTTGTCTAAAATTCGATCCATGAGTTGTTTTTTTATTAAAATCGTGTCGTATCGTGTAAAACTTGCAGTAATTACCACCAGTGTTAAGATCGTACGCGGCGAATGAATCCCGCCATCAATAACGAATTAGTTTTGTTACCATTTCAATACGATATACTTTTCCAACTCCAATTCTTGCTTGCACGCACTGAACAATAGAAGATATTTTTCAAAGACCGAGATTTGTTTGGGAGCAGTGGAGCGATCTTGTTTTGAATTCCGGAGACCAGAGTTTGAATTGCGTTGGAGCTAATTTGTTAGGAATTACATCGAAAGTAATATATTATAAACAATTTGCAATTGGTTTGTATTGGATTTTAATTTGGAGCGGATTTGACATTTGTCGATACATTCAGATCAAATAGATTTCTGAATTTTAAGAACTGTAAAATGTATTCACAAAAAATGACGCATTCTTCCTAAAAACAAGTTATTCATTTGTGTCATTGTAAAAGCTTTTTTACCTTCGTCTGACGCAATCGCAAGGGAAGAAATGAATTCAACAACCCGTTATGTGATGACTAGATATGAACTATAATGTTGAACAAAATCATAACGAATAAGTTTAGATATATCAATATATCATTCAATATCCGCCATCATACATTCATACTTGTATGCGCTTGTTATTTTGAGCTATGACGGACATAGTTTCACACAAATATCTAAACTAGATACATAATTATATATAATTAATACAGTTACAGTTTTATTGGTGGTAGGACCTTCGTCGCCCGTTCGTAGGGTCCGTCCGAGTCGCTACCACCATCTTAGACTTTAACCTGCGGCCAAGCCGCAGTGTTCGCATCGTTATATTCCGGTGTATGGATAATTCCATTCCATTTAACTTATTATTTAGGGTTGGCAACGATTTGCAGCCTAGATTGCTGTCTTAAGATTGTAGTCTTGAGAATGAATATGTCTATAATAATAATAATAATAATAATAATAATAATAAACTTTATGGGTCACAGATCTGATTCTATTTACCATCAAGGGGCCTGTGTACTCAATTGCGTTCTCTATGCCATAAAAATTGCATTTCGGACAAAATAAGCAAACAAATTATAAAGAAACGTGAAGTAAAAAACGGACACTCAAAACGTCAAGCCCTAGGTTTAAACACAAACAAGAAAACGAAAACTCTAGTGCACTTGCAAACTATTTCAACGTACTATTACCATACTTAGCATCAAATGGAGAAACTTTCTAATAGAAAGCTAAATTCAAGGGCTTGAAACAATTAGACTACTTTAACGTAACTGCAGGGTTGCAGCGCGCTCGCGTGGCGTTTGGCATTATATCAACTTGCCCATTTTTCACTGCTGTCCCTTCTACTATTGAACCAACCAACACAAGAAGATCTCTTCGAATACCTACTTTAGCTTCTGCGGCGTTAGTTTCTGTTGTTTCGAAAAGAAGTCTCGAAGACCTTAGTGTTTTGGCTGTGTAATTCATAGCTTCAAGAGATTATTATTGTTTCTGTCGTGATTTTTAGTCGTCCAAGATTTGCGTAAGCCGTCGTGATCTCGTTTTACGAAATTACGGGGCAACTGTGAGTGATATTTTACAACAATTAACATTTTAAAGGCTCCATCGATCGTCTTCATTGTTGTTTAGTGGGTGGTCATAGATTATCTCTATGGCCTCAATTGTTGCAATAGTTTAGTCGTCTAGTTGGAAACAAAACTAGTTTAAAGGTTTACTTGTTCGCTAAGTTTTTGTAATTGTATTTACGTGGTTTATGGTATTTTACATTTTCTTATCTAGATGGGGTCTCCTGGATTGTAGTAGGTATATCTCGTTAGTGATTTATTAATAACCCTTCTTATAGATTCTGTTTGCGGTATACATGTGCAGGATTTCTCACGATATTTTTCTTTTACCTTGAAAGCGATTTACTATTAATATTTAGTCTACCATGATTAAGAGAGCTCCATGAGAGCACGCATAATACTTACCATGTCTTTCAATATGTCCTCAATTTTAAACACAAGAAAAAAATCCAAATTATTTGCTTCTATCGTGTAATCGCGAAGCGGCTGACTTTTTGTTCTTGAAATTGGTGACAGGCAAATTTGAAATATTGATATTTGAGACTTGATTTCTTATCTAAACATTACAAAATTACAAATGGCGGATTTAGTCTTATGGCATTATCCCAACCAGTAGACCAAATTTTTCCATTATAGTATCATGTTCCAAAGCTAAAATTGTACTATGCAATTGGACATCTCTCTTCTGAATCATCATCGTGTTGACTTTACTATGCCTATAAACCAACCTTTACTGATTTTTCATAACCTTTCACTAATCTATCACTTCACCTGTCCATTAATTTGTCACCACAATGACACCGCAAATGCATTCCTCCAACGTCGGCATCAATTAAGCAATACACAAGTGCCTCACACGTCCTTAATCACCTGTTTTTAGGTCTCTAAAAGGGCTTTAAAGGCACCGCGGAGCTAGACAACTGTCGCATAGTTGTTCGTACGAATTTAATTATTTTAATAGGCGGTATCCTTTGGCGGGTGATCAAAGGGGCCGGAGTAAATGTCACCACGGTTCATCAATTAACGGTTGTTGCGACGCGTTATTGATATCGGCTGTCGGTGAGGACGGGACGGAATGGCCGTAACTTATTCGGCTTGGGCGAGGGACAAGTTACAGGAGTTAGCGGTGGTTTACGAGGTTGATAAAGGTTTATATTGCCGGCTCTCTAGCCCACTCTTACTCTACTGGGGGCTTAGTTAAGATCCATAAGGCGAAGTTATCGATTTTCGAAAATCGACAATACGTATAGGATTAACGTGAGTTGCTATTTTATTCTCTTAAACCATTCGTCTTTCAGTTTGTCGGACGATTTATATAACGGCACATTTTAGTTGCGGTGAAAATATACGTAGAACAATTTAAGAGCATGCATTTTTATTCAGTCGCTGGTTTCGTCGACGAAGCATTTCGTCCTTCAAAATGTTGGCATTGATAACAGATCGCGTCAACAGCTTATGTCAATTCCATATACATATACATTTCGTTTCAAAACAGAAACTTTGGCAGCGTTTGCATCTTGGCTCGGCCTACTTTCAAGGGATACCAGTCATAAATTTCTCATAAATATATCTGTACTTTTTGTTGAATTTAAAGCTTGATTTTAGTTACCATGACCGTTCATTAGGTTTCAAAGTTGTCTGATTTTATAAATCCAAATTTTACAGGAGTTTGCTTAAAATAAATGTTGAAATATGTTCAGGGCCAGCACAATAGTGTTCTTATAGGGATTGATAGTTTATGTCCAACAAGGGGATGTGTTTTTCGATTTTGAGTGTAGAAAACGTTAAGTTTATCTGATAGCATAGGAAGGCGGTACCTATTGTACGGTAGCATTTTCGTTACGGTGTGGCGACACTCAACTGGCGACTGACTTGGAACATTTCGCCACAAGTGACACATTCATGACACCGAAATGTAACAAGTTAGTCACCAAACTACATGACAGTTTGTTTAGTTAACGTCTTTATTTACCTGAAATTAACTTGCAACACAAATACGCTATTAACTTGCACCACAAATATTATTTTACCTTTATATCGTGGAAACTGGGTTTGAATGACCTCTTCGCTGTACAAATGGGCCTAGCTAATTGTCGATGGTCGGCGATGGCGAGATGTAACCGTTTAACTTAATTTGATTCGAAACGTCTTAGTTTTTCGATGTTTTTTTAATCCACAGTTAAAGTTTTTTTTAAAACAATGAATTGTTTAAAGCATTTTACTTCAACAGAAATGTTCTCTTTTACATGCTTCGGATATTATTTAAAATTATATTTTGATGTTTTTGTATGTTTCACGAATTTGTTTTTGTTATTAATCCTATTTATGTATATATCCTTACGTAGGGTCAGGTTAATTATGTTGCTAATTACGTAAATAAGTACCTACGGTTTTTAATGAGATACTAAAAACTCAAGTAATCAACTTTTCAACGTGCTGGAAAGTTTGAACTTGGTAACTACAGCTACTTTAAACTTTCCACTTGGTAACTCTAGCTACCATGTAAGTTGCTCCTTATTCATAAGTAGTAAACGAAGTGCAAACTTAATATGAATTTAGCATCACACCGACTACGCAGAGTGTATAACATGTTGTCATAGTCAACGCTTTCATTGCCTAAATCCTTAATTTCTACAAAAAACCGGACAAGTGCGAGTTGGACTCGCCCACCGAGGGTTCCGCACATGACACGGTTAACTCAATTCAATATTTGTACCGCCGTTCCTTGCATAAAGACCCTGTTTTTGTGATTTAATTAAAATGTACAGATTTCATAATTTTTCCTATACTTGTAGTAAAAGACGGTGTTACTTGCCAAATTTCATAGTTCTAGGTCAATGGGAAATAGCTATACATTTTGATTCCCTCGAGACTGTCGAAATACACGTGTTTTGCGACATAAAGGGCAGAAACTTTTTTTTACGTAAATGTAGAAGTTTTTTTTCATAGCTTCAAGGGACTGTAGACCGGAGTTTATGGTTTGAATTTCAACTTGACGCGTTCCCGAGATAAAGGGTCTTGACAGGCAGACAGACGGACGACGGACAATAAAGTGATCCTATAAGGGTTCCGTTTATTCCTTTTGAGGTACGGAACCCCTTAAAATGAATTCGATGGGTTCCAAGCAGTGACCGTGTTAAGTCTCACATTCGAACGAACTCAGCAGAGTGAAAACAAAACAGAATCACCCAGCATGACGTCATCGTCACAGTAAACAACACTTTGAATAGTTTAACATTTATCTTTAATTAAATCTTGAGCGAGATTGCGGGAATTAAGTCGCATGAAAAGCAGCTAATTTGCTTGTTACACTTTACGAGTTTCAAAATTCTGGTTACCTTATATCTTTACAGCTTTTGCCTGTGACTTTGCTCGCAGAAAACAAATATATCGCTATTCTAATTATAGTCGGTGACAATTGAAACAGGTAAAGATGTACCTACCTAAACAAAATAAAACGAACGAATTTACAATTATAACTCCAAAATCACGTACCTACTTTAGAAGATCACGTGTGGTTTGTCACACTATTTATTTTATTACTTTCATATTAATTTTAAGATTAAATTACTATTCAATATAGGTACTTTTATCAACAAAAACTTGCTTTATGAATATTTGAGGTTATATGTCAAATACTAGTTTGTTTACATCTTTGGCCTTTCCGATTGGCATACAATTCAATTTATATTTTATTCTGTTCTTCTATATTGGAAAAAGAAAGACGTATTTGTTTGTTTGTTCCCTTTTTCCGGTGCAACACCTCAACCGACCGATGTAAAATTTGGTACGACAATAGTTTACATTTTTACAATATTTCGCCCGTAAAACTGGACAGTTCTCGAGGGAATTAACAGACTAAAACTAGTTATTAACTAAAGTTAAATTTACAAGGAGGTGAATTTGGTTTATTCTTTCTAAATGGCAAAAAACAGTGATTTAGCAAGAAAATCATTACTCAAGATCCATATCTCAGTAATTGGAGCTTGGAGCCCACCGCGTCAAGTCTCACTGAGTGACCGTATAATGAGTTAACTGGACAGATCCACCCCACTGAGTTACGGTTGGTGACCACTACAGTTACATTACAGTTGAGTTGATAAATATTAAGTGTACACTTTTGTACCTTGTCACTTTAATCGCTGTGACAATTCATATATGGCAGTTTAAACATGTCATTAAATAGACAAGGTACTAAAGTGTACACATATTTATGAACCCGACTGTACAACTAGAGGATGCTTGCGACTTAGTGCATAATTAGTTTCGCTGCACTCCCTATTTTAACCCTTTATGGGATGAATATTAAAAAAATGCTTTTTAGTAGGGGTGTATTAAAAAAGGATTTTTAAAATATTCATCCCATAAAGGGTTAAAATAAATGTTTTAAAAAACAAAAAAACCGCCTTCAAAAACGCAAAAAATAACTTCTACTACTAGGTACTTAGTAGTAGGTACCTATCCTATTAGGTTAGTCCAACTGAAGTCGGCTTTTTGTTGAAAATATTGTGGTCGCCGACTTCAGTTAGACTAACCTAATAGGATAGGTACCTACTACTAAGTACCTAGTAGTAGAAGTTATTTTTTGCGTTTTTGAAGGCGGTTTTTTTGTTTTTTAAAACATTTATTTTATTTTACACTTTTTAGTGATCATAATAAGCTTATGTAGTCCCACTTCTTAGTTGATATATGAAACTTTAAGACATTTCAAGCTCGCCGCAAGCAACGCCGCGGGAAAATCATAGTCATTTTAAAACAATTAAATGTGCTTCGTTGTAGTCGCTCAACTATCTTAATCGAGATATCTTATCTTCACCCTTGAAATCGGTACCGTTGAGGAGTTCCGGTGGCCATCTGTGGTCTTCATCATCAGTTCCGCTTCACCAAGTGACACTTTCTGAATGCAAATGCTACACTTGTTACTAAAAATACTAAAATCGCTATATGTTTGCATACAATATTTGAGGAGTTCCCTCAATTCCTCACTGATCCCTTCATCAGATTCAGATTTGCTGACAATGGGACCACCTCGAAAGTATACTCTATCAGACCAAAAAAGAATTTTTAAAATCGGTCCACAATTGACGGAGTAATCGGTGAACATAAAAAAAAAAAAAAAAAAAAATACATACAGTGGAACGTATAACCTCCTCCTTTTTTGAAGTCGGTTAAAAATAGGATATTTCTCCAAATTTCAAGTCCCGAGGACTAGCGGTTTCGGTTGTGCGTTGATGATGATGGATCAGTTAGTTTCTTCTTTTATAAGTGTTACAAAAACACCCAAAAATAATGTCAACACTACTAAGCTGTCATCTTAGTCATACAACTCGTAGGGGTGCACTAGGAAACGATTTTTGGAAATTCATTCCCTAGTGGGTGAAAATAGGGGGAGTAAAGGGAAACTAATTCTTTTTTTTGGTTATTATTGTAAAACGTTGTTTATAAAGATAGATTCTAAAGGCTTGTGAACTGCACAATCTTTTCATACAACCTTGGTAAAGAACTAAAGAGACATATTGACACTTTTTTTTTGCCGCAGTGATCACTTATTACCTGATTGCCAATGTGCTCGTTTTCTATTTACATCTCATTAAAATAACACCTATTTCTTCATAGTGTCCAATGCAAATGCAAAATGCACTTTAGGCACAATTAAGTGTTTACATACTTACATACTATTACTTAGGGCTGATTTTTCAATCCTCAGATAAAGCTATCCGGAACGTAAATTTTAGCTCTGTCCTTTTCTTTCATATGACTTAATACATTTAACTGACGGATAGTTTTATCTGGGGATTCAAAAATCAGCCCTTTGTTATTTATTGATAGTGGGTTTTTGCTTTTGTAACTCTTACCCTTGAAGGGGGCCTAATATGGCTGCGTTTATTGCGTGACCAAAAATGTGGTTTTAAAACATCGGTCACTTTCTGACACGTGCATAAGTACGAGAGTGACGGATGCTTTATCCACATTTTGTCACGCGATAAACCCAACCATACTAGGCCCACAGAAAGAAGATTTTGTCGACGGCGAATACGTACTACAAATGGCAATATAGAGAATCAACATAACATTCTATAACTAATCGTTACTTAATTTAAGGATGAATTTGAGTCCCAATATGAAATAATCTGCTGTATAACCTACTGCTGGGTCAACATCTTATGCATGATGTGAGTCTATTTAAGTTATTATATAAAACATGTGTAAGAACCACCGCTAGAAAACCTACTTTCGAATAAAAAAAACCGTATCCAAATCGGTTCACCCGTTTAACAGCTACGGTGCCACAGACAGACACACACACACACCAACTTACACGTCAAACTTATAACACCAGGGGTTAAAAGATAAATATGTACGTACACAAATTACCAACATATTTTTAAAGTACCTACTTGTTAAATATATTAAATGAGAAATTTTTAGTTCTATTAAATTTAAGTAATTCTCATTTTAAAAAAAGCAAAAAGAATTTCTAATTTCAGCCGAATACATTGTCACCCTGCAACAACATTTCACTATCGGTGACATCCGGTGACCACACGCACTGAGTTCTGCGGACAAGTCTCACTTTATCGGGAATTCGCGTAATTCAGTGAAGGGGACCCGAGCGAGTGAATGGGTTTACCAGGAATGACAATTTGAACGGATGAATGGAATTGTCTTTAACTGTCAAACAGTGAATGGAAACGCATTATTTGCATATTTTAATAGACCGTAGAGCATAAAAGGGCCAATGAGCAGTAAAATATATTGATCAAGATCTATAGGTAATATTAATGTACTGAACTATACGTAATAGTTCAATTTTTAAGTAATGAACGCTGAATAAAATATTTTTGGCTCGGTGGACAGTACTTTTAATTTACATATGTTTTTTTAACGTTTAAATATATTATACTTACACGAACAATACATTCTTTCGTTGAGTACCAACACCTACTTGCATAACTAGGTACTTGAGTTATAATTTACAAACAGTTTTCTATATATTACCAATTTTGCGTTTTTTGTTCAATGACCGAAATTTCTAAATACATGTAGCATAAAACATAGGGGTTCATATTGGCTCACATAAAAAAAATGTAGTCCGAATGTATTGCTATTCATAATCATCGCAAGTCATAAAGTGTTTTAAACTGGAACGATTTTTATTTCAGAGTTTTTATAAAATAAACCTAACGTAACCTAACCTCATTTACCAGCTAGATTTTTCGAAAATTCTGAAACAAGTACCGTTTCAGTAAAAACACTGTATGACTTGCGATGATTATGAATAACAATACCTCTACATTCGGACTAAAATTAATTATGTGAAACAAAGCGCTTCCAAAATAGAGTCGTTATTACCGTCTGATTGTCCGTTAGTTCTTTTAAACTACGCAATGGATATTGGTGCGGTTTTAACGATATATTTTGAAGATTGTATTCTAGTAGTTTATGTGTTATCTATATCTATATATATAAAAGGCAAAACTGACTGACTGACATATCAACGCACAGCCGAAACTACTGTAGCTAGAAACTTGAAATTTGGTACATGGGTTCCTTTCATGATGTAAGTGAGCACTAAATAAGGATTTTCCGAAAATCGACCCCCAACGGGAAGAAATGGGGGGAGTAGCGGGAAACTAATTCTACGCGTACGAAGTCGCGGGCGTCCTCTAGTAAAATATATATCCCGCTCGGGGCCAAGCCAGCGCTTAGCTTTTACATCATAAAAGTAAAAAAAAGTGACAGAACGTTTTACATTTTTTCAATATTTTTTATTCCAAATTTAAATCTATCTCAGCATGAGCCCTCAGTTTACATTACCAAAACAATGTACCCGACTTGTCTCCCGCGGACGCGTAAACAACCGAAATGACAAAATTCAGCCGTGTATTAATCCGAACATGACTAGCCTGCCTGTTTAAAACGTCTCAAACACTTACAAGTTTCGTGGGGGATTGTGCAGATTACATTTGGTCGGGTAATGGCCACCCGAGTGTGAGAGTACGTGTTTGTTTACTTTAATTTTTACAGCGGCCACGACAGTAACCAGAGCGAGAGGATAATTATAGTTTTAACCTTTCCACGTGGGGTCATTGACGTCGTAAGTGGATCATAGGATATTGTTCGGTTTTTAAATCGATCGAGGGCTTCATTTTGACATGTTATTGTATTGTCAACTTTTGATAGATCTTAGCAGTAATGGCGGATATGTTAAAAACAATACGATAACATGTCAAAAGCAATATGGTTTTACCGAGTAGAATAGAGCCTAAGTTTGTGCTAAATCTCGAGTAGAGGTAAAAGCAAGCTAACCGAAAAAAGCAAATGAAATAATAATGAAATAAATCTTGCAAATATATTAAATAATTAGAGATAGAGCTTTAATCCATATATATAAAAGGCAAACCTAAGAAACTTGAAATTTCCTTTCATGATATAAGTGAGCACTAAGAAACGATTTTCCGAAAATCGATCCCCAACGGGAAGAAATAGAAATAGTAGCGGAAAATTAGTTCTACGCGTACGAAGTCGCGGGCATCCTCTAGTAAAATAATAAATATTCATAAATAAAAACATATCTTTATCTATGAAACATTTATAGTAGACAGAGACGATTTTTACAACTTCAGTACCAATTAAAATGTGGCAACACACTTTCAGAATCAGGCATTCTGACTGTCGTACTAAAATATTGACATTGATTAAATAACATCTGAAAACCATTACTTTTGTTCCTGGATAGCGGGTTAAAAAGATTATTACTGAAAATTAGCGTCACGTAATAACTATTGTAATTTTTTGTAGCACTAAGCTAAGTGGTGACCATTTTTTGGCAAGTTGATGATGGTGTTACTATTTCAAACGAGAATACCACATTCTTTGACAATTCTAGGACAGACTTTAGTCACAGAAACACAGACACAAACGTAAATAAGGCAGTTTAAGACACAAATATTCAAATCCGTACGTCAGCTCTCACCCAGTGATGAATTGCTTTCCAAAACCAACATAACTCATACTGGTGGAAAAATTTCAAACTAACATAGTTTCTTACTAAAATATATGACGCTGTTAAAAAGTGGCGCCGTGAAGAGCTGCTTTTTAAGTTTGTAATATAGTTTTACCCACATATACACTCAGGGACAAATTAAGAGTAACCCTGAAAAGCCAGTTGACTATATAACATTACTAGCTTCTGCCCGTAACTTAGTCCGCGTAGATTTAGATAATCGTTATTGGGAACTTTTATATTTTCCGGGATGAAAAGTAGCCTATATTATGTTAATCCAGGGTATGAAGCTATCTTTATTTCAAATTTCATCCAAATCCGTCCACCCGTTGCAGCGTGAAGGAGTAACAAACTAACACACACACACACACACAAATACACGAACTTTCGCATTTATAATATTATACAGTGTAAGTCAGATATGACTAACACCTGGTGCAATTAAACAAAAGGGTTTTCGTGCTCTGAAATGGAAACGAATTATTATTGTTTTTGTTTTTTTTTGTTTTAATAATTTATGTACGTTTTTATGGGTACAGGTTTTGTCTCATTAATTATATGACATATTTGTTATCGGCACTCATGAACAATGCTTATTTTTCTTACAGGAGACGACATAAAGTATCCAATAAAACGTTTTAAAGAGTGGTCATTGATATGACTGTATATATTTTTATTCGTATTTAAACGATAGTTTTTTTTATAAATTAACTAGAGGACGCCTGCGACTTCGTATGCATAGAATTAGTCTCTAAAAATCCCTTCTTAGTGCACCCTTAGGATATCCACAGCATATTCCCTCCAAATTTCAACTCCCCAGCGGTTTAAGCTGTGCGTTGATTGATCATTCAGCCAGTTAGTTTCTTCTTTTATATGTAGATTAAACAACACTACTAAACCAAAACCATATTTAAATATCTGTTTTTTCTTTACGTTCCTATAAATTTGTCCCCGAGTGTACCTACATACATTTGAGCGGAACATGTCAGAAAGTTCTGGTAGTAATTAGAGATAATTGCTGATGGGAACTATTCTGTGATAAATCGTTTAGACGATGTCTTTTGGATGAATCTCCGGTTATTTATTTATACGTTATTTACACGCGTGGATAGTAAACGTTTAAATTAAGTTTGGGCTTTCTATTAGAAATTATGGCGCCAAGGGACTAATTTACATCTTTACTCTTATTAAAAGCGATTCAAGCGGCGCAAGACCGGTCCTTGTGCCAAACCTTGGGGGAGGCCCTGGACATAGGTCTCCCCCAAGTGGACATATTTCGGCTGAAATGATGAAGAAGATGATGATGACTCTTAATAATATTCAAATGTAAAATATGTGTTTAGTCAGCAATAAGTATTTAACATGTGCATCTAAACACAACATCTATAATATATCTTACCTGAGGAAATACGGTTGCTCCAGGGAAATATTATGTGACCTTCATTTTGAAAAATACTTGATTTTTTGGCTAATTTATAAACAAACGATTTTTAAATTAGCTGTGTGTAAACGGGATATGCGTTTATTTAAAACTAACGAAAGGCAATGGCGTTTAATTCGGTCCATGTCATGCCTCATGGCTGCAAAAGAAAGTGCGTTACGACAGTCGTACTCATTTGCGCGTACGCCGGCGTGCGTTATAGTGAAATTGCCTAATGGACGTGTACCTACTCTCTAAGTTATGTTATTCAAACTGTTAATTATTAATTAACGGATCTTAGGTAACTATAGTTGTTTTAAATTGATATTTACAGGTATAGTAGAGGACACGACTTTGTACGCGTAGAGTTAGTTTCCTGCAACCCTGTTTTAACCCCTTAGGGAAAGTACCTCCAAAAATCCCTTCTTATGCCTAGATGCCATAAAGAACCTACGTGCCAAATTTGGAATCTCTATACCCAGCGGTTTGTCCTTCTTAGAGCACCCCTAGATGTCATAAGAAACCTACGAGCCAAATTTGGAATCTCTAGACCCAGCGGTTTACCCTTCTTAGTGCACCCGTAGATGTCATAAGAAACCTACAAGCCAAATTTGGAATCTCTAGACCCAGCGGTTTGCCCTTCTTAGTGCACCCCTAGATGTCATAAGAAACCTACGAGCCAAATTTGGAATCTCTAGCTAAACCCAGCGGTCTGGGCTGTGCGGTGATATGTCAATCGCTCATTTTTTACTTTTATATATTTAGATTACTTTCCATTCAAGATACGGATATCAGTTAGTTCTCTAATTTTATATTTGGACAAAGATGTAACAGACGATAAGAGAGTTAAGGTTGTTTGAATCAATATTACCTGTCTTGAGGGGCAAGATATTATTATTTAAAGCAAAACAATTAAAACATTTGTCAAAACATCTACTTATAAACATAGAAGAATGTTGGTTGAAGGTCTGCAGACAAGGTAACGTCGTCATGGTTAAAAACATGATGACTTGTTTTAGTTTTTACTATTTGTTCTTTCCCATTAATAAAACATCAACACAATTCAGTGCTCAGAACTACTAATGGGGTCGCTCTTGTCCAATATATACGAGGCTTCTGGCGCTGAAGAACTTTACGAGTAAATTAGAAATTACATTACGCAACTGTATCCCAAATGTAAATTTTCTAAACACGGTTCAAACAATGGTCAATTTATTTGTCAAGAAAAGAGATTTGATAACAGTTCCGTAACTGGACCGGAACGAATCTACAATGAGTTCTGCAGTAATCAGATGTGTATTAGTGACTTCCGATTCAGATTTGAAGTGCGGGGTTAAAGCTGATCAAAGCTTTAATTATAATTGACCGAAGAAACCGAAAAAAGGTATCACTTATTACGTATGACGTTACGTTGTAATGTAAGTAAATTGTAGCTAACAAAATGATTTTGATATTATAAAACAGAATAATACAAGAGTGGTATCTGTTTCAAATGCAACAATTTGCCCTTATGTATTGTTTTGGTCTAAAATCTATTCGTCCTCGTTCCTCTAATGAACATAAGTAATTATGTTGTGTCCATTAGTTAAGTGGAGTTAGTTTTTTGTAACAATTTCAAAACAGTTTCAATTGTAAAACAGTTTTTGACCTTACGATTTTCAACCAAATAATATATTAGGACAAGCAATGATTATGCCTTTCAATGTAGACCCTAAATCGTCAATACCATAAGAGGTCTTAAAATGTCTTTCGGGCTCGGGGAAAGTAGGTTAGACTAGCATAAAAGAAGAGACGAAAGAGAGTGAGAGAGAAGTGCATATTTGAAATACGTTTTCAAAGCTAATGCACTGTATAAATGCACACATGACTCGCTATACTCAGTATATACCATAAATTTGAAAACTGTCCATTAAGAGCTGGGTTTACAAAGAAAAATTCAACAACACAACAATTTATTAACAGTTCAATTGACAACCGTAAACAACTTAATTTCCTTAACAATGATCAACAAGAAATATAAATTAGAAACATATAAAATGTCAAATAAAAGTAAACTAATGAGTTAATGATGACATTAAAAGTCCGTAAGGAGCAGAGCTGGTGTTAAATGTCACATTACACGCTCTAACACGACGGGAAGACTTTAATTGACAGCCAATTTAAAATGTCACGACGCGAGACATGAAACAGAAGCGAACTATACAAAAAGGAAGACAAAAAGTAGGGCAGTATTACGAGTTTGGTGGTAAAATTTGTAAAAATTAATGAATTTTTGTTGTGAATATAGGAAACCTTGATTTTTGAATATTGATATTATTTCTGAGATCTCTAATGGAGCTGATGGATTTGAATGCATTTGCTTGAACGCTCAATGAAATGCTCATCTCTCCTAGCAACTTTAGAGGTCATAAAAGTTATGGAAATTATGAAAGCGAAAGCCTGAATAAGATAAATAGTTGAAATTATAGAAACTGATTTGCAATAATTTCTGATAATACCTACGGGTAATAACAAAATTTCAATAAAAGTTACATAATCTAAGACTGTTAATACGGATGGTTGTTTAAAGGTTAAAAAATCGAATAAAACTAGTAATTAATGAATCAAACCCCGAAAGTATTAACATAAACTTTTTAAATGATTTTGATTGATTAAATCAAGAGTATGAAGCTATAAATGAACCACAACTAAGCCTAAAAGCACAGAGTAAGAAGCTGCAAATTGAGAAAGCTAAATCAATAAATACAATATAAAACCGAAATGCAGATTCCCAGGAATCACAAAACACGCTAGTAAAAACTGTAACAATCCACCGGCTATTGTCTTCCAGACTTGTCATTAAATCTAAATTGGTGGCAGTAAACGCCGGGCTGTTTTACAGCGAGACATATGTTCGGTGCCGGGCTGTCACCGGCCGGGAATGGCCGTACAGTCGCTGGATTAGGGAAGTTGCACAATGGTAGGAATGGTAGAAATAGTTCAAGAGATGATCATTTTAAATTGATGATGAGAAATTTGAAGATGTTAGACAAGGGCCCAAGGCAAACAAGGCCGATCACCAGTTCAATCCTCAGATGTCAGAGAAATGCTCATTTACCTATATGGAATGTAGAAGCAGATTTGCTGCAAACATTGAATACGTCAATTGCTTGAAACGTACAAATAATGCTGATAATTACGGAGATATTTAGTATTGTGTTGTAAACAGGTATGACTATTTTATTGCTATCTAATAAAAACATTGCGTTTTTTTTACAAAGATTCACTGGGTTCTGATAATAAACTTTCATGTTATCTTTGGGCTTGAGTATTTAGTTTTAATTTGTGTTTTGTGATTTAACCTTTACCATAGATTAGTCGACAGAGCTCCGCGCGTTATAAAGCTTGTGTAAAAAACCGATTTTGCTCAATAAGTAGCCATTTTAGTCATCGACCTATTGTTTATGTCATACCAAATACTACATTGGGCATAGAACTTTAGAAAAATATGGATTAGTAACTTCTTTTTTAATCCTTTCTTTGAAAATGGATACAGCCACTTTCTGACATTGACGTTTTGCAAATGCCACTGCATCAATTTATCCTGACGAATGTGCATTTCTGAAGTCCCCCTTACCCATGCCTAACCACAGCCGAGTTGTCACGCTGCCAACTATCCCGATCTGTCACTCGACTCATTTGTTTACTAATTGCCCGTCGCGCCAGCATTAATGGATTTTGTCAATGGAATAGCTGTCCCCGATGTAAACGCCTCGTTTGATGTTTATCCCATGTTTACTTTGGACAAGACAAATTGGTTATCGGTGTTAATGCGGACGTCCTCTCGTTTTTTATTTGCCGAGTGTGGGATTTCGAACGTCATCTGATTGATGGTGATAAATTTAGAAAGATAAACGGATGTGTCGTCGATACCATAAGATTCGTCAATAATTCAAAATTCAAAAAATTCTATCATTTGGCATAGTTGAGTATCACTTCTGTTTCTTCTAATCGAGTGTAATTCGATAACCTAGTTTGCGTCTTGTCTAACTTTTCTAAACAAAATTTACAGCAGTCGTTGACTGAAATTGAAATAAACCAAATTAAATGCATTATTATTGAAAAGATTCCATCGCTATAATCAATTTTAGTTCTTTAAAAGAAAAAGTTTCTTCATCTTTTACCTGAATTGGTTTGAGGATTAACTTTTATTTTTCTTCTGAAAGAAAAACTTATTTCAATTCACTTATTACACATCCAATTATAAATAGTAAATAGGTATATGGAGTCGTAAGTAGGCATATTGATCTCCAAAAAGTCATGTTAAAAGTAAGATTACTTTCCAAAACTCCGTTCTGGCACCCCAAATTATTCAGGTACATTTTCATCAAAGGTGATCCAACGGTTTGTTTAAATGTCCAGTCTATTTCGATCGCCGCGTCGTCATCGAGTGACATCTGCGCTCGCGCAGTCTAAACAAACCTGTCCTCAATCGTGTTCTGGGAAACTTTTACACTTTTAACTTTTACTTTTTTCCTGGAGACACTTTGGTTTTTAGTATCGTGTGTGCAGAGGAAATAGATAAAAGAAAACAGTGAAACAAATGTTTTGTTGGTTTTGAGCGCAACTAATTAAAGAGCGAGCGTTACATTTAGCAACGTGTGATATTAAAATATTTTCACGTAAAATTTGTTTTACATATTTTTTTAATTTGTTCTATCAATTTGTAGCTTTAATTATAAATTATTGAAACGCATTGTATGACTAATCTGATTTAAATCATGATAGTTAAACTTATATGGCAAATACCACAGTTATTTGTTATTGTTGTTGTTGTTTTGTTTATTATTATTATTATTATTTTACAAAAAATCTAGTTAAGGGAATCTCAGGAAAACTTTGTGTCTTACAATTATAGTTCTTGAAATATTATATTATTATTTTGCTTATCTAAAAAAAAGCATACAGTATTATTTGATGAATATAAGGCAAAAACGTCAATACGAAGAACGTGCAAAAATCCCACTTAACTTTCAAATATTTTGCAATAGTAAACCAATCAACAGAACATATCCCACTCAACACACCGCATTCCTAGCGTCACCTAAATATTTTCAAACCCATCAATAACCAGGAAACCATTTGTACTACAAGACGTATTTGTTTCCACACGCGTTCCTCGGATATAATTAGAGGTGCAAGTGTTAAGCATCCTTCCTCGATACGGCTCGCTTGTTTGTACGACGGTGGCGTTCCGACGACGTCGCCGGCGCCGCCTGTTCGATTTACAACATTTACCAACGACAGAGTTCCATTTTCTAAATTAACATCACTCAATTCTGAATCACCATTATTGTTTGTTAAAGCTGCGTTTCCGTTGAGCCCTGTTTTATCTTTAAGGCTTTTTGGATTCGTTGTTATTTCAAAGACACGTTCAGGAAATTAGACTTTGTTTACGTTACGTCAAAAGACAAACTCCTTTGTTCCATTTGACGTTCCGTCACAGTTGCACGATGCGCAATGGCCCGGCGACGCCTCTGTCTCCTACGCACATAGCTTGTTGACACGAGGAAGCCGGGCAGCGGAAGAAACCGCATTTAGGACGGACGAAACGTAAATCGTGGCTGAGTGACAAGTAAAACTTTATAGCGTTGTAAATTAGTAAATGTATAACCGTACAAAAATAGGCTATTGGCATTGGTGTTGATACCTAGTTGTTAACGTGAGCTGTCGCAGGCGGCCGGGTGTTGCGAAGGGATATTTGCTGTTGGCAAACTTAACATTCGTCAGTTAGAAACTCACTTTTGAGTTTTTATTCTGAACAATGCTCAGAAATTTTCACTATGTTCGAAATTAAATTGATCTTTGAATTGCTGAGTTCAGGAATTAAAACATCTTAACCAAGCACCTGGCCTGGTATTTTAAATCATGATTATCAAAATTGTGAAGCGAAATGTGTATTTTTATTTGTAGATTCTGAAATGTAAAGAAGCCTTAATTAACTTATTAACTATGAAATAAATGCTCCCATTCGTTATTCGCCTATACTTACTGTGTTTATATAATATGTAGAGATTCTTCTGAAACATCGTCATTTATTTGTTAGACCGCTACTATAATACATGTCCAACGCTTAAGACACATTATTTCATTACTGTAGTTTCTTGTCGAACTCAACATTTTGTATCATAAAATAGTGCTAAAGGGTGGTAGAAAGCGAGCAGTTTAATTAATTCTATGCTTATTGCTTTCCCAGCCACACATTACTCGCACCGTAAGTGCATACTAAATGCAAGAGATTTTACTGCACTATTTGTTATACCAATCAAAAAGGGAGTAAGTGCACTAGACATGTTAAAGACTTGCGACATTTCGATCGATGTTTACTCATGATGGGTGACGACTGATCCTAATTCAGGGACATCGTTAAAGAGACAGTTTATTCGTCGTGTTTTATTTTAGATCGTGAATCACTAATGAAAATAGTTGCGTTGATCTATTTGTAAACAGAGAGAAAAGTGACGCTGTTGTACAACAGTTGAAGTTTTTTTTATTTGGCCTTATTAGTTTAAGTCAACACCAATAAGTATTTAGGATGTATTTAGGTAGGTAGAGTGCGGAAAAATTATAAGGAATTTCGTTTATTACTACGTGATAATTAACTCATTGTTTATTTATGAAAACAAATACCTGATTTGCATTAACTTTAAAGTACCTATATCGGTAGGTTTTGAAGTCGATGTCGAAAATAGCTGTCTAGTCTAATTACGCAAAAGCAAGCAAAGGTACCACTTGTTCCAGTGTGACTTAAAAACATTATTTTAGTTTTTTGGATATTTTGGCGTTGAGAGCCAAATCTAGTGTTGGCCTAGAAATGTATCTAAAACTTCGTCATTAACAACAGGAAGTGAAGAGAAAATTATGATCAGAAATCTGTACATGATCCAATTTTATTTCGCTGTTGCTGGTGATCATTATTCTTGAAACAAAAACTTCAATCTTAGCGCAAAATGTTTTGTCCTTGTTATAATTGTATACATTGAGGTACAATAATTAAAGTCGCCGTCAATAGTACTTTTTCACACATAACCTCAAATATTCAAACTATAATGAATAGTTATTTCATCTTAAACTTAATATGAAAATAATGATCTAGGTTATAAATCATTGCAAAGACCTCACTAAACTTGATCTTTAAAAGTACGTGATTATCGAGTAATCATGGTGAATTGGTTCGTTTGGTTTTGTTTACATCTTTTGCAAGTTCTATTGATGGCGACTTTAAGATGATTGTTCCTTAATTTAAGCAAGGGAAGATTATTGTTATGAAACAAACCTCGGGGTGACACGGAGTGTGCGTAAATGAAAATAGCCAGCGGCTCCGGGAGCCAAAATAAAAGCTGAGCCCTAATTTCAGTTACGACTTTACCCGTTTTTATTGTTGTTTAGTTTCTGTGACAGCGCTCGTTTCGTTTTACGACGCGATTAACTTTTTGTCAAAGCAAAACGTTTTGTTTAAACCCTGACAAACGTCCAACGCCGCCATTACTCTATTTTCATAATTCAATTTTGATACATTTCGTCTCACATAATGTCATAACAACTATTAAAATGTTCTTATTGCGTGTCTAATGTTACACGTGTTTCTATCAAAAAACGTGTGAAAAACATATAAAAGCTGATCGTTAAATGTTTTCTAGTAAAAGTCACAAATTATTTATAACCAAGTTATTATTTGCGTTTGGATGATTCGGAACTGCGTGTATTTTGGTCGTTATGTCTTTGGGGAATGACGAGGGATGTAAAGTTTCATCTGTAAATTCTTTGGGATCTTGAAGTCTGCTATTTATTAGAAGATAAATAGGCTGTCGTCGGATGTCTTTGCGAGCTCGTAACATATACAAAGTGACGGACGACGGTTGGAAATATCTCTGAAACGTTCAACATGTATGAGGGCGAGACGTGTAACGTGAACGTTCTTTAAAGTTTTGAGTTATTTTATTGCTAAAACACTTAGTTCTAAATCACGAGTAAGATAGCTAACACAATGTGATAAAATTAATGAAACAACATCATCGGGAATAAAATGAAATTGTAGATATAACTACCATGCAGCGTTGTAAACTGAAAGACAATCAATAATGACATGATTACGTAAAAAAATATTTTTGGAAGATAAATAAAATTAACCAAAATTTAAAAGGGACCCAAGTGCTAGTACTTGTTGTAGAGAGTGGGACTGCAATATTATTTACTAGCCCATTAATATTTTTTTAGATTCGCCTTCATACATACCTACATACATACATACCTTCTCGCCTGTCTCCCAATGGGGTAGCGAGAGACTATGGAACGCCAGGTGCAACGGTCTATATCTACATACAACTTTCGCTTCCTCTACATTCAACCTCTTCATGCACGTTCATCGGTTTCGGGTACTTTTGATTTGGCCCTTATTCAGTACATCGCGAATCTGATCACTGTCGTCTGATTTCGCCTTCAGTTTTTGAATATTTGCGACGTACATACATACTGTATGTATAGTCAGGACACGTCTCGACCTCCAACGGTATAACAATCAAAATAAAAAACGCGTTTTATGTACTTTAAAAACAGTCTATTCCGCTTTTCTATATTTTTATGATCCGTTAAAATCGCCTCGTATACAGAAATGGTTTTTAAACTGTGTTAGATGTTTACGTACCTCATCAAAGTGACTCGGGGGCCACACACGACGGTGCTGCGGCACATTATGTTTTTGGTAAGTAACCACTGCCGTTAAGACAAGTAAATGTTATTTTTGAGATAAAAGAAAGGATTGTTTTTATTGAACTATCGAGTTTTAACACTTACGCGGTTTAAAACTCTCGAAATTAAATAGAATTAAGTAGCTTGTCTACGCGAGTCTGCGTGTGAAGAAATCAATAATGATTCCTTACGAATAACCAAATTTTCCGGGACGTAAAATATTTTATATCGTATTGGACTGTTATGGCCCAAATTTCATTTTAATCCGTTCAGTCATTTGCGTCATTTAGTCGCGAATATGCGAACATCATCAGTCTGCGGTTATCATTATCATCACACACAAATTTATAAAATTAATTAACTTACGTTACTTACGTTATACATATGTTGCCTTTTGCAGCATATGGACTGAGGAATAGGAACTTGAAAATGAGGGAAAAAGTCTTTGCCCTGATTATCTTTACAACAAAATTAAAATTAGCAATCCCTTATATCATAAGTTACCTATTGCTTTTCCATTTTTTTTATTTCTGCCTCCTTTTTTTTCGTCTTGGAGCTAGTTCCCACTGTCTAGTTGTCTACGTACACAAATATTTAGAACTATCGATTGCTCAAGCCTAATGAAACGTTGCCACTAGATGGGTCTGTTACCAAGCACACTCCGGTCCGATAATAGGTGGTCATCACAGCGCACGTTAAATCCAACAAAGACGAAAAAAGGAATACATCCAAAAATTAATTATTTTTAACCGCAATAATGCCGCTATCAAATAGTTTTCTTCGTAATTTAATATGACGAACGGAGGTAGGTAAGTGTTTTAACTTTATCAATGAGACCACGAAGCTATATTATGCAAATTCAACATTCTTCATTATCTCTATTCACATATCCCGGAAGAAACATAACTTACGAGAAAGCATTTCCAATACAAATATCCCCAATCCTCTTCCCGCTCCCACTGGCGCCCGAAATAGTTTTACTGTCATATTCTATCTGTATGGGTGTATGGATAGATGGATTCTATTTGTATCAAGCAATATGCTTCGATTGATCAGTTGTTCCGTTTTATGGGACCACCCAAACGTCAATTGCCTTGCTCGTTAAATATTTAGGAGTCATGTTACTGACGTCATGTGTATGACTGTTTGGATTTATGAATTTAGTCATCGCTTGCTCTCTTTACAGTTGATTGTGGTTATGATGATAGGATGCTGGATTTTAGTTTCTGAGAACCTTTTTCTAGCTTCTGATTTAGTTGGTATCATCAAGCAATGTGTAAGTTCTTAACGTTCGAAACCTTCTGAATAAATTATCAAGAAATCATTTGAGAGTATTAAGAATGTTCTCATTTCATAAAAAGATTAGGAATATTCTTAGAAATTACAGAGAATTTCTCATTTCTAGAAGTTTCTCGTCGGTAATGCTAGTTTTTTTTTTGAAATCCTTTGTCTTACGATGTGCATATCTCCTTGAATTTAACTTCCTGCAAGTTTAGTACTCTATCATCAACATAGTTAACCGAAGTATAATCCAAACTACCAAAAATAAATGGATTGTGGTTTTGGGTATTTGAACAACGAACACCACCACTAAGACCAACTAAGGGATGTGTAATGTCTCATCTGTCTGTCTGACATCGCCTATAGACCAAGGAAATCGAAATTCGATAATTTTCCAATTTTTATTTTACCGGTGGGTTTTAATGATATTGGGTTAAAGACGCAGTTTTAATAAGTTTTAGCCCGCATGCAATCCATTGACAACTTGTTTTGACATTATCGAACAGGGATCATTGCATCAAATGTATCACGAAAAGCATGCGGGTTATCGACTTAATGAAACTGAGCCATTATGTAAATAAGTGAAGAAAAATGAAGATAAAAACCCCTGATATAATGGCGACTCCTTCTCTCAGTGTATAATCGATTTTCATGAAACCTAGGGAAGAATTATCCCGATTAACCTAGATTTCTTTTAAATAATATGTGTTCGAATCGGTCCATCCGTATTGGAGCTACGTACATACATATGTCGGGCTTTGAATTTTAAATTTGATGTAGTAACCACTACATTACAGCTTTGTTAATAATAACCCTGCTGCCTAGAAAGCTAGTGGTTCTGGGTTCAATCTCTGCAAAGGCAAATATTTATTTTCTCAACGCGTTATCGTTGTTAAGTACCCAAGTAAAAGTCTAGAGCTTAGTTAGGGATGGTCAGTTTGTGTTATGTCCTAATATTTTTATATTTAGGTGGAAAGAAGTGGTCTCTACTTACCCCTCTGGAAAACAGGCGTGATTTAATGTATGTATGTATTATAATAATTTATTTTATGTATACTGCATCTTCTTCTTTTTTTTAATAATGGCCGTCCACCGCGGTATTTTGCAGTGATTTCGACCGTGTCAAGTGAGTAGAGTAAATCAGTAAATAGAATAAATCAAAAACTATATTAAACTATATTAATAAATCAAAAGTACAAAGCCGGATATCTTTCAATTGGCCATCTTCCTTCCCCAATGGTTACCGGAAGACTCTTTACTTTATCTTAAAAAGTCTTTGGATTTTCTGGTTATCTGTCAAAGTGCGCACGCGCATACACCGCCACGTGCATAGAGTAAGTGGGGGTCATTGACCGATCTAATTCAGGCTTCCTTAATGCAATATCGATCTATTTTGGAAATGAATGATTGTGATCATGCAGAGTGTTGGTTTTGATTTTTTATATTTAAAATTTAACAAGGACATTTGTGTAGCTGATACAAGCCAAGCTTAGTTTATGGGTTTTTTTTCGAAAGTTTACTTAGTAAGGTACCGTTTCAAAAAAAAACATATTAGAATAATGACAAGATAAATGATAGAGGGTGGTGGTAGGGTTCATCCGGATGGCTACCACCATGTTATTATTGAACCTACAGCCAGCAGCCATGTTCGCATTGTTGTGTTCCGATGTGGCGATACGACAACATTCCACCATAACTTTAGAGTTAGCAATGCTTTTGCAGCCTTTAGTTTTCAAATATCTTTAGCTCTCAGATCTCACTTCATCAGGTAGTATTGTGCACGTTTGTCTATTCCATGCTTTACAAAAAATATAGCTCTCTGTAATTCGTAAGTGACGTTGGTAATTTACTGGATTTTTTGATAGTTTTTACCCGACTACGGCAAAGCCCAAAAGGAGGGTTATGCGTTTGACTTGTATATACATATGTTCGACTTAATGTCCGCTCGTAACTACTAAACGGCTAAACCGATTTTAATCAATTATACGTGGTTAGATTCGTCTTAAACACTAGAGTGTCATAGGCTATATCAAAAATTATATAAATGTGAAAATGTCGAAATAAAAAATATAAATATGATTAGTAACATTACTTTGTTACTAATATATATTTTATTAGTAACATTACTTTGAGAGCGTCGGTGGCCTAGTGGCTTAGGGGTCGACTCGTGATCGTAAGGTACCGAGTTCGAACCCCCGCGGTCACCATGTACCTACCAATGAGTTTTTCTAACTTAAGTGCATTACCCGACGCTCTTACGGTGAAGGGAAAACATCGTGAGGAAACCTGCACATTCGAACAGCTGAGTGTGTAAGAGGGTAATTGCACAAAAGATCCTAAAGGGTCTCGAAGTGTATCCGAAAGGGCCCATCTGTAAGATAAGATAAGATAAGATAACATTACTTTGACGACATTATCCAAACCGCAGTTGGCTTTTTTAAAGCTTGCTTTATACTTTATTAGAAAACTATTGAAACGAATAAAAACTCTAACCGTTCTATGTTTGACTTGGTAGAGTTATGACGTTGGAAGGACGAATGGATGTATGGACTAATATACATTGCACGTTTATTAATGAGGCAACATTTAGATAAGGGATACTAAAAGTATTTCATTCTTTAGATAGATACATACCTATGAAAGTAAATTAAAGCTTAAACTAAAAAGCTTTGTTCATACGTTTCTAAAAAGTTTGACTTCAAAGGTTACTATGTTTATGACGTGACAATGACTATACAATTTTTTCTGTTCCATAGCTTTGAAATAATACTAACATTTCTTCATACTTTCATCGCTACAATTGTTTGAAAGTGGCGCCTTTTTAAAAGGCAAACATAAGTTTGTAAAATTAGACGCTACATTTTTTGAAACTCAAGTACTCAGTCACGTTGTTGAGTCTTAGTTACATTTGTTGTAAGGTTTAGTTTTCCGTAAAATGTAGGGTTGTTGTTACTCTTTGCTTGTTAATTTGGTTGTATGACACGCTAGGGATAGCTAAGAATGTTAATTGCACGGTTCTTTGAAACAATTCATAAACAGGGGAACAAAGTGGAAGGTTGGAAGGAATTTTTCATTAAAAACTTAATGATTTTTAATTTCGCTTTCATTTGATGTCGTTATTAAAATGTATGAAGTTTTTTGACAAAGCGAAAATGTGTTGGTCGGTTGTTTCGAAAAAGTTGCAATGTTATTAACAACTGTCCCCAGCAGTAAGGTGCGTTGGGGTAAGTTGGAAAACGGTGTAAGATGAAAAACCGTTCGTAACTCCCTATTCCGTGCACATTTTTGGTTCCTGGGCACTTAATTGAGAACGCCATTTTGTTGCTCCTCGCCCCTCAGTCAGTGCCGTTCGCTCAGTTATTGTGGTCGTGTGTTATCGTCAATTTTCGACAAGGTGATTTTTTTACGTTCAAATCATGTTTTTTAATCTTACCCCATGTTTTGTAACTCCTTTTGCAGTGACGCTAGAGAGATGTTGTATTGGTACGTTTGCTTGTAATTGTTATTTTAATTACCTGTCAATGTGAATTTTAATTATCTTTCTTAGTTTCCGAGTTTTTATATATTTCAATCTTGCACCGCCTACTTTTAAAGGGGTAAGACGGTAATATTTTTGTTTTCATGTTACCCCGGTTTCAAACCCCATAGTAACAGTCACTGGTTCTCAAAGTGTGGAGGAATAACTACTTTCATTAAATATACTTAGGTAGGTAGGTAGTTTATAGAGGTTTGTTATACAACCTATACAGTACCTACATTATTTTAATTAGACGGGACTTTATCGTGAACTTGCATTTAATTATTTATTTCTGTGTTTGTGTGCGTTGCGTTAATAAAATTGAATAGAGAATGTCAGCCAGTTTAGATCTTCAGCTTATTTACCGTATTTGTAATTAAAACAAAAATTACCTGTGAAATAAACATTCGATAGGTACGTCAAATCGTTTCTGAGATATTGAACTTTAAACTTCGTATGATTCGTACGGATGATGATGACATCGCTGCACAGCGATTATATGATTGAGTAAGTTTACAGGGCTAATGACCGCTTAAAACATCATGTTGACAAAATCAATTTTGTCACATATTTGTAGCAGTTTTACTTGAGATTGCTATTTAGTCGTAAACTTTGAAAGTTAGACTACGATTTAAGCTTAACATAGCATCAAAATCAGAAGCCATTATAAAAATACAATCCGTATAAAAATGCACAAAAAAAAGGTTTTTCTTTATATTTCTGGTATAGGGGGGTCTTGGGATTTGATTCAAGCTAAGTCGTATTCTATAAAGAACAGTTTGAGAACCCTTGTCTACCTATCCTCAAAGTGGGGTAAGACTGAAATATCATTTTATAGAAAGCCGAATTTTAGCTGTAAATAACGGTTTTTTTTAAATATGAAATAATGTTTTAAACTGCTACGGTGCTATACCGTTGGAATTTATGCATCACATTCACCTACGGCGCATATTAACGATTTTAAAAACTATATCAATCTTACCCCGTCACCATTCCATCTTACCCCATGGATTTTTTAGTAATGAGTGTAACTTTATTTCAACTTTTTCAATAGTAAAAGTATTAGTAACTTCCTTTTTTAAGTTTTAATATAAAGGTTCATATGTGCTCTTTACCAAAAGCGTAGCTTCCTGTAACTAGTCCTCATATTCTTGGTATAATATCACTTTTAAAAAAACACCTCTCATCTCGTGTAAAATCCGTTCAATCTTACCCCAACGCACCTTATTATAATTTGAGAAACTCGACAGTCATTTAAATATTATATTACAAGCTTCTTCTCGCGACTTCGTCCACGTAAATGTCAATGAGTGTTATTCCCTTGGGAAATTTTAAATTTTCCGGCAAAGTTTTAAAAAGTAGCCTATGTTAATCCATCTCCATTTCCAAATTTCATCCAATTCCGTCCAGCCGTTGTAGTTTGAAGGAGTAACCAACAAAAACACACACATACACAAACTTTCGCATTTGTAATTATTAGAGCAATAATTAAAAAAGAAATGATATGACTTGGTAAGCGCATCAACAGAGGTCGGGCTAACAGATAATTATGTCCAAATAAGGTTTCTGGAGAAAAAGTTTTTAAGAGTGACCTTAGTGTGTTAAACATTAAGCCTTCTGAGGGCTTGCTGTCTAACGCACTCGCAATCACGATCGTTTTCATTTTGAAAATCGAAGGCTTGTCTGCATACAAAATGAAAACAATTGTTCCATTTTGAAGCCGGAGGGCTTATTGTCTAACGCACCCGCAATCACGATCGTCTTCATTTTGAAAATCGAAGGCTTGTCTGCATACAAAATAAAAACAATTGCTCCACTTTAAGGCCCGTTGCGATTGCGAGTGCGTTAGACAATAAGCCCTCAGGTAATAAAAACAGGAGAACTTCTGTCTGCTCAATATCTCAGGTTTTACTTCTTACCTGCCTAGTACTGTAGTTTCTTTAAAAAATCAACGTGCAATAACAAGACTAGTTTTAATAATTTGATTTAAAGTTATTTAGTAATAGTTAAGATACCTATTTACGGGGTTCTTCAAAGCAGGGATTCTGTAGATAAGATCGAACGTATAAGGCTGCCCAATTGAGACTGCACGCGCTAAAATGTGTTTTGTACGCTCTAACGGGACTATTTAAACTCGCCGGTTTATATAAACTGCCCCGCTTTCACTCATTCACTCGTTCGACGGACCGAACACTGAGGCTCTACTTTGAAATCCGTAATTCGAACTTCGTTTATTGCTATCCCTTTTGCTCTCGACGCGTCACTAATTCGCAAGAAAGTGACGGGGCGATCCGAAGTTCGAATTACTGATTTCAAAGTAGAGCCCCTGCTTTTAAGGGAATAACACCCCTTGACTTCTTCCCCTGGGCATGCACACTCGTCACGACTTCATCTCCATTCACATCATCTTCCTTCAGTGCATGATCCAGCTGGATCATCATAGTTGGGGTATCTGATACGAGTCAGGGTTGTTTTTGGTTTAATTCATTTCACATAATTTTTTTGTTCATAATAATTTTGTTTCATAAAATTGTTATTCATACTTTTTATTATCGCTGGAACTGTAAACTTTTCAGAAGTTCTTAAATATTCAACGTGTAGACAAGGATAGGTTGGGTTAGGTTAGGTTAAACATCCTGAAAAAGTAACAGCTACTGAAATAAATACGTTATGAATTCCGATGATTATGACTTAAAACACTTTATTAGTAAAAATTATTATGAGAGTCAATATGGACCCCATTATTCCTTATTAGCGCTAAGGTGCTATATTTAATGGATCCTTGGAACCTTCCGGTAGCCAAATTCTTTCATCACTGACCGCACAATTCTGAAGTAGGTATGTCAAACATAAGTTACTGCACCCATAATGCCCTGCCAAAAAATATGACTTATAAACCGACCAGTTTCAAACCCAAAACACATTAAGTACCGAAAAAAACACAATACATTTTATGTCTTAAGGCTTTAACTTTGGGAATATTTTGGCAGCAGTAATTTTTTTAAAGTTTTAGCGTCTTTAACATTTGACATGCCATTCGTCATGTTGACATTAAAAGCTCGAAATTACAGCTTCGAGAGACTTGACCATTGTCACTGTATGGTATAAAATACGACTTTTGGGAGGGTATTCTGTACAAGGCAATTTTTTTTCTTGTTTTAGAATAAAAATGAAAAGTGGTATTGGTAATAATAAGCTTTTGCTTGCGATTATGTCCGTCATTAAATAAATATTTGTTTATTACGTGGGAAATGTATTCTTTTGGGTCTTTGTAATGTTTGTTTGGTAAATCCATAAAATATGAATCATTGATTTAAATGTTATAGTCATGATTGTTTTTTTTTGTAAACGTTATATTTTAAATGACGTCCATGAAAAGTGGACAGTATTTTTCGTATACAAAGAAATATTTTTTTTGTTTAAGTGCAAGAAATGGCAATTCGTATTTATTAATTATCTTTTCCTTGCAATTAGCTTTTACTTGCAATTTTGCTTGTATACTATAAATATAGGTAGTTGATTGATTCTATACTATCAATGTATGTGGATGAATATTTTTTCTAGTCAGCCTGAGGGCTTATTGTCTAACGCACTCGCAATCACGATCGTTTTCATTGAAAAGGCTTGTCTGCATACAAAATGAAAACAATTGCTCCACTTTGAAGCCGGTTGCCATTGCGAGTGCGTTAGACAATATAAAAATGAGACTAGTGCTAAGATAAAACCCTAATTTTAAAAAGATACATTTACAGAATACCACACACAGATGACCTATTCCTACATCGGGACATCTCGAAAATTATTACAATACGCCGAACACTGGCCAGCCAGCGCCAAACAAAATTTAAAAAAAAAACCGTTTATAACTCAGTAAATTCGGGTTTGGTGATACATGCCTTACCAACCTAACAATACAGCTTTAAAAGTTATGTGTCACCTCTATTGTGAGCTTAAAAGGCACAAAATCGAATGGAATGTTTTTGACAAGGGATCTAACTTTTTAATTTTGTTGAGCTGTAAAAGGCTTTGACAGTTCGCGGTAAGGTCTGCAAAACGGTAGATTGGACAATTTCGATGTAGAAGATTGGAGCGTTTTTGTCAAATGTCAACTTCTGTGGTCGCCTCCGTTTTTTTCTGAGATGCCACACAAGACTAGTTTACTCTTCATTAGGTCGAACGTTTCGCAGAAAACTATCGCGTGGATACTGATTAGCTTTATAAATAAGTTTTTGTGGTTTTATAAATTAGGATTATTAAAATGTAACCGTGTAACTTCAATAATTAAGTATGTAGAGGCGCTGACTGTTTTTGTTTTTTGATACGAATGTCGTAAACGCTGTAGCTGTGTAATAATTTCATGTTCACACTAATGCATAAATATACACAAAAAAAATACTACAAAAAGACATTATCTAGCTAGATCAAAGTTGAATACCGTTTTTTTTAAATCTATATATATATAAAAGGCAAAACTGACTGACTTATATATCAACGCACCAGCCGAAACTAAATCTGTACTCTACGGTTCCTTTCATGATGTAATTGAGCACTAAGAAAGCATTTTCCGAAAATCGACCCCCAACGGGAAGAAATGGGGCGAGTAGCGGGAAACTAATTCTACGCGTACGAAGTCGCGGGCGTCCTCTAGTTAAATAATAAGTAGGTAAGTACTATTTTTATTCTTACACTTCTGTACAAAATAAAATAATGCGTAAACTAAAAACAAAAGAACAGAATAGTACCCTAATCTGAAAAAAAAAAACAATCGTATAGGTCATTATAATTTCATTACAAATACTTTATCTATGTACTATGTCGATTTGTACGATCGCCGCCGGTGTGCCGCACGCGATAGATTCACTTGTTACGCAAGCTCGCGTGACAGGCGCCGATCGGCGGCGGCGTTTTTTCTCGGCAGTTCCGTCCGCGCGGTGTGACCGTCGCGCCCGGACGCGCCATGAATAATGGATGCGCTTGCGGTTCGCTTGCGACGAATACGCATTTACACTGAAAAAAAGTCAATTTACACAGAAAATTTCAAGATTACTATTATTGTAAATGTGATGATTTAGTTGATTTCTTGTCAATCAACTAAGACGTAAGCTGTTTTTATCCATTAACGTATATAAATAACTATTATCATAGTTATTGTAATAAATTAACGTGAACTAAGTGAACATGTAACTTTTTGTCAAGTGTTTTTTTGTCGACGCTGCTTTGGGTTTAATTCCCGCCTTGGGTAATGATTATTAATATATTTCTTAATGTATCTAAGTATAGATAAAGATAAAAGATGTTTATTGATATATGACAGATTTTGAAATGCGAGATATTACATGATTAGTCTTTATCTAAGAAGTCATAGGCTATATTTGACCGTTTGATCCTCAAATTTCTCAAATTTCTAGGAACCTAGTTGAGTTTTCAATTCAGGATTTTATTACAAGGTTTAGCAAGGAATAGGGTTTTAGACTTTTTTATTTTACAACACATAAAATAGATGGCATAGTTAACGCAGTTATAACTAACCCTTACCTAGCTTGGTGCTGTTTGGGACTAGGTCATTTCATGATTGTATCTACTCGATATTTATTTACCTTGGTTTTTATTCTTATCCAACAAAGCAGACGCTTGCTCATTTTCTTCTTTTACAAGGATTCGTTTTTTTTCTCGCACACTTAATACATCAACAAAACAACAACAGTTAAGTTAAGACTAAACCAGACGACCTAAGTAACGCCTCGTTAGCCTGGAAACCTTTTTTCTCACCATAAATTCGACGCAAGCAGGCGGCACGTAAGTAAGATGGTGTAAGGAGTGCTGTTACTTACACGCCGCTCGGATCCGTCCACTATGCGTAACACTCACTCCAGGGTTGCCAATCTGTTAAACAAAATATAATTAGAAAAATACATTATAATACATTGGCTCTTGCCCTGCAGTGGACTAAACATGGGATTTTGTTGATGATGAGAATAAAACCACGATCACAATTCACAAGTCAATTTTGAACCTATTTTATTTCACTTTTCGCATAAATATGGCAATTTTTTGTAATTGGTTAGCGTATATTTACTATAGTTTGACAAGTTGGGCTGTAAAACCACCAAGAAACCTGCAGCCACGCGTAATTTAATAAAGTATTAATTGTATCATGTACCTATTTTATCTTCGTATATCCCAATGTTCAAACATATAAATATTCATTTCATGTCAATTTTTTTATAATTCTCGTTACAAGCTTTTAAAACCTTTGTCTAGAATTTGAAGCTCAAACGAAAATGTAGCCTATGACTTTTTGGATAAAGACTAATTCAATGATATCTTGCATTAACACAGAGGACCCTCCTTCACGGGCAGTTTAGTAATAAAAAGGTAAAAAAAACTCCAAAATGAACCGTGAAGATGAAACAAATAAAACCCTTCCGTATTTATGATATTAGTAAGGAAAGCTAAGTTTATTCGGCGCTGTATGATTTTAAATTTCAACTGAAATGAAAACTGTCCCCCATCAGTTGGCAGCCCTAGGTTTTCCCGCCAATTGTCATGAAGCGTGACAGTGCACGCGCCGCAGCGTGGGCGCAGGTATAACTGCAGGTTAATGTAACTATGTTAGCAGAAGGGTGTCATACACACTCAGATCCTCTAAATTAGGGATATATGTATAAGTAAGGATTAGACGTATAGAGGTGGCTATAGTTGCGCGAAACTGATAGATATAATGGCTAATTTACATTGGTCCACCAAATGCATGCCAGTAGAAGTACATTGATGAGTTGGTTTTCACGTTCGAGGCGAGAGCTGTTGTAACGACGCCATGAACGTCTAGTGGCATGCATTTGGTGGACAAATGTAAATCCGCCATAAGTGACGCAGTATTGGTCCTTGTGGCAAACTTCAGGCGTGGCAGTGGAGGTCTTTCTTCTGAACTGACAAAGGTAACCCTGTTAAACAATAATAGGTTAGTAAATGTGTGATCAATATCGTTTACCACAGATTAAAAACAGTTTCAGTAGAGATAACAGAAGCATACAATCGAAACGATACTGGCGATGAGTTCTAACTTATCATCCTCATTACCATCATCATTTCAGAAGAAAGACATCCACTGGGGTTACCTTTGTTTCGGCGAAATGGGTCATTATTCGAGCGTTTCAACCGCCTCACTTTTGTGGACATATTTTTGAAGAATTGGGCGTATATTTTGTTGCCGTTTTTGGATATTTGTTAGATGTCCGGTAAACTTAGATACCTAACCAGAAACGAAATCGAAATCTGCAGTCACTTCTACAAAAACGTGACCATGAAAGTGATTCGGAACAAACGCCCAAATAATGACCCAAATAATATGTTTGCCAAATGTATCGTTTCCCAACCCTTTCATTTGCCAACCCGCTTTGTTTTCTGTTACCGTACTTAAATATTTAAGGATTTTATAAAAACTAACATAACCTAACCTATAGGGTTTTACATGATGTTACTAAAATAAAACCTGGGTTGGCAATTGAAAAAGTTGGGAAACGATACATTTGGCAAACATATTTTTGCCAAACGGCAGTCTCCGTGTTTAACACTTAAGTATTCTTTTTGACTGTTTTTTTTCCTCGAAAAGTGAAAAAAGAAGTGAGCCGGTTTTGAAGGCTCACTATTTCTTAACCTTTCAATATGGAATACGTAAACTTATTTCTTCTGGACCTATTCCACCATCCATAACCAAAAAGCAGTACCTCCTCAAAACTTCATACTCTTAAATGCCTTTTGCCTTTAAAGGGTCATATGGATATTAGGTTTCAGACAAGAGTCTCTGCAAATTAACATTCACAAAAACAATCACAAGGTGAGACTTCTTTAGCTGTCATTTTAACAAATAAATAAAATTTCTTCCGTTTGGAAGAAACGTTGCAACACTATTTATCAAGTGTTTAATGACAACACTCGTAAAGACAATCACTATTTTAATGCACACCGAGTTATATGAAAATGAAACGTAACATGAGAGCAATAGAGAGGTTTACGAGGATCTTCTTCAAATGTTTCAGTTGTTGAATGTCTATTTCACAACCTCTGATAGTTTTTGTTTTTATGATGATGTGTACTTTAATTTCTCCAAGAGTATTCAAAAAGAAACCATTTCGTTGATTGTTTAATTGCCGTGTTGGTTTGACTGTTTAGAAGGGTAAAAGTAAAATAATACCCAATTTATGCGGAAAATTAGTTTTTACCGTAATTAGGGTGTCTATACCTAAGTATTTTATCTAAGGTGGGGTATTGGGTAAATACCCAATTAAAAGTACATTGAATCCCACCCCTATCACTATTTACCTGTTTCCTTGCTACATCGCGAATCTGATCACTGTCGTCTGATTTCGCCTTCAGTTTTTGAATATTTGCGACGTACATACATACTGTATGTATAGTCAGGACACGTCTCGACCTCCAACGGTATAACAATCAAAATAAAAAACGCGTTTTATGTACTTTAAAAACAGTCTATTCCGCTTTTCTATATTTTTATGATCCGTTAAAATCGCCTCGTATACAGAAATGGTTTTTAAACTGTGTTAGATGTTTACGTACCTCATCAAAGTGACTCGGGGGCCACACACGACGGTGCTGCGGCACATTATGTTTTTGGTAAGTAACCACTGCCGTTAAGACAAGTAAATGTTATTTTTGAGATAAAAGAAAGGATTGTTTTTATTGAACTATCGAGTTTTAACACTTACGCGGTTTAAAACTCTCGAAATTAAATAGAATTAAGTAGCTTGTCTACGCGAGTCTGCGTGTGAAGAAATCAATAATGATTCCTTACGAATAACCAAATTTTCCGGGACGTAAAATATTTTATATCGTATTGGACTGTTATGGCCCAAATTTCATTTTAATCCGTTCAGTCATTTGCGTCATTTAGTCGCGAATATGCGAACATCATCAGTCTGCGGTTATCATTATCATCACACACAAATTTATAAAATTAATTAACTTACGTTACTTACGTTATACATATGTTGCCTTTTGCAGCATATGGACTGAGGAATAGGAACTTGAAAATGAGGGAAAAAGTCTTTGCCCTGATTATCTTTACAACAAAATTAAAATTAGCAATCCCTTATATCATAAGTTACCTATTGCTTTTCCATTTTTTTTATTTCTGCCTCCTTTTTTTTCGTCTTGGAGCTAGTTCCCACTGTCTAGTTGTCTACGTACACAAATATTTAGAACTATCGATTGCTCAAGCCTAATGAAACGTTGCCACTAGATGGGTCTGTTACCAAGCACACTCCGGTCCGATAATAGGTGGTCATCACAGCGCACGTTAAATCCAACAAAGACGAAAAAAGGAATACATCCAAAAATTAATTATTTTTAACCGCAATAATGCCGCTATCAAATAGTTTTCTTCGTAATTTAATATGACGAACGGAGGTAGGTAAGTGTTTTAACTTTATCAATGAGACCACGAAGCTATATTATGCAAATTCAACATTCTTCATTATCTCTATTCACATATCCCGGAAGAAACATAACTTACGAGAAAGCATTTCCAATACAAATATCCCCAATCCTCTTCCCGCTCCCACTGGCGCCCGAAATAGTTTTACTGTCATATTCTATCTGTATGGGTGTATGGATAGATGGATTCTATTTGTATCAAGCAATATGCTTCGATTGATCAGTTGTTCCGTTTTATGGGACCACCCAAACGTCAATTGCCTTGCTCGTTAAATATTTAGGAGTCATGTTACTGACGTCATGTGTATGACTGTTTGGATTTATGAATTTAGTCATCGCTTGCTCTCTTTACAGTTGATTGTGGTTATGATGATAGGATGCTGGATTTTAGTTTCTGAGAACCTTTTTCTAGCTTCTGATTTAGTTGGTATCATCAAGCAATGTGTAAGTTCTTAACGTTCGAAACCTTCTGAATAAATTATCAAGAAATCATTTGAGAGTATTAAGAATGTTCTCATTTCATAAAAAGATTAGGAATATTCTTAGAAATTACAGAGAATTTCTCATTTCTAGAAGTTTCTCGTCGGTAATGCTAGTTTTTTTTTTGAAATCCTTTGTCTTACGATGTGCATATCTCCTTGAATTTAACTTCCTGCAAGTTTAGTACTCTATCATCAACATAGTTAACCGAAGTATAATCCAAACTACCAAAAATAAATGGATTGTGGTTTTGGGTATTTGAACAACGAACACCACCACTAAGACCAACTAAGGGATGTGTAATGTCTCATCTGTCTGTCTGACATCGCCTATAGACCAAGGAAATCGAAATTCGATAATTTTCCAATTTTTATTTTACCGGTGGGTTTTAATGATATTGGGTTAAAGACGCAGTTTTAATAAGTTTTAGCCCGCATGCAATCCATTGACGACTTGTTTTGACATTATCGAACAGGGATCATTGCATCAAATGTATCACGAAAAGCATGCGGGTTATCGACTTAATGAAACTGAGCCATTATGTAAATAAGTGAAGAAAAATGAAGATAAAAACCCCTGATATAATGGCGACTCCTTCTCTCAGTGTATAATCGATTTTCATGAAACCTAGGGAAGAATTATCCCGATTAACCTAGATTTCTTTTAAATAATATGTGTTCGAATCGGTCCATCCGTATTGGAGCTACGTACATACATATGTCGGGCTTTGAATTTTAAATTTGATGTAGTAACCACTACATTACAGCTTTGTTAATAATAACCCTGCTGCCTAGAAAGCTAGTGGTTCTGGGTTCAATCTCTGCAAAGGCAAATATTTATTTTCTCAACGCGTTATCGTTGTTAAGTACCCAAGTAAAAGTCTAGAGCTTAGTTAGGGATGGTCAGTTTGTGTTATGTCCTAATATTTTTATATTTAGGTGGAAAGAAGTGGTCTCTACTTACCCCTCTGGAAAACAGGCGTGATTTAATGTATGTATGTATTATAATAATTTATTTTATGTATACTGCATCTTCTTCTTTTTTTTAATAATGGCCGTCCACCGCGGTATTTTGCAGTGATTTCGACCGTGTCAAGTGAGTAGAGTAAATCAGTAAATAGAATAAATCAAAAACTATATTAAACTATATTAATAAATCAAAAGTACAAAGCCGGATATCTTTCAATTGGCCATCTTCCTTCCCCAATGGTTACCGGAAGACTCTTTACTTTATCTTAAAAAGTCTTTGGATTTTCTGGTTATCTGTCAAAGTGCGCACGCGCATACACCGCCACGTGCATAGAGTAAGTGGGGGTCATTGACCGATCTAATTCAGGCTTCCTTAATGCAATATCGATCTATTTTGGAAATGAATGATTGTGATCATGCAGAGTGTTGGTTTTGATTTTTTATATTTAAAATTTAACAAGGACATTTGTGTAGCTGATACAAGCCAAGCTTAGTTTATGGGTTTTTTTTTCGAAAGTTTACTTAGTAAGGTACCGTTTCAAAAAAAAACATATTAGAATAATGACAAGATAAATGATAGAGGGTGGTGGTAGGGTTCATCCGGATGGCTACCACCATGTTATTATTGAACCTACAGCCAGCAGCCATGTTCGCATTGTTGTGTTCCGATGTGGCGATACGACAACATTCCACCATAACTTTAGAGTTAGCAATGCTTTTGCAGCCTTTAGTTTTCAAATATCTTTAGCTCTCAGATCTCACTTCATCAGGTAGTATTGTGCACGTTTGTCTATTCCATGCTTTACAAAAAATATAGCTCTCTGTAATTCGTAAGTGACGTTGGTAATTTACTGGATTTTTTGATAGTTTTTACCCGACTACGGCAAAGCCCAAAAGGAGGGTTATGCGTTTGACTTGTATATACATATGTTCGACTTAATGTCCGCTCGTAACTACTAAACGGCTAAACCGATTTTAATCAATTATACGTGGTTAGATTCGTCTTAAACACTAGAGTGTCATAGGCTATATCAAAAATTATATAAATGTGAAAATGTCGAAATAAAAAATATAAATATGATTAGTAACATTACTTTGTTACTAATATATATTTTATTAGTAACATTACTTTGAGAGCGTCGGTGGCCTAGTGGCTTAGGGGTCGACTCGTGATCGTAAGGTACCGAGTTCGAACCCCCGCGGTCACCATGTACCTACCAATGAGTTTTTCTAACTTAAGTGCATTACCCGACGCTCTTACGGTGAAGGGAAAACATCGTGAGGAAACCTGCACATTCGAACAGCTGAGTGTGTAAGAGGGTAATTGCACAAAAGATCCTAAAGGGTCTCGAAGTGTATCCGAAAGGGCCCATCTGTAAGATAAGATAAGATAAGATAACATTACTTTGACGACATTATCCAAACCGCAGTTGGCTTTTTTAAAGCTTGCTTTATACTTTATTAGAAAACTATTGAAACGAATAAAAACTCTAACCGTTCTATGTTTGACTTGGTAGAGTTATGACGTTGGAAGGACGAATGGATGTATGGACTAATATACATTGCACGTTTATTAATGAGGCAACATTTAGATAAGGGATACTAAAAGTATTTCATTCTTTAGATAGATACATACCTATGAAAGTAAATTAAAGCTTAAACTAAAAAGCTTTGTTCATACGTTTCTAAAAAGTTTGACTTCAAAGGTTACTATGTTTATGACGTGACAATGACTATACAATTTTTTCTGTTCCATAGCTTTGAAATAATACTAACATTTCTTCATACTTTCATCGCTACAATTGTTTGAAAGTGGCGCCTTTTTAAAAGGCAAACATAAGTTTGTAAAATTAGACGCTACATTTTTTGAAACTCAAGTACTCAGTCACGTTGTTGAGTCTTAGTTACATTTGTTGTAAGGTTTAGTTTTCCGTAAAATGTAGGGTTGTTGTTACTCTTTGCTTGTTAATTTGGTTGTATGACACGCTAGGGATAGCTAAGAATGTTAATTGCACGGTTCTTTGAAACAATTCATAAACAGGGGAACAAAGTGGAAGGTTGGAAGGAATTTTTCATTAAAAACTTAATGATTTTTAATTTCGCTTTCATTTGATGTCGTTATTAAAATGTATGAAGTTTTTTGACAAAGCGAAAATGTGTTGGTCGGTTGTTTCGAAAAAGTTGCAATGTTATTAACAACTGTCCCCAGCAGTATTATAATTTGAGAAACTCGACAGTCATTTAAATATTATATTACAAGCTTCTTCTCGCGACTTCGTCCACGTAAATGTCAATGAGTGTTATTCCCTTGGGAAATTTTAAATTTTCCGGCAAAGTTTTAAAAAGTAGCCTATGTTAATCCATCTCCATTTCCAAATTTCATCCAATTCCGTCCAGCCGTTGTAGTTTGAAGGAGTAACCAACAAAAACACACACATACACAAACTTTCGCATTTGTAATTATTAGAGCAATAATTAAAAAAGAAATGATATGACTTGGTAAGCGCATCAACAGAGGTCGGGCTAACAGATAATTATGTCCAAATAAGGTTTCTGGAGAAAAAGTTTTTAAGAGTGACCTTAGTGTGTTAAACATTAAGCCTTCTGAGGGCTTGCTGTCTAACGCACTCGCAATCACGATCGTTTTCATTTTGAAAATCGAAGGCTTGTCTGCATACAAAATGAAAACAATTGTTCCATTTTGAAGCCGGAGGGCTTATTGTCTAACGCACCCGCAATCACGATCGTCTTCATTTTGAAAATCGAAGGCTTGTCTGCATACAAAATAAAAACAATTGCTCCACTTTAAGGCCCGTTGCGATTGCGAGTGCGTTAGACAATAAGCCCTCAGGTAATAAAAACAGGAGAACTTCTGTCTGCTCAATATCTCAGGTTTTACTTCTTACCTGCCTAGTACTGTAGTTTCTTTAAAAAATCAACGTGCAATAACAAGACTAGTTTTAATAATTTGATTTAAAGTTATTTAGTAATAGTTAAGATACCTATTTACGGGGTTCTTCAAAGCAGGGATTCTGTAGATAAGATCGAACGTATAAGGCTGCCCAATTGAGACTGCACGCGCTAAAATGTGTTTTGTACGCTCTAACGGGACTATTTAAACTCGCCGGTTTATATAAACTGCCCCGCTTTCACTCATTCACTCGTTCGACGGACCGAACACTGAGGCTCTACTTTGAAATCCGTAATTCGAACTTCGTTTATTGCTATCCCTTTTGCTCTCGACGCGTCACTAATTCGCAAGAAAGTGACGGGGCGATCCGAAGTTCGAATTACTGATTTCAAAGTAGAGCCCCTGCTTTTAAGGGAATAACACCCCTTGACTTCTTCCCCTGGGCATGCACACTCGTCACGACTTCATCTCCATTCACATCATCTTCCTTCAGTGCATGATCCAGCTGGATCATCATAGTTGGGGTATCTGATACGAGTCAGGGTTGTTTTTGGTTTAATTCATTTCACATAATTTTTTTGTTCATAATAATTTTGTTTCATAAAATTGTTATTCATACTTTTTATTATCGCTGGAACTGTAAACTTTTCAGAAGTTCTTAAATATTCAACGTGTAGACAAGGATAGGTTGGGTTAGGTTAGGTTAAACATCCTGAAAAAGTAACAGCTACTGAAATAAATACGTTATGAATTCCGATGATTATGACTTAAAACACTTTATTAGTAAAAATTATTATGAGAGTCAATATGGACCCCATTATTCCTTATTAGCGCTAAGGTGCTATATTTAATGGATCCTTGGAACCTTCCGGTAGCCAAATTCTTTCATCACTGACCGCACAATTCTGAAGTAGGTATGTCAAACATAAGTTACTGCACCCATAATGCCCTGCCAAAAAATATGACTTATAAACCGACCAGTTTCAAACCCAAAACACATTAAGTACCGAAAAAAACACAATACATTTTATGTCTTAAGGCTTTAACTTTGGGAATATTTTGGCAGCAGTAATTTTTTTAAAGTTTTAGCGTCTTTAACATTTGACATGCCATTCGTCATGTTGACATTAAAAGCTCGAAATTACAGCTTCGAGAGACTTGACCATTGTCACTGTATGGTATAAAATACGACTTTTGGGAGGGTATTCTGTACAAGGCAATTTTTTTTCTTGTTTTAGAATAAAAATGAAAAGTGGTATTGGTAATAATAAGCTTTTGCTTGCGATTATGTCCGTCATTAAATAAATATTTGTTTATTACGTGGGAAATGTATTCTTTTGGGTCTTTGTAATGTTTGTTTGGTAAATCCATAAAATATGAATCATTGATTTAAATGTTATAGTCATGATTGTTTTTTTTTGTAAACGTTATATTTTAAATGACGTCCATGAAAAGTGGACAGTATTTTTCGTATACAAAGAAATATTTTTTTTGTTTAAGTGCAAGAAATGGCAATTCGTATTTATTAATTATCTTTTCCTTGCAATTAGCTTTTACTTGCAATTTTGCTTGTATACTATAAATATAGGTAGTTGATTGATTCTATACTATCAATGTATGTGGATGAATATTTTTTCTAGTCAGCCTGAGGGCTTATTGTCTAACGCACTCGCAATCACGATCGTTTTCATTGAAAAGGCTTGTCTGCATACAAAATGAAAACAATTGCTCCACTTTGAAGCCGGTTGCCATTGCGAGTGCGTTAGACAATATAAAAATGAGACTAGTGCTAAGATAAAACCCTAATTTTAAAAAGATACATTTACAGAATACCACACACAGATGACCTATTCCTACATCGGGACATCTCGAAAATTATTACAATACGCCGAACACTGGCCAGCCAGCGCCAAACAAAATTTAAAAAAAAAACCGTTTATAACTCAGTAAATTCGGGTTTGGTGATACATGCCTTACCAACCTAACAATACAGCTTTAAAAGTTATGTGTCACCTCTATTGTGAGCTTAAAAGGCACAAAATCGAATGGAATGTTTTTGACAAGGGATCTAACTTTTTAATTTTGTTGAGCTGTAAAAGGCTTTGACAGTTCGCGGTAAGGTCTGCAAAACGGTAGATTGGACAATTTCGATGTAGAAGATTGGAGCGTTTTTGTCAAATGTCAACTTCTGTGGTCGCCTCCGTTTTTTTCTGAGATGCCACACAAGACTAGTTTACTCTTCATTAGGTCGAACGTTTCGCAGAAAACTATCGCGTGGATACTGATTAGCTTTATAAATAAGTTTTTGTGGTTTTATAAATTAGGATTATTAAAATGTAACCGTGTAACTTCAATAATTAAGTATGTAGAGGCGCTGACTGTTTTTGTTTTTTGATACGAATGTCGTAAACGCTGTAGCTGTGTAATAATTTCATGTTCACACTAATGCATAAATATACACAAAAAAAATACTACAAAAAGACATTATCTAGCTAGATCAAAGTTGAATACCGTTTTTTTTAAATCTATATATATATAAAAGGCAAAACTGACTGACTTATATATCAACGCACCAGCCGAAACTAAATCTGTACTCTACGGTTCCTTTCATGATGTAATTGAGCACTAAGAAAGCATTTTCCGAAAATCGACCCCCAACGGGAAGAAATGGGGCGAGTAGCGGGAAACTAATTCTACGCGTACGAAGTCGCGGGCGTCCTCTAGTTAAATAATAAGTAGGTAAGTACTATTTTTATTCTTACACTTCTGTACAAAATAAAATAATGCGTAAACTAAAAACAAAAGAACAGAATAGTACCCTAATCTGAAAAAAAAAAACAATCGTATAGGTCATTATAATTTCATTACAAATACTTTATCTATGTACTATGTCGATTTGTACGATCGCCGCCGGTGTGCCGCACGCGATAGATTCACTTGTTACGCAAGCTCGCGTGACAGGCGCCGATCGGCGGCGGCGTTTTTTCTCGGCAGTTCCGTCCGCGCGGTGTGACCGTCGCGCCCGGACGCGCCATGAATAATGGATGCGCTTGCGGTTCGCTTGCGACGAATACGCATTTACACTGAAAAAAAGTCAATTTACACAGAAAATTTCAAGATTACTATTATTGTAAATGTGATGATTTAGTTGATTTCTTGTCAATCAACTAAGACGTAAGCTGTTTTTATCCATTAACGTATATAAATAACTATTATCATAGTTATTGTAATAAATTAACGTGAACTAAGTGAACATGTAACTTTTTGTCAAGTGTTTTTTTGTCGACGCTGCTTTGGGTTTAATTCCCGCCTTGGGTAATGATTATTAATATATTTCTTAATGTATCTAAGTATAGATAAAGATAAAAGATGTTTATTGATATATGACAGATTTTGAAATGCGAGATATTACATGATTAGTCTTTATCTAAGAAGTCATAGGCTATATTTGACCGTTTGATCCTCAAATTTCTCAAATTTCTAGGAACCTAGTTGAGTTTTCAATTCAGGATTTTATTACAAGGTTTAGCAAGGAATAGGGTTTTAGACTTTTTTATTTTACAACACATAAAATAGATGGCATAGTTAACGCAGTTATAACTAACCCTTACCTAGCTTGGTGCTGTTTGGGACTAGGTCATTTCATGATTGTATCTACTCGATATTTATTTACCTTGGTTTTTATTCTTATCCAACAAAGCAGACGCTTGCTCATTTTCTTCTTTTACAAGGATTCGTTTTTTTTCTCGCACACTTAATACATCAACAAAACAACAACAGTTAAGTTAAGACTAAACCAGACGACCTAAGTAACGCCTCGTTAGCCTGGAAACCTTTTTTCTCACCATAAATTCGACGCAAGCAGGCGGCACGTAAGTAAGATGGTGTAAGGAGTGCTGTTACTTACACGCCGCTCGGATCCGTCCACTATGCGTAACACTCACTCCAGGGTTGCCAATCTGTTAAACAAAATATAATTAGAAAAATACATTATAATACATTGGCTCTTGCCCTGCAGTGGACTAAACATGGGATTTTGTTGATGATGAGAATAAAACCACGATCACAATTCACAAGTCAATTTTGAACCTATTTTATTTCACTTTTCGCATAAATATGGCAATTTTTTGTAATTGGTTAGCGTATATTTACTATAGTTTGACAAGTTGGGCTGTAAAACCACCAAGAAACCTGCAGCCACGCGTAATTTAATAAAGTATTAATTGTATCATGTACCTATTTTATCTTCGTATATCCCAATGTTCAAACATATAAATATTCATTTCATGTCAATTTTTTTATAATTCTCGTTACAAGCTTTTAAAACCTTTGTCTAGAATTTGAAGCTCAAACGAAAATGTAGCCTATGACTTTTTGGATAAAGACTAATTCAATGATATCTTGCATTAACACAGAGGACCCTCCTTCACGGGCAGTTTAGTAATAAAAAGGTAAAAAAAACTCCAAAATGAACCGTGAAGATGAAACAAATAAAACCCTTCCGTATTTATGATATTAGTAAGGAAAGCTAAGTTTATTCGGCGCTGTATGATTTTAAATTTCAACTGAAATGAAAACTGTCCCCCATCAGTTGGCAGCCCTAGGTTTTCCCGCCAATTGTCATGAAGCGTGACAGTGCACGCGCCGCAGCGTGGGCGCAGGTATAACTGCAGGTTAATGTAACTATGTTAGCAGAAGGGTGTCATACACACTCAGATCCTCTAAATTAGGGATATATGTATAAGTAAGGATTCGACGTATAGAGGTGGCTATAGTTGCGCGAAACTGATAGATATAATGGCTAATTTACATTGGTCCACCAAATGCATGCCAGTAGAAGTACATTGATGAGTTGGTTTTCACGTTCGAGGCGAGAGCTGTTGTAACGACGCCATGAACGTCTAGTGGCATGCATTTGGTGGACAAATGTAAATCCGCCATAAGTGACGCAGTATTGGTCCTTGTGGCAAACTTCAGGCGTGGCAGTGGAGGTCTTTCTTCTGAACTGACAAAGGTAACCCTGTTAAACAATAATAGGTTAGTAAATGTGTGATCAATATCGTTTACCACAGATTAAAAACAGTTTCAGTAGAGATAACAGAAGCATACAATCGAAACGATACTGGCGATGAGTTCTAACTTATCATCCTCATTACCATCATCATTTCAGAAGAAAGACATCCACTGGGGTTACCTTTGTTTCGGCGAAATGGGTCATTATTCGAGCGTTTCAACCGCCTCACTTTTGTGGACATATTTTTGAAGAATTGGGCGTATATTTTGTTGCCGTTTTTGGATATTTGTTAGATGTCCGGTAAACTTAGATACCTAACCAGAAACGAAATCGAAATCTGCAGTCACTTCTACAAAAACGTGACCATGAAAGTGATTCGGAACAAACGCCCAAATAATGACCCAAATAATATGTTTGCCAAATGTATCGTTTCCCAACCCTTTCATTTGCCAACCCGCTTTGTTTTCTGTTACCGTACTTAAATATTTAAGGATTTTATAAAAACTAACATAACCTAACCTATAGGGTTTTACATGATGTTACTAAAATAAAACCTGGGTTGGCAATTGAAAAAGTTGGGAAACGATACATTTGGCAAACATATTTTTGCCAAACGGCAGTCTCCGTGTTTAACACTTAAGTATTCTTTTTGACTGTTTTTTTTCCTCGAAAAGTGAAAAAAGAAGTGAGCCGGTTTTGAAGGCTCACTATTTCTTAACCTTTCAATATGGAATACGTAAACTTATTTCTTCTGGACCTATTCCACCATCCATAACCAAAAAGCAGTACCTCCTCAAAACTTCATACTCTTAAATGCCTTTTGCCTTTAAAGGGTCATATGGATATTAGGTTTCAGACAAGAGTCTCTGCAAATTAACATTCACAAAAACAATCACAAGGTGAGACTTCTTTAGCTGTCATTTTAACAAATAAATAAAATTTCTTCCGTTTGGAAGAAACGTTGCAACACTATTTATCAAGTGTTTAATGACAACACTCGTAAAGACAATCACTATTTTAATGCACACCGAGTTATATGAAAATGAAACGTAACATGAGAGCAATAGAGAGGTTTACGAGGATCTTCTTCAAATGTTTCAGTTGTTGAATGTCTATTTCACAACCTCTGATAGTTTTTGTTTTTATGATGATGTGTACTTTAATTTCTCCAAGAGTATTCAAAAAGAAACCATTTCGTTGATTGTTTAATTGCCGTGTTGGTTTGACTGTTTAGAAGGGTAAAAGTAAAATAATACCCAATTTATGCGGAAAATTAGTTTTTACCGTAATTAGGGTGTCTATACCTAAGTATTTTATCTAAGGTGGGGTATTGGGTAAATACCCAATTAAAAGTACATTGAATCCCACCCCTATCACTATTTACCTGTTTCCTTGCTACACCAAAAGTCGACATAGGCTCCTAAAAAAATCGAATCAAATTATTTTATCAATTAAACACAATATAAACTTTTTTTTTATCAATTAAACACAAATAACAAGCAATAGCAATTTAAAAAAAAAGTTCATTTTTAGTTTTTTTTTTAATTATTGGCTGTACTGGACTGAAAATTTTCAGTCAATCTATTCGCCATATATTACTTACCATGTTAAATTCGATATAAAATACTTTTTATCGAATAAACAGCTGGGTGAAGATCTCTCCTATTCGGATCTTAGACCATTATGCTTTGCTAAACAAGTATCAAAAATTCCCTTTTGTACTACACTCGTAACTTTCAAAGATACTCTCTCGATAGTAAAATTAGCTTATTCAACAGTTGTCAAAGTCGTTGATTTCGAGCCTGCCTCCGGACCACCCAATACCATTGAATGGGCTCATTATGGTGGCATTAAGTTGTTATCACGGGGCCTCGCGACAGTGACAGGTGTGACATCGGATATTTTTAAAGACATTATTTTTCTTACGCCTACTTTGAATATTTTAAATAAACCCACGTGTATTGCTTTTGGTGTATCGCATTTTAAAATGACAGTTATCAAAAACATGTGACTATTTTTTCTATGTTAAACTTAACCTGCATAAAAAGTTGTTACTGATACCTAGGTTGATTCAAGATGACCCAAGTGAAAGCCGTATTTCGTGATTCTAAACACTTAGACCCGCCATACACGGACTGCTTTAAACAGTCAGGAACCGACTGCACTTTGTTGCTATTGGTGGGTTTGCACTTTCTAAAGCATTGAAACTGCAAACCGTCCAATAGTAACGAAGTGCAGTCGGTTCCCGACTGATTAAAGCAGTCCGTCTATGTCGGGTCTTAGAACCGCCGTACACGGACTGCTTAGAGCAGTCAGGACCGACAGTTCCGTGGTCGTTATTGGTCAATATGCAGTTTCAATACGAACCTAGAGCATTAAAATTGAGAAACGCCCAATAGCGACCACGGAGCTGAGGGTCCTGACTGCTCTAAGCAGTCAGTCTATGGTGGCCAATTCGGATCAGTGTTATGTGATTTTAAATATCCTGTAAACCTAAAGGGCATTGAGTAAGTTTGTATAAACATTTTTTTTTAACGGCATTGGATGATTCAGGTTTCTTGTAATGGTTCAGAGGACCTCTAAATATCCATAAATATATAAAATTGTACGCGTTAAATAATTATATACTTCTATTATGTTGTGTATAATTATTACAGTATGTGTATGTATTTTATGGTAATCTATTCGTTATGTATATAGGTTTATATATGTATACAGGGTGTCTTAAAAACCTTTCAACATTTTTTAACAGTAGGTAGGGTGGATGATTTGGATCAACCCTACATTGGTATTTTTTTTTTAGGTTAATTTTTGACTGAGTTACAGACTGATTTGTCATCGCCCTTCCTGATGATGCTCTCAGTGTGCCCCATCTTAACTACTTCATTCATAACATGTGTCACAACGTATTGTAAATAAACAAACTGGAAAATGTTTCTACTCATGGTCAAATGCTCCATGGGGTTTAGAAAACAGAGACTTTATTCTGTAATATGAACGAAAAGACGGTCTCTGTTAAGGGCTTATGTCTGAAATAATTTAAATATGAAACTTACGATTACGATTTTTACTCATCACTCTCATCAGTCTCGTACACAACTAAAATACACTATCACACTATCACTATTAGGTACTATTACATTAAACTTCTTCTACGAGAATATGAATCATGGATTAATTTTATTTATTTACGTCTACCAGAGATTACTACGAATAAATTATGCACAACAATTAAAAGAAATCGTTAAAGTCTGGGTATGCTTTGACAATATGACAAAGTTTTTTTAAATCTTGTACCTCTTTGTGCAAGGAGGTTTAAGATTTTTTTGTAAGATTTCCATTTAAAGCTGGCATCATACACGTTGTTGAATGAAATTCTTATCCTAGAAGAAAGATAAAACTTAGTACTTGTAGCTTAGTAAGAAGATGCTGAGAAGAGGTCATCTCGTGGTGAGACTACAATATTCTTTGGTGAAAATTGGATCATGTTGCCAAAATTCAACTCCGGAAAAAAATCTGTAAAGACATTGTGTGCATTTTGAACGGGAAACTATCCACTTGACAGTCTGGTCCATAGAACAAGTTACGCACAAGGATCTCATATTCAGACTGGATCGATTACTAACTATTAATTGCTAATCAAAATTATACCGTTATAGCCAGTAAGGCGGTTACAAATTCTTTGATGACAGGGAACCAAGAAAACTTAGTTCAAGTGAGACCGACAAACCCGATTACTGTGTCTCACTAAAGGTGCTTTTCCACCGGCGTCGCGAGACGAGACGAGTTGGCGCGAGAATTTGTATTTGTATTAAAACACCCATTTCGACAGCGCGCGCTCGAGTAGTTTGCGCGATTTTCAATACAAATCTCAATTCTCGTCCCGCCTCGTCTCGCCTCGCGTCGTCTGTGCACCGCTGTGGAAAAGCACCTTTAGATGTTCCGAAAGCACTAGGGTGGCGTTACAATTTGGGATACTTACACCAAAAAAAAAATTGCTTGATTTTACATTTTTATTCGAAAGAATAGCCTTTTATAAGAAACTAATTTGAAGCATTTCATGATTAAATGTATTATTGATATTTAAAATAATTTATTAAATTAAAGTAACCTTACCTACTTGTAACGACAAGATGACGTAGATATTTATCAAGAACGGGTATACTTCGTCTAAGATTTAGAAAGACGATTTTTTTATTATCTGTGATCTGTTTTCAAAGTCATAATAGACGAACGTCATTCAAACATAATGTAAACAAACAATCGCAATATGATATAATTTATTATTTCAGAGTATAATATAAGCATTCAACCATTGCTTATTACCTAGACCTCAATTAATACAACACTTCCTACATGACCTTTGTTTCTAGACTAGATGTACTTAACACAATCACATTAAATTTGTTGTAAAGGCGGATTCCATACTTCCAATCATGAGTTTCTACAATAAATGTTGATGCCGTCGTTTTGAACCTCTTGGAAAACCTCACCACACAAATTATTAACATTCATCACACAATAACTCAAAAGGGAAATGGTCTCATTAATATGTTAATTTCATCATAAGAATTACAGTCAATTTGTAAACAAATAAATTTGACATGACAACAGCTGTCTTCAAATGTAGGTGCCGGCTAGATATCTAAATTGTACTTATAAAATAAAATATTGGAGAGGTTTTATATGTTTTATGTAAAACCACAAAAGAGCTTGATTAAGCGCAATTCGGACCGGCATTTAGGGGTCTAAAGAAGGTAATTTCTTTAAATATAATTAATTCATTGTAACATGTTTTTTTATCTAACTACAGGGATCGATTCGAGAAGCCTATTCCTCGAAATGGTTTTGAAATTTTCATACATTGTTAAAAATGGGTGTATCTCAATTCCGGCGGGTTTTTCAGAAACCATAAACAAATAAGTACAGCTAGCATTTATGTTTTCGAAGCTATTTAAGCATTATCCATATTAGGTACAAGACTAGATTGAGACTTGGTTAATTTGTGAGCCGAGGGTGCAAAGCGAGGATGCGGTTACATACTACATGTAACGTGTCTTCTCCTTCACAATAATAATCCATAGAATAAGTAGTAGCATAGAAACCTTTAGAAGACCTTTTCTATTTATGGCATTCATAAGGAGTTGGAAAATTGTGTGCTTTTAGGTATTCTTTTTAGGGTTCCGTACCTCAAAAGGGAAAAACGGAACCCTTATAAGATCACTTTGTTGTCCGTCCGTCCGTAAACACAAATAAAATAATTTAATGGTGGGTCAAGGTTCCAATTGTCTGATAGTACTATTGCGTTTTCCAACCATATTATCTTACATACGGAACCCTCGGTGCGCGAGTCCGACTCGCACTTGACCGGTTTTCTTACATGTTGTCACAGGGTTTGAATTGGATCTGACAACGCCAGTGTTGTTGCTGAGACCCGAGGGGATATTGCTTAACGCACTCGCAATCGCAATCATTCTCATTTTAAAAATCGAAGGCTTATCTGCAATTCTGCATACAAAATCCAAACAATTGTTCCGCTTTAAAGTCGATTGCGATTGCGAGTGCGTTAGGCAATTGGCCAGCAGATGTAATGATGGAGTCGAAAATTGGTAACAGGATCTGTTCGACCCACCGAACAGATTTAACCGTTTTGGTCAAAGTCAAGTTGAAGTTATCTGGTCCAGGGGCTCTACTTTGAAATCCGTAATTCGAACTTTGGATCGCCCCGTCACTTTCTTGCGAATTAGTTACGCGTCGAGAGCGAAAGGGATAGCAATAGACGAAATTCGAATTACGGATTTCAAAGTAGAGCACAAGGGGCCTATCGGCAACACTTCTGTATTCAAAGTCCAAGAGAGGTCCATTGTCAGAGTCGACGTTGAATTTGACGTTGCGTTCGTGATATTTGAAGGAGAAAAAACAGCCTAGTTTTTGTTTCATTTCTTCTTAAGAAATACATAATCTAAAACATAGAGAAGAATAGCTGGTGCAAAGTTCATCATATTATTAATTATAGTCCAGATTCTGTACTAGTACTCTATGAGCTATACCACTTTGATTTAAATCTATCAGGGATGCAGGTTTGGCAATAGGATTATTGATGCCATAAACACATAAAATTGGCAAATCTTGTATTGGATTTTTTGTACTCTTACACGGTTATTGCTATAACACGGCATTTTCTTGAAGCTTCCTATTGCGAAAACGAGTAAGATAATGACAGGTTAGCCTAATTGTGCAAAATATGTACAGTCTGTGAGCATTTAGAAGGTTCTTCGGGTTTGAACTTTTCTCTCACTCGCTACCATACGCTCTTATTAAGAGCGAGTGATAGAGAAGTACAAACCCGAAGCACCTTCTAAGAGCTATCGCGCTGTACTACGTAAGATTGTCGATTCCATGGCCTGGGAAAGGTTGGTATTGTTTTCTCTATGGTAAGTGTGTGACATCATAAATAATTATAATCAATTATGCGACGGCCTTTATATCCATCGACTAAATGTTTTGACGGATCAATACGGAGAGCACTAATCAGAGGCCCTACTGTGAAAATCAAAGTTCGAAGTTACGTTCGCTCCATCCCTTTCTTTCGATTTAGTCACAAATGACGAGTGACAGGGATGGAGCTACCTTAACTTCGAACTTCGATTTTCAAAGTAGGGCCTCTGATCGTTCAATCCATGTCTATCCGAACTTTTAGATGTCTGTCTATGAATTTATGGCTGTCATTAGATGTCATTGTTAAATTATGTTATTTTCAGATATTTTAGTCGTAATTATTTTTGCCGTAAACCAGTTATATGGGCCACTTTAGACCAGAAAACAATGGTAAATGGTTAGATTTCGACAGTAATATAAGACGGACGATATGATCAGTCTTGGCAAAGCATGAACAAGAGATCTAGTGATTTCACATTTAAAACCAGCTAGTATTTAAATTGCAAAAATAAAAATACAGTAAGTTGCACTAAAAGTTACCATAATTTTTTAAAATGTTAACTTATTTTTGTTTACATGGAGCGAACTGTTTGTTTACATACCATGTAAACAACGTAGGTATGGTCATTGACCTTGAACTTGGAATTCTGACGTTAGTTACTACGAGCGTTTGGAGTATCGGTAGTATAGTAATCAACGTCAAAATGTCAAGGTCAAGATATCGGCTGCGATACATCAAGTAACAAAATGAATATAATTAAACCTTCTTTTTTTTTTACTTTAACAGAAACAAAAATGAACCATACCCCCGTGATCAGAATCGTGCGAACTATTACCCCGCCAAATATGTTGAAAGGTTTTTAAGACACCCTGTATATACAAAAATAAGTGTTACAAAACTCTGCTCGAGAATTTTTTTTTTTTTTTTAAAGAATCTTGCTAAAACGTTTGCACCCACCTCAACTATTCTGTTTGGCCTAGTGGTTGACTGGTAGAATATTCCTTAATGCGTTAAGTCTACCTTCTCAACTTACTTATTGTACTGCGCAATAAAGTTTAAATAAATGAAGAAACTTACAAAGATTTGAACATTCCATTGCCAGTATACACCTTCGTGGCCGCATTCCACAAAATTTGCCCCGAGGGTAAACCTACAACTAACAGCACAGCAGACAAATGACACAACCATCAAGCCAGTCAAAGTCAAGTCAATACGAATTTAATCTCAATAATACCTTTTTCATTTGAACCAAAACCATATCTTAAATTCTGGGGACCTAGTGAAAAAGGGTATAAGTCAACTTAACTTGTTTTACAAAAGGGTATATATATAAACGGAGTGTACTAGACTTAAACCCTTTTTCACTTGACCTTTAGGAGACTTAAACTCTTTTTCACTAGGACCCCAGAATTATGAATGATTCATTACCCTCCGATTATTAGAGAAGCAATTACAGCTATAGTAGACAAAAGTGCCGTCTCTCTATAATTACCGATATGGAGAGCTCAGTGACGTCGGCAGAATGCAAGGGACAATGGTAAATCAACGTCAAATGTCAACTTGGCCCCTTGCTATCTTCTATTATTAAACCCACCAACATAAACAGACCTGCCGCCACACATGACTTTTTACTTTCAGGGTTTGGTTGCTGATACAAGTGTCAGCGACAGAGCTCTAGCTTGTCTGGTTGGGATGACTTGCGATTCCTCTGTCGCGTACACCTACTGCTAATGATAATATTAATGTTGTCTCAGAAAGCAATCTCTTGAAAGCCGTGGCGACGAAAGATCCGAGTTTGAGTTTTGATTCGAGGACGTTTGTATGGATGATCTATTTCTCGTGACTTTGCTTTTTAAGTTGATGGATTTTATCTGTCACTTTTTTACAAACGCATTTATAGCTTGTTCATTGCTTTATAATCGTCGAAATATAACTCTATAGCTTGACAAGAATTTTGTGATTCAGAGGTGTGATATTTTGAGATTTAAAGACACATAATATTGCTATTTTGATTTCATTTTTAAACAACAAACAAACTATATGTAACATAATAATAATTCCGTTCCCCCTGAAAGTAGAAATAAAACCATCCGGCAAAATTCCACTTTGAGATTCAACTAGAAGTTTTTGCACATAAGGAGACCTCATGAGCACCTCTTTATTTTTTTAGGTTTGTAACCTAAGAAAATAAAGAGGTGCTTTTAGCTGTTTATTTCCAATAACTGCATTAAGACTTAATTATTTTCTTTCTTTTCTTTGTTTTCAGCTCGACAAGAATATTGAATTGTAGGATTTTGTGAAGAGGTGAATTTTGAGTTTTAAAGATACCTTATCTGGCTATTTTGATGTAATTTTTCGAATCGAAATCGAGAAAAAGTTGTCCTGACTACGTGATTGAATAATTTCGTTCCCTCTGAAAGTCGCCAAAATATATCCGGCAATTTGTCTGAGATTCAATTCAATTTTTTTTGGACTGACGGAGATACCTAGTTCATTACCAACCTAAAAAAAGAGTACTGTAGCTGTTTATTAACAATAGTTGCATCAAGACTTAATTCTTTGTCTTCATTGTAATAAAGTGGTTGAACTTGTTGACAATATCGCTAAACATTTCTAAACAAAGCATTTCCCTACCCTCTATAATCCGTGGCGTAATTCCAGCCACGGTTGGTATTGAGACATAAATTTTTCATTTCGCCGGCGGCGGCACGTGATAACCCACTTGACCAGTGCGTCCCTGGAGATACATAAAGGACTCCTAAGGAATCACATATTTCATAACGGTTGCTAGGGAGGTGCAAGTATCGATAGAAATAGAAAACATTGGATCAAATTCATCGCTGTTATTGCTTTCAAAAAGGTATGTTTTGACAATAGTTTTGCTGGTATCACAATCTGACCAGGACTTCAGTGTTTGTCAAGTGAAGAAAAGAAGCAGAAGTGTTGGTGTTAAATGACGATAATTTTACCTAACTAATGAAAATCAATTGCTTACCTAGTTTTTGTAATGTTTGATCATTAAATTTAGTTTCTCTCCAAAATGGGAATAGAGAAAAAGGAAAAATATTTTATAAGGTTTTGCAAAAATCGCATTGGTATAAGTTTGCATTTTCTCTTCTTAATGTGTCATTATAATAATAGGTCTTGCTTCAACGTAGGCTATTTTCTGTGAATATGCCTGAAGCCCTAAAAGATACGAAACTGTTTTGTGTTAAGGCACACAAGTATGAGTGGATTCCAATTCAAAATCATCGTAGACTATCGTGTCCCGCCATCTCTACGTTCTATTCACACCCCCAATTTTTTGTAGTCGCACAAAGGGCTGGCTACCGGCGGACACAATAATAAATATTTTGACGATAACACGTAAATATCTTTCCTTTATGAATAACAAAACTTGTGCCACCGGCGGCCAGTAATTTCTTACTTTTTTACGACGGTCATTCCTTTTTATAAATCGAGCACTATTTATTCGGGAGGGATCTTGCGATTTTTCTAGCCTCGTAAAGGGTATGTAAATTTTTTAGGGGTTTGGGGTCTATTTCGGTGAAGTCGGTAGTTTGTGAGCGGGTGTCAAGTTTTGGATTTGAATATTATGGTTATTATCGGCAGAGTGGTGCATCCTTAATGAAGAATGAGACTGATTTGAGAGAGTTAGTATGTACGATGTGCATTGCTCTATTGGTTGCCTTGAATGCAAGGTTTCTTAGGAGGATCTTAGTATTGTATGAATCATGTTATTTATTATCGAACGACATAAAGTGTTTTAGTACCTACGTTGGTCACGACTCATGACCACTCGGATGAAGAGGATTTCAAAGTCACGGTATGTATTTGACAAACACATACTGCAACAAAAAATAAACATAAAATGTTCAAAATTAAAAGAATAGAATAAGATAACAGATGTTTCGTTGTAATTATGAAGTCAAATAGGACCCAGCTCAGTAAGCGCTGTACCACTTGTTACCTGTAAATTTAGAAAAAAAATGCTTCAGCGTTATTTGAATGAATGATTTAACATGAATATCTACTTAATTCAGTTTCTCATTAACATTATGGTTTCTTAGGAACCACCATTATGGTGTATTGATGAATATTTTTGGTCGATTTAATTGATTTTGGGAATATATTTCACCGTCATTTTAACTTATTCACTATCTATTTCTTCTCCCTTGATTTTAATCGGGCCGTTTTCAAAAATATTGCACAATCCTTATTTTTTTCCATTTCGTAATGAAAATTACGATCGAATCGAAAATTAGCGTGTAGGACATAATATTATAGTAAGTACAGTTTAGTTGTCCTCTACCCCAATTGTATTTTAGCTTCGGTTGTGGTTAACTTTCGTTACGAAATGGAAAAAATTAAAGGATTTTAATTGATTGTTCTTAACTATGTCCAAAAAAAATTAAACTACATTTTACCTACAATATAATAATATATTATAGGTAAAAGCCTATATAAGCTCTATTACCAGACAAGCCTTAAAGTTGTGAGAGCTATTAAGGCCGTACTCACTCACTACTCACGCGGACCCGTCAGCGAGTGACAAAACCGGAAATTACCGGTCGAGCTGCACGCGACACCACCGTGAAATTGCACCGATAATGCATTTAATTGTATGCACTGAGCTTTAGCGCAAGTATTGAATGCTTTGTTATAATGGGATCTTTGTACGGTATAATACAGTCATTTACTTTAGTTTGTTATGTGAGTGGAGAACCGTGTCGCAGAAAACCAATGATTCATTTGGCGTATTTTTTATCTTGTGACTTGATGCCATTATAAAAGGGTATATTATAGCTCAATAATGTGTCCAGACGTGTTTCGTGTACTCAAGTAGACTAATAAATATAAAATGAACGTTTCCTTTAACGTTTGATCATTTATTTTGATTATAAAAAGGAAAAAATCAAAATTTTTATCTGATGGATACTGTTATCATACTTATTTTTAATAAAGGCTAAAAATATGTAGTATTTACCTATTCACTGATCTTTCTCTAAAACTTTATGAATATTTTCTATGTGCACGATAAAAGGAATGGGCGTGATTTTAATATCAAGATCAAAGTCACGTAATTGATTGAACACATACGCGGATCTCTCAGTCGATTGACCCTTTTTATCCCTCAATGGGCTACTTAGTCGATTGGTCCTTTCATGTCGCTCGCTTTTCATAAAAAATGCCTTTTAAAAGGTCAAAACTAAAGCGAATAAATGGTAGAAGATCCTTTTACAAAAAGATCTAAAGCAGAGCTAAATCACATACGGAATACATTCGATCAGCGTATAAAAGACTTCAGAGGGCCTTTTTCCGCCGTTTACTTTTCGAATAACTCTAGGCTTGTCAGAGAATCCAATGGGTTGTTCACAAAATGAACTGTCACCCTGTCAACTTCTCCAACTTATTAATTTCCCCTATTAATACGAGAAAGAATGCTATTTCCTCGGAGCCAATATTTCATTTCACCCCCGTGAAGGGTTGGCACAGGTGCTTCCATCGATCAACGTCGCGCGGTGACGTATGGGACAATCACGCGCATGCAAAAAGGGAGTTTAGTTAACAACTTGCTCGGCCCAAGACACGATGAAGCGTCAATTTAGTATAGAGATTAGGGAGCTTGGCACTTAACTTATACGCTTGTTTTATATACCTATTTATTTTTGATGAAGTCTCCATGTAAGATAGTCTGAGCGTTAATTTAATACATTCTTATAAGCTGGGGACAGACAAGGTCTAAAACAATTTAAATATTTATGCACCTAGGGTAAATTGCATTTTTATTTGATTTACTGCGTTAGATGACCACTACAGTTCTAGACGCAAATTTTTGAAAAAAACTGTACTGTTTTACTACAGTTGTTTAATAAAAAAACTCTAGAAAATGCTTACCTAGGGCTCCTGGCCTTGTTATTTTAATCAAATTTACAGTTATTTTCAAAAATAATAATACAAGTTGTAAAATATCTTAAAAATCATTTACGTGTTCACATTTTCACACAAAGTAATATCTACACCAACTAACTCCCCTTTATTTTAAATTCTCCCATATCTTTGACAATTTACATCCAAAATGAAGGTGTCAAGTGGCCTATCAAAATTTCAAATAGGCGTAAGTGAATTTTTGGGGATCTGTCGGTAAGTGAGGAGTAAATTGACGCTGTCAAATGTGGCTTAACCAATTTGAGGAGAATTAATGAAGGTCGTTTGAGAGATGCAGATGTATCGTTGGGGAGTTTTTAATTGTTTGTAATGGGAGTTGTTAAGAGAGTTTTATTGGAGGACATTGTGAAATACGATTTTATATGCAATTATTTTTAGAACTGGGGCTCAGTTTAGGTAGGTATGTAAAAGGCGATGCAGATATTAAAAATGAATCAATAAAAACCGATATTTTGTTGTTTTTCAGTTCTGTATCATTGATACCGATGTTATTTAATTGAAGCTTTGAAGTTAAGGAGGGAAAGGGAACTTTTTATTTAATTTTTTTTTATGGTATAGGAGGCAAACGATCAGACGGATCGCCTGATGGTAAGCGATCACCGTCACCCATAGATATCTGCAGCACTAGGGGCTCTACTTTGAAATCAGTAATTCGAACTTCGAATCGCCCCGTCACTTTCTTGCGAATTAGTGACGCGTCGAGAGCAAAAGTGATAGCAATAGACGAAGTTCGAATTACGGATTTCAAAGTAGAGCCTCAGAGGAGTCACAGGTGCGTTGCCACGAAAAGAAAGAAAAACCCCTGCATTTTGGTATACTATAATAGCGCAGGATCCGTCGGGTCGCTAACACCATCTTATTCTTTATCTCACCGCCATGCAAAAAATCGATAAATTTACTAGCATCGAGGCAGTTCATCTTAGTCCTCACGGTTGGCAACGCATTTAGGGTCTTAAGATTATAGTCTTGAGAATGTAAGTGTCTATGGGTCACAGATCCCACTTGCCATCAGGTAGCCTGTGTGCTCGTTTGCTTTCTCCATGCCAAAAAAAAAAAGTAGTGATGCCGTTGAATAGGTCATACAAATAGGAATAGCAATTGCAAAAATGCAAGCGACCTTGTTATCTTTGCTCAAAGTAAAAAAAAAACCTTTCCGACGATATAAGTATATATTAGTATTAGGCCGGCATTACACCTGTAAGTTATTGCTGTAAGTTTTGAAACAAAGCTATATGCAAGAGAGAGACGCAGATATTTGCCACTCACTCTTACCCATAAAGTTGCGTCTCAAAACTTCCAGAAGTAACTTACAGGTGTCATACCGGCCTTAGTATAATATTAGTTTTTACTATAAGTATATCAGTCTAATAAGGTGGGTACCATGTTCCATACATTTTTGCCCATTGTCTTTTGTCCAACAAGTTTAAATAATTAAATTGCAACTCGTATTAAGATAATTTAAAAGTGTTTTAAGGTTAACGTAATCTATTTTAAAAACGTGTATGCCTAAAAATACTAAATGCTTCTCTGTAAACCGATAGTAAAAACGTTTTAATTTTATTGAATCAGCAGGTGACTTTTAATTACTTAATGAACTTTTATTATCGACATTGTAAGATCCAATGTACACATGTATTATATTTTGACTTTTTGCCTTAAAAAAACTGTAACCGACGTGTCATCAAACCCCGGAGCAATCTAGACGATTGGCGTTATTACGTATAATGACGTTCCAAATATCGAATCGAATTGTCATCGTATCGAATTATGCAATCTCAAAGTTGAACCATCACAATGGCGTAAGGGACACAAATTATTTCCCAAAAAATCTCTTTGTTGTGCTTTATTTTAGTTTTAAATCAAGACTGTTTTAAAATCGAATGTATGTTTCGTGATGTCGCTTACGACTTTTCGATTAAGAGTTAAATCGATCGATTCGATTACACCCGGCGACAGATGTCTTCGAACGTGACGAATTTAGACTAACCAGAACGTTTTTGACAACCCTAACCTCACCGAAACACGTAATTGATTTTGTGTTTTATTGTTGTTACAATACGGTTGAGTGTGGTTGGTTTTGTAACAGTGTTTTGGTTTTGGCTCAGTATTGGTAATCAGTCGGTGACCGCAAATTGTTGTCCCTCGATCAGACGTTGCCAGGAAATTACAATTTCGATTTTTGTTCCACGAGTTTGAGTAGTATATTTTTGAATTTCAAATGCATTTTTAACACATTATTTTTCAAGAGAATAAGAAGTTAATCCATATCATCTGCTGACAGTTTATTTAATAGGTATGTATAAAAGAAAACTAGATGCCAAAACTGGGTAAGAATGTGTATATTTGATAATTTAAGAGACTTTTACCTATTGCAAGAGTAACAAAGAGCCTTTTCAAAATGAGAGATGTATATTTGACTAAGAAACTCATATTCACCCACTTTTTGCCTCTAGTTTAGGGGCATTAAGGTGCAAAAGTGGTAAAAGAATTCTTTGCTCAGCTACACAATCACGTAATAATTATGTCATTCAAAAAACTATTAAGCTATCAGTAATTTAGTTTATACGGAAACTATTAAAATACCGAGTAATGAAAATAAAATTGAATCTAATAATTTAAGGCTTGTAGTTTTATGGTTTCTTCAAATGCAAAACCAAAGACAATCCTGGTCGCGGCACCAATTTCTTGTCTTTATTGCCAATTTATGATTTGTGTTGACGTTACATAATATTATAACTAAATTATCATATTATGGAATAATTTTTGATGAAGTTCGGTATGCGCTACCTTTGTAAAGTTTTAATAATAGTAAATGTGAGCTTCTGTGTTCATCGCGTATACTATAGAACGTATTGTTTTTGTGAATGTCATCCTGCGCAATGAAGGCCGCGCCGCAAACGATCGCGGTTCGCTTTGTGGAGCCGTTGGGGGTGGCGGAAGTAATAAGCGGAAGCGGAAAGTGAATAAAATGTTTGGTATGGCGGGGTAAGACTTTTGCCGGGACAGGACGGTCATTTAATTCGATAAAAACTGCTTTTTAGGGTTCTGAACCCAAAGGGGCCAACGGCGTAATGGGATACGTTTATTAGTTAGGTACAAAACCAAGTAAGTATGTACAGTCGAGTTCATAAATATGTATACAAATAGTACCATCATCATGTTGTCATGTTTAAACTGCCATATACGAATGGTCACAACGCTTAAAGTGAGTAAGTGAGTGAATGAGTGAGTGAGTGGTTAAGTGAGTGAGTGAGTATGTGTATGACAGAAATTATTAAATAAGTAAAGATTATTATTACATGTAATGTATAGATAGAAGAGTTAATAGTGACCATACGGGAAAAAAACAACCGAACGAACTTAGAAACTTACTTAAAACTACACTAATGTAACAAACCGCTACCAGTGGGCATTGTTCCCAAAATGCTGGCAGCATTGCAACGTTGAATGGCAATTCTTGGTTAATCTTTGTGCCAAGCACAGACCAGCATTTTGGTCACGAGTTGCGTCGATCAGGCGTTTTGATACGTCTTTAAAAATATGGTGTGCTCCTGATCCCCACAGTCGTAAAGTTTCGTCTCCAAGAGGCTCAAATATGTAATTTCTATCAAGTTGACTGTTTTTGCGAATCTTTAAATTAAATGTGAGACGTGCGATTGGACGGATACCGTTGATGTTAGAAACTACTGTTAAAAAAAAGTTTTTTCTATGACTGGCTTTTTAGGTTTCTGTATTATAAAGACCCCTAAACGGGAACCTAACTTATTAAGCTTGTGTGTGTAAAGTGAGCAATACTTTTACAGCCATAACATCAACTTTTAAAAATTAAATAATAAACACACCTGTTTCCTTTCCCCTAAAAATTTGCAGACATCCGTCACTTGTTTAGTGCGACTGCACTGATAGTTTTCATGGTATAAATTTAAACCGAGAAAACTTAAACCATGAACAATATGACTAAAGGAAAACAGAGCCTTTTGCGACATCTCGTCAAAAAGCCATACAGAATAGAATTGAGTATTTAGTTACATATGCTTAAAAAAACCGCTTACCTTTTATTATTTGCACCCACTCGTTTAATTTGTCGCCATGTGCGATGCAACGCTATCAAAAACACGTAACGCTTCGTCTTCCAAACTTAATTTAATTCCAATTACAAAATAATTACTGTGTAGACAGTCTAAATTCCAGATTCAAATGCCCTTTTTTCAGTAGCTCATTTATTACCACAGATAAAAAAAGCTCAAACGGCGGGCTCACACAATAAAGCCAGTTCGACATACCATTTGTCACCGCCATCTACCGGATGTCACATCACTATTTAAGCCAACGTTACTGGCCATTGTCGCCACCCTAAAAAAGAATTTAAAGAACACAAATGTATCTTAGATTTGGAATATCATCGGCGGATATATTTCATCTTGTCATAACATGGTGGGTCAAAGGAATGGATCAGAGCTTGATAAATTGCAGTTCAAATTTGGAATAATGTCTTTTTCACTATTCACCGCGCGGAGTGATGACGTAACAAGATCTCGTTCTAATGGGTAGAATGACGCGATGTATCTGACGCAACTTGATGTGCATTAACAATTGTATGACTGTGTTATGCTTTGACAGTAAGTGTGCGAAATTGAAATGTCACAAGATTTTTACTTCCAGTCCCCTATATTTCACATTTCAGTACACATGGCGCAGTTTATATGAATCCCACTAATGTGAAACCTAATTAACTTTGCAATGTATACCGAGTCTTCACCTGTCACCTAGTATAATCAGGGTGGTAAAGTAGCGTATCTTTAATTTTGCGGAAAATAGTATTTGGGTCAATAGAAATGACCTTTAAAACTTTTAAAATTATTTTAATTTAAGATGGTCATTTGCTATTAAAATTAACTGTGAAAGATGTCACAAGTGCATGTTGAAATTTTTGAATTTAATTTTAATTGATATATTCGGTGAATTGAATTGAATATTGTCAAATTGCGAGAAAGTACAAAAGTGATCAGATATTTTTGACGATGACCGTACCTACGCTTGTCGATCTAGTTTTATTCGGATAAGGCAGATTATTTTAACAAAACTTTGTACAAATACAATTTGATAAAATAGTACGTTGTTCAGGTTTTATGATTTTGACACCAAGTTGAAAAAGAACGTAAATAAAAAATTAAAAATAACCTACAATGTTACTTACGCCATAACAACTCCTTGCTTCTTACACCCTTCCGTCTCACAAAGGACTTAAAGCTCTCAATCTCCCAAGCCTGTCCCGGTGTCCAACAGACTTCCCCAAATTCGGTAACTTTTTCTATTTCCCTCAGAAGCCTCCGACAGAGGCTGCCCCTCATTACGGGAGGAACATACATCATCGTCATCGAAACGCAAGTCATTCCTGGGGTCTGGACCTAAGATGCGAGCGGATGGAGATGGATTGTGATTAGATTTTTATAGAAAAAGCACGAAGCTTCCCGGGGAAAATGTTGAAATTCAGTAATTTAGTGTTTATCTTGAAGAATTTGATTAAAATACTCAAATGAAAACTGTATCACAAATAAAATCACTTGAGCATAAATAAACAATAAACAAGTATTTTGCCTCTTTGAATAACTACAAGTTGCTTAGATAAAAACCCCAGATAAAATGGTGATCTCTAACTTCAGAGATTATTTCAAAGGAACAACCGATTTTCATAAAATCTAGCTAAGAATCATTCAGAACCAACTAGCTTTCTATAAAAAAACATATTGGTTTATAAGTTAACTAGTTATGATGCCACGGATACGGACAAACTGTTATACGTCTTTTTGCGGTGCGTAAAAATGATGTAAAAAACTTCTTAAATATGTACAATAAATCTGACGTAGGTAAATCTAATTTTTTGAAAAAAAATTGAGTTTTTTGTAAAAAGATGAATAAAGTAATATCTTGTTTGAACAGTCGAGTTCATAAATAATTATGTGTATTTAGTACTTTATCTATTTAACGTCATGTTAAACTGCCATAATATATGAATTGTCAGAGCCATGAAAGTGACAAGGTAAAAAAGTGTATACATATTTATCAACACGACTTATTCAAAACATACACATTAAGTTAAATTAAATTCAAAGTCATAAAATAATGTTCTCGTTTTATAAATCCTGTAATAGATAAAAGTATATTTAATTTCAAAAGCATCCTCCACACTTGTTACCCGAAATGACAATGGTGGCATCAAGGCGGTAGCTTTTACTGAATTACCATAACTATCACTGCGCAAGCGACTCCACTGCAGCCGTAATTAAAAGTCAGTTAAGGGAGAACCTCCGCATAAGGCGGGTTCTGTAGAAATTAAAGTATTTTTTTACTTATTTCAAAATTATAACACCATTTGACTACAAGCTAAGTAACAGTCAAAGTTATCCCCCCAAAAAACGGGCATTTTTGATATTTTCTAGTACTTTAAAAATACTATAAATAAAGAAGATTTCAGTATTGTTTACGAAGAAAAAGTATGATTTTATATAAATAATGTTAGTTTAATGCTGTAGCATAAAATTTCATTTATGTTTAAACTACTTGAGAAAATCGAAAGTTCTCGTTTTTTTTTGCAAGGGGGTTTATATAAATAATTTCTTTGTCTATTGTGTGATACGTTATATGTTGATGACTTACTTTAAAAGCGCTTGCTGCAATTAAAATATTGATATTGTATTTCAGTATGCAACATGATCCCGTTATTTGTGTTGGTTATTTTTTTTTTTCATATTTTAAGTATTTATTTTCCGAATTATCGAGTCATTATTTAATTGTTGTATTGCTAAAAACATTGTAACTTATAAGTGAGGCTTTGTTAGGTAACGTTTGAAAACTTTTTTCTCGAAGTCTCATAGGTACTCTAATACCTATGCAATTTTAATGTCATATTACACAGGTAATAAGCAATAGCAAAAAACTATTAGTGGATACGGAACCCCATAAATGACAATTGAAGATTTGAACGAAAGCCACGCATCATCCCTTGGGGCTGTCATGAAAATGGATTCCGTACAAATGGACGAGGATATCAGAGCGGTGTTGACTGGATAGTGTTTGGGATTGATTGTAGTGGACATGTTGGTGATGTATTCATATTCAATAAATAGATAAATAAATAAATATTAGGGGACAATCTCACACAAATTGACTTAGTCCCAAACTAAGCTCTAGGCTTGTACTTACTATGGGTACTAGCAGGGTTGGGTGGGTTGGCGGAGTCACTACCAACTAGTCTAACGCTTCGTCGTCTCGTCGTCGTCGTCGTCGTCGTCGTCGTATTATTTCTAAAGATTTAAATAAATATCAGGGGAAAATCTCATACAAATTGACTTAGTCCCATACTAAGCTCTAGGCTTGTACTTACTATGAGTACTAGTAGGGTTGGGTGGGTTGGCAGGGTCACTACCAACTAGGCTAACGCGTCGTCGTCGTCGTCGTATTATTTCTAAAGATTTAAATAAATATCAGGGGAAAATCTCACACAAATTGACTTAGTCCCATACTAAGCTCTAGGCTTGTACTTACTATGAGTACTAGCAGGGTTGGGTGGGTTGGCAGGGTCACTACCAACTAGGCTAACGCGTCGTCGTCGTCGTCGTATTATTTCTAAAGATTTAAATAAATATCGGGGAAAATCTCACACAAATTGACCTAGTCCCAAAATAAGCTCTAGGCTTGTGCTATGGGCAGGCAACGATAATCATACTTGAATAGAGAAATATGTATGTACATATTTAAATACATAGAAAACCTCTAAAAATAAATAAAGCTCATAAAATTGAGATTTTATTTTTCAAGGTCCGTCCAGATGACTACCATTATCTTATCCTTCAAACTACCGCCAAGCAGCAGTGTTCGCATGGTTATGTTTCGGTGTGGGAATAAAACAATCGTAGTCCTCAGGGTTGACAACGCATTTGCAGTGTTAATTTTGCAGTTTTGAGCATTTAAATGTCCCAGATTCCAATTAGTCATCTTGTGGCCTGTGTGTTCGTTTGCCTTCTGTTAAATCAAAATGTCAAAGGGACACAATGTCAAACTACAGTCGAGTTAATAAATATGTGTACACTTTAGTACCTTGTCACTTTAATCGCTGTGACAATTCATGTATGGTAGTTTAAACATGACATTAAATAGACAAGGTACTAAAGTGTACACATATTTATGATCTAGACTGTAATTCAATATTGGCCACATAATAATAGCAAATTGATTCAGTATGATTCCCATTCTGCCCAAGCATTTTTAAGGAAATTTTTGTATGGATTATTTGAATTACCGGGCAGAACGTACTAAATCTATGTGTGCTTACTAAAGAGCATAAAGCAAGACGAGGATATAGTACCTAGTTCTTAATAACGTGACATGAACAGCCGCTTAATCTTTAAAAATAATATGCGATATCGCTTAGGCAATGTTAATAAGGAGCCCTGGGGGCGTAATATGGCTGCGTGACAAAATGTGGATAAAACATAGATAAAGATAAAGATAAAGAGACATTTAGTCACAACAATACAAGATTACATTAGGTAGATACAAAAAGAACAAGACAGAGAAATGGTTGCGAAACGGTCCCAACTCAGCATTCGCTAGCCGTAAAGCCAGCACTGGTCTTCCGTTGGAACCGCTTGGTGAAGAGACGGAATGTGACACACTTAACACAAAACATCATTGGGAGAAAAAGAAAAAAAAATACGTAACTTTTTGACACGTATATAGTACGAGAGAGACGGATGCTGTATCCAATCATACTAGGCCCGCGCAACCATACCTACATAGATATTTACAATCTCAAGACTGCAATCCTAAGACCATTTCCTTTTGGGAAAGCGAAGTTCTTCCACTGTTGCACCTTCACTGCATTTTCTCAGCGTCATCACATATATTTATTTCCCAAACCTCCCGTTAACGCATCTGCCATCATTGTATGACCTTCCACACCTTTTAACTCTTTCTCGCGGACATCACTCACCGACGCTATTAGAGGTCTTGATTCTACCGATAAATAAAATTCTGATTGGTATTGATATGTGCTTCCATCTAGGAGTTCATTAGGGAGTGATGGAGATGGAATGGGGAGGGGTGGAGAGGTTATCTTGAATTAATTTGGCAAATTTATTTTGCTTGGATTACAGGTTACAAGTCATAAGGGGCTTCTAAACGGGCCATATTCTCACTGCAATATGTGGCTTGCAACTATTGGTATCCCTCTCTTACTCGTATGTTAGAGAAAGACACCAATAGTTGCCGGCCACATATTGCAGTGAAAATATGGCCCGTTTAGAAGCCCCTTAAGAAAAAGCGTGCTTTGAAAACCCAACTGCTATTTGAATAATGTCGTCAACATAATGTTAGTTTTCATGCCGCGCAGTTTGGCTCCAAAAATCCGCCATTTTGATTTCCAATAATTTTAATATAGCCTTTGACACTCTAGTGGTTACGACGAATTTAACCACGTATAATTAATTAAAGTCGGTTTGGCCGTTTAGTAGTTACGAGGGAACATAGTCGGACATACATACAGGTTAAACACATAACCCTTTTGGGCTTTGCCGCAGTCAGGTAAAAATAGGCATTTATTAATAACTCTTCAACGGGGTAGCTGATTTTCATGAAAACTATCAAAATAACATCCCGATTAAACTATCTATCTTTTAAAACACCTCGTGCACCAAGGTCTCCGTATTTAAGATAAAATGTTTGGAAAACGCAAAAGAAAATACACATTTTGTTATACGAGGGGTGATCAATAAGTTTTGAGAATCAGTATGAACCATCCACTTAATGATATTCTTTTAATGTGGAATATACCACGGCACTAATCAAAATTAAATTAGAGAAAAAAAAATTATACATTATTCATTTGTTTGTCTGCGACAGCTAAACAAAAAACATCTGTATGAACAATTTTACAAGACGGCAAAAATAAGAGTTCGTTTTGTAATACTTTGGAGCGGTGTGGAGAAAGTTCTTTTACCCTAATAAAAAATATTGTTATGAAAAATGAAACCTTGATTTATCATTATGATTTAAAGGATTAATAAGTTATATTTTTCGGCCTTTTCCAGGACTATTGAGGCCTACAAATAAATAATGTGACATTCGTTTTTAGCAATTGAGTTCAAATAATCTAGGAGAGTTATATAACATTATTCTATCATAGTTAAAATAATAAAAATAAGATGAAGAAAAAAAAAACGAATTTGCGGCAGGAATTGTGCTTCAGAGCCTTCTAATTGACAAGGGTGCTGCTCATCGACCAAAGATCAGAACTGATAACCGCTGTCCTCGTTATTTAGCCCTAACTTTCGACTACTACTTCTCATTCACCGATGTTCAAAAAAAACTATAGAATAATCACGAGCTGGTGATGACTTAGGGAAGGTACAAAAGTAAAATTATTTTTATAGTGGCAAAATAAAACAATTGAATGAAGTTAATAAGTGTTTGGAAATATAGAAAGTGTGCTTATTACAATTGAAATATAACGATTTATATATTTCCCATTTTTAATACCGATTATCAAAACTTATGGATCACCCTGAACTTTATTTTCAATGCAATATTTTGACTACCCTAAATTTTCGATGTCGATGGCGCTTACGCCGCACTGCGTCACGCGACGTTGCATTTATATCGGCGCATCGTTAATCATCAACAATAAGGTCCCTTTTCATAGATAACGCCACATATAGGTTGATCCATAAGAACTGATATTTATTTCACCTGTGATTGTGTAAGTCCTTTAAAATGTACTTAGTTCGAATTTCAAACTTAAAACTTTACACAGATAGAATCCATTTGTGAATGGCACTATGTGAATGGCACTATTTAATCTATTATAATAATGATAGAACAGCATGCATGCAAGTGTCAAATTGACACCGGGGTAGCCAAAGTCAAGTACTACCAATTTAACAATGAAATAGATGGAAACGCAAGACATAAATAATATTCCTACTTTTAGAACTAATAACTCCTACATAGCTAAACCGATTTACATCCAACCTAGCTCAAAACCACCCTGATTAATCTACCTATAAAAAAAATGTGATCGAATGAATCTATCCGGTTAGGAGCTACAATGCCACAAACACACATATACTACACGTTAAACTCATAACAACCTTCTGTTTGCGTCGTTAAAAAATACTCCACAGCAGCTCCATAGCTTTTTTGTTCCAAAAACCCGAACGTCCACGCCTGTCGCTAATGGATGCGCGTACGCAAACTGTCCAATCACCGCGATCAAAGGCGCCGCAACTACTTCTGCTGTTAATGTGTTTGTGACTACTGGGTCTTGGTGTTTGGGTGTCAGCGGTGGACTTAAGGATTGAAGTTTCCCAGCCCTTAACAAAAGCTAAGAGTGAATGGGTCGTTTATATTTTTAAAGTCATCGTCAAACCATTTTATAAATGAGAGGTTACACCGTAATGAACCCCCCCTTCACTATGGTTCACATCAGTACGGTTATAAAGTTAAAAGGTGAAATAATGGAATTATAGAAGTGAGATCATAGATCAGTGCAAAAAATGTTCTATCTAGCCTTGATTGCGACTAAGACGTTTTATGTTAATTTCAATTTAATTTTTGCCTATAATAAGAACTATTTATGCTCTGGGTTAAATAGAATCCAATATTTTTTCGTTATCTATACCAAATTACATTAAAATCATTTTAGCAGTTTAATGTAAAGGGTAAAAAAAGAGAGGTAAACAGTTAATAACGTTCATTTTTTCATTAGATATTTGGAATCCTAAAAATAGGTAATTATAAGTCTGGAAATAAGTAAAAACTCAACAATATTCACTAATCATAAATATGCAAGAAAACTTTTTCCTCTCCTCAATCGTTAAAAGCCACGGATAAAAAACGTCAATCGTCGAATAAAAACTCTCACGTCACATTACCATAGACAACTCGGACATCATTATTTAAGCCGCGACGACACTTCACGACATTATGACATGCAAATTTAATTCTATAAAGCCGGAGTTAAACGACCCGACTTACAAGCGAAACTTGAATATTAAAATTTAAAGTTAACCTTTTAACCCGAGTGACAAGTTTAGTGATGGATTTAACCTATGAAATAAATGTTTTTTTAAGGTAAGTCTGCTAGTAGGTTAATGCTTTGGTTCTGTATGTGTTTAGATCTTGAATTTGGTAACGGGTATTGTTTAAGTGTAAATAGATTTTCGAGGCATGAAAATAAAACCACTGTTAGTCGAATTCATCCGAATTATTTAAATCTTAATAAGTAAGTAGTAGAAATTCTAACATATGTATTTGGAAGTCAATTCTTAACGTGTGGGCTTGTTTTTGATAAAGATGAAACATAGAATGTTTTTAAAAAAAATAGAAAATACAGTTTTATGTACTTAACGGAATCCTAAATATATACTTTAAAAATAGTCCAAAAACTAACTTTCAAATCTATCAATGAAGTCAAAACTTGCCTAATTGTTTTTGTCAGTTCGGGTAATTTATTTGAGTGATGTCAGCTTTCAAAATATCCATTGCATGATGGAATAAACTGCTTAGGTATTTTTTTTAACCACTTTCAGTTATTTTTAAGTTATGTGATTTCTTAAAAAAAGAAACGAAATTCCGTCAAGTTATTTATACAAATTCACATTGCTGATGCTCGGAGATATTTTATGCGAGATACAAAATTAAATCTATCTAAGTCAATGATATTTTCTTTATTTGCTTAAAGGGGTTTCTAAACGGGCCATATTTTCACTGCAATATGTGGCCGGCAACTATTGGTGTCCCTCTCTTACTCGTATGTTAGACAAAGACACCAATAGTTTCCGGCCACTTATTGCAGTGAAAATATGGCCCGTTTAGAAGCCCCTTTACGTTAACCCTTGTCCGATTTCTTTGCTAGGGTTGTATGTAAACACTTTGTTGTACTTATCAAACACAAATACAAATAGTTACAGTACAAAATTGGACTGTGCAAAGCCGAACTTGTTCCTTTAAGGGATCTTCTCCAGCTAGCAGCTGTATATATGCAACCTCATAATATCGTTTCCGGCTTTTTTTTGCTCGCTAGTTATTATTTCGTCAATTAATTTTGGGATCAGTCTAGGTGTTACATATAAAATGTATTTCATAGGTTTAAAATATTCAAAAACAATAATAGGGACGCGACAACGAAGTAAAAGTGGTTTTAAAATTGAAATAGCAAAAGCAGATTATGAATCTCTACCGTACCGTAAGATATAAAGTTGCACATACTGGTGTTGGATAGAAGTTGCCGCTTTTTGGCTGTAAAACCAAATAACCATAAATAGATAAAAACCGGCCAAGTGCGAGTCGGACTTGCGCACGAAGGGTTCCGTACCATTATATAAACAACATTAGACACTATACCAGAAACAGAGCAGAAAATGCCTCGCTTAAATATTTATTTTATTCTGTTTTTAGTATTTTTTGTTATAGCGGCAACAGAAATACATCATCTGTGAAAATGTCAACTGTCTAGCTATAACCGTTCCTGAGATACAGCCTGGTGACAGACAGATGGACAGACGGACAGCAGTCTCAATAATAGGGTCCCGTTTTTACCCTTTGAGTACAGAACCCTAAAAAACAAAACTTATTATATGCGGTCTCGTTACTAAGGTGAGAGAGGCGCTTTAAGCCCGCTAGTTAATAATTCGTCGATGAATGGAGCCGAGTTGTTTAAAAAATAACACCCCGGGATATCAATACTAAAAGCCTAGTGCATATAAAATGTGTTTCATGGCGCGGCGCAAACGCCGCGGGCGGTGTTCACGCTTATTCATGGACGGAGGTGTCAGAACGAAAGCGGAGGTTTTTCATTTTGTTTCGCTTTTGGTTTTGGAGTAAAAATCATATTGCAATCGGTCATAGGTGACGGTGGGAACAGTTTTTTTAAAGTCGTGTTGACGTCGTACATCTATACCTAATTGGGTATTTGGACACTACAAAACTTAACTATAACGTCAATTGCAATATTAGGGATTAGGGATTGCATAGGGGAACCGATAAAGGTTGTCCCTCTGAATTCCTACTAACGTTTGTACTAACGCATCGTTTGTCTGAATTGTCATTTGTCCTAAATTGGTTTTCAGCGGAGTGAGATATTTTTTAAAATTCTCCAAAATACCTGCGGTTAGGTTAGGTGAGGGTTGTGTTATAAACAACCCTAAAATGTTTTAAAATTCAGCCGGAATTGGGTTTAGGGTAAATGAAAATTCGCACAAACGATGCATTAGGACAAAATAATGACGATTAGGGATTCCATAGGGGAACCTAAGATAAATGTTGAAAAATTATCAGGAGAATGCATGCATGCACATTTATTATGTACTTATACCTAATTTGGATTTTCAACACTAACACTAAACTTAACAATATCATTTGCAGTAGTAAGATAAACGCAGTTTTATTGATTAAACTTTGATTTGAATGAATCAATCAGACTGATGCTGTGTACAAACTTCAACGACTCAAATTATCTTTCTTGAGAATTGAATCTGACATTTAAAGGAAACTACAATAACCTTTGAGTTTCTGTTTAGATAAGATAGAATGCGTATCTTGTAACTCCGGGAGTAATTTACGAATTGCATACATACCTTATTGTGAGGTAAAGTGTGTGTGTGTGTGAGTTTTCTGTAACATCTGTAAATAAATTAAAGTTTACATACATTTAATCACTCCTGTTTCCCCAGAGGGATAGGCAGAGACCACTTCTTTCCACTAACTACCTTTCTCTTTAATCACTCTATCTATTGATGAAAACTGCATTAAAATCCGTTGCGTAGTTTGAAAGATAGGCGTACATACAGAGGGAGAGATAGTGGAAAGCAAATTTGTTTTATAGTAATGTAAAAAGTTACCCCTTTAAATTTATATTAAGTGTCATGATTGGTTGATGTCCGTTTGTAGCTAATTTCACACTGAATCGATTGACATAAAATTCATAGGATTGTATGTATTAATGTGAAAGACTAAGGACAGAAAATTGAATCATGACGTACCGGCAAGCAACCTGCCGGTGGGTTACTTCGCTTTTGGCAGCTCTAGCTGCAGTTGGGGCACAAGCGGTTAATTTCTAATTCCAGCCCAACAGTTTCGACTCTTACTATATCTATGTTGAGATGTTATTAATTATTATGTTTTAGAGATTAAAACACATTGTCTATCCATTAAGTGTCGAGGTTAACAATAAACTCTTTATCGAATATCTTCGCAATGGGCGTCGCTAAAGAGGTTGAACTCACGCGCACGACGTTAAGGCGCTAACAACTAATGATGTGGAACTTTGGCGAGAATGGGAAATGCATTGAAAAGTATTTATATTTTTAATGGAATCCGAATCAAAAAAGACAGGCCGCATTTCACCAAACTTGGAATAAGGCTTACTCTGAGATTTATCTATAGAAATTCGGCGTTTAGTATAAGACCTTATTCTAGTTTGGTCGAATGCAACCTCAATAATGAGTACCCTTCCGTGAAGGTACTTCCTAAAAAATACTTGGCTACTTGTATGTTTCAGTCTGAAAGGTACAAGTATGAAAGTTTCAGACAAGAGAGGAAAACCTGTTTCTTAACAAGCGATAGCGCCAGCGACAGTGTTGTCTGTTGAAGTCCTCAACGTCGACGTCACTTTTCATCAGCGGGCTTAGCACGCGAGGTGAGGATTATACGTCAAAATTTGTCAAACGAGATTTAGTGTCAAATATGTCTATTCCATATTCTAACGTAAGAGTAAACGTTTAAGGTTTTAAATAAAAGTGTAATTTGTGTGACTTGAGTCCTTTTATTACTAAGCATCTTGAAGTGGGATTTAATGTCATGTGTCATTTTATTGCTAATTGAAACTAATTCATGGATAACGTCAAATCTGACAGTAAATCTCGCCTCGCGTGCTAAGCCCGCAGGTGGAAAAGAGGTTGATCGTTGCCCAATATTTTATAAAAAGTTAAGATATTAAATACACTCAAGATAATAAAGTGTGACTTTTCAACTATCTTTTAACGAGGTTACACCTTTTTTTCTTTATAATGTTAAAAGGGTTTCCTTTTGATCTTGGTCGAGAAAACGGTGGACGATGGAGTGAGGTAACGCAGAAGGTACATATTAATGCTTCATTTGAAGGACACCAGGTCAAAAGCACCTGGAAATGCGGACACCATCAGTCTTCCCTAAAAAAGTTGGTCCGAAACGCTTTACGCGATACTTGATATTGGTTTTAAAGTAATCTTACATTTTACAAAATTTCATTATACAATTTCCCGTCGTAATGGGTAGAAATTACAATACATGAGTAAAGCCGAGGGCAATGCGATGATGGAGTCGGAACGTGACAACAAGATCTCTGCTATACTTAATAGGTATAGACCTTCCGAATACGACTGTACAAAAAAAGTACAGTTGGCTACCAAAGTTTGTCTCAAAACATTTTTTTAAAGAAACTTATTTACTTAAAACCTCCAACGAAAACCTACAATTATCTATGAAACATGAAGACCGAAAATTACCTTTCTACAACCCTTTACTCTGGCAAGTACTGCAAAGCTGCGCTTGCGCAATTATAAACGCATCAATCACGTGCGCCCGCGGCGACGAGCAAACGCTTATTAGAGGGACTTTTAATGCTCATGATTTAACGAGCCGTGACACGAGTACTTTGCACTTGTTTTTTACTAAGGATTGGGATGATTTTATAGAATGGGTGGATTTTGCATTTGATTGTTTAATGTAAAACAGTTTGACGTAACGTAAACACTAAAAGGAGAGCTAAAATTTAGAGTATACAGTGCGGGATCTTTGGTCATTTAAATTCTTGACTACAATAAAATGTAAGGCGCTACGGCGAGAAACTCTTTTTTGTGAATGACATGGAAATTATGTATTCAGTCAAAAATATGTTGCCCTAACGGTGGAAACCTGCTTAAATTCATAATTCTCAACAAATTAACCACGTTCCAAACTAAGCTCGAGAGTGGATGACTAAGACAATGATAAACTTACTTATAAAGAGAAGTACTTACATATATTTAAATATGTAAGGAAAACTTCCAAGACTCAGGAACAAAAACTCGCGCTCATCACATAAATGTCTGCCCTTACCGGGATTCGAGCCCTATACCGCTCATTTTGTAGGCAGGGTCACTACTAACTAGGGCTTAGCTAACGTGTCGTCTTTTTATCAAGTAGTAGGTATTTACAATTTCCGAGACATAAAATAATACAAAACCGTACCGAGTTCAAGTATTTGCCACTTAAGTGAATTGTGAGGCTAAGAATTTCCATACAAATTGCGATATCGTTTCTCTCCCTTTAAACCTATAAGTAGTTTAATTTTTACGACATGGCTATTTATAGGTGAACAAGCAATAATAGTTAGTCCCTTTTTCAGACAGCGACAAAATTCATCTTCAATTATGATATAACAAATGCAACACTATGCATCCTAATTCATTGAACAAAATTGATTTAATTTTGATTACTTTGCATCTTATGTGCTAATCTATGTCTATATACCAAACCTATGTACCATTACGGTTGACCAAAATCCACATAACGTTACTTGTAGTCTTTATTCCTAAAGCATAAGGATGTTTGTTTTCGTTACCAGTTTTATCGATAGTTTGTTGATTTAAATCGTGTAATAAAGATGACGTCTGCGTTAATTTTGATGGATTCATTGTGTGAGCAACACCGATTTGCTATGGTACAATGAGTTATGGAAGTAGTAAAGTAGATTTTGTTCAATATTCTATACATAGAGGGTATTAGGAAAATAATGGATAATCTGTGACCTGCTGATAGAACGCAGTTAGGGCGTTTCGAAAAAGCTAGATTAGGTTTCGTAAAATAAAAATTTAAAATAGTGCCCCATTTACTAAGCCTAGTTTAGCTTTTTTGAAAAGGACTTAGTGCTTCTCATCAGCAGGTCATGGATTATCCATTAATTTCCTAACACCCTGTGTAAAACTATCACACAAACAACGTGCTAAGCTACTTAACTTAGAACATAGAAATTTGAATATTATAATTACTCCAGTACAACCTTCTACCCCCTCCTGTATCTCCCTGTTAGCCTTCTTTGTTCCTTAAAAAAAAACTTGTAATCCTTATAAACAGTGTGTTTGTTTGTTTGTTAGTTCCGTGTTTAAGGTTCAACGCCCTAGTCGATTTATGTGACATCTGAGGGCTTATTGTCTAACGCACTCGCAATCGCAACCGGCTTCAAAGTGGAGCAATTGTTTTCATTTTGTATGCAGACATGCCTTCGATTTTCAAAATGAAAACGATCGTGATTGCGAGTGCATTAGACAATAAGCCCTCTTCCTTTCCTTCAGGTATTTTATAACCCGTAGAGAGACTTGGGGTAGGTACCTACTTTTTATTCCAGAAATTTGAAAAGCTCCCGAGGGAAATCCATGAACATATTTGCGTGCACGGAGTCGCGGGAAAAAGTTAGTACCCTATAATCAGGGATTACAATAGTTACAACTAATTTACATTGACTTGACTTATGTTTATTTACGCATGAGTGGGATAGGAATACACTTTCTTTGCCGGAACTGTTTATATAATTTAACAATTTAATGGAAATGCAACTAGATTCGCTTTAAGCTTGAGCTATATGACGACTTTAAAAAAAAAGGTTAATTTTCAACTTTTTTGGTCGTTAGCATTAAAATCTAACCTCACCACAGCTACTAGATACTAATGTGATGTTATGTTTTTATAATTTGATCAAACTAAATAATTCTAAGAAGTATCATATATTATAAATTATAATCATTTTTTTAGTGGAAATTGAGCAACGAATGAACATTACAACATTCTATCAATTACATCCAATACTTTATCGTTATTCTGTCCCAGATAACGCTATCAACGCCACTCACAATAAATCGATAGGAAATTACTTTGACATTTCCACCGCAACTAATCGACTTTTCCCTTCACTAAACTCCTATTTCTCCTAATCATATCACTTTAAAACCATTCTTAACTTGAAAACTATAAGGTGTAAATTTAAAGTGAACGTATTGGTAGCTAGTGAGGTTTACAAAGATAGTGAGCGAAATGTCACGCCTACTTTGCGACACGGACATTCTCGGAATAGTTCAATGTTGTACATAATTGAGATTTCTCAATAAAGGTGCGGCTTTTTTCAATGTAAAGGGCTTTAGAATATTCACTCTACTTATCTTATCTTATTTATTACCTATATTACAAGTCAAAGAGCAATAAAAAAACACAGGGTGCAAGGCACAATCTTAAAAATACTGACTCAACAATTTCAGACTGTTGTTATCTGAACTCAAAAACTTGTTTTTTCCCCAGAAAATGGTGAATATTGGCAGTGCTTATCTACGTGTGTGTGATCGAAAATAACAGTTTACAACTTACTGAAGCATAATTATTATTTAGTAATGTAAAAAAGAGCTTCACTGAAAACAACTAACTTATAAAGGAGGATGGATCCCCAGCCTAGGAACCAATAGCAATAGGCGATATCTTATCGGATAGGTATTTTTATATTCTACAACTTTTTTATGACGGGAATGTCAAACCTTTGTCAGAAATTTCAATGGCCAAACTAAAATGTCACAAAAAAACGTGATCATACTTGTACCTCTCCACTGTCTTTATGTGGCCATAAGTTTTTTAACACAAAGATTTTGGATTTTCCGTTCTAGTAAAAAATTTAGACCAGGAAATAACCTATCGAGTGACTTGTCGTTATAAATTAATAGAAAAAAAAAGATTTTTCTGAAAAAGTGTCCCATATTTCCCTTCACTAAGTACAGTATCTTTGAAAATCACGTCATATCAAAACGAGAATAGGCTCGATTTTGAATTTCAAGATTACCTACTCAGTTTACCTATTATTTGTATATCCAACACTATTAATAAAACAATTTGGTGGCGCGCTACCATGACCCGTCTCTCAATGACACCTCACGAAATCGAGACAAAAGAACAAAAGAACGACCCCATTAGTTTCACAACCATACAAATTTCATATTCACGCCGAGTACCCAGCGTAATGACTTGGACAGTCAGCCTCTTCTAATACAGTCCAGCCAAATTGCTTCTGACAACCTAAAAAAAAATCAACTCTAGAACAATACAATAAAGTTGATATAGAAAGATCTGAGTCGTGAGACGCCACGCCTCCTCCTGTTGAATAAAACGGGGACAATTTTCTTGATGTTTTGAATGAGATTAAGGTCATGTTTAAATAAAACAACACAATCTTGGGGAAAATATATACCTACCTATAACAGTTTTAGTCAGGAATATGAAGGGTAGGTAGACAATATAATTTCATCTACTTTCTGCTTCAGGGTGAAAAACTCACGTAGTTCACTTGAAAAAAGATGTCTCAATTTAAGACTAATAATGCTGAATGAATTTTGATTACATTGTCAGTTAAGTGCAACATTTTCTGCAAATAAGCAACGCGAATTTATTATAAGTACTCTTAGATTTGGTCATTTACGGTCTAATTTTAATTGACAGAGTTTGTGTGAAATTAATCGTCATTGATTCTTCAGTTGACGAATGACGATCATTAACACCAGTATTCACAAACAAAATACTTAAGGAATCCTTCACTAAGTAAACGCACTGCGTTCAATACAGCTTTGTGATTGGTCCTTTTTGACCAACCTTTTGTTTATGAGATCACCCTGTGCGTTCGTGAGCACTGTGAGACCTCATAGTGACGTTTGTGAATACGGGTGTTAGCCTCAATTAATTCAGCTCGGTGGCAAAATTTCTGGACATGCCGCTGTTTTTAGATCATAAGATGGATCTGCAAAAAAAGAAATACCTAGTGCTTGTGTAACGCTTTCATGCCAAATTCTATAATTTGATGAATAATGTTATATTTTTAACTAGTCCGGAAGTACGAATTGTTTTTAATCGTATAAATTGATTTCGATAACAACTAAACCTTATTCATCAAAGATTGCATATTTCGTATATTTTACATTGTATCTACATAAAAGATTTTTAACCGGGTTGTATCGTCATTATTTTATATATACCCAATAATCTTTGATTCTATAACTAGGGCAGAACCCCACACTTACGCTGGACTACACAAAATTATGTAAATCAACACAAAATTACCGCTACATCTACATACAAAAGTAGCTACCACATAACCTCTCCTATCTCATGTGTCTAATCGCCGAGAACGCTCTAATATTTCGTCTACAGAGTCACGTTTCGTCATACGCTGTAATGATACGAATTATAATAATTGAGGCAGAGGAGGGCGGGGCCAAATGACAATCACGCGGCGACCTAATGAACGGGTGCGCGCGCGCAGCTCGCAGGTGCTAGGAGGGGAGTCGATAGATCCGTGGTTTGACATTTCGATAAATTTGAAAAAAAAATCGTTCGGAAACTTAAATGTGCCGAAAATGTGAAAATAAGTCTTCTACATACTTTTAGCGATATAAATCAATAAACTAAACTCTAGATATGGGTTAACCCGAATGCCGAAAAAGATAGGTAATGTTTTTAACCTATATGTCAAAAAAATCTTTACACGTTCTTTGTTTTCTCGTTGACAATAGAACAAACGGAGTGTGGTTAGATTCGTCTTAGCATCGCGAGTGTAACTGGGTTTAATTTTAAAAGATAGCGGATAAAATATGGGTATTTAACAAGCATAGAAGACAATTTCAAAACATGCAGTTGGGTTTTAAAACTTTCCTTTTGTCGTTAGTTTTGGATGTAAATTGCTAAATTTTTTTTTGTTCTCATTTCTTAAAATGCGCCAGATGTAAAAAAAATCTTTAGGTACTATGCACAATCCTCATTTGCCCGCATAAACTTAACCCCATTGTACAATTTGTATCATTTTTGGTCTCTTAAAACGATAATTTGTTGCTTAAACTTTTAAAATTTGAGCTTTGAAGCTTAGAAGTCGCCTGTTCTATGGAATCAGCAGACCAGCGCTCACCAACAAGCTATATGAGTAGCATAAGGGCATACCACTTTAGTCCTAAGCGTTATAGGAACGCATTCGTAGACTTGAGAATGCAAGAGTCTTTGGATCTCGGAACCCACTTACCTATGGTAATTGCCTTCTCTATACTATGAAAAAACTACAAAAACAAAATCAATCGATGTTTTTAGACCTGACATCGTTAGATCTATCGACTCGGCCCATCACTAGCCGAAGCCCACACATTGTCGTACGGCGAGTCATGCGCTCATTACTCTAAGTGTCGCGTCCCTACACTACTATGTCATTATCCGGTACATATGTACTTTTTATGTCCACTGAATTTCCGGCTCATTACTTTTTTGATAGCTATGAGGTGCGTTAGATATTTGGGCTATAAGAATATTGTTTGTGTCCAAATAAGTTGTGTCTAATTTTAAAAGTGTTTTACTTATGGAGCTAGTCAAAAATCTGTATCTTATTGAAAAAACGGTTACCAATTGTAATACGGGCGATGAAAAGTCCTGACTTCTGTCATTCCAGTTCAAATTATAACCTCACACCCAAAAGTTGGTGACTTGTTGTCGGCTAACCACTATAGCAGTACTACCTAACTTTAAAATCAATGTTGATGAAAATTGATCTTAACATAATGTTTTAGGAGGCAGCGAAAACAACACGCGACGCTAAAGGATGCCAGACAAAGAGTTTCGTTGGTAGTTATTTCAATGTCAAAATTAGTTTTTTTTTTCAGACTCGAGTCTAACACTGGTTTGGGTTGAAAAAAATGCTTTTAACTAAAAAACTGGCAACTGGGTCATACGCACTCGAAAAAACTAAAGTTGTCTCTCCTGTGGTCAATATTTAAAGGCTTGTGTGCGTATATGTTATGTTTTTATTTGATAGGACTAAAGTAGACTTGACGCCGTTTATGTGGATATCGATAAAGCCAGAAAATTAGGCCTGCAAAACGTTAACTTTGGGTATGTCCACAGGAAAGACGCTAACCTAAATCTGCGTTTGACCCAACTAGTATGATGGATTCTTATGATTTTTATACAGCCAATGACACTCATCTGTACGAATCGTATTAAAGTCGGTACACAAGTTCAGAAGCCAGCGTGGAAAAATCGCAGAATACTTAATAAAAATGTTGAGCTGACTTAGGGTGATGGAACCAGTAATGAACAAGGACCAATGAAGGACACTTGATTCTTATGTTACAAAAGATAAGGGTTATTCATTTATAATCTTTTGAACTTTGCATAAAGAATTAAGTGTCCATTATTGGTGCCGCTATCCTAAAACATTGTCATTGTCATTTTCATGCTTCTCATATGATGTGAAAATATTTTATTGCACGTAAGCTATTTGTTATGCTCTCTTTGGTCAGTTGCGTACGTTTTTTGTTTTTGACAACGACCAACTCGGAACAATTTGCAATGCTTTACTACTATAATTCCATTATAGATTAGTACAACAGCATAAAAAATAATCTCCTTGCTCCTGCCTAAGCCCAAGTGTTCGCATCATTGCATAGTCATTATGCTGTGATGATGAAAAGTATTTAGTTTGATAAATTTACTCGTATTTCTGTACTTGGCCAATGCTCTTCCGAATACACTATTAGATTACTCCAATGACTCTTTTCTCTTCTCTTTCATACAATTCTACAAATGGATATACAATCTTAGGTTATCTGGGATCACATCACACTTCCTACCAATGCTGCACTCCTTGCATTGTTGCAGCAAGACTTAAAGGCTGAAAAAACGCTTGTCGAAATTCAGCATAAATTACATAATAGAAAGTGGGTAGGTTGTGACATACCTACAGAAAAACAATGTTTGGTATTTCCAACATCTTAAATTTTACATTATGGTATGTGATCCGTTTTTTTTTTCAGCAGTAGTATTGAAGCAGTCAATAAGTTAAATGAAGATAATATGAAGGTTACATAATTGCTCAGTTTACACTTTTTTTTTACAGAACAAAGGTTTGAAAATTCATGAAAATATGTATGTTATTCTTGATTGGACGAGTCCCAAACTGACTAAAAGAGCTGTAAATTTAGTGTAGTTTTTTCGTGTATTTTTGTCTCTAGGCTTAGAAACAATCTCTGTACCCAATTTCACGTAGCTCGACTAAAGCGATATATATATAAGCTATTTCCTCTCAATGTATTCAGCTGCATAACTCACAACACTCTCAAATTTCACATTTAAAACATTAGTGTGATCTGTACCTAACATTAGTAAAATTCTGTGCTCAGAGGCGTTTTATTTTACCAGTGGCTTCGTTTCTGCCCAATCTAAGCTGCAGCAAGGTGATACTCTCCCAAGCCCACAATGATGGGAACGCAGTAAAAACGCAGTTACAATTATTTGCCTCAATCGCAAGTTCACGGATAGACCGACAAATTATAGGCTACGTGTGATAAGAAACAGTGTAATAGGGGTCTGGAACAAATGGTTCAAAATAAACTGGAATATAATATGTGAGTGCAGATATAAATTAAATAATAGAAGATACCTACAGTGATGTTAACAATAAAAGTGAAATAAAGTCTAATATACGTATAATATACTAATAAAAATAAAAATAAACAGGAAAACAATCTTACACAGATGGATCTAGTTCCAAATTAAGTATGTGCATGAAGACGTTGAAGAATGTAGAGGAAGCGAACGAGGTATGTTAGGACCGGTGCACCTTGCACAGTTTTTGCCTTCTCCATTGGGAGAAAGGCGTAAGGGTCTCCCCAAACCTATCGACGCGGAATCGGCTTGAGCCGGTACGAAAAACTTTTATGTCCAAATAATAAGAGCGAAAACGACGTCGTTCCGTTCGCAACGCCGAAGCGAGCCGAGCCGAGCCGAGCGACGTCGTTTTCGCTCTAATTGCATGGAGATAAAAAAAAAACTCACCGGCTGAAGCCGATTCCGCGTCGATAAGTCTGGGGAGACCCTAAAGGTATTATGTCTGTACAGTGATAAATTCCTACTTGTGTAGACATAAACCACTTACTTAAGTTACAAAGAAAATACTTTAGCGCCATATTAATAAACTCATCTTGACTGAGATATCTGTCACAAATTACGTCCAAGTAAACGTCAAGCTAGGAAGCTGTCATTATTGACACATCTCAAGACGAACATTACAAACGAGATCAGTTTGATAAAACGGCCGTTAGGATCAGAATATTGGCACTCATAATTATATGCCATCATCAGAATCGATCTCTGGACTGCTACTCGTATCTTCGTAAGCTACCAGTCTCCAACTGGGCCAATTTTCATTTATATGTCCTTTTTAGTGCCCAATTTCTTTGGCACCGCATCCGGTCTCAAGAAAATATGTTTTTTATGGTCAATGATGCACTTATTCCGTCATGCATTTAACAATAAAAATTCTCCATTAAAAAAACAAATATTCAAGAATATTCTTTAATTTGGATGCGGTGCCTATTTTACGGAAATGAGTTTTCAATTCTTACCACCCTTCCCTTTTGCACTGAAACTTGCTGATATTATTTTTCTAAGGGCCTGTTTCACAATTGTCAAGTAAATTTATGTGCCAGTTAAAGTTAGCCCTCTCCTTGTCTATGTTCAAGTGTAAGAAAGGGAAAGGGCTAAATTTGTGTCAGATATGCTTTAATTGACGATTGTGAAATGGGCCCTTAATCTCCTGTCTTAGGCAATGTTTTCCTCTGTTTCAGAAAAATCATCATGATTGCCCTTACCTATATCATTTGGGGTCGGCGCAGCACGTCTCTTTCTTCCAAACGTTCATAACAGCCGTCATCTCAGTATTCATTCCCCTGTTATTTATTTCGCTCTTCTCACATTCCCCCTTCCACTATAGCTTCCACATTTCATACTTAAAACTCTTCACATCACAATACACATTCTTCCGCATAACATGCCCATGAAAATCTATTACGTTCCATTTTCCATAATTATACAATAATTTAAGCACAGAAAGCGTAAACAGGAAGCCAGAGGTAGGTCTCGTTACCCCTAGTACTCATTAAAAACCAGTAAGTTATTGAAATACAAGCAAAACCACTAAGATTGATGCTCATTGCCAGCCAAGCAGAATTACTCTAAAGTTACCCAGGACTCTCCTTCAAACGTTAGATTTACATCCACACCGTAAAAGCAATCGTCCAATTAAAAAAGTTCAAGACAAACGTCAACAAAATTTATGTTCCACAGAAACACCTTATAATTATCGACGGGAATCGAACCCGGGTTATGGCGGGTAATTGTGAGCCACACCGAGTAGTATGGTCGACTCATAATATTATTTTATGTGGTTCTTAAATATTAATGATTGTCATTCGGACGACATCGCCGCGTCGTAATAACGCTCGTAATTCGCTTGTTTTTGTACCAAGAACGAGGCGAGTTAACGAGAAGTGGTTTGACAGATGGGTTGCGGGGCGTGAGCGGTGCAGGACACGGCGGGACGGTGGCGACGCGTTTGTTTTCCTGAGTCTGTGTAAGTTCTTTGCACAAAGGTAGTGTCTTGAATGTCATGGTTATGGTCATGAAACCTACACAAAAATAAAACTTTATATCATGATCAAAATGATGTTAGTTAAATACAGAAGAGCTTGATGTTGTTACTACGAGCTTTGTTGGTTTAACGTAAAACGAACTTACTTACCTACTAAAGCGTAAGAATAAAGGCGTGTTTTATATGCCACTTTATTCGTAGAAAATTGATCGAAATCGAATATTAAATGACGAAAGAATCGCGTAAACTCCGCTTCCAAAACGTAGCGACTCCGCTTCCAGTTTGTGATCGACCAACCGCAAATTGCGACACAAACAGTCGAAAAGAAGTTGTAATTAGCACAACTGTGGGCGGATGTTGTGACATTTAAAACTGTGAAATTGTTCAACAATTGCCTTTTTTAGTTGTTACTGCGCGCGACGAAATGAATTTATTTTCGAAATGTTTGTAATGCTATGTTTACAGATATTTAAAAAAGGAATGTGCTTCACAATAACTGTCACGTTTTTTTAAATTGACATATATGCTGCAAATACTTCTACTTAAATTACAGCGGGTCAGTATTCAATTTACGAGTATGCCTTGATTAAACTAGCTAAAAATTAAAATGATGAATGAATCCTCGATGTTGTCAAGACTGTCCGTCCTGACAACATCGCACGGTTCGGAATGGCAGAGTTAAAAACAAGACGATACCATGTCAAAAGGAATTTGGTTTTACTGAGAGTAAAACCCCTGTGTGATAATATCGAATCGAATCGACTTGTTTCCGAGCTTTCCAAATAGAATCGTGATCGGAATAGCCCCCGAACTCGTCAAACTTTTGTAATTGAATCGGGAACTACAGCGACAGCAGCCTCCGTTCTGCAGACACAAGAACATACAGAAGTGTACAAAAATGAGAGGGGCCCTTTTCAACGCCATGTTGAATGTTTTGTTCTGTTTGTCATCTGTTTTTTTCAAATGTGTGTATGCGTTGAATAAATTATCTCTATTCTCTTCGATTTTATTATATTGCCCGCGCTTCTTTTCCTCGTTACACAGTCCGCTCTCATTAACCCTTAGACGCCTCGTCCGATCCCCGCCATTGTCGGTCACGCTGCGGGACGGTCACGACCAGAGGCTCTAGCCAAGACACTTAACGTTATCGTAAACGATTTTCGAAAACTGTCAAAGTGTATGGAATAGACATAACCGCTTGACACAACCATCCGGCAGAGTCCAGCAGCTTACATCACGACGCGACGCGTTAGCCTAGTTGGTAGTGACCCTGCTTACGAAGCAAGGGCAGAGTGATGAGCGCGAATATTTGTTCTCGAGTCATGTATATTTTCTATGCATTTGTATATATTTATTTCTCTATATATAAGTATTTATATCGTTGTCTTGTACCCATAGTACAAGCCTAGAGCTTAGTTTGGGACGAGGTCAATTGGTGTGACATTGTCCCCTAATATTTATTGTATTTATTGTAGTTATTTTTTGATTAACGATCTCGCAATGCATCTTGTCTAGGGCCAAATGTTGATTGGACTAGATCAAAAAGTGATACGTGACAAGACAGTAATAAGTAACAAGCAAAAATACACCTTAGCACCGCACCAGACACAGACGGCGATTAGTCTTGCTTTGCTGCCTAAGGCTAAGGCTATTCTGCCCTCATAAACCAATAGGCGTTATCCCAAATTTAGTAGCCAAAGCAGATTCAATTCTCTCCCATTAGTTACATTACCCCCATTAGTTACATTACCCCCATTAGTTAGGTTAGGTTAGGTTGCATTTGCTATAGGGGTTCTGTCTGAGATACCGCCTTTTGTCTTAGCAGGGCTAGATTTTGACCATGGCAACTACTTCAGCTCCGTGTACCTTAAGAGGATTGTGACGCTGAAAATTTCCATACAAAATGCGATAACGTTTCTTTTCCCTTAAATATGGTCTGATTTTTGAGTATGATATTGATATTTATGACAAAATTGATCCGAAAAAAATCCAAAAAAAAACCTAGATTCGTTCATTTCCATATGGACTAGGTCAATTTGTGTGAAATCGTCTTATGATAATATATGTATTTATGATGTTCAAAAATCGCGAAAAACAGACTTGATTTAGGGGGTGAGAAACGTTATTGCCCGGAACTTTTGTATGGTTTTTGTGATACTCGTAGCTACGCAATTTAAAGGTCGTTTCACATTCGTTTACCCAGCGTGTTGGTTTATACCTTGGGCCAACATTGTAATATGGTAATGTTGCTAATGTTGAAGATAGACGATTGAAACGCTCCGCCAACCTACACATTTGATAATGGCAGGTTTGAAAATCAAAGTTCCAAGTTACATTACTCCATCTCTTATTTAGTCTAGATTAACGAGTAAAAAGGATATGACATTCAAATTCTAATTAACCTAGTCCCAAACCAAGCTCTGAGCTTGCACAAACAGCATCACTGTTAACTGACCATTAATGAGCCTTATTGTAAGGATGACAAGATTCACAATGGTCAGTCAAGTGTGCTTTTGATGGTACTAGAGTACTAGACAACGATGACGCATATGGAGAAAAAATACATGCTATGAATATGAACCATTCACTGAAAAAAAAGCAGTATGTTTAACCAAAAAAACATGAACATTCACTGCTTTACACCATACTATATAAGCCTAACGGCCTGTTTCACAATCGTCAAGTAAAGCATAACTGACACATAAATTTAGCCCTTTCCTTTTCTTACACTTGAACATAGACAAGGAGAGAGCTAACTTTAACTGGAACATAAATTTGCTTGTCGAGTGAAACAGGCCTTAAAGATAGAAAGGTAATTGTTACTGGGTCAAAAACGGATAAAAATTGCGGCCAAATTTTACTATCTTGACAGTAAATAGAAATGTGTATAGCATTGTAAATATTGTAAACTTATTAAATTGGGTTCCCCTATGGAATCCCTAATCGTCATTTATCCTAATTTTTAAATTTTAATACTTTTTAGTGTTGTTATAAGTAATACAACCCTAACCTAACCGAACCGCAGATATAATTGGAAAACCTCAAATGTTGCCTGACTCATCTGAAAACCAGTTTAGGGCAAATGAAATTCGGACAAACGATGTGTTAGGACAAACGTTGTTAGGGATTCCGAGGGACACCCATTAAATTATAATACGTTCAATCAGTAAACGTGAACGCATCTTATACTGATTTTCAAGCAATTTACACCTTTTGTGATCTCTAGTTAGTTAGTTCTCTAAAGGGGCTTCTAAACGGGCCATATATTCACTGCAATATTTGGCCGGCAACTATTGGTGTCCCTCTCTTACTCGTATGTTAGACAAAGACACCAATAGTTGCCGGCCACTTATTGCAGTGAGAATATGGCCCGTTTAGAAGCCCCTTAAGGGCCTGTTTCACAATCGACGAGTAAATTAATCTGTCATTTAAAGTTCGTTCTCTCTTTGTCTATTTGCAAGTTTAAGAGAGAGAAAGGGCTAAATTTATCTGTCAAATAAGCTTTACTTGTCGATTGTGAAATAGGCGGTAAGTGGTTTTGCTCTAATGTGTGTAGTAGCAAATTATTATTTTCAGTGTTAATTACCTACTACTTGACCTTTCTATATCCTTTCTATAGCCTCGAATCGAAGCGTTTGGACAAAGTTGTATAATCGCGCGATTAGGGCTCCGGTGCCGTCGCGGTGCCGCGCCGTGCCAGCCGCGACTCCAATTAACGCCTTTATTTCATTATAGCTTCAGGAGTGCCCCCGGAGTACGACGGTGAACTTAACAGTCGAATTATTATAAGTAGCTTATTTTATTAGTTGGGTGAAGTTATTAGTGGTTTTTAGGAGCTTGCGCAGGTTCAGTCTTGGCTACAATTCTATTCCTACCTATTGAGTAATTTGGCAAAAGTACATGTTTAATTGCATGCGTTAAAACGTCACAACCAATCCCGAACTATGAGTTTTCATTTTACCGTTTCACGTTCATTTTTGAATGAAATTCTCGAACGTTCTATTTTCAAAAATCGATCCGTAGGACTCTTTTACACATCGGTAATGAGTCGTGTGGATTAAAATACGTAGTACTTTGAACAAGAGTATCGTTGCAGAAATGAAACGCCACAAGAAATTCTAGCAAATAATAAGTTTTTCAAACAATGATAACATTCAAAAATATTTACCTAAAAGTAGGTTAATAAGGGGTTAAAGGATGGAAAAAGGACGAAAAAGAGCGAGGATGGAAATAAGTACAGTTGTGACAGTTTTGCAGACTATTTTTTAAGAAAAATATGTAATTTTTTTGGTTAATAAATAAACAATAATAATAATAATAATAAATTTCCTAGTTTGAGTTAGGAATAGTGATCACATTTATATGTTCCGGTGTAAGGATAAGACAATTAATGAAATAACTAGGTAGCAAAGAGGCATTCCATCTAAGTCCCCAGGATTGGCAACGCATTTGCGCTCTTAAGACTTATTCCAAGTTTGGTGAAATGCGGCCTTAGTCAGAAAGCATAGACAAGGTTTGCGGTACTTGGTTCATATTTTCCGTGCCACCCTCCGGTTCATGACTAAGTAACGAAGATATAAACTTATGTCATAGATTGTTTGTCATGTCTAAGATCGAACCCCGGGCCCCACGCACGCGGCGGCATTTGTCTTCATTTGGCAAAGTTTAGGGTCGGGACGGTGTCGATAAATTTATTTAACAGTGTTTTGTGACATTGGTATCGATAAGTTTGTTCGACGGTGCATCTATTCGTCTATCGTTCTTATTCGTCTTTTTTTGTCAAATAGCTTAACGATGGGTACTAAAGCTGGCTGAGAAAGAAAAATAAATACAACCGACCAACAACGTAGAAGTCGTATTTTTATTCAGTACATCTGTAGACTAATGGTTTCGTTGAAAGAATAGCCGAGTAATAGAAGGATACCTACACACAACAAGCATTAAGATCCTATTTCGATTTGCATTAGCGGAGAATTGTAGCAGCTTAATCCTGTGATAAAGCTACTGCAAATTCTGCGTAAGTAATTCAAAGCTCTCTAGCTTTGTCCGCATATGTAGGTACACCTATTATTTTTATGATGTAATTCTCCTTTTTTCTGAAATCGCAAAACTGCAATGAAAATGTCAGTTTCCCAACGATCATTTTAGAGTCATGTTATATCATGCCTGAGCAAAGTCTTTTTTTTACTGTTTTCGTGGTCTGAACTATTTTTGCCAATGTTTAAATATTTTAAGTTAATATTGGTTTGGCTTTCCATTTAAAAATATATAAATTAAATAATGAACTAATACATGATATTATTATTTATAACAGCATTTTCAAACCTCATTCCTATCGACATCGATTAAAAACATATACCACCACAACCCTAAACTTCTAAACAAAGAACATTGATATTAATTTTGTCTTCCCGTACGAAATCACGACGCTATCTAATTATCCGGTATCGCGCGAACCGGTAAATATTAACCGGTAAATGTACCGGTATTATAAAATTTGCGACGTCTTCCCTCCCTCGGGAAATAAGAGGCGTGTTTTTAAATGAAATAAGGAGGGTTATTCAATTAGGATATTTTGACGCATTGCTTCTGCGAGTGCGTTTCAAAGAGTTGTTTTTTTAATGAATTTTGTAACACATTTTTGATAATTTTATTTTTTTTGCTATAAACCCAGCTGCTATAATACCTATGGCTTGGTTTCATTATGTAAATTGATTTAAGTCTGATTGCGTTTTATATAGTTATTTTTGGTAGCTGTTTAAATTGTGATTTTAGAGAAATTTTCTTACATCCCTGTAATAGCACGAATAACGGCGGCCTTATACCCGCCTTAGCATGGATATAATATTTATTATATAGATACTGTTGGGCAATAATAGTAGTCTTGCACTTTTAGGACACCTTCCAATCTAATTGGTAGGTATCTACTTATCGGCTTGGACACTTGCCATTAAAACAGAAACGTCTTATCGACGTTATTGTATAATGAAGTGCAAAGGAAATTCAACCTAAAGGTAGGTGCTACCTTTACTATTCTTAGTTACATTTACTCATTTTAAGCTAAGTTTCGTAGTTACAATATCAAAGAAATCAATAGCTTCGAGTAGGTACGCGAACTAAGAAAGTATTCGTATGAAAAACTGTGATATTCATTTGAGACAAGTTATATGTGCCTAGCTACGCAAAACTAAAAAGTCGTATAGGGTTACGGCACCAATTATGGACACTTTTAGCTGACAGGTACCAGTAATAGACACTTCACTCTTAATTCAAATTTCATACGGTCCTAAATTGATTGTTGCAAAACAAATGAAATAACCCTTATCTTCTGTAAAATAAGAATCAAGTGTCCATTATTGGTGCCTTGTCCATTACTGGTTCCATCACCCTTAATAATGTTATCCATCCTTTACCTTTCAAATACCACTTACATAAGCTTCAGGCAATGAATTCAACTTTTTTCTAACGACCAAAATAGACCATCGAACCATAGATTTTAAGTTCCTCGGAGGCACAACATTCGTCCAATTTCAAATGTAAATTTAATAATACCATGTCCCTTTATAGTAAGTCTGCTTGAGCACACCAAAAGAGCTTATCTACCACAAAACTGCTAAAGCAAAACTCGACTCTACATCATAAACAATGACGTTGCTTTAATCTTCATAGTTGCATATAACATGCGTCATTTTGAACTAAGAGAAGTAGAATCCGTAAGACAAAAATTCTTTCTAAACTGCTTAAACGTTTACACCGACAATTTTCACTGGACAAAACCAAATTATTTTGACCTTTATTGACAAGGTTTTTCCTTTAGCTATAGCTCAACACATTCTGGCGTTTTGATAAACGACATAAACGGCCAGATTAGAAAAACCTTTGAGTTCTTGAAGAAAGTAGGTGCTAGAGGGTCTCGGTGTTTTGGTTTTTTGATATATTTAAATGTAATAAAGTTAGTTCGGTAGCTATTACCATATTACTGTACTTAAGGGAATGTGTCATAGCCGCAGGATCATTTCTAAGATTAAGTTTGATTTTAAAACGTTTTTGGAGGAAATTGTTTATGGTAATTTAATTTTATGGTAAAATTGTGATATTAGGAAAATGGAGGTTGTCAAGTTGAATTAAAGGACGTTTTGTGTAATGTGATGATTATACGTATACTGTACAGGTTAGATAAGGTACCTACTTTAAAAATTAAACTAAAATTATCTCTTTAAGGTTTCTCCTTTAAAGAAGATGAAAGACCGTTTATTTCACCGGATGGTTAGGTAGTTATACTGTTTGACTACAAGGCTATATATTACGGGTTTAAGTTTAGCTATATGAACACCCGTATTCACAAACGATACTTAAGGGATCCTTCACTGAGTAAACGCACTGCGTTTAATACAGCTTTGTGATTGGTCCTTTTTGACCGACCTTTTGTTTATGAGACGATTTGAACCACCCTGTGCGTTCGTGAGAACTGTGAGACCTCATAGCGACGTTTGTGAATACGGGTGTAAGTATTTTGTAAAGAACAAATGTATGCTACCCTCCTAATCCAATCAGCAGTATCTCAAATTCAATTGAAAAAGGAGATTCAATCTTCTGTTCTTAGTTATTAGGTTGTGATTGCCACAGGAGTTTCATTTGAGATGCTGCTACTTGGTTTAGAAGGGCAAAGAAATAGTCAAAGATCTTTACTTACAAAGTATTATATAATTATTGTTATTTGTCAATTGCAGTAGGTGATATTTATTTCGATTAAAATTAACGTAGAGCCTAATTTTTAAACATAATGTGACCGACCAAAGACTACAATACTTGTCTAAGGCATTGACTGTGACATTATTTATTTGTTTTATAGCGAGATCCGAGAACGATGTGGATTGAAAGAAGATGCACTGACTAAAATCGAAAAGAGTATGCCAAGAAGGTTTGGTCATTCAGAAAGGATGGACGAAAGAGTTATGGTAAGCGAAAGTGAGCGGAGATGTCGGTAGGGGACGTCCTAGACGAACGTACGGTGATCAGTCGCAATGTACTGAATAAGGGCCAAATCAAAAGCACCCGAAACCGACGTACGTGCATGAAGAGATTGATGAATGTAGAGGAAGCGAAAGTTGTATGTTTGGACCGGTGCACCTGGCGTTCCATAGTCTCTGCCTACCCTATTGGGAGACAGGCGTAAAGGTATGTGCATGTATTATTTATTTACCTATTGGCTTTCTTCGTCCGCGTAAAAGTCGTTATCATATAAAAAACCCTTAAAAATGACAAGTTTTCCGGGTATCAACTATCTTTGTACCAAATTTCACGTCAACAGGTTAAGGCGTAAATCATGAAAACTGAACAAACAAACATAAGTGTAATATTTATAGTATTAGTAAAGAAAAGTAAGGAAAAGGTTTATAAAAAAAACTCTGCTACGACAGTGGTTCATAACAAATTTCCTCTATTTACAAAATAAAAAATTACAATCAACCCTAACCTACCCCACGTCGATACCGATACCGGATTAAACGGTACCGGTACCAATCAACATCAAAGCCAACTAACCAAAGCAGCAATTAGCGGGTAGAGTGGCGCCGCGGGCGGGACCGATTTGAATTTGAAATTCGGTACCAATTTATTTGGTGCTGGCGACAGATACCAAAACGGGGAAGGAGTGATCAGAAGGGCGCAGTATATGGAAAATTCAGATGAAGAATTGAGATTAGGGATTTGTTGAAGTTTTTATTTCGTAGTGCATAATAGAGGTGACTTTTGAGAATTCATGTGGTGTGGAAGGTACTTACTAAATAAAGGAGTTTACTCTTGATGTATTGATTCTATACAAAACGAAACTATATTGAACGATTCGAAATTGTTACGTAAATATCTTTACAACAATATAAAACAAAGTCGCTTCCCGCCGTCTGTCTGTATGTACGCTTAGACCTTTCAAACTACTCAACGAATTTTAATGCGGTTTTCATCAATAGATAGTGAGTCAAAAGCAAGGTTTTTAGAAAACTCACATAAACCGAAGCGAAGCGAGGGCGGGTCGCTAGTACAAAATAAATATGAAAGTTTTGTTTTCAGGTTAGAGTTTCAAAGATGAGTAGGTATGCAAAATATATCTTATTGTACATGGATTATAAAGATCAATAGGTACGTATTCAGAACGGGTCCATATTGGGTTTGCTAAAGTTCATTACCCGAAATTGATTTTCCTAACGATTTGTACTGCTAATGATCATTGTTCCTAAAGTTTTGTTTGCTAAAGTTTTCGTTGCTACATTTTTTTTTACTATTAACGTAGTCCATAACACTCAGTTTTCCGAAAATTTTAGTTAATAACATCACTGTTGAAACTTTATCTAAACTCCTACTTTTTTTTTTCATGACATTCTTTATCATAAAGTTTTTTTTTATAATATTATTACTCATAATAATAATAAGTAGTGCCGTTTTAAAAATCATTCAATATTATTTATCTGTATGTGACCAGGCAGATTATATTTTATGATTCTTATTTTGAGGGTATGCGCTACTTACGGTTCTCAGTCAATTTTTCCTTTTTTTGGTAATTTGAAAAAAAGTGTACGAACAAGTCGACGGAGCTCCGCTGTGCGGAGCTCCTATTCCGCGTAGTTCTGGCGCTTCGCGCCTTGACACAACTCTAACCTAACCTAACCTATCATGCCTATCGGTTAGGTATTTCGTTCATTAGGTACAGTCAGCTGCAAAGAAATGTGAAGAAGCTGTAAAGAATAATTTTACGATTAAAAATAATTTTAATTCAATAATAATATTAAATTTTATGAATAAAAACGAATCTACATAAAAAAGATATGATGATGAATAATAGTGTAAAAGAAGGTTATGTTGAGAAAATATAGGAAAACAAATAGTAGTATGATAGATGTTTATTGCAACGGACATTATAAAGTTGAATCATTAGTCATTCAGAACATTAGGAACAGAGTAGTTATGAGTAGTGATTATTAGGATGTAAATTTTTAGGTACAAAATTTTCGATATTGCGATAATCGACATTAAAAATTTAGTTCAACTTTGGCGCACCCATTCAGAACATTGCTTTAATGTCGTAACATGCATGATGTCTTACGCAAGTTCAAGTACTATGTCTTTAATATAATTATATTTTTCTAACCTTGTAAGTCCTTTAATAAGGTCCAGTAATGTACATGAAGTTTAGTAAACCGGGCATGGAAATAATCAGGTATTAAATTTAAAAAAAAAACTTTTATATTTCTACAATATTAAGACGCTTCATCTTTTATCTGCTGACTGTTAGGTGTACTGTACAGTCAGTCACAATATTAATACCGGGTCGCGTCTCTCCCGAGGGGTTTCTAAATCATCCGTCCCTGTCGCTCCCTCGCGCACCGACCAACAGACAGGACTAAGAGGATAAGACTACACTTTAAATGTTTTGTTTTGTATGATGTGAACGGTTTGTAAAAATGTTTTAATCGTAAACATTTATTTTTAATTTTTGTGATTCTGTCTCCCCACTTTTTATTGTCTTTCAAATATCTCTGCACATTTTATCTTTGCCTACTTATTTCACTAAAAAGTTAATACGAAATGTATGTACGTATGTAAACTCTTTATTGCACAAAAAATATAAATATTACAATACCAACATAAAATTATTGTACAAAGGCGAACTTATCTTAGATGATTAAGAGCTACCATTCGGTATCACAGCGTGTCAATTGCTTGGTCAAATCTAACATTTTAATGGTAGCGTTTACGTCTACGATTAGACCTTTCAAATTAAAAACTACCTTTACTTTCAAATTGCTTCAACCTTTTTAAACTACTACGTTTTTGCGCCATTTTCAACTTCATATCAATTTGCGCACTTCTTTTTTGAACTAACCTAACCTTAAATCAATTATGATAATTTTCTATTAAAAAAAAACATGTTTACTGTCACGAATATTTGGTGCCAGCTGCTTTGAGCTACTTAAACGGGCATGTCCACATTAAACCACCGCGCCCGCAGCGCCTCCGGTTACATTCGCTTTACGGTGTAATTTTTCTTATGTTATTTATTTATTTATTACGAAGTGAGTGATCTATATCACGTCATATCTTACACCCTTGTAAATGGGCTGGCATTTATTCAAGCATACGAGCCGAAACGTCGTAAGTACCTCCATGCGTGTTGTCGGTTAAGCCGTTTATTGTTAATGGGAGGTTGCCGTGCGCCGTCTTTTGTCTTCATGTGATGCTGCCTTTATTTCATTGTTCCGTTTGATTGTGGCGTCATTTGTCTTTTTTTGAAAGAGTTCCAATTTTAAATGTTATTAATGGCCAGTGTTAATTATGTTTTGATCGGCTGATAGGACGTACAAGTAAAAAGTAAATTATTAAGTTCAATACAATTACATACCTAGCCTTTGCTTGCGTGTGACTTCATCCACGAACAGGTTATTTATCGTTTGTCCCTAGGGAATAAAACATAGGATAATATATCTTCCAATCTATTTCAGGACATAACCTATCCGTGTGCCAAATTTTATTTCATTATATTTAGCTGTACTTCTATGTTTCTATGTTGCACAACTTACCTATAAGTAACTTAATTCTTATAAAGTCCTAACCAGGTAGGTAACACACGTTTTTTTCGAATGTCTTATATTTAGGTACCTACTAACGGTTATGTTATGATCTTATGATTTTGTTTAGTTGTCAAAAGATTATGATGACAAAATCAAGTACCTAGTTTGTAGTAAAGTGTTAAAACTACCACTTTAATATTTTTTTAAGTTGAGTTCGTCAATACCTACCAATTGTCAGTAATTCATTTAAAAAAATATACTTCTTTATACAGATTTGAGAAGAATGTCTATCATAGTTTAATCTCGGAACCGGTTAACTAATGAGTGAACTTAATCACTTTTACTTACATTTCGTAAAAAATAACAACTTATAAAAATCGAACACAACCCGTAAAAAAATCACTACCGAATAATTTTTAACAACGCTCAGTTTTTTACCCCTTTTTTGCCCCTTAGGAGATTCATTTTGGAACCAACTGACCGCAGATGTACAAAAGCAGGTGATAAACCCACCATTGTACTGAGGCCTCTAACGTAGAATATTAACCATGGACCTACAGGTTTATTCAGACTGGGCGTTTAACTGTGAAACGTTTCATGCCAATTCACGTTCAAAACGCTCTAAGTAGTTTTTATGATCCTTTACGCGGTCATTTTATCGGTTGTGTAGGATCGTTATTGTTACATCTGCCTAATTAAGGAGTTTTTTGGGATGTTTGTTAAATTACTGAATATGCCAGATGTTAGTGCAAAAGATACTCCACAAATGAAATTAATAGTAAAAATAAAACACTGGTCTTAGTGAGCTTTAAACTTGGGTACTGAGGTTTTAGTAATGTCATACAATATGAAAGCCAAGTAAATGGTACAGAATGCAAAAAAAAACAGATTAATAACCTCAATTGGAAAAAAGTCCAACCAGTAAATTTAAAAAAACACGAAAGCAGCCTTATCCGATATTATCTTGATTTTAATTTAATTTATATTTGTTTGCTTAGTGATTAACTGTTGTTTAATTGTGAGACATAATGTTATTTAAGGCTGTACTATTTTCAAAGGAAAAATTCAGAACATCAAAAATATAATGAATAAGTGTCCTTAATTTTTTATTTTCACTCTTTTTAAATATGCGAGAAAGGATAACTGACTTCTTTTTTTACTGATTAGAACAAAATCTTTGGGTAGGTACTTACAAGGTGTGACAACTTAGCGATATCTAGTGACAACTTGAATCAACCAACTCGACAGCGCCACCAGCGTCAGACAGCGGAACTAAATCTGACAGCGCGCTACATCGCGCTAACGAAGTTAACTCCAGTCGGTTGACATAAACACTACTTCCAACTTCATCCTAACGACGTCGGTCGCCAGGCATAACACCCGCCTGGAGAGAGATCTCTCTATTGTTCTCTCTCCTACATTGGTGACGCACGATAGTGGACGCAACGGATCTGAATAACATATTTAAAACTACAGGCCTATTTAGGTTAGGTGTTGTACTAAACACCTTCAGTACCAGCCCATTTAATTTTCATCAAAAAAGGACAGTATCATTTCCTTAAAACTCTGGACTTATTTTTGTAATTACATCCATAACGCTCGTGACAAACATTATCTCAGCTGTTAATGAACAGAACACCAATCAAATACCAGCCTTATCTCCTCTCGGTAGAGTTTATCATGTGGCACGTATAAACTAATTAAATGCAAATAAGGGTGTTGCACTTGTCGATATAATTCAGCGTTTATCGAATGCTGAGAGGGCTATTCTTGAATTGCAAAACAAATCAGAATACTTTTTCTTGAAAAATTAAATAATTAATTATTAGAAACTACTTTTTCTTTTGGTGAGGGATTTTTTTAATAAAATTACTTAAACATAAAAAAAACTTTTAGTAAAAGTCCAGTTTAGGAATTTTAAACTTTTTCTATATTTTTTTAGTGTGATACGTAACTTAACGTTTTAATAAGAATAACTCATTTTTAGGGTTACGTACCAAAATGGTACAAAAGGAACCCTTATGGTGAGACTTCATTGTCTGTCTGTCTGTCTGTATGTCACAGCAGGTTTTCTCAGCAACTACAAATGCTATCAACTTGAAATTTGCCATAGTTGTACAACTTGCTTGCCCGCATCTATTTGTAGTAAAAAAAATATGAAATTAATTTTATTAATAATTGAAAAGGGGTCTAGAATGGGGGGTTCAAAAATGAAAGTGGTTCGATTATAGCAAATGGGGTTTCATATGAAAAGTCTTAATCTGCACATTTCAAAACTATTTTTTTGAAAATTTTCTGTGATGTACTTTTTGATTTATAGCCAAAAATGTACAAAAAATTACCGTTCCCCCCCCCTTTATCTCCGAAGTTTATTAATCAAAAACTCTGAAAAAAATCCTGACGTATAGATATTTACTTATATTTTCTGGGAAAAATAAAATAAAGTGTTCATTATTTACAGTTTTTGAGAAATAACAAAAAACTAAGAAAATCTGTATTAAAATTTAGGCTAGTCAAAATCGACCTTATTGCCTGGAAAATAAAGCTTATAACAAAATGAGTATTTTCTTTTGCGGTTACCAAGCATATTATCTTCAATACGGAACCCTCGGTGCGCGAGTCCGACTCGCACTTGACCGGTTTTTTTACCAAAAGTAGTCCAGCACCCAAAAACTTGATTACTATTTTTAACTTAATCGGGCTCTTTTTCTTTTGCCTATTCTGCGTGTGAAACTTATCGGGTTATAAATATCAATTTTTTTAGACAAGTTTTAATGACGTTGGTAGCAAAGGTCGCACGACATAATCAGCAAGCCATTGACTTAAAATCGTGATGCGACCGAACCGCTCAAGGCACTTCACGCTGGGATGACCTTCTCAATATCATGATTTTAATTGATTATTTTTGTTGAGTAAAAAACCATTTACGTTTATTATATTGTTGTTTATTATATTTTATAACTTGTTTAAGAAATTAACGCTTTTAAGTGTGTTAAATTAAAATTACACTAACATTTATTTTCGGAAGAAAATCTAGAGAACCAAATGGGTGCTCAGAATTGGTCAACGAGCACATGCCTTACTTGACCCTCACCATACCAGCAAACAAGTTTTAACGACTCGTACAAATATACAAATCGCTACGCGAATTTAACTAGTATTTATTAGTACCTAAAGGTTGAAAAGCGACGCAAAATTCAAAATTTTTCAATACGTTTGCAAATAATACCTTAGCAGTAAAATATACTATTTATTACTCGTTTTGAGAATAGCCCTCGGTTCGCGTGTCGCTCATCTCAGCGCTATCTAGTTTATGGTCGTGGCGCGTCGCGTATCGAGTCACGTGTTAATTGCCGTTCATCGATATCGATGTTTCTGGTAATGGTGCGGCACTGCTTCTGGATACATATTAAAAACAAATTGTCTGGTTTTTTTAATTTGATAATTATTATTATTATCAAATAAAAAACGTGTGAGGATATCTTTCATAGTGATATTTCAATTGATGATATTTTTTAGTGTTTCTGTTTTTTTTATGCCTTCACACATTTTACATTATACCTTGGTCATCCGTGACAAGTATTAAATTATCATCACACTGATTGCTAACAATAAACATTTAAATTGTCGTATTATCCTATTTAAGGTCACCAAAACAATAAAAATACGATACATCTTATAAAATAAACCAACATAATTAGCCATTTCAAATAAAACCATTTAATCCATACACACAGTAGCATAAGCATTATCAGTAAGACACGAGACAGTGTCACAATTCACACGAGTCCAACTGTAACCGCGACAAAACATTAAACAAAATAAAACCTTAACTCCATTAAACATAGCTCAGTCCTGATCAAAATTTATACGTCCATGGCACAAGTTACAGTAGTTAAAATTGATCTTAATCGAACTAAATTTAAGGTTGATTTTTGTTTTATTACTTTGAAGTTATCAAATCACGTGACAAGATTGATGTATGTCAATGGTATCTTCACGCTAAGTGCTTAAGATGGAGGACCAGAATGCAAATGATGCTGTTAAGAGATTAAACATATTAGTACTATGCTAGTACCTAAATAATTTAATAAATTAACAAGTAGCACTGAATCTGTAAAGATTTACTAGTATGTAAAAAAAAATGTAGAGCCGTAGTCGTCTCCTTTTTTGGTAATGTCAGAAATAACTGTCAAATTAAAAGCATAATATTTTTTAACCAGAAATATTATTAAACAACTTTCTAAACTTCTATAGCAGCATTTTCAGCGTTTTTTTGAAATGTCAAACGGTTTTCTTATTTAAGTATAATTATTAAATAAGGTATAAGGATTGCAAGGAAACATTGTTAGAATACTTAAATACCTACCTATTTAAAACTCTTAAATACCACTCACACAACTAAGAATATGCTGACGCTTAAATGTACGCTGCGCCTATTAAAATTCAAATAGGTAGGTATAGGGTATCTTTAATGTAAACTCAGAAAAAAAAAGTTTTTAGGCATGTTTTAGGTTATATTTTGTTCTGCGTTGACAGCTGTCAAAGCTGTAAAATTAGAACGGTGCCACTTCAGATGACACTCATGTTCGTAAAACATTTTCAAAATGAGTGTATATTGGTGCCTACACTTTGCATAGCCTGTCCCTTTTACACCAGCCTGTGTGGTTTCATCCAGTTACCGCGTCACAAGCATAGCTCTGTAACAAATTATATCCATCTAAGTATTCTCTTCTGACCTTATATTCTACTAATACTATAAAAGTAAGACGTCATGTAATTTATTTTCAATTATGAAGGAGCTTAATTAACGCTATATCAACCTAAATTACCGTCTCTCTGGCGTGAGGTATCTTTAAGAAATGTCTGGCATTCAAGCTACTACAAATATTCCTTATCAGGCCGCATTTCAACAAAAAACGAAACAAACTTATCCAAGATGTAAAATGACACTTATTAAGACCTTATTCCAAATATGTCAAATCGGCTCTTAGAAGATACAGGGTGTTTAAGTTTACGACCAAAAGCATCCAAAATGTCTGTACAACATCAAACATTAAAATAACCTGTCAAAACCAAATAATAGTGCCCTTCGCAGTCCTGAGACAAAGCGAACTTTTATTTCAATGGTCTAAAACAGAATCTAATTAACTGGAAGGGCTCTTAATTAGTCCCCATTGTGGCTGACAAGAGAACCGGCCATTTTGGTACAACCTTCCTTTTTGCGCACACTGCTGCTTCGGTCTGCGAGCGAGATAAAAAAATATTGATACACCTGTCATATAGACTCCACTATTATCACAAATAGTAGTATTTATATATATATAACAAATGAGTTATTTATGATGAAATTTAGACATGGTTAACTAGTGTAACTAGGGTCTTTATTCGGCATTGCTTACAAGATTTTAATTAAACGATCGATTTCTATATTGTTAATTTTATTATTATTTTACCTGTGACAGAATATGGCAATGCTTCGGCACTGCATGTATGTTGCATTTTGTAATGGGCGGAAAAAATAGGCAATATTGTAACTTTTATACGTAGAGCATGTTTAAAAATGTTTTTTTTCTCGATACGTAAGTTTACATGCAAAGCAAATATTATGGCTCTTATTTAGTATATCTTCAAAAATAACGTTAGGAATTCTTCTTGCAATTTTGAGTGTACACTATTTAACAAAAATACATGTAGAAATGTTAACTATTACTGTGTTTTTAATTAACTAAACTACAAAACGGTTTGCCCCTTGCTCGCCATTTGGACTGTACAGTGTGTCCCCCAAATGTTTGGGCAACAAATCAAAACAAAGCTTTAAAAAACGTTTAACTAAATCATCGTCCCGAAAGCGCTCGCTTTAGATAATTATAGGCTTGCTCTTTCGTTCCGCGGAACTAATCAACGGATGCGTGTGCCCTCTCACTCGTTAAGACTTTTGGAAAAAGGTGGGTATTACTGATGCTCACAGTACTTATCTTTTACAGATGGCCTTTCACTACACACGTTTCAACACTGAAGGATCTTTTGGGGCAATTACTCCCCTCTATCGCACTCAGCTGCTCGAATTTGTAGGTTGCTTAATTGAAAATGTTTTCTAAATTATCATTGCTCATAATGTTCATCACTAGTTACAATAATTAGTTAATTTTAATTTCCATTAACCCAAAAGAAATAACAGACTAACATGCATATTTTTGAAACAGGAATATAAAATAAATAACACATAATTGAAATATTATGGTGTTGTATCTGCAATAATTACCTATACAGGGAAACTAGACAAAACTATGTCATTTTAACCCTATAAAAAAGTTACAAGGTCGTTTAACAACAGTAAACTTAGAGAAACCACAGTTTATCTGTGTCACAGGCGCGATTATGACAATTACAGCCACTGACAGAGCTGTCTTCATTATATGCAAATTTTACAGCACCCTGTGTAATCGCGACGTAATTGTAAGGCGAGGACAGTGGGGTAGTATGATTGAGTAACTTACATACATTATGATTTGAGAAATATTAATCGTTTCTGGTTTAGGCCTAACATATTTTTTTCTAAGTTGATAGCCTAACTTAGGTTCGATTAACGATAGCGGAAATAGGTATGTGATAAGCATACATATTTGTTTACTAATAATTATAAGTAAGTTTTTTTTTTTTTGACTTGCCTATGTTTATTATTGACTTATTAGGTACCTGCCAGGGGCCTAGAGATTAGTTTGGGACTAAGCCAATTTATTTATTATTTATTATTAATACCACTTTATTAAAGTTTTAGCGGTAGTGCAGTCGTAGGTTCACATTTCACAGAGCACAAACTTTGTATTAGAGCACGAATGAAGAGTGTATCACAAATATATGAAACTTAAAATAATACAAGCGCGTTTAAAGTAATAGAACTATAATTTTCTTAAAATAGCTACCTAAATTGTCAAATTTATAACTATCTTGCTATTACAATCAGCAGCTTTACAATTACAATGTAATTTAATATATATTAAATTGTTATTAATTTAAATTATCATCCGTGAGTTTAGAATAACTTTCCTCTAAAGAATGTGTCCTGCAAAGAAAATAAAGAATGTATTAAAGTTCTCTTTATCGATGTGGATAAACGTAGATAAAACAACTGTCACTTTCTACAGATTATTTTAGTGTAAAAGCGACGGATGCTTTATCCACCGCAGACAAAGTTACTACAATTATACTAAAAAGGTGTTGCTCTTAAACAGACCAGAGGCCCTAGCCAAGATGCGAACGCTACTAACGTTTTTCCTTTTTATCACTCAAAATGTATGAGATGACAGTTGACCACGTGGTTTACCGCAACGCACGATAATGTCATCCCATACATTTTGAGTGATAGAGGGAGTGAGGGCCTCAGTTTGCCATTTTAGGTCAAGCTCCCTCGCTCATAGTTTTACAACTTAATGGCAGTCTAGATGCGCCGCAAGATATGCGCAAGAGTACAATGCAGCGGCTGTAACTCCATGGCAACAAATCACTACTATTACGGTTACGGGAGCAAAGAATACGCTTCAAATAATCAAATCAAATAATTATTTTTTGTACCAGTACGGCTAGCACAAGTTGTATTGTCTCGCTTGTCGCTCATTGCGTCTCTTTAATATTGGTTCAGACTAGATAGAAGAGGATATCTGAGCGACAAACAAGTCGCAATTCCTCTTCTGGTACTGTGTTACTTTTCATCTGATGATACACACAAGCAGCTTCACTTTACCCAAAACATTAACTTAGTAATCCATAATATTTATTAATAACATATTTAAGAAAATAAGTGATCATAAACTACCGTGAACTGATCTGTGCCTTGTTTACGTCATTCAGCTGAAACCATTCAAAAGGCCACCAACGATTTTGTACACAATTTGTACACAATTAAATACTAAAATAAAAAAGCAACAGCAACCTGGAAGCTTAGGACCACCACATCCGCTTCCTACCAACGTGTGGCATCTATTTCGAGGTTGGCAACATTGTCACAAATGGCGACAGTGTTTAGGCGCCAACGCGCGTGCCTCCCCTGTAAACACTAATCGTTCCACGTTCAAATTTCAAAACAACGGAACTGGACGTGACGCGGTTTCCGCTGATACGGTTTTATATTTTGAATTTGGAAACTTCATACCGTCAGTAAGGGTTGCCAGTGTCGAAAACATAAACGTTTTGTTTTTGAATGAAATTAACTTTTAACTTAAGCATAGAGTTTTTTGTTTTGTGTTTCTTCACATTAACAAGTAATCCGTCATAATCATTGTTATTTGCGTGTTAAAACAAAACAGGAGGATGCCTTTTATGAATGTTACCTACTTACTTACTTACTTCATGATAGAGTATCTGAATTTTTCAGTCAGCATGGAAATTCTGTTGAAGTACACTATTCTTTTTAAACTGGCCTACTTGACTAAGAAATTAAGAGTTAACATAACGCTAACACAATACGATAACATGGCAAAAGCAATATTATTTTCCTAGTAGAATAGCGCCCCAGACCTCAAGTCATATCATAAGAAAAATGATTCATAAAAACATTTCTCTCATCAAGCGTTAGCTCGTCAGCGAATTGTTTTTAAGAGAACGCCCTGCAGACAGGGTTTTATGCTTCGGTTGTCGCTTCAATAAATTTCAAAAACACCGTTCTCACCGTAACCCTAACTTAATGTCCACAATAACTCAAACCAAAAACAAAAGTTATTATGTCGCGTTCACAGCCAATGGCGAAATTCATTTAAAACTGTCCATAAAGGGTTCCGAAAAAAGTTAATCATGGACCTTTTGATTTAAATAGATTCCTGGGACCCCGATAGGCGGGGACACACATATGAGTTTTGGTCCCTTTGCCTTTTTTACGTCTGGCAACTAAATTAAATTGACCTTAGGCTTGAATATTGTGAAGGTTTTAATTTTTGACGAGACGTTTTTTTTTAAATAATTACTGGGCCTTTGAAGGTTTCACCGAGGTTTGTTTTTGACATGTTTCTCGTTAGTGTTACTTTAAAAAAAAAACAGATTTTTATTTTTTATACACATACTTACTGCATTTTTTATAGAAGGTATATTATTGGTTACACTTATAATTAGACTGGTATTTCATTACTTTTAACCATTTGGGATATTTCTGTGTTTTTATAATATAAAAACTCAGAAAACGGCTATCTATATTATAGTTAGCCTTTTTTTCTGGTAGACAGATTTCACAGACTTGTCACTACGAGATACTTTCCAGCGGTCTTATAAGATCGTGTTTATCGATGTGGATAAACGTCGATAAAACATCTGTCACTTTCTGATCAGTACGTAAGTGCAAGAGTAACGGATGCTTTATCGACCGCGATAAAGGCGACAATAGTACGGGAGCTGGTGTAAAAAAATATCCATCAACATATCCAATTCAGTGACTTTAGAGCAAAATGTGTCTATAATATAAGCTTGCGTGTGACTTTGTTGATTCTGCCATTAGACACACATAATAAAACAATAATCAAATCTAACACAAAAGGAAATTATTAAAAAAACTTTCTAACCGTGACAAAATCTCAGCGAAGTCCAAAGTCACCGAGACGTGGGCGTGTCGTAGAAAAAGTCACTTAACCGAATTAATTTAACTAAAGTCAACCTTAAAGTAATTGTAATAGAGGTGATAAGGATTCTAAGTAGTTAGTGATGCTTTTATAATGTCTAGGAGTGGGCGGACATTAGACGGAGTAGTTGTGATTATGTTTTTAGGGCTTTTTACACAAATTGTGCATGTGTAAGGTTGACTTGTAAAAAATAATAATAATAAATATCAGGGGATAATGTCACACCAATTGTCCTAGTCCCAAACTAAGCTCTAGGCTTGTACCTACTATGGGTACTAGACAACGATATAAATACTTTTATACACATTGTTAGTTTATTTATACATTTGGTTAGTTTTATAAAATATGATTTAAATAGATACTGTATGTTTAAACTTGAAAATTTTTAAAGTGCCCGTTTTCTCTGCAAGGGGGTTTATTATTTACATTAACCACGAATTATACTCCCCCAGACCGAAAATATCAAGAATGAATTTATTTTAATACATTATTTACGATGATTATTAAATAAACATGAACAAGGACGAGTGTGTTTTCTGAAAATAGTGAATCGTGACGTCATGTTTACTGTTCTATAAAATTTGGACATAAAAAACGTTAATTTGTTGTGTTTTTCAACATCGCTATCATCCCTATTATTTAACTCTTAAACCCAAAATCAAAACATAACATAGTATTATAAAAATCACCCTAACGATGCTTTGGGTAAACATTATAATATTTATAATAAAATCCTTAACTACAAAAACATGCAAAATAGTGCCAATGTCAATTCAATTAAAAGTAATTAAAATGCAATTTTAAATCAAAACCCGATTACCGTCCGATAAGCACGAACAAAGGAAAAAATTAACACCAACGATAAATAAATTTTATTCACACAATTCTTCTCTATGGCGACAAAAGGACATCTTGTTCGATATTTGAATAATAACAACAAAAACTTTACGAAATAAATTATAACCCTTATTATAAGTGCTATAAAGTTGAATATGACTTCTTATAAATGTAAAATAAATATTGTTACGTGGAAAACACAAAAATCACTTTTTCATTCTAAAACAACTTTGAAAACCTTATTAACTTAGCAATACGGACTTAAATATTTATTAATAACCGAAAATTTAAGATAGTTTTACTACAATTTTATTTTTGCACACGACAAAAAATCAACGCAACCATATCCTTTTACAAATAAAGGTGATGTTCACATAAGTTAGGCATACAATAAACATTGGTATAAAAAAAACAAAAGGCAATTTGCATAAATTGTACATAATTAGATGCAAATACAATGGTCGTGCGACATCGTGACAATTATGAAGGTCGCGATAAGAATCTGAGGCATTGTGACACGGTTGAACACATCAGTACCGAGGGCTCGATGTGGAGTCTATTTTTGATAGAAACGGAGAACCCTGGGCACAGTGAGGTCTATTAACTGACCTTGTGCAGGGTCCGTTCAGATCGCTAACCTCAGATTTTCATCTGAAAATGCAGAATAAATTATAAAAAATTTAAAACATTACAACATCGAAATTAAATCTATAGATAAGAAGGTAGGGAAAATTGCTATTCAGGTTTACTCCTACGAATTGCCAACGAATGGTTTTTTGTATTTCTTAGTAAGGAAGAACGATATCACGCCTGTCGTTGTTCAAAACAGTGATCCTAGAAGGAGTTATTTAAGTTAGTTGCAATAACCAGACAGTTGCAATTACAAGACTTCACCCTATTCCAACTTTTTTAGTTATCATCAGTGAAACAGATTTGCACGAAAAATTTGGTCATGCTAATAACAAATTATAAAAGCGTAATGATCAGATCCAATAACAAGACATAATTTAGACGGCTGATTTCTCCAAAAGGTTTTAGAATTTCCATCACGACGTTGTACAAATCAGGTGTATCCCAATTGTTGCAGAAACTGCTATTATTTAGTAGGCGAAAAACAATAACGTCATTAATTTTACATTATTATGCTATTATTTAGTAGGCGAAAAACAATAACGTCATTAATTTGATATTATTATTAATAGAAAGTAAGACCGTGTTAAATCAAACGAGCCCACAATGCCGGTTAATCTATAAAACATACCTAGTTAACTTTTGAACTATCCCCTTTGATAACCAAATTACTCAGAAAATTTGTATTTCCGTAATTGAAGTGTAACTAGACTACTTGAAAACGAGCAGCGATCGGTCAGTAAGTTCAAAAGAGTTCTCTTAAATAATTTACTGACGCGATTGAATTTTAACCCATGTCCAAATAGGTAATGTTTGAGCGTTTTCCAAAAAAAGCGCACATAGTTAAGGACTTCAATTAACACACGGTAATTTTTTCCATTACGTTACAATAATTAACTATATTTCTCATTAAAAAAATAGTGCCATCTCAGACAAAACTTCTGTAGCAAATAGAACCATTGTACAAACGAGTGAGGATTGCAACTGCTTCTGTTATTGAATGTGAGATACGGCCTACTGGCGTATGAGGGCAGTACATAAATATTCAAACTAATTATCGTGACGTAATGGAAATGTGTTAATTGAAGTCCTTAACTATGTGCGCTTTTTTTGGAAAACGTCCGTTTACGAATTAATAGGTGAACCAGTGAACCTTCGATGAGCCGTGTGTAGTTTTATGAAGAAATACGTATGAATACGTCAAAAGAAGGAGGGGACACCTACTACCCACAACACTCCTACTGCTGTTACTGCTACGATATCAGTTATAAGTTCATTAGATTACAAAATTTCTGTTTCTAATAGTAAACGATTATCCTAATTAGTTAACGTTATGCAAAATGGTCTAACGTAAACAATTTAGCAATTAAATCTCAACTCTTTAGTATTACCTTTTATTGCGAGTTGTAATTTTTTTGGTTAGGTAATCGTTGTGGAGACATTTTTGATCAGCATTATTCAATTTAAGTTCCAGTTTCATGATATTTATTTACTTAAGTATGATTTTATACTGCCATCTCAATTAATGCCGTCAATTGAACTGGTGTGAATATAACACCTTCGGGCTTAGCACGCGAGGCGAGATTTACTGTCAGATTTGACGTTATCCATGAATTAGTGTCAATTAGCAATACCGAAAATGACACATGACATTAAATCCCACTTCAAGATGCTTAGTAATAAAAGGACTCAAGTCACACAAATTACACTTTTATTTAAAACCTTAAACGTTTACTCTTACGTTAGAATATGGAATAGACATATTTGACACTAAATCTCGTTTGACGAATTTTGACGTAAAATCCTTACCTCGCGTGCTAAGCCCGCTTATATTGTGTTCTTTAAAACACCATTTTCTATTTAAATTGTGTAATTATTACACAGAAGTTAAAAATATGTACATTTTTTAGTTACACCCTCTCTCCCTGATTCACAATGAACCTCTTCATCGAGTTCTTGTCTTAAGTGATTAAAACATATACCTACTTCGAATGCTCGAATTCTCGTGATCACGCAACACCAAACAAAAAAGGCGTTAAAGCTCATAGAGCAGGTTAAAAGCTATAAAAGCTGCGAATTAAGCTTGTAAAGCCGAGCTTTCAGGAAGCTGCGGCCTACATTTGGCAGTCGGAAGTATTTATTGGAAAATCTCAGAGTTATCGGAAGTTATAATTAAGTTGTGTTTTGTTTTTGATGATTACAGAGGTTTTGTAATGATTGACGTTGTAATCGGTAAGCTTGACGAATTGAACGACTTTATTGCATAAAGAAGCAAGATAAATGATTAGATACGTTACTTTTTTCATGTATGTTCAGTACAAATAATGTATTTTGAACATGTTGCTACATTTAACCCGACTAAATATAAGGAGGATAATATTTTTTTTGGAAAACCTACTAATATATTTGTTAGCAAATAATGATTTCATACACTAAGGGTGTTGATTCACAATAGCAATTTGTGTGTGAGCTCAATGACGAATTATTAAACGGTGAGCTAGTGTCTCGTGTGGTTATTGGGATAAGGCAGATCTTGGACGAGCTGAGGCCCTAAATAAGATGCTTTGCGAGAACGTAATATAAATGTAAATTCCATAATATTTTGAAAGTTTTCGACAACCGTTTACGTTAGCGTTAAGTATCTTGTCTAGGGCCACTGGTTCAATAACTTTACCTTCAAGTAAAGTTACTTTAATTAAACGAGGTATATCTTGTATGTACAGTCAACCAATTTGATTCCTAGGCCACTATTGACTTTGTCAATGTGACGTTGTATACCAAATCATAAGAAGTCTGTAACGTTTGGTTGTCAACGTCACTTTAACATAGTCCAAAGTGGCCTAGAAATCAAATTGGTTGACTGTACATAATATTATCTACGAACTACTTACATATCGTAAATAAAAGAACTCCACCGTGTCTAAGATAATGTTAGATACCGTTAATTTCTAAAATTCTTGGATTGGAGGTTCAGAGCTATTTTTATTTCTTTCAGTTTTACCCACGCTAAGTTAGTATGGGTCACTTGTATATTTATATCTTTATAATTATATTAATTTATAACTATGTATATACTTATACATTGGTTTTTCGGAAACATCAGCAACGTTTTTTAAGGAAATAACAAGCTCCCATTGCGGACTAGAAATCGATATAATGGTTTTCTTCGGGAAAATTCATTTGTTAGCTGAGTGACAACACTCAGGCTACATGCTACCCCCTTATTCACACCATCGCGACGATGACCGGTTGCCAGGTGACATTCCAGTGTACATGGCACAACTGATATGAATCCAACTTATATGAAAACTTGCTAACTCTGCAATGTATAGCGAATTGTCACATGTCATCTACCATTGTCAAGATGGTGGGATAGGGGATCCTGATTAATACGCAACGTTACCTGACATTGGGCGCACACGCAGCCCAGCTACATGTAATCCGTGAGTCAAGTACCGATGTAGCGACTACATTAAGACATAAACCACGTGTCGGATTCCTCGGCTTCGGGCAACATCGGCGACCGTCGGGCTATTTCGGTAAAAATAAATAAATATGCGCGGGCGCGTGGCTTGCGCGCTACGATCTATGGGCACTGGAAATGGCTTCTTTTTTCACTATTTCTGAACTTTTTACGTCCTAGTTGGCTGTATTAAATAACGTTAAAACGTTACCTATACAACGTCTAAGTTTGAAGCTGTAAAAAAAGACACTTAGTTTCTTCTTGCACTTTATATTTCAATTTAAGTTGACGCCATGTAATGTTCGCAGCGTCAATGTTTTTCAGGGTCCGGCCTGCGGGGATCCTTAAACATGCATAAATATGATTACATTTTTTTTATGTTTTGATATCGGTACGAGTATACGTGGTTTTAAAAGTGAGTAAATTTAAAGGTTTCATTACAAGTTGGTGGCGATTTGTAAAGTTATTGACTAAGCGCAATCTATGTTTTAAATCGTTGTATTGACTGATATGTTAATAATTTCTATTGTATTAATGGTGTTTATTGCAATTAAATTATTTAGTGTTCATACTCATAACAGTCAAATTGTGTAATGGTACAAAATCTTCACACTTGATCGATTTAGGTATACAATTAAATAGTAACCATATTTTCAGTGCTTTCAAATAAACCAAATCGTATCCAAATCGGTTCATCCGTTTAGGATGACGATCATGATGATGATGATGATACGATGGCACATACAGGTACACAGATACATATGTACGTTAAACTAATAATACTTCTCTGTATCCGTTGCTAGTAGAGTCGCCTTACACCTAAGTAGATGCACAATTTACGTTGTCGCTTTAACGCCTTTGGCAGATTAGTGCAGCAGTTCAAACATGATGTTAAAGTGACAAAGCACTAAAGTATGCAGCTACTTATAACGACCGTACGAAGTGTAATAGGCTCGTAAGGCCCACCGTACTACAAACAGGGAGTTCTTTGTGAGTGACACTTTGAATCTACCACCAAGGCAATAAAGTTCAATTACGTTTGTTCCATAATGCTATTTTCAGTGTAAGAAGATAGGAAAATTCCCATTGCGACATAGTTCAAATTCAATTGCCTTGATTATGTACATTACATCCTATTGGGCCTTTCGAGGATAGAGGTAATGCCTCATCTAGTAAAACTATATCTCCCGCAAACGACAACTCATCCCAATATAGCGGTACTTGATAACGACGGGCATGAGCTACGCGTCCGGCAAGTGTACCGCATATATTGTATATGTCGATCGAACGCCCGAAATAAGAATATACGCGGCGCGGAGCATACATGTGCTCTGGCAAGGGCTACGGATTTTTATAACAGGTTCATAGAAACGTAAAATTACGTAGCATAGGCTCAAAATTGACATGTCGCATATGAGCTAGGGCTGGTGGTATGGTTTTAGTGTTGGCCACTATCACCATCTTATCGTTTAACCCACCGCCAAGCAGCAGTGTTGGTATTGAAGTGTTCCGGTGAAGGGATAAGATGACTGGTGAAATATTAGCATGGATGCATCCCAACTTAACCCTCAGGGTTGGCAACGCATTTGCAGTCTTAGGATTGCAGTCTTCAGATTCCTCTTATTATCAGGTGGCCAATGAACTTAAAAAACTATCGACTAATTTGGCATCAGGGAGTTGCTCTTCATCCTGTTGACTCAAAGTAGTCAATTTATCGTTGTCTAGTTCCTTCGAGCATAGAGCTTAGTTTAGATTAGAATAATTGGTGTAAGATTGTCTACAAATTTGTATGACATCGTTACCTCATAGTAGACCTACATGCGGTTGAGATTATGGTCATTCCACATGTTAATCTAGAAAGAACTTAAAAATCTGAAACTTAACCTAGGTTTTTACATGGGAAGAGGGTATAGGTACATACCGTTCATAAACACTAGAAGTGCGTTGTAAGCCTTCAGAAACTGCCATAGAGATAATGAGAGGTTTAGAAAGAGGTAGGGATAAACATAAAGATAATAATCAGAGGTTTGAGCTACCCATAGTTTACATGCTCAGACCAGACAGAAGCAAAAATTTTTACTTTGTATTATATTCCGTTTATAAGCTCTGACAAACAAATAAACCACCAGGCTTAATACCACTAGGCTAAAGCTCAAACCAATTTGTATATGATTCACGTTTTTTAAGCGGTTTCTGTTTTTAAAGTCGAAGGTCGATCGATACAGAGACGCGCAACGTGCGCAGGAGTCGCGCTCACCTTGTTAGCTAGGGTGACCAGTACACCGATTTATGAGGGAACAAAAATAATGTAATAATGTATTCATACTGAAAGGTTGAAAAATGCACAGCCTAAACTACTGAATGTAAAAACGAGGATTTCGTGCACCATGATTGTGTTGGGCACTCGAATTCGATGTTACGTTAATCCTGTCCTATCCCTTTCTTTAGATCACGTCATAACTGTGGAGTACATGAGGTTAAGCTTCCAAAGTGTTTGTTTTTTTATTAATGTTTCAGGGTAACCTGGGTGAATGTGACGGAAGCGCAATGCCGTCGGCGGGGCGCGGAATTTTGCGCTGTGTTGGCATCGCGTTACGCGGGTGTCGAGCCCTCTGTGTGCCGTGCCAACCCTTTTAAGACCCTTTTCGGTATACCTAGTCTATTCACCATACTCATAAAAAGACATAATGGTTTGTTACGCAATGACTGATAACCGGAATCGCTGAAAAATATCCTGAAAATTACATTTTAGACATACAGTGGTGGCCACAAAATTGGTCGGTTGTCAAAATTGAAAAGTCATATTTGTATGGGAAATACGCAAGTGTCCTTAATTATGTGACCACCACGCTGTACTGTATGATATGATGATGGATGATGATGATGAATACACATACATTCAACCTTTTTAATTAACTTATTAACCCTTTCGAGCGCAGTACCGTAATTAGAGATCAATTAGCCATACTGCTTGACGTCTATAGACGTCACCGCGCCTGAAAGCGTGATAACATTATTCCCTTTACTATTTCATCCTCTATCTAAAGACAATTACTTACAGTCAGGTGTGCTTGTTATTATCATTCGCAGTCCGATTAGGACCAGAGTAGTGATTCTTTTAAAAGCAAAGGTGAGCGAACGCAGGAGTGAATGTCCAAGCGGCGAGTTTAAGTAGTCCCATCAAAGCGAACAAAACACATTTCAGCGCGTGTATTCTCAATTAGGCAGCCTTATACCTTCGAGAAGCCATGCTGCCAAATACACGCGCTGAAATGTGTTTTGTTCGCTTTGACGGGACTACTTAAACTCGCCGCTTGGTCATTCACTCCTGCGTTTGCTTACCTTTGTTTTTGAAAGAATCACTACGCAGGCAGATATGATGACGATGATAAATTTATTTTTTAACGAGTATTTTCTTACTGTATGGTCACAATACGTGGGAACGCTCTCAAGGGGCGCGTACGCATTGTTCGCGTCATTTCCGGGCGTCATCTGAAAATAACCGTTTTCGGTGCAAATGATTTATTCGATCGTTACCTTTAATTTGAAATTGTTTGCTTTCTTAGAGAACAGCAGTTGTGGGCGGTTCCTCTCATTTATTGTTGTTTTTTGAACTTGTGAGTTATCTCAGCTTGCTTGTCGATTTTTACAAAAGCCTCTATTCTACTGGGTAAAACAATATTGCCTTTGACATGTTATAGTGTTGTCAGTGTATTAACATGTCGAAGTTAATTTATAAAATACCCCGTATAATAAAGGGCCAGTGTACTTTCTGTATTTTTATATTCGTATGTAGAGATGATTTTTGAATCACTCATTGTAAAAACGTATACTTCTTGATTGTGCTATTCGGTGTTATTGCGAAAGACTAAGGAATAAACTGAACCTGGGAAAAGTACAAGCCTATAGCTTAGTTTAGGATTATGTTAATTTATGTATGATTGTCGCCTCATTTGTCTTTCAATTATGTCTATCTATACGTTCTATCCTTTTCCTTCTTTAAAGATAATAGGGCCTCTATTCAACTTGGTTTTAGCCTATATTGCTTTTATATTATAGCTCTTATTCACTTGACTGAGTTTAAGTGTAAAAAAATACGAAATAATAGCAAGATGCTAAAACATATTGGAAACAAGATTAAATTCCTAACACTTGATAAATATCTTGTCAAGTGTTGTAAAAAACAGCCATATGCAAATACTTCGCTATTCATTTAAATACAAATAAACTAATTTCTAATGTCCATGAACGTCATAGATCTATTTAAAGTCTATCTCAAAATCGAATTCACGACTTCTTACAAAACTAATGACACCTTTACAATAATTCATTTCGCGATAACATTTATAATATAACAACTTTTTTACATCCATAACAATGGAGGCAGACGAAAATTGCCTTTGTGTCTCGGCGACATATCATAAATAGTCGATAATACTTTATTTACCTTTAAAACAACGAGAAATGAACCTTAAAGTTAACATAGTAAAGGTTTACTGAAAGACTGACATATGTTTGTAAAACTACATGACAAAGTCACAGCTCCATTAAAATCGAAAATAAAATTCAACTATATTTATAGCAGTACAAGGTTGATAATAGATTAAGAACTACAACAGGTTGACTTTAATAAAAACAACAAAAGGCACCGGCTCGCTCAAAAAGCCTTAATCGATTATAGTGTATCGATTATAACGTGAATCGATTATCGGCGGTGTCACCCGCAACAAATCGGACCACAGACAATGGTATTTCTTCATCAGAGACAAAAAGTGACGCGAAATATGGATTATGGAGGGTAATCTGTTACTATACAGCGTGTTCTTTTATTGTAACAATAATTTTGTATACGCGGCAATTTTTAAAGAGGTTTCTTTGGATTATTCTGGGCCTGTAGATAAAAAGAAACTAGGTCGAATTAGAATAAGCTTAAGACGGTAAAACTTCAGATAAAATATTGAAAGGGGCCTATCGTAAGGTTGCGCTTAGTTGACATCAGGTTTGTATTTTATAGTTCAGTTTGTAACGTGATAGATAGAAAAAAATAAATCAGATGACAGTCTGTGATTTTGTACAAGGAGTCTTAGTTTTAGTGGTATCTACCAACAACAAATAGTTACCTATATCTACAATTTTGAGTCTGTTACAACTTGACTTAAAAAGTCATGGTTTGCCGCATATTTTATACCTAGAAAACACTTAAAAACTGATTTTAAAACGGACCTTTTTATAAAAATTTACATCAGACAAATCTCGCCAAACAAATAAAACAAGAATCTATAAATTAAAAAAAAAAAATGTTAATATTTTATAATCACCCTGTACGCTGTCCATGCGTGTCGCCAGCGGGTGGGAGCGGCGCCGGCGCAGCCTTTGTTACAATGCTCATATTAAGTTTATAAGAGGTATTGGACAATGGCTGCTCTTGGTTTGAGTGTACAAGGCTATATGGCTAGAGTATTGTAATATAAACCGAATATGGACAACGCAGTTAGCCTAGTTGGTTGTGACCCTGCCTACGAAGCCATGGTCCCGTGTTCGATTCCTGGTTTGAACAAATATTTTGTGCGATGACCGCTAGTATTTTGTTCCTGATTCTTGAATGTTTTGTACGTACCCGCCCTCGCTTCGCTTCGCCACGACGCGTTAGCCTAGTTGGTAGTGACTCTGCCTACGAAGCTAGCGGTCATGGGTTCAAATCCCGATAAGGGCAGATATTTGTGTGATGACCGCGAATATTCGTTCCTGAGTCATGGATGTTTTATATTTCTCTATATAAGTATTTATATTCGTTGTCTAGTACCCATTGTACAAGATGGTACAAGCCCAGAGCTTAGTTTGGGACTAGTTCAATTCGTGTGACATTGTCCCCCTGATATTTATTTATTTTATTTAATATTGGTCAGGTAGCCTTAGTTTCAGCAATAGCCTATCATAGTTCACCAATCCATATCAGTTCTTCATAGAGCATATTATTAATGTTCCCTTCCTTCTTAAATATTTCTACATTAACTGGTGGTTGTCCGTGGGAGCATACTTCTATAGTGTGAACTAACGGACAATCACCGGTTGGTGTCCCATCACTTTACTAAGTTAAACTTGTCTTAGGCCTCTGCCTTCCAAAGGTCCGGAACTTCCATAGTTCCGTGATTCGTAAATACATTCAAATAAGTAATAATAAAATCTCTAAATAAGTATGTTTCTTATTTATTTATTTAATCGTATGGCAGTTGATGAGTCGCTTATAATGTATACAAAAAGATATTCCAATAATTTGTTATTTATGTTTCTTAAAACTCATAGTATGCCTGTAAAGCCTAGAGCTAAGGGGCTAGGTCTGTGAGATCATCCCGTAATATTTATTATTGATATTAATTTTATTAGACTAGGTAAGTATGGAATGCATGCAAGCTAACTTTTTGAATTGTTAGTCGCTTGGCCTCCGCGTTTATTAATATGTTTGCCATAAACAACAAAAGTACTAAATGATTAGATTTAAAAAAAACCAGCCAAGTGCGAGTCAGACTCGTAGAGATAGGGCAACGTATACTTCTTGTATGGGGAACCCTTTTATTTCAAATAATATCATCTATTTGTATATATTTGTGAACAGTCACCAGCAATAATAATATTATTTATTATCCAAAATTGGGGACAAAAATATCTGACATACTCTTATACCTCTAGTAATAAAGACATGTCAGATATTTTTGCGTAACTTTACAAGTACTTACGACTAGGTGAACTTAGAAAGGTTAAAGGCGGCTACTTTAACAAGAAAATAGCAGCGAAATCCAAAGCAAAACAACGTAAAAAGCTTTCACACAAGACTTTCTTAAATAAAAAAAATAAAGCGCATCGTTTTAATCGTGTCCATTAACGCGGATCGCGTCGAAGCTAAATTAACCGTTTCAGACGACTTGTCAGTTGTCACTTGTCACTTTGAAATCCCACCGCACCATCACAACCTATTTCCAACCATAACTCAACAACATCAAGGTTAAAATTGAGTTAAAGTGTTTTAAGGACTTAGGTCTCTTTGCTGTGACATTGTCACTTGTCACATAGAATGTTACCCATAGCGACACATTTGTATTTAACTTTAGTTGAATGTGTTAAGGTTGGAATTTGATTGGCTTTTGAGGTATAGTTACGTTGTTTTGTGTGACATGTCACGTTTAAAAGCTTCGCTCTCTGGTGTTAGGTGACCGTTTTGCCGGCGGTCGGTGACTTATTGGATTATAAATGGATATAAGATTATGTTTATTTAAGTTTAACACGGTTTGGGTGGGCAGGAAATTAACTAGGTTAAGTTATTTTTAACTTTATTTTATTGCCAGCTGGACAAACGTTTCATAGCGCTAATGGCTGTTTAGCGCCTTTTGTCATTTTCTAATCCGCTTAGAAAACGATATCATGCGAATAAAGGCAAAGTTTCATGACAAACAACTCTCAACAAAATGTGTGACGCTTGGATTTTAACCCCCTTATTTGTAAGCGTACAAACCACAGGCACAGGTAAGTACAAACCTATTTTAGGAAGTACCTATGCACTGAAAAAAAAAATTGGTCGATTCTAACAAGATTGTGATTGTTGTGCATAAGCGTCTTGATTCCATACGAGCCTGACAAGACGCTAGATACATCAACTAAGACGTTAGAGACATCAACCCAAGATGTTGGTTGAATCACTAAAAAAATTGCTGTTGTCACTATTGTATTAATTTTTTGTCAACTAAAAAAAAATCTCTCTCTGTTGGCTCTCATTTTTTCGAGTGTGCTTTGTCACTTTCGAACGTCACAATGAAAGATAAGGCCAAAGTATATTTTAAGCATACTTTAGCTTATGTTGTATATAATACCCACAAACAATTTAAAACATTTAATTTTATATACGTTTTAGTTACATAACTATTGCCACATAAACTAGAATCCTCCATCCCAAGATTGTCCCAAGCACAACAACCGACCAAGCAACTCTTGCGCATCAAAGCGGCCGCCTCATCAGCCGCCATGATTCTCAAAATCTGACGACACCAACACTCGAGATGACAATATTGTAGCAATTACAGTGATTGAGGTGTGAGCCGGCGGATCAAAGCCGATGAGTAAAAAAGTCATGACGTGTCACTTTTAAGTTTTAGTTTTTAATTGTGTTGGAATGCGGCTGTTAAACGGTTGAGAAGTGTGAGGTGACGTTTTGTTTGTCACTCTTTTGTGTTTTGACCAAAGTACCTACCTAGTTACCTCATTTCTGTTTGATATGAGCAAGTACCTACAAATTTGAAGACGCAGTTAGCCTAGTTGGTAGTTAACCTAGCACATGTTGTCCGCGACTTGTTTGTCGCTCGGATCTCCCTTTCTTTCTAGTATGTTACGATAGAGACGCACTGAGCGACTAGCGTGGAAATACAAATTACTAAATACAAATCAGCTACCCGTGCTGGGTAAAAATATGCCGCGTTTAAAAATCGCTTCCATTCCATAATCAGGGGACGCTCTCACACAAATTGACCTAGTCCCAAACTAAGATCTAGGGCTTGTACTATGGGTACTAGACAACGATATAAATACTTCGTACCTACGCGTAGAATTAGTTTCCCCGCTACTCCCCCTATTTCTTCCCAGTGGGGATCGATTTTCGGAAAATCCTTTCTTAGTGCTCACTTACATCATGAAAGGAACCCCTGTACCAAATTTCAAGTTTCTTGGTACAGTAGTTTCGGCTTTGCGTTGATATATAAGTCAGTCAGTTTTGCCTTTAATATATATAGATTAAATACTCGACACTCAAACTGACGTTAAAGTGTATCAGCCGTCTGCACCTACATTATATTATAGAAGAAAGGACATGATGATGGTTAGCACTCACCGCTATAGTGTATTCAAGCCACGAAGGTGCGCCCCACCTGTCAAATCGACATTGCACGGTTTTGTCAATACCTATAGAAACATTTAGTAGTGGGGCGGCACTTCGTGAACGTAAAACACTATAGTGTACAAATGCCCTTAAATAAATCCCAGCAAATATCAGAGGAATTATTTTAAATATAAAAAAAACAATGGTTTCTTACCTTATTTCACACAAACTTAACTAGCAAAACTTAAAAAAAAAGCTCTCAAAATGTGTCTCTAATCGCGCCTGTTCCAAAACGATGACATTGCAAAAGCTGACCACATTTTCCATTCCGCTACTACATCGTTATACTAATCGGAATAAGGTTGGAATTATTTAAATTGTATGGTACACGGAATATAGATCACACTTGTCAAGGTTTTTGTAAGGACCGTTATTAAAAAAAACAAAGGGCATGTCCGAGGTTGAAAAAAAGGGACGGCATGTTAATTTTGCATGAAATGACTTGGAGCTTGACATGTCATGGTGGATTTTTTTATAATTGTTTTTGAAAATGATTTGAGTAGCGTTTTATAATTGGTGAAATTTAAAACTGAACAAGGCTGTTTCTAATATTCATACCAGAATTAAACACACATTTATTTACTGCCAGTGTCCCATTTCACAAAGCTGCAAGTTACAAACTACAAGTGGAACTCTCTTTCTAGCAAAAGGAGTTAGAAAGAGACTTCCGCTTGTTATTTGTAACTTGTAGCTTCGTGAAACGAGCCTCAGGAGTGACACCAGTGGCTCGTTTCACGAAGCAACAAGTTACAAATTACAAGCGGAACTCCCTTTCCAGCAAAAGGAGTTAGAAAGAGACTTCCGCTTGTAATTTTATAAAGCTACAAGTTACAATTTTACAGGTCTAAACTGGCAACACTGTTCAAATGGCTGGTTGTCATTGGTCGAGATTGTGTCAAATGGAAACTTGTAGCCTGTAAATTGTAATTTGTAGCTTTATAAAACAGGCCCCAGGCAATACCATACTTAAGTAAAACTGATTGCTGCATTGGAAGACTTTTTCATATTTCTACATGGATATTAACATCATCAACGAAGTGTGTACCTTACACCCGTATTCACAAACGTCGCTATGAGGTCTCACAGTGCTCACGAACGCACAGGCTGGTTCAAATCGTCTCATAAACAAAAGGTTGGTCAAAAAGGACCAATCACAAAGCTGTGTTGAACGCAGTGCTTTTACTCAGTGAAGGATCCCTTAAGTATTGTTTGTGAACACTCACCTTCAATTTGCCGACCATATTATTGTCAAGGCTTAGGCATTGGGGGATCTGTGTACAGTAGGCACAATGCTCGATGACCATAGTAGAATTTCTCAACAAGTGGGTCTTAAAATAAATATGGAGAAGACAAAGATCTTGTCAGATTCCCACGTAGCACCTACTCCCTTTCAGAGTTTAAAACTCTACGTTTGAAGATAGGTATAGTTGGTTTTATAAGTAGCTGCTTACTTTGGTACCTTGTCACTTTAATGCCTTTTACAGATTAGTACAGGGTTCAAACATGACGTCAAAGTGACAAAACACTAAGGGCCGAGTTCACCAACAATTAAACGGACGGTTAGCGGTTTAACGGTTGTCAAATATGTATTGACTAACAGCTGATTAAGACTTAACCGTCTGTTAAATTGGTTGTTGAACTCGGCCGTTAATATTCAGCTTTATATAAGGCCGTACCTGACAGAAAACCATAGAGTTACAAAGATAGAACTTCGAGAGAGAGAGGTCATTCGACGAATCCTACTCGGCTGGGCATAGTTCGGAGTCCAGTAAGTAGGAGCAGCTGCTATACCTCTCCTGGTGTTGCAGGTGTCCGCATGCGGACAGCGGTGATCACTTCACATCAGTGGCATGTTTTATAAAGCTACAAATTACAATTTACAGGTTACAAGTTTCCATTTGACACAACCTCGACCAATGACGTCCAGCCATTTGAGCAGTGTTGCCAGTTTAGGCCTGTAAAATTGTAACTTGTAGCTTTATAAAACGTGCCTCAGGTCACCCGATAGATTGATTCCCCCGTCTAGCGTAAAAAAAATGGGAATTTTGTCTCAAGTCTGCAGACAGCAAAAGGTAAAATAAAAAAACAATAAAAAATAGAAACCTATTTTAAATTGAATTGAATTTGACAAAAACTAAGCTACATTAGATCAGCTGTCACCATCATCTGCTAAAGACGATTTTGAAACATTCACTGCCGCCTAACCTTCAAATGTATGTGATTTTGACACATCAGTGGTGTCACCGGCGCCAGACATGTTAAGGCTCTAGCACCCCGCAAATCTCATCTGGCGCCATCTGTCGTCAAATTGGAGGGAAGTGACGCAGCATCTATATGGACAAAATGAGTAGGTATCGGAAATAAAATGATAACATACTATGTTTTTTATGTTTTATTTTTAAGATTTGCAAGTTGTTAATAGAGCGTTTAGTGTTGCTTTATTGAAATTTTGAAAAATTAGGTACTACTTTGTTAACTGTACAAAAAGAACTGTCACGGTGTGACATTTAATCTCAATTCTAATTTTATATTAATGTCTTTTACTTCTGTTAAGGTGTATTTTGCAAATGTCAAGTTATTTATAGACACTCCCATGGACTTATTTCAGAAATAAGTCCATGGATATCATACGCGAGGGTAATTGGTAATTGTTCGGAATTTTTATATATTCCATAATTTCGAATGTTCTCTGTTTGATGATTTTTCTTGTTGGCATGTTCCTTATAATTATTTCTGTTCATATTATGTATTTAATAACTTACGTAAGTGCTTTGGTGTGATTTTACTGTAAACTTACATTGTAATTAAATAAATAAATAAGTAATAATAATAATAAAAAAACTGTTGTGTTCTTGCGCTTCTGCATGTATAGTCCGACATTGAATATCACACTCAAGCACGTTTCATGTCAGAAATATCCGTTGTCTACGACGTTTGTCTACCTACTTGATGCTTAGTTTGCCGTGTCTTGGGTCGGGCGTCATTATACACGACATATCAAAAAATCCAGTTGCGTTTTTAATTTTAATTTTATCTCTTGCCTAAACAGAAGCACAAGGTTAGCTCCACGTGCTTCTGCAAAATCCGACATTAGTGGCTTTTACACGTAAAGTTCGGACCGCGGCGCGGGAAATGCCACGCGCCGTTCCAATCTTCGTTCCGAACCGTAATTTTTTTACTATGTTACTATTACAGGTGTATTTACACGTACGGTTCGGAACGGAGATTGGAACGGCGCGTGGCGTTTCCCGCGATCCGAACTTTACGTGTAAAAGCCGCTATTAAATCTTACGCACCGGTTCATGTCGGAAATGACAGTCGTCTATGACCTGACGCTTAGATTGACGTAACTTGGGATGGGCTTGTCGAAGTTCTTAGCAAAGATCAGTTCATTAATAGAAACCTAGGTGATTTAATATTTTAAATAATAATCTGTCTAGTTCGAATGTAATTGAATTTATTTTTCCAATAAGAAGGTAATAGAAACTGTTAGTACCTACCTACCTAACCAATAGGTATACACTAAAAATAAACTTGGTTGCTTCTAACAAGATTGTACCTAATTGTTATGAATAGGTACGAGTATATAGGTGGGGTCCGTTCATTTGACCGACATACGTTTGGCCGAATGAGTCGTTTGGCAACTGTTTCATTGTACCATTGTGTAGACCCTATAGGTTAGGTTAGGTTAGTTTTTATAAAAAATCTGAAATATTTACAGTTAAGTACAGAAATATAAGCGGGTTGGGAAATGAAGCAGTTGCCAAACGACTCATTTGTCAAACATATTTCGGTGAAAACTTAGTGAACCCGTTGATCCTTCAACAGATAGGAAGGATATTATTTTTTAAAACTACTTAAGATTACGAAACGAAGATTGTTCTTAATTATTACTATTACTATTTCACTCGAGAGCAGCTGGTAGAGGTGACCCCTGTAATATTACACATTACAACTCGACACGCGAATTATTAACCGGCGAGTTTAAGTTTTCCGTCAAAAAACAACAAAAAGTACAACAACAACAACAACATTTTAGGACTTGCATTCTCAATCAAGTAACTTAGGTAAAATAATAATCCGGTTTAAAATCTTAATACCTAATAGGATAGGTAGCAACCTATCTACGTACGCTACCCATAATTATTCTAATAATAACTATTAATAACAATCTAATAAGAAACTATACAAAAAGGTATTTTCCTATAAGACAATAAAATAGTTGTATAACTACATTCAGTTGTATTAAAATGTACTTGATACCAAGATAAAACCTTCACGTGTGCATATCGTATGTGCAGTGTGTGTTGTGCGATTTATTCGCAACGTCCGCCCCACATCCGGTTCCGCCGCAGGCTGATATTACTACTTCCGGTTCTGGTGTCCGTTTCAACAGCAAATATAACCTGCACGCGGTATACCTCCAGCGTATGCCTTTCGGATCCTCTTTTTTAATACGACGCGTAGGTCTGTAGCATACCTAGGCTGTAAAAAATAAAAAAGTTTATCATTTATCGAGTTTATAGAAATCCTCTTACGGACAAAAAACATAATTATGAAATGTAAGAAGTTTCTGTGTGAGTTTTTTTTTATTACTATTACCTATAGATACAGTCAAGGAAATTGATTCGTAGACCATTTTTGACTATCTATGTCAAAGTGACGTAATCATCAAAACGTTAGAGAATTCTTATGATTTTTTTTACATTGACATAGTCAAAAGTGGTCTAGGAATCAAATTCCTTGACTGTACATAACCGCCTAGGATCATCGATACATACATATAGGTACCTACCTAATCAAATAATTTCATGGAAAATGTGTCTCGTCAGTAGGTATGTATCTACTTGAGTCTTCCGTTCGTACCTATGGCGTATGCTAACGATTCTATCATCCACTAAATCCAGTATAATATACTTACAAACTTCTTCGCCTTCCCTCCTAGGAACAAAAAAAATAACGTTAGGTATATTAATAAGTTTATTAACTCTACATTACCTAATAAACCCCAAGGAAAAAGCTAAACTACCAAGCATCTACTAAGTATATTAAATTCTAATTAGAAAAATAACTTCCACTTTAAACAAGGTGAAAAGGAAAATACACATGTTCTTTGTCAGTCGAGTGCTTACTCCAAATAAAACAAAAGAAAAATACGCCTTACCAACGTCACATTCTAATTTCAATGGGAAATCTAAGCCAATGATAATTCAACCGACAGAAAATTGAAAATAAAATCAGCTTTAGACACTTCTTTATCAGTTTTATCTCCGACTTTATACTCAACAAAATAAGGTTCACTTCCAAATGAATTTAAAATCACAGCTAACCATGCGTCTAGGGTGTTGACCTACGCTGTCGCGTTGTCACCACGATGTCATTGGGTGCGCGCGACGCTTCCTATTGGTCGAGAATGTCGCGGGCGTAAGCCGTGCGACATCGCCCATTGGCCCGCATTGTCACAAGGTGGGCGGGGCCGTGTAGCGTTCTTATTTTAAATTGTAGAGTTTTCTTTTGTGTTTGAAAATCTCTTGGATTGGTTGACTGTTGGTTGGCGGCAACAAAGCGGACAACGCTTTGTTCTCACATTAAAGTGTGACCGTTATAGGTTAGGTAGGTATGACCTAGTTAGGTAGGTAGGTAGGTAAGTAGCCAGTTTTATCAAATAGGTATTTAAAGATCTTTTGATTTTTTATCAACAAACAGCAAGTTAAGTACCTAAGTACGAACTAAAGTACTTATAAAATGAAAATTAAACCTACTTTGCTACATAAAAATAGGTTTAAAATTGTATTGCTTTTAGCTACTTATTTTGAATAGAAACCTAACCGATCAAGTAATCTAAACCTTTGTTACAATCCCAACTCAAATCTTTTACAGGCGTTTTTCGCTCGCCAACCGTTTCCGGGCGGTATTGATCCGCGCGCGACGCGACGCGAAAAACACCTAATCCCGGAGGATGCTTCAGATTGGAACGGATTTAAATTTAGAATACTGCGTTTTAAAATTGGAAATTAATAAGAAGGAAGCGATTTTTGATTTTTAAAAGGAAGAATTACTTCCCTTCCTAAGTGGTTGCAGTTGGGGAGTGTAAGTAGGTAAATTATATCAGATAAAATTCACTACCTAGGACTTGTCTAGGTTATTGATTTAGGTAAAATAAACTTAAAAATACCTACCTACTTAGGTACCTACTTACAATTTTAATCAATTGTAATTTAATTTAAAATGTTTGTGTTTGGTGTTTAGTTTATTAAATTTTAAAGACATTTTAATGTACCTAAATTGATGACAGCTGGCTGCTAACGCATAGATAGCCTACCTATAGGTGCCAATATAAGAGTAAAAGAATTTACCTAGTTTTAAACTACTAGTGAATATTCGGGTCTTCGTCCGTTTTAAGTCAAGTAGGGCTAGTAGGTAAGTACTAGGTAGGTACCTAGTATTCCTTCCTACTTTACCCACTTTGTAAGAGAGCCAGTCTAAATAGGTACTTAGTTGTGATGTTTTGAATGCTTTTAAGATCGAAGAAACCTGAGCAAAGCTACAAAAAAATAATTGAATATCTTGACTTTATTTTAATACCATAGATACACAAAAAAAGCAAAGCAGAAGAAGGAGTTAAGATACTGACTACTTTTTAAATAGGTAGCTAAACGCATTCTCCGTTTAATGACAAACTACTGCAGGTATGGACACTATAGAAATCGATAAAAGTTTTATATCAAAACTAGAGATGCGCCGAATAGTGGTTTCACCGAATAGCCGAATACCGAAAACTATTCGGTTTAACCTTTACCGAACCGGATATTCGGCCGAATTTTCGGTTTACCATTTCATTGTTTTGCCGCGTAAACAGGGGCTCTACTTTGAAATCAGTTATTCGAACTTCGGATCGCCCCATCACTTTTTTGCGAATTAGTGACGCGTCGAGAGCAAAAGGGATACCAATAGACGAAGTTCGTATTACGGATTTCAAAGTAGAGCCTCAGGTTCTAACATATACGCTCCGTGTCGCTGCTGGCTAGATGACGAGCGAGCCGTAGGTACATTACCCGCGCTCACCCACCGCGCTGTCACTTTGCTTCAAAACATCGTACGATTACGTTACAAATAAAAATAAAGGTGCTTATTATTATAAAAGTAACATTAAATCTTACATAAGAAGTTTGGTCTTTTAGTTCTATAACGTGTCATGTAGCCAAGAAAATAGAAATACTCGAACCGAATATATTCGGCACCAAAACCGAATAATTCGGCCGAATATAAATAGTGAAAAAGATGCCGAATACGCCGAATACCGAATACGAAACGAATATTCGGCGCATCTCTAATCAAAACTTCTAAAGTACTTACTTAGCTACAGAAATAAGTACTTTCTTGTAACGACAAAAATAGTTTCAAATTAACTTTGTGTTTTAAAACAACGTCGATAAGGTAGAGTTTTAATTAGTGGGAAGTTGCATGACTGGCTTCGTGTTACACCGAAGCGTAATGTCAGATATTTATTAGGTATCTATCTCAATTGCAGTACTAGCTACTTAGGTATAAATCAATTGCAGTACTAGCTACTGTCTTATTACTTAGATTTTGAGCCCTATTACAATTTTAAAACAAATACCTTAAAAACGTCAAAAGACCATCTTAGTTTTCACAGCCGTCAAATAAGTTGTCAAATGGCGACACAATGACATAATAATATGCCACAAAACAAAGAGCTATTTATCTCTCTAAGATTTAAAGCAAAAATGTTATAAATATTTTCATCTAAAGACTGCCGATTTGTTTGAAATTTGTCCCTGATATTTATTTGTTTTATTTATTCGTACATAGACGAATATAGAATAGGTGTCACGTGGTATTGCTGGATAGCGATCTAGTCAGGTCAGACTATAAAATTGTCCAAAGGCGAGGGGTCGAAGAACAAAAACAAACATACATTTGGCACAATACAATATTTGTTAAAAGCACACCAGTAGAACGGTAACCCATCATTTAATCGAATTTCAATTCATCGAACGCTGTTTTCTGCTGAAATCATGATATATTCAGGATGTCTTAAACAATTATTAAAAAAAATACATATAGGTACGGCGATAATTATGCCTTTCGATGAAATGAAAATTCTGGGTAATGGAACGTTCATTAAAAGAGGTTTCGATAACATAATACGTACCCTAGTAGAACATTTGGTACCTTTTATGTTTTTTAAAGATAGGTACCTACCTATTCCATTTAAGTCCTCAGGGTCGGCAACACATTTGCAGTATTTTTAAGATTGTAGTCTAGAGAATACAAATGTTATTAGGTCCCAGATCCCACTTAGTATCCATCATGTGGCGAGTGTGCTCGTTTGCCTTCTCCTTGCCATCTGAAAAACGCATGAATCTCACTTTCACATTTATAATCTTGCACTATAGCCGAATAAATGTTTAATTAATTAATTAATTCATTCATTCATTAATTCATTCATTAATTAATTCATTAATTTATTCATTCATTCAAAAGCGAACATTTGTTCGTTACTGTGCAACACCGTTCCGTAGTAGGGCTATCGAGTTGCGACTATAAAACCGGCCAATCAGCGACGGCGGCGCGACGCAGAACTAACGCATTGGACACGTCGCTGTTTTATGGCGGCATTTAATGAGAATTGACGGATCTATTTTAAAAGTATAATATTATGTGCCGATTGGACTCGTTGGTTGATCCTGCCTACAGAGCTAGTGGGCCCGAGTTCGATACCCGGTAAGGGCAAATATTTTGTATGATGAGCGCTCGGCTAGTTCCTGATAATCTTGGTTTACAATTTATTAAGTATGGTGAGGCTGAAATTTTCCATTTAAAACGCGGTAAAGTTTTTCGCCTCTGAAACCTAGTGCGATTTTTAGAATATGTTGTAGATATTTTGAAAAACTTTTTCTTTTCCGAGGATATATTTCTTTAGCCTGATTGTGCAAAATGTGGTTACAGAATAATTAACAACAAGTTTTTAGAGTTTGGTGATTCTGTAGCTAATATGCCTAGGTACCTACTCCACTCTGAGAATGAAGGCGTGAGTATATGTAGGTTATGTTTATGTGCATTTAGTTGATTAGTGGCTACATTTATATTGGATACGTAAATAAATCGTAAAAATGTAAATTTTGTTCTTTTATAGAATTCTTATTTGAAAAATCATGACATTTCCCGAGTCAAAAGTCCTAAAATAATAGCATTTAGTTCTCTCAGTCATCATATTTTTTAATGTAACTAGACGATATAAAAGACATTGTAAATATCATATTGTATATCAAATCAGGTTGCCACGCGACAAATTTTATCAACTGTAATGTGTGTGCCTTATAAATAAACAAATTTGATTTATCTATTTAAAATCCTGACATTTCAGAACAAATCCTGACATATGGCAACCCTATACTCGCAACTGACAGTTTATTTGTCATTCTTGTTTCTTAGAAAAACGAATTTTTGCCGAACACTATTAACGGGTAGTACTGTGGGTAGTGTACCTACTTATACATAGATACGAATACTGTAACGAAAGCATTAGCCACCGTCTGCGTTTGCGCAGATACAGAATTTAATGGCCGCCATTAAACATAACGACATTCAGCGCCACGCGGACAGATTACTACATAATATTGACTCTGTGTCGAGTCATTGGTTTAAAACGTATTAATTAATCGTGAGCTTAAATTAAGGTAAATTTAAAACGCGTGTTCAACTGGCCGTCATTTAATTTTTAATAGAAATTACGGTGAAGTAGTTTTTCGGTTCATTAACGTTGTTTTTGAGGAGTAGGCAGGTGATGACATGTCAAGATAAGACAATTTACCTACCTACGAGAAAAAAATGTGCTTTTTTTCTATACAAGAAAAACTGTTTTTTTGTATACATTCGTTAGACCGTCCTTTAAATGGTAAGAATATTTAATATCACTTAGGTACCTAGCGTAGATTCCATAAAAAAAACAGGATTTAAATCCCACACTGAAAAAACAATGCACTTAATTTTTTTTCGGTTAAATTTACAATGTTATGGTGCTTGCACGCTGGCGATTGAGTGTGAAAGCACCCTTGATTTTGGATTTGGTTATGGAAAATGTTTCTGACTTAATCAAGTCCGATTTCCACGGTTTTTGAATAGGAATTTTATACCTACCTGCCTAGTTTTTCATAATATATAAATACTAAAAAATCGTAAAAAAATTACTAGGTTGAAAAGGAGAGAAACGTTATGCATTTTGTATGGAAAGTTTCAGCTTCACAATCCTCTTAATCGTGATAACTACCTCTGAGTGTGGCTGATAAAAAAATCAACTACCTACTTACAGTCTCTGTCAATTGAAATTTTCAAAGATGTACCTAAACAAATTAGTAGTAGGTACTGTTTGACACATAACCTCAAATATTCATCAAGCGTGTTTTTATTTAAAATAACGCATAATGATTTTTTTTTCTTAAACTTAATTAGAAAATAAAGATCAAGTGTATAAATCATTCCAGACCTCACTTGATCTTTAAAAGCACGTGACTATCGAGCAACAATGGTAAATTGGTTCGTGAGGTTGTGTTTACATCTTTGCCAATTTGGATTGTCACAGACTACCTATACCTACTTATTTCTTAAATAGGTACCATCGTGGTAGGTATTAAAATACCGATAACAGCGAATATCAACAAATTCGCAATTAGTAACAGACCTAATTGATGTAGCGATCATTATACATATGAAAATAAACACTAAGTATCTAACATACTTGGTAATTATGTGGTTTGTCGTAGACTACTAAAAAAATATTAATAAAAAACCAATCACCAATAACCGCTCGTAATACGCCGACGGTCCATTTATGACAGCTAACAATAGGTTATTAACAAAGCAGATGCGTTATCACCTGAGCGGAACCCGCTGCGTAAATCATACCTAATATACCACGACTTATATCTAAAAGTCATAAGTAGAATAATATTTCAAACAACTTACACCTTTTTAGAATAAACCAGTCTGATAATTCAAGGTGTATAAAAGGGCGTATGAGTTGTACAGTTTCAGTGAAACTTACGGCTTTTTTGTCTATAGAATTAACAGTAAAACACCCACAGCTGTGGTGTACCACTGGCCGAAAACATTGGATGACAGTAAAATAACAACGGTGTTAAAAAGTAATGATCGAGAAAAAAAGGCGGGAACCTTCGAATAGGAAAGGCGCGTTTTTGAGGGAAAATAATTTGTAAAATCTTTTAATCTTGTAAATATTGTTTATTCTCTCGTTTCATATAATTTTACCAGATAAGGTTGTAAATATAATTATTTAGAGGTAAGATGGGAGGCGGGAGAACCAAAAAACGAAAAAAAGATGAGGGAAATGGGTCTGCCTCGGAAGACTCCGATCAGGATACCGAAGTTAATAAGTATCGGCCTTTCAAGGTAACCAATTATTCCAGGAAATATCCCGAAACATCGCAAAGAAAGGACTTCGTAGTATTCCTTGCTCACCAGACCGCAAATACGCCTTTTTCAGATAACGACAAGGTTTCTCTATCGCAGGCCATTCGAAAGTATGCCGTGTCAGGTGTGTCGCATCTAAGGCCAATGAACAAATATAAAGTTGCAATTACTTTTGATTTGTCTAATAACGCAAATACTTTCTTGGCAAATAGCAAACTGTTAGGTGAACTGGGACTCTATGCATCTATTCCTGCAGCAGATACTGAAGTGACAGGGGTTGTCAAGTCAGTTCCGGTTGGTATATCCAATAAACAAATATTTTCTCTGATCGGCAGCTCGCGCAATGTGATCCAGGTCCGGCGGTTCATGCGCAGAGTGAGGGCAGATGGGGGCGAGGTCTCGTATGTTCCTACGCAGACTGTAGCGGTAACGTTTGCTTCCACTCAGTTGCCTCAACACGTATTCCTGGACTCTTGGAGACATGAGGTAACGCAATATGTTCCTCCTGTTAAGCAATGTTTAAAATGCCAGCAGTTTGGACATATCGCCAGTTTCTGTAAAAATAACGAAGTCTGCTCTATTTGTTCCGAGAATCACAATTTTAAAGTTTGTACAGCCGATAAGGAAAATCCAGTTTGTGCTAATTGCAAGGGTAAACATATTGCCATTTCTGTGTCTTGTCCTGTGAAAAAAACCAAAATTGAGGAAAATAAAATCAAAACTCGTTCTGTTGCATATTCCGATTTATTTAATGAGAAGTCTTTTCCGCAATTGGCTGCAAGGTCCGCGGAAACTTATTTGCAAAATATGTTAAAAAGCCAGTCATTTTTGAACATGATTACCCAAGTCATAATTAAATTGGTAGCCAACCAAAATGAAGCGCCTATTAACACGGAATCGATACGAGCGGCATTCCAAAATACGATTAGTGGGAGTACCCATCCTAAAACATAATGGATACTCTCAATGTCGTTCAGTGGAATGCTCAGAGTATTTCGCACAATAGGCACTCATTTACAAATTTTTTATATGATAATGACATACATATCGCAATCATCTGTGAAACCTGGTTGAAGCCTCATATGAGGCTAAAGGTTCGAGGGTTTAATATAGAGCGCAATGATTGTGGTAACAAACATAACGGTGTATGTATTATGATTAATAATAGTATTGCTTATAGTAAAATTAACACATTTTTCGATGACTCTCTTCAAAATATATGTATTCAAATAACTATTAATCGCAAACAGATTAGTATAGTGAGTTTTTATAGTCCTACTAATTGTAATCCAGCTTTTAACAAAACAAAATTTGAAAATTTCGTTCAATCTATACCCGAACCTATGATAATCTGCGGGGATTTCAATGCTCATCACACTTCATGGGGTTGTTGTTCCACTTCGCCACGTGGACGTGCTGTCTTAGATGTTGTCGATGATAATTATCTGGTATTATTAAATGATGGAACGCCCACCACCGTCGGTTCCATGACATGGCGTCCAAATGCGTTAGATTTGTCTATAGTTTCTCCTTCGTTAGCCCCCTGTTGTAGTTGGTCGGTTTACGATGATCCTCTTGGTAGTTATCATCTACCTGTAATAATTAATTTGGTTCTTAATTATAATGTTCAAAATAATAGTAATAATGTAAATAATCTTGTTAACAGTGTACATTTGCCCATCTACCCGTGCCTAAATTTTAGGAATGTAGATTGGAAAGTGTACGCTGAAAAGGTAAAACATTTGTTAAATGATTTTCAAATAGAGTCGTATTCGCCACTCGAGGCGTACAGTTTGTTTTCAAAAAAAATATTGGGTGCTGTCTTTCAATCCATACCCAATCGTAGAGGAACTTCAATAAAAAGTTCTAATCATTTGTCTTCTAATAATAAAAAAGCTTTTAAAAAAAAACATAATCTCCCATGGTGGAATAATAAATGTTCTTTAGCTGTTATAAATTGCAAACAGGCGTATATTGCATTTAAACAAAACTTTAGTCTAGAAAATTATTTGGAGTTTAAGAGACTGCAAGCTATAAAGAAACTGGTTCTTAAAACAGAAAGACAAAAGTCTTGGGCTGATTTGTGCAATTCTTTTAATCGCTTCACCCCATTGTCTGTTATCTGGCGCTTTATGCGCAAATTTAATAAAACCTATGTTCCTCAACACTCTGTTGATAATAATGAATGGATTTTAGACTTTCTACAAAAATATACTCCTGATACGGTGGAAAGTGAAAATAGTTTTTCTAGTGACTCTTCTTCTAACATGCATAATAATTTCCTTACAAAACCTTTCACTCTTGAAGAATTAAAATCTGCAATTTTTTCGCGCAGGGACACTTCGTTTGGTTTGGATGGAATACCATATATGATGTTCAAGAAAATGCCAGATAGTTGTCTTATTATTTTATTAAATATTTATAATGCACTTTGGATAAGAAATGATATACCGCCTGAATGGAAAACTGATTGCATTATTCCTATATTGAAACCAGACAAACCTAGGTTTAATCCAGACTCGTATCGTCCTATAACATTGACGTCGTGTGCAGGAAAAGTCTTTGAACAGCTACTAAAACAGCGTCTTGAGTATTATGTAGAACATAATGGTCTACTTCCAGTTAATCAGTTTGGTTTTCGTAGAGGTCGTTCAGCTCGTGAAAGTATTTCTTTGTTTTATTTTGATATACATAAAAGCATCAGTAGTAACAACAAACTCATTTCGGTGTTTTTTGATATTACCGGCGCTTTTAATAATGTAAATATTAATATTTTATGTACAGAACTTTTAAATTTAGGGTTTCCAGTTAAAGTTGTGCAGTGGATTCAATTGTTTTTATCTAGTAGAAAAGTTTATGTTAAGCTTAATGGTGGTTTGTTTGGACCTCGTCTGTCATCTGTAGGTGTGTGTCAGGGTGGAATTTTATCGCCTTTGATGTTCATTTTATATATACGTCGTATAAATTTGATATTGGGACCTAGTATAAAAAATTTGCAATATGCTGATGACCTTGTTGTTTATTGGTCAGGTAATAATTCTAATCTTATTATAAATAACATTAATTTAGCATTAATTAAATTGCACAATTACTTTTCATATTTAAATCTTGAAGTTAATCCATCAAAATCGAAAGTTGTAGTCTTTGGTCAAAATTATTCTGCTATGTTGCCATCTTTATTTTATAACAATACCCCTTTGCCAGTTGTCTTACATAACAAGTTCTTGGGTGTTATATTCTGTCACAATTTGTCCTGGAAAAAATACACAGATCATTTAGTAATCAAAGCTAACAAAGCTTTCAATATCCTTAAGTCTTTGTGTGGTACTAATTGGGGGGCCGACCCCAAAATATTACTTATGTTATATAAATCTTTAGTTCGCAGCCATTTTGAATATGGGTTTATGTGTTTCGCTTCTGACTTAAAAATTGTAGATATTTTGGAAAAGATTCAAAACAAGTGTATGCGTATAGTTACTGGAGCTTTTAGAACCACTCCAATTGTTTCTCTACAAGTGGAGTGCAATCTTCCTCCAGTTGCAATAAGACTTGCTTATTTAAAAGAAAGATTTGTTTTAAAGCTTCATTCTCAAATCAACAACCTTCTTTTAAATCAGTTTTCTAATAGTAATACTCGTATGTTATGTAACTCAAAATCTTTTTACATTTTACAGGGTTTATCTGAATTTATTGATTATCTAAATCAGTTTAGTATATTTAAAAGCAATAATCACTTACCTTATTTTGATGGGTCTTATGATAGCAAATTCAGTCCTATTAATATTTCAATTGATAATGATCTTTCCAGAAAGGAACAGGTATATGAGAAATTAGCTTCATGGAATGGTTGTAAATTTATTTACACAGATGGATCAAAGAATGAGACTAGTGTATCTTCTGCAATTTATGATCCTGAAATCAAAATGGGTCTTGGTTTTAAAATAGACAGACAGGCTAGTATTTTCACCGCAGAGGCAGTTGCTATCCTTTGTGCGTTAAAGCACATATTGAGGCAAAACAATGGGTCTCATAAGTGGGTAATTGTCAGTGATAGTATGAGTGTATTAAAGGCTATCCAAAATAACAAAATCAATTCTAATACTAATTACATAATTTTTTTGATTAAAGATCTTTGGTCCGATCTCTATTTAAAACATCAAACTGTTGTTGATTTCATGTGGACTCCATCTCACATAGGGGTCTCTGGTAATGAAAATGTGGATTTCTTGGCTCGTTCTATTTCAGATTCTCCTCAATCTATTGATGTTAGTTTTAATCTCCCACTCCCATATACTGATGTTATCGCAATATTGAAGCAAAGAATGTACGATAATTGGGGAAAATATTGGGATTATGTTGTGCAAAAAGAAAACAAGGGTTCTTGGTATGCTGCCTTGGATATAAACTTACAATCTGTATCTTGGTTACGTAAAGGAAATATCTATCATAAGAGAAGCTTTTATAACATTATATGTCGGCTAAGGTTCGGTCATTGTCGTCTAAACCATCACTTGTATCGTATGAAAATTGTTAATGATCCTCTTTGTGACCTGTGTCAATCAAATGAGGATCAAACAATAGATCACATACTATTTCATTGCTCGTCCTTTGGCATTCAGCGCCTTGTGCTGGTGGACGAATTAATCCGTATCTACGGAGAATCACATCTGGTCCCGCGATCTGTTCAAGAATTGTTGAAAGATCATTCTACTTATGTGCCACTTTACAACTTCATTAAGTCAACGATAAAAGAAATTTAATTTTTCTCATGCTTGTAAATAGGTGTAAATATTGATTCTTTGTGTTTATATTTTATTTTTATTCGTTTCAGTCAGTATAATTTAAGTTAGGTTAGAAGAAAGTTGTAAACAATACAACTGACAGGTGTCATTTTTCAGGATATTTTGCGCACGTTACAGAAGACGTGCGTGGCAAAATAATTATTAGGTATTTTCAGAAAATTATACTATTCTATTACTCAGATATGACAAAATGATATGAATACGACGAATATTGTTACTCGGATATGACGAATTCTTCTCGGACTATACATTTACTGGAATGGATTACAACTATAGAAGTTTTATCGGATTTGACGACATTTAATGGGAAAAAAAATTAACACTGAAGAAGTTTTATCGGATGAGACAACATTGAAAGAATACTTTAGACGTTCAAAATAGCAAAGAATATATGAAATGATTTCAACTTATGACGAGGCGATATGGTCTTTGATCTCAGCCTGTCCAAACGGACGAATTATATAAAAAAAAAAAAAAAAGTAATGATCGAATGAAGTTGTGTTCGAAATTCAAATATTTGAAATATTTCCTACGAGATAGTTTCTGCAAAAATCAGCAGTGTTATAATCTCACCGGTCACTTAATTTTTCTTGTGTTTTGTACCTTTTGGTGAAGTATACGTAAAAATGTTGAAGTCCGTAACTCAAGGAAATCCATAACTGTAACAATGAAAAAAATAATGACAATGACGTTATCATAAATAGATCCAAAAACATCATTAGTCTATTTAATTCATCGTGATGACGGCGTGATGACGCGTCCCTCACAAAAGACCCCGTTAGACGCATTAATATCACACAACTATCCCCTATTTTCCAACCATTTTTTGTGCTGACAACACCGAATTTCGAATGTCACGCCTCGTACTGGCGGGAAAATAAACGACGTTCTCTTTTTAAATCAAAAGCGTTCCGTTATTCTTTATTATCTAAAGGATGCTTCGTTTTTTTGTTTATTTTGTCATCGGAACACCGGACATAATCGAATTTTTGACATACAATATGGGATGAAATTGGTTCTTTTGTTGTTCCTTTTATGGTGTAGAGTTATAAAGCGTCTCGATTTAAAGAGATGACAAACACATGCCGCATTGCGATCGATTATTATTAAAATGGCGTGTTAATTGATTTTTACTCTTTTGTTTGGCTTTCTTATTATGACACGTTTCAAGTACAAGTTACTCCATGAACATACAAACAACAAGTTGTATCGAGAAAATCAAACATTTGCAATATGTATAAGTATTAGGATCTTTCTCGTCCTATGTTATTCAACTATTACGTACGTACGTATATAGGTACGTTTTAAAACTACTATGCTTATCCATCGTAGCATGATTTAAGCGAATTAGCCTTAGCTTGTACTAGGGTGAACTGCCCTATTGTTAACCACCTACTAATTATTGGTTCCATGAACTTTAACATAAGGTAATAGATAACGATATTTCAAAATCATTAGGTGCCAGTAAATGACATTTTAGAGGCCAGTAATTAGGTGTTTTACCCTAGTTCCTATAAGTTCTTCACTAGTCCAGGGGTGAGGTAAGTACCTATGTCTGGTACGACAGTGAGCTCACATTTGCTGCTTTCATCAAAATAGCAGAGGAACAATAAAAACCGGTCAAGTGCGAGTCGAACCCGCAGACAAGTGCCATTCTTGTACGATCCCTTTAACTTTGATTTTTATTACTTGTTGTTATAGCGGCTATAGAAATATACACTCTGTAAACATTTCAACTGTGCACCTATTCCGGTTCATGAGATACATCCCGCTGACAGACAGACGGACAGACAGCGCAGGCTCAGTAACAGGGTCCCGTTGGCACCTGTTGAGTACGGAACCACCGACATTTTTTATGAAGTTAATACTAATTTCAAAGTACTTAGAGCAGATAAGTACAGTTCTCATCAATCACACCCGTAACACAGAAGTCTAGCAACGCCCGTGGCCCAAGGGCTCCACTTTGTAATCAGTAATTCGAACTTCGGATCGCCCCGTCACTTTCTTGCGAATCAGTGACGCGTCGAGAGCAAAAGGGATAACAACAGACGAAGTTCGAATTACGGATTTCAAAGTAGTGCCTCAAAACTCGTAATCACCGGGATCATACGCGGCCGAGTGTACACCGTAAATCATGCCGCGGTCGTCTGCCGCCCGCGGCGACAAAACGACCAGCGTAGTTGGAACCCAAGGTGTACAGTCGGATAAGAAAACGATTTTACCTGGGGCTCTACTTTGAAATCAATAATTCGAACTTCGAATCGCCCCGTCACTTTCTTGCGAATTAGTGACGCGTCGAGAGCAAAGGGATAGGAATAGACGAAGTTCGAATTACGGATTCCAAAGTAGAGCCTCCGGTGTGGAACGCCTAGCGCCTTCGTGTGTGATGTCATGTTTCTGTTTGTGGTCTTTCAGTCTAGAGTAGGCATTAGTTATCTAAGAATGAACTTCTAGGATGACACACCTACCGTTCTACCTTGACACATAGGTACTAATAATCAAGTAGGAAAAGTCTGTGAGCACTTAGGAGCTTCGAGTTTGTACGTCTCTCTCACTCGCTCTTAATAAGAGCGTATGAGAGCAAGTGAGAGACTATATGCCTTCGCCCTGTAAGAATTTGGCTTAACCAAATTCCGATCAAAAACTAGAGTTCTTACATGTAGTAGGTACCTAACGTGAAAAAACTATTAACCATTTTCAAACGTAATTTGCTTATTTGTTGCACTACCAGTCTTAAAAAAGTTACTAAGTTGAAAGTAAATACATAACATCAAGGCGTCAATGCCAGCGGGCATGTCAAGTAAGGCTGGTCGTTTTGAATGTGTATCAACGGCGTTCTTTTTTTGAATTGCTGGTAACTGACAGATGCAATGTTGCCATGTGTAACTGCGTTTTGATTTTACGAAGCGACGCATACAAAATTAAGTCAGGGGTCACGTTTTACTTTCTTTTATTTGATCTGCCGCGTGCAGCGATTTTTTTTAATTTTACCCTTTACACTGGGTTATTTTTACACAGATGTTTCTCAAAAACACCCTTTTCGTGTAGCTACCTACGTTTTTCCAGGTAAGCAAACTACTTACTACTACTACTACCTGTGTTTAGTGTAGAGCATAGGTAATTTACAAACGTCACTGTGGCAATTTCTTATGCACAGTTGTATATTTGTTACACCCAGATTGTTGATTTTCCTATGAGCGACGCAGACCCAAAGCCCAATAGAAATGTGGACAGTAAGTAGTATTTACTATTTGACATTGTTACGAAATAAAACCACCCAAAATACGAGAAAATATAAACCTAACCTAACCTAACCTAACCATCCCTTATAAGTGAATCATCCCAACGCGATTTGTTCGAATGCACATTGAAAATACTCGCATCTTTCATTTTTAACCTAAACGCTGACTACGTGGATGAACTTAGTTTCGGTAGGTAAACTATTTTTGATATAAGTAGATTGAGTTGGTCCAAATGGTACATAATATTATTATTTTGTATAAAAGTGAGCTAATATTAAAAGTGATGTACCTACTTAATTAGCCAATTTTGACACAAATGTTTACATACGGTTTAACATTTAACATAATTACAGGTTTTACCTTCGTAACCAAATTCGTCTTTACAAGAACTTGGTTACTCATTAAACAAACGTCATGTTTCTACCGAAGCGTTCTGGCAACTGTCATCAGGCGGATGCGTTCAACATGACGCAATCTTCCGCGAAATGTTTATCTTGATCGCGGCGTCAGTCGCATTCGGCTAGTAACTTTCAAAAACTCTTATGTGACATAAGCGCTGACTCGAAATTTGAACTTTGTTTAAATAAACTCAAGGTTGTTTTAAAACCATAGTAATGATGAAATGTGAGTTTGAGGAAGAAAATGGCAGCGTATCGAACGCGACTTTTGACAGAACAGATTGATTCAAATTTGGAATGGTTTAGAACGCGGGCTTTTATTTGATGCCAGTACTACGCGAATACTTCTAATGCCGATTCTTTCTTTGTAGAAGAATCCGGCATTTCATTTAAAAATACCCATCATGAATACGTAGTTTATTTTTGTTACTTACTTTAACTTCTGAACTGGTTATTAAACTGAAGGTACGATAAAAAAATCGTCAACCTCTGCATATATATTTTAATTAATCTGACAGGAAATACTGCTTTATTTAAGAGTTTCCTGTATGAAATTTCCTGTATTAGGTTCCTGTACTAGGTAGAATCTGTCAAATTAATTAAGGTAGGAAAAATAATCGACAGTAAGCAACACTATAACCGATCAAAACGAAAAGACAGTATGAGCGCATACGGACTTCATACCATACCATTTTTGAAGTTGTGCGAGTAGGTAATTCTGTAGCTCTGCCTACCCCACTCTGGAATTACAGGCGTGAAGGTATGTATGTATAAGTGTAGGCGTTCATTCTTAAAATGCCGGTAACTCGATTGCAATAACATTATTAGAAAATATGTACTTATCTCACTCTCAGGATGAATAACTAAAGTATTATGACTGTGAAATTTCTTTCATTTATTGCCAAACGTAGATTTTACCACCCGCCTGCCAGTAACATAGACTTGATTTGATAGACTCTACCTACCCTAGGTGGATCTAAAAGAGAAATACTAACAGTGCTCAAAACCATATTTATCAAACTTGTGAGGTAGTAGAAATACATTTTAAGATATTCCTCAAACAAGTTCGACTACCTTGAAATAGAAAAAAAAAAAAAAAAAAAGTATATCATTTACGTACCAAACGGCGCCATTTTACTCCCATCGTGTAAAAAATTATGCAACACCATGTCGTCACGTCCAAACAGTTTCCAAACCCAACACGATCAGATAAAACCAAACGTGCCCACTTAATAATTGAATTCAATATCTGACTAATTTATGGCGTCTTCACTAACAGACAAGATACAATCTTGGACCTTGGTAATTTTCTTACAACGCTCAATCATACCAAATTCAACTGTAAACTCAATGAACTAAGTTTATTTTTTTGTTGACATCGGCGTGCGGTTGTGACGTTTCGCTAATTTAAATTTTGAAAAGAACTTTAGAACGCTAAATTCAAAATTTGATTTTCATAGAGACACGAAAGTTGCTCTAAAAAGTTGAAAAATTCAACTCTTCACGGCTGCATTTAGAGGTAATTTTGTTTTATTAGTCTTTTTACAATATTCTTTTACAGCTAATCGTTTTAAACTTTCAATTGCGTTAGTGTGTGTGAACTTCCACACATTCAATCACATATAAACACTGTGAAATGTGTGTGCCAATTTTGTTTTAAGTATTGTTGTGTTGCCTTTACTACTACGAACAAAGAACGCATTCCTTAAGTGATTTACCCTTAATAGCTATGGTCACAACAATGGAGGTCGCGACCTTAGCGATGTTTTAAAAGATAAAAGATGTTATTTGTCGCTTCTGCTTGCAAACGATTTGTTACATAGCAACGTACTCTATGTTGTAACTACTATTTTTATCTCAGTTAAAATTGACTCTACTAATGATTTTTTTTTAATTAGCTGGTTCAAGCAGATTTAGGCACAAGCCTAGTAAGCTTATAAAGGGTGATATTGAAAGGGCATATTTGTATGAAAGATTGTTATAAAATGCTCTGCATAGCATACACGTTCAAGTTTGTGGGAGCAAACAAATTTAACCCTTACACTGATTTAGATTCGCTAGAAGTGTTATATGTCGATCTACAAAAGTATCACAAGTGTAGTCAAACTGTTAAAAATCAATATTTTGTGTTAATTAATTAATAAATAATCATCGAAAGGCTCTCTCATACTAATTGACCGTCCCAAACGTGCCCCAGGTGGCCTGTGCGCTCATTTGCCTTCCTTTTGATATATAAGGTGGTGACGTTTTATAAAGCTACAACTTACAATTTTACAGGTCTAAACTGGCAACACTGCTCAAATGGCTGGTCGTCATTGGTCGAGGTTGTGTCAAATGGAAACTTGTAACCTGTAAATTGTAATTTGTAGCTTTATAAAACAGGCCACAGGTAACCTACATGCTCGTTTGCCTCCCACTCTTATATTGAAAAAAAAAAAAAAAAAAGTTGCGCATATATTTGGGTGCTTCCAGAGTCCTGCGTGCATAGTTCCTTGTTAACCCTTCCACCCCGTTAATAAAGGCTCTTTTTTGCCCCGGGCCGTATTTGGCGTCGCGATCAAGTGGACAAAATGGCGGCAGTGGAAGAATTTAATTTGGCGGATTAAAGTTTTAAGTTCTTCGGATTATTCAAACGTGTATGTTGATATTTAATTAAAGTATAAAATATGATTAATATTACGAGAAATACTATGAATTTAAAATTTAAACACATTTAGGGATATACAGTGCCAAAAAATTAAAAAAGCGGAACCTTAATAAGACCCGTCTGTCCGTCTGTCTCTCAATACCCTTTTTCTCTAATAGGTACGGCTAAAGATATCATGCTAAAATTTAATTCGTGTTCAGAAATTTGAAACAAGAGCAAAAAAATCGAATCATTCATTTTTTTAACCTGTGATATATCATTCTAAAGCTCGTAAGTTAAATAGGATAGTCATATTGTTTAAGATGTTTAAGAATTATCTCTGTGTCTGTGTATCTGTCAATGGCATCGTAGCACCCAAGCGGATAGACTGATTTGAACAAGATTTTTTTTAAAGAACTAGTTTATGTCGGATATTTCTTTTCTATAGGTTTATGAAAATCGGTTTGCCCGTTTATGAGATATCATACTCTGAATTAAGTGAAATAAGTGGTCGCTGTTATATTGGGGGTTTTAATTTATAAAATGTTATAACTTATTACTGTTTATTTAAGTGCCATTTTTATATTAAAATCCTACCTACCTCTATTAAATAATTCTTTACATTTTAAATTAAATTAACTCGCATTCAACATACAAAAAGTCAATTATTATAAAACTTCATTCTTACATTTAACATTCTGCACAATTGCTCGATTCGTATGCAACTTTGTATGAGCATGCCAATATGAAAGCATGGTCACGAACTCACGACCGACCTAATTACCGTCATTATAACATTTACCATACATGTTTTAAAGTGACATTTCTTTTGCGACGTGCACACGCAACCGCAGATCCGCAAATGACGCATCCAGAAAACCAACCACTACAAACGCTTGAGCTTAAACCTTTTTACTTCTGAACCTCTATAATAAACTCATGATAAAGCAGTAAAGAAAGTCGTAACCGCCAACGGTGGATTGGCTTCATACGTCTCCGTCGCCAAATGTCTCCGTAACATGTTTTCAACCGCTAATTGTCAATTGAAAACCACATCGCGTTCATATCGAATCGAATTACGCTCGATAATTTTAGATATTATCAGCTTTTTCGAATTAATGACAGCAATGTTTCGTAATTTTCAAATTACAAACACGCACGCGACTGCTGGTCAATTTGGGGCATACGACATTTGTTACGTTTAATTATAATTATAATGATAAATTTTAGATTAAACATTTTTCTTTGCTGTTACCTATCGTCATGGGAGCCTACGTAAGCCTATTTTTTATTATACTTTGATAGAAAGTAGTTTCCGCCGCAAACACCTTGGCAACATTATGGGTGCTTCCGAACTTGAAGTTTTTAGTCCTTTGAAAAAACATAAAACCATCAACAAACCAATCCAAGAAAATGTAGGTAAGCAGCCTGCCAAAGATGAGAGATAGGCTAATAGAAAGGTGATGAATACCAAAATAAACAGATATTTGTAGTTACGCCTAAAATCGCGTAACGCTTTTCACCCCAATCCCCTCGATTTTTTAATATGTTGTGTAGTTGTTATAAAAAAATAGATTTACAGGTTTCCGTTTTAAATTTCTTGGAAAGGAAAACTTATAGACCTAGTTTTTCCTCATATCTAATAATATTATATACAAAAAATCTAATAAAATCGTACTATAGGTTTAAAATTTAAACGTTACCGCATTTTGTAAGAACATTATCAACTACACAATTATTTTAAACGGGACTTAACCACAAAAAATAGTCATTTTTAATAATTACCTCGAGGTCTTGACTGCATTGCGGCGATCGTAATGTGACTGATTGCCTCTTCAATGTGTGAATATCGTAAAAGTTTACGAAAATCAAGACCAACAATTCCTTAAAACACTCCCGATTATATTCAATTGTTTTTTTCTTATTACCCCAATGTCCCACTAACTGGGCGCCATACAAAACTTGTGAGCTTCCCACAACGAGGCGCCAAATATTTCAATGCCATGCTTACTGAATCCCATACAAAATGTACTCAACAAAGTAGTCCTCGGCTTTTTAATAAGCCGTTTACACTCGCGAGTAAATTAACGGGTGGAAACAATTACGTGCAATTTAAGGGATATTTGCATAATTGCGACATGTCGCGCGACGGACAGGTGGCGCCCTCAGGCGACAACCGATGACACTTATTCCGGTTAATGTGTCGTGTAAAGCCCGTGAAATGAGTGATGACAGTTTTTAAATTAATGGGCGGCTAAATTTTATGAATAATCTGTTTGGAATACATCTTGTATTTAAAGGATGTTCCGTTTTCATGGAAATTAAATACAAGGTAGTTTACTTAAAAGTAAACTCGTATTTTTATTTTGTTTTATTATGTCAGTGTAGAAAGATACTTTATTTAATGTTTTTTTGTAAGTTTGTTATATCAAAATAAATGAGAATGACGTTTAAAAAAATTACAACAACAGAAGCATTGTTTTGTAGATTCTTATGCATAAATTGTACATCCCGCGGTTAATGTAAGTTTTCAAGTGCCAGTATTACATTATACTTCTTTAAAATGTGAAATATTGCGTCATGTATTTTGCGTTATGTATTATGTATGGTTTCGTTAACAATACCAGAAAACCCAGTTCACAATATATTGCGATAAACGTATTTTACGCTTACAAACCATGAAAACAACGCTAGCATTTTACAACTTGTCAATAACGATTTATCATTGCAACTTTTCATAATTGCGCTGATAATTACACGGCAATCACCCATACGCGTCATAAGGCCGGGTTCACACGCGCCGCGACATCGCGACACCGCCACCCATTAATCAGTGTCGCGCGCGACAACAGTCGCGTCGCTTTGTCGCGCCAAATTACCCTATTGTGCCCTAAATTGCCTTTTATAATGTATGGTAGTTTGGAAAGTTGTGTCACTTGGTAGTTTTGGCGCGCTAGTGTCACGCTCGTTGAGTGGGGAGTCGTTTTATTATTGTTTTTATTTTCACTCGATAAACTTAGTATGGTTACTTTAAATTTAATCGTAAAACCACCATAAGGCGCCTGTGTTATATTAATTAATCATTGGCTTTTATTATTGTACAGTACGATAGCTGTCCGAAAGTGCTTCGGGTTTGTACTTGTCTCTCACTCACTCTTATACGCTCTTATTAAGAGCGAGTGAGAGAAAAGTACAAGCCCGAAGCACCTAAGTGCTTAAAACTGTGTTAATATATTCATAACTAGCTTCTGCCCGCGACTTCGTCAACGTGGACTTCAGAATTTGATGTTACCAGGATGAATAATATAAATTTAGCCTAACCATAAAGCTTATAATTGCGCTGTATAGGGAAAATCGCTCAACCACCCCGGGCAGCGACTTTGACGACACCATGCAGAGCAACAATTCGATACCCAGCTAGCGCCATCTAGTTCGTATCTATACACTAAAAGTGTGTTTCTTTAGTAACTTCCGTGTACGCACACATCAGTGGATACAACTGAAAGGATTACAGGATGACAAACGTAAACAGAAATAAAAACACACTACTCACACATGGCTACCTGAGATTTCACCTTTTTAATTTTTATACTCGTCCATGTAAACTTTGTGAGCAAATTCACATCTTTTAACGATTAATTTGATTTCCCGTAGGAATGAGACGTTTTATTGGATAAAAACTATCCTAAGTCCTATTCCAGAACCTAACCTATATGTGTGCCAAGTTTAATCTGGATACGTTCAGTGGTTGAAGCGTAATTAACAAACTTCCAAACTTTCTCATCCTTACTAATAATTATAAGCGCAAAATTCATAGTAAGTATGTGTACATTATGCACTCTTGCAACAGCTAGACCGAATTGGATGAAATTTGGAATGGAGATGGCTTATACAATGGATTAAACATAGGCTACTTTTTATCCCGGAAAATTTAAAAGTTCCCGAGGGAATAACGATAATCGAAATCAACGCAGACGAAGTCGTGGTTCTGGCCAGTTTATAATATTATGGTAAGATCCGTCAAACCGGGCCCAATTAAGTGTTTTAAAGACAACTCAACGGAACTCCTATTTTCTACTTTGAAAGACAAAAGAAAGCTCAAATCTACCTATCTTATCTATCTTATATCTATATATATATAAGGCAAACCTGACTGACTTATATATCAACGCACAGCCGAAACTACTGTACCTAGAAACTTGAAATTTGGTACAGGGGTTCCTTTCATGATGTAAGTGAGCACTAAGAAAGGATTTCCCGAAAATCGACCCCCAACGGGAATAAATGGGGGGAGTAGTGGGAAACTAATTCTACGCATACGAAGTCGCGGGCGTCCTCTAGTAACATATAAATATGTCGGTACGGTGTATTTCTAAAGGAGGGGGCTACGGCCTCGAGCCCCTCCTGTGTAAACCTTTGCCTTGACTTTACCTAATATTCACAATGCCTAATGTAATATCTAATCGTTTAGACTCGAATACTTAACTCAAATTAACGCTGATTTCCGCACGCAAAACGAAATGAACGAAAAATCATCAGAGCTCCTATTATCTGCTCTAGAGGAAACATGAAAACTAAAAAACTTACCTATCTATCTTATTAAGGATGTCGGTAAGGTCCTTTCTTTAAGGCGGGGGCTGCGCCTCCGAGCCCCCTATTTATCACTTTGGCCCCGCACCCCCCGGCTCGTTTCCTTAAAACTTGATTTTACAACGTGTAATCGTTTAAATCTATAACTAAAACTAAAGGCCCGTACAGACTACGTTAGTAATTTACTCGAGTAGCGAGTATTTTAGGAACTAAATCTGTCTGAACAACGAAAATTTAGTCGAGTGGTATTCTTCTCGACTAAAACACAACTAAAATACTCGCTACTCGACTAAATTACTAACGTAGTCTGTACGGCCCTTAACGCTATTTTCCGCACGCAAAACTACCCTCATATTTTTCATAGTAGCACAGTAGTTAATCAACCGCCAAAAATTATGTGACTACCCGTAAAAAAATCAAATGATCATATTAACCGCCCTAATATTTAAATAACAACTGTACAGTACGACCAGTTTCTTAATAGCACTCGGTAATCTTCGTTTTTCTATAAAAAAAAGTGACAAACATAATTATTGTCAGATGCGAGTGCAAGTGTGATAGCCATAACCGGCCCAGAGCTACTAAGAATAAGTACTGTAAAAATGGTAATATTGAGAAGCCTTGACGAAGTCCGGACAATTTTCAATTCAATTTTTCGTTTGTAGCTCCATCGATACTATCGATGATTCCAGCAATGTCAGGAGACGAAGTCTTGAAAGTGGCGGAAAAAATTATAAAATCCGGATATGTCAACGTCAATCTGACATCGCTCATTTTGACATAGACTAACAAAACAGAATGTACAACATGGGTTGTCACACTGGGTGGCAGAAGCCATAGGAGAAAATAAGTTAATCAATTGTAAATTTTTGACAAATAATTACTAATAGAGAATAAGATTTAATGTTACTAATAATCTATGGAACTCTATGATCCTGAAATAAATGCATTGCAAGTTTGCGCTATTAGAGTTAGTTTATTCAGTAGGTACTGTTTTTTTACTACTAACGAAATTATTTTTTTATTTCATAATCTGATTGATTAGATAGTAGTATTACTAATGTTTATAACCAAAAAAATGTAGGTATATGTGACATATTATATGTTTTAGATAAACATGAACATGACGAAATTGTACGGTTTCTCTTTTCGCTATAATGCTGCGGAACCCAAAGAAGAGAATAATTAATGATAGAAATTGTTAAACCCAAGCTAAGTTAATAAAAAAACCACCTTCAAAAACGCAAAAAATACCTTCTTTTATAATAGGTCAGTCAAACTGAAGTCGGCTTTTGGTTAAAAATATTGTAAGTCACTGACATATAAGTTACCTACCATTTAAAAAAAATATGTTTTATGCGTTTTTGAACGTGGTTTTGTGTTTTTTAAAACGTTTATTTTATTTTATACTTTTTAGTGATCATAGTAAGCTGTCATGTAGTCCCACTTTTTAGTTGATATGAAACTTTTAGACATTTCAAGTTCACCGCAAGTCCACGGGAAAGTCATAGTCATATTTCAACAATTAAATGTTCTACGTTATAGTCGCTCAACTATCTTAATCGAGATATCTTAACTATCGCCACCCTTGAAATAGGTACCATTGAGGAGTTCCGTTGACCATCAGTTTCAGTTCACCAAATGATATTATCTGAATGCAAATGCTGGACTTGTTAGTAAAAATACTACCTATAATATTTGAGGAGTTCCCTCAATTCCTCATGGATCCCCTCATCAGATTACAATTTGGTGACAATGAGACCACTTCGGAAGTATATTCTATAAACAAAAAAGAATTTTTGAAATCGGACCATAATTGACGGAGAAATCGTTGAGCATACATAAAAAAAATTACATACAGTGGAACGTATAATCTCCTCCTTTTTTTCCGGCGGTTAAAAATAGGAGTTTGGTTGTCCAAATATTGTCTTAAATATGTATTCGAACTTGATCTTTCGTTATTACGCATTAAAACAATGTTTTCAAGTACCAACGCGACAATGTAAATTTCAATCACCTCTTCGCTTCTATAACGTTTATCTATGATCGTGTGCTTTTCTGTCTTGATCTCTCCAGTTATGGGAGGGATATGGTTGTCCTTTTCTTTGATGCACGTCATCATGGCGTCTCATTTGTTACAACAACGTATTGGAATAATTTATTATTGTCTTTTTATAACATTTTGTACATTGAATTATAACAAATCCTTGAATTTAGTTTCTATGTAATAAACGGAGAATAAAATGTTGATATTTGTAATCACGTAAAGTGATCGACGGCCCTTGAATAGGGTTTTAAAGAAATACATGTAATTGGCCTAATTTGATAATTTCCTAGTTATTTTAACTTTAATCGAGAAATCCTGAAACAGGTATTGTTTAATTTGTTACAAAGAGTAATTATACAAAGTTTCAAGTAACCAGCTCAATCCGGTAACTTTTTTCCATACTAACTTTAACCCCTCTTTTCCCCCACTTTGATTGTCATATCTTAATTTTTTATTATATATAAACCTGGTCACCGTTTACTGAAATGTTTTAGTGAAAACCGCATTAAAATTGGTTCAGTGGTTTTCAATTGATGCGAGGAGAAACAAAATTAAGCAGACAAACAGACAAACAGACAAACAGACAAACAGACAAACAGACACCAACTCTAAAAATTGTAGAAACGTGTTCTGCTGCTCATTCTGAGGGCCCCTATAGTATTTTTGAGTAAATATTTCGAATGTACAGATTTTTTCCCTTCTACAACTTTATTATATGTATAGATGTACGGGCGAATCGCATCAAAATTAAAATCTTACTTTGGAAGGAATACAATTTTTTAAATCAAATAGTATCTTACTCTATATTTACGCTAAACAATGGCGATATGTGTTTGATATTAAAATCACACTGAAAATAACTTAAATACTAGCTTTTGCCCGCGACTTCGTCCGCGTAGATTTCGATTATCGTTATTGGGGAACTTTTCCGGGAACTTTTAAATTTTCCGGGATGAAATGTAGCCTATAGATTAATCCAGTGTACAAGCTATCTCCACTCTTAGTTTCATCCAAATTTGTCCAGCCGTTGCAGTGTAAAAGAGTAACAAAATAACACGCACACAAACTTTCGCATGTTTAATACTTTCTTTCTTTCTTCTTTCTTTCAAATAAAGGATTATGAAGTTTAGTTAATTTAAAAATGGACTACAATTAATTACCTGTACATACTTGCATGTTGTATAATAACTATAATTATAATATATTAATAATATCATTTTCGGAAAAACCGTAAAGTACTTAGCTACTTTTAGCGCAGCTATTTTTTTTCCGCTTTACTCTGTCAATAGCTAGCAATGTCCCCGTATATACTAAATAATACACTTTTTTTTCTCAAACGAGCACCCGCCATCTTTACATACGCCCAGCAATTAACCCTTCGGCTGTCGCAGCCCTTTGTTAACCCTATAATGCCCCTTTATGTCAACTGTCATGGGCTGAATTAAAAGTGGGTGTATTAATTTTTTGCCTCCCTAGGGTTGAAAGGGTAATAATATGGTATAAAATGACAGGCTTTTCAGTTCTGTTTGTTGAGTGCTTGGAGTGTGTTTTGGAATATGGCGTTTGATTAAAAAAGTGGAAATACCTAGTATGTAATATAATAATAGGTTATTTGTTGTACTATTGCTAATGAAGAATTAAATTATTTAAGGAAAGAACGCCAGTGTTATGATAGTTTAACAACGCAGAACCTGTACCAAGAGCTGGTAGGGAATAACGATAAGGACAGTAAGAAGTTAGTATTTTTTAGTAGCAATAATAAATTGAAGAAATATGTCAAAATTAATAATTATATTAGGCGTACACAAAAATTAATCAGAAGCCAAAAATGTATAAAAAACTATTCGACAATGAAATTAGAATTATCAATAATGAAAGATAGGGTGAGCCATTGCAATGAAAAGTTAGATTCCAATAGGATAGCATATGATTTAAATATTCAAAAACTCGATGCGGAGATAAGTAAGTTAAAGGACCAGCTTGAAGTTACTTCTTTAAAGTATGTAACTGCTCAGAAGGAAGTCAAGGAGCATATCCTGGCTTTCACTCAATTGGTAGAAGAAAGTAGATTGAATGAAGAGCGTTTTAACTCTTTAATTAACTGTGGTTATGGTAATTCAGATAGATTACGAGATTCACCAACTGTTGTGATTCAGCCAGATATGGCTCTTGATACTTCAAAGGAGTCCCCTAGACAAATTATAAGTAGGAATAAAACTATTGTTTATTCTGACCAACTTGGATCTGGACTAGGTTTAATGTTAAATAACAAATTGAAACAAAAGGTTACAAATTACTGTTACCACAATGCAACTCTTTTACAATTAAGTGATTTACTTTTAAAAGGAAGTTTTGACAGGTCCACCACTTTAGTAATTTTGGTAGGAAATAGTTTTAGTGTGGATAAGTCAAGTGTAGATAAATTAATGTCAACACTAAACACTATTGAAGGTCGTGGCATAGGTAAAATTATACTGTGTGCGCTACCATACTCAGAAAGTATGCCATTTAGTCATAATAATAGAATAGCACACTTTAATTCTATTATGTATAACGCTATTTGCTGTAATAAAAACTATCATTTCTTTGATTTAAACAAATTTATTAAGCGCCTCACCCTAACATCAGGAAAAATTCATTTGCCAAGGAAATATATCTTGACCTTGGTTGACCTATTAGCTTTTAATATAGAACCAAATAGATACAGTAGAACCCAGCCCCAGCAAGCAAATATTGGCAATAATGCCTTGCCTCATGATTTAAACTAAAGTATAGGACAGCGGAAACACCCTTGAGTATAAATTTAATCCACCAAAATATTCAAGGTTTTTCCAGCAAAGAACTAGAAATAGGGTTGTTCTTAGATAATGAAAACATACAAATTATGTGCGTTACTGAACATTGGCTTCGACAAGACCAATTAATTTTTGATTTTCTAAATTTTAAATTAGTTAGTTATTTTGCCAGAAAATGTGCCATTCATGGTGGCTCTTTTATAATTGTTAAAAGTACTCTTAAATCTAAAGAAAGAAAGGATATTGTAAAGCTATCGATAGAAAGGATTGTAGAAATTTCATGTGCAGAACTAGAAAGTTATATAATAATATGTGTTTACAGGCCACCATTGGCTGATTTTAGCACATTTGAATCTACAATGGAACATGTGTTAAAATTAGCATGTAATAGCCAGAAGCATATTATAGTTTGTGGAGATTTTAATATTAACTTACTCGAAACATCAAATAATACCACTAGGTTACTAAGTTTATTTAAATCTTTTAATTTAGGTAATCTGTTCTTTGAACCAACACGGATAGGTGTTAGTAGTGCAACCTGCTTAGATAATATTTTTTGTAATTGCGAATGTTTGGATAAAGAAATATTCAATTGTTTTAATTCGGACCATAGTGGTCAGAAGGCATCTTTCGTCAATGATTTTTATCAAAAACCGCAGACAATAACATACCGACCTATAACTAGTAAACGTTTGGAATTATTTAAAAATAAAGTTCAAAGTAACCTTTCTGTGTTACCTTTCTTACACAATGAGAGTAATAGTATTTATAAAGACTTATTTGGCGTAATTCTAGATCAATTTAATAATAATTTTAATATGAAAACTATTTCGAAGTCAAAAACCAAGTTTAGTGAATGGGCTACTGCAGGCATTTATAAGAGTAGAAATAGGCTTTATGAGCTATATAGAGAGAGGGAAGACAATAAAAACGCTGACTTCCTAAATTATGTTAAAAATTATTCAAGGACCTTTAAGCAAGCTTGTTTAACTGCTAAGGCAAATTTTCTTAGTCTTAAACTCAAATCATCTGACAATAAAGTAAAAACTGTATGGAATATTATAAATAGAGAAACGGGAAAATCAAAAACTCGTGATAATCAAGTCACCATAAACACAGGTAACAAACAAATCACATCAAATAAAGACGTTGCCTTAGCATTCGAAGATTATTTTTCCAACATAGCCAGCAATACTACAAAATGTCTTAAATCATCCGAGGTTGAAGCTAAATCATTACTTTGCACTAATGTCAGTAAATGTAATATAAACTTTGAATTCAGCCCTGTAAATTCAGATTCAATAGTCAAGGTATTTAAATCGCTTAGTTTAAAAAAGACTGAGGATTTGTGGGGCACATCAGTTAAAGTAGTTTTTCATATCATAGATGTAATTGCACCCCACCTAGCATTAATTTACAATAACTGCATATCAGAGGGGACCTTTCCAGATCTCATGAAATATAGTAAAGTCATACCTCTTTTTAAATCGGGCGACATGAGTGATATAACGAACTTCCGTCCCATTTCCATACTACCGGTTTTAAGTAAAGTCTTTGAGAAACTAATGCTGAATGATATGTTAGGTCACTTTAATAGAAATAAACTACTTAATAGTAACCAGTTTGGGTTTACCAGAGGTCGATCAACAATTGATGCGGCATCTGTTCTCATTAAATACATATATAACAGTTGGGAGAAATCTTGTGATGCGGTAGGAATATTTTGTGATCTTTCCAAAGCTTTTGATTGCGTGGATCATTCGACCCTTATTTTAAAATTAAAACACTATGGATTGTCCAATAAAGCTTTAAGTCTTATGTCTTCTTATCTAAGTGACAGAACTCAAACAGTGGTTGTAAACAAAACGCAATCAATTGGAGCTACAGTGAAACTAGGTGTGCCTCAAGGCTCCATTTTAGGTCCTTTTCTATTTCTCGTTTATATAAATGACTTACCACCAACAGTAGATAAACTTTGTGATATTGTGCTTTTTGCTGATGATACTTCATTAATTTTCAAGGTAGATAGAAAGTCCGTAGACTACAGTATGATAAACGCCGTACTAGTTAAAGTACTTAATTGGTTTACTAGTAACAATTTACTACTAAATGCTAAGAAAACTAAATGTGTTAGGTTCGCTTTGCCTAATGTTAAACCGGTAGATTCTAGTATTTTTATAAATGACGAGTGTCTGCAAATGGTAGATAAGGCAGTTTTTCTAGGCATAACAATAGATAAAAATTTGCAATGGGGTCCCCATATAGCTGTACTGGCAGGTAAACTAAGTTCGGAAGCTTATGCCGTTAGGAAAATTAGACAGCTAACTAATGTTGAAACAGCTCGCTTAGTTTATTATAGTTATTTCCATAGTGTCATGTCGTACGGTATTCTGGTTTGGGGTAAGGCAGCTGAAATACAAACTATATTTGTTTTACAAAAAAGGGCCATTCGTTCTATTTATAACTTAAATTCTCGTGACTCCTTAAGAGAACTATTTAAAGAAATTAATATCTTAACTGTAGCATCTCAATTTATTTATGAGAATATTATTTATGTTATTAAAAATTTAGATTCTTTCACCAAAAATTCTGATATACATAATTTAAATACAAGAAATAAAAATAAAATTGCTATTAGAAAATTTCGCGTACGTAAAGTATATAAATCATTTGTTGGTCAATGCATTCATTTCTATAATAAATTACCTGACGTAGTTTTAAAGTTACCCTTTTCAGCACTTAAAAATTACTTGAAAAAGTCGTTAATGTCTAAAGCGTATTATAGGGTCGAGGATTATCTAGCAGACAAAAATGCATGGCCTAAACTCGAAACTTAGTCAATAATAATTTGTTCAAATGTAAAACCTTTATCTTGTCTAGGGGACACTGTTGATGTAGGAAAACATGTCGAAACTTTGTTTATTTTTAATTTTTTTGTTTTTGCCTTTTTCTCCGTCTATATCTCTCCTAATATTTTTGCCATGTTTTCCTGCTGATCTACGCATGATATTTGATATTATATTTAAATTAATATTTATAGCTTTATATAATACTAGACTAAGTTGTATCATTGTAATAGGAAATATGGTTAAAAAATGACTGACTGCTGAGTTTCTTGCGGCGTTTCTTCTCGGCAGTGGTCTCCTCTTGGGAAGCGCTGGTAGACTCCTGACGTGTAAAGGTGCCCGTGCGGCCTACTTACTGAATAAATGACTTTTATCTTTTTATCTTTTATTGACGCTGGAGACAGTTATTTGTTATAAGTGCAAAAGCAGCGGTATTCGCATTGTTGTGTTCCGATTTGAGGGTCAGCCAACCGGTAAAATGACTAGCATACCTAGAGATATTCCATCCTAGTTCACAGGGTAGGCAACGCATTTGAAGTCTTAGGATTGCAGTCTTGAGAATTCGAACGTCTATGGGTTTCAGATCCCACTTACCATGCATATTTTTAATCCATTGTCTAGTCGCGAGGTCTTCTAGATTTTATGAGAACCGTTACAGCACCTCTCTTTATACCCTGTTCAATTTAAGATGATGTCTGTGACAGCCGTAATTCAAAATTGCAATCACTTATATTCACAATACTATTACTAGGGGTATTAAAAATAGGCGATTATTTATTGTAATTCCTGAATGTCGTCGAGGTTTATACCAATTTAGTGTTTATGAGCAGTTAAAGAAACCAGTGTAATCGTGTTTATAGGAGCTGTAACAGGCATTATCCTAGACTCTAGGACCTAGGCCCGTATTATGGTCGCCTTTATCGCGTTGGATAAAAAATACGTCACTCTCGCACTTACATACTGGTCAGAAAGTGACAGATGCTTTATCCACATTTTGTCACGCGATAAACGCAACCATACTAGGCCCGCTAGAGAGATAAATAGCTCTTGTGACGGACAAAATACGAGTGTTATATAAAAGCCGTTATATTGCATCATGATTGCACAGACCGAAGAAATCACTGAAAATTTAATAAATCAATTCCAAAACTCCATGACGCGTATCACCCTTGTGACCTACCCCTTTCATAATTATATCCCATCACAATAGGAAGCGTCTCAGCAAAATTTCGGATGACTAAATACGAATCCTTGCTCAAATAAGGGTGGCGACCCTTCTATGCAAACATCTCAATTACCACAGTTATTAATTCAGGGGGGTTGTTAATCAACCCGATTCGGGAGGTAAATATGGCTGTTCGTCGTTTAAATTAATCTTTAGATGTTATGATATAGGTTTTTGTGTAAATTAGTATAGGCACTCGTTTCTGGAGACCTCGTCGTGTTGTACACCTAGACTAGAAGTCATTAATTTTAGTTTGATGTTATTTATTGCCTTTACATTTGTAATGATTTAATTCGTACTAGTTTTAATACATTATTAATATTATTATTCATTACTTTATTATCCTTTAATTGAATAAAGAACTTTTAAGTATGTATTATTGTGTTTTATGATGGAAAAAGTGACCGTCTGTTGGAGTTTCTTGCGGCGGCACTTCTTCTTCGCAATGAAATTATAGTCTTGTCCAAAGCGCTATCTCTAGAGTACTAGCTCACTCTATGTAATACTGACGTGTAAAAGAGCCCTCATGAGGCCAATTTACTGAATAAATATTTTGAATTTGGAATTTGGCATTTCTGTGAAATTGAAAAATGACAATTTCGAGTATGGGTCAAAACAGCTACCGATTGGTAACTGCTGGAAGGACGCAAAGGATCTAAGAGAATATAGAAGAACGATCTAGGCTCGATTAAGAGAAGTAGAAGAGCTCATACATGCTCTATTTGACTCGCTAAAGCCATATTGCTTTGGACATATTACCGTAGTGCTTTTAGTTCAGCCATTACAATCAAATTATTAAGAGGTTTTAAAACGTTGAATAATTGATTTTAACATGTCAAAAGCAATATTATTTTACTAAGTAAAATAGAGCCTCAGAAAGGATACCTTTGCCCAGTAATGTACATTCAAAACGACTCGTAAAAAAGGTGTAATTTCATCCTACAATGAATGACAGCTATAGTCACTTTCTATAGGTACCCGCAAAAAGGTGCTAACTCAGAAGCACCTTCAAATAACTCAATTCTGAAGACACCTCCTTTGCCTTATCACCCCCCACAGGTGTAGATTCTCACGGCGTCCTATCACTCTCATCAGTTGTTGGTAAAGGCTGTTTAGGTCTTATCTTGAGCCTAAAAATATTGTTAGCAAATTCCGAGGAAATATTGTGACTATGAGCAGGTTATATTTATCATTTTTGCGAGCTATTGAACTCAAAGAAAATATAGGTACAATTTCTACAAGCAATATAGGCAACAAATGCCGGTCAATTTTTGAAAATCGAACACTCAAAAAAATCAGTTTAAAATGAACGTGTAACGGTAATGTTGTAATTTTTTCATGTTTCGTGTTGGTGGTTGATGTAATTCGCATGAGATTTATTTTTTACACTAACGGGCGACTCACATGACGTCGAGTTGCGAAAACCAGCCAGTTATAAAAAAAGAATAAGTAGGTAGAACTTTTGGTGACTTACTTATGGCCGAACCCTATATTCAAACCGCGGATAGATAGGCTTACTTCGGATTAAAATTTGACACATTTTGTATGGACAAATGTCGAATTTTAACCTGAGGTAAGCCTTATCTATCCGCGGTTTGAATATAGGGTTTGGCCGTTAGTAAGTAAAGTCAAAGCTTCACAGGTGACATAGACGTCCATCGATGGTCAGTCCTGAATGAACAAAATACAGTAACGCTTGCTTTATTTTAGAACGATGCGAAATTTTAGGCCGGCAACAACTGAATGCTTATATTTTGTGATTGAGTTGTTTTTTCTTTGTATAAAGAACACCCTAACAGCGCGTCTATTGTAGTCGCGTTTATCGATGAAGAAGTGGATAAAAAATCTGTCACTTTCTGAGCAGTATCGAAGTGCGAGAGTGACGGATACTATATCAACCGTGATAAAAGTGACCATGATACGGGGCCAGGGGGCCTGTAGTGGCTGCGTTTATCACGTGACAAAATGTGGATAAAACATCCGTCACTTTTTGACACGTATAGTAGGTACGAGAGTGATGAATGCTTTGTCCACATTTTGTCACGCGATAAACGCAACCATACTAGGCCCGCAGGTTGTCCTTCGGTATGATTGTCATGACGCTGCTGTTTACATTAGTCCTCTCTGGCTTGTCCGTGGGCACCCTATTAGCCAGTAACACTCCTCCAGTAATTCAATATGGTAGAACACGGGTTCAGCAGAAAATAGGTTTCTGTGAAACGAAAATTCTGCAAAGTGACACGTTCTATGAAATGAGATTCGGTGAAACAAGGATAAAACCATTCAATACTTAATACTGTAGCCACAAGTCTAGATATATCAGTTAGTCCCTAATAGGTAATGTGATAATCTGCTATCAATTTGCCCATTAGCCAGGCTCGTTAGGGCGGGCGCAGGGCTGCAGTTGTTTAAATTATGCATGTATGCGGCCGGCCTAATGAGCGACCGCGGGAAGGGTTAAAAAAAGGTATTGAATTATTAAGTTATAACAGATGACATTGACAATGCCATTACATGTCTAAGATGTTGTTATAAGTACTTTTAAACCGGACAGTTGTTATATTTTCCCTAAGAATATAACCGAGCGAGGTCCAAAGATAAATTAAGCGCGCCGTAATTAAACTTCTGCGGGCCTAGTATAGTTGCGTTTATCGCGTGATAAAATGTGGATAAAGCATCCGTCATTCTCGTACATATTTGTCAAAAAGCGACAGATGTTTTATCAACATTTTGTCACGCGATAAACGCAGCCATATTAGGCCCCCTGGACCTAGAGAGGAAATATTCCTTGGGTACCCTACGCATGTACTAAGAAGGTATGTTTCGCAATACCCCCAACAAAGAAAGGAGGAATATCTGTGTAGGATTCTACGCTTACGAAACCGCGGAAGTATATATTTATACATCTTTTGCGTCGGTCGTCAAGGAGCCCGCTAATTTGTTTTGCAAATTGAGGGTGACGCGGAAGGGTGCGTTGGGATAACATCGTTTATTACCAGTCAGAGCATTCCTATTATATTCGAGACAGTCTGCTTTAAATTGTGTAATGTACACTGTTATTTTACAGTTCAGATAATATATATTACACGACATGTAAGAGTTTAAAGCACGTAAAGTTTGGAAATGGTGGAGACCGAGAGGATATCGATCAGTATTTTCTGGGAGAGTAGCATAAAAAAAATGAGTTTATTTGCATGATTATGGTAGCATATTATTTGCGTATGGTAGCATGCAGACTTGAAATTGAAGATGTTTATCCGCTATCAGGTCGCTTGTGTGGACGTTTGCCTTATTTGGGTAAGTATGCCATAAAAAAAGATTGAGGTTTTGATGATGAATACCTTTAAAAAAATTAAGTATCTTTCCCACCAATTTAGGCGCCAGCGTCACGCACCATTTTTCAAACTCTTCTGTTTCGATGTTGAGCATATTTACAGGCGGAAAAAAGACTACTTAGTTCTCAGTTCTTAGTCCTCTGTAGGTGCGCCATCTTGCATTGCATGAGATAAAAAAAATGTTAAGGGCAATTTCTGTGAGATTGTCCCTTGTTTTTTTTTTGGTTTTCTACAGTATTTCTCGTTTAGTGGGTTCCTAGAGTCATGACGATATAATGCTTAGTAAAAAAAATACCTACTACAAAGGCATTTAATCTAAATTTGCTTGTCATACCTACAGCAAATCTCAAACCGAGGTACCAAACGCAATACAATTTTGCAAAATGTAGACACTAATATCATACCTGCTTTAGCCAACTTAAAGTAGTTTGTCGAAGGGGGTTTTGCTGATGATTAGCTAACATAACATACTTCAGGTAAATATCGAAAAGTAAAAACTGAAATAGCGTGCTAAGTCTTCGACAATAACGGTAGGTGGTCCTCGATCTTCTAACCAAACCGCGTGTTTTTAAACGCGCCAACGCTCGTAAACATAGGTACGCCGTGATGGCCAGTAACCCTTTTTATGCCCTAACATTATGAGCATATTGTTATTACTGAATATCTGTAAAAGCCTTAGTAAACATCCGACGGTGGTCTCAGGGCTGGCTGTCTACAAAAAGGTTACATTAGCCGCGTTTAAAAAAACAAAATTTGAAAACGTTCCATGTCGTGCCTCTAAACTTTAAACATAGAACGTTTTTGAGTTTGAATTTCAAATGTCGCTCTTTGAAAAAATAAACGCTGCTAGTCTACAGCTACTTCCAATTGAATTTATGCCTTGGGTAGTCTTATTAAAGTTTGAAAATAGAATAGCCTACGCTGGCTGTTAGAAAAATCAGTCTTGAACGTGTAATGTATTAAGGCCGGTACACACAAGGCGGCGTCTTTGGGCGAGTGCTGTGTGTGCAAGTGATTAGTATCCACTGAACCTCCACAGCGCGGCGCTATCACAGGTAAGGATGCGTTCCACTTTTGTTTGTTTTAAGGCTCTAATGACATTTGACCGTGCCATCATGTGGAGTCTAGGCATTTATCGATGGTCAAACACAAATCTTTGAAGTCCAAATTTCATTGACGTTAAGTTTTGAGTGGTTTTTCTATTGCTTAGAGCACAAAGGAAGATTTTCTAGTACAAGTAAAATTAGTGGTAACGTAAACTGCTGTACACAATAATGTCATTTTTCTAATAAGTTATTAAAGGAAAGCGTTAAATATTCACAACCAATCAGGTACTTTACTGAATAATTTTAAGTACTTATATGTATATGTATACTGAGATTTATGCTTTTGACGTTCTTTAAATGCAATATAAGAAATCCAAACTCTTCACCAATTAATATCTAAGGAATGCTAGTACTTTTTCTTTTATTTAACCAAATAGATATTACTAAAAAAATATGGTGAGACCGGCAGCCCTTTTTCAACAGTCTCAATGACTCACATTAGTGCCAGTGCAAAAAGGGCCCATTCCCACCGTGGTCCTAAGTCGCTGGACACACACAAGCGCAAACATTGACGCAGCGAACTCCGGTAGCTTTTAAGCGGCTCGCTAATAGATGTCCCGACGTTTGTTTACAGGAAACGTGTGGAGCGGCCTTAAGAAAAAAAATTGGTTACTGGAGAGTCGAAATGTGATATATTTTTCTAAACATAGAATCATTGTGGTCACCTTGGGCAAAGTTGTATTCTAAAGAAATTAATAAAACTAAATGCGCTACATTAAGTTGCTTAATCATTTCTATACAGGGTGTTAGGCAGAAGGTTCAGTCGAAATGTATGGAACAGCTGTTTTTTTTTCGCGATTTGGATGGTGGTCCCAGAATAAAAGTTGATGAGTATGACCTACAGAGTCAGTCCCTGAAGTTTGTCCAACCTTCTGCCTAACACCCTGTATATACTTAACAGTAACAGAGATGTATGTACGTCACTTTAAAGTATGAACAGTAAGGATTAATTGCACAAAAATTGGAACGGTTATTAGTTGCACTATGTAGGTATCCTGATCCAAAAATCCTTAGCGAGCTGCGTTACCAACTATTTCCAAAGGCATGTTCAAAAATAAGTTTTACTTTTCCATTGTCACCAACTCAAGATTCTGCACAATCTCAGTTACTAAGATCTTACCACTAAGTATTGGCTGACAACCCTTAATTCATACAGATTTACTGAGCTTTTGCTTGAGTTTAAATTAAATTATGGTCTAAGATCCGAATAGGAGACGGCCTTCACCCAGCTGTGCAAAGTAGTGCAAATTATTAGTACTTACCGACTTACCTGCCTACCCAAAGGATATGATGGAATAAAATAGTCAACCTAACGTGTGCATATTCTATAGGCTTCGTTAATTCGATTAGTGTGTAATTGGTCTATAAAACAAGCAAGAGCAATTTTAAAAAAAAAGTAGTTTTTTGTATTTTTTTAATTACGGACTGTACTGGACTGAAATTTTTCAGTCAACCTATTCGCCTTATCAAATTTTATATAAAATACTTTTTATCGAATAAACGCCTAATTGAAGGTCGTCTCCTATTCGGATCTCCTACTATTACGAAATATGGTTATCACCGGGTTCATTCTACATTGACCGAATAACCAACCAGGTCAACGGCGTCACCAAAGATTCATAACACGTTCCTCAAGGAGGCATACTAGACCCAACATAATAAATAATCAAAATTAAAAACAAACAATGGATTTGGTTTTATTTCATCGTAACTAATTATATGCAACAAGTCGTTTTGTTTTATTTATGACCCATTCTTACTTGTTAACACGTTTTTAACTAGATCCGTCATTTCTCATCAGTAAAAACCCTATTGATATAAAACAAAGATAGCTTTGCGGTTAATTAAATGAATAAAGATATAAATTCAACCGTGTGTGGAAGAAGTTTACGTGGTTGGTGGTATTAGGAACGGTAAAAATAAGTTGGTAATTTTATGGTTTTTAGTTTGATTTTTAATTTTTATGTTGTTAAAGTTAAGAATTGCGTGAACGTTGTATAGTATGAAACAAAGTTTTATAGTGTAACTGGACATTTTAATTAGTTTTCTCATGTTTTTACAAGTTTAACGGAAGCGACTCTTGTTAAATTTAAAATAATGGTTTGTTGCTGGAATGAAAACATTAAAGTAGTTATCTAAAAGATTATTATGATGTTGAGATTTTAATGAAATTTAAAGCTTTAAATGAATGACCTCTGTTTTACGCCGTAAATCAAACGAAAATGCATACAAATTAAGAATATTAAGATATAATAACCAAGTTTATAAAGGTTACTTAAATATTAATGTGTTCCGACACTTTTAATCGCTAACAAATAACAACACTCATGGTTTGAATTAACTTCTTTATGCTGTAGCGTTTCTTAATTAATTTGAAGATGCTTTTGGCTTATTGAGTTGAAGTGACCCAGCCTATGCAGCTAGCGATTCTGGGTTCGAACCGGTAAGTTCATATTTTTTTGGACGAGCACATTTTTTTGATTTAAGTTTTTTGTGTCTTTAATTATTTTTTTACGTTTATATAGGTTTATAAGTACCTATAGTAATCGTTGTTTAGTACCTATACACAATGTGTACCGTAAAACGGGGTGAGTAGGAATTAAGGGGTGAGTAGGGACACAACCTAAAATGAAGCATAATTATGTTACTAATTATAAGACTGAAATAAAATTATTTCCAATAGAAGTAACGTTTTTGTCAATTTAATACTCGATCTTATTTGTAACAAGTTATGACTTATTTTAGGGTGTGTCCCTACTCACCCCTTAATTCCTACTCACCCCGTTTTACGGTACTAAACCTTGAAACTAGTTTTTTGTGTAAAAGATTGTCCCAACCTCCACTCACTCACGCGGCTCACGCCTTTATTCCCAGAGCGGGGTAGGCAGAGCTACAGAATCACCATCAACTCTAAAAACTTCTCCCAACCTATTTATTGAATTGCGTTGTATTTATTATTCAAGCCGAATTTATAACCGTTTCACAAAACGATTAAAAATATATCCCTGTATTTTACTAAACTCGATCTAACTATAAAGCGGCATCTAGTAAAGAATTAAAACGTCATCACTCCCCTATTTAACCTAAAGTCTTAAATTTATGGCAACAATCAACTTTACTGGCACAAAAATAAGGCCTATAAAACCCAGTTTCAGGAACTCGCATCTCAATCGAGGCCTTTTACGGGCGTTTTTGTCATCGCTTCCAATAAAAAGATTTGGTCACTTTTAGTACCCACTTTACCAATTTAACTTGGAAACCTTCTCCACAAATTTATACTTTAAGTCAAAGGTGTTAGAGTTCGTGATGGGTGCATGTCGGTACGTCAAATGTTTATGAATCACTTTGACGCATAAAAGTCACGAATTAAAAAGGACAACAACAGACAAAGAAGCCATTTTGCATTAAGCTGCGACAGTCTTCCTTGTGATGCCGCGCTGTGGCTTAAGAATGTGTTAGAGGCTTTAAAATTCTAAACAGGGTCATATTTTTGGGAACAATGAAGTCTTACACGAATTGACCTAAGTCCCAACCTAACCTTTTAGGCTATACAGTGGGTACTAACCTGTCTAGATTATGAGTTCTTAGTACGCCCATATTTTTCACGTCTAATCCTGCTAATATTATAAATGTGAAAGTTTTTAGGTATATATGTTGTTTGACCAACTGAGATGGATTTTGGCACACAAGATTTACTACAGAATATTAGGTAGTTCCCGTGAGAGAAGCGATAAACAACTTCTACGCGAATAGATTCGCAGGCAGTTTTAAAATAATTTCAATCGAATGACGTTCTTCCACTAAGACGCAGTAGTGAAAATATGTTTAATGTTTTTGTAATCCTGTAATACTTTTGTCTTAATTCTTCCGCTGGACCTATAGGGACTTGCAATTAAGAGGAAATATTCCTTGGGTATCCTATGGGTGCACTAAGAACTAATTTTGCGAAAAGCAGCCCCCAATGGGAAGAAATAGGAGCATCTGGAAACTAAGTGTAAGCGTACAAAGTCACGAGCGCCCTCTAGTTTATAATTATTAGTATACAGGCATATAATCTTAGTTCTCAGGGTTGGCAATGCATTGGCAGTCTTAGGATTCCAATCTTAAGATTGTAGCTAGAGTATGCACATGTTTATGGGTCTTAGATCCCACTTACCATCTTCCCCCTATTACACCACATTGACAATGACATATGACAGGTGACAATTCGTTATACATTGCAAAGTTAACACGTTGATACATCACTGGGTTTGATATAAGCTGCGCTATGTACCTACACTGAATTGTCACTTGTCACCTGTCATTGACAGATTGGTGAAATATTGGGCTGGTGGCCTGTGTGTTCCTTTGCCTTCTCTATTCCATAATAAAAAAAGACATACTCCAATTAAAATACGCCTGTGCCGTGTCTCGCGTTTCCTAACCCTGTTAGAAACGCATTCTTTGTGCAGTGTCAATTCGGCCAGTGCAGTGTCGTTTTGACGGTGCACCGCTAATTGACACTCTCGTCGATCCGGCCGCTGCACCGACCGGCACGGCTCTTGGATGCATTTAGCATTAAAACGAGGAATCAACGGTGTTTGCTTCCACAGAGTCACCTTATTAAAAATATACGAAGGTTTGCTAGAAGAAATTCCTTTAATATGCTCGGCTTTGAGCATGCTTGACGTTGTTCCTATGTCAGTGACTTAATCGTTCTTGTCATTCGGTGAATTGCATTCAGTTTTATCAAACTTTAATGTCAATGATTTTATCGAAGAATGTTTTATTTCACGGTATTTACACGTGCAGTGGCCTGTTTTATAAAGCTACAAATTACAATTTACAGGTTACAACTTTCGATTTGACACAACCTCGACCAATGACGACGAGCCATTTCAGCAGTGTTGCCAGTTTAGACCTGTAAAATTGTTACTTATAGCTTTATAAAACGTGCCCCAGGAGTTATAATTTTTTGGTGGTCACAGGTCAAACTTAACCTTACCTACGTAACCCATGCTTAAGATAACCTAAAAACATTAAGGTTTCAGCAGAAATTATTTTACCCACGAAGATGATGTCGTGATCTTTTAATGAAAAAAATATCCAATATTTAATTTTTAATGAGCAGGTTTTTTGCACCATATTTTGAACTTATTTATTTACTAACTTCTGCCCGCGACTTCATCCGCGTAGATTTAGATAATATTTAATGGAAGCTTATATGTGTTAATAGCGCGTATTAGACATCTTCATTCCAAATTTCATCTAAATCCGTCCAGCCGTTGCAGCGCGAAGGAGTAACAAACTAACAAACACAAACACAAACTTTCGCAGGTACCGAATAATAGTAGGGTTTTATGTTTAGAACGCTGTACACGTTTTTAAAGTCTCGTCAATCATAACCACAAATATTGCTATAATCTCTGCATTGAACTTGTTATGACTAACAATTAGAGTCACCAGGATAATAAACGGATCATTCTTTGCGACAATTTGACGACAATGGCTCTATGCGAACAAAGCCTTTTGATCCAACTTCAACCGAATCTCAACTCAAATATATAACATCAAAGTCTATTTTTATTCAAACAGAATTGCGTATTTTTACGCAGATACGACAAAAAATTAGCATATGTTTAGTAAAGTGTTAATAGAAAAAATACTGAAAGTCGTTTGTCGTGTCGTAAGCCGCTATTGTCATGTGTCAAGTGTTTGGATAGGAGATATTGAAGATACACGACAAAATTGGGTATTTTAGCATTTAACACGGCTCAGATATATCACAATGGCGTAATTGTTGGTAACTGTAGATACATTAGGAAAATACTATTTATTCTATTCTGTATTCAGATGCGAAAATTGTAAAATGATTTATATTTTAGAGGTTACATTTTGATTAAATGTATGAGCTAGTATTTTAACGCAAAAAACAGTTGAAACATTCTAAAAAAAAACCTTTTTTCACTTTGTGTCATGAATTAATATGACCAAAAATATTTTGCGTAAGCTAATCAACAAAGAAAAGAACGCATTTACAAAATATTAACATAAAAGAGGACAGCTTTCATTATAAACAAGTATAAGTAAAAGATAGAAATTCTAATCAATTATACAGTGTATCATCATTCTCATGTAAGTGAATTTTGTAAATTCTTTATGAGAATAAAGTTCTTAAACCATAATAAGTTACACTTGGAAAAACAAGTACAATTAATAAATTAATTAAAAACAGTGCGGCTGAAAATCGTCCAAAAACTTCTGCACACTGACTTAACAATATCAAAGTACATTTTATTTCTATGTAAAACCAGCCAGCATAAAGCAGATTGAAAGTAAATACATGGAGCAGCATTCGTTCAAAACAAAAAGGCCTTATAAAATCCAAGTCAATGTGATTATACAGCCTTTTGATTTTGGACGGTCGAGTAATCGGCCCCTCGTATTGACAAAGTGCACTTTAGCTCTAGGATTACAAAATGGCAGTGTGCCCATCCCGTGCCAAACTATAAAATACCAACATGGAATACACCCTGTCCACAAAAAATTACGCCACATTCAATCTTCATACTCTAAGTTAAAGTCCAACGGTTAGTTTTCCAGAGTTTAGTTAAGGTTGTGGATATATTTGAATAGATCGCGGGCATGTATGTATGTATGTAGTGGATAGATGTATTGACAAGAGCACTTTGGCTTGGCATTATGAAATGCAATGGCGTCGCGTGATAGTTTTATGTCGATATATTTTTATCTGATTCAGTTTTTAAATGTTTTTTTATGGTATAGTTTACATGTGTCTGGCAAGATCAAATACTGAAGAAGACATGAGATTTTCGCAAATACTTTTCGTTTCACATTGAAATTTGTTAAAGGTTTACTGTTAGGTCATTTATTTAGTCCATTATTGATGGCATGGAGAAGGTAAACGAACAAACAGGAAAGAAAGAAAGAAAGAAAATCATTAAATTAATGACGAACATAACTAAGAACAGATTAATACATACAAGAAGAAAGTAGCCACGAAATGGTCCCAATTCAGCGTACTGCTGTCATTAAAGTCACAGCTGGTCAACAAGCTACCTGATTATGATGATGAATACGCTGAGACGTCCAAGCGAACGCTCAAGTAGATGCTCAAATCTATCATCAGTCATCAGTCATCACCTTTGCAAAATCCAAACAGAAATAAGGTGACTAGCAGAAACATTTATCGACATGGTAGAGAACTTTGTAGAAGGCTTACAAGTCCGCAGTGGACAATTGTGACTGACTTGATAATGATGATGGGGAACTAAGTGTGATGAATCAAAAATAATTCCATGTTCTAATTGTACAGACAGAATTCTTCTTAAAACTGAATTAAAAGTGTCTTAATCACGTACCTACCTAGATGATTATACTTAATTCTCACTGCTAGATCAAAACAGTATCAACTCAAATCCTTGCTAGTTTTGTTTCAAGTTATAGAAGTTGTATTAAAGCTAATTTTAAAATACAGTTGTTTATTGAGTTACTACTGTTTTGATCTACCAGTGCGAATATTTTACATGACGCAGTTAGCCTAGTTGCTAGTGATCCTGCCTACGAAGCTTCGTGAAACGCGAAATGCGAAATTCGCGTACCAATTGGGTCTTCGCGCATTTCACATAATGCTTAATCAAATCCACACCTATGCAGAATCAAAAAAAATAGAAATAAGGAGACCCGCGAAAAAAACAGGCATGGTAGAGATCTTTGCAGAAGAAGACCTACAAGTAATATCCAGGTTAGAGCTTAGTTTGGGACTTAGCTTTATGTACAAAATGATTCCTGATATTTATTTATTTATTTTGTAGTAGGTACCTAGGTAGGTGATAATTATATATATCACATAGCACTTTATAAAACCAATATAAATGAATAAAATCAATTCTAGTTATTTTGCATAACATCGTCCATGTAGATACCTAATGGCGGTCGTGAATTCGATTCCCGTGCAGACCCTCACAGACCCTAACGAGGGTGCGTGGGATTCAGTTTCAATTACCAGCCGGGAATCGAACCAGTTATGGGTGGATTATAATTGTGAATATGAACGGCATTTTTTAATTTTAATAAGGGTGCGTGCACTCATTACACAACTGATTTCTGTTGACAGAGGAGAGGCATAATAGGAAGTATAATCCGTAAAGGGGCAGATACAATAATAAGTGTATCAGGAAAAAAATATTGTGCGCGTGACTTGTTTTTAGTGTGCTTGAATTTAGTTCTGAATCATCATGGATATTAATAGAAGAACGTACCTATGTAAATGAAACTTTAAATCAGACCAAGATATTAAGACTGGAAGTATTTTCCAATGTGACCGGTCAGAAGTTAAACTCAATTTTCATAAAGGCTTTCGTAACACCTTTTAAAGAGAAGCTCATTTGACTTGTCAGTAACCTAAACATCCTCATAGTTTTGGTTTTAATACTCCAAAAAAGCATTTTTTTGTAAAACGAGCACTCTTTTCACTTGATAATAAGTAATCACTGCCGCCCATGGACGGATGTCATGTGCACAGAGGATTCAAATATAATATTACAACTCAAACGGCAACTATTTTATGTCCAATAATAAATAATACCTATTAATCAATCCACAGACTCAGCAAATCCGTCGTTACTTTTTACTTTTAAACAGACCGAAACATAAAATGTTGCCAGCGCATCGCTCTCTGGTTTCAATGCCAACCTAATAAACATTCACATTAAACTGTCCTAGTGGAAGCCATGGACAATTCTAGTACCACAAATCACTTGAAGGTCGCGGTCTTTGAATGTATTAGTAAAACAAATAAGTAAAAGATTCGGAATTAAAATTGAAGCACACATATAAGAGAATCTAATGTCGATTGAGATCGTCATTTATTTCCACATGCTTACACACACATATGCAAATGCGAAGCCTAATTGATTCAACTATACCAACATTAAATCGTAAACCGTTGGTATGTCAATATAGATGTATTTCTTGGACGAGTTACAAGTCAATTGCGGTTTGATCTAGGCTTAAATAAACCTTATCCGCTTTTAAAGAGAGTCTGGATTTAGATGGAGATGAGAGGAAGGGAGACGGTAATCCAGGATCACTCAAGACATGATCAGAGATTTCAAATACGTGGAGAGGATGGATCTAGAGAAGTTTTAACCGTTTAATTACATTTGCGACGAATTTATTCGGAAAACGGAAAACATGGAAAATGTAAAGTAGGGGGAGACCTTTGCCCAGCAGTGGGACACATCAGGCTCTTAATAATAATAATAACAATAAGCAAGCAAAGGAGCAAAGCAAGGCGTATAATATTGTTAGTATTTTCACTTACTCACATAAAGGTACAGACAGCCTTACCCATTTTGTTTGTTAATTAGTATCTATACTTTTGAGACAAACATCTGTAAGCGGGATATTTTCTAAATCACTTTAAAAAAAGTTTCGTTGTAAACAGACAAGCGCCTTCGACATAACTAAATGCAGTTTTGTTAAGAAGGTCACCTTCTAATTTTTCTATTACGTCTATTTTATATTCTGTGGTATTACCAGCTCTATGCGCATAGGTACGCATATTGACTCGCACTGACGCACTCAGCAATAAGATTAGCGAGTGACGTCGGCTCCGTGACTTAACTGTGGTTAATTTTAAACGGCGCCGAGACATGTTACATCATGTCGTTAAAGAGTGGGATAGGAGTTTTTTATGCATCTATAGTAAAGAGGTAAAATTGTTTGTAACTATTTTTGTAGGAAGAACTTTTAGAGCTACAGATCTGAGGGCTTATTGTCTAACGCACTCGCAATCACGATCGTTTTCATTTTGAAAATCGAAGGCTTGTCTGCATACAAAATGAAAACAATTGCTCCACTTTGATCCCGGTTGCGATTGCGAGTGCGTTAGACAATAAGCCCTCTGTTTTCAATTACTGAACGACATACTATGTCTATTATGCCTTAGCCTATTAGGCTATATTTTATTCCGGGTATTCAATTTAAACTCGTTGCAGGCAAGTAGTTTTTCTACTGTTTGGGTGCTTTAGATATTTGGATGCTTGTCTTTTAAATAAGCAGAAAAGGCTGAACGGATTTTAATGATATTGGCACACAGACACAGGGCAATCTGATCGTTCCCAAGGAAAAAACAACATATACCTAAAAGTTTACTCGGAAAAAATCGATGGTAAACGTAAGTATTTGATATGTTTAGTATAAGCACTAGCACTTTTATACTCAATGTTTCGCACTTTCATCGTTGTTTTGCAAGAAAATTATTTAATTTTGGGTACGAAATGTATTATTTTTTATGATTACTAGATAGGTACTAAGTGCACCATACGAGTCAATAAAGTTGTGCATAAAATCTTCATCACAAATTAATAATTCATCGAATAATTACACAATAAGATTGAATGAAATGATGCATGATGTAAAGTGGTTATATCCCTATTTTAATATTATAAATGCGAACATGTTTTTTTGTCTTGTCATCCGTTCACGTGGCTTCAAAATCAAATTAATAGATCCATGATCTACTAAGGGGCAGAAAGGCTAACTTTTATCACTAGAAAATACAGTTCCCACAAATATTTATAGCGATAAGCAACTACGCGTACGAAGTCGCGTGCAAGCGCTAGTTAAAAATATCCCGTTTCGAATAGGCACTCAGAACCCGATTCAGAAGGTAAAGCCAAACAAGTGCACAAATTAAAACCCCAAGGAATAGGCATTTTTAAATACCCGGGCATGTAAATACGAGCAATCAGTCCCCTTATTTACCAATTAGGGGTTTTTTGTTCACGGTGGACTTGTTGGGGTCGGTATTTGAATCAAGACCGAGGGACAATTTTAAACAAGGTAGGTATTTAGGTACATTTATCATTGTAAAGAAGTGATCACTTTTGTTTTTCAGTGCAATAAAGTCAGTTAGGATTCTTTTAAACAGGCCGCTTTTTAATTCATCGTTGGATTAAAACCAGTGACAAAAATTTGTTCCGTGAAAGTCTTAGGCCCCGTTCCCACTATGCCGGACCGGCGAATTTGCCGGATGCCGGTAAGGCTAGTGGCTTAAGTGACGCTGTTCACACGGCACAATGTGAACAGCTTCATATAAATCGTACAGCCACTACCCTTACCGGATCCAGCAAAATTGCCGGATCCGGCATAGTGGGAACCAGGCCTTATTTAATATTTTAGTGCATGTTTATTAATTATTTATTAATGAATTGTTGAAAAACTTACAGCTTAACATTAATTTACATGATTAACTAACAAAACATACTTAGCCAATTAATTACTCGTATAAGTTGTTACATTCAGCATTTTAAGCATTTCAAAAGAATAGGTATACCTCGCTTGAAACGATTTGGTTGCTGGTTTGTCGACGAAACAGCGCAGCCAAAGTGATGATTTTCTAAATCTGCCTTATATGCCTACAAACGCATCGGACAACTTGAATATGCCGGTAGTGACTAAGTAGTTTAAGACACCTCAGGTTTCAAACCTAGACATAAATTGTCAAACTAGTGATAGCGACAAAGTACATATATTATAGGGATCATAATGACGTTGACTAAATCAATAATAGTAAAATAGATGCTATAGACAAAAACTGCATTAAATTCTTTATATACTTACTAATGAAATTCCAATCATTTCAGTTTTCAAATTCATTGTATATAGATCAATCATTCATTGTTTTTTTTATACTAGTTATGATTTATTTCCTTGCATTAAATCAGCACCCACTCCATAGCTAGAAGCATCTGTACACAAATAATAAGAACATAATTCCACTTTTACATACACATGGGCCCTAGATATTGTCAAATATTCTCAGTAAGTGCACGACCAATGAGGGTGCTGTTATGTGAGGGTGGATATTATTTTTAATCCCTTAATGGCGTCCCAGATTTCATTACGAGGGCTTGATTAAAGGGGTGGCGTGATTGATTTTTTTTCGACATGGGATTTCATAACACATGGTTATAGAGTTGGCTAGTATATTATGTTTTGAGGTTATTGATGTTATCGTACCGTGCATTAATTCTGTCTATCTAATGCTATCTTTCCGGGATCAATACAGCAATGTCATTTTTCTTCTTGTACAGTCAAGGACTTTAATTGTTATGCCATCATGTAACGCTGTCGCATAACGTTTATCATTAATTTTGGCGTAATTTCTTTCATGAGGTTTGACGCTGTCATTATGACAGGATTCCATAGTGGCATAACAATTAAAGTCCTTGAATGTAAGACCAAGGTTCTCCTTTTCTCTCTATCCATTGTCATTTTATATTTATACCTCCTTATACGACATGACGACCACTTAACTTTTGAAGTGAATAATTATCATCGTTCGTTGTCACATTACTAATCATGTGACAACTAATTGACCAAAATAAATCCAGATTTAATAAACTCCTTAATAAATACTACAACACAATATTGTAAGAAAAAAATACAAGTCGCTAGATTTAATCAAAATTACTTCCACTTGAGATACAAGACGCCAATATTCGATGACTCTCCCTATAATTCACCTATCGCGTGACAATCCGTACTACACACTTCAACCAACCCAACCGGACCTTCCGCCCCTCCCTTTTTACCGACAACTAAATATAATGTTAAGGTGATAGAGGGGTATGGGAGGTCTATGTTCATTGGTTTTGGGGTCATAATAATAGATCTGTGATGATAGGACGGTGTTTGATGGAGTTTGATAAGCAGCTGATTTTTAACACGGAAAATGGCTGTTTGCTTATTTACTAAACAATAACAAAAGTAAGTTGGAAAACATGTACCGGGTATGTAATGATTAATATTCTGAAAACCGTATCAGAATGTTAAAATATACCACTAAAGGATATTGAAAGCAAAGTTTCTCAGTAATATAATATAATTATTATACATGAGGTATCTATTAAAACTTTGGCAGTTCCCGAGAAAATAGCATACGTGGACGATGTGGTATGGAAAACTAAATGTTTTTTTTTGCCACATTTATCATCTGCAACTTGCAGAACATTCCCTTTAAAAGCTTTAAGAATGTCTATGTCCGTACCAAAATTAAAAAAATCTTGGAAATTGCTGAGAATTTCTCACAGAATTATTTCACAATTTAAATAGTTTCTCGTCAATATCATCATCATCACCTTTGAATTTTCTATACTGCAACCATTTGTTTATTCAAAACCAATGTCGAAATACTCTGAGCCTTGAATAACTTCCCCAATAAGATTCAACTTCTAAATTTTAGAAGTAGAGTAAGAAAGGAAAATTTGCTCAACCATTAGCAATGTTTGGGCTCACTCCACTCAAGAGGGTAAATTAAATGGCTTTCGATTCGAGTGCCCAATGAGTTTCAATTTCGATTTGATCGGGGGAATTATGAAGGTTGAGACGGTCTTAGTTGTTTTTGTCAATAAACGTGTCAGATGGATCTTGAGTGGAGGTTATCAATTTGAGACTTACAGTGCTGATTTTTCATTGATTATGAAATGTTTCGTTTTTTGGATATGTTTGGGGCACTAAGGGCCTCTTTGTCTATTTTCAATTGCAAGAAAGAGAAAGGGCTAAATTGATGTGTCAAATATGTTTTACTTATTGATTGTGAAACAGGCGGTAAAACAACAAATAAGTACCTAGAAGCAGAGGAGGGAAAAGAGTCAGCGAGTCACCGGATGGGCAATGGTCACCGCCACCCATGGGCACCCGCGAGACCAGGGTGGTGATTCTCTCATAAGCAAAGGTGAGCGAATTCAGGAGTGAAATCCAAGCGGCGAGTTTAAATAGTCCCGTCAGAGCGAACAAAACACATATTAGCGCGTGCATTCTCAATTAGGCAGCCTTATACGTTCGAGAAGCCATGCTGCCAAATTGAATACACGCGCTGAAATGTGTTTTGCTCGCTTTGACGGGACTACTTAAACTCACCGCTTGGACATCACTCCTGCGTTCGCTCACCTTTGCTTATGAGAGAATCACTACCCTGGAGAGAATTCGCTGATGCAATGCCGGCCTTTGAGAAAATAAAGTATGCTCGTCTCTTAAAGATCCTTTAGTCGTAGCGACTATTCTCGTACAAAATAAAGCTGTAATACACATGCTATAATTTTCATTTGAGATCAGAAGAAATTCCTTTTCTAGTTTACGGCTCTATTCGAGATTAAGCATGGTTGTTTTCACATACGAGACGCCTATTTAACAAAATATGGTTTGCATTTTGGCTTATTGCGTACATTCTACAAAAAATAGGTCATAAAAATGTATGTTGTCAAAAATATTAAAAAAAAACCGAAATTATCGAGGAAAGTAAAAGAAATAAGGAAATATTCTAATTACATAAATATGTATGCAATGTAATAAGTTATGCTAATATTCAGACCTAGCCTAACGACGTACTGGTGGAGTATTCAAACGTGAGTATTTAGTTAAAGTAGCAAAACTGACCTATATTGGGTTACCTTAATAAATAAATAAATCACGTTATTTTAAAGTAAAGTTCATAATATGGCCTAGAGGGGAAAGATAATTTTTGCGTCAACTACATTGTTTTTTCTACAAAAGTAATGACAAGAAATGATAATTAATGAATATATTAAAGTATTTGTAATATACATAGGGCAGACACTATGGGATACCAGAAGCCCTAGTCAAGATGCACAAAGCGCGTCTAGCGTTTCTATTTCTATTCGTTTCGTTGTCAAACCAATCGCGTAACTGGCAGATCACGTGACTTTTCATATCACGTCGTCTACCAGTGACGCGATTGGTTTAAAAACGAAACGAATAGAAACGCTAGTCAGCGTAATGCATCATGGCTAGGGCTCCGGGTGCACCGGTCTAAACATACAACTTTCACTTCCTCTACATTCATCAACATCTTCATGCATTATATTTGTAATATATTTAAGAGAAATAGTACTTTAGTTCGCTATTTAGCGGTAAGACCGCCTGTTGTAGGTACTATACCTATAGTTCAAATGTACTGTTCCATGTTTTGTTTTTCTGGTGTTCAATAAAGAGTATTTTGTATTGTATTGTATTGTATTGTATTGTACTTCAAAGAGTTTTATTGCAGTTTTAGATCCAATGCGCATTAACGAAAATTTAAATATCTGGCCGCTGGCTTACCTTACAAAAGCTTACTTTGCAAGTCGGTAAACTTTGTTTTGTATAAAAATATTTCCAGTTTAATCTCAAAAAAGGAATATTAGGTTAAAAGCGTTGTTCTGTTGTCGGTACCCTAATGCGACTTCTGAAGAAAAAGGTCCGTTGTTGCTGAAAGTCATTATTATAATGAGCATAGCCATTTGGTCCGACTTAGCCCAAGTTTGTAGCAAGTGGGATATACGTGTTCTTGTTTTTAGCATAAATATTAAATTTTTCGTTGATCTTTCTTTAGGGAAATATTCAGGTTCATTTTTAAACGTTGATTTTTATTTATAAGTTTAATTGTCTACGTATAAAATAATGTCTTTTTTTGCTAGTGAGTATTAGAATGTATGTCGTAAAATTTGTTTGATTATGGTTGTAATGAAATGCTTAATATTAGTTTCATTTATTTAACACAGATTGATGTGAAAGATAAAAATGCATATAAAAATAAAGGTAACTATATATATAGGTACATATCTTCACGTTTGTAATCCCAGAATAGGGTAGGCAGAGGTACAAAATTACCTACAACTTTAAAAACTTGTTGATAGTAACCACATTTTGCACAAATAGGCTAAAACGTTTACCAGCGTAGTAGTGACAGGTTGCAAACCTATCGCCTAACAGTACTACTAGCCTATATTCCCTTAGTCGCCTCTTACGACATCCACTAGGCACTATTCTAACCCGGCAACCACACGGGGCCCAAGGTAGACCTAATAATATTAATACCGTTGTACTATTTTTAGGTGGGTGCTGTATATTTATATTTTTACGACGTTACAATAAAATAATAAAATATCTCATCTAGATTTACGTTAGACATTACAAATGTGTATTAGAATATTTGACCATTTTTTTTATTCTTTCTCCCTTTTGAACAACGCTCTTCCAGGAACAACCAGGTCTTTCGTCAACTGCGTGACTTTCTTGTAAGACTTAAAAGCTCTTCTATTTCAAATACAATTTCTCCTTTCCCTTCCCCTGCCTCTGCTTTCTCCTGGAGAATTTAATTTGAATATTCATTGTCATAGTTCAAACATCCATCGCCATTCAAATGTCCATATTTTTAGACATTATTTAACAACCTTTTCAAGCCCAGTCCCTCCGCACTTAACCCTAAAACGTTACACAAACTCAGAAAACATTAATGAGACGCCATTGTGTCCGCCATTATGATTTTAACCGGGGTAATGCACGGGAAATGACTGCAAAAGAAATTTAATTCGCAAAAGGGTTAACTGGGACCCGCAGGATATTACCCTTTTTTGCCCCGTATTGATATTAATGCTTGTTCTTGACAAAATTATGCGGTTTTGGTTGAATTTTAGTAACATGACTCCGTAATTTTGTTGTTACAGTTTAGATAAAAAGGTGGTTTCAAAATTTGCCATCGCAAGTCTGATCAGTGTATGCTTGACTGAATGAATTGAAGAATGATAAAATTGTTTATAACAAGAGCGCACAAATTTATGGTAGTTTCGGATCTTCGTAACAAACTTTCAGATATAATTATAAATTGTATAGCTGGATCACTTCATCGTTGTGTTTGTCAATGCATGTATAAGAAAATATTTTCGGCGTAATATCATAACTTAACACAATCGCAACATTCAATTGAGTTAACCTACAGTACCTATAGCTTTCTCCGCTACTACGTCCACTAAGAACTCGGTTATTTATAACTACTTAATTCATTTGAGAACTGCTTAATTTTACAACATAGGAAGTACCCTATATTCGTCTCATTATTATAGTATCTCTGTACCAGATTTCACAAGATCAGAATATTTACATTTGCATTCTTGAGACTACAATCTTAAGACTGCAATCCTCAGACCGCTAATGCATTGCCAACACTGAGAACCAAGTTGGAATGCCTCTTTGCTAGTTATTTCATCGGTTGTTTAATAAGGATATACCAAAAATACGACACGTCAATCAACATAATTATACGTATACATTCTTATTATGTAACCTACCAGTATCAGTCTCTTAAAAGCCATTTCAACTCATTATAATTTCAACACAATATTTAACCTGCGCATAACCATCCCGAAAGTTGCCACGAGTCCTAATTTCCTATCAAAATCAAACTCCCAATGGAGCCATCGGCATTCTAAGCAAAACAGTAAAACCCTCGTATCCTATGATCCCTGAAGATACTTCATTAATATTTGCGACGTCATCGTTACACAAAGGGTTAAAACTTTGGGGTTGCCTTTATTATGATAGAAATGTATAATTTTTAATAACATGGTCTGCTGTAATCATTATTTTGATTTGCTGAAGGTTTCGTTAAATTTAATTTTGTGTTTTAGAATAAGTTTATAATAAGTAATATCACAAGATCGACTGTGGAGATGAATTTGTTAATAATTATAAGCGAAGATAAATGCAATAAATGAATTGTAATTGAGTACCTATACGAGAACGATAGGCTACGAAATATCTTTCATAGGTACTTTTTAGAATTGACCTTGTTTTAAATAATTTAAAGTAAAGTAAAGTATGTTGTATAAAGTAAATTCACAATATTATGCTTTAAACAATTTTTATTTCCAACTCTATTGTAGTTTACTAACTCTATTATCGTTTTCCCTCGAAGACTTTGCCGGAATAAAGAGTAAATACTTTATGACTTTCCTTGGTGTTCAAACTAAATACCCGTAAGTATACTATTTTTTTTAAATAGCTTTTACTTTGAAAGTGTCACAAACGAACCAACAAACCGTTTTAGTTATTTAAAATATTAGTAAAGATAGTTGGATACACAGAAGCTCACATGAGCACAGAACTGGATCCGAATTGTGAGATGCCGAATCCACAAAAGTTCCAGGTTCTGCAAAGAAGAAACAAGACTTCTAAGAGACTACTTCTATCCCTTTACTGACTGTAACTTGGCAGTTTTTAAGAGTTCGTAATACTTATAGCATATTAAAACATACAGCAATAAAATGTCTCTGACATCACAATCATTCTAATATAACTTGATCACATGTAACTTGTTACTATCGGCGTGACGCTAGTGTGTTTCTCACTACCTCGTCCATAACTCGCTACACATTAAAACACCATAATGATGGTATAATACGCTGCCTACTAATTCGGTGGTTCGTGAGTAGAAAGCGCCCGTTTAATTACAAGTACGCTGCACGAATTTGACCCCTACTGCGATCGAATTAGAAGCAGGATTTAGAGCAATACGTGTTACATTACAGCAGCATTTTATCACGCATTAATTGCCAAATCCTTGGGTTTCGTACAAAGTTGACGATGTATTGGATCACTAAATGTGTATTATTAAAAATTTGAGATATGATTTTTCGCGAATTATTTTGTCCGTTACGACACAAAATGACACTGCTAGAGTCTGTGCGGAAAGAGAAAAGTCGTGGCAGAAGCGGGAACTAACATAGTCAGCATAGCAAAAACCGTAAAATAGCACTGGCACGCCCTCAATCCTACAACTCTTCTCTTTCCGCACGGACTCTATCTGGAAGAACCTGTGCGGCCGTGTACAGTAGTGATATTATAAAATCATATAAGTAGGTACTCCTTGGGTTAGTAAATCATAAAAAGCGAATCAAAATTCTAATTACGGTGAATCTTTTGTATAGGTACATATTTTCTAGACGGCAATCGGTGGTGATCAAATCGATTTTAAAACAGTATTTGTGAAAATGTTTCCAATTTAAATACTGTAAGCATCAGAATTTGATTCAAGTAACTAACTGTCATAAAGTTAGATAGAAGTTATCAAACGTAACATTAATTAAAATTAATGAAAGTAAAGCCCTAACCGGTTTTAATTAATGATGTACACTGCCCAAATAAAGTAGCCATCAATTACATTGTCAAGTCAACTTAAATGTCATACGTAAATATTTTGCAAGGTAGTCAATCTTCGTCTAGTCTAGTCTTAATTCAGCGGGGTATTTGACTTTGTATAGTATTTAAAGCAAAATAAATAAATATTTATGTAAATATAATAAGGCAATTACTTACGTAAATTTTTCGGAAACGTTATTTTATTTTTTATGACAAGATTTTTAAACTTGATGTTTTAAATTGTCGCTGCCCGCTTTTTCGTTCCTTAGTACCGACTTTTTTTTTAGTTAGTTTAGTTTTTTTTTTTTTTAGTTTTTTTATGGTTATGGGTCGACAAAACAGAAAAAAAAAACATCTAAATAATTAACACCTATTTAGTGACTTAGGTTGGAACTATATTAATCTGTATAGCTAAAAAAAAATTACTATACATTATGATATCTTAGTGATTTTAATTAATCGTTAGCTTTTTCATAACTGCAAGCATTACACGACCAATTTATGAAGGTTTGCAATTTCTAGACACTTTTGACGTGCGTAAATTATGAAATATTTAACATCAAGTCAGCTACCCAATATAAGATGTGGCAACACTGGCCACGTACAAATTGCTCTCGTTGCTCACCGCACCATCGGGAGCGGTCGATATTTCACTATCGATCCACGCGGCGCTTGCGCATCTGTCACGACTCGGTATCCACGCAACTTGTTCTATGAGGCCAGAGAACTGGCGGTTGTTTGACCTTTACCTCGTAAGGCCCAGTGTGGAATTGGATGTACATAATCAAGGCAATTTAATTTGAACTGTATATCAATGAAAATTAAGTTTACTTTTCTATTTGCATAAATTGAACATGGCATTATTGCACGTTATTGCCTTGCTGGTATACAAAAATCTCCCTGTTTTTGTATGATGGGTCAACCTTACGAGGGACTAAAGTTAACAGTATGTAAGTGTTATTGTTTAACTATGAAGTGGACATAATTTGATTTTGTTAGTGCCTAAAAATAAGCCTTAGCTTTAATTGTTGTTTAATAGTTTCAATTTCTTAGATGTATCTACAGAAAATGCTGACTAAAGTTGCACAAACATTACCCTGCTCCTTCGGCAGTCGGGTAGGTCATCTGAGTTGAAGGTACCACAATTGAAAATAGTTTTTTATTATTACCTGAGATTTTTTTAATCAACTCTCAGAAATACTCATTGCCTCACTCGTCATATTAATTTAGTACGTAATACGTATAAGCTGATAAGTACAAGACTTATTTATATAAACAAATTTAGATAATTAAATAATAATTTAAGTACCCGAAACCGACGTGCGTGCATGACTCGATGTATGAATGTGGAAGAAGCGAAAGAGATTTGTCAAGATCGTAGCAGGTGGAAAGAAGTGGTCTCTGCCTAACCCTCTGGGAAACAGGCGTGATTTAATGTATGTATGTATGTAAATTTAGATAAAGACTTTAATATTTTTCTTAGATCCAAATTTTTACACTTATTCCCATTAGGTAAGTGTTTCCCAAATGTATTAAACACGTAAAGTAGGTACTCCGAGCTTCTTAATAGTGTTCGGCTAGCTATTGCTATCACACTTGCACTTGTAACTGACAGTATATCGTGTCTTATAGAAAAATGAAGATTGCCTATCACAATTAAAAAACTGGTAAGTAGTCCTATCTGTCCCAAACGCGCTTTTTAAGCCACTGATCCCGTAATCGCGTATTTTCTGGCCCAACCCCGTTTCTAACACGCTTCACTTACATTGGTCATTATTTTTATGTCTAATTTTAGCCATACGTCTAACGGTACTTTCTTTTCCTATTGATTATAAATCATTTTAATCACTCTCACGATAATTATAATGTACGATTTAATTAAGTTATTTACGGTCGAGACAGGAAAATTCTTTTTTGTTCAGTCCACGCTATCAATTAATAGTTTTATTAGTTTAATAAGAAAAAAATCAATAATAATAGTTGCTGAATAGTAGTAATTTTAGTTGCTGTTACATGATGGTAATTAATATTTTTTTATCGTGTACCGTGTATCGTGTATCGTGGTTGTGGTGTACAGTTAGTAATAATAAAAGACAAAAAAAATAAGAAAATATATATAACAAAAAGTCAAATAAAATCATGTTTTGCAATAAAAACAATATTTTTTGATTAACAATAACATAATTCTTTTCAGACAACATTTCAGTATTTTCTCCATGTTTTTTAATTCCCTAAAAAATATTTACCACAATCAACCAAATGTTACACAATTCACAAATGAAACGCATTGAATGAATGAGTCCTAAAATAAAAATAAAAATGTAACCACCAGTTAACAAGTACGGTTCGCTACACACTAAACGTTTCACAAATGACACGTTACCCGGGTGTAACCGATTACGAGCGTCGTGTGTTGTGTACACGTGTATAATTACACGGAACTGTTTAAATGGTGTTAAAGATTCCATTTAAAAACCTCATTTTATATTTGCAAGAAGGACATTTATTTTGATTGCATCAAAGTGGACCAACATTAATATGTTAAAGTAAATCAGGGGGGGCCTAATATGTCTGCGTTTATCGCTTGACAAAATGTGGATAACATATTCGTCACTTTCTGACACGTATATACGTATAAGTTCGAGAGTGACGGAGGCTTTATCCACATTTTGTCACGCAATAAACGCAACCATACTTTTTCCGCAGTAGGTACGGAAGTGCGTTTCTGAGTTTCGAGTCTAAAAGTCACATACAAAGATAAAAGACTAACAAACAAGGGACCTGAGGGCTTATTGTCTAACGCACTCGCAATCACGATCGTTTTCATTTTGAAAATCGAAGGCTTGTCTGCATACAAAATGAAAACAATTGCTCCACTTTGAAGCCGGTTGCAATTGCCAGTGCGTTAGACAATAGTCCCTCTGATAGTCAGCAAGTTCTAAGACCCAAGAACCTTTGCAGAACTCATAGGAATCTGAGTGCACCCTGCATAAAGTCTACCAACACTATAAATATCACGGGTAGAAGGATGGGATGGATGGGTAGTATGTAAGCCGTCGATTTGAACGAGCAAATTATAAGAACACCCCAGAATGAAAGGCCAGACCTTCATGAAGTTTTGTAGCAGTTTACTTAATACTAGTGTAGTGTAGCGTAGATCTACAGAGGCGACGCCCGATCAATTACAACACCGACGCGAGCGCAATCACGAGCCGAGCGCCCTCGCGCTATCGCGATCTGAGGCGGTTGAAGTTATAGACGGTACTCTTAGAACTCATAAAGAACTATTATTTTTTAATTTTAGAATTTGATATTTAAATGAAAACAGTCTGGAATGGTCTGCGTAGTCCTTAAGAAAATTAAACCAGTAATTGTATTTAGGTACAGGGTGATCAAACATGACGAGGCAATAAAAGATGGACATGGCCCTTATGAGATGGATGTGTTCATAAATTATTGGGCATGATTTGCTACTGAATCGTTAGTGGTTTTAAAGACTTTCATTATTCTCATGACCGTGACAATAGGTGGCAGACTGGGTACTTCTGTTATATTCACAAACCATTTGATGTTTGGACCACCAAGAAACCATGCTAGAAAGTGTCAAACTGAAATATTTAATACAAATTATAAGGAACTCATGTCATCTAATTCGTTACGTTATCTGATACGAAAATGTCAAACTTTATACATACTAAAACAAATCTGCAAGAAAATTTGAACCAGATTCTGTTTCAGATGCATCTTTCTCGCCTCCTCTCCCAACTTGAGTCAATCGAACGAAGGAACACCCAATATCATCATTAATGATTGGGCTAATGCTCAATGATTAATGATAGACTTATTGTCTTTAACGAGAGATATCGGACACGATTTCTTAATTTCGTAATTAGATGTGAAGCAAGGATGAGTGATTGGAGGTCGTTGCTAATTATTTTGATGTGATTTACTGGAGAGTGTGGCCTGATTTTTGAAAGATTATGAAGATTATGATACCGAGTTGATGAGAATAATAGTTGCATATGAAAGCAAAAACACGTAATTAGAGAGTGTGCAAATTACTTCTTTAACTAACTTCCATAATAATTATCATTTTGTAGTATCTATACCAGATCTTTCCTAATTAAATTGTCTTACTCTTTTGGAAAATGTAAAGGAATGTTATGGTTCTAAGGCGTTTTCATGTTAAAGTTTATTTTTACACTGTAAAGTAAGAGTACCTAAACATTTAAATAGTTTTAAACTTTTCGCTACACATCCTAACAACATAATTTAACATACACACTCAAAGTGTCTGTAATTTCAAACTATAACTAAAGCATTGTTATAAATTTGCATACGAGATATGTAACCGCATATCTGAAATATGAAACCGCAAAGTGAAATTAATTACAACCCCATTGCAAAAAGCATCCGTATACAGCAGAATCCCGATGACAGACAGATATCTCTATATAACGTAGCGATGAACAGACATCACACTGTATAGGTACAGTCGGCTCAAGGGTTGACCGTCAACGTACCCACATCAAACTTTCAGCTGCTCTCGCCCGCACATAAATCCGGGTGGGCGTGAGTATACTCACAGTCAGAAAGCAAAGTGTTACGGGAAATATTCAGAATTTTATTTTGGTAGGTTAGTTTTTATGCTGACTAATAGTAGCCTTAAGTTGAGATGCAGCGCTTTTTAGCAGTGGTCGCCTCAGTGGTAGGATGTTTATGCAGTAAGAAGGCCCCACGGGCACGTTTACACGTCAAAATTTACCAAGTGCTGGTAATTTTTGACGTGTAAACATGCAGTCATCATTAAGTCAAAAAAATCCTAATATTGTGCGTGCAATCAAGTTTAGAAAAAATGCTTTGTACTTAGTTACCAATATCGAGCAAGTTACATTGAGATCAGAAGAACGAGTATTTGGTTAGTTTGTTATGTAAAGGTCATTTATATTATCGAAGTTCACCAATAACTTAACAGACGATTAGAGTGTTAACAGCTGTCAAAATATATATGATCTAACAGTCGATTAACATTGATTAACATTTAACATCGGCAAAATTGGTACTTAAAATACCTAAAATTTCGATGTGACAATAATTTTTATGACATAAAACTCTTGTTCATCGGGTATGGTGACACTATCTCTTTGGATAAGGATGATCGTTTTAGGGAGTCAAAACTTATTAAAGTGGGTGAAGCGAATGACTTTTGTAGATAATGTAACTAAAACTCCTTAAAATACATTTCCTGCACCTTTCTGTACTACTAAACTCGCACGAATAAATTTAATAAGTTTACATGAAAAACCACTTTGAACAACAAACTCTATTTTTATGAAAACATGATTTAAAATTATTATTTTTATCTTTACTTTTGCACTCAACAGTACCTAGCAAAATTTCCCGCTCACAGATACAACTATCTTCACGCACTCACACTACAAAAACCGCTTTCATTCAAACCCCATCCTTACCCCAGTAGCATAAAATTCAAATTCTGACAGCATAACTGTTCTGTCCTAGTGCCCCCATTTGGGGAGATTTAGCGGGTGACCTATATACGGGGGGGAAAGAAATCAGGGGGTCGTAATCCTGCCCCGTAGATAAGCGAGGTTCGGTCGGACATTGTTTTTGGACTTTTATAAGTAAAAACGACGCATCTGCCTGTAGGGGCAAAAAATAAATAAAATTCGATTCCGGCCGATTAAAAATAACAATGCTTGCCATTTGCTCGTATGAAATTCTGACATATTTTTGAATTGTTAAACTAATGTTTTTTAAATAGTTTTTCTTTCTAAAAGGGTGTGATTTTTAATACCGGTACAATATGGCCATAAAATATTTTTTTAGACAACTTAATCATACACTCAAATAGTTCATTTCGAATGTGAGCGAGAACAGCAAACAAAATAACATACTTACAGAGAGAGTTCCGCTACATAGGGTACGAAAGCAATTCAATTTAAAACTTTATTTTCTTTTGCAATAGGTATATAATAAAACACACTTGTATTATGCTCATAAAGCAAATGATTAACGAATATTACATTTACACTTGTAATTCGTAAGTTCAATCCTCAATAATCCTGAATACATTTTAAAACTTAAATTGGCCATTTAAACTGTCTACAGACGCTTAATATAAAAGGTTCAGCTTGAAACACACTAATAAAGCATTGATCACACTACCCGGCTGGCAGGACCCTAGGCTAAAATACAAGCATCTGCCGCATCCTGTTCAACTTTTATTTTTCATTTAAATTTCGAACTAAAGAACGAAATCATTGATAAGCGGCAAGTAATCGTTGTCAAGTTTTGAGAACGTTTTTAAATTGGCCTCGTATATTTTTACTCTCCTATCGGTTAGTTACGTAGTAATTGTAGGATATTTAATGACAATGGTTGAGGCAAAAAACCGGGTAAGAGCATGACGAACCATGCTCTTGCCAAAAAAAGTATGAGCTAATTATATATTTATTTGGTAATACTTTTAATAAAAAATATCTATTTAAAGTTATTTGGTAATAATGATTATATTTTAATACTCACACTTGCAGCATCCGCCTGCTGTAAATTATTTGCAACATTTTCGACACTGTTTTTCCTTTGGCATGTATTTTTTTTACAACAATCGACACTGTATTTAAACACAAAAAAGAATTATTTCTTCAGAAATCCGTTATTTTAATTAATCCTTCTTACACATATATTAGACCACTTTTAAAGCACTTCACGTCAACGACAAGACAAGCCTAATATCTCAGACGTAATGCCCCTAAGGTCCTTGATACGAATTATTATTAAACTTAATAAAAGAATATTCAAAATGGCGAACAATAAAATCAAGATGGCGGCCTGGGTGCTTGCAATGTAAGGGTTATAAAGGCTGAATAGACCTTTTTATTTATTCGTGACAAAACGACGGCTAAAAGGTTTATTAGACATACCGTGGTGCAAAATTTCACTACGAAGCGATTAAACATTCTGTGCTGTAAATATTTTTATGAGTTTTAGACTTTCAACGTTCTTGTAGTGATTTTATGTATTTTGTAATAAAATAATCGTGATAGTATATTAAATGCGTAAGTAAGTATCGCCAAGATTCTAAATATGAATTGAAGTAGTGTTCAAAGTCTTAATAAAGGATTTAATGACACTTTCCTACGACTGACTTTTTTTTAATTAGTAAAAATACAAGTGACATTACAATTTTTAATAATAAATTCGTATTAAAAATCCTTTTTTCCAGCGCTTTAAAACTCAACAACATAGCATTAAATATACACATGACAATGTATCAAACGCTTGTCCCCGTGACCGGCAAGGGGCCATTCAAAAAACAACATAGAAAACGTCTTTTTTACCCCTAGGGAGAGAACAGCTGCGCTTTTGTACAACAATGATACGGCCATGTTACAAGCCTGCGGCAATCGACACAGCGAGGCAACCCGACTGGGGAAAAACGGCGCCGAATCCTTCATCGCAAGCATCTGTAGTAATATTTTCAACTTGACGGTGTTATAGACGATTGCGTATGTACGAGGCCCCCTATTGTTAAAAGTCACGCTTGATTTGGGGCGAAATTGTGTCCTTTTTGTTGTTTCATTCTGCGTTATGAGTGTAAAAATTGGTGCTTTGTTATAGCTCTCATGTCGGCTTAGTTGGGAGCGTTTCGAAATTTCGAAATTTGCTGTTATGACGGATTAAAATTTGTATTGTGTGTAAAATGTTGAAAGGAAGAAAAAAGAACAAGCCGTATACATGGATGTCATAAGTTTTATACTTAAATACGACAAGGAAAGCACCATTGGGTCCAATTCTGACTGTGTTCTCTTTTTTTAAATATCAGAAAACCTCAATTTAAAAATTGGGAAACACAATCTGAATTGGCGCCATAGTGATCTTAACATTTTTTCTCATCAAGTCAACACAATTAACTAACCATGAAGTCTCCGTGAAACGCCAACAAAAACTTCCATTCATCTCAGCAGGGTACATAATGGTGACATTTTTAAACAGAGCGTCGGGATTGGCTGCGGCTTGGTGACAAATGGGGACAGCTTAGACCAATCAGAGGGCGGTATTCGGGATAATGCCGTTTAAGCGATGTCATTTCACTTGCTGTGACACAATTGTTTTTTTTTATCCGTAGTTGTGTGTGTATACATTGTATACCTTTGCAAAGTTTATGTAAGTATGGTTACGAATTTTGTAAATAGTTGTATGGTTTAGTTACATAAAACTTTGTTTAACAAGCATTTAGTGCTAAATATCTTAATTCTTATCTTATCTTATCTTACCACGTACATATACCTAAATGCAAAAGATTTAATGTTTATTACTCAATCACGCCTGAACGACTGAACGGATCTGGATGAAATTTGGCACAAAGTTTTGTCTGGAATATCAGATAAGTAGGCTACTTTTTTATAACGGAAATTTTAACAGTTCCCTAGGACATGACGATAAACGATTTCTACACGGACGGAGTGGCGCAAAAAGCACTTGTTTTAATAAATACGTATAATTGCGAGATTCCTTGGTTTTTTTTCATATAAAAGCTGACACTACTCCTTTTTTTTGGGGAATTCGTCATTAATGTAATGTCATGATCGTCATCATATTTAGCCAATGATTTTTATTCGTCCGATGGTAAGAAAAAAAAGGTTTTGTGAATACTTACTCGATTTTTTTAAGCAAAAATATCTCGATAACTTTAAGTTCGTTTGTTTTAACGTTAACAGCTAAACAAATATATTGTTTATTTAATGTTTAATGTCCCTAATTACAATAACAACAACATTATACGTTCAAAAGTCATTATAAACCGATTTACACGCAAAGACTAATCTTTGTCATTACACCGAAACAAAATTGTTTCTAGCTCTGTCTCATTCCTTCAACTTATTGTTTCGAGGGGAGTGAAAAGAAGGACATTACTATGTCGCATTGTAAAGATCGTAGATTTAGATACCTTTCGCACTCAATTTCGACCTTTAAATAGGCTGTAGGGTTTTGTTTAGGTTTGCGACACACTGGGAGGTAAAATTAATGATTTCGTTTCTAGTGACTTAAATTCAATATTGCAAGTAGGTAACTTTAGTCCTCAGGAAGATTTTTTTAAAGTTAATTTATAGCATTATCTTTTTATCACTACTCACATATTATAAAACAAAGTCTGTGCCGCGTCTGTTAGTAGGTTCACGATGATCTCAAAAACTATTGAACGGATTTTAAACTACTGAACAGATAATAAGTTCTGGTTAATGTACAGAACCGAAACGAGGGCGCGTCGCTAGTTAACCAAATAAAAACACTGCTACGGCTTACTCATAAATAAAAATGTTGTTAAAGCATTAAAAAAATGTTTTGTGATTTTAAGAAATAAAATCACAATACGGTTAAGAACGTTTAGGCATGTGTTTACATTTAATAATGGTAAGTAATAATAATATATGATAAAATACGACCACAGAAGGTTAATCAAAGGCACAGAAATTTAAATCTTAATATCTTAAAAATAAGACGTAGCACGTGACATTATCTTTATGACACTTTGAAGTAGCGTATTGACATCGTGTCTCAAATTTAAAAAATGATCATCCCGGTGCACTACCAACTTAACAGACCCAAAAACAGAAAACCCCCTTTTCGCCCCTCGACTATAATAACGCATAAAGATCACAGATAAGACGTGTCATTCGACAAGTTGCCGTGTCGACGGTTATTGCCCCGATCGTGTCCCTGATACGGTGACGGTTGATCACTGGTGGGTTAGAATTAATAGTTTGTTGAAATTGTTTTTAGTGCTTAAGGGAGGAAAATTGATCTTGTAAGGCACTTAAACGGTGTCAATGATTTTATCGTATAACGTTAGGTAGTATAATACGGTAGTTAAAGTTTTTTCGTTCTTTAATAGTCTCTATATTGTAGAGTAAAAACAGTTTGTGATGCACGATGTAATAATGTAATTTAAAAACCTATCTTAATAGTATTTACGAACAACTCAAATTAAATTTATAACGTCTTGAAAAAGGAATTAAACGGTTTTCTGAAAATCTATATTTTAGTAGAAACAATGGGCCTAATCAAATGAAAATTTGTGAACTGCAGAAGTTATATGAGATTGACGATAGCTGCCGTGCGTTTCTCTGTAAGATCCTAATGGCTCTTCCACATGTTATAAATATGTTACGTTTTATAACCGCAATATGGAAGCACCATTACATTTTGATAGATTTCTACAGTCGCTAGCTGTCATATTATATAGCGGCCTGCACACGTAACCGAACTTTACGTGTAAAGGCCGCTATTATGTGACTTGGCTAGGCTCTAGGAAAGGCTTAGTGGTTTTTGGAAAACAGAAAAAAACCAGTTTTGAAACTGCCACGCATCATTTTCATTACCTGTTTGCATCTAACATTGACAAGCAAACTCGTCCATCACGACGCTATCATTAAATGGGCCATGTCCGTCCGTCTGTTTGTCCGGAGCTAATGATCGACATCATGTGCCTTCTAATTGTTTGTCCAAAGAATTTCGGTGTTTAAGTGTCTCACGGATATTTTGTTTAGCAAGTATCTACTTACGTGCTGTGAGAAGTTTACTTCTATGCTTGTAACGTTTTGACAGTATTTTGTCAAAATATTGAAAGCGAAGGGTTTGCTGTTTAATTATAATAAATATCAGGGGACAATATGACACAAATTTACCTCGTCCCAAACTAATCTCTAGGCTTGTAGGGGAGACCGGGTATGGTTGTCACACGGGTTGGTTGTCAACAGCGGCCATCCTCTGGCCATCCAGAATTTCTAGACTGGGGTGAAGTAGGGAGGGTGATATAGCGCTCACGGTCTTTTGACGGCGGTCGATGAACTCATTCGTTCGTTTAGTTTTCTGTTATGTTATGGCCCCTGTGACAACCAACCCGTGTGACAACCATACCCGGTCTCCCCTACTATGCGGGTACTGGACAACGATAAACATACTTATATAGATAAATAGGTACATAATTAATACATAGATACCACCTAGGACTTAGAACAAATATTCGTGCTCATCACATAAACATTTACCCATACTGGAAATCGAACCCGGGGCAGTTCGTAGGCAAGGTGAGCAACTGAGCTAGCGCGGTAGCGCGTAGCCCAACTTTTTTTTTCACCTTTTATACGGGAAAATAGTCTCAGTTGATATGACTAAGCCTGCTAAGAACAAGATGAACCTTTTCCTTCCTAATTGTTTGCTTAATCAAAGTTAATTATGTCTATGGTGAACTTGGTTTTATAACAGAACAAATATTTTTAAGTGAAAATGTGCAAACCAGTTCATTACGTATTTATTTCTATCAAAAATAAACAATTAAAAACACTTAGTACCGTTATAGTTTCAAGTACGTTGCAAAATGAATAATTGTCCCAGTATTTAATTTAACTAATAAATCTGTATATTATACGGGTACGCTCCCCATTTAACGCCACGCGATCGCGCGATACATTAGAGCGACAATCGCAGCGATTTCATGCAGATAACAATCGTACCGCCTACTAGCTGCTTTAGTCTTTGTACGCCATGATGGCTATCTTTACGGAAAATCGGCTGGAAATTTCGAGGAAGAATTTTGGGATGGTGAATCATAAGGGTGTTTTTGGAATTGTTTTATTTCGGGATTTTAGGATTCAAACAAGTTTTAAGTAGGAATATACGATAAATATGTCAATGAACTGATAAAGTGAAATATTGGTTATTATTGGTAAGGGTGTATGTAACAGCAGTCTTAACGGCTGAACGAATTAGGAAGAAATTTGCCACTAGGTAGTCCTTATCCTAGATTGACATAAATTATGGTTATTGACATAGTATACTTAAATCCTGGAAAAAAATAAGGTTCCGAAAGGAAAAGTCTGAAAGTGTAGAAATACGAACGAGGTTGTGGGCAAATTGTATTTTTCTACCATAAAGATTTTTTCGATGTTTCGTTATGTTATGTTTCGATGAAACAATAATCCAATTTGTTGTCAGATGATCACCATAAGGATTAAATAAATAAATAAATATAATTATTTTACACACACAACACCTACGTAAATCCTAAACTAGGATTCTCTGTGCTTTGAATTAAGTACTTACAGGCTACAGGGTACTTACACTGGCGCCTACGGCACAATGTCGAAAATGTTTACATAAAACTATGGTTTAATTAAAACTATTTTAAATGTAACTAAATTAGCAGTAAAGTTTACATTCCACGTTCGCGTTCGTACGACTACCAAAACTAACGTTGTACGTTTGCGTAAACGAATGTAGAATTAAGTTAGAGAGCGCGTCTTTGGCATTCATAAGTACTCATAACACTATTACAACATTAAAGCCTTATAAATAGCCACTTAATTAAATTTTACCACAGCATGAAACTTTCATGAAACTAATTGTAACATAAAGGGGGTTTACGTATTAATATTCCATTTCTCTACCATAAATATTGTTGCCTTAGTCGATGGTATCCTCAGCACGCGAAGGCTCGCACTTTGTATACAACTTCCGGCGGCCAGAACTTCCGGTCACCCCGACCGGAAGCGAGGCGTTCTCACTCTATGTCACCTTAAGTACTTGTTGTGATTACCCACGATTTATGGTTTTGTGAGGGTAATTACGTCTTTATAGTCTTGACGGTGATTTAGGGCAATAGTGGTTTATTTATTAGTGAAAATTACTGGGGAAAAAAGGTGTTTAATTTGTAAACGAGCGTAACGCTTGCTGGGGTGGCCAAGTATGGGTTGGCGTTTTATTGAAGTAAATTGGTATTTAATTCACATGTTAGTAGTAATAAAAATGTGTGCAAAATGTTTACTTACACTCGAAAAATAGGTTATTATTTTCAAGTTTAGAAAACTAGTTCCATTTACAATTATTGTTTTCAGTGTATTATTATTTTTGCTGTGTACGTCTTTTTTTTTAATTATGTCGTGTGAATTAACAAACAGAATTTTGTGATTCTTACTTTAGTAGCCAAAAAATGATTCAAAGGGAACAACGATTGTAAATTATATTAATGTTTACTGGTAAAAAGACAAACAAAGTTACAAGAACTGGCTAATGATACGTAAATTTTTGTCGACATGAAAGACAACCAACCACCATCGCAGCCTGTATATAAATACTGCATCAACATAATTTACCTACACTGTATTGAATTTGTCACCAATTGGCCTTTAGTAAAATATACAGGGTGTTACAGCTAAAGTCGTTCGACAACATATGGTGAGCGTACTGTGTACTTTATTTACAATATCAACAAATGGCATCCACATGTTTCAACAGCCAGTGACAAGGTTACAACCAACCAGGTTGCTAAGACCTTTTAAACTTCGTACAAAACCCCTCTAAAGCTAAAGTTTTTTCAGCAGAGCAGGGGGTGGGAGATCTAGTTATATTGGTGTTGTAATAATAGGGCTGTGACACAATAAACAGAGGCGTCAGATGTGTTGATTGTGACAGTAGGCATAGCGACAATGGCAATTTGTGTCGATCGAAAAAGGTGTTTTACTTTATATAGTTTTAACGGTTTTTTTTGTCATGAAAAGAATGGTACTGCGGTATAATTAGGACTCGCTTAAATGCATAGTTAAGTAGTAGATTGTGTCACGCACAAATATATAATATCCAGAGCGAACCAAAGAATTTAATGTCAAAAATAAAATACTTATTTACTCCAAAATACGTGTCAATCTTAGCAACTAAATGACACGTATTTTTTTGTGTGTGAATGAACAAACAACTCCACTTTTTCCAGGTAATATCACAAATTACATCGATTGTGACATGAATTTCTTGCAAACTTGGTAAATTTTGAGAAATCTTAACAAAGAAGTAAAGCACGGGAATAATTTCGGTTTGCGGTTTAAAGCACGCTTGTTAAAGGTGAAAGAATTACTGGAACATGTTCTTTTACGTCCGTAATTTTGATTTCGTAAGGATTCTTTTTAAAAGGATTCACCAACCGTCACTTGACATAATAATTTACAAGGAATTGATTGTAAAGAAGTATTTTTTGTTTATTTTTGGGTACAGTATTACAAATACTATATTTTACAAATAAGTTTGATTTTTGAACAGTTTTTGTTGCATTAGTTAGATACTTAGTATAAAAGCGCTCAATTAGTTAGGACACTTTGTTTATTGGAACTGAGATTTTGTAATTTAATATAGATATAAAACGTACAAGTCGTTTTTAGGAGTCCAGTTAGATAAATATGTGTAAAATCTACTCTGTTTGAAGATTTATATTTTTAGGTGATTTTTTTAATAATGTAAAGTTTCAAAAAACAAGTTTCTAAATTTGCGGAATTAATACAAAATTTAACATCTTTTTACTTTTATGGGAAACATTAGTAGGTTAGCAAATTTAAAAAAAATTGGCATATTTTTCACACACGAAAAAAATAACTGAACCTGAACTATTACTAACTAATAGTTAGTGTAGCATTTTATTAATTCTGTTCTTATTAACTTAAATGGCGTCATGGTTAACTTTTTAATTTATTACCGCGATGATTTAGATCCTGCCGCTGACGCCAACGTAGCGTCATCGACTGTGGGAACCAATCACGTTCGTCATCGCGTCGTGTCCTCTCCTCATGTCCGTGTTGAGATAAACAACCGTCATTGTCGCATAAGGACGGATAAGACGTTACGTCACAGTAAAAATATTTTTTTACTCGGATGAAACCCTATGCGTGATTGAGGGATAGCTGACCTAGGAGCTGTAATGTCTTTAAATTAAATATTTTAGGTAAGTTATTTTTAAAATTGGTATTTGGTATTGGTTTGGTAATACGAATGAGAAAGGATTATTTTTCTTTTTCTGAGAAAATTAAAAAAGAAGACATTCCAAAAGAGGAGGGCAAAATAAAGACTTGAAAAATCCATTATAATTTAACTCGCACTTGACCGGTTTGAATTAAGCGTGAATTAGACCGGCAATTAAAATTGCTGTCTTACTCAAGTAAGACAGCAATTTTAACTTCAGTTTTCGAGCAAGAAGCTCAATTTTGCTGTCTTTATCTATCTTAAAAGTTAGAGTAAAACAGCAGTCAACTTCTGCAATCTTTAGTTCTAGTCTAAACCTCGCTTTAGATAGGTAATCAATTACACATTACCAAAAATTGATTTCTTGTATCTTCTATGACAGGTCTTCTTATGATATCCCTATTGAAACGAAACACACTGTATACCTATTACCTATATTATATTTTTATACAGACTAACGAATGTTTATCATCACGATAAAAAAATTGTTTTGACCTTATGGTACATACGATATATTTCGTAAAATTACTCGTTCTTGGATATTATAACACCTAAGTTTCAGAATAACTGGACAGATCGTAAATGGTACTCTTTCTGAAGCATGGTGTCGAAAGGGCGTTAATTAGGACACTAGACCACCCACGGGGCGCCGACGCGATCAGTTACATCGCTTGCGACATTACTGTGGACACAGTCTTAGAATAACAGCATAGTATTCGTTCGTATAAGTCTCAAAATGGTTGAACAAGTTCTCACTCTTAACGGCGGAGATATTTGATAACGCTTTTACAATAAGTACGTTAAGATAAAATAGAAAGAAAAATGAAGAATGTTTAAAAAAATATATGTTTTTGGCGTGTTTAAATAATGTCGCTAAATGTAGTAGGTATAGTTTGGTTTAAAAACTATCAGTTGAACGAATATTGGTAGTAAGATTTTTAAAGATCTACAAAACCAAGAATTATATTTTTATAATAAAGTTTTCGGAATGTAAGTGGTTGAAGGAACTTTCCTGATTACGTCTTTGTTATTTTTAATCGACTCTAGCGTGCTGAAGACCTTTCTTAGATTTATGGTACTGGTAGACTTGAGCACATTCGCTAGAATGCTCGCCGAAATTAGCGTTCTGCTTGGTTGTTCATTTCAAACAAATAATCGTTAGGTACACTCATTTTAGCAAGTATTTTATCAAATGCTCGAGTAAGTTCAAGTCTATCAGCACCTTTAAGTAACAGCCACTTTACAAATATTGACTGAAAAACAAATATAGTTTATAAATATTTATAATTAATAATAGTACTGGTTACTGTTACACATGAATCCGGATGCACTCACAGTGTATAATATCAAATAAGATGCCATTGGAAAAATGAACTGACTAGCTTATAGTGCCCGAAAAAGGGGTGACAGGTATAAACTATAAAAAAATCGTCTAAGATCGTCCTTTATTTTTTTTATTACTTTTATATTACTGTTTTAAAACTGACTATGGCATATGGCTGTGACTCAGCGAAGACTTTCATCCGAGGCGCATGTGGGTGCCAAAACTAAAACCAAACATGCATCTGATAAGTGCCAATAATGAGTAGAAAGAAACAATACGGCAAAAATGCGTTAGTGTCTTTGCAGAATGAGTTTAAAGCAAACAAAGAAACACTTTTTCCATTACCATTTCATTATTTAATTTTATAGCTATTTATGCTTTTACGGATAAAAACACTTATGATTATGTCCGTGCAAAAGAATGTTACATAGGCTATATTCTACTTGGTAAAAGCATATTGCTTTGAAATTGCGGCTATTACCTACTGTCAAATAAATGACAGCTATCGTAACGTAAAAAATACGATATCGTGTCAAAAACTATATAGTTTTATCGATTAGAATAGGCCCCCGGATGTAGTGCATAATCATACATTTACATTTTCGAGTTCGTTTTGCTTTATCAATAAGCTGATAAATCGATGGGTACTAAAACTGACTGAGAAAGCAAGAAAAACACGAACTTTTCAACTTTTCTTGTTTGACAGAAACTTATTTCTGTGGCGATCATGAAATCGTCATGCCAATAATAAGGCACATAATATGCACAGTGAACTAACGGCTTGAAAAAGCCAGCGGTAGATGAATGTGATAGAAAAAACAATGGAAGTGTCATGAGCTTCGCTTAGTATCAGACCTGTTGTCGCCATTACTCAAACTATCATAAAAACAACACGCCACCATGGAAAATGTTGTTGGTGCGGCTATCGTTTTTACATTCCATTATTGTTACGTTTTTTTTTATGCTTCTGGATATATTTCCTATATTAGAAATATCGAAATCAGCGATCGCAGCAAAAGTATGGTAGGTTGCGCGGAACTCTGCATAACTATATGCCACACGTTACACGCCCACTTGACACTTCTACTGTTTTTTCTGTTCTGTGATGTGGACTGCCCAAGACTAGGATGGTTGGCGCGGGTGCTCCTTGAATCGCCAACATTCATTTCAAGAATGCGTTGTTTCATCGAATTTTCATTTCATCGACAGCTTATTCCTGCCGAAACCTTATTGTTTTTAGGTTATCTTAAGCATGGTTTACGTAGGTTAGGTTAGGTTAAACCCCACCAACAAATTATAACTCCTGTACGTGGAAATGCCTGTTCGACGAAATGAAAATTCGGTGAAATGAGTGTTGACGATTCAAGGGTAAACCGGTTGACGCTCATTGAGAAGGCTTAGATACTAGTAGCATTGGATAGCAATTTAGCTGATTGATGACGTAATGATGTAATGGAGCCCACATTTCCGGAAAACTAATATTCAGCGCCAAACTAACTGATTTCAATTCTAAGATAACTTGATAATATGGCGTTTTTGGTACGGAGCACCAAAACCTACAGTTCTATAAGGTGAAAAGGACGGAGTTATAGCAGTTATATAGCTTTGTTCTTTTCACTGCTTGGAACTTGCCAGGTACAGTACATAATACGACCCTGGTGGTATTTAATCGATGTAAGTATTAAATCAGTGCGTGGATCGACCTCGGCGGCTCGCGTGCCGCTAAACGTCTCCTTGAAGCTGTCTTTGTAAGCATCTACCAAATATAGAGCACCGTACATACTACGGCAATTATTGAGATTATATAGTTACATAGATAAAGTGGTTGCAATCAGAATCAGAATCATTTTTATTCATCTTTTAAAACGTCATTGTAGCGACTTAACCTAAGTTTACTGCAGGTTCGAATCGCGACCAATCAGCAAAGAACCTGTAAGAAACTCTGTCAGATTTTGGAGACATGCAAATTCGTGCACAACTCTTCCAGCGACAGTGAGGGATGACGTCATTACACTGCTGGACATAAATAAAAACTGTCACTAAGAAACAACATAATTCCCTTTAACTGACGTGTAAGACTGTGTAAGAGACGTATGATAAACTTACGAGTATCTTGGTTATGATGACCATCTTAGGATACGTACACGTACGTATACTGTCAAAATTCTCTTAATTCAATTATAGTACGTCCAGGAACGGGATCCCAAGACTTACCAGTAAATTGTGATCTCTGGAATCCTTTGACGTCAAAAAGTACCAGGGCAACTGAATCACTAGTTAATAAGTTATTGTTCAAATTACCAATATAACTTATCCTCCTATTCAGCACCAAAATAACCAACCACCTACATCGATCCATACTTTCATGTCCATAATATTTACATTAAAATTTAAACCTCCTCGCTTGCGGTGACTACGCACTGCAGTTGACAACAGTCCATACGGTGCGACCGCGTGTAAACAAGCGTTTATTATCGTCATCATAAAACGCGGCGTTTACTGGTGCAGTGTGGGTGGTCCTTTAGTTCATGTGTACAAACAGTTGACAGGAATAGAAGTGTCTGGGATGTTATGAATGTTGTTGCAAAGTTATAAATTATAATATATTTCGTCTTTGTCGTGTTAGAACGCGAAAACATGGCAACAATACGGGGACCTTTTTCTATAGGTGTCTTGAACCCTTTGTTTTGTTTGTTTTAGCATTGTTTTTATCTTGACCGCCATTTGATTACTGTCGAGTTAATAAAAACAACAAAAGCATGACAAATGGATTTACGTAAAGACAATGTCTAGGCCCCAGCTAAGGGTAGAAAAGTTTCATTCTACAGCAGAGCTAACGGCTGTATGGAAATGCCAATTCGAAAACCGTCAGGAAGGAAAGACGGCCGATTGAAAAATGTCCGGTTTAATTTTTTTACTGATATAGGTACTCTACTCACTTATTGGCGAAATCACTACGAAACCGGCATAAATAAAAAAGAAGAAAAAATAGAACGGCAAATGCGTGACTGTCCAGTCACGAGGTCCCCTCTATCACACATTGTATAAGCCCGCCCATCTTGCTTCTATTTTGTAATCAAATTGTTTATGTCGGCATAACTTTAATTTGCCTATAAGTAAGAACTACTTACTTAGATACTAGAATTCAAACAATTATAATTAACAATATCTAAGCAAGATACGCTCAACCAAAGTAAAGTTTTATCAATACTATATAGGCACTCATGTTTCCTTTGATTTCTACAGTCTTCAACGTTGAAATGCCTTCGATTCTTATTTAGTTGAAGTAATAATTATAATGATTTCAATTATATCAATTTGGAATAGTTTAAAATAATGCCTAGAAAACTGTTCAATCTTAAAATCATTACAAAATATACTAAAACTATAATTCGGACTTAATTGCATCGTATCGTAAGTAAACCTTTTTCTGTACGTTTCAACTTTGTTACAACAGAGGGCCCTGCCAAGATGCACTACGCTAAGTAGCGTTTCTATTCGTTTCGTTTTTAACCAATCGCATCACTGGTAGATCACGTGACTTTTCGTATCACGTCATCTACCAGTGACGCGATTGGTTAAAAAACGAAACGAATAGAAACGCTACTTAGCGTAGTGCATCTTGGCAGAGCCCTCAGCTGTGGTCATGAAATGACTGAAGTGGAAGGAGTTCGTCGAGTTGATCTTGTTTTTCTTCATTCGAAATGTCATCTTACTGACACATCATAACTTCATAACACACACTTCCTCGATTGCACTTACTGATGACTGTATTTCTGGATTAAGTGCCTATTTACAGGTTCAGTATGTGTGAAAATGGTGTAGTTTATAACAATGGTAGGTTCTACAAATATTTGGTATTTTATATAATTCAACTGTGTCACACTAAAGATGACTTCATTAAAATAAAAACGTGCGTCCTAACCTAGACCTCTAAAACAATACATAATTATCTCAGTAATTGATAAAAATAAGGTGATAGTCACTACAAATCTTTTGGCAAAACATTTCCATTATTATTTGCAAAAATATACCTATATGCTGTAAAACTATACATGGCATGAAGTTGTATCGATTGGAATGAACTCAAAATTATTATAGGATACCATAGTGTTTAACCATCAATTGTAGGTACTGAAATCAAATGTATAAAAGTATAGAAAGTGAGAGAAACCGCAGCAGTAGCTTCTAATTAAAATCCGAAATCAATTGCCTATCGGCAGTCTGTGATCTCCATCCAGCCCTAAAAACCAGGACACTGTCACACTAACGAGCTTGGTCCTTTACTTACCAACTTATATATACACTTCATGAAAATTACCATTAATAAAACCATCCTTATCTCCTTTACATACGGTCTCAAACTATTTCAAAACAGAACATTCACAAATAAAAATGTTGCAACTACAAAAATATCAAAACTTATCTAACACTGTATGTCTAACGGATATAGTTTGATGTCCATTGCTTCCATAAACGGTTTTACACCTTTATGGAAGTGGTGGAGGCGCTGGGATAAGTTGTGGCAACCGTGTGTAAGTTTTACAACAACAATTAAGCAAGTTTTATGCATTTATTATGGAGACTGTCAACTTCTCGGAACGCAGACGTCATTAGGGGTTGTAAAGGAGATGACAGTGTAACGAGCGGACTGTGGGGCGTTTATGGTATCAAACTGCGCCGCTTTTAATTGAGACGTTTGACCACGTCGCTACCAGAAATTGACAGGCAATCAAAATACACAAAATATATAGGTACCTTTAAAATAGTCTTGGACTCTTGGATCTCCGAAACATCCCGTCTCAACTCCTGGATTATCGACTTGTTCATTGGTTAACATAGAGGACCAGTAGTACTTTTGTATGAAGTCTGGGCTAAGAATCTACAGAGCTGAGTGAGGTCATTAATTAGGACTTCGCATGAACTTCATTTACTAACTGTGAACGAGTAAAGTATATAGTCTACTAGCTTCTGCCCGCGACTTCGTCCACGTAGATTTCGATTATAGTTATTCCCTCGGGAACTTTTAAATTTTCCGGGATGAAAAGTAGCCTATGTGTTAATCCAGGTTATAAGCTATTTTCATTCCAAATTTCATCCAAATCCGTCCAGCCGTTGCAGCGTGAAGAAGTAACAAACACACACACACACAAACTTTCGCATTTATAATATTAGTAGGATTGTGACACTAAATTAAATTCCTTTGAAATTACATCATTTTAGGTTGAACGGACAAATGGAGTTGTACCGGCTACTAAAGTGGATTTTTCAAGTGCAACCCCATCTTCCCTTAATATACCATTGTCATTGTATTAAGTAATATACCTACTCGACTGTCATATTTACAAAATAAATACCACATGCATGGGTAAGTCTGTACCTAGGTACTTACTGGAAGATAAACTGTATGAATTTTAAACCACTTTCGATTGCTTTTATTCATAATTCCAATTAATTTTAATATTGATTACTTCCTACTGCAATTTATTACTTCTACTTATGACAGATATTTGTCTTCAAATAAAATATTAAGTGGCTCCAAGGAATAAATTCATAAGTCATAAGGAAAATAACATAATGTTTAGAGTTTTTTTCATATTATACTTAAAACTATACCTTATTGGCTTGATGATAAGGGATTTCATGCGTTGCCTACCGTACGTACAATAAAGCACCTAAGCGATAGGATCACGTACTCATACGTTGACATGCGTAGGAGCAATGCTCTTTTATACTAAAACAAGTTGAATTTTACACAACTACTTACAGCTTAAGAATCAAAGATTAAGGTTTAATTTTGTTTGACCAACTACATTCATAACTTGGTCTTTCAAAACCATCTACAAAACAAAAGGAACTTATACATATGATCTCAAACGTTCAAAATCCAACGATCAAAGTATCTAGACGGTTCTTGATGCAAAGAAACCATTAAAATGCGACCGTTCTGTCTGTTATTTCGTAGCATCAAAGTTCAATTCTGGGTGATTTGTAAGGATTATTTTCAAGATAGTTGCGCTTTCCGCGCATGCGCCTCACGTCCCCAGGAGCACACATGTGACGTGTTGCATAAACGCTCTTTGTTTTGTTGGTTATTTGTAATGTACTTTGTAATTCTCGCAGTAATATAGCTTTGGAAGATGGTAAATAGAAAATGAATCCCGCCTTTGAAGTGCCGACGGAATTTCTTCCAATCAACTGATATTACGGTGTTTGGGGAGTTTTATATTGCTTTGTATTCCTTTGATTTAAACCTATTGCATTCTTTTCCACTTAACAATGGATTTAACTGTTGACAGAAGTATTTTTTCTAAATTGTACATTACACACGTTACACACACAATATTTAAAAGCCCTCTCAAAATTATTTCAATGCATTTCAAGGTTGACATTGATATTATTATAATATTGACCAGCAAAAATAACGAAACACATTAAAACCGTCTGCTAAATAATAATTATTACCTACATTAAATGCGCAACCGTCTGAAAACTGTCTGCTATACGTTATTGAGTTGCATTATAACTTAATTTAACAATCACCAGATCGATTTGATACATACATACATAAAACTCATGTCTTCATTCCCAGAGTGGGGTAGGCAGAGCTACAGAATTACCACTCTAAAAATTTGTAGATAATTCTGTTACCACATTTTGTATCGATATGATAAGTCTCTTAAATTTACGTTTCAGTCGCAAAAACATAAATGAAGAGTCAATTTTGCGAAATAATCAGCTTACCTGGCAATGTTAAAAAGCATTGTAAAGATTCATACCCCTAAGTATTTTAACCCATCATACGTGTAACTCGGCTTGTCTTGTCCAGGACAGGGACAGGGGCCGCAGGCCGGCTGTCATGCGCAAGCGATATAACCTACAATTACGAGAAAATAGACAAAACAGAACAACGCTACGCATATGCAGTTAGGAGATAAAATCAGAGTTAGACAAAATTAATCCTCTGAAAATTTATTTATATTTATCTCTAAGTTTATGTTGATATAATTTGGATATTAATGCTTATCATTGACTCCAATGAACATAATTCACGTCGATTTTCTCAACTTAAACCATAATGTGACAACAAACACAATGTTACTCTCAAAAATGCCTTAGCGAAATAAGAATGGACCTAGAATTGAGCCCTGAGGCACTCCTTTCCCTATTTCTCCCTTTTACTTGATAACGGTTTCACTGTGTATTTTCGTGATATTGTTATTAAAGAATGCTAATGATTCATCATAAAACAACGAACCACTTAAGCTTAACATACATAATACTAACGACACATTATAAACCATAACCAATAAGCCTGTTGGAATAACACCGAAACGTAATAAAATCGCATTTTAAAACTAGACCGACGTGACCCAATCATAAATAGCATTGAAGTGTTATTTCCGGCTAAGCCGAAAAGCATTGAACCGTATAGAATACAAAAGGAACTAACCGACAGGTTATTTGTGGAGCTAAATTTATAATCAATTTAGAATTAACTGGTTTGACTGCTTTGATTGAACTTGATTTCACGGATAGTGCTTTTTCGGCGTTTGATACTTTTCGATCTAAAGTGAAAGATATCGTTAGATAGAGACAGATAGCTCCGATGATCGGCAGAACGATGGCTCCATTAAATATATTTGGTAGCTTGTCCGTCAAGGTGTCACATTTGTTGTGTGGTGCAAGGCTTAAGGTTTAGCAGAAAGTAGTTCGAAGTACTTCTTGGGATTGGATCGCTCAAAACTGTTGTGTTTTTATGGCATTAAGGCAAGTGCAGAGGTACCCTAAAGTAAGTTATAATCATTAATTTGCATGTAAGTAAAAATATTTACTTACAGAAATCTAGGTACCACAGTTTTAACGAAACCATAAAACTCGTAGCTATTCCTTTCTTCCATATTAGGAATGACTATCGTTTATCCGCCTCATGAAGGAGTTTTATTACTTAAACAATAATACCAGCAGCTATCCCTGTAAACTCGTGAGATGTAATATCAATAAATGTTTAAATGCGTGTTCGAGTCGTGCGTCAATCATTAACTATTAAAATAGTATTGTAGTTGCATTGCCATTAATTAATATTTAATAATATATTTAACCTAACAATTAACAAATATTTAAACCAGCAAGTATGAGCCGGACTCGCACACGAAAGGTTGTTATAACGGTTATAGTAATAAAATTAAGCGTATGATTCATAAAATGATAGACAGACCGACAGACAGAGAGACAGAAACACTTAGTAATAGGATCCCGTTGGCACCCTTTGGTTACGAAACCCTAAAAACGAAGGTTTTGCTAATGTTGCTACTAGTAGCAAATCGTCTAAAGGTATTCAAGTAAATTCTGACAATAATTCTGTAACTGGCGACCAAAAATACATGGCATTTCACGGATTCAATTAACCCACGTTGCAATAAAAAGCAACTCATTGTTAATTTAACTCATAAATTGAATGTTTTGTGAAAATTATTATCTCTGGCGTCAGTGCTTAAAATATAACTTTATTCGTTTATGATCTTGTATAAAGCCGATGATGGACGGTTCTAAATGATGGAGATGTTGCGTGATTTGAATTATGAAATTAGTGTTTAGTTGTTAAATGCAGATCTTATAAAAAGCGTAAAATAACTTGTCTAAATAATTTATTTTGATTTATACTGGGTAGGTATTTAATTAATGGGCACGATATACATATAGTTATTTTATCACTATTATAGGTTTTTTATTCGCTCATTGAAAGAATCCTGCTCTCATGGATGATTTTAAATTCAATAGCATATCCCTCCTCTCTGTGTCACTAAATCATAAAGTACGCTTGTCTCATTTAAATCTTTCCCAATTAGGCAATTACCTACCAAATCTCCTGCCTAAGATTTCGATAATGCCTCAAAATTACACTTAAATCTTAACTTCCTTAGATCGAGAATCGAATACTCGTAAGTTCAGGGTTGGTTGTGACGATTTGCATGCGATATATTTTCGATTTTCACGCTTGAATTCTCAAAACTAGAACCGTTGCTAACTTATAAAAACGCTAAATCGCTTCCGCTTATGACTTACAAATAAGATTAAAGTCACGAATTCATGCGCCTGCGCCGGAAACCGTAAACAACTTTTACCGACCGACGCCGTGTCATCGACGCTCGCACTTTAACCTGACAAGTAGATTATACGCTACTTATTGCCGTGACTTTGCTTGTCTTGGGATTCATTTGGATTGCATTAGAGTTCAGTCGTGCATTGCCTATATTTTTTAAAACATGATCATTTTAATTCTAGCTTGGTTTATTTACCACATTAATATAAAAAAAAAACTTAAATGTATTTTTCATAAAAAAGTCGATTATAAAGGTTGGCGTGAGCAAAACGATAAGCAAATCTATGACGTAATAACCTAATCTGTTATTGATCACTTTTGTTTCGATACCTTTTCGGTCAAGAAGAAGAGATGAAGACAACGAACAAACTCAACCTTCTTTTTCTCAGTCCCGAAACTTTGAAAATCGAATTTCGATGTTACATTAACTCCTTTCTCTAGATTTAGTCAAAATGACGAATAAAAGAGATGGGGTACTCGAAGTTTCAAATTTAGTGGTTCATGGTACCCTTCCTGACTTAGAGAACTTCCATGCGACATTTTTTCGATCAGTTTCGTTTCTTGCGGAGTTTCTTGTTAATCATGATATCCTAGTCACTTAATTAGTCAAACTTTAAAATACAAAATAATTTCTAATAAGTAAATGTCAATACAATTTAATATAATACTACAATGCACCCTTATAAAATCAAGTAAAAAAAATACTATCCCAAACCTAAACATAAATTTTCACGAATTCCGTCACGCCAGAAACACTGTCGTGTTCCGGTGACAGCTGAAAACGTGAAAAGTGAAAAAAAAATCAACCGGAAGTGAGCACCGGAAGTCGTGTTGCCACCCCAAGCTCTATCAATCAAGCGAGCTTTTGTGAAAGCTTCGGAAACTAAATGACAAAACAGAAAAGTTTTTGTAGCGGGTAACAAGTATATTGTGACGTTTGAACGGAAAATGTTGGTTTCCAAACACCAGTGTTCGCATTGTTGTGTTCATATCTCATGGCGACGATTTTATAATTCTCGTTTAAAAAACTTACCTTAAAAAACCTGTTAACAAAATCATTATAACAAGTTATAAACAGTAATAAGCAGAAATGTCAAGCCAAACGGAGTGCCGGTTAATTTTAGAATACCAACGATATTAAAATGCCAATTAGTTCCAAAATGGCAACTGTAAACAAGCGACACAGTGGACTGACAAATTGCGCGCTACCGATACAATAAATTGCGAGTGGTTGCCAATAAATATCGGTGCGTAGGCGACGATGGTCGAATGATGCCATATAGTACTATGTCGGACGCAGTGCTAGCGTTTTATTTCCCATCTCTGTTGACGTTTAGTATCAACGGTATACTATCGATAGTCCGAAGTATTGTTTCCCGACTGTTTCATTTGTCCAAAAATTCATAACTCAGAAATAATTATTTTCTTAACACATGCTTTTCAAAATACATAATGAGATATAGTTACAGAGCCTAAAGGTTTCTATAGTTTTGTTTTATAACAATAAATTAAAATTAAAGTTTCAGAAAAAAGGGATTTTCTAATTTATGAAAATTCGCATAAACTAAGGAGTTGGGAACTAAAATTCGACCTTATGATAGGTATCCATTATCAACACTTTTATCATGAGTGTTGTTTTAGCTGGAACCTAATCAATTTCTCATTCCTTTTCTCCCTAACTTCTGTTCCTTTAAGTTTATCAAAGGTCAAGGTTTATTTCTCTAGTGTTCGACGCGAAGACGAGTCACAAGTTTAGTAATTGCTTGCTCTTATGTAATAAACAACTCTTTCGTTCCTGACAAAAAAAACTTAAACCTCTGATTCTGCCAGGACTTGAGTTCCTATTATAGTTTTCTTTTATGTGTCCGTTACTCTTTAATACAAGTAAACATAATAGGCAAACTATCATGAGCCACACCAATATTTAAATTCTGACTTATAACTAGTACTACAAACCACATGCATAATAATATATTAAGAGCATCTAAACTAGCTCATACTTAAAGAAAAACAATCCTACAATTGTTCGAAAATGCGTGCTTACTTACGAGTATCATAATTATTATACTATCTCAGATTTTATTGGTGCAATGTCTATGGACACAATGTATCCCTGGGTCTTAATTTTCTTGTAGATTTAAGTGGGTATAATTCTCGAGGTCATTGCATTTTTTGTAAGAAGATCACGAGAAATTTTGAAAATGGCACATCTTTACTTAAGTGCTACTGGGATGCTTAACGAGACTTATTTACATCCCGTATTTGTACCCCGCTCTCACTACCACCAAACCTTACTGTGCAGCCAAACCATCCCGTATTCCGACTTGCTTCGTCTGAGTCTTGTTCTGGCTCACTATTGTCATATTTATGGCCCCTCGTAACTAACCTTAAAGCTACCAACAGTTACTGTAATGAATATCAATAAAACTACCAAAACCATTATACGATACCATATACAGCGTACGGTGCTTTTATGCTAATGGTAAATTCTATATTTGACGTTTAATTTCAAAAATACGTACGTAATAATCATATTGTTTCTAAAAATGAAACGTTACATCTTTCGTGGCGTTTTTTCAACGAACATTTTTTAGTAAGTACTTAAGTACTAAATTAACCTTGTCTTTAATATTTTAAATTGAACATTGAACTGATCTGAATTAATAGATACTCACAAAAATCACAACTGAACCTAAGGATCCACCGACCTACATGGTAATCAGACCGCCACTTCCAAGTCACAACCAACTTTAGAAGAGCCGAATCAACTGAAGCAAAACCCCTTTAGAGTTCATGAAACTAAGGATAGAGAAGGGGGGTAGAGCTCTGATGATGCTGGTGGAAGATTGCGTGAACGAAATTGGTGTTGAAGTGAGCGTGTTATTTGCCGTAGGTTGATGTAGTGCTACAAATTACACCGAGACATGCATAGATAGAGTATTGAGCAACCGTTACGGTTTGGATGCCTTTGTCAAGTGAGGCAACAAGAGTAATGGCGATTTAGTTTCGAAATGAATGAAGAGCGCTTGATGTTCGTTGATTTGACATATTTAGTGCAGATTAAGGATAAGAATCCTGGAGTCTAAAAGACGAAGGTTCTTAAAAAATGTTCTTGATTTTTTATTTTCCGCGGCGCTTGGATTTAAGGTCGCCGTCAATTAGAACTTGCGAACTATATTAACAAAATTAGTACAGCTGTTTGACACAACCTCAAATATTCACCAAGCGTGTTTTTATTAAAAATAACGTATAATAAATAGTTATTTCATCTTAAACTTAATATGAAAATAATGCAATTTGTAGTAGTGTATAAATCGTTGCAAAGACCTCACTTGATCTTTAAAAGTACGTGATTATCGAGTAATCATGGTGAATTGGCTCGTTTGGTTTTGTTTACATATTTTGCAAGTTCTATTGACGGTGATTTTACCGATCATTATTATAAAAACGAGAGGTAAGCTGCCGAAAAATTTGTTAATCTTAACTTAAAATGAAGACGCTGATTATCCGGATTTCATTTCAATCAATAAATGAAAGTTTCTGTGGTATTTGAAAGTATCTATTCAGATGTATACAGATAATAGATATGTATTTTCTTTAACTAATTCATGTTACCATTAGGAGACAACCAAAAATTTCCAGAACACACATTTCAGAAAGTAAAACATGAAACAATAAAAAACTTCTAAGTATAGTGTAGGCCACGAATACATGATACAATAGAATCCCCTCAAATCTGCCAAACCTCGCGCCATCCACGTCACCTCCCTAACCTACTAAACGGTGACTGGCCATTTTTCTTGCCAGGAGAAAAAAGAAAAAAGTGTTTCTGTCGAGATATCAATTTAGGAGAAATTACGGGCTAATCTGTCACATCAAGATACGCCCGGGGCACGTAATCCTGTCTCCCCTATTCCTTTTTTTCCCGGGAATTCTTTTTTCCTGTTGAAGGGGACAATCTTGTTAATCTATCAACTGCTTGTTGAGTTTAAGCGATTTTCGTTGGTAATTGTTGGAATAATGCCTTGGGAATTTGACTTGTGGAGTTGAATGAAAAATTTACCGGCTTTTTTTTTCATGTTTTTTTTTTTTATTATTTGATTTGCTTTCCCGTAACGTACTGTTAAGTGCTTAGAATTAAGATCACTACTTAATGATTGTGTTCTTTAATAGCATCATAAACTAAATGGTTCTGTTTTATTTTCAAACATTGTTCTGTAAGCGATTCAAATATAAAAAATATGAGTTCCATATATTACCTTGATAGTAAAAATCTGAGGTCGAATTATGAACTTTAAAAAACCGACTACAGTACTCACAGTCAGTGGAAAGGATAGATCTATACAGAAATCATATATTATGTATCTGTCTCTCATACTATCTGGAACTTGAGTAGTATAATGTATAATGTATGTATGATTATATTATTATTATCTAATGAGCTTAACCCTATAGGTATATCTTATGTACCTAACATTGCATTTGTTGTATTAAGGAGATCACACCGGTTACTCACGTAAAAATTTACGAAAAACGCTCGACACGTTGCATTGCATTTGTTTTTTGGTTTCTGCAGAACTACGCATTTTTTTAATGGGAGTTTCATAACATGTTATCCTTTAGTTCAAGTATTATTATTATTATTCATAAGAACTTACCTTACCTTAGTAAGTTTCTTGAAGCGCTAGTTACTTCTAAACATCTATCTTTCTTTGGAAGCACTGATTGGCTTGCAAAAATAAAAAGCATAAAATTCATTAATTCATTAAATTCGTCTCACAATATTTCAAATTAAACAACAAAACGAGAAAACTTTAATAAAAACACGCATAAAATTAAAAAAGTAACCGGCTTATTAAAACCCTAAACGCAACAACTCACTCCCCCAAAAAAATAATCCCGTCTTTCAACAAAAAGGCCGTTTAAAAAGACAAAGTATCAGTTTTACGGGCGTCCCCTCGCAAAATCTTTTTCCATAGATCCCGGGGGATTGCGCTTTTTCTTTTTTATTACGCGATGGGATTAGTACACGTGCTAGGCGATGTAATTGGCTCATTCTTCCTGGCCGGTATTTAATGATTGGCCTTTTCGATTGTCTTTTGTTTTCCATTTGGCATTGCCGCTGTTCCGATTTAAAATTGTTGTTCCGATTTCAAATTTTAAAATATATGTTGTGGTTGAGGGGCGTTTTTGTTACTATCTGAGCAGGGTGAGTTGTTTCGGCCGCACTGAGTTAGTTAATGACGATACAGTCGATTCTTAGTGACGGTTTTTCATACACAACTTTGAAAAAGGAACAATTAAAATTGTCTCTAAAATGACAGAAAAAACAGAAATACGTACATCACATGTTATTATAACGAACTTTTTTGTTTTTTTTCTCTGCCCATATCGGGACGTGTGCCAAAGGTAAACCTTCTATTAATATACAATCTAACGAATCTTAACAATGCTTCAAATACCAGAACGACTAACGTCTGCCACTTGAAAATTTTAATTGGACAACTAACTAACAAGAAACAAGTAAAGCTTGTATTTTAATAGCCAACAAACTCCTAATTCCAAAACCTTTCACAGTCATGTCAAAGTATTATAAAACATTATAAGACGTTAAACTTTAACGGCGCACTTTCGCGCAATTTGCTTTAAAGCCTATCATTAATAATTATTCGTTGCTCGGTAAACATTAAAAAGCATAATAAAATAATAAATTCCGATCGAAGAGCTAATCAGCTTATGAGCTTAAAATGTAAAGTTGGCGAAATGAGTCGCGAGACAATGTTGGGTGGGTAGGCGGTGCGATCGCTGCGTTATGGCGGCTAGCTAAGATCAGTTATAACTGTCAGTTTTAACTGAACTGTTAAAACTGAGCGTATATAGTAGGAAGAAAAACTGTCAGTTTTCTTTCGACACACGCTGTTTTAGCTCCACAGCTTAGATTGTTTAGTGAAAACTGACAGTTAAAACTGATTGTGAGTAGCGGGCATTAAAGGACTCTTGCAGAAGTCGTATTTTACCTTGAGTTAAAGCTATAAATACTTGCAATGTACTCATTAGATATTTATAGCCATATAATTTGCGGTAATGTAGCGATTTCGATTTCGTTTGACAAACCTCACTGATTTTTCGAAGGCTTTCCTTTTGTCACGTTTTTTTGGTTAACTTATTTTCTGTGTTCTTGACGGATAACTAGGAAAGACATTTACTAGTACATAATTGTCAAAGAAAGAGCATTTAAAATTATAAATATTTTTATTAAGTACAATAGGATGTTTCCAGATGTATGCTATCGTGTATGAAAATTAAATCAAGCTGGAAGTAGTTGCCCTTGATTGATAGATTAACAGCTCAGATTATTCACCAGGCTTCCATTTTTACGTAGGCTTAAGCATATTTTGATAGTTTTCGATATTCGTTATCGTTAACGTTAAGCACATTGTCTAGCCTCGCTGTACTTCCCCAGTAGCACACGTACACATTATCGACTTCACACCCCACGTCAGACGTCGACGATCAACCCCTATCGATTCTGACGACACAACCCATCTGCCCCTCGGGCAGTGGGGTTAGAACATTGTTACAAATGAATGCAATGTTTTTGAGGTTTTACTTGGCATTTAGGGTGTGTTTTTTTCTTCTCATTGTTAATTACTTACTAGAGTTTAAGAATTTGTCTATATGTGGGTTGAATGTATACTTTTAATTTCGTTTTTATTAGTCACTAGCTATTGACGCGACTCCGTCCGCGCGGAAAAATATAACATAGCCTGTGTTCATCAGGAATAATGTAGGATTCTAATGGTGAAAGAATTTTTCAAATCGGTCCAGTAGTTTGCAAATTAACAAACAATCGAATCTTTCCTCTTTATAATTATTATAGTGTAGAAGTGTAGATAATAATAATTATAACCTTATCTTTTATTACGCCAAAGAAGGCAAACAAGCTCACAGGGCACCTGATGGTGGGTTGGGTGTGACTCTTAAACATTTGCATTGTCAAAACTATAATCTGAAGACTGCAATCCTGAGACTGAAAATGCACTGCGAACCCTGAGAACTAATATTAAATAGGCTCTATGCTAGTAATTTCTCCGGTCGTCGTATCCCTTAAGAAAAAGTTACAAAAATCGCCTAAACCTTATGTTACCGTTTATTCATTTTCGCTATGTGGATTGTAACATTTTATTCCATTCCGTTTACTTGACTTAAGTTAACTTTTCAATATTTAATGATCTTCCCCAAGTGCTCAATAAATTTCCACGTTTCAATCTTTATTTGTGTTGGAAAGTAAACAAATTAAGCAAACCCCTTAAGCTAAAGAACAGAAATTGCACCCTTTTGAGATGCAAAAGATTAAATGTAACATTGTTCTGATAAAGAACATCATTCTTTAACATGTTATGAATAAAGTTGGATATGGCTTATCTTAAACGATACATCTAACTTATGTCTTTGTGTTAATACTTAACTGGATTGTTTGCTCAGTGAAAATTCTTTATTTTGCAATTCCAACGAGGGGACACATTGTCTTTAGAAAAAAAATCTGTGTCAAGTTGATTTATTTTATAATAATGCAGACAAATATGTTAAGGAAAATGAAACAAAAACGTAACAAAATGAAAATATTAATTCAAACATGATGCCACTCATAATGATGATTATGTAGGATAACACAATGACATTCTGATCCGGTTATACAATTCGCAACAATTGCGTCTCCAAATAACTGGCATTGATTTTAGTCGAAAAATAATGTTTTATTACTATTACATCATTACTTAGTCAGCATTACTTACTTACTGCCACACTCAGAGACGTCAATTTAATTTAATGCTTGATTGAAGTTGCTGCTATCACTTTCCTTGCTACAGCAATAGAATAAGACAAGTCACTAAACAAGCATTAAATTTAATTTACGTCTCTGAGAGCGGCAGTTAGAGTTAATGTTAATACTGGTATCCTATCGCAAATATAAAGACTTGATTTCCAACTCTTTCGTTGTCCGAAAATGTATAAGTAATAAAATATTTTTTCCCGTAGCCCTTTAACTTTGAATTGAAATGTTTACCTACAGAACCTGTAAGTTAGTTAAGGTTTATTTAATAACAATGATTTTCTAACTTATGAAAATTCGGACAAACGAAACAGTTAATAGCTAAAATTCGAAAGTGTGATAGGTAACCGTTAATGTTACATCAAACCTATTCTCTATTTTATTACTGTGCAAACCAATAAAAACCAAATTCATCCCAAAATACATCCTGATCATCCCACATCCTTTACCAATAACGCTATCAGACCCATTCCGAGCCAATATCCTTACCCATTTGCAAATTTTAATATCCCTGTGATCATCGATGCGTGAGCCGCCATGCCAACATTATCCCGCAATGGTCCCGGGCATGACAAGCTTTGACTTTGGCTTTCACTTTGACTTCCACTTCCACTTTTAATCAGTAGGCAAATAAGCAGCATATTGAGGAGGCTTGTGTAATTGTGTTAGGGAAGTCATGCGAGTGCGTTTCGGATTGTGGACGGTCGAATGAGTTTTGATATGTCGCATGCCGTTGTTTGTGCACGGATTAGTATGCATCCCTTTGTAGAGTTGCAGGTTTAATTAATTTGGTAACTGTTTTTTGATTAGTGAGTTTGCGATAAAGGGTTGTCGAGCCGGAAGAGAGTTTTGTTTAGTGATACTTAACACTGTTATTTCTTCAGTGGCAATACACAAATAGGTGCTCTGATAGTTTGATGCTGTTAACATTGAGAGCTGCACTCAAAAAAATGAGAGCCAATAAAGAGAGATTTTCTCTTAGTTGACAAAAAAGGAATACAATAGTCAAGATATTAGTTATATCAACCAAAGCTGATAGTAACAACCAGCAATTTCTTTAGTGATTCAACTAACATCTTAGTTGATGTATCTAACGTTTAGTTGATGTATCTAGCGTCTTGTCAGGCTCGTATGGAATCAAGACGCTTATGCACAACAATCACAATCTTGTTAGAACCGACCAATTTTTTTCAGTGATGCGAACTGACGACTGAAAATTTAAAAAAGTACATTTTACATGTTATTGCGAGAACTACTGATGCACGCATAGGCACGTATTCTATGTTTAAAGTACGTATAATAGTTACCTAAAATGGTCAATCTGAAGGAAAAAGTTAAAACTTTTGATTAGAATTCTTTACCATTAAACCAACTAACTGCATCAAACATAATCGCGTGACGTTAACTATTGAAACCGATTTGTACGCGCACACATATGCACTCGTTCTAAAAGCTCACATCACGTATGATCCTCAATGATCCCTAATGATTTGTTCACGTCATCGCCTGGCATCCGCCACAGGCGTCACGACACCATCCAACCTGTCACGAGTGTACACCGGGACGTGAGCAATCATCGGAACCATTGGTTTGCCGCTGATGAGTCGTAAGCAAGGCAATATTGATTCTGAGACTAAAGGTAGTTTAAGATTGGATACCAGGGAAAAAGAAGGAGTGAGGCGGTTTTGTGTAATGAGAGTTGGAATTGAGAATATTGTCGCCGGTTTTAACGCGGTCGTACTCTTACAATGTTGTGTAGTTGTTGACAAAGTTTCATGTAAGTATGCTACTTAATGTAGGTAGTACAATCGACATTAACGTTACTCACTTTAGATAAAGGTGTATGACTTTTTACAAAACAAACCAAAGACCCTCTTATCATGTTCCTAAGCAACCTATCTCTCATTGAATGGATGCGAGTAGTGCAAAACCAAATGAATGGGTTTCTCGGGTGTAAAGTTGAAAATCTTTGGCTTCTGAATTCTGAATAACTTAGAGAGCGTTATTGCAGAAAAAAAAATCCAGCCCTGGTACCTATTATTTTATCGAAATACCATAAAACGAACATAATTCATTTTGCAAAATTTTCATTTCATCGAAAGACATCTGTCGCCGCATGAGTCATTTTTTTTTGTAGTCACAAGTCTAACCTAACCTATTAAGTACCTAAGTAATGTTAAAGATACCCTGATAAAATATGGTTTCAGTAGAAAATAGCGTGAAATGAAGTGGAATTTGAAAAAATGATTCTTTAACGTCCAGCCCACTTTAACTATCCAAAACTTTTATAAAAAAAAATGTATCTGGTTTTAAACCTGTATCTAGGCTGATTTGACTCGACCTATGGACTCATTACGCTACACGTTCGCCATTGATGGTGCTAGATTGTTCAGCACAGCTCATCAGAAAGTCCTAGATTCGAAGCCACACATTCCAAGGCGTAATCCATCTAGATGTTAAATCACTCAAGTCGAGAGACTCCTGTTCGACCTTCCAACTCGTATTATGTCCGTTCTGTTCGAATTTGCTGCGTATGGACATGCGTCGTATGTTCGTTTTAAGGGGGAGCAATAGGACGTCTATTAAAAATACTAAGAGAAGTCCTAAAAGTTTTCTTAGATTTACCCCCTTACTGTCACAAAGACAGGTTTTGACCTTACCTGTCTTTGTGACATTTGGGTTTGACGGATAATGACAAAAAATGGCATAGCTACTCTATGATTATTCCACGTTTATAAGTAAGGGGTATGTTATGGTTTAGATTATTTTAAGTATATCTTAAATTTAGTTTTATTTAAGCTTAGTTTAAAGTTATTGTTTCATTTATCATGTCGTCATTTTATTTCATAGTATATCATTAGTTTCTACCGTCTGCCCGTATTTCTGTAAGTACTTATCCTTTGTTTACAAAAAATCGCGATCCCATCATCATTGAAAAATGCCACCATTAAATACACGCAGCTTTCGTGATGCTCTTAATGTTTATTGCACATAACTTCACATATTTGTACCTATACAATAAAATATAAAGTTGAAATTTTAATTCAAGACACTTGTAAAAAAGTGTTGCCAGATTTGAATAAAATTTAATAGTGCTGTGGAAATTTACATGTTTCAGGTATCGACATGGTCTATTATGGTCGGTCAGGTCTACCTTTACAAATTAAGTGTAGGTAAACTTTTTACAATATCGATATGAACATCAATAGTATCATCACTCTCCACCCTCATTATGGCAACATTTGTGCATTTGAGTTGTCAAAAATAGTATCTTTAATTAAAATTTCTACTTTAGCAACAGACAATGCAACGTCCTCTTAAGATGCGCAGTGGCAGTTTGCGCACGTCGTGTCTCGGATTGGCGCACGTACGAAATGTCATTACGCGGACATGATCGCCGTCATCGGTACTGCCACGCACAAAACCATGCGCATACGCAACTTTTAGTTTTATTATCGATTTTAAAACATCTCCAGGCAATTCTCTTGAACACAGCTTCTTGTCAAACGGTCGTTTGGTTTAGAGAAGCCATACGAGCGAGTTTTAAGCTACAAAGTGTTGTATATACGATGTGAAGGGACAACTTAAACTCGCCGGTTAACAATACGTCCGTTGAGTTTTAAAGCGAGCTAGGAGTATCACCTACCTGTTTATTAAGAAAATTAGAAGGGTTAATGCATTGATGACAAATATAAACGCTAGTTTGAGTTTCGGTTGTTGTAGTTGTAACCATTTTAAAAGTCGAATGTTCATGATTACTTAGTAATTATTTGATCTATCTATCTAGTAATCTTTATAAGTAGTTTTGTGTCAAGTGGTTTTAATCACAGATTTTTTATAATATACTTAACAATGCAAACATTACTACTGGGGCACGTTTTATAAAGCTACAAGTTACAATTTTACAGGTCTAAACTGGCAACACTGCTCAAATGGCTGGTCGTCATTGGTCGAGGTTGTGTCAAGTGGAAACTTTTGACCTGTAAATTGTTATTTGTAGCTTTATAAAACAGGCCCCTGGTGGTGGTGGTGGTTGCGATATAGACGGACCATACCACCACTAAACTAAACTAGTATATAGGTCATTTCTTCTATAAACATGCATAGTGAGACAAAAACGTCACAATACAGACGAACAATTTTATACCACCTTTTTTTGCAAGAGTTGTTTAACACTTGTGTAGAACATTCTAATTTTTTTTCATTATCTTGCGCTAAATATCATGATTACTTCTGTTTGTTTGGAAAAGTTCTAATCTAAAACCAATTTACAAAATTGACTGTCAAATACAAATCATCACACGTGACGTACGTGTCGATCTAGTTCGACATTCCATATCACTTTCAGCCGATGACTGTTATCTCGTGATCAAATATTGTCGTCAACTGTACTCACGTTTTCAATCGACTTTCGTGCAGACCTGTACTTTATGTGGAGAAGATGAGCAGCATCAGTTGCTAAAAGTTTATGAACTATTTTAGTGGGTTTTGATCAGAAAAAAAAAACATTGCGTCAACTGTGTTATGTTATGATTTATATTATTTCTTATTTTGGCTTTACTGCACCTAAAAGGGATTATAAGCAGTATTGATTTATAAATTTTAAAAAATAAAATTGTTAAAGGAGCTAGGCCCCTATTCTAGGACGTCAAATAATATTGCTTTTGACGTCACCTTATTGTAAACGTTTTGATAGCTCTTATTTACTTGACTGTAATGTCGGCCTAGTTTAAATCAATACACCACGTCAACATCTATAAATTGTTTTACTTCGTAGTATAGAGGCCTATTATTTGATCTATGCAAGGTCTTGTGTAGTATTTCTAACTCGATACCTAAATAAAAGTAATCATAAATCCTTATTTAATTTTGAAGTGAATTTACTACTGTTTTTATCTATTTTTTTACTAGACCCGCCATACACGGACTGCTTTAAGCAGTCGGGAACCGACTGCACTTCGTTGCTATTGGTCGGTTTGCACTTTCTAGAGCATTGAAACTGCAAATCAATCAATAGCAACGAAGTGCAGTCGTTTCCCGACTGCTTAAAGCAGTCCGTGTATGGCGGGTCTAAGGTGAGGCGGGGCTATTGCATCTGCGGGGCTATTGTAACTTTTATACTAAATCGTGTTCTACTTTTAAAGTTAGTATGAAAAGTTACAATAGCCTATAGCCTCACCTTAAATTAAACTTTTTACTTATATTCTTCGGACGTCACAGTTTGAGCACCGCAATGTCACGCACGCAGTCGACTACCGCTGCTACTGTCATTTTCAAACCCATTACTACCTAGCAATTCCGTTCTATTTTTATCCACTAGTGAAATTGAACGAGTAATTCCCATTTTACAAGTCGGACAGCAAAACGTACGTAATAGGCAATAGTCACCACAGACTGTCAGTCTAACGATATCCTGTCAGGTCAACACTATTAGAACTTCTATCAGTTTCTCTTAAGGTTTCATGGAATTTACATTTTTTGGACTATCAGACGGTGTGACTGACTTGGAACTACAGGTATATGTTTCCCGTTAAATGCGTGCTTAAAATATCCTTTGTCTTTATCTGTCATTATGGCATTTAAATTTGACAAAAAGGGACCAAGACGACTAACTAAAATAGGTTTATTGTGTGTTTTTACATAAGGGAGTAGGTCTAATACTATAGTTTAGTTTAGATTTATAGGATATGAGCGTAACAAAATCTGCGGGCCTATTATGGTGGTTTTTATCGATGTGAATAAACGTGCATATAGCATCTGTCACTTTCTGACCAATAATAAGTGCGAGAGTGACGGATGCTTTATCTACCGCGATAAAGGCGACCATAATACGGTCCCTGATCTGCTTAAAAAATGTTAAGTAGCATGTGTCACTTAAAATTATGCTTTGTATCAAAGGACAGACAGTGCTACGTAAAGAAAATATAATTAAAGTTTTAAAAAAACGGAGCGCTGTGGTTATCATAAACTAGGTAGTTACCTAATTGGAATGCACATCATTTTTTGATTGTATTGCACAACATACTTCGACTTTTAGGCTTATTTACTGATTCACGTTCAATTGTAGGTAAGTGTTTTTACGACAAGTTATTTATATTTAAGTTGTTTACATTTATTCGACCATGGTTTTCCTTACAATAGATCAACGCATCTGAATTTTGCAGAGATAATGTCGAAGAAAATAAGTTTTCAGTGACAATACAAAGTTCAGTGCATCATAGTGCATTCCAGTGCTGATTGATGCAATCTCCTGGGATTGTTCCTCAATCACGTCTAGATATGTGGGAGCTAATCCAGTGAATCACTGCAATTTCAGTCACTGTTGGAATTGGTTGAAAAATAACCATTTGAGAAGAAAACAATTTTTGCTTGAGGTATTTTTTAATTGATTTTGAAATAGGGTTTAAAGTTTGAAGATGCTTAGTTGCCTTTTAGAACAGGGCCCGTTTTATGGTCGCCTTTATCGCAGTGTATAAAACATCTGTCACTTACTAACCAGTATGTAAGTGCAAGAGTGAGGGATGCTTTATACCATTTTATACTCTGAAGTAAAGGCAACCATAACACTGGCCTGAAATATCGATGGTAATTATCATTGTTGAGGTGTTGTATGTTTGGAGATTGCCAGTTAAGAAATATATTTTAAACCTTACCTTTTTTAAGAATTTAATTTAAAAGATTTTTGTTTGTTTGTTAGTATATTTAGTTAGAAACTTGACATTTTGGAATCATACATACAGACTTAAACTCACGCCTTCATTCCCAAGAGTTGGGTAGGCAGAGCTACAGAATTACCAATAACTCTAAAAACTTGTTGATAATTCTGTAACCACATTTTGCACAATCAAGCTAAGATGTTTTACCGTTGTATTAGTGACAGGTTGCAATTGCAAGCCTCTCGCCTAACAGTACAAGCCTTTATTCCCTTAGTCGCCTCTTACGACATCCACGGGAAGACATGGAGTGGCACTATTCTAACCCGGCAACCACACGGAATTTGGAATCATCTCCCATTATATGAATATGCTGAAAATACAGACTTATGTAAAACCGATGCCAATGCTATATCTTATATGATGAATAAGAAGACTTAGTATTAAGGTATCGCTGGCACTCTTCGTGCACGGAACCTTAAAAAAAGTTGAAGTGAGAACATTACCCTTAGAACATTGTTAGTAGGTAACCGTCGGATAGCTTGATTTGAAATCAATTTCTAAGGCCGTGAAGCAATCGACACTTACACGCTACCAATATGAGGCGAAAATTGGTTGTATCCAAGATAGAACCGGAGCTATACTTAGATTCGATACACACTGCTGGATACGATGCAGATTATAGGTATACGTATACGTCGCATGAGGCGTCTATGTGACTTTAGCTTAAGAGTGAAGCCGGAACTCACTAAGTGAGTTTGACCTACGTGGACCAATTGTTTTAGGCGTGTGTGTCACAGACGTCATTTCGTGCGTGTGCCGCTAGGAGTATTTACAAACATTTTGGAACAAGGCGAATTTACCAACGTGTGCGTGCCACTGTGGAATTCTGCCTTTTTAAGCTGAGTCAAGTCCATGTTTCAAAAGATAAGGTATTTTGGATTTTACCTATAATGATAAAATTATAGTCACTAGTGGTTATGAAAAGGTAAATAGTTTATACTTAAAAATGAAATCATTGTATTTTTTTGTTAGTAATACTTTGCATATTATTATTATTATGATAACAGAATGAATACTCTAAACGATATTGAATTAGTAAAATTTTGCTCTACGAACAAGAATATCTTTTTTAATCGTTTTTTCGGTTACCATAGTCATATTAGAAATATATTTTTTTTGTTACATTGAGGCATGCTAGCAATAAAAGCTCTTAAAACGTCTTGGATCCAGGTAAAGTTGGTAAGACTAGGATAAGAGCGTATGAAAGCGACCGTTAAAAGTTATTACCTATATTTTAAGTATTGTTATATTATCTATTGTTCTCAGTTTTTTTTAAGCTGCACGCACAATACACCCGTGTGTCCGCCGCGTTAGTCCACACCTCAAGCATTACTCGTGAAACGATATTGCCATATCATCAGCACCCAGTTATTTGCTCTCGAATCGTGTGAGAAAAACGTTGCCGACGCATCGAACCCGCAATTTGGACCCAACCGGAATGTCAAACGTTTCTCAACTCTAGTTGCCACACGACAACCACACGTGGCCACACAAAACATCTCTATTTATACCGCTATAAGGTTCAAGATGATTTAAGTAAGAAGCCAACTCGACGAGACGTGTTTTGTTTTTATAGAACGCGACGTGACAGTCGTTTGTTTGGTTTTAATGTTAGATGATTATTTCAAATTTGGAATCAAATAGATAGTACTGGCCAGTACGTGTCGTGTTGTTCAAATATGGCGGTCAATGTTGGAACTCTACAAAGTTTTACATGTAGTTAACCATGTCGCTGCTGTCTAGTGACAAATGTGATATGACACGTGGGGACCGGACTTTAGTTCCAAATTTGGCCATCTTTTTTTTGTTGGTGGTGCGCTATGCGTGCGTGATATTGCTTTGGGCATTTTTGACGTGGTGTTTATTACTCGTTGACAGATTTCTATGAGATTGACTTATTGGCTTGGACATGTTTTTAAACCCATTTCAGTTCAGTAATGAATGATGATTTACTGGTCACGAAGTTACAAACTGTATTGTTTTTATTTTTGAGGTTTTTTTTATCTTTAAACTAATTAAAAAATCCCTGTCCTAACTTATTTTATCCTTGGGGTCTTAAATGTAGGTACTTTGACCTTAAGATGTGCATTTACTTCTCCCTCACATTCATTTTCTAAAATAAGCAGGAAATAATATAATGAAGTAAAGTAGAAACCTAAGTTGGTAAAACGAGCTAGTTTTAAGACTATAGCTGGGATGAGGCAAAACTTTCAAATCGGCCCGAAGAGTCAATTTATAGAATTAAAAATACTAATTAAATACTCACAAAGAGGCGAAATTTCCCAACTAAGCATACCTACTAAGCATAAGAAGTTAATGACATAACCACAAAAACAGCAGCAATTAAATTGTAAAATTAAAAAGTAAAGCAGTAGTTAATCGTAACTCCGAAGCAAACATTATCTTGTCACTCTTGTAAACGAGGATCACACTTGACTGGTTTGAAACATTGTGACGCCGTCAGTTTAAACGCCGTACGGAACACCTTCTGCATTTTAAGGGTTAAATTCAAACATAAAAGAAAAGCAACCTTGTTGTCAAACTAAAAGGTTGCTTTTTAAACGAGCGCGAATAGTTAGGTTCAAACTGTGAGTGATAGTCACTTTGACGAATTCTTTTAGAAATTCATTTCTAATCCCGTCACATTTGAATAGGAACCGTAATAGAATCGTAATAGAATTGAAACTGGATTGATTTAAATGTGTATATATAGGATGATTCACATTTGTTAGTCAGAATAAAGACGTCAGTATCGAATGACATGCAGTCAGATATCTGAATACATGCTGAGACGAAATTTCACCGTTCCTTGACAGCCATCAAGTTGTGACGTTACGTACGGACAATGACAGGGTTTTTGTTAGTTTAACCCTTGAATGGGCTGCTTTAACTGTCGGCTTGTATGGTAATCAGTTAAGACAACTGTGCTGTAGGTATTTGATAGGCTTGAGTTGTTAAAATGCATGACGAGTTAAAAAAGGAGGTGTTTGATACACGCTGTGTACACTTTCATTTTATGGATATAAAGACCGACGTGTGTTAAGTTTTTTTAGCTAACTCGTTCACTTATTCAAACATGATTGAGTAAGTAGAATCCAAAGACCCAAATACAAATTATAAACCACACATTACTCACACACACTTCTATTGTAGGATAAAACAAAACACCTGTCCGTTTGTTACATACTTTTAGTTGTAGGACCTTGTGCGGATCCTTCTGAATCGCTACCTTCATCTTGTCTTTTAACCTACCGCCAAGCAACATCGTTCGCCATATTTTGGTATGGGGATTAAATAACTGGCGAAATTACTAGCATAGAGGCATTTCATCTTAGACCTTAAGGTTGGCAAGGCAACACATTTGCAGTCTTGTAATTATAGGAGCGAAGTGAACGAATTGAGCGAAGCTCCATTCTTCCCCGATTCGGATTTTCGTTTGTCCGCATACCTACTCCTCCCAAACGATTAAAGATTATCAGGATTAAATTAAGCCCATAATACGACATCTAGCCATAGATAGTTTAGAAAAAATATAATTGAAAATCGAACATACTACGGAGGAATAATCACCGAAAATCTGTTCACATAGACTTTCAATGGGAAAAATTGGAAATGTGCCTAAACTTCGATTTTAAGCGGCGCTCTTTGCTCGTAACCTTTTTGAAGCTTCATCTTTAGCTTTAGTTACAAAGAAATCTCCATTTAGACTTGCCCAGGGACGACAAGTGCACCTAGTATAGTCTTGAGAACGCATGTGTCTAGGTCTCAGATAGGCGGACTTACCATCAGGTGCCGTCTTCATGTCGTAAAAACTTACTTCGAAGATTCTTTACAAGAATTTTTGCATATTATATCAATTACGCATACAAAGACGCTTGCAAAAGTTGCATAATCATCTAATAAAAGTGAAATATCTCTGCGCGCTAAGCCATTTCGATAGCTTTATGTACAAAATGGCTACTGCCTCGCAGACATCTAGAGACAACATCAGTAGAATAACAAGCCAATCTTACAAATTGTCCTTCACTCGGCGAAGGCGAGAAATACGTGCCTTCTGAACCACATTGGCATAAGGTCATAAGAAACAAAGAAATTGTGCTATTATTACTCTTGTTTTTCGTTCGACCCTGTACGTATTCCCAAAGCTTCTTAATCACTTTCGGCTGGCTATCGCTATCACGCTTGCACTCGCAACTGATGTATATTTGTCACTCGTGTGTCATAGAAAAACGAAGACTGCCGAAAGCTATTAAAAAAAATTAAAGCACACATACCATTCATGAGATTATATTTACGCGGTATAACCTTATTAATTTTGTCGTGTTTCTGAACCTATTTGTGTATGTTTCGTGTTTAAACCAATCGCGTCACTGGTAGAAGACGTAATACGAAAAGTCACGTGATCTACCAGTGACGCGATTGGTTAAAAACGAAACGAATAGAAATAGTTAGCGTAGTGCATCTTGGCAGGGCCCTCAGTAATGGCGGCCGAGTAAAAAACAATATGATAACACGTCAAAAGCAATATTGTGTTACTCAATAAAATAGAAGCGTGTTATCGTATTATTATGTATGTATGTAAACTCTTTATTGCACAAAAATATAAATATTACGATATTCTTACGATATTGGTATTGTTTACGTTACGATATTACGGCAGACATCTTGTTATTTTTTCAAAGATGTCCCACATACTTACGACGTTTTTCTATCGCAATAAACACGATGCGCAAACGCACGTAATAGCTAGTTTGAGCATGAAAATAACACGTCAAATTGTCAAGCACTGTGATTTGTCCAAGTTGGTTTTGCTTATTGTACGTTTTTTGTATCAGATGATTTGTCTGGTATGTTTATTCGAGTAATCATGGACAGTAATAAGTAGAAATAATAAGTAGAAAATTGTAGAGATGGGTTTGAGCTTTATGGGTTTGAATATACGTGGAGATATTTTGGTTGGTTCGTTAATGTTTGCCAAGTTGTTGTTTAAAAAAAGTCTATGGTTTGTGATTTTAATATTTGTGGAGGGCCTTTACCTTTTCGCGGGTGTCATTCGCGATCCATTATATCGTTTGACCTAATCGTCATTTGTCCTAATTTATCGTTTGTCCTAGACTGGTTTTCAGCTGAGTCAGACAACTTTTTAGGCTTTCCAAAAATACCTGCGGTTAGGTTAGGTTAGAGTTGTGTTATAACAACACTGAAAAGTTTTAAACTTCAGGCAGAAATGGCTTTTAGGACAAACAATGAATTAGGTCAAATGACCATTAGGACAAACGATATTATGGATTCCGATATAGACCCCCTTTTCGCATATGTAGGTACCTAGTTATTTTTACTGTGGACCTTGACAAGGTACATCAGGCTAACGTTCACGATTTTCGAAAACTGATTTTTATAGTTATTTGGAACCATAATAAATGTAAAAAGTTTTCCACCTGACAGACTAGGGTCTCAGAAGAATGCAGGAGTTTAATTAGACATTCTTTAACATTGAACCTTATGGACACTGTCAATAAAACATAATTTGCAATCTTACCTAATGCTTTGGTTACTATGTGTACCTGAACTGTCAAGTGGTGCATGCAGGGTAAGGTCAATCATAACAATGGTTTACCCTTGTTTTGTAGACACTTATTTCATAGAACGCATTATTTTCGTTTCATAGAAATCTATTTTCTGCTGAACCCGTGTTGATTTCAGGTTATCTTGTGATGGTTACTAGTCTTACTTAACCTACGTGAATCATATTTAAGATAATCTGAAATCAATACGAGTTCAGTAGAAAATAGCTTTCCTTGAAACGAAAATTTTGCAAAGTGATAGGGTGACGGCACCAACAATGGACACTTTTAGCTGATAGGCATCAGTAATGAACACTTCATTCTTAATTCGAATTTCATACGGTCTTAAATTGATTGTTGCGAAACAAATGAATAACCCTTATTTTCAGTAAAATAAGAATCAAGTGTTCATTATTAGAGCCCTGTCCATTACTGGTTCCATTACCCTACGTTCTATGAAATGAGGTTCGGTGAAACAAGGGAAAAAAAAAAAACCTGAATCTCTAATTCTACTCGTAAATCGTACAATCGTCTAATCGTACTCTATTCTATTTGCGTTTGACGTTTAGATATCGCCAACATTATCTTTAATAAAAGTTAGAAGGCATCTTACATAATATATGAATGCAAAACTTTATATGAATTGAAACAGATTATTGTAATTAAAAATCTATAAATAATTACTTATAGCCAAATAGCTAATGTCAAAACTAATCATAACAGTACAGTCGGCGTCAGATCTTACTAGACGAACTGTGATTCAACGTTAAAAAACCAAGATCACACATTCATATTTTATTAGAATCACGTGTAAGCCTTCTGGGTAGTGATTCTGTCAAAAGCAAAGGTGAGCGAACGCAGGAGTGAAGTCCAAGCGGCGAGTTTAAGTAGTCCCGTCAAAGCGAACAAAACACATTTCAGCGCGTGTATTCAATTTGGCAGCATGGTTTCTCGAACGTATAAGGCTGCCTAATTGAGAATGCACGCGCTAATATGTGTTTTGTTCGCTCTGACGGGACTACTTAAACTCGCCGCTTGGATTTCACTCCTGCATTCGCTCACCTTTGCTTATGAGAGAATCACTACCCAGCTACAAAGTAAACACGAGAGTTCAGCCGAAACTCAGCACTGTGGCTCCAGCTGCAGCACATGATGAGTGGAGTCCTATTTGACCTCACACTACAGCGCAACTAATGGGATCTTTTCTACTCGATAAAAGCATATCAGTTTTGACATGTTATCGTTTAGTTTTTAACTCGGCCGCCATTACTGTCAAGTAAATAAGAGCTATCGTAACGTTAGCAATACGATAACATGTCAAAAGCAATATGGTTTTACCGAGTAGAACCCCTGAATTTGCTACCTGTACGAGTATCTAAATATAAATTAATTATTTTCTAATTTTTAACTAGTTTGTGTCTAAATATTTTACTTCGTTAAGTTGAGTTGCAGTGTATTGTCAAATAAATGTTGCGAGCTTGTAAGTTTGTGTTTGAAATGATACCTAATAAATGAAACTTAAACTCGACAAAATCTCTCTTGTGATCTCAATGGAAGATTTTGTCCAAAACTGGCATAATCAGATAGGCCAAAATATATGACTTCTAATAGTTAGTTGATGACCAGTGTGGTTCATCTTCCCATATTTACTACAGACCGCATATTTCCGTGGTCAACTGTCCCTGTCAAAACCTGACGACCAATCACAGATGATCAATGGCGGCTACTTTCTCGGCCGCGGCGTATCGTGACCTCTCACCTGCCAGGACCTGTTCTGATGATGAACGTCCGCTAATTACGGAACAGTTAAGTTACTATAGTAGAAACTAGAGTCAACGTAGTTTCGACATGTTAGTTGGTTGACCATGTTGGACGTGAATTACTTAATCAGTGCATTGGATTTTCCCTTTAGGTCATTTTTATCGCCTGAAGAAAACGTGGCATCTGAGATCCATAGATATCTGCATTCTCCAGACTTCAATCTCAAGACTTCAATCCTAAGACTGCAAATGCATTGCCAACTACGGAATAAGATGGAATGCCTTTAGGTATGCTAGTAATTTCACCGCTGTCTTATTCGCGGAACACGGCAATGCGAACACTGATGCTAGGCGAAAGGTTAAAGATGGTGGTAGCGATCCGGACGGACGGACAAACCCTGCACAAGGTCAGATCAAGGTAGATTACAAGAGGTCTTAAAAAGTACTTTGGGTTCTGGTTAATTCGACTAGAATAGTATTAGAGTATGAGAGTGACAGAGAGAATTAGGTACAAACCCAACGAATGTTAAAGGTTATACTACTATTATATTTTACCTTCGTTACGATTGACATTTTATTTTTAACGCTTGCACCTAGTTGTACGTCGTAAGTCAAACGCAACTACTTAATTAAAATTAATTTAAACATTTTGTCTAAGACTCAAGGTTCGCATGGAAACAATTTATTCTACACTATAGTCTATAATATTACACTTTAGATTTTTTTTAATCGATCATTTCAAAGCATGGCCGTCGTGACATCGATTTAAACGTCACGTCTGCGCTCGCGCACCGAGTTATCTAATTAAACCCCGCGCACCGATCGACATGATTATAGGCTATTTTAATTTTAATGCGGACTTAACGGGCGTATTTTAATGACGTGTTCTCGTGTCGTCTTCGCTTTGTAATTGTGAGATGAATGTTTGTGCGGAATTGTTTTGGAGATGATTATGTATTTCAGAGGCCGTAGACAAGATGCAACGCTAACGGAAACGATTTTCGAAAACTGCCAGTGTATGGAACTGACTTAAGTGCTTGACACGACCATCTGTGGCCCGTTTCACGAAGCTACAAGTTACAAATTACAAGCGGAAGTCTCTTTCTGGCAAAAGGAGTTAGAAAGAGACTTCCGCTTGTAATTGGTAACTTGTAGCTTCGTGAAACGGGCCTCGGGTAGCTTACATCAATCCTATACATTTTCGATAACGATTACGATCTCGCCATGCATCTTGTCTAGGGCCACTGCGAGCTAGAAGTAATACGACGACGTCCTCAGCGTGGCTTTGGTTACCCTGCTTACAGAGCAAGGAATCCCGAGTTCGGTTTCTCGTATGGACGTATATTTATTTGGGTACAATGAAAAAAAAAAAATTGTCGTTTCTAACAAGATTGTGATTATTCTACATAGGCGTCTGGATTTCATACGAGCCTAACAAGTCGTTTGATACATTAACTAAGATATAAGTTGAATCACTAAAGAACTTGCTATTGTTACGGTTGATGCTGGTTGATGTAACTAATAACATAACTATTGTATTCATTTTATGTCAACTAAGAGAAAGTCTCTCTTGATTGGCTCATATTTTTTGAGTGTTGGTACACTACTTGATACCAAAGAGTCGTAATTCCTAATTGATCAGAATCCTGAATTTTCATTATTCGAAACGCATTGTTCAAAGTCATGTTTGAACTGCTGCACTAATCTGTCAAAGGCGTTAAAAAAGCGTCAAGTACAGAAGTGTGCAGTTACTTTTAAGGCCGACTGTACAAACCTAGAGCTTAGTTTGGGACTTGGTCAATTTATGTGAGATTGATCCGTAGGTAATATTTATTTATTTAATACATAGGGATAATTTCCGGAATTTTTGTGACTGATATTGTATGAGCTAATTCCAAACTTCCCCAAAATCCATTGGGTACTCTTCAGTCTGATTGTTGGACCTTATACAGGGTGCGTTTGAATTGCTAACACCATCTTACTAAGTGCTTATTCTATGCTTCTCTTTCAATCACATAATTTGTTTTCATTAGCTTGCAGTCCAGCCCATACAAATGTCAACTCCAGAGATGCAAACCGATGTAAGCTTCGCCCCTTATGCCGTTACTTATAAACATGGAATAACCTTGGAGTAGCTATGCCATGTTTTGTCCTTTACCTGTCGTTGTGACATTTGAATTCGACGGAAAAGGACAAAGCATGGCTTGCTACTCCATGGTAACTCCACGTTTATAGTGCTAGTTTTAACTACCGTCATTATTCTCTTCGCATATAATTATTTAAGATAAAATTAACACCTTTCTTGTTCTTTTAAATGAAATTTCATTTTTCATGTTTTTGCGTTAGGAATTTACTCATTAAAATAAATGAGTACGGGCTACGAAAGTATAGGCAAGACGTAAAAAATGAATAAAAGAAGGGTTTCTTTAGAAGTTATTATCAGTTATTTTAATATTTAGGCAGGCGTACTTGTTTCAGTACGTGTTTTTATGCGGCGCGACGTGATCCGCGCGTCGTATTTCTGGCAAATAGTACCTACGTACTTAATTAACGAGCTAATGCCCACCCTTCCCCCGGGTCAGCTGTTTTTAACATTTAACGTTGCTAGTATATTTATTATTATTTTCGTCAATAGTTATATAGAAGACGAAAATAATTAGCAACGGTTGAAACGGACGAATATTAACCCCTAAAATGCTGAGCCTGTCCAAACTCAAAGATCGCATTCTTCTGAATTACATATACATTTACTCTGCACCCAACTGTACATCACGTGTCATTAATAATGAATAGTTTAAGATGCGCGTGCGCTTACCATTGCGCAAGCAACGTTTTAGGTTATGTCGTAACGTAACTACTCAATTTAGGTGTCAAGTTGCAACGTCTGATGGGAGCAGGTGCTGAAATATCTACTTACTGTCTTAAGGTTACAATGATAATTAAAAAATGGTTGCGAAGGTATTAGGGGTCTTTTATCAAGTTGTAGGTTATGGGAGTCCGTAAGTTTTGGGGGTGATTGTTTTTTCTTAATGTTATGTTATGTTATGTTCTGTGTTGTTATGTTGTGTGTGTGTTGTGTCACGGAATGATTCGAATAAATATCTCTGTATGGGTGACGTCATCTTTCAGAGCTAATATTTCTTAAACGGCTCACTTGATTTTCATAAAATCTAGCTAAGAACCATCCCTGAAGCAGAATTATTAAAAAAAAAATGTGTCCTATTCTGTCCCATCCGTTTGTAAACTATGACGGTAAAGAAAGACACAAATATACAGATTCACACGTTCAACTTACAACCCCACTTTTTTGTCCGGTTTTAAAAAGCGGGTGAAAGATGGTGAAGCGAATTTCTTGGTATATAAAAAAAAATTAAACTGCTTAATTGCCCGATCGGATGGAGATGCTTTGAGGTTAATTTAAAAGTCTACAATTGAGATAGATGATCGTAAATAACTCTAAAATAAATAAAGAAATGAGTGCGCTGAAGTTATATACTTTAAAGTTAAGAAAAAAATATATATCACAGTCAAGTTGCGGACAAACAGGCAGTGAAAGATAAGCTTTATGAGTTTTATGACTGCTTTAATCAATTAATTTAACACCCTGTTCAATAATAATTAATTAAATTTTATCAATAATTTTGATGTTAAACTTATAATCGGTTATAAAATTCAACATAACATAGACAATGCCCGCAAAAGCTTAAACATTTATAACGTATTTTCTTACAATAGATGACAGCAAAATCCAATTAATTTAGCTATAGAAAACCGTCTACTCAAACTTACCCGTTTAATTTGAACTCTGTCCTCCCCGTGTATAAATCAGTGTAGTCACTGTCTGTTTGTTTGTTTTAATTAGCTTGTCAAGCTGCGTTTTTAAATAATTAATTAATTGAGTTTTATATTAGCTTGTCACGTAAAAGTCACGTTTCAATTTTGTCTTGACGTCTGTGTCAATATTTTTACGCATTAGAGCGAACGAACACAGTTTCTTTTCAACTGACTGTTTTATTATGTATGTATGTTCAAAGATGGAATGTTCTACTATAGGTTCTAAATATACTCGTACTATTTCCAATTTGAATAATTAGTTCGTCAACATTTCAAGAACGTGCGGGTGACATGAGCTATGTACAGTCAACAGCATAAATAAGTCAGTCAGTAGGTACCTTGTCGCTTTCAATCGTTTCACAATTTTGTCAAACACGACGTTAAAGTGACAAGGTACATAAATCATCACTTATTTATGCTGTTGACTGTACTATCAGCCCATTAGAACCCTGACCCACCATTCAAATTGTGCCACATTGAAAATATATATAGGTAAGTATATATATATATATATATATATTTCAATATTATGTTCTATAAGCACGATTTTTGTCAAATCACCTTCTTAAAAAATACCAGTTGTCAATTAGGGAATTTGTTTTATTAGTGAAAGTAAATTATAGCTTTTGAACTATTAGAGTTCCGTAAGTCGTGCATCAAAACCCTGGAGTTTGATGCGATGGGGAGTTTGCGGTCCATGAGTTCAATACCAACCATGGCACGTTCCATGGTTCTTAAAAAACCCAGATTAATTAAAAAATGTCAGCATCGTATCCATAAATTCTATAATTGAACTTTCAAACCGACACAAGCAAAAAGTCACGCGTCTTGGCCCCCGATTGTGCCGATAATTTTTCAACACATCTACTTATTACGATCATACCACATTAACTAAGTTCATTTCCTTCCAACTAAAACTCAACTCAAGCTTCATTGCAATTCAATTGAAATTCACTTCACAAGATCTGTGAAATTCATTTAATTTCAACAATGTGAAATGAGCTTTGGTTCATAATGTTTAAGGTTGTTTATGGTTTATTGGTGTTGTAATGGTACAGTCTGCATCGGTCAACGGGTCGTGACTGGAACATCCCTAGCACCTGACGTCCACTTATAGTTAATGCTTCGGCGTAAAAAAAAAGAAATTCATAGTTGATACTGTTTTTAAATAGTTCTCGTATTGCGAGAGTATTAAAGAGTAATTTTAGTATGAGTAATGATAGGTTTAGATTTTTGGGAAAGGATGGTAATGAATGAGGTCGTTGTTGTTATTGGAAAATTACGGTTGAGAAAATATTTGAATAACTAATATCTTAAGGGACTCGACAATAAGATTAAATTTTAAAAATTAAACACATTGTTAAATGTTACCTAAAAGTGTTGTGGAGTCCTATTTTAGATTTCGTCAGAATGGTAATTTTTCTCATAAAAAACTCTCTGTGATAATATTTTGGACCTTTAAATTTTTTGACATATCTTCTTCTCGTATTTTATATAAATATTTTTTATGCCTAATTTAAACAATAAATATAGGTACATTGCGAGAAAAAAACAAAAGCAAAACCGTTCATAAAAAAAATCGCCCCTGGCATTACACATTTGTACACCCGCGATACAGGTTGATTCTTTTCCCCAACCCCTAAACGGAGTCCCACGCGCAAAAATTCCAAAAAAAAATCATTACCGTCCATTCCCATCCCACATAATTATCTACCGTACATTTCGCTTCATAGCGCACATCGTGACTCCACTGACAGCTACCTCTTATCTTGCCGTCTTTCTTTTGTCTCGCGATTGCTCTCTTTGTGAGCTTATTTACGTGCACGGTGCGCGGTAATGAGCGAGCGAGCAAGGTAGACCCGGGAGTAGGTAGAAATGTGGCAGCCTCTGAGAGGCATGTGTTGAATGGTTTGGCTGTTGCCAAGAAACTTTTATGTTCTTAACACTCTTGTTACAACGATAAGACATAATTTATAAAAGTTGTGGTTTGGGTTGGGAGATATGGTTTTTTTTAAAGATTATTCTTCAGCAAGTTATGTAATTGGAAATAAAAACCCTATTCGTTATTTATTAATTTATATGATGGTCTTTATTTAGTTAGACCCTGCTACTTTACTCTATAAAATATCTGTGTCAAAATATTATTTTTATACTATCTACTAACTTGCCTCTAAGCAGCTCAGCTGGTAAAATGACGATAACATAAAGAGTTTCTTCTTAGTCATCAGTTCTGAAAAAAAAAAGATTGTGAATGCTATGGATAAGCGTTTTGACTAACCGATGAATTTTCGTAAAAATAAAAGAGTTGTTAAACTTAACTTCGCACTAGCGATAGTTTATAAGAAATAGCGTGTATGTACAGTCTGCAATCGCCACTCATTGGCAGTAATGGCGCTTGTCCCGGGTCCTTTACTCGGAATGCCATGGGAACGACTCCACGACACGGGACGAGACCGTCCAGTGCGTCGATACACTGGTAGCCTCGTACATGGATGACCTGATGTAATGTTCGTAGATTATGTCTAAAATGGTAGTAAGCTACCTTAAACTAGGTAGACTTGATGTAGACTATGTAGAGTCACGCTGCTGGTTTTCTTTTTAAACCTCCTGTAAACGCATAGCTATTACAGACGGGAAAGTTAGGTAGTTTTACTTCTAGAAATTGGGTTCTCGTAATACAAATTTTAGGAAGGCTATTTTATGAGAGAAAAACACTGGAAACACGTGGTTGACCTGCCTTTAATGTTGGTAGATTACCTACGTCTAAAAAGGCAGTAATAGTAGGAGATCCGAATAAAAGACGACCTTCACCCAGTTGTTTATTCGATAAAAAATATTTTATATCCAATTCAATATGGTAAGTAATATAGGCGAATAGGTTGACTGAAAAAAATCCAGTACAGTCGATAACAAAAAAATAACAAAAACTTTTTAGTGAAGTTACTAGGCTACCATGAACACTGAAAATAAACCGTGCATACGAAGAGTTCCTTATAATTACTCATTATTTCTTCAGTAGACTGGTCTTTGTCCATCGCATTGCATTTAAACCTTATGACTGCCCCTTTATGCTTCAACACGCGTGACCTCATTGCACTTTAACACCCCAGCGTCAAAACACCGGCCATTGTCTTACAATTACCGCTGGTATCACAAAATTTGGCGCTAAAAACCAACCACACATTCAAGACCTCAAGCACCGCTCTGTATAAGTACTTTGAAGGGTATATCTACAGTGGTTATGACGGGGAATAATTAGCAAGGCGTTGGAATTGCACTGCCAAGTGCCGTTAATGTGTTTTTTTTAGGGTTGACGGACAAAGAAACGTTTGTTGGGTTTGTCAGATTTGTTTATCACTGTTTTACTATTTAGTGTGATTAGTAGGTATCGATTACGGCAAACTTTTGTGCCTTTTAATCATTAATTTATTAGAGATTTTAAAGGGGTTTATGTCTGATTTTAAGGGAAAAAAATAGACTTAAACTGTAGGTACCTTATTCCATTATTACAGTGCCTATCATCATAATATAATTATATCGATACAAATGTCATGAATTGAATTGTCATTTAGATTAAACATTATCTATTCGTTTGTTAACCTGCGTATTAGTTAAGTTTAACTTGTGTATAAGGACCTTAATCTTATTGAAATTAAATTAGATAGTAATAAACTGGTTATCTTTCTCACCCCACCACCATGGACTCCTCCAGTAAAATTACCATGTAAAAATCTAAATGACTATTAAAAACACTACTACTATACTTATACATGACTAGTGACCCGCTCTCGCTTCGTTTCGGTTTGTGTAAGTTTTCTGTAGCACTCGTACATAAACCAGATTTTACCATACATAAACTTCCGGTTAAAAATATCTAACTGATGGTGAAAACCGCATGAAAATCCGTCTAGTAGTTTTTGAGATCATTACGAACTTACATACTGACAAACAGACCCGATGGGGGACTATATGTAATGATGCTAAACTAGTAAAGGATAAAAAGCACATGATCAAAACCAAAGTTTCCTTACTTTCAGAACTACGGTAATACCTAATTTAAATTATAATAATAAAGTATACTTATTTTAAATCATGGGTTGACCTACCATGATATTGAAGAGACACCAAATTTAAATGGTCGTTCGTTCAATTTAAAGCCACACACACATCAAAAACATCGTAATTTTCCAGACATAGTCACCCTACAATGACGCAGTAGGTACCTACCCTACACAGCATGCTTCAACTCTTTCCATCTTCGTTCTCCTTTGCTGCACCGCGTTACGTTATGGAACTGTGGATGGTTTTGTGCATAAAGGAATCGTTGTCGACGGCGAAATTTGATCGCACGCGACATCGCCGACAAGGGGACGCTGAGGCAAAGAGGGCAAGGCTCGTAGTTTTGATGTTTTTTTGTTTCCGATTGTACAAGGAGCAATACGACTATCGAGTAAAACTGCTGACGAGGGATTGTTCATGTGTCAGTAATATTTTGCTAGTAAAGCGTAACTGTTAGACAATAACTAACAAAACCTAGTTTTTATGCTTCGATGCATAAGCAACGTATTTTAATTTTATTTGTAGGAAAATGATTCCAGAGAGATAACAGAACTAATAGTTATTTTTCATTTCTTTGATACAACCGCCACATGCCCAATAAACTTGTAAATTGCGGTAAATATTACTTTTCACTCAATATTATAAATGCGAAAGTTTAGATGTTTGTTACTCAATCACGCCAGAACGGCTAAACGGATCCGGATTTTGCACATAGATTATAGGTAGTCTGGAATAGCACATTAGTTTTTATCCCGGAAAATTGAACAGTTCTCGAGGGAATAGCGATAAATGACTTCTACGCGAACACAATTTCGCGCAAGCTAGTAGTTTACCGGCTACGTCCAAGAAAAATCTTTGTGACGTTGTAAATAAACTGCAATATCTAAAAATACTCCAATACCTACCGTGTCTATACATATCCTGATTTTGTACAGCAACCCTTTAAAAATAAAACTCTTATTGCCACATCCATTTAACCTCACCCTCCCCTCACACAAAGCTCCTCACAGAGCACAACGCTGCACTGTGCGCTAATCACTTTCACGTGCCACTGTCCCTCGGTTCCAACGTGCCTGCACTTCCTCATATTATCTGATTGCTTCTGAGCTAGCTTTGTTCGCTCTTCAAGAATGCGAACGAGAGGAAGCATGTGTGAATCAAAAGGGACGTGATACGTGACGCTTATGATTTTTGTCTTTTGAAAAGGAAGAGAAAGTAAGGATCTTAAAGAAGCCGTATGTAAGGTTATCCCGACCTACGTATTTGTTAAATGTACTAATATAGTTTTAAATAAACCTTAAACCCAATCAAATGCATTTAAAAAACCACAGATAAATCCTTGCAATCCAAAAGCCTTGTAAGCAGTAAAATTTATTTGAAAGTATCCAAAAATTGATATTCTGTGAGCGAAACTAATTATTTTCTTCCGCCAGTTCCGGAAACCACTTTAAATATAATTAAACATCATCGTTATTATAAAACATAACCACTTAACAATATTGACCATACAACAAAATAAACGCAACGTCCACAATAGGTAATAACTCAATTGCAAATACTTATACCAACCCCAATTTGCCAACACAATAGGAAGCAAAATCTTCAAATTTGCGCAAACCCTCAAGTATCAATACTAAATAATAATCCAACGTACTCGAATACACGCCAATTCCAAACAACCCCAAAAAAAGTTGAACAAAATCCGGACAAAAAGTATACTCAAAGTGAACAACGGCCCTATTCAATACTTCATAAAAATATGATTGACATGTTTCTTAATATGACATCTTTTGGAGCGAGCGGTGATATTTTTTTGTCGCCCGTTTATGCCCAACTTCCTCTACCGACAAAATCGTAAAAACCACAGGGTGTCAAAGAAAATTCAACCCAAATTTTAAACAGTTTAACGGTACAATTCGGTTTTAGATAACTTGTGTTAAATGTCGTATGTGTCCAAGAGAGCATTAGAAAGAAGATATTAAGTGCTCAGTAATCCAATTTCATGTTCTTTGTCAAACGTAGGATGTATTATGTTTCTATGGAGCTACCATGTTTGTAATACATGTGATTATGTATAGGGTTTTGTCCCTTTGTCCGTGCCTATGTAATGGCAAAGGACACCGCCTGGGATGTGATTTTTTGTCGTTTTGGTATGTGTTTTGGAAGCTGGTTATGTTGTGGAGTGGTTCGGAATTTTAAAAGGGATGAAATTCGTCGGGACTTTTAGATATTCTTAATACATAGAGATACTGTGATAAGTGAGATTTATTCTTATTTATGTTTTTCCGTTTTTTTACTCAAGTAAAGTTTAATACAAGTTACCTACGACATAGACAAATTCATAGCAGTCATAAGGTTTCGACAATTCATTACACGGTCTCTGACTATACAAGCTGATCGTTTTTAATCGTTGTCTTTAGGAAACTTTAGGAACCTACGTAACAACTACGCGGTGCCCTAAAAAGCCAGCTGACGATATCTCCTGTCAAACTGACAAGTCCTTTTGTCTTGAGGTCGCCATATAACCAAGATAACTTTACTAATAGCGAAATACCAAGTATAGTTTACGTAACCGATTTTATGGCTGAATCAGATTAGAAATGCATTCAAGATTGTATTTGTATAAAACAAATTTTACTCACTACATGTCTCAATATTTAAATAAAATGGAACATCAGTTTGAATAGTGGTCTATTCGTATATGCAATCACACATATGCAAGAGCATTCCTAAAGTGATGTACACATGTGTATTAGATAAGTTTGTTCTAGGTTATCAGAGCGGCTTGTCAGTGTGACATGCCCTAATGACTATGTTGAAGATAATGGTGATAGCGTTCAGAGATGCCGACCGTTCCTAGAAATGATAAGGGATGCAGAATGTAGGAACTTGGAATAGTCTTTTGTAAAGTATAGGTGTAAACTGGGCAGGTAACTACGGCTTTTAGGAGCATGTGGTCGTTTTTAGAGTTGTTTTTTTATTAAAAGTGCGTAAGAAAAAAGGTCTCCTACCCTGACCTTTATGGAAGTATTGTTTTAATAACCAAAGTAATACATTTAAGAAATACAGTGTATTTCTGAGAAGCTTACAATAAAATAGTTTGAGAAAAATAAATCCTTGTCCGACCTAATTGCGACCGCTAATTTAAGAGCTGATAAAACCTAGCTAGGAACCGCCCTAGTAAGTTTAGCTTTCAATCAAAATTACCGCCTCCGAATTTGTTGATTCATATGGAAGCTAAGATGCCACAGGCATTACCTACACTACACCTCTCTGTTTAGGATGGGGTTTCAATCATAGAGTTACATTTTCATTTTTAAACTATAGCATTTTAAAAGTCTGAAAAGGACTGCTACGAGTTAATTCATACTTATTTATTTGTAATTAAAACATGAGATATTATGTTCTCCGTGTATTTTTTTTATAGGTTTTGGCTCGTGACTTTGTCCACTGAAAAAATTACCATAATATCAGTTTATGGGTTATGTTGACTATTATCTATAATTATATAAAATAAAGTGTATTCACGGAATCACGAAAAAAAAAGAATGAAGTATAGAGTTCATAATAATTTCAGAGATATTTTCTCCTTTTGTGCCCACGTTTCGCACAAATGAACCAGCTGAAAAAAAAAATGTCATCACCAAACTTAATAACATAATTGGTCACAGAGTAGTTTATGATCGAAACAAAATAATAATTAGCTATAAATCCCTGCGCCGACCGGTGCGATCGCGCCGATTATGAGCGTTGTAGGGGCGTGAGTGTGGCCACAGATTTATTGTTAATGGTGTCCAGGGATAATTAAAATGGTTGATGTTTCGCCTGTAGTGTAGGATTGTTACAGAGAATAACAATAAGCGTTGATTAAACTAGCTATTTTAATATACTCAGACCAGTACGGTGGGTCACATTCTACATAAAAGAACAACCTGTATGTAAAGAGAACATTTTTAGAATCAGGCCAGTAGGGTCAGTTGCATCCCACCATAAAGAACAACCTGTATGTGTAGAGAAATATATTAGGTACCTAAGCATCGACGTAAGCTGTCACATGTTATAGTCAGACATTCAAGGTTCAAGGTTCAACATTATTTTTTGTCTTTGAACAGCACCTCCTCCCCGGGATAACTTTTCTAAGGGCAAATGTCGTACGTGTACACTAATAGCTAAAAAAAATTGTATCACTTAGTATTGACATAACTTTGATATTTATCCTAATGTACAAATAACGTTTAGAACATCCAGTATATATTTTCTTTAGGAGAAAATAGCTTTTGAGGAAAATGAAACATTTCTTTATTATATAGGTATTTTATTTATTTTAGATGCACCCTGTATTTATATTCATTGGTATCGTCAAAGGGCAGTAGGTACAGTAGCTTGTACACGAATAATGATTACTTTTACGGAATCTATCAGTAGCACAAACCCCTAAAGAAGACTCAAGTTTCCATACATTATTTAACGTATATTCTTTATTACTCGATATTGATACCAAAAGTCAACTGCGAAGTTCGTGCTAGAAAATTTAAGGACTAAATACGGACCACAGGGGGGTTACCATGACGTACTAAAGCAGTTCAGTTTAGTTTGAGAGAAAGGGACAGAGCTATAGCAGTTACATAGCTCTGTCCCTTTCTCTCAATCTAAACTGAACTGCTTTAGTATGTCATGGTAACCCCCCAGGGGAGCTATTCACAACGCCATACAAATTCTCTCAATGACGATAAGCTCTATAATCTATGTATTTGTTTTAAGAGTAGGTAATGTACTTGTTTATATCGACGGTGGAAAGGAGAAACCCTTTAGCGACATGATGGGCGAAATTGAGTAACCCGGCTCAAAAGACGCAGAAAAAAAAGCCTATTCCAACGATATATATAACTCAATTTCGCCCATCATGTCACTTAAAGGGTTTCTCCTTTCCACCGTCGATATAATTTAAATATTGGAAAAGGTGTTCCAGGCGGGGAAAAAGCCTTAGGGCAGTTGGGTAAAAAGGTTGGTACCCGAGTATAACATACTCCAATGATATTATTTTATCTGTCAAATCATCCCCAACATAATCTACAGCGTGTTCTAGATAATTACAAGCGATAAACACAAAGGCCCGGTGCAATACCGACTTTAATAGATTCAACCACGTTCGTCACACCTGCCATGTTTAAGCCATCTCGTTACTCAACTATATAGCCTTGGGAGATGACCTTTAATGTGCCTAATAAAGCCTAGAGCTAAGACATGGTGTAAGAGATATGGTAAAATTAGAACAAAATGTCAGGTTAAAAATATGAAATGTCAATTAAATGTCGTTCGTCTAAATTGATGGTTAGAAGACCAAAATTAGAACTTTACTTTTAGCCGTTAGAAAAATACCTATAATTTTCATTATATTTAGAACTCGACCTCAGTTTCTATTTGTTTTTCTGTTCATTTGTTAGATTCTTTCGAAGACAAACTCTATATTGAAAAATAACTCGATAGACCCACTGAAAAAGCCATTTAGAAGTTCTTAATGTCAGCTGTTGTCTGCACCATAATACTACCTCGATTATATAATAATTAAAATTACTTTTAGTTTATGATTGCAAATCAATGGTTTTTACTATAAAATATTCAAAAAAAATCTACTTATACTTGTGTATCCGTATATATTTATTTTAATCTTTTTACAAGCGACAAAACTGGCCAATTTAAGTTTGCCTATCTATTTATGCCGCTGCTGTTTACAGAGACCTAATCGAAGTTAATGCCATAAGAGAACTAGTCTGTATAAGTTTAAAAATAAAACCCCGGGGCTCTATTGTAGTTTGTTTTACCCATTTTGCTTCCATATGGTAATGATATAACATTATAGTAATGGTTAAATAAGAGCTACCGTAACGTAAACAATAATTATTATGTAAGCAACATGGGAAAAAAAATATAATAGATGCCATGAACGAAAGCATAAAATGTAGTTTCTAAGTAACATTTATCTTTAAAGCGGTTGGTTTCTAATGAAATAAACAGTCCCTTTATTTCTAGTATGTAACGACGTAACAGGTTCTAAATCAAAACCTAACAACGTAGACTAACTACCTGTCACCATAAACAAACACTTAGACCATTTCTAGGTTATTTAAATGCTTTAGTGACTTCCCTTGTTTGTACAACCATAAATTGGGTATGGGCGGACCACCAGCGCCCCTGGCGGCGAAATGTGGCAACACATTATTCCACTGGAAAAAGGGCATAAGTGATGTTACTTTCATTGTAGATTAAATACCTAATATTAATAGACAAAGAAGGTGGAATTTGCTTTAGCGTTTAAGTTGCAAATGGTGCGTTTTAAGTTAAAATTGGCGGCTTAACATTACATAAATAACACATAATCTTATGAGAATAGTTATTAAGTATGACTTATTTCATTTTGGAACAACAATGAGGTTTTGTGCATTGATAATTTAGGCATCTGCTATTTACAGCTACACATAACGTATTTTTTGTAAAATTTGATATATATTTTATATTTACTTAGAAAGAAAAGTAAAGTATTTGAATTAATTAACTGAGGTTCCACGTGATAGAATTCTGCGTCACAGCAGGCTGAGGCGACGTTGGCGAGATGAGCTTGATGCCTGTAATCAAGACTAGTGGGAGACTTAAAGGAAGGGAGGAGTATTTTTTTAGGTTAATTATATCCTAATTGTACAATTATAACCATTTTTTATCCTACTGAACATCGCGATTGACCAGACAAGCTAATCACATTCCTATTAGTAACTAGTAATACATATGTCCTTTTAAAAGTTTGCTAATTATTATAAAAGCACCCTTGATGTTGCGTTTTAGATCGCTTTACGAATCGCACGTCGCGTCGCGGCTGACTGAGTCTTTGCCTTAACTTACTTTACTATAAGTATTTCAAATTAAACGTTCGTAAAGTAAGCGTTTTCGTCAAGCAGCTAATAACTCAGTAACATTAAATCGATATCGTACTCATATTGTTGACATTATACTATGACAGCTCTAATTTAGTTGTCTAACTGCCGTGACTGCCGTTTAGTGACGTGTTGTCTTATTCTATTGCTGTAGCAAAGAAAGTGTCAGCAGCAACTTTAATCAAACATTAAATTAAATTGACGTCTCTCAGTGCAGCAGTAAGAGCTGTTTTAACGTCAACAGTGTGATTAGTGATTACGATAGCTTAACCAGGGGGCCTATTATGGCCGCGTTTATCGATACAAAATTCGACGTGGACAAAGCATCTGTCACTTTCTGACCAGTATGTAAGCGCGAGAGTGACGGATGCTTTACCGCAATAAAGGCGACTATAATATGGGCCCAGAGTAGAATAAAGGCCCTGGCTATTAAGTTCTTGACACAATGCCTTGCAAACTTGTTACCTCGTAATCTCGCCATCTCACAATCAAATACCTAACGACACTTCCCAGAAGCGTCCCACGATTAATCAAAATTCCACCCAAACTTAATTATTAGACGAGTTTTAATTTATTTCACCGGCATGGGACGTCCTAAAATACATCGGTTACGCCCTCCCATTACGAACGGGGACGGGTCGTGGCGCTAGTCGTATATCATGCGGAGGAAATTACCCGTGGAACTTATGCCACGGTTATATTTTGAGGTCATATGTGTGTATGGCCGTAATGGATGATACGCCTTTTTACGGCGCAGTCGGTTAGGTTTAAAATGAAGTAAAGCGCTTAAAGTATTGGTTAAATCTGGAAGAAGCGTTGGAAAGGAGATGAGTTTAGGGTTTGACTGATTATTGAGTTGGTCGTGTGATATGAGTTCAGGCTACTCTTTTTAAAACATCGGTGGAAAGGTGTACCAAAGTAAAATTTATTAACAAAATATGTTGCGAATACGCAACCTGGGTTTCCTTTTATTTTTCTCGTTTTATTTCATTCAATTTATTTGAAACCGTAGAAAAACCTCTTCAGACTTAGAATCATCAGTAGTCACTTGACGTATTGGGATCTGTAAGTTTTAATTTTTAAAATCTTGCGAAGTTATCAAAGTGACGTGAACTTGGGGCCAGTTGCTAATATATTTTAGCTGAATATCATATAAAGGTACCATTGGCTGACGCTATATAATGTCAACATAAACGCTGCAGGTACTACCTTGTCAGTCCCAAGTTCAGTTAACTGCGATGTACATACGAAACGAGCAACTTTAATATTCAATCAATGTTTTAATTAAAACGATATCTATCAAACAGCTATACCACCAATGAAGATCCCTCATTGTTAGCCCCTAAATCATTATTCAATGACAATGCGCACCTTTGATACTAAACGATCGAAAATATCGATCAACCAGAACATATGGGCACCCCTAGCAAAGTTGCTATCGGCCATTTCTCAATCGCTTTTTATCTTTATACAATTAATATTGTAGAAATCATTAACGAGAGAGACAAGGGAACAAAAGTCGCCGTCCTTTGTGGTTGTAAAAAAGAAAGGGATAAAAAAGGTTGCTCCCCGCGGGGGGTGCGCCGGCGCGGACGCTAAACCAACACGGGATGTGTCGACACGGCATCTGTCTGATGTCCAGAGAATAACTTACGTATAGACTCTGTAAAAGTCTGCTGCTACACAAAATCCCTATATTTTCTTTTTTAGGCTTGGAGAAGGATCATAAGTAAAATCTGACACCAATAGAAATTGGCAATGATAAGACTGCAATATACTAAGGTGAAAAGCATCTATATTTAACATTTCAGCGGTTTTGTTTTCCCTCCAATGAAACACCGCAATGCGAACGGCAAGTGACGTCAAGATAGCTGTCTGAAGAAAGCACAAACTAAAGATGATGCGGTATGTCTTAGCACTAGACATGATGCATTTGGTGAACGTTTTAGTAATCGAAAATGTACAGGATTGACGAAGCTGCCCGATGGTTGCGTCAAGCGCTCATTCCAATTCCGCACACGTATCATCAACTTTTGAAAATCGTTTACGTTATCGTGGTGCATCTTGTCTAGGGCCCTAGAGCAGACAAGAAAAAGAGAGAAAGAGAGAGAGAGTAAGAGAATATCTCAACTATTCTCCTGTTCTATGGATCAATCAGCTAATCACAGACTTATGCTAAACTAAAGCTCCCACTCCCCATGTGAGCGCCAACCATGCCACTCTCTTGGGCAGTCTTCATCCATTCAGTGCCACCCTTTATCAAGTTTTCTACCGGCCGAACCCTATATTCAAATCGCGGACAGATAAGGCTTACTTGGGGTTAAAATTTGACATTTCCCCATACAATATGTGTCAATTTTTAATCCGGAGTAAGCCTATCTGTCCGCGGTTTGAATATAAATAGGCTTCGCCCATTAGACTACATTTGCCTAATCCCCTATCTGTTCAATTAGTTATTCTGTGCCCCCGGCGCCCGCGCTCGCCAGCGCGGCTGGAGCCGAAGTGTTCAAGTATTTTGGCTGTCAGTTGTAACGGGTTAAACGATTCGTGATCGCGCTATCGAAAATAAACCACGCTGTTGTATGCAGCTTGTACGGACTGTCAACCCGGATGATACGGATACAGTAAATGGGGTTTTGGTGGCTGACGCTGAAAAGCAGTTACTCTGTTGTATTCAAAAGAACAGCGTGGTATTCTTTCTTATCTCATTGACAAGAACATACCTACAGTAAATCTAGAGGTACTTGGCTTCCTATCTATATTTTGAGGGTGTCATTCGCGATCCATAATATCGTTTGTCCTAATCGTCATTTGTCCTAATTTATCGTATGTCCTTAACTAGTTTTCAGCTGAGTCAGACAACTTTTTAAGCTTTTCAAAAATACCTGCGGTTAGGTTAGGTTAGAATTGTGTTATAACAGCACTACAAATTTTTAAACATCAGGCGGAAATGGCTTTTAGGACAAACGATGAATTAGGACAAATGACGATTAGGACAAACGACATTATGGATTCCGATATAGACCCATATTTTGACGGTGCGTTGGCCTTGTTGGTCACCCTGCCTACGAAGCTAGCGGTCACGGGTTCGATTCCCGATATGGGCAAATATTTGTGTGATGACTTGATGAGCGCGAGTATATTTTTTTTTAACCTTAAATGTTTTCTATGTATTTTTATTTATTTATTTATTTATTTATTTATTTATTTATTTCTCGATATAAGTATTTATATCCTATAGTTTATACTATGGGTCCTAGACAATCTAGGCTTGTGTCTAGAGCTTAATTTGGGACTAGGTCAATTGGTGTGATAATTGTTCCCTAATATTTATTTATTATTTAGTTATCGTTGTCTCAGTTGTCTGAGAGGCTCTCTGATATCGGTCGGAGTATTTGTTATGGTAGAGATAGATTGTAGACAGCCAAGTACTTTGGTTTATTAATACTGTGGTTTTCCCTAAACTTATGGTAAAAAAGTCTTACCCTCTTATTCATAAACACATGATAGCTAAGATGTGCTTTACGTACGTTCTGTCCTTATCCTTCATTGTGACATTTGAATTTGACAGAAAGAGACAAAGAATACTCTAACAAAAGTAGGTTTATTGTGCGTTTATGAATAAAGTCAGTTAATCAATCATCTTCCAAAAATGAGTTGAGAACCCTCTCGCTTTAGGTTCATGGAAAATGGGCCATAGGAAAGGTAAACGAGAACGCAGGCCACCTGTTGGTAAGTTGACTGAAGCCTATATAGACATGTTTTATCTCAAGATTGCGATCTGACGATGACAATTTTAAGAATGCAAATGCGTTACCGACCTCTTGACTAGTTATTTCACCGGTTAAATGCATGAATTTGAAACTATTTTTTTTATTCTTACTTATAGGTTACTGTATATTTAAAATTTTATTTTTATTTTGTAATACACTCACTGACATTCACTTTCTGACATGTATTTTGGCACACCTACGAAAAACTTAGTAACAATAAAAAGGCAATCATAAAATATACGAAGCAAAACATTAAAAAAACCCTATTCTCTACTAATCGCTTGACCATACCGCCCACTGTAAATCCGACAATCTGTCAAGCGTCACGCGCGCGCGCAACAACACTAACCTACCACAAAACGACACATCTCCACTTAAACCATTTTATAAACTCTACCCTTTTCTAATGGATACAAGGTCGCTAATGCTAACAGAGCTACAGGATAGTCACACAAACTAACGACATTCCTCGCGGCGCTCCAAAGCGGGCCACCCGCGGCTTGGTGACAGCCCTAGCCTCGCATTACCACTAGGGTTGCCGCACAAATATACATCCGAATAAGTTCTAAAATATGATAGTTAAATAGCATTGGTTTCAACACTGTTTCTCTAAAGAACAAAAAGTCAAGGTTGATGCCAAGGTTTCTTCAAACGGCATATATGTAGATCGGACAACGCACAAGTTTATCCCGCAATACCGTGGCTTAGGTACCTACATACAGGGTGTCCCAAAATCGGTAACCCACATTGACACCGGAGGTAGGTCAGCTTAAGAGGTACCGAACCAGCCTAACATGACCTCAGTAAAAAGACTTTATTTTTTTCAAATTGCTAGACCAATTGCAAATTAAAATTAAATTGGTCTAGCAATTTGAAAAAAATAAAGTCTTTTTACTGAGGTCATGTTAGGCTGGTTCGGTACCTCTTAAGCTGACCTACCTCCGGTGTCAATATGGGTTACCGATTTTGGGACACCCTGTATATGAAGCATGCACGCAAGTCGATCTTGGCCTCAGTATCGTAGTTGGAGGGCCCCTAGATAATTATAAGCATTCTGTCCGTCTGCTCAAATCTAGTAGCGTCAAACTAACGGTCACCAGAAGAAACTTTTAAAGAGAAAACCAGAGAAAAGAAAAAAAAAATATAAGTACCATCATCAAATTCCATATAACAGGCCTAACTAAAATTAAGTAAAACAACCGGCCGCTATGAATTTGCGTAAGCAAGTTCAAATGATTTACATTTTTACAGTTAAAAAACAGTAAAAAAAACTAATGACATTCTTTCCGATCAAAGCACCCGGCAAGCTCCCGCCCGCGGCGGCAGTGACATCCCTAACCCCACAGCTAGGGTTGACAATTAACATGGGGAGAGCTTGTTGTCTTTACACACATGATTGAACAACGCAGTTGGATTAAATGCATGCGCTTAATCTAAATGCACTTGTTTCCATTCAATAAAGATAAATAAATAGGTACATTTCTAATAAAAAAAAGTGATATTTGCACCTCAAGATACAAAAAACTTTATAAAAACTTTTTGAGAATGAAATGTTTTCAATAAGGTGAGGCGGGGCTATTGCATATGCGAGGCTATTATAACTTTGGATACTAAAACGTGTTCTACTTTTAAAATTAGTATGAAAAGTTACAATAGCCCCGCAGATGCAATAGCCCCCCGCCTCACATTACCAGCAGTTTTTTTTTAAATATTAAGTTTACAATTCAATTTGTGTCCATTAAGTGCAAATATCAGTCAGTTACACTTTGTTAACTACCAACAATTAATTCAAGATTAATACAAAAACTTAGTTAAAACAATAAAATTAAACTTTAACTGTAAATGCCGACAATTTGGCTGCGCTAAGTACTACTGATGCTTACAGTCATAGACAAAAATAATCCGGTTGCTACATAAACCGTTTTAAGTAATTATTTCTAGAGCTAAACCAAATTGATACTGCCAGCTAGCGCAAAAGTTAAATTAATCTTGTTAGTCTAGAATGTCGAGATGAGTTTGCTCCAGGCGAGTAAGAGAAAAACCACAGTATGGCAGCTAGTGGTCACCTCTCAAGTCATAGATAGTAATCACAATGTCAACTTGCCAATATTTCATCACAATCTAAATAATATAACATGAAAACATCCCAGTTGTCAGTATAACTGATAGATATGGCTCGCGGCACATCAAAGCGGCGACACGCGGCGATGCCACCCGCTGGTGACAACCCTGCTACGGTTTCGCTAGGGCTGACCATTGTTATTAATAAATTATTTATTGTGTTCTGTTTTTGCTTTATTTATAAAGTTTTGATTAGTATTATTTGACTAGACTTTGAAGATTATTTTAAATGCAGAACTTTTGTCTTCAAAATAAATCATAATTCTGAAAGGCTATTAAAAAAAGGTGAATTAATTTACATTTAAAATTAATTTGTAAGTATGGCTCAAAAAGTTCCGAAGTTGAAGTACTTATAATCTGGTATGTTGCCAGTAGTATTATGGTAGGAATAACATGATTTTAGGTGGAAGACAAAAAGATAAGCACATAGGTTAACAAAGTTCTCTTCAAATTTCCTAACATATGTATGTATGTATGTACCTAAGCTCTTTTTTGCATAAATATAAAAATTAAAAAACTGAATTAAATTAATGTAAAACGATGAACGGAAAAGGGAAAAGGATTAGGAAAAACACAACGATATTAAATATAAAAAAAAACATCTTTGAATATTTCACCAATTTTACTTTTTATCGTTATGGTTTTGAATCAATAAATAATCAAGTATTTCGTTAATTATCGATGTTTAATTTTAGTTACATAACATAAAATAACATAAACTCACGCCTTCATTCCCAGAGTGGGGTAGGCAGAGCCACAGACTCACCAACAACTGCAAAAACTTGTTGATAATTCTGTGACCACATTTTGCACAACCAGGCTAAGATGTTTTAGTTACATAATTTTAATTAATCCGTGATGAAGCAATTTTCGATTATTCGCTAATTGAAAGCAGTCACAGCCCTAAACACGTTCAGGATCCTCTTTACATTTCACGATACGATACCATGATTTCCTTAATTAAAAATATTAAATTAATAGGACCGATTAATTAGGCAAACAAAACTTCGACATTATTACAGCGTAACGTTGTTTTGTTCAGGAAAACTTTACGTGTGTTCAAACAAGTCTAACAAAAAGCGTGCTTTGAAAACCCATATGCTGTTTGAATAATGTCGTCAACATAATGTTAGTTTTCATGCCGCGCAATTTGGCGCCAAAAATCCGCCATTTTGATTTCCAATAATTTTAATATAGCCTATGACACTCTAGTGGCTAAGACGAATCTAACCACGTATAATTTATTAGCCGTTTAGTAGTTAAGAGGAAACATAGAGTCGGATTTATATACAGGTCGAACACATAACCCTCATTTTGGGCTCTGCCCTGCCTGCTGCTTGGCTGTGTTTTTCTTCCAAACTTTTATTCCTTGTTTCTAAATATTTTAGTAGCTTTTTCTTTCTTTCGGTAAACCACGATAGTAAATCATGCAATATTTAAATTACAGTGAAGAAGTAACTGCTATCAGAGAACAGTGCCCCTAGACAAAATGCATTGCGTGATCGTTATCGTTATCGAAAATGTATAGGATTGACGTAAGCTGTCAGATGGTCGTGTCAAGCGCTTATGTTCCATACCTACACTGGCAGTGTTCGAAAATCGTTTACGATAGCGTTATGCATCTCGTCTAGAGCCTCTGTATAACGCTTGCTTTGAGTACTAAACCTTATGAAGGTCCTTATTAACCTGTATTCAGAGGTGTGATTCTCACAAAAACGAACGAGTGAATGTCGCAGCGGCGAGTTTAAGTAGTCTTGTCAGAGCGAACAAAACACATTTTTTTAGCGCGTTCGTTTTCAATTTGGCAGCATGGCTTCTGTCGATAAGAAGTAACGTATAAGGCTGCCTAATTGAGAATGTACGCACGCAATGCACTACTTAAACTCGCCGCTGCGACATTCACTCGTTCATTCGTCTGACCGCGTTTTTGGGAGAATCACACCCCAGTGAAAACTTTAAATTAGTTCTAACAGAATATTCCCATTTCCCGTGGAGTGTAAAAGTCCCGCAGGACTCCGGCTCTCATCTACGCCCTGCGTGTCTCCTTGCCCATAAAGCCGCTTCCTTATTTATATACCTTTGTCACGACACCGGCCGACTGTCCCTACAATTTATGGTAACGTGACCTTACGCAGTTTTACCGAATAACGTAAGCGCCAAAAATTAAAACTATAAATTAAGTATCTAGTTAAATGCAGAAAATTTTGGCGGTTAAATATATATATTTCTTAACTTACTTTAAAAAAATGTCGCTTACCCCATTTTAGTACTAAATTTGAAAAAAATGATTGTGTTAATGTCATAACGTAATAAACGGCCTTTTAATGCGGCGTGCTGTGACATAATTTTTATTTTGTGTTGGTATTTCTTTACGATAACTGGATGATTATTTTAAGCTTATCATTATAACAACTATAGTTACAAAGGCATATGCGTAAATTTTTACAAATAAACTGTCTCACGCATAAAACGTTTCGCGCGTTGTAGTGAGGGTGTTAAGATCACTCTGTTTAAGGCCTTCTGCCAATCCTTCTACGCGTGTGCACTATGGATTCGGTATACGCAAAGGGCTGTCAGTGCTCTAAGAGTGCAGTATAACAACGCCTTCAGGGTGCTGATGGGACTGCCGCGCTACTGCAGTGCGTCCGGCATGTTCGCGGGCGCGAGCGTGCCGGGATTTCACGCCATCATACGCGCCAGAACGGCCTCGCTTATGCGCCGGGTGCGCGGCGGCTCCAACACCATCCTGAGCGCGCTTGTTGAACGGGCGGACTGTCCAATGATGCGACACTGGGCGGAGGTGCATGCACCGGTGGGTGCCCCCGTCCGGCGTTATTAGATATTTTTTTTTTTTTTTTGTGTGTTGTTATTCATGTACCTACTAACACTAGTTTTCTAAGATTATTGTAACTAACTAAATATGGACCCAGAGTCCGAAATAAATGATTTTATTATTATTATTATTATTATAAAACACAATAGAAAATAAATACTGCATCGTGCTTCCTATATCAAATACTTATTCCAACGTCCATTATGTATTTGAAAAAAAAAATCGCCATAATGTCCACCACACAGCAATCAGACAGGGATGATTTCCACGCGCTCGTTTTATTAGAGCCGACCGCAGACAAAGAGTGTGATTGCTGATTGGTTCTGATTTCAATCTGGTCGCTACCGCAGCCCCGAACGGTGATTGCTCTCTCGTTGGAGATGAAGCGAGAGGTTTAGTCTTGAGATTGGTGCATGTGGTTTATTGTTTAAACTGTAAACTGTATACTTGGAAAATACTAAAAATTACTCTGAGAAAAATATACGGTTACTCCTAACAAGATTGTGATTGTTACCATACGAGCCTAACCAGGTGTTAAATTAAGTTACCGTTGTTACTAGTAGCATTTGGATGATAGGTACAATACTCAGTAAGTAGGTTCGATCACAGAACAGAAAAAACAGTAGAAGTGTCAAGTGGGCGAGTAACGTGTGGCATAGATATGCGGTTTCGAAATTTCGATATTTCTAAAATAGGAAATAAATCCAGAAGCATGCCTTATTGTGCTATTTTGGAGTGTAAAAACGAAAGGTAGCCGCACCCAAATCATTTTCCATGGTGGCGTGTTGTTTTTATGATAGTTTGAGTATTGGCGACAACAGGTTTGATACTAAGCGACGCTCGAGCTACTTCCACTGTTTTTTCTATTTCGTGGGTTCGATAGTGGTATAGGTACAATTAGGTATTTTATTTTATTTAAGTCAATTAAGAGAAAATCTGTCTTAGCTTGTTCTCCTTGTTTGCCTGTGAAATTTATAATATTTTGCCTATTATTTCATGATTTTGCGATTTACACACACGACTTTATTCCCAGAGTGGGGTGGGCAGAGCTACAGAATTACCAACAACTTTAAAAACTTGTTGTTAATTCAGTAAACACATTTTGCACAATCAGGCTAAGATGTTTACCAGTGTACATTAGTGACAGGTTGCAAGCCCATCGCTTCACAGTACTACAAGCCTTTATTACCTTAGTCGCCTCTTACGACTTCCACGGGAAGACATGGAGTGGCACTATTCTAATTCTAAGCCGGCAACCACACGGCGATTTAGTGATTTTAATAGCGGTTTATTTGATCACAGGTTGATTTATTGCCTTCAGTTCAAAGTACAAATTTCATAACAATTTCCCCATTAAAACTTAAGTTGTTGGCGTGTAAGGAATTAGTTGGTATAAAATTATTTTTAATAGCTGCTCTACATATTGGCAGATTCCTTACAATCTTTATCGCTACATTAAGACTACCAAATAGCTTTACCAAAAATGGCAGATAAAAATCACAATAGTCATAATGCAACTGTTTTATTATTTCCAATGCAGATTATCTTTAATCACAATGCCACCATTATTGCATCCAAAACACTACTATCGTAACATATCCATCACTCCCCATCACTTAAATAAGCTGTTAAAGTAATTAACAGTTATTAACCAAAGCACTATTAAATTGGTTTCATTCAATTCAATTGTGCTATCAATTCAATTGTGGGTATTTGACGTTATCGGAATAAAGTCATTACGTAAGATAAGGCAGTTTTGACCTTAATATCTGTTAAAGTGGTTCAGGGACTCGATTCTTCTTTTTTCTAGGTTTATGTTTAAAAACGTTTTGGGTTTAGGCAGTGGCGTTTTGTCTATGGAATTTTTATATTGAACTAACTTAAAAGGAAGACATAATTAATTAATGTTTTTCATGTGATAATAACGTCTTAACGAATGAAGGACGATCTGCGCGTTGCGATGGTCGTGTTTATCGACGTGAATTAACTTGGATAAGGCAACTGTCACTTTTAGACCAGTATGTAAGTGCGAGAGTGACGGACGCTTTATCCACCGTGATTAAGGAGACCATAATACCTGGCAGTGCTTCCAAACTCGATAACCTATAGTAGGAGTATTCCCAGTTCTCCACCAAAATCTATTCCAGTGGAAATTACTAGTTAGACTTCAACTTGAATATGCCCATTTGTCACATAAGCCAATGAAATCCTAGTTCTCCCAAATCAAATGCCTCACTTGATATGGTAACAGCCTCACGCATATTATCTTAGTCAGCAATAAAACCCATAAACTACGTAGCAGCTTTATCCATAAAATTCTAAACAAATTATTTAACTACAAAAACTTGCCATTTATTCGGCACTCACAAACGTCGCTGACGTCGTAAAATATCGGAAGGCATCATCAAAGTCAAAAGGGGACAAGAAAAACCCTATTATTAGCGAACAATAGACCCTATTGTCACAAAAACACATCTAATGAAGTCCGACCAAAGTTTTATTTCACCTAGTAAAGATTCACATCGTAAATTCTCCGCAGTCAAAACTAATGAAAAAAAAATGTCGTTTAAAAATACCAAATAATTATTACAATCGCACAAGGAAATCACGACTTTATTACATCAGCTTAAGGCGATGTAAGCAGCAAGGTTATTTTTGAGCTTTAAAGGTAAACTGTCATAAGACTAGTTCGGTCAGTTTTCGGCGATACGTTTTTTTTCTAATTTCGAGCTTTCTTTGGCGGCTGTTTATTGGGCCCAAATGACACGACAGGTGATGTTGTTTTTTTATACGACAGGGGGTGTATTATGCGTTTTATTACCGCTGTCAATGTCGTGCGATCACGGCATCGTGTGGCTAATTCGATGCGTTTAGAACGCAGATGTTGCGATAGAGATGTTTTGTCTTTAATTAATGTTATTGTAATTACATCCATATGTTTATTTTATTCTGTTTGGTTTGGAAAGACGAAGGATATTTTAGCGGTGGACCAAATCCTTTTTATAAATGACTACAAATTGATTTTTAGTTTTGGGACATATATATAATATTTATAAATTGTTATAAAACTAGATAGAAAATACCCTAACCCCCTTACTAATAAACGTTGAGTAACGGTGGTATAGCTATACAATGTTTTGTCCTTATCTATCATTGTGACATTTGGATTTGACAGATAAGGACAAAACATTGTATAGCTATACCACCGTTACTCAACGTTTATTAGTAAGGGGGTAATAATTTAACCAACAAAGGTTAAACGATTGAAACGTATGAAAATGCATCCGAAATCAACCAAACCGGTTCTTGCCAGTAACAAGAAAATTTTGTAATACATTTTAATCATCACAAAGAGCTCAGTCACAACGTAAACACTCATAACCGCAATTTATTCAAAAAACGAACCGAAAAAATAAATGACACATAACCAGTGTACATTAAAGAACATCAGTCAAAATCTGAAAAACAATGGCGACTATGTAATAAATAACTAGCCCCTAAACGAGCACTTGTTAGCTATTAAAACCACATTACTGTACGGTCGGCAAAAACCGCAAGGACTTTGAATTTTTTTTGCAAGATTGATGACCGAAATGTATTTAGTACGTGTTGATGATTTATTTCGTTGAATTTTGTTGGGCATTGATATATAGTGTAAGATGGTTTAAGGTTATTGTCATCGTTGAAATAGAACTCTTGTTTCGCAATTATTATTTTTTTACGTTGACTTAATACCTGCTGAATGAAAAAATTAGAATAAAACTTAATTATAATTAAACATCACGGATGACTAAAATAGTAGGTATACCTACTTACCTTACGTATCCAAAAGGCTTACCTAACCTGGAGTCATCAAACAAAATTAAAAAGGCGATTTGTAAATTTGAATGCACAAAATAATTTTCAACCAAACGGTAAAACCTTCAAGATAAGAGAAAATGTATAATTACTCCGTTCTATTTTTATAATTAGTTTTAAAATTTAAAAATGGTTTTGCTAACTGTACTATTTATTAAGCGGAAATAACGGATGTCATCGTTTTAAAAGTAAACTAAAACGAAATCCATCATTTCTGTTGAGTGTGCCTCTAAATATTACTTACAATATAACTATGTCGATTTAGTTTTTATAAGTTCAAAGTTGTGGGTTTAAAAGCGTTGGACGGGATGTTTTGTTTCTAACACTGATTTGATAGTATTTAATGATTTCAGTTTAAGACTCATAATTAAGTGTTATTCCCACATTTTTCTCAAACCCTCAGTTAAAAGTGGTTTAGATGCTTTTTTCTCGTACAATAAAACAAAATAAAAAATTACCTACATATTTCATAAAAACCGAAATACCTATCTCAAAGCCAAAATCAAGCCCAAATCATCAAAGCATCGTCTTTTACCAAAACCGGTACCTACTGCAATTTATTTAAATATTTCCAGTCAATCATTCGAAATTCAAAATCCAACTCAAAGGTAGCGCAAAATTCAAACCAAACGACAGCAGCTAATCCTTCATCTCATTTCACGCACTATGTGGGTGGCCAGCTACAAAAAAACACGATTTTCAGCTCCGACAATACCACCCCTGTGGCCCGAAGTATGACAACCCAAAAATGTCACTTTTTCATTGTCCTTTAATTGTTCGGTGGCGCTACCGCATTGTGACACAATGTAATAACTTGGGAAAAAGTCATTTTTTCTCAATTTTTGATCTTTTGTCGATGTGACGACAAGTGACAGAGGTACAGTGAGTGTATAAATGGGTTTAGCAGACGGTGTAATGAGCTTAGCCCTTTAAAGATTATGCGCACAGATTTTTGAAAAAAAAATACAATGATAAGTAGGTAGTTTGTGAGTTGTATCATTTCATTCCTGGCTATTCATTTAATCCTCACATTTTTTTGTGTCTGTTTTGCTAATATTAAAAGTATGACACCGAATGTATTTATGATAGAGTGCTATTTTAAAATGTGCAAATACCTAATTGTTTAACCTAAAATTACACTAGACATGCAGAATTATAGTATTCCCTGTACTATATAGACCGATAACGATGTTTATACCCTAAAGCAAATTGCACAGAATGCAATTCTTAAAAACATATACCTATACGCACTACCCAGGGACCCAATTCTCGTGTCTTCGAGATGATTTTTCATGCGAGATGAACTGTCAACTGCATACATTTTTTCGACATATCTCGCATGAAAAATCATCTCGAATTAACGAGAATTGGGTCCCAGTACTAAGTCGTGAGCCATTCATCAACCATTTATATCTCAGATTCGTACTTTTACGTTCATCACACAAAGTTTACCCTTATTGGAATTGAACTTACAATCATGACAGTAGGCGCATGTCACTACTACTGGCCTAACAAGCTAGTCAAACAAAACAGAAGAAGATAAAATCTGTATTAACAGTGATGTTTCACAATTCTTACAGCTTAAGCAACCTTTCAGCTTAAGGCGGGATTTATAACGTTTTAGTCTGAACTAAACCCTAAAAGATAAACCACCGCATTCGCCAAATCTCATCCCGTCTAATTACACACATACAAACAGACAGCTAAACATCGCTACTCTACGCTAGTAATTTCACATTTGCGCAACGTAACAAAATTCGCAGCGCTGCTGTTTGTTCTCTAAGTCCCTAAAAAGCGATCGTGGTGACACCCCCACCGTGCGTCCCGCTCGCACTCGCCCAGAAGCGACACAACGTGACATACACGCTTTTGCCACCAGACGGCCGAAGCGCCGAGCGCCCGCGAGCGATACTCGGCTTTAATCTACTTCGTTTAAAACCTAGCACCAAAACGCGCGACACATTAGAGGACATTTGAATGTTACACGCAAAACATCTTAACTCACAACTACTACAATCAAATAAAAACCTTACCGAGATGATAACACAGTATGAATTCCACTGGAGTTTAAAAACGTTGATGTAAAGACACAGTTTTCAAATGTCACGTACTAGTCGTCTCTTTTCTCCGGAGTCCTGTCGCATCTGCTCCTTTGGCATCCTTCAGCATGCGTGTCCCGCGATCTTGCGTCCCGCTCTACGGCCAATGCAGCCCAGTGTCCGGTCGCGCAGGCTGACAGGCGGTCGTGTGCGACAGTGATATACGCACACAAGGATCAGTGATGAACGGTGAAGTGACGCTGTGTTATGTTTATTTGTGATAATAAGAAGCATTCATGATTCAGGTTAGTCTAATTTCAGGAGTTTTTTTTATGTTTCAGTATACTGAAAAAATATTAAGAAAAGCCTTGTAGTATGTTAAAATTAAAAATAACTATACTTTTTGGAGTAAAATATAAACATAGATATAACAACAAGACTATTGCTGCATGACTTTAAATTATGTAACCAATCATAGCGCTATTATTTAAACTCGTGTAGGTGTCAATTGAAGTGGAGTAGTAATTTTATTAATTAACGACTTAATTATTTATTTCAAGATGAGGTGTAATTAATTTTAATAATCGATTGTTATTCGATTAAGTGAACGTAGGTTTTCTACTGAGCATGATTACCTATTATTATTCAATTTAACCTCGTAAATCTAACACATTAACAATTATTTTAAGTACACTTCAATCACTTGTGTAAATCAGAGCCGAAAAACTAAATAATTGTATAAAGTTCATTATAAAATAGGGAAGCACTAATTTAAAAATATGGTGAAAATGAACTTACACCCCTTCCACCACACCACCACGACCACGAATAATAGCTCATGGCATAGATGACAATCCTTATCTAACAGATGGCGCAAACTCATAAAGTAGGAGGATGAAAAAGAAAGACGTTTATCGCTGCATAACAAACAAAAAAATATACAGTGGGAAGTAAATTAAGAAAAAAAACTAAACACCAAAGATCGATTTTCAGTAACGTTTTACATAAATTATCGGTTTCTTTTTCTGAAAAATGAACCTACCTGCTAGGTAATTGTATCCCATAATTTCGCCAGCAATAGAGATTAAATGTAGATTATGTTATTGAAAAATAATGTAAGCGCCAGTAAAAAAAACAAAATCGGATCAATCGTTCCAGAGATTGCGTCTAAAAATTTAAACCTTTTGTAACAATACTACCTAGACCCAATCATATCTTTTCAACTTGGTTTTCTTTTTTCAGCCATACATTTAAACAACAATGCTTTTATATTCCTCCAATAAGAATTTCTAACACTGCTTTAGATTCCGTCGGTCGTCCAGTTTATCGATAATTCTCCTTGTTAAAGCTTTTAGTTAAGCTTTAAGCGGTTTAATAACTGAAAGCTTTATTCTTTTTTGGTGTATTCTTATATTCTATTCTATATCTCTATAGGTAAGTAATGTTTTATCTTTCGCCCGCGAACTAGTAGAACTAGTAGAACTTTTCTTTAATTATTTCTACAAACCGCTTACTGTGACTGACTTTGTTCGCTGAATTTCATGTAAATCCGTCCAACATTAATGACATGTTTAACATTCCTCTCTCTGTCTCTCTTTATTTTGGAATCAAGCTCTTGTCGGTAGAGTACGTAATCACTAACCGCCTCCGGTCTTCTATCAACTGGTTGATTTTCTGGTATTTGCTCGAAGCAATTCCTCCTCGGTCATCACCTTTTCCTTCTATCTTGTGTTTGTGTTATGTTTTGAAGGAAACTTATGTCTTATCATTAAGGTTGGCCTTTTGGTGGCATAACGTGGTTCGGTTCTAGAATCCATGGAGTCGTATTTCCTAATTATTGTAAACACGTGATTTTGGCTTTCAGTATTGTCATATTTCAAAATAAACTAAATATATTTTTAGTTTGGTTTGTCCATACTATTATTTGATTTTTTATAACGCTTACACAGAGGAGATATCATCTCTATCAAAATTCATTTAAACTGGTTTAGCGATTTAACGAAAAATGGATTTTGAAATATTATTATGACAATGACAATACTGAAGGTCAAAATCAAGGTGGGATGTTTGTTAAATTAGGAAATAGCGTCTCCATGGATTCTAGAACCACGATATGCCATCGAAAGTCCTAACCCTACTTAGCATACCTAATCCCTCTTCTATTTTTTATGTAATGCCAGCAAATTGCTGTTCTCTTTTATTCTGTTCAGCACTTGTTTAAGATACAAACAATGTTCATTCCCAATTGTACGAAGATACTTATTTCGTTACTGACTGACTGTCTGTCTGACAGCGCACAGCCTAAATTGCTTCTGAAAATAGAAACATGAAAGTTTCAAAATGTTATGTAGATGTGCTACGTGCTGAAGACAGGTTTTTATTCAATTCAACCATCAACGTGATAAATGGGGGGATAGCAATAACTTCAGCTATTGTTTTTTCTCAATCACTATCGAATAGAGACCCTGGTTATTTTTGATCCTGTCCATAGACTCTTAGTAACACTTTTCTCACATCATTATTCTCCGCAGCTGAGGTAAACCAGATCCGAAATATAAACATCGAGAAAAGTCTGCTTTTAATAATGATCTACAAATACTTCACAATTTGAGTTGCGGCAGATCAAAGATTTGAAGGACTTTCCGTGGTGTGTTCAGAATGTGAAAGAGGTAAAAACTTTTTTCAAAATGATGTCTTTATTAAATACAGTTTCTCAGCTTTGGATTTTCGAATAATAACCTACCTACAAGGGAAATGACAGTTGACAATTTTCTGTCCTTTAGAGGCATGCCAATTTCCATCATTATGTAATACCTACTTGGCAATAATCATGGTCACGTACCTACACACATAATTATCAAATAATGATCAAAACCGGCCAAGTGAGAGTCGGATGCCGGAAAAAAAACGTATCATGAATGAAATACCCTCCCTAATAATTTCAAGTGTCTAGCTATTACAGTTCTTGAGATACGCCTACAGCCCGCTGACAGACAGATGGATATAGACGGACGGAAAGCGGAGGCTTGGTCCCGTTATTTTTATAAATCTATCAAACTGGAAGAGAGGAGAGAAGATTGGAAATTACCTACTCCACCGACAAGAGAAAAGCTCCTAAATTAAGAAAGAGAGAGATCAAAGTAAATCCTTTTGAACGCTTGACAATGTACAAAATTATCACTAGTCTTAATAGCTGAAACCTCTTATCCAAATAAATCCAAAGAACTGCGGCAAAATGCCATTTAATGCGAGTAAAAGCTAAATCACGGCGAGTCCTGCGCGCGCGCCGCGAGCGTGACAGCATTAGTTCCGGAGCCTGCCGCCGACCGCAGCGCCCCGGGCAATGTCGGGGCTCATACTTATATTAAAGGAGTCTAACCAACTTCTTCTGTAGATGTTTAAAGTGGGCTATTGTCTGAGCTAAAGTGACCTAACTCATCTTGAGTCAGTAGGGTAGCATTGTCTAACTGCCTTGCTCAGATTCATTTTAGAGGCGATTAATTCATTTTTGTCACTAAAAATTGACACTAAGGAACCACTTAATCGTCATTAACTGAGTTTCTTAAATACTTAACGTAACGTAAACTGGCGATTTGTATGTCGTTCCGTTTGTTCTATCTTCATATTTTTCAAAGTTGGATGTTTGAAATCTTTAGGATTACAAGTATACTTGCCTACTTACTTAGTAAAATTGCCAACATGTGTTATAACAAGTTTTTGCTGCCTTAAATGAAAATGAACATGATTTAATTTAGGAATCTCTACCCCTTTTAAAGCTAATTAAGGTAATTTACGGCGTAAAATTATTACTAACGTGGGTTGAAGGTGCGATACTAATAATATCTAATAAATATTCAATTTATTAACTATAGGTCTAGCTATATTCTAAGTACTTTAAATTTGTCTACATCATAAAAATTAAGTTTTATCTCACTCACTCTCACTCAAAACATCATCTCACAGTCGCCATTTTCATTTTTTATTTAGACCAAACATTAACATCGGGAGATATTATTTTTAGTTGACCTGCAGTAACTGAATAGGAATTCTACCTAATGTTACAGCATGAGTTTCCCTAACCCTTAAGGTAACCATAGCATAGTAAAGTTTGACGGGGGACTTTGTGAATGCAAGTAACAAAAACCCAAGGGCGCTGTTGTAGTATAACTTTGAATTGCTAGATCAAGAGATTACCTTTCAAGAAGAGTAGATTTAAGGAGAAAAATAAAGCAAGGGAAATACCTGAACAAATAGTAAGTATTACTTAAAATATGAGGAGTAGATAAGACATAGGTTTTAGCAGGAAAAACCATAAAGCGAAAGCCATGGTAACCTTTTATTATTAAGAAGTTACAAATTCATTATTGATAGATAGCAGACTAAGTTCCAAGGTACTTCGGCAGAGTTCATAAGGAGCCTTTTTGGGCTATAATACAAAATTTTTTAAACACGCGTACGTACTACGCTTTTTAGAGTCAGCCGACGGACCTTCTTTCGGTTTTTCAAGATATCTAGATTTTCTATTTAGAGGCAGTAAATGTATTGAAACAAGATGGCGTATCACTAATACCCAAGACTTAGAAGAAAACATTAATCCACGAGTTATTAATAATTTAAGCTGAAACAACGCAATTCGGAAAGTCCCTATCAGAGAATAATTCTAGTAAATTAATTCACTTCTTTTCCAAATGGTAGCGGAAAGTACTATGTATAGTAAAATGTTTCGTTCAGTTCAATGGCCACAAGTTACCTCGAACTATGAAATATTTCTCTTACCTCTTTTATAATTCACTCATGACAAAACAATCTATGATAACTTATTATATAATTGCTTATCCATAATTTAATTTAAATTAGTCTGTCTGCTCGGCTAGCACATGTTATCCGCGACTTGTTTGTCGCTTGGATCTCCCTTTCTATCTAGTCTGTAACGATAGAGACGCACTAAGCGACAAGCGAGAAAATACAAATTGTGCTACCCGTGCGGATTTTTCTATAAATCCAAACACGAGGTTAAATTAACGAGGCCCAAGAAGCGTACCTTGAGGTAAACCGCTGGTTCTTAAAACTGCTAATTTTTTATTTTAGAACCTATTATTACAAAACTGTAACCACTTATTCAAAATCGTCAGAACACTACAAATGAACTCTATCCTTATCATGATTCTGAGAAATTGGATTCGAAAAAGACATTATGTCAGGAGTTGTAGTTAGGTAAGCTTAAGACAAAAGATTGACTTTTTGCTACTTTATGAACTGTTCGTGTTATTGCAAAAACATACTCAACGTGTCAAAATATGTTTTTAATAACTAATGTCATGTCAATCACATTGAAAACTGTCATCTTACGAGTGTCTAAAACATGGTTAAATTTTTTGAACACCGTGAGTTTTCAAACGCTTATCGGCTACACTGTGATGCTAGTTCCCTGTCCCTTGGGGTCGTGCTAATGCAATATAATATTCCTTAGCCATTACTGGATTATTGAAATAAATCGCAAGTCATCAACAAAATGCATAGTTTCTGAGCAAACCATTAGGGAGATTGGGTCCGTCATCTTCTTCTAACGTGCAATTTTAAGGTTGTAAACGGGAATTTGAATTTGTAAAACAGTATTCGTTGTTAATATTGGACAAGGTAGGAATAGGAAACTCTTGCAGCTTTTCTTTATACATTCACAGTAACAGTGACGGCGAGTTTGTATTTCTTTGACAGCAAATGGGGGTTATGAGTTACCATATTTTTTGTACAGATAATGGTGGTAAGCAAAGTAGTTATAAATAAGCTACTTTTAGTCTCAGAGCATCCTCGAGGAAAGATCATCAAACTATTGTAATAACGTTTGCTGAAAATTCTTAGGGATTAGCATAAGAAATTAGTTTTACTTCTAAAACTGTTTACTTACCTATATGTGTTTGTATATTTGTGTGCCACATTAGATACAAAAAGAAAAAAAACTAGCATGAACCGGCGAGACATAAATTTTAATTAGAATGCATTTTTAATTAATTTCAAAAACTTTAATTTAGATTTACAACTGCCAATAAATGGCCACTACGTTTGAAGAATTAATAAGATTTATTCAAACTGTTTACATTCATAAATAGGGATTCAGTTTCCGTAAAGGATGGTTTAGAGGTCAAGGGCGTTTAAAGTTATTATTAGCTTGTTTATATAACTGTTAGGTCGTATTAGAGTTTGTGTTAGTTGAAATAGGTGCTTTCTTCAATTAATAACCAGTAAAGTTTACCAAACAATTTCGTAAATTTTATCAACTTTTGAAACCATTTTTTCTAAAACATGATCTAAGGGGAGAAGTGAATGCAATATATACTGTCTAGCAAAACCAGTCCGTTGGTCCACAGAAAGCCAGCGTCGTACCAAATTCCAATAGGTGGTACGACATATAGCTGAGCGGATACCATTTTCGCAGCACTACTATTAATAATATCCTCATACTCGTAATGAAAAGGTTGTTAGGTCCTTCAAGAATCGTTTACCTACTTTAAACTAACACTTGTCTTTGTGGATTTTGAATAATTATACCTACATTTGGTAACCATAATACTTTATTATTATATTAACATTGACGACTGTACCATAATAAATTTTTTTCAGAGTTTGCGATTCTGATTTCACCAAAGTTAAGTATAGTTGAACGCTATGCGCTTTTCGTACCACTGGCGCCATCTATCGTGGACTTCAGGAACTATTCGCATTGAGACTAAAATTATTCAACTTTTAAATGTTACGCTCTAACAATTTAATGTATTAAATTCTTTAATAATCCAAGTGTCAATCAAATAATACATTAATCATTATAGGACTAGAGTTTCGTAGCTTCCGCGTTCAAGCAAACGGACAATTTTACAATTCAAATCTCAAAAAACAACCTAATCAATCACAAAAACAATCAATCACACAAACACGCCTCCGCGTATCATTCGCATAAATTATGCGGAAAATTATAAAATTATAATAACCAGGCAAAATTATAATTGGCTGGCAAAATTATTAGGTGCAAAGTTGTACTGGCGCGCCTCGGGCGTACACTCGTACACGTATCAGATGCGGCTGACAGGGTAAGTGATGAGCGGGGTGATAGGAACCTGGGTTGCCGGGTGTACGCTGAATTATAGGCTTGTTGGGTTTAGAATTTAGGTGCCCTTTGACGTAGCGACAGCGACTCTGTACGCCGCAAGCTATGGTGTCTACAATAGCGAAGTCACTTCGGACTTGTGTGGGATATTGTGTTGAAGCGTTGACAAACAGATAATAACGCAGCTGACATTGAGAAAGATGCGGTTAGCCCCGTTAGCCTAGGTAGTTGGTAGTCCGCCGACGAAGCTACGGTTTGATGCCGGTAAGGGCAAAATATTTGGTGTTTAGCTAGTTTTTTGCTGAGTTTTAAATGGTTTTGCATTGATTAAAGTAGGTATTAATGTCTCTATGTATGTTTATCGTTGTATAGGTACACATAGTACAAGCTTTGAACAAGGGGCTTAATCAATTTGTGAGTTTTTTTCTATAGGTATGTTCGTATGTATTGGCGTACCTATTTCATTTTATTATTTAATCTTAAACATGCGCTGTGAAGTGTGTGGGTCAGGAGTGTCATCTCCCTTTATCTTGCACGTGACATTAGACATTGAAAGAAAAATACAAAAGTGTATTAAGTATTGGTGATTTTGGAGAAAGAAGTTCAAATTAAACAATCATAACAAAATATTATTCCAATTGATATTTTTTAACAAAAGGAAAATATTTTTTTCAACATTACCTATCAATTATTTAAAAAAACATCCTAAGCATCTGTTAACCTATTTGATTTTTGCGTGTCACTTCGCACACCAGAAATCCCCACAAACAATGTAAAAGCCATTCCCAAAAAAGGTCTACCACCCAATTTCTTATCACTTTCGCTTTAAAAATACGTAATAATATTGCAAATTTCCCTTTGAACGCAGTACCTACATTTATTATCCACGTAGGCGGTACCGCGGCCAAAAACAAAGAAATAAAAGGAATCCCTTATCAGTAGGGTAAGCTACCCTATTGTCGACCTCGCGGCCGGCGCGGCCACCCTCCGCCATCTTTGTTTGTGTGTCGCACATACGGTCTTTTTGAAAGGTTTCGCGGTATTTTGTAGCTTTGAGGTCCGTAGAGATAATTAGACTTCTTGCTAATCCATTGTTTGCGGAATGGAAATATTTTGACAAAAGGCTTGGCGTATGCTTCGTTTATTATTATTTTGTTTGTATGATTTGTTACTAAGTCGAATATTTTGACATGTGTTTTACTTTTAGTATTGTACTTATTTATTGATTGCATTTGATGTATTGCCTACGTGATAATACTGATAATTATCGTTTAACTGTATCTTAGTAAAGTTTGATTTGGAAAACTACGTTGGTTACGTTACAAAAATAGAGTTCGCCGTCTAATTAATTGCTACAACGAATTCTAAAATTCTTTTTGAAGTATTAAAATATAAAATACTGACGTTTAACTAAATCCATCTTCAAATCGGATGATCTTATTGTTAGTCCAATTAAATAGGTAATTAGTTAAAAATAAGGATACATTTTTATAAAATTATTAAACCTATTGCCTGCTCGAAGTAGGTGGATACAATTAGTAAGTTATAGACTTGGCTTAATTTAGAACAACATTATCGTTTCTGGTAATAAAATTAGTTGATCGGCGTTCGAAGTTGGTTGTATTTAAGTATAAACTTAAACCTTTTTAAATTTAAATTAATCAACCGATTAATAAAATTTTCACTCCAATAGGAAATATAATTAATGATGGTGAGAACCTATGATTGGCGTGACCCTTTATTTAACTTTCCTGACATACCTATTTACTTAATGTTTGAGAATAATTTTGGCAGTCTGAAACCGATATAACAACCGGATCTGTTTCAAAAGTGAATTCTACAATATAACTTTCGGCTATCAAGTTCAACTTTTGAATCAAATTGATAATTACTTGTTACCCAAGCTGTAGCATATCAGAAGTCCAGTACTTAAAGCCGAAAATAATAACTCGTACAAAAATATTCCAAAAATCACGACGGGTTCTAGTTTTGTAGTATCTAGGTATAAATAACCGGCAGGGAAAGTCAAACGCAACCCAACCCAACATCGGCCAGTCGGCAAACACAATCGATTACAACAAAAGGCGGTTTACTCGCTAATCCCTCTAGCGGTTGACAACTCGGCACTTCAGTAAAGCTTACCTTATCCGTTTAACACAAACAATGCTAAGGCTTTCTGCAATGGGATTAAACACCACACTTAGACAATAGGATTTGCAACGCCTTATCAGCAACGTGGAGTTATCGCAGCTGGTCAGAAATGCTCACTTGTTCAGGTAGGTTCCCTTTGCACCCCCACCCCTGACCAGCGCAAACCCAAAGGTGTCATGGCTTAGGATTTGTGTCACAGGATTAGTTGTGATCCAGATCGCAAAGGTTAAACTCGTCTAAAATAGTACGCGCAATAAAGTGCTTAAGTGACTTTCAAGTGTAAAGTTTCGTGGTATAGCGGTCAATGTTTGGATGACAAGATGTGTGAGGATTATAGTGGTTTGAAAAACCTGTCACAGTTTGTGAAACGGTGGTGGGAAGATGATCATGATAAGGTTCGTTTCTTCACATAATATAATATTTCGAACTATTTACAACGTGAATTTCATCAATCTTTATCCTCTTAAAAACCGCTTTAAAATCAGATTATTCCTAACATATTCCAAATACTGAAATTTTCATTATTTTCGTGGTTCACACGTTTTTATCCGCCCAATTTCGTTTAACATGAAATATTAATCAATCAAGATCCCCGATATCCCGGCTAGAACCAAAACGAGTTTTTAACCTTTCTGCATAACCACTTCAATTTCCGTCCAAAATCTCCGATCGATTGACCCTTATCCAATTATTATTTAATACCCATAACGCGCCGTAAGCCGAGATTAAGAACGATACTGTGTCGTCGGTGTATCATTACCTTTACTTTAAGCGACCCGGTAATTCCATGTGGCATCTAAATTGTATCACACGCCTATATGTTGTTAGGTGACGGTTTTAAATTGAAGTCTTTGTGCTCGTGGAAAATTGAACATGATTAAAGTTCGTGTGTGCGTTTATTGTTAGTTGCTATATCATGACTGGTCTTTGGTTTTATGGATAAGATACAGCATGTGCGTTAGGGATTCAATAATCAAATTCCTTATTAAACCAAACCTGTTAAAAATTACTTTCAAAACAAAGTAAAGTTTACAAATTGAAGCAGATTTCTTTTACAATATCTTCCTGAATTTAATTAAACAGTTTAATTGACTTATTTACCTACGAAACCCACTAGGATAAAACATAACCATGTAAACAATTTTTCAATCTGTTATACTCGTATTGAAAAAATTTAATCGAAAAATACACAGCCAAAGCTAATATTGTTTCAAAGCAAAAATCGTCCGCTTTCTATACACAATGAATCATGCGTGTATGATGTGTGTATGATGTTAATTAAATTACTAGACTCACACAAAACGACCACCCACGTCGCCATGATGCGCCATTGTTGAAAGAATGACAAATATTGATACAATCTGTCTGTACATTGTCTCGATATTAGGATATTAATGTACGTAACAAAGCGAATTTTATGTTTGCGTAACTGATCGACAATTGGGTGGATTACCCTATTTAGGCGTACGGAAGCAAATGTAGCAGCACCAAAAAAAAATATTCTACTTTATTATTATTACTGTTAGCGTGTATGAATAAATGTCATGTACAATTCTTATTTTTTATTTTCTACTATTTTTATCTTTTCCCAGCTTCTTAACACCTTTCGGCTGGTTATAGCTATCACGTTTGCACTCGCAACTGACAGTATATTTGTCACTCGTGTGTCAAAGTAAAACGAAGATTGTCTATGGCTATTAAGAAAGAAAAGAAAATAAGTTTAGTTTTATTAATTCGTATTTTTTTTTACTTTAATGAAGAGTTTATTTTATAAGTAGTTTAATCTTACAAATATGTAGATTTAATAAAATGTTAATATTTATATTCGTCCTTTAAAATGCTTAGATTGTGATTGAATCTTCTTTTAAAATACCGGTGGCGGTAGGTACAGTCGGCCTTATAAGAAGCTGCACACTTTTGTACCTTGTCGCTTTAAAGCCTTTGACAGATTAGTGCAGCAGTTCAAACATGACGTTAAAGTGACAAAACACTAAAGTGTGCAGCTTCTTATAGAGCCGACCGTACCTGAAATTGTCAAACGGATCCAAGTGACAAGTTAGCATTTTCCTGCTTAAAACACTACAATGTCTACGAAGCTATTTATCGACAGAAATAAATATGTGTGAAGCTGACATTGACCTAGACTTTACGACATATTGTAATAGCTAATTGCGGTCTAAGTAAATAAGACATGATTGTAAAACAAACCGAGAAATGTTCACAATAATCATAGTTGACGTTTGTTACTGTTTGTCATAAAGGTAATAATTTGCGATGTATGTCATTACCAACCAGTATGGTTGTGCAGGTTAAAAAACGACATTTGTATTAAGTACATGTACATACTTGTATCTATCTATTAGATTATAAAAAAAAACAATCTTTAGTTGTATAATATAATGAACCACGCGACATCCTTAACTTTAACCCTTTATGGGTCAATTTTAAAACCTGGTACAAAAAATGACCACTTACAACACATACTTTTTGTATTTTTTAATAAAATAATTTTTTGCGAATAATATAAACCTTATGAGGCTAGAATTCAGTTATATTTTTAGTTTTGCCCTATAAAGGGTTAAATAGTCATAGTAAAATAGTTATCGTCACATTTTTCTTTTTGACTATTATTCTGATTTAATATTAATTTAAATAATTTCTTCTAGTAGGTTTAACGTGAAGTTAGGTACATAGATATTTTGCTAAGATGAAACTGGGAAGGGTAGGTAGTTCTTCCATAAGTATTTTAATTTCGACATAACTTCTAGATGATATCTAAAATGACGCTACTTTAGGCCCGTAATATGGTCGGCTTTATCACGGTGGATAAACCATCCGTCACTTTCGCACTTACATACTGGTCAGAAAGTGACAGATGATTTATCTAAGTTTATCCACATCGATAAACATGACTATCACAGAGTTAAATCAGGCATATCATTCGATTTTTCCTCAAAGACGGCTTGTTAATGTATCTGTGGTTGCTACTAAAGAATGTTGTTGTTCCACCTGTCATTATGTCAAACTCTTTTGATTGGCTGTCAGTACTGTCAGATTGCCTACTTAGCAAAACCTTTCAACGTCTTTTGAACTCTTATACGCTGGCGCAAAAAAAACATCATTTAAAATTTCCAAGTTATCGGGTTTTATTTTAGCACGGCATCAAAATGAAGCCACGTTAAGGCCTTTAGGTCGAACCCTGTCATTAACCAATCACATCATTACGTGGGCATGTATCATTAAATGATGTTTCACGTATCATCTAAAATCATCGCGATTAATTTTCATTATAACCATTTAAATATTTAAAAAGTAATATTTGGAACTTATAAAATGAGAGAAATGAGGTGAAGGATAACTTAATTTGTTATACATATTTTCTATATATTTTCAAAATATGAAGGGTTTTGCGATGATCTCAAGTTATTTTTAAATGTTTTGTAGAAAGGTACATGCTGGATTTCCTAGTACATACATAAGAGCTTTTAAGTAGCTTACGTTAATGTACTTTATACGTACCGATACCAATGCCAATAAAGCAAAAACTGCAACACAAAACTAAACTAAATCTTAAAACAGCCCCTGTAGCAATAGGCCGAAGAAACTCACCTGGGGCCTGTTTTATAAAACTACAAATTACAATTTACAGGTTACAAGTTTCCATTTGACACCACCTCGACCAATGACGACCAGCCATTTGAGCAGTGTTGCCAGTTTAGACCTGTAAAATTGTAACTTGTAGCTTTATAAAACCTGCCCCAGCTTTCTTGGTGTTTTTACGGAATTACTATCCTAAGACCCCTTAGATAGACGATAACATTTTCGTTCGAAAAATTATATGTGATACGAAAATAAATTTTAATAATAGCAAATAACTTGGTATTTTTGAACCATGCAAAAATTAGTAGAATTTATCTTCTTCTAACAAAATGGAATAACAACAAATAAATAGTCAAAGTATAAAATAATTTAAAGTAACTGACTTTTGTTAGGAAACGAAAAAAGTCATGGTATTTTTTTTGATGCTGTATGTAGTTAGGTATGTAAGAGGTTTGATCTTCCATGGCACATGATGGCACCTAATAAGCTGATTCAAAACGTCTTTTTGTTTTATAGGTACATAAGAAGGTATATTATAATAGCATTTCGAATACTAAAAAACACATTAAAAAAAATTTAAAACTGGACGATTCCAAACTCAACTTGTCAAAGTTCATCAACCTCGCACACAGTAGTTAACCTTAACACAACCTTATAACAACAACGTAGAGTACACTTTCCAAAAACTGTATTTAAAGCATAAATTCGCAGACGTATCTCAGTGCATCTGACCCACGCCTACCGGCTATGGACAGCCGACATATATCACGACATTTTTTCATTATTCCACCATAACAACCTCAACCTTAACTCGAAGCGTTATGGTTTATAACAGTTATTTTGCGGTGGTCGTTTTTGCTCGCGTACTGTCGTGACATACCATATTGTTCAGGCATGATACACGGTGTAAGTAAACAGGTTCGCGTACAGTGGACCGCAGAATGCGTAGCCATTTTGTACTTGATTGATTTATGCGCAGGAGACTATTGGGAGTAAAACTTTAATCTGTACGGAAACGTACTTAAAAAATTGATTACTTATCTTTAACTTAATATTTTTAATTTGTATTCACCAGGAATCAAATTTTAAATTGCGCGCATGAGGACATGTATTTGCCTATTATGGCCGTGTTTATGAATGTGAATAAACACGCATAAAACATCTGTCACTATCTGATCAATATGTAAGTGCGGGGGTGACGGATGCCTTATAATACGTGGGTTCCACTAGATTCCATGATTCCGCTTTCTTTCTTTTTAACTCTTGAATCTAACGATATTAACAGTTAGTATCACCTACTTACTCGTATAGATGTAGTGAATAATCAAGAAACATTTTATTTTTTCGTATTTATCTAGCTTTCCCAGTCCCTAACGATAAACTAACTGAAAACGCATGCGAAAAACTAGGAAATCGGACTTGTGTCACAAAGTGACTTAACGGTAATCAAATCACCTTCAACTGTATAGTATGGTTGCGTCTATATCGCGTGACAAAGTTTAGATAAGGCATAAGAATAAGTACGAAAGTGACGGATGCTTTATCCACATTTGACACGCGATATAGACGCAACCATACTATACAGGTGAAGGCGGTGTGTTAAACTGTAAACACTTCACGACATGACAGTACCGAGTTCCCAGCAACCGGCCCTAGGCCCTACCTAATAATTACCCGCACATACATCTAACTAGACAAACGCATTTTTTTCTCCTACCCGCAATTTGTGCGAAATGGCATAATAATCGGTAAACTTAAAGGTGATCGTTATAGGACATCTCGTTGTCACGCCCTCTTGATAATATACATGTGTTTTATGGTTTTTAAAATAAAAATAAATAAATGTGGGTATAATTGTATCCAATGAGTAACAAAGGCGTCGTCGTAAGGCTTTTTTTGTACGGAAAATGCTCTTACTTTTTGACATGGTCAAATTAAACTTATTCTTAGAAAGATGGTAAATAATTAATTTCACATGTTTTGTTTTAATATGAAGTAAGCGAAAATTCTAACTAAAGGTTTATTATGTCTTGTGTTTAAGGGAATAAACGATAGTAAGTCATCTTTCTTCGATATCGCAATCATATTGTTAACGTTATGACAGCTCTTATTCATTAGACACTAAGTGCTACTTCAACAATATAGAAGCAAGAAACATACTGCATAAATCGGTATGTATTCTATTTGATTTCAACATGAACAAAACATAAAACCACCTTTCCCCGAAAATAAGTTCTAAATCACGACTCAGGAAAGCGTTCCAACCCCTCAATTCCAAATTCAAATTATTTCACCAGAACTAAAAGCCCTGGCCACATACAATACAAAAAAATAAAAAGACATCTGAAACCTCAAGTTACCAGCGTACAAAAACGAAATTGCTTTCAAAACGCTCTATAATTTGTCCCAGCTTATCTCATTCTACGAACTATATTTTTCTTAAACGACACTTTATTATCCTATGTTTATCCGTTTTGTTGGCATTAGAAACGGAATGTTTTTTTATTAATTGGGTGAAATTGCCCCCGGGGTAAATGGTGATTTAATTTTTCCCGGGAATTTGGTAATGACATGGCAACCCCGCCGGTTACACGCCGTAATCGAGTGACAAACGATTTTAAAAAGGCGACAATCAAGTGTCACGGAAAGCTGGTAGGCACGAGGGAGAGCTTACTTTGTAACGACCAACATGATAGTTACAACTTGACTTTTTATAAGAGTTGTTTTTAAAACTAATTATGAAATTAAATATTCATTTTTTTATTATGCTGGTCTTAATTTATGAATATACAATTATTCACTTGAGTTTCTTAACTATCCCTTTTGTAATATTGGGAAAATGTAATAATTCCCCTAGAAATATCGAAAAAAAATACGCGTAGGCGCAGGAAGAAGCTTAATAAAAGTATTCAATATTTTTGTGTTCGTGCGTTGATACTAGACAAGTGTCAAGTGCAATCTCTCATTTGTAAAAAATCTAAAAACAAAGTTATTATTATTAACGGCACTTTTATTTGAAATAAATCATGTAGTTTAAAATTACTCTGTTCTTATCAAAAGCATTTTATTTTCAAAGCGCTTATTAAATGGTTTTATTAATAAGTTGCACTTATGCTATAAAGCATTTAAATAGTACCTAATAAGTGTAATAACACTCAAATCCATTAACCCAAGTTTAGAAACCGTCAAATTAAGTCAATTCCAACTTTGACAACGCTAGCCGGCCCGAATGCTTACCAAATGAATAGTAATTTAGTTTTCGGATTAAATCGTTCTAAACACGCGACACAACCACTTTTCTATTCAACTCCAAACCGTCATTTTACACAATTTTACTCAATTGCTCTCCGTTCTTAGAATTAATTTGATATTAGCCTTTGAAAACGCAAGGTGTGGTTTTGTGGGGATTGTTATTTTCGAGAGCTTCAACCGGTGGTTAGGACGACACGATAATCTGCCCAACTCATTCGTAAAATACAAATTAAACGTTTCTTAGCTTTTTATAAGGAATATGGTATTATGTTAAGTTTCGAGGTTTTAAAGTATACGTTTATAAGGATTTGCGGTTTTTTAAATCTTTGATTGGAGCCTTACATAGCTACTTAGGAACGATTAGTCTCATATTACAAAAACACTGACTGACTGCAAGATTGGTTAATCGAATCATAATTTAGAAATCATACTGAACTGACTCCTTTAGTTCAGAGTTAGTGCAACAGGCCTATTTGAGCCGAGGGTCGTTGATTTAAATTTGCGTACTTGAGTTATATAATAAAGTATAATTTAAGTATAAGAGTATTAGTACTTATCTATATTTAATATTATAATGAAGGGCTCTTTCGGATACACTTAGACCCATTAGGATCTTTTGCGCAATTCCCCTTCTTGCACAGTCAGCTGTTTAAATGTGCAGGTTTCCTCACGATGTTATTCCTTCACCGTAAGAGCATCGGGTAATGCGCTTAAGTTACAAGTCAATGATACCAAAGTACATACTTACATGCGCTTGCATGTGCGGGGGTTCGATTCCGGTACCTTACGATCGTCAGTCGACACCCTAGACCACCGAAGCTCTTGTATTAGTACTATACGATATATAGGTATATTTTGTCCCCCTTACTAATAAAAGTTGAGTAACGGTGGTATAGCTATACAATGTTTTGTCCTTATCTGTCAAATCCAAATGTCACAATGACAGATAGGTTAGGACAAAACATTGTATAGCTATACCACCATTACTCAACGTTTATTAGTAACGGGGTGTGTCTTGTGTACTGCAGCCCTAGTTTAAAACTAGAAACACAATCGAAAATAACGGGCCACTATGTTAATAACTTCAGTAGAACTTGACCTAATTATCTTAGCTCGCGAGAATAGAACAAGTCTATGTACAACGTCAAAGATATTATTAGTCTTTAACTTACAACCATATTAAATTTAACTTTTTATTGTTACAGGAATCCCACTCAAGCAGTGCTGAGCGATGGAGCGGTCGTGGCCCGGAGCACAGCATGGCCCTGCAACAGATCCTTAAGCTGCAGGAGGCCCGCGCCCTCCACAAGACCTCCCTCCTCCCCATCTACAAGAAGAACGGTCTCCCCTCTCCGCCCCGCGACTTCGAACAAATGAAGAACAAGGACTCTCGGGCCCTGGAGCAAGAGAAACTCGAAGCGGAGTTCAGAAAAATAATGGAACATACTCCAAAAGGTGTCCACGATGAAGAATCGTTGAAGTACTTCCAGCAAATGATGGAAGCTAAACAACGATTTGAGTACTTAAGGAACATTCATGAGAAAGAAAGGAGGAAACATGAGAAGAAGCATTTGGAGTTGAAGAGGGAAACCATATCTCCCCGTGATGACAGGTCCCCTCATAATCAAACCTCTCCTCATCGAGCGTCTTCGGCAGATATGTCACCTAATCACAGCGTGCATCTATCTACCTCATCCAGTCCTCTCTCAGCAGCTAGTCCTAGAAACTCCTCACCGTTAAGTCATTTGCAAAACATGCAACCCTTTGATTTCCGTAAACAAAAGGCTAATGACGCAGAAGATAGGAAACATGGATTCGGCATGGAGGCTTCCGAGAAAACTTCCATGGATATGATGACAAATCAGTTTTTCAATTTTCAATTGCCCGCCAACCTGCCTATTCCAGCTATGACAATGCCTTCTTCTTTTAATCATCCTGCGGCTGTCGTGGCTGCTCTCAGTCAAAATCCGATGGGCTTAGCGTCGCTTCAGGCTCTTCTGCCACATATGTCAGCTAAAGCGGTTGAGCCCTTAGAAACCAAGTCCAATCATTCTACTGGTAAAAGCAGTCCAGATGGCGCAAGATCAGAAGATGAGAATGTCCTCAACCTCAGCAAAGATTCGTACGCAGAAGCCGCTCAAAACTCAAGAAACATGATGATAGGAAAATGTATGAGTCCGCCAAAGAGGCAATGGGGTGCTTCGCAGATTCCTCTGAACTTGGGAACACATTTTATCAATCCCGCCACAGGGAAAAAACGGGTCCAATGCAACGTTTGCTTGAAGACGTTTTGTGATAAAGGAGCTTTAAAGATTCACTTTTCTGCAGTTCACCTGCGAGAAATGCATAAATGCACCGTCGAAGGCTGTAGCATGATGTTTAGCTCCAGAAGATCGAGAAATCGTCACAGTGCAAACCCAAACCCAAAATTGCACTCTCCTCATTTAAGAAGAAAGATTTCTCCTCATGATGGTAGAAGTTCACAAATCCATCCAGTCTTATTATCGCCTCATAGCGCTGGACTTAGTTTACCACCAGTAATGAATCCGATGCATCCCTTTGGATCTTATCCACTGCTAAACCATCCTTCAAGTATGAGACAGTTTGCTAATCTTCCCATAGATTACAAAAATAACCCAAGCATAAACTATGGGTCTCTAGATCAAAGAAATATGATGCGTAGAGATTACGATAATGTGGAAAATAAAGACCAAGACGGTCAAGGTGATTCTGACGATGACGATGGAATTGTTGTCGTAGCTGGTGACGATGACGACGAGGACGGTGACCACATGGACACTAGTGATTATTATTCTAACCTTAACAAATCAACGGGGTCCGCTGACTCTGAGACTGATTTTGACCAAAGAAGTGTCGGAGAGAACAACGAAAATGAAGAAAGGAAAGAAACAGCTAGCCCTGAAATTTCTAAAAGGAAGCGGAAGAACTTGAATCCTACTCGTTTCCAAAATGAAGTTCCGGAAAAAATTGAAAAAAGTCAGCCACTTAGCGATCAAGAAAATGTGCTAGATCTGAAGAGGGTTAAAACCGAATACAGCACAAATGAGGATGTGAAGCGTTCTGAAGTGATCACAGATGAGATAAAAGTAAAGACAGAGCCCACCATTGTTAAAGAGGAACCAAATGACATAGAATGTAACGCTCAAGACCTACGTGTTAGAGAAGAACCTAGGAAAAAAGTGAATAACGAAAGCGTTACAAGTAAAAGCCCTGTCGCTAACGATCAATACTCATCTGAAAATGCTCTTAAACGACTGGAAAGGCTATCAAAAGGAGACTTCCAGAATATGTCAAAGCGGAATGAAACGCATAATTCATCTGGACCTTATAATCTTTCTATGAATGACTCTATCGACTATTCTGACCGATCGCCATCCTCATCTGTATCAAGTTACGACTGCACGCCAGAAGACATCCAAGGACAAATCTTGGGACATTTTGATAAAGGATTTTTTATCAGCACAACTGACGTTCCTATCGATCAAGAAAATCCACGCAAGTGCATCGTGTGCAGCAAAATGTTTCCGAATGTGTTCTTTGTGAAATCGCATTATCAAAATTCACATTTAAAAGTCATGCACAAATGCAGTGTAGAAGGTTGCAGAGCTTCGTTTCCTGCGAAAAGAAATAGAGATCGTCACAGCGCTAACGTCAATCTACACAGAAAACTACTAAGCACCGATGGATTAAAGATTAGGGATGAATCTCCACTGAAGATCATAGAAAAAACTAGAGAACAAATGGATTTAATCGCAAGATATACCGATGAAGAACCGGGCGTTCCTTACATTGAATCGCACAAATATTATCAAGCAAAAGAATCAGACAAACTGAAGAGCCATTTTAATCATCAATTGCCTTTTGGTGCGCCGTATCCACCGTTACAACTCCCAGAGACATATCTAAACCATCGCGACATGTTTTCCCAACATCCTTTCCTGTTTGCGCCATTTGGTATGCTGCCTAATTTTCCTCCTCTTCCATTGGGGTTTCTGCCTCCCAATTTGAACGGCTTTGGTTGCCAGAGTCAAAGCTTCCCTCCAATGAAGTTAAACTACTGCGTCGAAGATGAAGCACCTCGACCAAACAAAGATGGATACTATCCATGTCGGGGTTGCAGGGAGTCTTTCAAGGACCTGTCCAGTTTAAAGGGGCATTGTGAGAGTGTACACGCGTCATCGTTGCATCGGTGTTCGGTGAGCGGTTGCAACGCTGCGTTCTTTTCAAGGACTAAAAGAAACTACCACAGTGAGTCGCATCTTCGGATGCAGAACGGTCGAGGTATAGTGAATCCCTCGTGACGTGAATAAGTGAAAACAGTAATGACTGCTTAATTTAGTAGAATCTCCAGTGCATTTGTGATTATTTTTTATTAAAACTACCAAATAGAAGTTAGTTAAGTTAGTTGTATACAGTAGATTGGTGGATGCCAGTACCTTTAATTCTCAATCTGTCTACAATATGAAGCTTTATGATTCGCTAAGTAAAACACGGCTAGGCCGGTTCAAATGCCTCAATAATCATGAATTTTCTGTCACTTTAAAATCGTGATTTATATCAAGTACTTAGTGATTTAATTTTGCCGTAAATGTAGCTTTTAATAATTGTATTTAAACTTAAACATTCCATAGTAATAATTTGTGCAATAATTATTGTAAATAGCCGAAATAATTATAGTAAATGTATAAAATTATGGCTGTAAATTTTAAGTTTCACACTAATTATAATATTTAAGATACAAATGTAAGAGTCGATTTTATCAGATATCCTTCATTATTGAGTTTTGAATATCATATCGATATTGTATAATCATAGATTTACTAGAATTTGTTATTGGTGCTAAATGATAAACGTGAAAAGTCGCATCGCAATAACTTTATAATTTTATTTATATAAACAATCATTCTTCGAAAATCTTCTGTGGAGATAGAGAGTACAATTTTGTTTCTTAAAACCTACTTATATCTAATACTTCTTTTTCATAAAATTGCAGTTTCAAATAAACCTTTCAACAACTTTTTTAATAGAGTTAAGTGTCTGATTTTTGTAATATCCGAAATAGAAAAACGTGTTACAAAAATAATTTATGATAATGCGGTAAGTACAGTCAAGTTTAAAAATATGGGAGAACGCAACATCTCAAAACATGTCCCAATGCACCGTATTCCAGTGTAATAAGAACTTCGTTACATATTTATGAATGCATTCTTCCGGTACATATTTTTGCACTTGACTGAACCACTCTTCAGTATAAAAATAAAATTTTGGGCTCTCTAGTGCCATAGACTAAAAAATTGAGAAGTTTTCATAACTGATTCGATGTAAATAGCCGTTAGAAGAGAACTGCAAAAGTGTAAATAAAATTTAAATTAATACTGGCTGAATAGAAAAGTGGTGTAACAGCGGTAAGCGCTTTCATCGCTGCATGTTTTATTTGAACATTAAAAAATACAAAAACGAAAGCACTGGATTCGCTGTTAGGTCACTTTTTCATCACGATTATCAAACAAGTAAGGTTAATTAAATGACCATTTTGCTTTTTATTTAAAGTATTTTAAAATTTTGTTTACACTTTAGGCAAATTCTATTGATAACCAACTGGAGATTGTTTAAACTATGTTTATAAACCAAAAAGTATTAAGTCGATGAGATGATGTAAATAGAAAATTAAGTAAGCATGTTATACTTCCTTTTGCCAAACAATACTATGCAATAAAATGTTTTGAAAAAAAAAAACAGTTTCTTCTTCATTACACACCTGTATTTAAATACCTTAAGGTGCACTTACACGCCCATTTTTTAAGCAATAATTGCTTGTAAATAAAAGCTATCTTACTCCAATTCGGTGTAATGGAATGAGCCGTGCGTACTGTTGACGGGCAATCTACATTTTGTTACCGTGCCTACTAAATAAATAATAATTAATAATTATTATTGCTAAAAAATCTGCCCGTGTAAGTGCACCTTTACGGCTACTAGTAGCAACACGATCTAAATAGTTTTAGTGTTCTGAACAGGGGCTCTACTAAGTAAAACTATATTGCTTTTGACTTGATATCGTATCGTACAGTTCGTTCGTTCAAATAATGTGTGTTACAACCCTTTGAAGTTGCCGACACCGCTTGCGGCGGTTTCTTTGTACCGATGATTGTGGCGGCACATCAAAGCATGCACACTATTTAAACGAACGAGCTTTACGTTACGATAGCTTTTATTTACTTGGCAGTAATGACGGCCGACTTAAAACAATACGATGACATGTCAAAAGCAATAAGGTTTAACCTAAAAGAATAGAGCCCTGTATTTAACTACCTTTAGGGCCATTTGCAGCAAAAGATCTAGTTTTAATGTAACATACAGTGTGCTTATTGCCTAACGCACTCGCAATCGCAATCGTTTTCGAATTCGAATTTCGAAGGCGAGTCTTCTTACGAAATGAAAACAATTGTTCAATTTTGAAGTCGATTGCGATTGCGATCGCTTGTCGCTCAGTGCGTCTCTATCGTTACTGACCAGATAGGAAGGGAGATCCGAGCGACGACCAAGTCGCAGGCAACTTGTGCTAGCAGTGCTGTACAGTCACCAGAAATAATATACAGGGTGTCCCAAAATCGGTAACCCACATTGACACCGGAGGTAGGTCAGCTTAAGAGGTACCGAACCAGCCTAACATGACCTCAGTAAAATGACTTTATTTTTTTCAAATAAGGATGGGTAAGCAGTGTTTATGGCTTGAAGAAGGGAAATGAGCACGCAGGCTACCAGATGGTAAGTGGGACCTGAGACTCTCTCTCTGCAATCCGAAGACTGCAATTGCGTTGCAAACCAATTCCGCTATGCTCGTCATTTTGATCGGTTCTCTTTTCCTCACAACGTAACGTAACAATAAGAACTCTGCACAAAGTCGTACTATACCACTAAACGAACAACAATGGCGTTTTTTCACGATCACCAACAACGCACGCATAGACCCATTAGACACACCCTTCAATGAAACTGCACGAAAAACGCCGTTAATTTGTCGACAAACGGCCTTCAATGAAAACAAGTGGCATTCAAGTGTTGTGACATTTCCCCCGCGTGACATTACCGTCACGCTACGTCACGTGTCACGCTGTCACGCCGTGACGTCGCGTGTTGCTGGCACGTTAATTTTTAAATTCCATTATCGAACGTTATTCTATTGGTGGATTTAAATTGATTCTGTTTGCTTGGAGGGTGCTGGATTGTGAACGTGAGTCATCTTTGATAGCGACATACCTAATTGCAGGCTTGTCTTGTTATAACTTTAATAAATCTATCAAGGTTATGTTGGTCCATGATTTTTGATTGGTTATGTAGCCATTTGCAAAGTTACGTTTTCGGTTTTTCCCTTATTGTTTAAGACTGAGACTAACTGAGACTATATTTATTAGCACGAATATCCCATTAGGACACATTCTGTCACTTTCTTATTTGCTATGATAGAAAGGTACAGAACGTGACTTAAGGCGAGATTAAATTAAATTAATGTTTTGTGCGTCTGGGTATATTAATTATCTCGTAAATAAGTTGTCTTGAGCTGTGCACGTAGAAAAAACTTGATAGAATAAAACAGTTAATGACAATTTGGGTACCAAATGGAAACCTAATTTATAAGCAATGGAAAAATTGATGTAGTAATTTACAAATTAACATCAGCTATCTATTTATTTACGCCTATCCTGTACAACAAAGATCAACAATACACAGGTGGCTAATAAATCCGAATTTGCTAACCTGCCTGCCATTTGAGTTCAATAAAATGTAACAGTCCACCTCAATACTCGAGTTAACGACCTAAAGTTCGCGAGTTTATAATTATAACTCACTGCATACTAACATACTAGTTATTGTCTGTATGCTTACAACCGAATCTAAATACAAGACGAAAAATATTCACGCGAATCGAGAACACAAAGGCAATAAAAAAGTATAATAAACGTAACAGCTACCTTTACCCATAACAATACGCATCCCACAAAGTCGCGCCGAGCGTCAGTCCGCTCATCTACATAATCAACTCTCATCAAAGAGATTTGCATCCAAAACGCACAACGAATTAAATTCAGAATACTAGTACCACGGCAACCATTCACCTATAGCAACTTATAACCCGTTCACATAAGGTTCAATTTTTGTTAGATTGCGTGAAGATATAAGTTGGGTTTGGTATTCAAAATAAGAATTCAAACGTCCCGCTTGTCAGCAATTTGTTTTGAAGAGAGAACATTTCTAATTCGCAAAAAGAACGATCGTTCTATGTTTAAAATGTATCGTCACGCAACCGATGTAAGGCTGCGTTCATAAGTAGGAGGTAAAGGTAAACCAGAAATATGTGACTATTGTCAAGGGGCGCTATTATTCTTATTTAAATGGCATAGTTCAGTATAGTGGGAACAATGCGAATTGGCGACTCGTTTTGACTTACTTTCATTCACCGTAGTCAAAATCAGAATCCAAATAATTCGGTGTCCATAGGGCAAATTGGCTTCAAATTCAGATCCAGAAAGCGACTTATTGGAATTACTTTCAGAGTCAGACGTGCCACTGGTGTCAAACCCAACTTCAATCATGATCTGATTTCCTATAGTATTTTTCTATTTTGATCACATGGTCACAACAGCTCTTCCAAGTATTGGCAGTTATTCCCTGAAAATATAAACCGTTACTTCCAACAAATGTGTATTTCGCATATGTGTATTTCGCATATGTGTGTTATTTATATTATTTATGTTGATTTGACGTAAATAGACTTACCTCAAAACTATTTTTCACTAAATCCAAAAAGCCATCTCCTCCATGTGCAACATTTTCCGATGCCACTTTGCCTTTTACTATACCCCATATCATTTCAATACGGACAAAATCGCAATAATATGGCGACAGACGGAGTACTGTGCGGCCATGATCTTTTAATATTTCATCGATTTCATATTTCGGCAATGGTTAATTTTTTCTTACGATAGTCATTAAAGTTCCCTTCGTTGTCTTGTCTGGACAAATAATATTATTGTCATGAAGCCACTTTTGTATCAACGCCTTTTTCCAAGAGTCATTTGGTGCTTTGTTGGTTTGGTAAGAATGGTATCTTGCGTTGTCCATAACCACACAGAAATTTTATTCAGGTTGGGAAGAAGTATTTCGGTGACCCACTTTTTAAAATTATCGTTATTCATCGAGCCATGAAAGTCACTTTTTTTTCTTTATCGTTGTATAAAAGCAAAGCATTTGGTACAAAACCAGTAGCTCCATCTGCGTGTACCAATAATGTACCTTTTTCCTGTAGCTACAATTTAGATACACCTGGTTCCTCGTGACTTTGCCAGCACTTGCTATGATTTAACGACGCATGAATGTATGACCTAAATATACTATTGGTATGTTCTTTTTTCGGACATTGTCAATTTCATCTAAATACTTTTCTCGCCAACCAACAATATCAAATCGTTCCATTCAAATTTGTTTCTGATTCGACACTTTTTGAATTTACAGCCTATTTGTTTCAAAATAAGACGTAATGACTCTCTGCCTCCAGGGATTTTTTTGTCCTCTTTCAATGCTGCCAACAATTGTCGGTACTTCTTTTTTTACCGTTAAAATTTCATGTATTTTCCTTCGTATGACACAGAGGTCAAAATCGTCTAATTGTATCTTCTTTTTTATATTCGGTTTGTTTTTCTTTGGCGACCAAAAACCTGAGGGGCTAGACAAGATGCATTACGCTAACCAGCGTTTCTATTCGTTACGTTTTTAAACCAATCGCGTCCCTTGTAGATGACGTGATACGAAAAGTCACGTGATCTACCAGTGACGTGATTGGTTTAAAAACGAAACGAATAGAAACGATAGTTAGCGTAGTGCATCTTGTCTAGCCCCTCTGAGGAGGAACGACCTTCTTTCGTTATTCGCGTAATCGATGACTCCGATATACCTAGAAATTTTATTAATAACTATAATTCTTAATTACTGCTTATTTTTTGTTACGGGCCAAAACCAAAACCAATTTATAATAACCAGACTACAATGACATCTTGACTTGTCAACGTTTACCTGTTAGCTCTGATGTTAATTTGGAAAGGTTTTCTAGTGAAATACTTTCATTCCACAAGCGATTTTTTTCCAGCATATTAATTATAAACATTATTTTTGGCATTTTTGTTATTGTTCAAAGAAACCGCCACAGTGACACTGACAATAATTACAATTATTGCCAGTGTATGAAATTCGTTCCAATGAAATTCCGCAACATGGCGAATAGTCATATATTTCTGGTCAGGCTTTACCTACTTATTGTACTTAAATAAGATTAGTAAAATAGGTAGTAGTTTAAGTTGTAAAGGTTACGCTTATACGTAGGTACACATATATGATTATTACAGTACATGCAGAGCTCACTTTTCTTCTTCTGTAAAACAAAAATCTTTTATCTTTTTTATTTTGCTTGATCCAATAATCGCCTTTGATTATGTCGCTTATGCAAATACCTACATCTCACACTGAGTAAAAGTAAAGTAACGTTTTCCAATATAACGTTCTAAAAGTCGTTTAAACAATTTTAACGAGCATCACTGTTTGTTATCGCTGAACCACTGCATGCATACGCGCCCTAACAAGTTCCAAATTTGAATTTGAAAAGTTCGAAATGGCGCTCTCTAGATTTTTTGCAGCCGTCGTCAATTAGACTGTGGCTTCTTAGGGAGCCAGTTATTAAGGGCCTAGTTGGTTGCCAATTTGTTTGGTCGTGGAAATATTGGGCGCAATTTGGACTGACCGATGGACACACGCACACAGATGTTAGATTATGAAATTGTTATTACTTTGTGGTTCCAAATCAATATGAAATTTGCATAAGATAATGTACAGATACCTAGAGCATTATCTGACCAGGAGCTTACAACAACCTACCTAGGTACTCTACCTACCAATCAAGCATATTTATATAAGTAACTGTAGTTTCACAGTATAGGCAGCCCCGATTTTTATTTGTAAGTAGGTATATTTTCCCGGCTAAGTTAATTCATCCGTATTAAAAAATTACGAGGATAATTTTATTACAATACTTTGATTAGTCATAACAAAGTCTCTAATATCTGATGAAACAGAATCTTTTAGTGTTCATAAGCCACTAAAGATCCCAATACCACACATAATATAATTTGTAGCTAAATAATTTCACATCTCAAAAATCGCGTGCATACGAGCCTCATGGAATCCAAAACATCAGTTGGCCAATTCGGACCCACCATAGACCATAAAGCACATCGCATTTATCTCTGGATTTCTTCATCACGCCTCCATTGTGCACGCGAGCCCCCGAGACAATCGAATTCGGATTTTGAATTTGGAATTTGGAAGCATCGCCGCGAGCCGCCATATTGCACGCTATAAACCGCCATTGTTTTTGGGGTTACGTCAACCTTTGGCTTGGTTGCGGAGAAACAGCCCTACTGGTTGGCCTATTCGTTCTGGTTATCTGTTATAATATAAATAACAAATAAAAGTTGGTCAAGACCTGGCTTTTGGAGAAACGCTGATTTTTTAAAGCGCAAGTATCAAGACGTCAAGAATAATTAAAAAATATATGTGATAAATAAAACAAATCACACGAGACGAAACCAATCTCATCCGGGCAGGAAATAGGTACGGCTAAGAATGGTTATCAATAAACTTTTTTTACTTCTAAAAACAGAACCGTTACCGTTAATTTGAAGCTGTTACCTAAATATTAAAAAGTCTTCTAATTTTTTGGTTTTAATACCTTACACATTTTTATAAAATATGCAAAACAGTGAATTTGTGTATAAAGTTATCAAAGTTGGCTACAGAGGTATAATAATATGTACCAACGTCTCTACATTTTCTTAGAAAGAGTTTTATGAATTACAAGCCATATGTTCAAATTTATGGTTCTGGTTTGGGGTAAGGCAGCTGACATACAAACTATATTTGTTATACAAAAAAGGGCCATTCGTTCTATTTACAACTTAAATTCACGTGACTCCTTAAGAGAACTTTTTAAAGAAATTAATATCTTAACTGTAGCGTCTCAATTTATTTATGAGAATATTATTTATGTTATTAAGAATTTAGATTTGTTCACCAAAAATTCTGATATACATAATTTAAATACTAGAAATAAAAATAAAATCGCTATTCGAAAATTCCGTGTCCGTAAAGTATATAAATCATTTGTTGGTCAATGCATTCATTTCTATAATAAATTACCTGACGTAGTTTTAAAGTTACCCTTTTCAGCACTTAAAAATTACTTGAAAAAGTCGTTAATGTCTAAAGCGTATTATAGGGTCGAGGATTATCTAGCAGACAAAAATGCATGGCCTAATCTCGAAACTTAGTCAATAATAATTTGTTCAAATGTAAAACCTTTATCTTGTCTAGGGGACACTGTTGATGTAGGAAAACATGTCGAAACTTTTATGTGGTCGTCTTGTAATTTTTTGTTTTTTGCCTTTTTCTCCGTCTATATCTCTCCTAATATTTTTGCCATGTTTTCCTGCTGAACTACGCATGATATTTGATATTATATTTAAATTAATATTTATAGCTTTATATAATACTAGACTAAGTTGTATCATTGTAATAAGAAATATGGTTAAAAAAATGACTGACTGCTGAGTTTCTTGCGGCGTTTCTTCTCGGCAGTGGTCTCCTCTTGAGAAGCGCTGGTAGACTCCTGACGTGTAAAAGAGCCCGTGCGGCCTACTTACTAAATAAATGTCTTTTATCTTTTTTATCTTTTATGATTGTAGTGTCCCATTGCCTTTAGATTAGAATTACAACATTATTTTTCGTGTGAAAGTACCTATCGAACAACTATCACTTATAGTATTTAATTCAAGAAAACAGGAACAAACCAAAAGTAACACTGCCCTCCTAAGCTAATAGGCAGTATCTCAGGTAAAACTTCGGTACCAATACCAACTTTATTACTAATAAACGAGAGTTAAACCTGCTTTGGTTCTTGAATTTGAGATACTGCTTATTGGCTTAGGAGGGTAGAACAGCTCTCTGTATCGTCAAAACGAAACACAAGCGCCCTTACTACCAACCGCAACTGTCAAAACCAAACGCTTTACAATTTTTGTTCCGAAACCATCTAACAAGTACCTAAGTATTAAAACTTATTCTTTAACACGTGATTTTTTTATACTTTGGATACATTTAAGTATCAAAAAGTAAACAAAACACGCAGGGCACGTACCAATAAAATTCCCTACATAGGTATTTATTTCTAAATTCCTGAAATTTACATTGACTGACAGCGTGTGAGAGTTTTCTTTCGTGACTCCAAATTTAATTCACTGCGTAACTTTCTCCGCGTGATCGACTGGTGCGATTTTTGGATTCCGAAACCCAAATTCCAAATGCAAATTTTTGAATTCAAATTTTTCGAATTTACTAAATTATTTGACTCCTGTTTCTTTTTTCAGAGACGTGGGAAAGTTTTTGGGACTTAACGACATCAAAATTTTGCTACTTGCCAGTGTTTATAGTCCGGAGCACTTTTTATAAAGTTAAATATAACCTATCAAAGAATCGCGGTAAGCAAAATCTTTTGCACCTGTCCTGTAATTAACAAAAACTTTAATTAGGTAAATGTTATGTTTTAAACGGCCAGAGTCTGTGAATTTGTATAAATCGGTAGAGAATGCAGCTGGTTATGACGAGGGAGAATAGGTATGGCATTCTGTATATTTTAGTGCATAATTACGTTTCTCAAGCTTTAAAAGTTGATTGCAGCCTGTTCGAGACTGCTGCGTTAGTGTAGTAGGATAATAGATTAAATTACTTTAACTCGCGTATGTACCTACCAGCTACATGATCATCTTACTTCTTACTTAATATCATAAATGCGAAATTTTGGATGTTTGTTACTTAATCACGCCAGAATGCCTGAATGGATTCGAATGAAATTTGGTACAGAGATAGATAGGCTACTTTTCATCCCGGAAAAATGTACCTACTCTTCCCGTAAGATGACAAAATTACGAATTCTACGCGAATGAAGTCGCTGGTAAAAGCTAGTTCACTATAACACTACCTAAGTATGTTAATTGACTTAGTCTAGGTACCTAGGTCTGGTTGACTCTAGGTACCTAGTTAAAAATCACGAATGAATTAATGTGATTCCTACCAATATTGGTTGATTTAAACATTATCATAACATTAAGTACCTAATATTATTTTAATTTGTATAGTATAGGTATTTAAACTTAGAGAAAATAAATGTATATTCTTGTCCCATTATTTTAAATGCATGTGCATAAACCCTACTTAATTGAAGAAGACCGAGTCTGAGTCACATGCACCTAACAAAAACGTTAAATGAAACCTTTTCGAAATTCCAACACGGAAGCCTATCGTGCCAACCTACCCATTACCAATTTTGAATTTGAATTTCGAAGTCGCCAGAAGCATTTAAATCGCGCACGCTTAAAAAGTAACGCACGCTTGGCTACCATTTGGTAGCGCTGATTTAAAAAAATACCTTGCCATTTTAGAAATGATTCCAAATTTGAATTTAAATATTAGTTATTATTTAAACGCCTCTTTGTTTATGGCAAACAAACATTTACGAGTACGTACGTATATACCCAAATAAATTATCGATTCTTTATCTCTACAATAAACAATCAAATTGCTATTAAAGCTTTATTTCTACGTTTGTTACAAAACCAAACCGACTTAAGTAGTTCTAGTAAACGGTCAAGATTATTTACTGCATTAAAAAACTCGTCTGTGTGAATGTAAAAACGTAATTTGTGTCGTCTCGTTCGCACCTGTTTCTAGCTCCATAGCGCTATCGCGCGTCTACGACGACACAAAGTGTCATTTTTTCATTTACATAATGTCGCCAACAAATGACGTAGCCATGGCTTTCATATTGTTTGAAATCTCAAATATTATAGTGTTACTCCGTAACTTCTCCGTAAATCTCTTCTAGGTAATTACGTTAATTCAGGACTAAGAAATATGCCTGCCTATAGATCATTTATGTCCTACTGATTTACACGTTGCTATGTCAAAAACAAAGAACTTAGCCACTCGTTAGGCTCTATTATAAGTTTCACAGTTCGTTAATAAAACTTAATACGCATATCACAGTCATGAAATTGAACTACTCTACGTGTTCACAATACTGAATAGTCGAGGGCGTGATACCGCCTATTGGTTAGAATATGTCACCGCACCCACGCGTCCTCGCCTGTGATTGGCTGAAAATGTCACCATGTCGCATAGCAGTGACATTCACGATTGGTCCGCACCACGCCCACCCCGTAGGTACGTGATCTAAATTTAAATTGGAGCGTTTGCTACTGGCTGCTTTTAAAGTCATAGATAATGTTTTTTTTTTAGTTTTAATCAGTTTAGATGCCAGCGTTATTAAAGTGAGCCATGCTTCTGTGAGTCTCTTTGTTGTTTTTCGTAGCTGTAGTTTCACTTATTTGTATTTTACTTGATTGTCTTTTTGTATTTTTGAGGTTAAGAGCATTGTGTTCTTCGTTTTGGGTTAGAGATTAAAATTATACGTAGGTACAAAACTAAATAACTTATTACTTACCTGTATAAGTATATTTTTTTGTTTGCCCAAGATTTATCAAAAGAGTCCAACAAAAATATTTTCTTCAGCTACGAACTAGTACAAAACCATCTACTTAGACCATGAACGCAAGCTATGAAACCGAAGATAGAACTAGTAAGTAGGTATCTACAAATCAGAAGCATTCACTAGGGCTAATTATAAGTTACAATTACATTACAAATTCAAAGTGTAACCTTTCTCAAAATTCCCCTAGTAAAATATGACCTTTCTAAATGAGAGATATTTTATTGGACATATTTTTAATAGGCGCCGTTTACGCATGCGCGGAAGTATTGATTGAGACGCTGGCCCGGACAGCAAGGTGACAAATGGGATGAAAAAGATTTTAAGCGTTGTCTGGTCTATGAATAAAGAGAGGTTAGTGTGACAGACCACAGAACAGATAAAAAATACAAGGTCCTAGAATCTGAATAGGTATATAAACGTAGGCGATGGTGACAAAAATACGTAGTTCTTTTTTTAAGCTTTTAAAATGAAATACTTAAGTCATTAAACATGTTTTTTTTGTAAGTAAAATTGGATAAGCTACACCTAAATTGGGCTTAAAATAATCAGCAAATAATAACTTTGATACAAAAAGTCGGTTTGTTCTTCTTTTACGTTAAAACGTTCGGCCAAGAACTAAAATTGTAGAGCCACAAAAAACACGTAACGTCAAAATTATTCAATAGCTATTTACGACAAGGTTCTATAGTAGCTCAACAATTTAAGTTGTTATTTGTACGACTTGACTTCATTTTTAACCGACGAAAAAAAAAGGAGGAGGTTCTCAAGTCGACGCGTATATTTTGTTTTTTTTTATGTATGATCACGCATAACTATTTACAGCGCGGTCCGATTTTAAAAATTCTTTTTTGGTTTGATAAAGTATACTTCCGAGGTGGTCCCATTGTCACCAAATCTGAATCTGATGAAGGGATCCGTGAGGAATTGAGGGAACTCTTCGAATATTAAATGCATACATATAGCGATTTTAGTATTTTTAGGAACAAATCTAGCATTTTCATTCAGAAAGTATCATTTGGTGAAGTGGAACTGATGATGAGGACCACAAATGGCTACTGTGGCTACTATGTATAATCACGCATAACTTTTTACTGAGTTGTCTGATTTCAATAATTCTTTTTTTATTGGATAGGGTATACTTTGAAATTACTCCCATTTAATTTGGAACTCCCCCCCCTCCGTCAATGGTAGAAATATAGGGATTGATAGTTGAACCCATGAATTTTTATCTGTGAACCGATTATGTTTAAACTTAGCACACATGTGTAATTCTAATGACACTACAACATGACGGAGACTTGATGTTGGTCTGATAACTGAGACGGAAGACAGATGAGGGAAATCTTCAACGGATTACAGCAGCTACCTCGTGATTTCTCTTATTCATGCATCTTAATGAGAACTTTATACCTAAGTTATGTATGATGCACGGATTATGACTACCATTGAGGGTCTGATGATGGGGTTTGATGATGGAGTTGGAAGGCTGTCGAGGGAAGCCCTTATTTGTTCGGAAATTAAGGTATAAGGGTATACTTTGAAATTGCTCCCATTTAATTTGGAACTCCCCCCCCCTCAGTCAATGGTAGAAATATAGGGATTTTTAGTTGACCCCATGAATTTTTATCTGTGTACCGATTATGTTCAAAGTAGCACACATATGTAATTCTAATGACACTACAACATGACGGAGACTTGATGTTGATCTGATAACTGAGACGGAAGACGGATGAGGGAACTCTTCAACGGATTACAGCAGCTACGTCGTGATTTCTCTTATTCATGCATCTTAATGAGAACTTTATACCTAACTTAAGTATGATGCACGGATGATGACTACCATCGAGGGTCTGATGATGGGGTTTGATGATGGAGTTGGAAGGCTGTCGAGGGAAGCCCTTATTTGTTTGGAAACTAAGGTTTTTAAATTATTAATCAGAGTGTAACAAACCTATTGCGACGTAATTGTGTGTAGTGTGTAAACCGCTCAGTTTCTGCATTTCTGCTAAAGCTCGTTCATCGTGTGGCTTTTGTAATACCTACCTTATTTCGCTCTAAGTCAGATAAAGCAATACCTTCAAGTAGTTTAACTATACTAAGTGCAACATAAACCTGCCCCTTGGCAAAAAGTTTCTTTCCGAGGTCGATTACAGCTTTATCAAGTGTTGTTCCCATGTTGTTGGTGTAGCTAACCCCATGTGCTTCTGTTTAGTCCACCAGAGTAAATCTCTTTAACCGAACAATTGTCCTCGCGTGTGATATCCATGGACTTGTTTCTCTAATAAGTCCATGGCGATTGTCTAAAACTCGATACTGGCGAAATACACCTTGTTAAAACAAGGAGTGAATGCCACTAATTAAGAAAAAAAAACACCATTGACGAGGCCCACAGGTATATGTTATAGGTGACCTCTAAGCATGACACTGGATTCGGTAACTAATTTTAGCTCAGACAAAAGACCGCCACAGTTGTTCACATCTTTTGGGACAACATTATCGGGAGGTTTCTTCCCATAGGTAACAACTTCACGAGACTCGTCTATCGAACGAATTGTATAGACACGGTTGTGTTTTGTAGCAAAATAATGAATAGTTAAAGTAATTAATCAAAGAATAAGTATCTATTAACAGAGAAAAAAAACTGAAAAGTGAAAAATAAAAACTTTTTAACAAAAAAATTAAACCTCCGAAAAAAGAAAACTGAAAAGCAAAAAATAAAACAGAGCCTTTTAAGTCTAACTAAGCTCCTACACTAATGTTAATACCTTAATAAATAATTTTGAGTCGGCGCCAAACAAACAAACAAGCATGGGGCAGGCACCGACTTCAAACCACTCAGGAGGTAGCACATACACACATACTTACATCATTTTACTTTACGAAATATTTAATTTGCTTGTTGTTTGTTTGGCGCCGACTCAAAATTATTTATTAAGGTATTAACATTAGTGTAGGAGCTTAGTTAGACTTAAAAGGCTCTGTTTTATTTTTTGCTTTTCAGTTTTCTTTTTTCGGAGGTTTAATTTTTTTGTTAAAAAGTTTTTATTGCACATTATAATCCTAGGAATTCGCTAGCAAAAATATCTTAGTCAGCATTTGGATCAAAAGGCTTTCCCTACACATTACTAGAGGCATTAGAAAGTGTCAGACATTTAATTTTTTGAGTGCGCTTTTGGATAATATATCTAAGTAGGTACAGGGTGCAGTCAAGAACTTTAATTCTTATGCCACTATGGAACCCTGTCATAATAACAGCATCAAACCACGTGAAATAAATTACGTCAAAATTAATGATTAATGTTATGCGACAGGGTTCCATACTGGCAAAATAAAATACCTAGGACATTATTCAAGTGTCCAACATTAGAGCTTACCATTCGGTACCTATCATTACCATAAGTAGGTATTGGGGTATATCTATGTAGGTAGGGTATTCAATTTGAATAATATAATATCTGTAATTATATTAAGTACTTAATTGAAATAATTAAATGTGTAGATATCTAGGTGCGAAAACATAACCTGACATTTAATTTCAGGGGAACTGTACCCTTAAGTAAAAAAATAACTTCTATTTCGCAACCTACGTTCTAATACATTTCTAAAAGTCTACCATAAGGTCTTTTTAACATCTTCCACAAAAAGCAAATTCGCTAAATTAACTTTCCCACCCTTTCCATAAACAGCAAGCGCTAACCCTAAATAGTGCACTCTTAACCAAAGTGATAATAAAACCCAAAAAACAAACTAACCCTACCGTAAAATAAAAACACGACACTAAAAAAGGGAATAAAAGTGTCCGGGAGTAAATGAAATGGAATGCAAATGAGAGGGACGGTGAAATGTGAAGGTATTCTGAGTGGATGAGGTTTATTTGATGGCCCATCGCTTTTGATAACCCTGGACCTTTGACTTAGCGACCGTTTTCGGGAACCTTGGGATATTTTACCCTTTTTCTCTGAAATAGGTTATTTGACAACATTGAAAATATACTACAAATTGTGGTCATCCTATTTGATAATAGCGTAAAACAACATTTTCACTATATTTTAAACTAAATTATGTATATTTTTTTGGAAATTACACGAAAAAAATTGAAATATTTTTGAAATTTTATCTGTGGCAGAAACGCTAATTGCTTTGTAGCTGTGGTTACTCGCTGGTGACGTCGAACGCAAGTAACCACAGATCATAAGGGCATCTCTTCAAATGATTTTTTATTGTTTACTTGCGTGTGACGTCACACTTGTCATATGGCCAGCGCCATGTTAGAAACAATTTAATGGATTTTTATTGATAAATGATTTTTTATTGTCAGTAGAATTTCACGGAAATATTAATGTAGTGTGCTTCTTATGTAATAAAAAAACATTTAAGAAGGATTTCTAAAATTAATCAATTAGCCTATTGCTAAAGCTGTAGAGTTGAAATTTAGAATAGGTAGATGTAATATTTAATAGTCTGCACAATCAATGCCTGTCATTAGAAAATTAATTAGAAATTGTTTATAACCGACTTGAAAAAAAGAGGTTCTTATTTCGTCGCGTTTGTATTTTTTGCACTAGTAGGTATAGGTGTTTAAGTTTAGCTTATAATTAGAATTAAATTAGGAATTTTATCTTTCCACTACTTGTTTCGTAAAATTACCTCCTTTATTGAGTCGAGTTATTTGAAAATATGTAGACTAAGCGATTGTTTTCAGAAGCATTCGTAAACTGTGTATTCAGATTTATTTCTGCTTAGGTTGCTTACTGCCGCACTCAGAGACGTCAATTAAATTTAATGCTTGATTAAAGTAGCTGCTGTCACTTTCTTTGATATAGCAATAGTCACGTCACTAAACAAGCATTAAATTTAATTGACGTCTCTGAGTGCGGCAGTAAGTTTTGAAGATTTTGACAAACTAATGACTCTTGTCTAAGCGGGTTGTCTAATGCATTCGGTAGGTACCTACCTACATTCAGCATTACAAACTCCTTAACACTTTAGACCAATATTGCTTTGACAAATTCTAGTAGCAATTCTAACATGACGTTAAAGCGACATGGCACTTAAGTATTACCGTACCCACATACGCAGAATAATCTGACGGCTCGCCAGAAATATTATGTGACAGTATAGCAATGCAGAAATCAGTTCACAAGTGAAATGTTCTGACATATGCTTAATACAGCACCGGCCATTAAATAGCTGAAGAGGAAAATCTAGCCTTAATTTAGACCTATCAAAACCTAGATCATACCTTCACGTTTCTGCCACTGCGCAGCGGGACGCGCAGGCGAACAGACAGACAGATTAAGAGCTAACTTTAACTAGATTTAGATTAGCCGTTTGAAAACTTCAATTAACGCAGTGAAATGTTATTAAGGAAACGTTCGCTGCCTAGTGTTTTAGTTTTAATTCTAAGCTGGTAAGAAGCTTGCAAGAAGTTAAATAACATTTTGTCACTTGTTTTTGTAACCTAGCTCCTAGTGCTCCTACTTACATTTGGTTGAACTCTCTGTAGGAAAATGATTAAAACTTACCCACAATATCTGCTAATATTCCGTGGTAAAAATCTAGGCATAGCCGAACTCAGCCTCTCAAACTCCCCAGAGCCAATCGGTCTCAATTGGGCAAACTTTCGCCCATTAGCGAACTGCCCAGCTCTCGGAGGTTTTGTTTGTTTTTGTTTAAAACTTATGGATTAATTGGAGTTCGTAGGTTTTGGACAGCCCTTGACAAAGCGTGGTCTTGTTGTGGTTTTAATTTGGGTTTTGAAAGGTTTTGAACGAAATAACCAGGGAGAGAGAAATATTTATTGAGCTGGATTCTGGAGAAATCATTAGCAGAATTATTTCGATTTTTGTGAGCGGCATATTTGAGGCTCTCTGCGGCCAGTAGCTAAAGAAAGCGTCCAAGTCTATATTATACTAGAGGACGCCCGCAACTTCGTAGAGTTAGTTTCCCGCTACTCCCCCCATTTCTTTCCGTTGGGGGTCGATTTTCGGAACATCCTTTCTTAGTGCTCACTTACATCATGAAAGGAACCCCTGTACCAAATGTCAAGTTTCTAGGTACAGTAGTTTCGGCTGTGCGTTGATATATAAGTCAGTCAGGTTTGCCTATTATATATATAGATGATGTAGACGTAGTTGTATATGATGTGAGATAGGTTTGTATCGCAATCAACGGCGGACTGTATTAACTCTCTGCACTCCCGTGGCCGCTCTCAACTCGTGATATTACCGTTTACGACGCAGTAAACGTCGGGTAAGCCACTCTGTCGATGAGTTTCTAACGTACGACGTGTACCTTCGACAAGGGCTTAATTAATAGTAAAACTTCGTACGCTTACTACCTTTTTCTTGGGAAGAGCTGTGGTCGTATAAGTAGTGAAATGAGAAGATTCGTTAGTCTGTGCCCTAATGCATTTGTCTGATTGCACAAAAATAAAAGCTAACTTTATACCTTAAAAGACATTGTCTGGGTAACGTTAGTTGTAAGACGGTAAGTACCTAGGTAAGTAAGAATTTTTTTTCATATTATATGTCTAATGGATAATGTACATGTCCCGTGTATTTCAATATTGGATCGGAAAATATGAAACTGTTTACTACTTAATCTATTGAACACACAAAAGCAAACATTACTTGCATTTTTTAAACTACCAACACTTAAAACAATTTCAAGCCTCATTACCAGCAAAGGCAAAGGAACGATCATTCAGCCGAAATGCGTGCAGATCCGTAAGTCACTGGCAACCGGGAAAGCGTCCATAAACAATGCCATTAGCAGCGAACGTTACGCGGCAGATTTTAAATTTGGAACGGGGCGCCATTCGTCATGTCGCCGCGCCCGCGACACCGCGGTGTTGCAGGCGCGAAGCGAGTTGATATTTTCGCGAAGTAACGCTAGTTAATATTATATCATTAACAATTTTAATATGCTTACTATGCTACTGCGTATACCTACGCAAAAAGTCAGTCTTAAAGCTATATAATGTTAAGAACTACAATTTTCCATCAAGTTGAAAATTGAACTTACATACAATGTTATGAGTTTGATAAAAAGATAAAGATATAAAACAACTACCTCGAGCTTGGAAGTAAGAATTTAAAATAGTACTTCAATAATCTAATTAACGTTGCCATGTTGGTATAGGTACCTAGTTTGTTTTTTTGAAAACCCAAAAGCCCTAATTTTCCACAAATACTTACATTGTCTCCTAATATATTTCATGACCACAAAATCCATCCATAAAATCGAAGCAAATATATAGAGTCGTTATTTCTAAGAGCCATTTGGCTTTTATTTTGAACTGAGGATTTTGTGGTTAGGTTTAGAGGCATAATGTCATCGAAACACAACAACGTCCAAGTAGACTGCGCCACTTTTAAAAATATTTAAGACACATTTTTATAAAATACAACAATGAAAATAAAACTTTGTCAAAAAACTTATTAAATATGACGTCATGACAAACCTTAACTATCAATACCTCTCGAACCCTCTAACTTTCTTGACTAATGACGTCATGTGTCCCGAGCAGCGCAGCGGTCGCGAACAGCGACAGCAAATGACTCGAATGAATTTAAAATTTGAACTTCGAACGCTAACGAGGGAGGCGGCAATATCGTGAGTTATTGCTTCGAGCGAAGCATAGACAATCATTGCGAACCTTTACACTGGCAACATTATTATTAAAACATACCTTTGAAATGGAACCATTTTCTTTATACAATGAGCTGTAAGAATTGTCTCTTAAGATTCATTGCGTTATCAAGGAGTCGATGGAATACGACGCGGTTTTATTTCAATTGTATTCATATAGCAGAATTTATTATTATTGGTGCGTACGTTAAAAAAAAGCACGTAGGAGCTCTATTCTACTTATTAAAAGCATACAGCTTTTGACAGTTATGCGTATTGTTTTTAACTCGGCGGCCATGTAGGTATTATCAAGTAAATAATAGCTGTCATGCTTTTGATATTACGATAACATGTCATAAGCAATATGGTTTTACCAAGTGGAATAGAGCCCCTGACCTAGGAAAATCAGGGTGTGAGGCTCAAACGACTAACCTAAGCCTGACCTATTCGCGCTTTAGGATCACATGGATGTCCGTATATTATGCTGCGTTGGTCTAGGCTCGTCTATCTACAGGGTGGGAACGAGTAACCCGCCAAATTTTAACCATCGATTCTAGAGCCTATTTGGAGTATATCATGTGAAATAACATGTAGTCCAATAACGCATAATTTCCGAGATTTTTATTATTTAAAAACAATTCCATAGTTAATTTAATTTGAACTCTGGCACCTTAACCTAAAGCGTTATTTATTATTTACTAAGAAAGATTCATGTTGTTATGCTTTATTGGACTTCATGTTATACCATATTATATACTCCAAATAGGCTCTTGAATCGATGGTTAAAATTTGGCGGGTTACTCGTTCCCACCCTGTAGTATCAAAGATTAGACATACATCAGAGTATAACAAACGATTGATATCATTTGCCTTTGTTGCATAAAATAATAAAGTAGGTAAAGTAGCCATAGGGAAGATGCATTCGACGAACGTTATCGGTATCGAAAACTATAGGATTGACGTAAACTGCCGGGCGGTCGCTTCAAGCGCTCATGTCAATTCCATACAATTTGGCAGTTTTCGAAAATCGTTTACGTGCGTCATGCATCTTGTCTAGGAATATAGAATATGGAAAGCGTCGGAACAATGTCCGCTTGGTTTACTCTGTGACATATTGCTGAGTGGTGTCAATTTCGACGTCACAGAATCACCCATGGCAACATTATCCTAAAATAGCATTTTTCTTTCCTTCTTTATTGTATTTTTAGTAATTACCGTGTTGCCATCCTTATTTTTATGATGTTTTCTCTGTTCTGTTTTTTGTGTTCGTCGAATAAATGTTTTTATTATTATTATTATTATTATTATTATTATTTTGTTTTGTTTAGTTGATTAAACTTTAAATTTTACTACTTATTGCTTTATTATTTAATGTTTAACGCTGGAATTGGAGTTAAATGAAGCATTGCTCAACGGTCAACTGAATAACTAATATCCTGCACAACAGAGCGTGTTTGTAAGTCTGTTAAAAATATTGCGACGCGGGTGGCGCAGAAGTCAGCTGTTAATGTAATAGGGTGCAACGAAGTAATTCTTACTTAATCTGTGACATAACTAAAATTGATCACAGATAATACCTACATAGATTCTGATAACAAAATCGCATCTGCCTTGCGTTGCATATCCTCCTATGTATAACTCCTGTCTATGATTTGAATTGTTAAGTCACTTTGACATAGTTCCATAAGGGCCCAGTAGCAAAGACGGTAGTCAGTTTGGTTGTAGAACTGAAATTAAAATGACCATCGCAAGTACTATTAAATCATACAGCATCGAAAAATGAAATGTGTTGGTCAGTTTATTTTTGAACTGCTGTTGTTGGGTTTTCAATACACAAAGACTGTAATTTACGTAAGTAACTACACTTGACAATGAAATATAAAAATATAGACAAAATTAAACAACAATACGTACCTGATGGAGGAGGAGGAGAATATGTGACACGCTCTTATACCTCTAGTAATAAAGACGTGTCAGATATTTTTGCGCCCAATGTTGATATGTTATTGCTGGTGACTGTACAAGACTACAAATTTGACAACCTTTTCTACGGAAAACCGTACCATTTTACAGCGAAATAGACTGTGAATTAACTTCTAGTGCAGTTCTAGAGCAAGAAGCACAATTTTGCTGTGTTCTTCTAACTTAAAAGTAGTAAGCCGGCTTCTGCAATTTTAATTGCTAGTCTAGACCTCGCTTAAATTTTTTAGTATCTAATAAGGGGCCAAATTACTTATTATGAACTCGTTTTTAAGACAAAAAGTAGACCAACACTCAAAAAGTAGGCACCAACAAAATTTATAACCGAGTAAAACGTAACAAATGTAAAATTAAAACAAGTCGATATATTTATTGAATGTTTTAAAATTGAAAGAAACTATAATAAGTAATATTTCGGTACAAACTTTATAAATATGCTTACTCTATTTCATCCATATCTTAAACTCATCACCATACTAATTTAGCGTCTGACTAATCACAAATCTAGGTTAGCATTGAACGTACAAACATATGACAAATAGTACAAACAAAAACATAACGCTTTTGTTTAAACTAACGCGTACTAATTGCGGTTCAGGAATTTATAGCCTACCAGAAACGATGACCCCTCGCCTTAAACCTATCTGAAGAAGGTCTTGTTATGACAAGGATCAAGATTGGTTGGCCGTTGTGTGACGCATTGACATTAGAACGCTAATGGCACTCATTGGCCGAGAATCAGTTTAGCGTCTGGCATTTGCCGAACACATTATGCCATGCGTCGTGAGCCGCCATGTTGGTAGTGTTGGCACGCGAACGTTCCAAATTTGATTAGTCGGGTAATTTGGCCGGAATTAACGGTGTTTCCAGTAGTTTCATTGTCTATGGTCATTCAGGCCTGAATAAAGGGCACCCTTTAAAAATATTCGCTTGCTTTCATGAAAGATAAAATTGTCAATTGCCAAACCTAAGTTAGTAGTTTAGTTGGTCTTAATTCTAACATCGGCAACCCAGTAGGTACCTACCTATAGCTGACAAAGAACTATTTCTCTAACTTTTATAATTTAAAAGTTCCTACTGTTTAAACACCGTACCAATCGGATAACATGAAGCCAGAGCCTCTTTTCAACTTGGTAAAACCATATTGCTTTTGACGTGATTTCGAATTGTATTTACCTCGGCCGCCATTACTGTCAAGTAAATAAGAGCCATCACATCGTTAACAATAAAGAAACACGTCATAAAGAATAAGGTTTTACCGTGTAGAATAGAATCTCGGGCATGTCAAGTAAGTAAATAAGAGCTATCAAAACGTTGACAATAAAGAAATAGGTCATGAACAATAAGGTTTTACTCTCAGTATAGGTAATTTACACGATACCCTATTTAGGGTAGGTAAAGCCATATTTTATTGTATTGTATTATTCTATTATACTGCTGCTAATCTGTTATGCCCACTCAAAACAAAATAATTACCAAGTGCAATTTAAAACACCAAACTCCAATTAAAACTAAATTAATAAAGCACAGCTTACAATCCTACAGACAGCTCTGTCGCTTGTCGGAAACGCTTGAGTAATGGATTTAATGCGTGTTCGACCTAATGTGTGCTGTCATCCACAACTAAAAGGTAGTATGAGCATATTGAGCATATGGACTTCGTACTCTTATACTGCCTTTTACTTTTGGACAGCATAACCTATGTATGTATGTAGGAAATATGATAGGTGTCTAATGTAATGACCGTGTCACGAAGTTTGTCATTACAGGCACAGCTTTTAACAGCTTGAGTGGTTGGTAAAATAAACGCTGATATAAGTCTTTAGCGTTTTTCGACGTGTTCCAATCATTTCAGAATAATGCAGAACTCGGAAGTGAATTTGACATGACTGATTATGCGGTTTACCCTTGTTTTATAGAAACTCAGTTCATATAACTTATCAGTTCGCAGAATTTTCATTTCATTATAACTATTTTCTGCTGAACCCGTGTTGATTTCAGTTTATCTTGTGATGGTTAACCTAACCTACGTGAATCATATTTAAGATAACCTGAAATCAACACGGGTTCAGCAGAAAATAGTTTTCTATGAAATGAAAATTCTGCAAAGTGATACGTTATATGAAACGAGTGTCTATAAAACAAGGGGCACCGCTGATATGCATCTTGGCTAGTCGTATCACAGGTCGCAGACGTCTATACACGTCGATTTTTACGATTACCATGTAATAAGGATACAAACAGTATTTTCAAATAAGTGATATGATGATAGTTTGAATATTTTAATAATGTAAATTGACTTGCTTAGGTATAACTTATAAACAACGGACAAAAAATACAGCAGCGGAAATTCAGCAAAGTGAACTTGCTGAAAATACAATTTAGCTGTGCAAATGGCATTTCGATCATATACTTGTGTCTTCCGCGAGAGAAGCAGCATCATTTGTATACATACAAACGTATCCAAAGCATTTTTGTATAGATAAGCGTGTACACGTTTTATAAAGAATCATAGGTCATTTCCAGCACTGGAAGTGAACATAGTTGTTTTTTTAGATTGCTTTATATTTCCACAGTACCAACACACAAAAAATAAGAAGTATCGGATTTGCTTTCTGTATTTATAACTAATTTCAGCTGGCGGTCCCGGGTTCAATTCTCGAAATGGACAAATACATAGTACAAGCCTAGAGCTTAGTTTGGGACTAGGTCAACTGGTGTGAGATATTCCCCTGATACATTTTTTATATTAATACGTGCGGGCCTTGTACGGTTGCATTTATCGTATGACAAAAGGTGGATAAAGCATCCGTCACTCTCGTACTTATATACGTGTCAGAAAGTGGCAGATGTTTTATCCACATTTTATCACGCGATAAACGAAGCCATTAGTAAGGCCGCTGATGCTGCAGAGGTCAGCACCTGAATGGATAAAAGCAGTCAGCCTTATAAACTTGAATTTGGTCTCGCTTTTTTATTTGCCATACCAAATATTTCCTTCTTCTTACTGATATTCCTGTAACACACGACATAAACAATATATTTATACTATACATATATCGTCGTGCGCATAACCGTCGCAATACCGCCGCCCGCGCACGTCGCTATCGGCCAATCGCGGGGCGGGAACAGCCGTTGCGGTTTTAAAAGGAACGTTCCTACGATTTATCTTTTGCAGTTAATGCGAGCTTGTCAACGTAATGGGATTTGGATCGGTTCACGTTAATATCGTTTTGTTTTAACCGTTACAGTTAAATATAGTTTGTGTTTTAAGTTGGTATTTAACTTTTTACAAAATATGTAAGGGTAGCCAATATTTCAAAGGTTTTTTAATAGGCTCTGAAACCCATGGAAATTTGCAATCTTTAGACTGCCAACCTGACTTTAACAGCTGTCGCAACCCCATGCCAAAACACAATAATGCGAGCACTGCAATAAAATGTTTACTTTGTACTGGATAATCGTGTTATTTGAAGATCTCATAATACTATTTCTTTGGTTTAAGTGTAAGTTTTTCATGCATTCCAATTTTAACTGGTGTATAAATATAAAGAGTAATTTTCTTCACAGAGCATTAATACAATTGTAATTGTTGTTGCAATAAGTTTTGAATTTGATCCCGCAAAATAGAATACTTTTTATAAATATTGTCGATATCTAAATAAATGCTAAAAATAAGTAAGGCTTGTTAATTATTAATTACATAGCCTAAACCGAATCATAACTAAAACAAGTCTGCTAAACCCACGGAATAGAAAAAACAGTGGAAGTGGCATGAGCTTCGCTTAGTATCAGACCTGTTGTCGCCAATACTTAAACTATCATAAAAACAACACGCCACCACCATGGAAAATATTTTTGGTGCGGCTATCGTTTTTACACTCCAAAATAGCACAATAAGACATGCTTCTGGATTTATTTTAGAAATATCGAAATATCGAAATAAGCGATCGCGGCAAAAGTATGGTAGGTTATGCGGAACTCCGCATAACTATGCCAGACGTTACACGCCCACTTGACACTTCTACTGTTTTTTCTGTTCTGTGGCTAAACCACCCGGGGCTTCCAAATAAGCTATCGACATACGATTTGGCTTATGTCATACCGTGTCATAGCAATGTAATTAAAATGGAAATGCCCTTGACATTCAGCGTGATTGACGATTGATTGATGGCAGACTGTCAGTTACTGGTGGGATCATTAGCTGACGAAGGCTTTAGCCTGTTTTGGCGACAGTACAATTTAATGACGTACTCTGTTAATATGAGTTGATAAATACGTTCCGTTGTATGTTGTGCTAGCTTTTGCTTTCGGCCGTGTCCGCTTAGTTGTTTATCATTATATTACAATACAATAACTACAATACAATATAAAACACTTTATTGTACACCAAACAAAAACATTAGGTACAAGAAACAGCACAATTAAAAATAATACAGGCGGTCTTATCGCTGATTAGCGATCTGTAGGACTTTGTTTGTCACTGGACTATCAACTGTCTCTCTGTTTTAAAAGTGATTACGGTCATTTAAAAAGCAAATAGTTTTTGGAAAAAAAAATGTGGCCAATTATACTTCAAACAGCGCGCTCTCATTTTTTCCAACCAATTTTTAATAGTAACATAGGTACCTTAACTTCTGAAAAAATCATTTCCTACTACACACAGTAGAGCAAGAAACACTTAGTGTAACTGACCACGAAAAGTACCATCAAATGCTTGAAAAACAGTAAAAGTCAAAACATTCACGTTTACTGATTGAAGATTACTGTTTAATTTATCTACATATAAAAATGAACCCCTATTTCTCATAGTTACGCTATAACTTGAGAACACCTGAACCAATTTGGCTGATTTCTTTTTTGTTGTGTTCGTCATCGGCAGGACAAGGTTTGTATGAAAGAAAATAATTGAAAAATCCACCGGGAAAGTCAGAAATTTGCAGCGGGGCGAAGCCGCTTGCGGGTCGCTAGTTTACAATAATTTCAATGCACATTTCAATTTACTGGCAAGACAGTAAAATAAGGCCGTAAGCTTTAGCTGTTTTTAAACCAGTAGATAACACCGTTTCGAACTTTTTTTTTTTTTTAAACGAATTGGAATCTGTCAATTTGTGCTCGTCAGCCAACTAAGTACTCTTAAGTCAAGAACCTACTTCTGAGAAAAAATAAACATTGACCATGAGTAAGACGTCAAATAGTCGTACCTTTCGTAAGCCATCATTACAAAATGATCATCATTAATCATCAATGTCACTAACACTGGCTATAATTTCACATGACATTGATCAAAAATATCTCGATCTATATATCTATGTCAGACGTTATTAAAAAAACGGTATGAATTAGAGATAGTCGTATTATTATCGGGCAAGGCAAACGTCGCTGTTTTTGATGTAATATATCTAATTAAATGGGTGATTTATGATGGGTAAAATAGAGGCAATTATAGGGGGGGTATTAAGTCCCGTTAGGCAGGGGTCGTTAGGAGGCTGGCTACAAATTATACAGATGTGGTAGCTCTCACTTTTGGTTTCTTTGAATTTTGGAGTTAGTTACTTAAAAAATATTTATCAATTAACTTGACGATACCTGATGCGTTAAAATATTATTTAATCCTAGAATTCTTCCCGTTAAATCTCGTTTACACGAGTAGAGTAAATGGCACAGTATCACAGTAGAGTAGTTTAGTAAAATGTAAACAGCATAGGTAAAGTAGAGTACCTAATTATGGAGTAGGTAGAGTAGCTATCACCGGGGGCATGTTACTTTACCACTTACGTTTTCCCACTGCGTCCAGCTTACTCTACCGGTGTTGACGTCATAGATTACTCTACTAACAAATAAAAAAATTACGTATTGATATTTACTCGTAATTTTTTACTTATGCGTGATTTTAGGCTTGTGCGTGCGCAACGTGCGCCGCAGTGGCGCCTAAATTCCATTTTGATAATTTTTACCCGAGTTCCATGTTTAATTTCCGCTTCCTGGAATTATGCTTGCTAAGGTTCCAACGTTAAAATTCCAAGCGGAACTCTACTTTGAAGGCTTTTTATATCGCAATTTTATCAGAACTGGTCTAGTTAAGTAATTAAGTGGCCATCCCTCGTGGCATATGGCGCCGTGCTCTAACCAATAATTTTGCAATTAGGAAAAAACAGACCAACGCGTGCCAACCTTTTCGATAAATATCTTATAGAACAGATCATAAAAAGCCGGGATCTTATTTTTTTGTTTTCAAATATTATTTATTTGACTACAGCTGAAATTACGTTTGTTCTTTATGTTAAAACTTTAAGGCTCGGATATTTTCGATTTATTTTGAGTGCAAGTTTATGAACATTCTCAAAAGTTTGAAAATCTTCTCTGGCAATTACTGAGAATATTCTCGGCAATATTTGAGAGCATTGAGAATGTTTTGGATATTACTGAAAATGTCTCATGAATAACTTTAAAAAATTGGAGAAGTTTCTACACTAAGCAGGTAAGAAGTCAATCCGGACTCAATGCAAAACCATAGGCATAGTTTCTGAATAATTAACATGTCGGCAGCAGTAAAACAATGCTGGCATTACCATTCCTTCACACGCCACAATAAGCTAAACATTTTTTTACTGCTCTCAACATTATAATTAGGTATGCATAAAATTCATGATTGCCTTCTTATCGTCGTAGTACTATAGTTGGTATGTTATATGCTGTCTCTCAATGTCATATCTATATATGTATATAAAAGGCAAACCTGACTTACTGACTTATACATCAACGCACAGCCGAAACTACTGTACCTACCTAGAAACTTGAAATTTGGTACAGGGGCTCCTTTCATGATGTAAGTGAGCACTAAGAAAGGATTTTCCGAAAATCGACCCCCAACGGGAAATGGCAACGGGAAGACGAAGTCGCGGGCGTCCTCTATCTAAATATATAAAAGAAGAACCTAACTGACTGACATATTAACATCCCAAACCGCTGGGTCTAGAGATTCCAAATTTGATATGTAGGTTCCTTATAAGGTCTAGAGATTTTTTGAAAATCGACTCCCAACGGAAACAAATAGGGGTAGTACCGGGAAACTAATTCTACGCGTACGAAGTCGCGGGCGTCCTCTAGTTACCTATATTCATCACCTAGGATTAAACCGATTTTAAAATGCAGAATTTTGTAAATATAAATGGGAAATTTTATAAATCTAATTGAATATTATTTTCTTGCGATGTGCGCTATGCCTATTAACGTTTCAGCCCAGCGATTAAAACCCAATGAAATAGAAATTTTCTGCTGCCAAGTGGTACTCACTTTGCGACCTTTATACCTACAACAAAATAAAGTGAAATAAAGACTGGCATAGCGCACGTCACGGGTTCGTATTGTCGTAAGGTTCCGTAGCATAACCTCGTAAGGCCCACCACACTACAAACAGGGAGTTTTTTGTAAGTGGGACTTTGAACGTACCATCAAGGCAATTAGGTTAGGTTCAAAAATTACGTTTGTTAGATAAAGCCGGCGGCCTAACATTTCAAAAACAATATGGTTTTTACCACCTAGAATAGATGCCCTGTTTTGCATTCTCTGCGCGTAAAATCGCTATGGTAAGTACAATTGCAATGGTTTTTTCATTTGATTACGGAACACTAAAAGTTCTATAAATATTTATTAGGTGGACTATACGCGACGTTATCCTGTATTGTAAAAAAAAACCGTGTAATAAACATGACAATGGTTTTTATTCGATCGCAGAATTAATGCGCTGGCGCCTCCGGTGATTTTTTTGTTCGCTGACATTTATATCTAAATCACTTGAGCCTTGCGCTTGCGCATGTAGGCAAGCATGGACTATTATGGTACTTACATTCACAAACACACAAGCAGCGGTTTCATTGCCATCTCTGAAAATGTTGCAAACGTTCCGCACATTTTGTATGATATCAGGGATAAGGAAGGATCGTAAGTTCCATTTTTGGTATCCAGTATTTCGATTTTTGAAGTTAACCTCCTGCGGCCCACGTCAAATTTCATTAGTTAGAAAAAGAATCTTGAATCAGTCAACTAAAGTCAAAAGTCACTTTGATTAATGTCCTAAATTTAGGACATTGGGCCGCAGGAGGTAAAGAGTAATTTATTTTTTCCAAAATTTGTAATCGTATTGTATTTTTTTGTTTTGATTAGGAATTAATGGTTTTGGAAATTTAAAACACCCTTAAACATTGAACAACAAGCGGACTCTATCAATAACGATTTAGTTTTACTCGCCCTACCACAAAACTAGAAAAATGCATACGCTTGTGATTACAGATTTCAATACATCACAAAAAACTGTTTTTTTTTATGTCTCACGAAAATATATCACAAAACATCGGACGCCAAATAATGAGTATTATTGAAAGCATATTCAGTTCATCAAGACATCATTATCAAGCGTACAAAGGCAATTTATTCGCTTGGTATAATGTAAAAAATGCGCCCGCGGCGCTTTATCGTATGGTAACATTCTTGCACTACCCGCATAAACGAAAAAAACGTCAGGCGGCTCAGTCGCCCTGCGGCGGTGGCGCGCGCGAACGTCCCGTGTCGCGAATACTCACGACCTCGCATTGTTTAATATTTACGGTGGTTATTGTCATAACGAAAGCAAAATGTGATTTAATTTTAGTAGTGCAGTGAGCGGTAAAAAATATACCCCTCGACTTAAGCCGGTTTTACCGGCTCGGTCCTTCTTGTTAAGTTTGCCTGTGGTGACTCGCGGCGTGTACAGTCGAGGCACGCGCACATGCAAGCCGCGCTATATTACCTTAGTTTGAAGACGAACTACTGTTTATAAATATTTTGAAGGTGGGTTTCTAAACCCGTTTGGTCTACCAAATAAGCGAATGCTCTAGAACATGTTTTGTCTTTATTTTTACAAAGAAAACGTAAGATATAATGCATAGAATTCTGGTTCGTTCGCTTGGTCTAAATCGGGCGTTAGAACATCGATGACGTTCAATCGAAAAACGCCAACGATTTTTTTTCAGGCACGGTGAAGTCAAACATGCACACAGGCCACCTGATGGTAAGGAGTTGTCAGCGGTCCCCTTACCGGAACACAGCAATGCGAACACTGCTGATTGGCAGTTGGTTAAAGGATAAGAATGGTGGAAACGAATCAGACATTTCTACTGCGACTAAATATTATAATAGTCACAATTATGATCAAAATTCATCAATCAATAAATGGGCCGAGATTCTAGATAGGCGGTAAAAACCGTATTGTTTTTGACCGTATTGTCAACGTTTTAATAGCCCTTATTTACGACAGTAAAGGCGACCGAATTAAAAAAAATAACATAATAGGCCAAAGACGATGTGGTTTTTACCGCCAAGAATAGAGGCCCAGAAAGACATCACCCCATATTACACGTTGGTAATATGGGGTGATCTCTTTTAATAAGCCAACTATCACAAAACAAATAAACGTCTGGTTTCTTACCAAAATAAATAATATTTTTAAATCCAGAATTTTCCAGTCTTTCTCCCACCGTTCCTTACCGTCGTGTATTTACGCAGCGATTAAGCGGAAAATCATTGCAAATTACTCGTCAGCGACCGATGGCCGGTAATGATCGCGTTCCCACGCTCCGACGCCTAATGTGTGCGCACACGCATATTCAAATTCAACAAGCCACATTAGACCGAAGTTTAACATGTTAAGGTTGAAATTAGAATGGCGGTTTTATCTGTAACAGATGAGGAGCTTTTTTGCCAGAACCAATCTTATAACTAAGTGTATATTGTTGGAAATTGAATGGCGCTTCTATCTGTATCAGGTAGAAAGGTTTAAATGTAAATGAGACTGTGTTGCGATGGAGATAAAGTTGTTTTCTTCATAGTTACAGAGATTGGTTGTTTTTTGTGTTGTGGGGGTTGTTGAGGGGGTTATTTATAGTAGCTTAAATAGGTGATGTAATGCCAAGGACTGATAAAATCAGAATAAATCGATGGTCCAGTGCTTGAACAGCCTGCCGATATGCTGAGGGTCAAAGGTTCAGATACCTTACGAGAAGGATAAATGGGAAATATGTGAATTAATTTAGTACTAGTAGTTGGAGACAAACTTTGCCTTTTACGTTTTAAAAAGTTCTGTCAAATTATTATATTATTTTGACATAACATTTTGATGTGACGTTTTTAAATTAGCTTTTTTCTCGTTTATTTATTTTTATATATTATTGTGTTGAAATAACAACATTTAAAATCAATTTAAATGAGTAGTCTATTGTAGCGCGGTGATTATAAAAATCTACCTACACTATTTCTAAATCATCCTGTATACTTACTCGGGAAATTCGTTAGCGCAATACCCCATTACCCTACCTGAGACTAGGAGCGCAAAGATAGTTGACTTCTACCTTCTCCAGGATGACAATTGTGTCGCTGTTGGTACGAAAAACTGTGATCCATCTTGTTTAAACCTTACCTACTTATGCACGAAATTTTTTTTCACCAATAAGACATGCAGACAATCGGTCAAGGCACCTGTTCGGCAATCACGAGACAAGACAATGCGTTCTGGAAGTAACCCCTTAACTTCGCACTAAATTGCTCTGCGATTACGTGTCTGATATCGCCATTGGAATTGCTGACTTTTTTGTTTTATTTTTTGAGAAGAAATTGACTAAAAATTCACAAAAACAAGAAGAAAATTGTTATGATTAATGAATCTTATGTTATTTGCCCGCTCGTATGCCTAAAGTTGTACAATTTGTTTTAGGTATACTAAACGTTTATTACGCTTTTCGAACGTAGTTAAATGAAATTACCTATGCTAAACCCAGTGCGGTTATCAATGTCTAGTTCCCATAGCTTACTTCGGGACTAGGTCAATTTGTATGAGATTGACCACTGTTTTTTTTTATATTTAAGCTTTACCAACCTTCAAGTATTTCAATTGCCGATGGCATTAGTTTTCCGTTGAAACAGTGTAATCGCTATCTAAATTCGTAATGGCGCCTGCACTGGAACTGTTCGCGTGACCTGACGCCCGCTAAACGCAGCTCCGAAAACGTAACAGCCTGTATACGCTGATTAGATACAGCCTGCTGTACATTGCTGCTGTGTTATTACAGGGTTATTCTTTTAACCTTTTTAAGGATATATCCACACCGTTCAACGCCAACGACGGTTTTTCGCCATGTTTGCCAGCGCAAAATAGACCTGAGTGTCTATGAGGTAAGGTTTTGGGTTTGACCAGCATGGTCACAGTCGGTTTAGGCGCATTCCACTAAGCTAAAAGGTAGAAAATATCTCAAATACAATAGCTAAAGTAGTTTCAATTCCTCCCATTTGTAATGAGGTTACACATACTACGTTTTCTACAGTACTTACTACTACAGATTTTTCTCAGGAGATGCAGCTATTTAGTCAAGTAGGGTAGTCACTCCAGTAACCAACCTTCAGGTTAAAATTGACTAAGCAATGTACTTCTTCCCAAACAAATCTCATTTCCCAATCGCTTGGGAAAGACGTTCCACCGGGGAGCTAATTGTCCCCCAATGCCCCCCCTTTGTAAACAGCCGCCAGGCAATTTGCGTATCGGCTCTTACAGCGATTACTCGAGAATAACCACGTAACTACCACTTATTAACCAATTTAAAAACAACTTTAAACTGAAGGTAAAAAGTTGAAAATCAATATGGTAGCTGCGTATCGACTCTTGCACAGACACTTGAAATTTATGTCGTAACGGACAAAAAATGACATCCGAATACCAGCCTTAAGTCAAAGATTATGCGGATGAAAATTGAGTGGTAATAGCGTAGTAAATGCTCGCAATACTAATTGCTAGGTAGGTACAGTACGCGAAAACAGCTGAATGAGTGAGAATTGAGATGAACCAGGGCCTCTATTCTATTGGGTAAAACCGTATGCTTTTGACATGTTATCATATTGTCAACGTTACGATAGCTTTTACTTACTTGGCGGTAAAGAAATAATAAGAATAAGATTTTGTATTTCAAGCAAAAAGGCCCATAAATGCATATCCTTATAGATTAACATAACAATATCAAACTCAAAATTAGCAACGAGGTGACAGAACAGCTTGACCTGTTTTGCCAAAATTGGCAACACGGTCGCTGCTGGTTTCCTCATATTCAATGTGAGTGCTCTATAGCTGCTGGAATAGGTTGCCCTGAAACCGCCGAGCGGCTGACAATACGATACTGAAACAATACGATAGCATGTCGTCGGCCTAAAATGTTTAACCTGCTAAATCCATTTTTAGGATTTAGCAGGTTTGCATTCTAAATAGATGAAATAAAGTGCAAACCTGCTAAATCCTAAAAATGGATTTAGCAGGTTAACATTTTAGGCCGACGATGTCAAAAGCAAACTGGTTTTGCGCAGCACAATAGAGACTTTTGGTTCTTGTGTAACTAACTTCGTTAAAAGTTTCTTATATTTTGATTACACGCTTGAATTAAACATCATTAGTATGTAAGTTTGTTCGTTAGTACAGTGTAAAAGGTCTTATAAAGTATTTTGGGTAAGGTTAAATCGGTTAAACTTTCATAAGCGGTTCGCTGCAAATGCTATGTGGTCGTGTAAAAAATTACAGAAATATTACTTGAACACAATGTAATTAGGTTTAAAAATAACATCATTATTATTTGCACAATGTCTGTTTATAAAGCCTCTAGTATTTTAACAACTCTTTTACTCGTAAAAATAAAGTATGTTGCGCATTTTTAATATTTAGTTATTGATTGCAAACCTAAATAATTATTCGGATTCCGTACCTTAACGGTGTTAGCGGGACCCTTTTCCAAGCCTTGGCTATCCCTCTGTCTGTCTGTCTGTTAGCAGCCTGTATCTCATGAACCGTAATATAGGTAAGGCATGTCAATCCCACACATTTTGATAATGATACCGTTCTCGCAATGTATCTTGTCTAGGGGTGTTATTAACTTAAACAACTCTTCTTAACTCGACGACGAAGTTTATTTACCAGATAAAGGTACGCCCACACCAATGCTTAAAAAACGGTGACGGTACGGAATCGCAGTGACGCATCGCATGCGTACCGTTTTTGACGCACGCTCCCCACACCGCTACTTAAAAAACTGTGTCGTTGCGTAAACAAAAGACGGGGTCATAGTAACACCATGGCGCCGTTTTTGACGCACCGTAATACACGCACCGTTACGCAGCGGTGTGGAGGGCATGCGATAAAAACGGTACGGATACGATGCGTGCCAGCGCACGTGCATGGCTCTATCGACGAAACCTTGGCGAATAGAAAAGCGAGCTAAGTATATAAAAGAACCACCTAATAGTTGTCCTAGACAAGATACTTTCTGCGAATGTTATCGTTATAGAAAAAGTATAGGATTTGACGTAAGCTGCCGGGCAGTCGCATCAAGCGCTTATGTTACTATATACATTTCGGAAGTTATCGAAAATCGTTTACGTTAGCGATATGCATCTTGTCTAGGGCTCCAGATGTTTCAGAAAATTGCCTACAATTAAATGTACACCTTGGATTTAAATTTTACCCAAATCAAGTTACCTACCACAATCATAACTCCTGTATCTTTCGTAGTAAAACTACAAATTAACGTCAACACAAAGCGACTACTCTATCTACCTAATGAAGCATGAACTGCGTCCAAAATAGCGTAAAATTTGTCTATTTTTTCAACTCCCGCGCATGAGTTCCTTTAGCGCCAGTCCTAAATCCCTACAAAGACAACTATGCTCGTGCAAAAAAGCGACAAAGGTCTTATCACCTTAGACATAAAGTTCTGTTTGATGAGAAACATTTTTTGTACAAATGTAGATGTAACGTGGTGGTCCGTCTTGGTCCATTCGGGTGGTCCTCTCGTCATATCTTGTCATATTTCCCATTGTAACTATTCATTATTGTTCAATGAATATTGCCAAATAATTGCATTACAATAGTGAATAATTGCAACGAAAGTGGATTGACATTTAATATTTTGGTCGAGGCCTTTTGCCTATTGTTGGGCATTGTCGGCGTTTTGTTAAGAATAATCTAGTTATATGGCTGGAGGCAAATATTTTGCGGGTGTACAAAGAATTTGGTCTGGAAACTATTGTGTACATTATTGGAATCTGATAATGATCAATAAATACCAAGAGAGTTTCATGACCGAGTATTATTTTTGATGACGCATTTAGCATAGTTTTTAATAGTGACCTTGCCTATGAGCGAAGCGGTCCCGGATGCAATTCCCGTTTATGGACAATCTGTGTGATGAGCGCGAGTATTCAAACAAAGTTACCGGTTCCGGTTTCGATCCCCAGTATCGGCCACTATTTGTGTGATAAGCACGAGTATTTTGTTTCTGAGTCCTTGATGTTTTCTACATACCCATGACTCATAAGCCTAAGGTTAGTGTGGGACTAAGTCACTTGATAAAATAATGTATTCGTTTATTTACATATCAAATACCAGAATTCGGATCAGTAGTCCCCTAGACCAGATGCATTCGGCGAACGTTGTCGAAAATCTACAGGATTGACACGAGCGCTTACGTGAATATCGTACATTTCATAGTTTTCGTTACGTCAGTGTTAAGCATCTTATCTCAGGCCCCAGGCGCTCTAGCCAAGATGCAAAGCCTAACGTTTTTCTTTTCTATCACTCAAAATGTATGGGATGACATTCTCGTGCGTTACGATAAGCTGTCATCCGCGAGCGACAGAAAAGAAAAACGTTAGTAGCTTTTGCATCTTCCCAGCTCAAATAAATATATCTTTGCAGCGTTTACACTTATTTATCCTCGGTATAAAACACAATAACAATGTACCGTGGTCTAAGAGGCGAGACAACCGCTACCAATCCGCCATTACACCAGCCATCCGTGCCAACATCTCGACGACTATTAAAACCGAACACCACGTTACTCTGTTGTTCTGTGGGGCAAGGGATAGGAGGAAAGCGATTTGGAAGACAGGTAGCATATTTAGCAGCAGGTAAGCAGCGGCCATCTTGTTTGACGTCATCAAGAAGACAGTGGGCGGAAGCATGCACCTTGCGGCCCAACCAACGGTATACGGCACAGATTGGCATAACTAAATCTGTGGTCACGATCCTCAGTAGTGAAGACCAAGATAGAAAAAGAAAGGGCAATGATTCTCTTAAATAACTAGCTCTCGAACTCGACGGACCCACCGGACCGGCTAGTTGAAGTTGGCCCGTCAGAGCGTAAAAACCACATTTGGGCGTGCGTTCTCAGTTTACGCACTTTTCCATTATCATCTTATCCCTGAGGGTTGACAAGACATTAAGCAACTGCATTGGCTTTAGGGCCGGTTTAGCACTAGGTGTCCTGTCTGTTAGTCTTCCTCAATGCTTTACAAACATGTCCGATTAATAAAGGTTATATAGGCAAAAGGGCAACCAAATGAAAATGCGTTATCCCTGTTGCAACTTCTACAAAACAATATCGAAAATGTTCTAATTTTACATCAACATCCCTGGGACTCTATTCGTCTCCGTAAAACCATATTGCTTTTGACATGCTCTCGTATTGTCAACGTTCCGATAGCTCTTATTTACTTGACAATTAAAGACAATATTATGTAACATGTCAAGAGAATAATTATGGTTTTACCGAGTAGGTAGTAGCGACCAGTATCGTGTTCCACTTTTTTTCCTTTTCTGTCAGTTTGGTCAACATAGACGAATAACACCCGTATTCACAAACGTTACTATGAGGTCTCACAGTGCTCAACGAACGCACAGGGTGGTTCAAATCGTGTCATAAACAAAAGGTCGGTCAAAAAGGACCAATCACAAAGCTGTATTGAACGCAGTGCGTTTACTCAGTGAAGGATCCCTTAAGTATTGTTTGTGAAAACGGGCGTTATACTGTCCAAGAATTTTGTAGCGCTGTCAGGGTCTCTACCAATAAAACGACTTTCTTCTTTTTCTTCATCTTTAACTGTTCAATAAATCCATTATTTAATAATGGAAATACTTAGGGTCCGAGAATTTTATATGTAGATGATAGCTACACATAAAATTCTCGGATCCAAAGTATTTCCATTTCATATTAGACGTGATGTGAAAACGCTTTTAGGCATGTGTTACATAACCGCTCTATCTTCGCTTGTAACTCGCACCGCCGCCCCGCCAGTATCACCGTAGCGATCGCGCTTTGGCAAATGATGTTAATTTTCGAGTTTTACAGCGAACCAAGCAATGTGTTATCGTGCAGCATCGCTCACGAGCGTACTATCGCTCGGACTGCGCTTAGGCTGGAGAGACAGTGAGAGATTTGTTAGGCTATAGGGCCTAGAATCTAGGCGTTAAAAACCATATTGTCTTTGAGCTGAGTCAAGATTCTAGGCGGAAAAAACTATAATTATTGACCTGTTATTGTTGTCAACGTTTTGATAGCTCTTATTTATTTGACAATAATGGCGGCAGAGTTAAAAATAATAAGCTGCTAAGAGCTAACTGCCGCACTCAGAGACGTCAATTAAATTTAATGCTTGTTTAGTGACGCGTTGTCTTATTCTTTTGCTATAAGCAAAGAATGTGACAACAGCAACTTTAATCAAGCATTGAATTTAATTAGTGCGGCAGTAAGACTACAAAAACCAACGCATCTAGGTATGAATTAAAAAAAATATGATTTGCAGTCAAAATCAAAATAAATAAATTAATTTGTACTAATAATAAAACAGATAAAATAACTGCACCCTACGCAGAAATACCACACTTTCAAATCATACACGCTTGAAAAGAGATAAAGTTACAAGTATCTAGGTAGGTATCTAAGTAGTATTTTATTTCGTTTAACGTAAATAGCTCACGGAAGCTATGATTACTTTGTATTATAATATCGACGAATTAATTATAAAACGAGAGTTATTTTTCATGATATAAAGTAATCTACATTTCTCTCAAACCATAAATCTATTTCGAAGTTAGGAGTGACACTCTATCCCTAACAGCCGCACTCCGTCAGTTAGTGACGATTTTTCATACACAAGTTTGAAAAAGGAACAAGTCTGAATAATACCAACTTTTGAATTTAGAACATGAGAGCCGTTTCTACAATACCGTGTTTTGTTCGATAACTAAGGCGAGGTGCACACCGGTCCTTACGACACAATCGCGCCGACTACCGACACGCAGCCGGCCGAATTACGACCGCGATACCATCGCGACGACAAATCGCACGACTGTGCGCTAACACGCCACGCGATCGCGATCTTTAGCGCTATTAGAAATTAGCGATTTTTCTAAAAGTAATTCGTCTTTCCCGTGGGAATTGCTCGGTTATACTTTTTTCCTAAAAAAAAAACAATATTCAAAATATTTATTCAGTAATTGGCAACTTATGAAAATTTTAAAACAAGTAGGTACCTATTTAATAACCATATCAAAACTAAAATAAATGAGGATGTCCTTTCCTTACCGGTCTAGAACATAGTTTTAACTTTCCAATTATGTTAATTAGTTTAGGAGTTATTAAGGTTTAGACGTTATGAGGTTAGGATAAAAAAAAACACAAAATTAAATTAATAATTGGCCATATTTTTTTATAAATTTGGTCTATTTAAACCTAAGATATCCGAGGCACTCAGGATATCTTGATCTCCGCCGTTTATTGCCATTATTAACACTGGCATAAGATGCCATAATATCTAGGTACGTCAAGTTCCGGGACACCCTGTATTACTAACCAATATATTCCGTTTTTTAATGGCATATAGAAGGCAAACGAGCACAAATGCCACCTGATGGTAAGTGTGACCTGAGGGCTTATTGTCTAACGCACTCACAATCACGATCGTTATCATTTTGAAAATCGAAGGCATGTCTGCATACAAAATGAAAACAATTGCTCCACTTTAAAGTCGGTTGCGATTGCGAGTGCGTTAGACAATAAGCCCTCTGATCCACGTTGACATTTCGTCCCTTACTTTCTCATCCTCTTATCGGATCTAATATTTTGATAGGAAAGCAGTCTTTATAAATCGTGGAAAATGAGTGTTTTTTCTATCTAACTATTCGATCAGATAAGAGATTGAGAAAGTAGAGACGATTTGCGATCACAAATCTGATACGTTGGCAACCCTGAGGACAACACTAAATGCCTCTCTGCCAGTCATTTAACCGTTTGTCTCCACATCGGAATAAAACAATGCGAACAATGCTACTTGGCGGTAAGTTTAATATTGCAGTAGCAATCCCCACCACCCCGCTATCCCGCACTTTTTCCTGCATTTGTCGCACTTTACCCGACATGTGGACGAGTTCCCAAGATGAACAGTATCTGCATCGATGTCCTTCGAACGCGAACATTCGTAATACCACAGACTATGCTACTAATAGTCACAACCTAAGGAAGATAACCCACAGCGACATTAATAAGTCGTGTAGCGCAGCAATTACTTCCACATTACATTCCTATTGTATCGGTTTACTGGTAGTTGTCGTGCGACCGCGGGCAGCTCGCACCCTGCTCGCTTGCAGCTTGCAGGGCCATTCTAAATGTTCTCTGCAAATTTTCCATAAATATTTTGTAAATAATTATATTTTCCTAAAAAACTGGCCAGGCGTTGCTACAGTTGAAATAAATGTTCAGAGGTTCCGTTCATATTGCTTTTGACATGTCATCGTATTGTTTTTAACTCGGCCGCCATTACTGCCAAGTTAATGAGAGTTATCTTAACGCTGACAATACGATGACATGTCGAAAGCAATATGGTTTTACCCTGTAGAATAGAGCCCCAGTTTAGTGAAAAACAAGCAGAAGTTACATGACAACCTTTATTATTATTTTGTATATGTAATTAAATAAAAACAGCAAAACAATACCTATTGATAAGTTAAAAGCAGCTTTGATTCAATTTACGATAATTGTGAGCGCGTGCTTACGATTATATCCGTCAAGATCCATTTTACTTTACTTATATTCATGTAGAGTATATCCTTGCATTTTTTCTTGTAGGTACAATAACGGTATCCTGAAAAAGGTCTTTTCACAAAGCAGAAAGAAGCTTATTACCATTTTAACCATTGCTAAAATTTGTTAAAAACGCAAGAAAAATTTTTGCATTTTAAAGCAAAGATACCAAAGTGATCAGAATATATATAATTATCTTTAACGCATTCACTGCCAGGGGGCGTGGCCTAGGAACAAACTTGTATGACAGTGAACGCATATATGCGTCGGTGGCAGTGAATGCGTTAAGAAATGTGTGAGGAATTCCGTTTTATTTTATAAAAGTTAATCTCGATTTCAGCTTTCTTTTATTCTGTGGCTGACTTCTTTGTAAGGTTGTCTGCAGGAGATCGCTATATTTAGCGATAAAACCGCCCATATTAATTAAATGTGCAAACTTTTTAAATATTATTTCCTTCCCTTGTGACATGTCCTTACCACAAAAAAATTGTTTAACTATTTTCCTAATTCTCTACCTTTCTCAAACAAAAGAATTTACTTATCATTGTAAACTTCTAGGTCTCGTCCGGAACAGCCCCCGTAGCTAGCTAGATCGCTCACGATCCGCGCCGGCGCCGATCCCGCGCGATTTACTGCTCTATTCGGCGATAGATCGCGCCACTGCGCACCTAGATCAAAGCCGTGGAGTAGCGTCTTTCTATTGTTACAATAATAATAAATAATATCAAGGGACAATTTCACACAAGTTGACCACAATGCAAAATAGGTGCAAGACGTCAAGTTGCAGAAAACAGCCCGAGGTAAAATGCAGTAAAAAAATGCTAATTGACAACAGGAACTTTTTTTAAAATGTTCTGAAAAAAACCATAATCAAATAAAATCAATAATCTTTTCATACACTTATACCTTTATAGTAATGGGCTGAAATGTAGAATACGTAGATGAACTAAATGACAATGCAATATTATGGTATCTACCTAGGTAGGAACTGATATCTGATAATGGAGTCGGAAGGTGCATGGTGACAGGTTCCCGCTGTACCTTCTTAACGCAGACTCACCGTGTTGGGACTCGTTATTTTGGTCAAGACAAGATAAGCAGATACCTAATCACTGAAAAAAAAGTACAATCGGCACCAAAGCTTGTCTCAAAAATGAATTTTTTGACACAAACTTATATTGTATACTTACAAGGTGACTTCCAATTGGTAATACAAAACACTTGGCTCAGTTAATCACGAATCGTGTATTAAATACATTGACTCAGTTGCTTAAATTAGCCTTTTTTAATGATTATTAATCCTTATTATAAATTAATAGTTACAGTCCTAAAGTGTTGTTACCCTAAATTTAATACCTAGCTCATAGGTACCTGTCACTCGACTTTATCAATATAATTTAAACATAGAAGTAGGGTAACCGTATTAAGCTAAAAAAATTGGGACAAATTCAAACTTCAAATTTGAAGCCAACCGTTATATTTAATTACTGATAAAAAACGAACTATTTTATAAACATCGTCTCTATTCAGTCGGCGCGCTTTCTCCGCTAAACCAAAACACGGGCGGGCGCGCGCGCCGATATTGAAAACCCTCGTGACTGCGCGCGTTAGATCCTGAGATAACGGACGTCGCAGGCGTCTTCAGATACCTGTGGCCCTAGACAACGTTCTGCGAATCTTCACGACTGCCGAAAATAATTGGAAAATACATACATACATACATACATTAAATCACGCCTGTTTCCCAGAGGGGTAGGCAGAGACCACTTCTTTCCACCTGCTACGATCTTAACAAATGTCTTTCGCTTCTTCCACATTCATACATCGAGTCATGCACGCAAGTCGGTTTCGGGTACTTAAAATTCGGCCCTTTTCCAGTATTTCTCCGATTTGATTCGAAAAAGTACGCCTAGGGCGGCCCATTCCGACCCTTCCACTCACTTTAGCTCTGTATATCTCTTTCGTCAATCTTCTTTCATCCATCCTTTCCAAATGACCAAACCATCGAAGCATGCCCTTTTCAATCTTAGTCACTACATCTTCTTTTAGTCCACATTTCTCTCTGACTTCTTCATTTCGTAATTGGAAAATAATCTATATATATAAAAGGCAAAACTGACTGACTGACATATCAACGCACAGCCGAAACTACTGTACCTAGAAACTTGAAATTTGGTACAGGGGTTCCTTTCATGATGTAAGTGAGCACTAAGAAAGGATTTTCCGAAAATCGACCCCCTACGGGAAGAATGGGGGGAGTAGCGGGAAACTAATTCTACGCGTACGAAGTCGCGGGTGTCCTCTAGTAATTGATAAATGGCGGTTTTCCACCGTGAGTTCCACTAGGCACTTTTTGCCTCGTACGGTGAAACTGAAACGAACTCCCTTTGGCAGTATTTCCAGGTATGACATGGCCTTCAAGAAAATGGCTTTCGTTTCTCTAATAGGACGACAATGAAAGAAAGACAGAAAAATGATTTATTACTTCATAATATTAATACAAACATACAATGGACCGACAGCTCTTCTTGAGTTGCTGGTGTTTAAGGGCGGTGGAGATTACTTCCCACTGGTAACCCGCATGCACATAATTGCCTCCCTATCACACTTAAAAGAAAGTTGTAGAAAAAGGTAATGCTGCACTGTAAGCTTTCATACGGTCGTGACCGGTCGCATAATAATGTGTCAATTGTGTTTAATATGATAGATTTCTAGGCATCTAGGCCCGCTGGAATGTCCTCTATAAAACGTGGTCATTTCGTCCCAGATTTTGAGCTATCTTAACGTGTCCCAAGTGCTCAAAAGCTCGGGGAGTTAAAGGTTAGGAGGGACCTTGGTAGAGTAGGACCAAGTTTGAAGACACGCACAAATATGTGTACGCACAATTAGGTACACACTGACGGGGCGATGGCTTTTCAACAATGAACCGATGAATTACTAAAAAAAAAAGTTTATTAAAAAAAATGTTAAATTAAGATCGGTTTGTGTTGTTAATAAGTACTTCTAAGTAAGTAATACAACAATCCTCGCGCGTAAGTAAGATATACGTAGTATATACGTGAAGCTAAATATAGGGTGGTAAAATTACAATCAAACAATTTTTTCAAGTTTTATAAACGGACAAAATCCCACCCGCATTGTATTAAGGTAGTTAATCCAGTTGCGAGCAAATTTCACGAACCACGATTCGTTTAACCCGGCTGCTGCTCTCTGATCCACTTTCGCTAAACTAACTAATAAAAGATGCGGGAGGGGTTAGTTTGTGTATCAGTTCTTGTCACCCTACAATTGTGTAATCTGTTGATGCATCGCGCACGCTGTATATTATTTGGTTATTATACAATTCTAGGACTCACGAAGGTTGTCCTATTGTAAAACCCATTTTTACAGTCTCAGCCCAACTGATTATAGCAATTTACCTGTTGCTAAGATCATTGTAACAATGTAATTGATGTAGGTACCTAATGCAAATTACTGCTTGAAAAAAAAAAACTTTAATTTAACACTATGAGTTCATATAAAGTAAAACGTCGTTTCTGTGTCTCTAAAATCAAAAATACCTGTTTATTACACACATTTCATAGTTAGGTACTCTAAAATAGACGAGTACTACCGGGTGCAATAACTAAATACTTTCATTATACAAAGTCAGCTTTACCTCACTGACAAGTTGACAGGCAAACTTGAAACTACATCGTGATAAACAACGTAATAAACCCTATTGCATTCTGATAAGAACATAACGATCGCTTCATTAAAGTTGTATTTAAGTTACACGAAGGTTAAAAAGTTAAGCACCCTTCTGATAGCGTTTAGGGTGATCCTTGGAAACTTAAACCGTCATATTTTAAATCATAATAAAACTGTTTTAATATAATAGGATCTTAAGTACTGTAGGTATACTGGTAATATACCGTATAAATGCATTTTAGGTAAATAATGTGGACGAAATTAGTGGCGCTAAATATGAATTGGGCAAATATCACCGTCGTCCTTCTGCTGCCGCACGATCGCGTCGAACGCTTATGTCAATTCCATTCATTTTATTAGTTTTAGAAAATCGTTTACGTTAGTTAGCCTTATGCTTTTTGTCTTCCGCGTTCTTTATCAGATTATCAATCCACCCTGTAGCATGCTTGGCAGCAATTGCCGGTATGCTGTCGTATGTGCATAGTAATATTATTAGCATATTAAATTAAATATAGTTGTGAATAGAGTATAGAATGCTACCTAATACATTGTACTTAGCCGCCTTCTTTGGCATTACGGCAGTATCATAATGGTGGACGCCACACTCGCCACTTAATAACCTTTATAGGTATAATCCAAATGCGAAAGTTATTGATTAAGAAATGTTATTGGGTTTATAAACTAATTATGCGTAGTGGTGGTATGATTTTGTGCATGGTATGACGCATCGCTACCAGGGGCCTGTTTATCAAAAGCTTGTAACTTGTAATATAAGTGGAAGTCTCTTTTTAATACATATTGTTGGAAAGAGATTTCCGCTTGTAATACAAGTTACAAGCGTTTGATAAACGGGCCCCAGGATCTTCCCTTACATACCAGCAGTGTTTGCATTGTTGTCTTCCGGTGCGAGGATAAGACAACTGATGAAATTACTAGTATACTTAGAGCCATCCCATTTTAGTCCTTAAGGTCGGGCATGGATTTGCAGGCTTAAGATTGTAGTCTTGAGAATGCAACTGTCTATGGGTCTCAGATCCTGCTTACCATCAGAGGCCCGTTTCACAAGCTACAAGTTACAAATTACAAGCGGAAGTCTCTTTTTAACTCCTTTTGCTAGAAAGAGAGTTACGCTTGTAATTTGTAACTTGTAGCTTCGTGAAACGGACCACTGGTGTTCTGCGTTCTCGTTTGCTTTCTATTTGCCTTAAGAAAAGGTCATCAAAAAATCAAAATAAAAGGCTTTATACGATTCAAAAAATAAAACACAACCTGTGTATAGTTAAATACACAAACATGACAAAAGACTTGGGTGTATAAAGCTTGCTTTTTGTAAGACGAGTTCCCTCGGGGTTAAATGATCAAGTTTTTATATAATAACTATATAACCTTGTGTATGTATGTAAAACGAAGAAGTACAAAACGTTTGTGGACACTCGCTTCCGGGGCGCGACGTCCAAATTGCCGATGCGAGGCCATCTAATTACACATTCCTTATCAATTACAACGTTATAACTCAAAATGAGACGCTGTTGCACTTTAAACTTTAATAGAAACACGCTAAGGTTGGAATAAAAATAGCGTGTCAGATGGAGTTGTGGCGTTTTTGTTGGTAAGTGGCGTATAATAGTGCGATTACAGTCAGTTTGACGAGGACAAGGTTGCAGACGTTTTGGTGGTGTGTACGTGTTACTGTCAAATGACTTAATATACAGGGTGAGCCATTTGAAAACTTAAGGGTTTGAGTAGGTAATCTGTTAATCTGATAAACATCATTTACTTAATATTAAAAAAAAGTAACCGAGGATCGAATTAAGTACTTTTTACCGAAAAGACATCCCTAGGATATGCAAGGTATATACCCTTCAAATTTCAAGTTCCTAGGTTCAGCGTCAGTTTCTTCTTTTAGATAGAAGATACCTAATGTGTCAATAATAACAAATCGTCGGTGAAAAATTCCGCGTAAGTAAAAAAATCATTAGGTTACAAAATATACCGTACCGTCTTACTTGCTAAGGTTTACTTTGCATCTTATTTAATTTGATAGTTATGCGGAATTGCATACGTGCTATTAAGAAAAATTCATCACCAATCAACTTCAATAGCACGAAATGATTCTATTATACGCAGATCATTAGTTTAATTATTATAATACCATTCAGGCCTTATAGGTACCTACCTACCTATTTTATAATTATATGCATGAACGAAAAAACCCAAATCACTTACAGCTAACTTCCAAGGTTCTGCAGCGATGACGAAACTGGATTCACAGTATTTTTTGTAGGTGCTAAGTAGCTATTTTATTTTAGAACAGCAAAATATGAATTAAAAAAATATATATATTAAGCAGCAGTCATTCTAGCAGCATTTCTCTTCTTTGGACCTGTATTTTTTTAAATAAAATGTGTAGGTACAAATGTAAAAAAATGAGAATTACAAACTTAAGTATCGTAAAACACATTAACGTAATTTGGAATGTTAAAGGATTGTAGCTCTGAATTGATTTAGGTTGGACGGAAAATCATTATCTTTTCGTATCAACAAATGAGCGCTAATTGTATCTACTATTTTAATAAAAATACTTATGAGGGTTGTAACAAAAACGCCTTTTAATATAAAAAAGCCAGGCACGACGCAAGAGGAATGACTTCGAAGTTCCAAAACAATAAATTTAGTTTTGTATAGAGTCCCTAGAAATAGTACCTACATTATTGCCTAGGCAGGGAAGTAGGCAATTGCGGGCCGAGTACCTATTGGTTTAAAAACAGGCGAGCTTGCGAGTTGCTCGCTGCACAAGCCCGCAATGTTTTTTTTATATTTGAGATCTGTCATTAAACTCTCAATATGTAAATAGTAATGTCAACTTTTCCGGACATTTTTGAGAAAAATCTTTTTTAAACGGAGTTTTTGTTACACCCTGTACAAAGTGACCAGTCCAACTGTGTCAATATGAGGAAGTCCAAAACTATAAGAGACTAGAGGACGCCCGCGACTTCGTACGCGTAGAATTAGTTTCCCGCTACTCCCCCCATTTCTTCCCGTTGGGGGTCGATTTTCGGAAAATCCTTTCTTAGTGCTCACTTACATCATGAAAGGAACCCATGTACCAAATTTCAAGTTTCTAGGTACAGTAGTTTCAGTTAGTCAGTCAGTCAGTTTAGCCTTTTATATATATATATAGATTTACCACAAACAATACGTCTCAAGTTGTATTCCCCAACACGTTATCATGCAACAAAAAAATACTCAGAAAGCTCCTGGGAAGCTTTCGGAATCGAACCGATTAACGGCGAAGTCGTCACGTTCGTCAATTGTTCGGGCGAAAACGTGAGCTTTGTGCTTTCGCAGTCCCGCCGCGTAATGTTGGGAAAAGCTCGTGTTCTTTTCGGTGATGAGTTGAGCTGTGTAGCTTTTGTGGTCATTTTGTTTTAAATGAAAAATATTGGAAATCTATTGATGGACTTTAAAGTACAGTCAAGGAAATTGATTCGTAGACCACTTTGGACTATGTCAAAGTGACACTGTCAATAAAAGCATAAAAAAGTCTCTTACGTTTTGATTGATTACATGACTTTGACATAGTCCAAAGTGGTCTACGAATCAATTTCCTTGACTCATTATCACTACATTAAAATTTTATAAAACAAAGTTCCCTGCCGCGTGTGTCTGTTGTACGCTCGCGCTTATCTCAAAAAGTATTGAACGGATTTTAAACATTAGATAATTTTTCACGGAAGGTTTTTATGTAGGTAGGTTTAATAAATTCTGGTTTATGTACGGGTAATACAGAAAACTCACATAAACCGGAGCGAAGCGAGGGCGGTTCGCTAGTCTATATATCTTCTAATATATAAAATTCTCGTGTCACAGTGTTTGTAACAAAACTCCTCCGAAACGGCTTGACCGATTCTTATGAAATGTTGTGTGTATATTCAGTAGGTCTGAGAATAGGTCATAAAGTATATCTATTTCATAAGGTATGTATGAAAATTACACCCGGGCGGCGCCGGGCGCGGACAGCTGGTTGGTATATATAAAATTCCCTTGGTCACACCATAGCTCGAGAATGGTTCGACTGATTTGAATGTTTTTTTAAATTGTGTTCTTAATTATCAGGACAAAGAAATTATGAAAAAAATACACCCAGGCGGGGCCGGGCACGGACAGCTAGTTTATAATAAATATGAAAATATAAAATATTTATAAAGTAGAAAGAAAATTGATCACCGATTTTTTTATTGCCTAGCGAGTACGCACACGCCACTAGATATCTTTTTTTACGATAAGACAAAACAAAGCAGTATAGAATTTCCTCGGCTACAATATAGCCTAGCTATGATGAATACAGGCCCCGGCAAGGTTCACAGGCTAGAGACAAGCATTGGACCGGGCGGTGTCATTAAGGCGCACTCCGGCGCAAGTCGTGACCCACTGATGGCACTGCGATTGCGCCGAGCTTTTTAATTCGCACAATAACGCACCGAGCCGCGCCGCGGGCGCATACGGGACGGTATTCAGTTCGCAGGTTTGCACATATGAATTATCTTTCTCATATCAGACAAAAGAGAGAAAAAAAATTCTCAACAATACCACAAACAAAAAAAATACATTTAAAATGAAGGAAGAGACGACATGATGTAGTAATGATTGTTGCGAAAACATCCACTGCTGGACATAAATTTGCCTTCCCCAAGGAGGTTTTTTTTTGGAATGATTTTCTAGGTTTACGGCTTGTTTAAGGTTATGCAACCCAAGATGCAAAGTACTCTTTAGGAAGATTTCCCATTCAAAAAGGGCCTCCACTAGTTCCTCTGTCCTGAACTCTTGCTGCATTCGAAACCTCGGCTAGCGAGCTTATTATAGCTACGAATCTAGGTGTCAAATGCTGGTTTGCAGTTGAGCCTGACATTGTAGTTTATAGGATTGATTCAGATAATCACACTTGATGGAAGAGTATTTTTCCTAATGGGCCATTAGACAAGGGGTGCGGTCAACTCTCTCTAACTTACTGTTTCTTAAGTTAAACTAAACCACCAACGATTCGTCTCTAAACATTTTTTTAATATACAGAATAGACCAGTGATTGATCGTTCTTACTCACTGATAGAAAGGGCTTAAGTCTAGTGTGAAGTTCACTAATTCACTTAACTATAACCTAATGACTTGTACAGTCGCGAACTTAAATTTGGTACCTACCCACCTTAGGTCCAAAGTCAATCTGACATTCTACAACAATAAGGTTTGACATGACTTGACATCTCTAATGACAATGACGACTTCAAGCATATTTTTCTTGAAATGGGTCACAAATTAACGTTCGTGATAGTACTATCAGCCCAATGGAACCCTGACCCACCATAGAACTGTGTCACAGTGACGGTTTGATTCAAGTCCTAAAGAAGTGTCAAACAAATTATTTTATATTGTCATTGTGACATCGTTCTATGGTGGGTCCGGGTTCCATTGGGCTGATAGTACATACTTGTCTTGAAGACAACCAAGCAGGTAGAGTCACCCAATGAAATGTTGAGCATACTTTAACTGTTCGAAAAAAAGAGAGTAGAATATTACCCCGTGTGTATCGCCAAGCGTCAGCAATCGTGTGCCCCGCCCTCAGACGTTTCGTTAAGCGCTCGTCTCTTCATACACTCAAAAAGGCGTATGCGCAGAACAATCTCAAATACACTTCGGACGTTTTGTGCCTGAGTTTTGACGCCAAGGCGTTATTACTCGTTAATAATTAGAGATTTTATGCCCAAGTATGTTGTCAGGTCTTTTAGTTTATAGTCTTTTAAGGATAGGGTAGCCAGCACAATAATGAGTTTAGGAATGATGTTTAGTAAAAAAAGATAATTTGGTATATTAGTACTTGAGTTTTGTACCAAATATCCTTTATTATTAAGCCCATAGACGTTTGTCCGTTTGTCTAAGTGGCCAAATAAAATTAGATTTTAAATTTAAAAAAATGTGGCGGTGTTAATCGTATTTATACAACCAACGGAGAGGTCAGTCAATTATTGGAAAATTTACGAATTAAAAGGTAGGTATGGCGTTCATCATCACGATCAGGCAGACGCCGTACGAAAAATGATTTCTGATGGTTTTTGGTCTGACTGTTTTACGCGTCACGTACGTTAAGTAGGTTTTTATTAAAAATATGATAGCATTGTGACGCTTGAATGCTAGGTACAGTCAAGGACTTTAATTGTTATGCCACTATGGAACCCTGTCGCATAACGTTAATCATTAATTTTGGCGTAATTTCTTTCATGTGGTTTGCCGCTGTCATTATGACAGGGTTCCATAGTGGCATAACAATTAAAGTCCTTGACTGTACCATCGGTTTTTTTCCTTTTGTGCGAGTTATTAATAAACATCTTGATTTTCAATCAAAATAAACGCTTTATTTGTACATCAACTTGATAATTTACATAAGCTTAAAACTTGGGCTGATATTAGTTGCTACTAATTAATTACTAAAAAGTTACACATTAAATCTCCTGCAAGTCCTAGGACAAAATAAGGCACACGTGTGAGTTTGCGTATAATAATTTGCTAGGCGCTTTTATTTCATGTCTATGTGAAAGATAGGCACCTACCCAAGTCAATCAATACCTACATATAAGTAACATGTGAATTTACCTGTTTTTAATGCCATGGTATGGGAATCGAGGACAGGCCACCTGCTGGTACGTGGAACGTAAAACAGTTGAATTCTCAAGAACAGATTAATACCTAATTTACTAAGTACAGTCGCCATCAGATATATTGGAGCGGCCGAGGTACTCAAATATTTCTGAGCAGCAATAAATTTCAATAAATTCTTTACGGTAAATAAGGTCAATAACATCTGAACATCCAATTCGCCACAAATATATGAGCAGTGGTTTTTCAATTAAATCTGAACACACAACGAGACAATAATATCTGAAAGCACAAGTCGTCAAAGTTATCTGCACAGACAGGGTGATCATAAATATCTGAACATTTAAGGAAAATATACCTTAAAGCAATAGGCATACAGTTTAAAATTCTTTAACGTACTACGCTGGAATACATTTTCTACACAACCACCATTCGGTTTTATCAATGTCAAGACTAAAAAGAGTTTTCTGCTGGATGTAGGGTGTATACACTGCCTAAGATAGAGCGTGACGTCATCGTGATACTAATGGCGTCCTTATCTTACTCGTACTGTGCGAAACGTGCGGTATGCATGTGTCGGCCGGACTCTGTGCCTCTTTCAGATACAACAATTGGCAGAATTTAGTAATATGGCCTTTTTGTACACATTTATGTTTTTGTTGGGATCTAGTTTACACAACAATGATAATTTTAATTTCTTTTAATACCGCTGAACACATGCGTCTTGTGTGCGGATTTGTGCAGAGCCGCAAGCTTGGTCGTGGAGCGAATGTACGCCCGCCGCAATCGAACACCCTCTTATGGGCCACCGAAAATACTATCGGAACTACACATTCGCTTCACGCTGCTCGCTTCAACTTCGACGGAATCAAAAAAGTACGAGTATTATCTAGTATTAGTTTGAAGTATGAAACTCTTCTAAAGAGTTTGCACGTGTGTAATGAAGTGTTTATTACTTGCTATGAACTATGATCATTACAATTTTACCCCTTAAAGTAGCAATCTATGGCCGTTTATACAAAATCAAAGACCATCTTTTTGTAAAAAAAAAACTATTCGGAATCATCAAGAAAATTGAGCGGTACGGAGGATTGAACTCACTGTATTGTTTTTTTGTAGTTTTGAAAACTAACGAGTTTCTATAAATGTTGATGTTAAGTTTGTTTACAGTTTTCATGAAATAAAAATAATAAATTAGAAAAAAAAAGAACATTAATTTTTAATAAAATACAAAAAAAAGCACAATTGTGGATTTGAACCCTGACGCAACGGTATTAAAATTATGATTTCTAATTACTAAACCGCTAGGCCATGGCGACTGACACAAAAGGGGATGAAATATTGCAAAGCATTCGTACCTATTTTCATTTGGCAGCTTCAATAATATATATTACATTTGATAAAGACACGCAGTGAATTATATGCAATGAGTTATGTTACCGTTTTTGTGAATTGCCAAATATTTTATTCAAATGTGTCTCTTGTAACAAGACCGTGAAGTTGCTTTTCGCAGATTTATATTTTGTATACCTACTTATTTTGTAAAAGGGAAATTCATTACATCTGTACGATTACCTTTAAACTGTATGCCTATTGCTTTAAGGTATATTTTCCTTAAATGTTCAGATATTTATGATCACCCTGTCTGTGCAGATAACTTTGACGAGTTGTGCTTTCAGATATTATTGTCTCGTTGTGTGTTCAGATTTAATTGAAAAACCACTGCTCATATATTTGTGGCGAATTGGATGTTCAGATGTTATTGACCTTATTTACCGTAAAGAATTTATTGAAATTTATTGCTGCTCAGAAATATTTGAGTACCTCGGCCGCTCCAATATATCTGATGGCGACTGTACATTTGTCTATGCTCGCTTATCAATTGTCCGACAAGATTTAGGTAGGTTTACAACCTACAATTTTTGCATGCTGAAATACGGCTAAGTACCAATCTACCAAACGATGTTAACCACTTAACAGACGATTAGAGCGTTAGCAGCTGTCAAAATGCATGAACTAACAGTCAATTAACATTGATTAAATTTAACATCGTTTGGTGAAATTGGTACTAAGTGTGCGATCTGACATTTTATTAACCTACTAATTATTATGAACGACCAAATTGTAAACCACATTTAATGCAAATAAAGATTACTTACTTAAAATGCAGCGTATTTCAGAGGTGTCCGGTGGGTAAATTTGTTACTTATCCGCCGCCTATTAGAATTATTGTAGAAATTGGCAGATACGCGGGTCATACGGAGACCATTAACAATTCACTAATAACAAGTTTAATAAAAAAGCAAAGCTCAAAAAACCCGGTTGAAAGTAATGAAACCTAAGTATACACTTTTAAATTCGTCATTTGTTTTAAATAAAAGTATCCAGTGACACTTCCGACACCACCACAAATCTTACGACTCGTTTGTCGAAATCGGGCCATGCGTTCAGCCTCTACGAGGGAACAAAAAACCATACATACGTACAGATTATGAAATTATTGCATTGTTTTATGCACTGTAAAGTCACCAGCAATAAAATATTATCCAACATTGGGCGTAAAAATATCTGAAACGTCTTTATTACTAGAGGTATAAGAGCTTTTATAGAAATACTTACCAACAAACGCAAGAAGCTAAAGTAAAAATAAGTCTCTTTAAATAATTTATTTCTTTTGACAACTCTTCTTATGTTTTAAAATCTCAACAGACGTCATGTACAACGTCTGCTCACAATTCTCACACTTATAGTCTCTAGCATTAGGTCTATTCTCTCTCGTAGTAGTAGGTGTTTCTTGTTTCACTTCTACTCTGGCCGAGCAGGTGAATTGTGTGTGTTGGAGTTTCTCTAGAGGTGACAGACAGACGGATATTTCGCAGTTTGGACAGGTCCATGGGATATTGTAGGCTTCTTGGTAGCTGTTGTAACTCCAATCGGTGTCGACGACACTGAAAAAAATCGCAAACGGTCACATTTCACACTAGATATAAACGGGAAAAGTTCGCTCACTCTATACTAGTCCACTGCTGGACTGGATATAATTTAAAATATTTCCTTAACTGTACTACTCAGTTGATGTTGTATATTAAAGAATTATAAAACATTTAATTCCCGTTCATTTGATACCCCACACATGTATATAGCGTTCACAGAATCAGAATTATTCGCAATTTTTAAAATACAGCGTCCGCTCTTTTGATGACATTATATCTCCGGATCCAGGCACTTTACAGATGGGAGTCCCGACGGTTTTCAAGATAGAATAACATGCTTAGCAACATACTAAAATTTGGTGCTGGTATCACAAAGTGAACTATGTTACCCCTAACAGCAAAGAATTGCGAAGTTCGAAAATATTATGAATTTTGAAACGCTTTATCTCAAAAACTGTTGGGTCTACAGAGACAACTTTAGTGTCATATGCTAGCAAATTTAGTCTGCTTTAAAAACGTCCGAGGCGGGACTAGCAAAAGCTAGTTTTGTAGGGTTATAATCGCCAAAATCTGAAAAAAGACCGAAGTTTTCGCGGTTTTTTTAAATTTTAACTTGGATTATTCATTGGGCCAACATCATAAGCAAGCCTGCAAAAAATCAGAACTACCGGATTTGACGCGTACTACGCGGTACTTTGAATCTCCAATTTTACTGGAGTAAGCGTCAAGTCTAAAGAAATAAATCACGACAAAATTAACTATTGTCTTTCTGCGACAGGGTTCTATAGGTGCTCAACAACTAAAGTTGTTGACCGTGAGCACCATAACCTTAGTCCTATTGTAAGCCAACGATCACGACCTACGGCAATTCTTATCTAAGTTTTGCTTTGCCTTTTCAGATGTGCAGCTATTTTTAAAAAAAAGTATTAATATGCCTGTTTCAAATTACTCACCAGTTATAAACAATATTGTCAGTAACATACACGCCACCTTTCCTCTCATGCACATGGCATTCGAAGCCTTCCTCAAACGGATTAGGCTCTATAATCGGGTGCGGCTCGTCCGCGCCATAGTACAACACCTTAAGGTCGCCTGGAAGCAATCGCTTTACGGTGTAATACACTTCGCTGGATATATATGAGCTTATGTCACAGGAGAGCTCGTGTTGTAACTGCTCATAGTTTATTTTTGGTTGTTTTTTTAGTTCAGATTCCACTGATTTGGTTGGGTTTGCATCTGTAACATAAATAATAAACATTATGATTTTGATCATTTCTACGAAAGGTTCTACTTTCCAACCTTTAGGGTGCGGCTCCACTGAGTCGGAGACGAGCGGAGCGGAGCGGGGCTGTGCCAATATTAACCAATAGAATGCGCATGCGGTCACGCCGAGCGCGCCTTGTGCACGTTAGTTTAGATTCTATTGGTTAATATTGACACAGCTCCGCTCCACTCCGCTCATCTCCGCCTCAGTGGAGCCGCACCCTTAAGACTGCATCGAGCGTCCTGTGGCGTCCTCATTACTATTATTGTGTTTTCTAATAAACAAACTATTATCTTGAAATCGAAGGATGTTTTTTGTTGTATAGATGAATACACAACGTGCCGGACACAACTCTTCCTGAAGGATCTCCAAGTTCTTTGTTTTTTTTTGCGTTTCACTTAAGATCACTTTATTAAGAGTGCTTTTAATAGTGTTCGGCTATCGCTGTCACACTTACACTTGCAACTGACAGTATATCTGTCACACGTGATTCATAGAAAAGCTAAGATTGCCGATCGCTAAACGAAACTGGCAATACGGTCACGAGCGTTAATTTGGGACCCATTTTAAGAAAAATATGCTTGAAGTCGTCAATGTCATTAGAGATGTCAAGTCATTTGTAACTTTTAGAAAACTCAACCTTGTTTTTGTAGAATATCAGATTGACTTTGGACCTAATGTGGGTACCAAATTAAATCTCGTGACTGTACTTGTAACCTTGTACTTCTCCCTAACTCGCTCATACACTCTGAAGCAAGTCCAACCGACTTTATCTGATCCCTAAAGGCTTTTGAAGACATTAAACATTGTTAATATCATTACAGATACGTTAATATCAGTTACCATCCAACCGTCGATTGATCAAGGCGTCCCACCGCTGCCGAAGTTTCGATGCCTTCATCAGAAGATTCAAACCAGTCCCAGGGAACGGGAATTCTAGGAGCAACCACGAGTCACACACAATCCTGGAACAAAAACCGTACCATCATCAGCACCAGGTTAATAAAAATACGGCATTTAGACTTGCCCGAAAATGACACGTGACTTCTGTCAATTTGGTATAGAATCCAAAGTTACCAAGCTCCTACATTAATAGGATTCATAGAAGCTGCGTGGTGGATGGTGAAATGCTGTCGAGGTTCTAGGGTACAGTATCCGGTGCAAAACTTCTTTTTCAGTCGGTTACTGGCACAGTTAAAAAATCCAATGCCGTGCTTTGATAAAGTGTAAAAAAGAACTCATGAAAGCGCAACCAAATTGGAGTGGTTAGAACTGCTTGACGCACGATTATACGCCACCAAAACCTTTTTTCCGTGACCTCTCAAATTTACTTTGGGCTTAAGCCATTAGCCCCCTTCCCCCTCCCTCCTGCATACGCCACTACTCTCACTGAAACTTTTAAGATATTTCCCAAGTTCTGCTTCCTAATAAACTAACCTTGTGAAACCGATATTAGTGTCAATGGCGTGAGCCAGCAGAAGCAACGTCTGCGCAGCTGGCATGCGCATCGAGTTCACTATGTACGGCTTCGTCGTTTCCAACAAGGATCTGCAATGTGAAACGTGAACGCATGACAACGCATTTAGCCTAGTTGATACCCTGCCTACGAAGCTAGCAGCCCCAGATTCGATTTCCGAAATGGGCAAATATTGTGATAAGCGCTAGTATTTGTTTCTGAGTGTTGGATATTTTCTATGAAAATCCAACACTTTCAAACACATTCTTTGACATAAACAAACAAATATCAAGGGATTAAATCATACAAATCCACTTAGTCCCAAACTAAGCTCTAGGCTTGTACTAGGGGCAACGATAGACAACGATATAAATACTAATATAGAGAAATAAATACTTTAATGTTCGGTCATTTGGAAAAGATGGATGAAAGAGATATACAGAGCGAAAGTGAGCGGAAGGGTCGGAAGGGGCCCCCCAGGCGGACTTTTTCGAATAAAATCGGAGAAATACTGGAAAAGAGCTGAATCTTAAGTACCCGAAACCGACGTGCATGCATGACTCGATATATGAATGTGGAAGAAGCGAAAGAGATTTGTCAGGATTGTAGCAGGTGGAAAGAAGTGGTCTCTGCCTACCCCTCTGGCAAACAGGCGTGATTTAATGTATCTATGTATGTAAATACTTAAATACACAGAAAATATCCAAGTCTCTGAAAAAATACTCGCGCTCATCACACAAATTTTTGCCCCTACCGGGAATCGAACCGGGACCGCTAGCTTCGAAGGCAAGGTCACACTGCACTTATAGAGAATTCGTAATAAGTACAGAACTGAAACTTACAAGTAGCACAATATCTGGTGCTTCGAAGACACGGCAAGTTTACTCTTGTACCCAGCAGGCAGGTCTGTCTGTATGTCCGCCTCGTTCAGCTGTAGGATGCGGGGGTTCTTGCCGAAGTAGGATGTAGGGTGGAGGTACACGAACGGCTTGCTCCAAGTGTGGAACAGCTGTTCCGCTACGGACTGGAACAGTAATAGGAATTACTAAAACTGCTGCTGTATTTCTTGTTTGTAGGAATAGTCATATCCGATAAGCTCATGACAGGGCCAATTGGAAGAAACTTAGAGAGGTATACCCAACAGGGGGCATTCAAATAAAATGCTGCAGAAGAAGAAGAAGGAAAATAAGTCTCGCACACTGAGGGTTCCATACCGTCTGACTGTTTTTAAATTTGATGGTAAATAATTAAAATATCAAAGGACAATTTCTTACCAATTGACATAGTCATGTAAAATTATAAGAAAAACTTACTTTGCAATGATTAAATTCATCTGCAACTGCAAACTGAGGGTATAACGCTCGACATAAAACTACCTGAAAAGTAACACAACACAGTTTGCACTTAATATTATGTTGTGATGCATATGATAAAGGTTTAGGAGCAAAACATGCGCCAAAAGTTATCTCTAAAATAAGGGAGCACAACCTACATTTACATTTCACACGTGATTTAAAGAGAAGCTGATATTCAGACCTTACTGACTTTTTAAGTGATGACAATCGACATTTACAGATTTTTGATAAAATGTACAGTCAGCGAGATGGAATGAAAAAAGGATGGAAGAAGTTTCCTTTGATTGGTCTTAAAGAGTAATTTTTATCCTTGATAGAAATGGGACAGATTGCGAATAGTGATATTTTTTTTACTCAAATCTGTCGATTTTCTCGCTGACTGGCGTAGCAGAAAGGGATATAGTAGCTGCCCTTACTGCCCCATCTCAACTTTCCACCCTTTATACTGTGATAAGAGAGGGTTCAACTATGCCAACGCTAATTAATAATTATCTAACCTTCAAAGTAATAAGATCCCGTCCACTGTTTGCGCTGGCCCCATTTATAAGGGAGTGTATCCTTTGCGCATCGTTCGTCATTCTAAATTCGATATCTCTGATATCCAACGAGCTATCTTCGTCGGCGTTTTCGTCAACGATCTCCCAAGAGTCGACTTTGAGGCGCTTCTTGCGTTTTGTATCTTCGGCTGCCTTTTGTTTGTATTGCCTGTAAATAATAAAGAATATGGATTAATTAATTTGCTATTTTGCGTTGGTAATGTTTACTGAGGGCTTTAAAACTATTTCCCTGAACAAAGTGTACTTGAGTAAATACTATATTAATTCCCATGCCAAACTATGGTCCATACTAATTAACTTGTCTTATTTAGTAAACACTTTTATAACCTCAAAATGCTCCCTTTTCGCCTAAAATAAATGTTGTCATTAAAAAAAACCATCCATAATGTAAAATCAGGAAAATGGTGTGCAAAATGTGGTGTCTAGTTGCTTTATTTAGCAGAAAACGCCCATTTTAGGCAAAAATGATGCATTTTGAGTTTATAAAAGTGTTTACTAAATAAGAAAAGTCAATTGGTATGGACTTTAAGTACTTTTATGAACAGTCTAACACGTAAACTGTAAATGGACGCCAACAAAAAAAAACACAATTACCAATTTTAAAAAATCGTGTTTATTGACTTACTAACTCCAAGACTAGAAGCTAGATAGGATTGGACAGGTAATTCCCACTAGGAGAAATTACTATTATCATGAATAAACTCCTATCAGAAGAATTACTCCTCTTCCATGCCGATGACATCACCCCTTCACCGTTGCATATCGCCCCATTAAACTTTTAAAGGTCAGGATTCACCATTATCACCAACACATGTTTCGCTCTGCTGGCTTCAGAGATTGGTCCCATGCCAAATGCATCTAGCAAACTCCTGCTATGCTAATCCATAGATTTTTTCTTTGTAGGAATACATACCTCCTCATGTCTTTCAGATGTTTCATTTGACCGTGGCGCTGTGACCTCTCCGCTGAGGACATCGACTCAGGCTCCGGGGTCTCCATTAAATTGTTGTCCTGTAATATAAAAGAGGTTCAATCAGAACTAGTTCCTCTTGCCTTTAGTATTCTTATAGATGAGTTAGAAGTCACAACAGGCATGGGTGGTTTAAACCTTGTGAAAGCCTTACGTCAAACGCAAACATGTGTCGGCTGCACGTCAGTGGGACGACTTTCAGTTGTCAAGGGGCCACTTGCTATGTATCGAGAAGGAACACGAGCAAGTAGAGCACCTGATGTAAGTTGCTCTTGAGGCCCAGTCTCAAGACAGCTTTGACATTAAGCTTTTCATCTTTGTACTCCACAAATACCACTCTTCAAACGTATTTTTCTTTGTCAAAACGCTTTCAGAGTCAAAATGGCAGTCATTATGCAAAGTGTAGGTAGATTTGTGGATTTGCAAAATGGCGTTCAGGACAGAATCTTTCCCAATTGTGTAGACTGTTTCCATTTTTTTTTCTGGCACACTTTTTGCATTATCTTGGATTTGAAGTGAAAATTTGAAAAGTGGCTTTGAGGAACAGTGAGGCTAGAGAAGTTGCTTAATACTAAACGCTAACGTAAACAATTTTCGAAAACTGACCATATACAGGGTGTCTTAAAAACCTTTCAACATATTTGGCGGGGTAATAGTTCGCACGAATCTGATCACGGGGGTATGGTTCATTTTTGTTTCAGTTAAAGTAAAAAAAAAAGAAGGTTTAATTATATTCATTTTGTTACTTGATGTATCGCAGCCGATATCTTGACCTTGACATTTTGACGTTGATTACTATACTACTCCAAACGCTCGTAGTAACTAACGTCAGAATTCCAAGTTCAAGGTCAATGACCATACCTACGTTGTTTACATGGTATGTAAACAAACAGTTCGCTTCATGTAAACAAAAATAAGTTAACATTTTAAAAAATAATGGTAACTTTTAGTGCAACTTACTGTATTTTTATTTTTGCAATTTGAACACTAGCTGGTTTTAAATGTGAAATCACTAGATCTCTTGTTCATGCTTTGCCAAGACTGATCATATCGTCCGTCTTATATTAGGTACTGTCGAAATCTAACCATTTACCATTGTTTTCTGCTCTAAAGTGGCGCATATAACTGGTTTACAGCAAAAATAATTACGACTAAAATATCTGAAAATAACATAATTTAACAATGACATCTAATGACAGCCATAAATTCATAGACAGACATCTAAAAGTTCGGATAGACATGGATTGAACGATCAGAGGCCCTACTTTGAAAATCGAAGTTCGAAGTTAAGGTAGCTCCATCCCTGTCACTCGTCATTTGTGACTAAATCGAAAGAAAGGGATGGAGCAAACGTAACTTCGAACTTCGATTTTCAAAGTAGGGCCTCTGATTAGTGCTCTCCGTATTGATCCGTAATGCAAAACATTTAGTCGATGGATATAAAGGCCGTCGCATAATTGATTATAATTATTTATGATGTCACACACTTACCATAGAGAAATAAATACCAACCTTTCCCAGGCCATGGATTCGACAATCTTACGTAGTACAGTGCGATAGCTCTTAGAAGGTGCTTCGGGTTTGTACTTCTCTCTCACTCGCTCTTAATAAGAGCGTATGGTAGCGAGTGAGAGAAAAGTTCAAACCCGAAGAACCTTCTAAATGCTCACAGGCTGTACATATTTTGCACAATTAGGCTAACCTGTCATTATCTTACTCGTTTTCGCAATAGGAAGCTTCAAGAAAATGCCGTGTTATAGCAATAACCGTGTAAGAGTACAAAAAATCCAATACAAGATTTGCCAATTTTATGTGTTTATGGCATCAATAATCCTATTGCCAAACCTGCATCCCTGATAGATTTAAATCAAAGTGGTATAGCTCATAGAGTACTAGTACTGAATCTGGGGCTCTACTTTGAAATCAGTAATTCGAACTTCGGATCGCCCCGTCACTTTCTTGGGAATTAGTGACGCGTCGAGAACAAAAGGGATAGCAATAGACGAAGTTCGAATAACGGATTTCAAAGTAGAGCCTCTGGACTATATGATGAACTTTGCACCAGCTATTCTTCTCTATGTTTTAGATTACGTATTTCTTAAGAAGAAATGAAACAAAAACTAGGCTATTTTTTCTCCTTCAAATATCACGGACGCAACGTCAAATTCAACGTCGACTCTGACAATGGACCTCTCTTGGACTTTGAATACAGAAGTGTCGCCGATAGGCCCCTTGTGCTCTACTTTGAAATCCGTAATTAGACCTTCGTCTATTGCTATCCCTTTCGCTCTCGACGCGTAACTAATTCGCAAGAAAGTGACGGGGCGATCCAAAGTTCGAATTACGGATTTCAAAGCCCCTGGACCAGAGAACAACTTGACTTCGAACAAAACTGTTAATGACCTCTTTATAATTTGCAATTGATTGTTATCTCCAAAATTGCAAACAAAACATTGTTGAAATTATAGAATATATTATTTATTTAAATTATCTCTCTCCTTTTCTTTCATATGACAAAAAGTTATTTTTTTTACGTTTAGTTTTAAGTACTTTTTTATGCAATGTCATCATCTGCCTATCAGGGCCAAACTAACGATTTTAAAATTGGTAACAGGATCTGTGGCCCGTTTCACGAAGCTACAAGTTACAAATTACAAGCGGAACTCTCTTTCTAACAGTACGAGTTAGAAAGAGACTTCCGCTTGTAATTTTTTACTTGTAGCTTCGTGAAACGGGCCTCTTTTCGGTGGGTCGAACAGATCCTGTTACCAATTTTCGACTCCATCATCACATCTGCTGGCCAATTGCCTAACACACTCGCAATCGTAATCGACTTTAAAGCGGAACAATTGTTTTGATTTTGTATGCAGAATTGCAGACAACCCTTCGACTTTCAAAATGAAAATGATTGCGATTGCGAGTGCGTTAGGCAATATCCCCTCGGGTCTCAGCAACAACACTGGCGTTGTCAGATCCAATTCAAACCCTGTGACAACATGTAAGATAACGAAAGAATACCTAAAAGCACATAATTTTCTAACTCCTTATGAATGCCATAAATAGAAAAGGTCTTCTAAAGGTTTCTATGCTACTACTTATTCTATGATGGATCATTTATTGTGAATGAGAAGACACGTTACATGTAGTATGTAACGGTATCCTCGCTTTGCACCCTCGGCTCACACAAATTAACCAAGTCTCAATCTAGTCTTATACCTAATATGGATAATGCTTAAATAGCTTCGAAATCATAAATGCTAGCTGTATTTGTGGTTTTAAATAAAACTTATAAAACCTCTCCAATGTTTTATTTTATAAGTACAATTTAGATATCTAGCCGGCACCTACATTTGAAGACAGCTGTTGTCATGTCAAATTTATTTGTTTACAAATTGACTGAAATTCTTATGATGAAATTAACATATTAATGAGACCATTTCTCTTTTGAGTTATGTGTGATGAATGTTAATAATTTGTGTGGTGAGGTTTTCCAAGAGGTTCAAAACGACGGCATCAACATTTATTGTAGAAACTCATGATTGGAAGTATGGAATCCGCCTTTACAACATATTTAATGTGATTGTGTTAAGTACATTTAGTCTAGAAACAAGGGTCATGTAGGAAGTGTTGTATTAATTGAGGTCTAGGTAATAAGCAATGGTTGAATGCTTATATTATACTCTGAAATAATAAATTACAATGTTTGTTTACATTATGTTTGAATGACGTTCGTCTATTATGACTTTGAAAACAGATCACAGATAATAAAAAATCGTCTTTCTAAATCATAGACGAAGTATACCCGTTCATTATAAATATCTACGTCATCTTGTCGTTACAAGTAGGTAAGGTTACTTTAATTTAATAAATTATTTTAAATATCAATAATACATTTAATTATGAAATGCTTCAAATTAGTTTCTTATAAAAGGCTATTCTTTCGAATAAAAATGTAAAATCAAGCAATTTTTTTTGGTCTATCCCCTTTTGTAAAGCAACCCTAGTGCTTTTGGAACATCTAAAGGTGCTTTTCCACCGCGGTGCACCGGCGACGCGAGGCGAGACGAGACGGGACGAGAATTAAATTTGTATTGAAAAATCGCGCAGCCTCCTCACGCGCGCGCTTTGGAAATGGGCGTTTTAATACAAATAAAAATTCTCGCGCCACCTCGTCCCGTCTCGCGACGCCGGTGGAAAAGCACCTTTAGTGAGACACAGTAATCGGGTTTGTCGGTCTCACTTGAACTAAGTTTTCTTGGTTCCCTATCATCAAAGAATTTGTAACCGCCTTGCTGGCTATAACGGTATAATTTTTATTAGCAATTAATAGTTAGTAATCGATCCAGTCTGAATATAAGATCCTTGTGCGTAACTTGTTCTATGGATCAGACTGTCAAGTGGATAGTTTCCCGTTCAAAATGCACACAATGTTTTTACAGACTTTTTTCCGGAGTCGAATTTTGGCAACATGATCCAATTTTCACCAAAGAATATTGTAGTGTCACCACGAGATGACCTCTTCTCAGCATCTTCTTACTAAGCTACAAGTTCAGTCAAGGACTTTAATTGTTATGCCACTATGGAACCCTGTCGCATAACGTTAATCATTAATTTTGGCGTAATTTCTTTCATGTGGTTTGACGCTGTCATTTTGACAGGGTTCCATAGTGGCATAACAATTAAAGTACTTGACTGTACTAAGTTTTAATTTTATCTTTCTTCTAGGATAAGAATTTCATTCAACAACGTGTATGATGCCAGCTTTAAATGGAAATCTGATAAAAAGTTACGTGTATGGACGATTTTATTTTTACAAAAGAATTCTTAAACCTCCTTGCACAGAGGTACAAGATTTAAAAAAAACTTTGTCAAATTGTCAAAGCATACTCAGACTTTAACGATTCGTTTTATAATTGTTATGCATAATTTATTCGTAGTAATCTCTGGTAGACGCAAATTAATAAAATTAATCCATGATGCATATTCTCGTAGAAGAAGTTTAATGTAAAAGTGATAGTGATAGTGTATTTTAGTTGTGTACGAGACTGATGAGTAAAAATCGTAATCGTAAGTTTCATATTTAAATTATTTCAGACATAGCCCTTAATAGAGACCGTCTTTTCGTTCACATTACAGAATAAAGTCTCAGTTTTCTAAACCCCATGGAGCATTTGAACATGAGTAGAAACATTTCCCAGTTTGTTTGTTTACAATACGTTGTGACACATGTTATGAATGAAGTAGTTAAGATGGGGCACACTGAGAGCATCATCAGGAAGGGCGATGACAAATCAGTCTGTAACTCAGTCAAAAATTAACTTAAAAAAAAAATACCAATGTAGGGATGATCCAAATCATCCACCCTAACTACTGTTAAAAAATGTTGAAAGGTTTTTAAGACACCCTGTAGAATTGACGTAGGCGCTCGACGCAACTTTCTGACAGCTAACGTCAATCCTATCGTATTTTGGATAACGATACCGAACGCCGAATGCATCCTTTCTAGGGCCTCAGGGCCCTGAACATCCCATCAACCATTGGAGGTGTCCAGGTTACCTGCAGCAGACTCCTGAGCTGCGCGGCCAGCTTGGTGAGCTCGTAGAGGCGCTGCTCCTCGACGCCGCGGCGGCGGCTCCAAGCGCGGCCGCCGCCGCGCGCCTTCTCGCCGAGCCAGGCGCAGTACAGCGAGAGCAGGGTTAACGGGTCGCCGTGGTCGGATTCGTCGGGCTTTCGCGCGTTCTACAAAAAAAATGGTGTGAATTGTATCAAATACATACATACAATCATCTCTTTACCGTAGGAGTAGGCACACTACTTCCTTCCACTTGCTACGATCCAGATAAACTTCCCTCATTTCCTCCACCCATAAGTCTCTTCATACACGTGCGTCGGTTTAGGGTCTCCTGACCTGGCCCTTTCTTAATACGTCCCCGATCTGATCGTGGAACGTTCGCCTTGGCCTCCCTCTTCCAACATTCCCATATCTGTTTCATCAATTTCACTTCATCCATTATCAATGTAGCTCTCCACATGACCAAACCACATTGATAAAATTGAACAGGTGAAATAATTATCGAAGAGAAATCCAATTTTTAACCGCTGACAAAACAAGCAGAATGTTAAACTTTTGACATGTGTGACTGTTTTTCTATGCTGCTGTTTGTGATATTGTGGTTCCCAAACGAATGAATCGATTTGGACGCAGTGTTATTCCAACAAAAGCTTGTCTCGAAAAAACAATGTTGACCGAAACGTATTGCGTTAACAAAAAAGTCATATCTCAAAAATAGTGCCTATTTATATATTGTACAGTTTTGCAAACGCAAATTAAGAGGAGACCGTAGTGAAAACTTGAGGTTGCTTTTGTTGGACTTGATAATTATGTTTAACATCCCAAAATTTATTATAAATATCCTTACCTCACATTCGAAATCCCTATGCGCCCTTGTAGTAAATATAGACCGAATACCCAACGCCGCAGCCAAGGCCAGGGCCGAGTCCCTCTTATGTGGAGGGAGGGTCGCGCTGCCAACCACCAGAGCTTTCGCGAGGGACACTTCCACAGGTAAGTTAGACAGAGCTTTTCCCAGGGAGGTGAGCTTTTCGTTCGAAGTTAGAGCACCCTGTAATAAGTTGTTAATAATGTGATCAATCCAAGGCGCTACTCAAATTGCATCAATGGACAGTAGAGGAGTTTTTATTAGCAGTTTCACATTATACCTACGTCAATTTGCCGGGTTACACGTGTCGATCATTAGTCGTGTCTAACTGCCGCACTCAGAAACGTCAGTTTAATTTAATGCTTGATTAAAGTTGCTGCTGTCACTTTCTTTGCTACAGCAATAGAATAAGACACCACGTCACTAAACAAGCATTAAATTTAATTGACGTCTCTGAGTACGGCAGTAACACTGCTAATTTATGTCTTAGCTATGTCAAACTGCTAAAGTTGCTAAACAAACAATTTCCTTGACTATACGTAAAATTATGTGAAATTACGTACCGCATCTTTAGAATTATAGTGACCTAATAAGGAAAGCTGAAATGTTGAATTAGGTCATTATAATTCTAAATGTGCGCGTGCTATAAGTAAAAATATTATATGTACACATATATCACAACTATCAGGCCTTATGCTACATTGTCTTTACACTTATTGCTATCGTATTGTTTTTGGCTCGGCCGCCATTACTATCAAGTTAATACGAGCTATCGCATAGTAGAATAAGGCCCCAGTTGTATTGTACGCCTGGCACGGTCGCTATCACTTCCGGAGCTAGCAAGGTTCGCCATTGATGGCCGTCAAAGAGGACATCATCACCTTCTAAAACGTCTCAAAACAAAAAACAACCTAATAAACAGACCTAGGAATATACGGGGCAAAATTAAATGACAGCTAGGGATTGCCTATATCGATAATCTCAATTATCGATGCTTTTCCCATATACTAGTGATCGCTCGAAGTTTTATTTGTAAAAATATTTTTTTATTGAAAGTATGCAAATGAAACCAAATAGCAACATAATTCTAGTTATTCTCTATTTTAAAAGGATTTTTTAACTTTCACAATTCATCGTCATATTTTTTTTACTCCTAACAAATTCTGATCGTTTATTTCAACAATAGTAAATGGGACAATCATTCTGAAATACACAATAAGGAAAAAAATATGATGATGTTGAGTAAAGGTTAAAAAATCCTTTTAAAATAAAAATTAAACCAGAAATTATGTTGCTATTTTGTTTTATTTGCATACTTTCAATAATTATTTATTTTTTCAAACAAAACTTGGAGCGGGCTCTAGTATATGGGAAAAGCATCGATAATTGAGATTATCGATATAGGCAATCCCTAGCTGTCATTTAATTTTGCCCCGTATATTCCTAGGTCTGCTAATAAACCCACTTACATGCTGCTTCAATTCCAACAAAGCATTCTCGACAGCGTGTTCCGGAGGCGTGTCCACAAACGGGAACCGTCTGACGTCACTCACTCCGAGAGAACTCATGAGGAGGAGGAGCGAAGCGAGCGGCACACGGGACACCTCGGGCGTGCTGAAGGGCTCCATCTCGTTGTATTGCTTCTCGGAATATACGCGATAGCAGACCCCGGGCCCTAATAAGCAAGAGAGAGACAAGTGAAGAGGGTTTTTTTTTTTTGAGTTTTTGTACAGTCGCGAACTTTAATTTGGTACCCACCTTAGGTCCAAAGTCAATCTGACATTCTACAACAATAAGGTTGAGTTTCCTAAAAGTTACAAATGACTTGACATCTCTAATGACATTGACGACTTCAAGAATATTTTTCTTGAAATGGGTCACAAATTAACGTTCGTGATAGTACAGTCAAGTAGTAAAATATGAGTGAACGCAACACCTCAAAAATATGTCCCAATGCACCTAATTCCAGTGTAATAAGAACTTCGTAACATATTTACGAGAGGATTCTTTCGATACACATTTTGCACTTGACTGTATGTATGTATATTTCGGTGGAACTATCTGCAGCCTAAACAGCTTGATGGATTTTAACATAATATGAGGTGTTGTTAGATTTGTCTTGGTAATGGGAGTAACATAACGTCGGTGAAACAGCAAAACTGCGTAAGTAACATTTTTAATGAGAAGCAAAATGCACCTTTGTTCTAAGACGTTAAGGTTCATTTTTCTCTATAAAAATGTGTTGGTTACACGATTTGCAGTATCACCGACGATAGTAATATTTTAATCAAAGTAATGAGAGGGTTATTTTTTTAAATATAATTTCTCGACAATATCAAATAATGCAGTCGGGTTTTTAAAGCTCTTTTTTATTAGACTTGTTAATAATGGATTATAATGTTATTTATTTACCTGTCCTGCCAGCCCTGCCTTTTCTTTGGTCTGCGCTCGCCTTTGATATCCAAAACTCTTTCAACCGCTGCATTTTCGTCGTCGAATCGTAACTCATTTCCTTTACCTTGAAAATGACAATATTTTTTAGACTTTAAGTTAGTTTTAACTCCTAGTAGTCGTAGTAGCATAAGGAAAATAACATAACGTTTGGCGAAATATGATATTAGGTTCATTTGTGCTTGAAATATTTAAGATTTTAATTATAGTCGCGCCGTTCTACGAGGCGTGATTTGACAGCTGTCAATGCAGTACAAAATATAACCTTAAACATGCCTCAAACACATATTGTGTACTGAGTTAGTAGCTGTCAAAACAGGCCTTTTAGAACGGCGCGACTCTAATGCACTATCTAAGGATGGTCGGGCGGGACTATTCCGACGTTTCGAAACTTTTCTAGTAGTTTTATAAAGTTTTATTGCTTTAAAAACTTTAAATAAAGCATTTACTCTCTGTCTGAATAGCCCCGCCCGACGTGTCATAAGGATTAACTTTAAAGAGTAAGTACCTATACTAGAAGAGCTTTATAGTGAGCAATGTTGCTCAATCAATACTAATTAAATGTTAAGTTTAATTTGAACATTTTCATACCTTTCCAGAATCGACGACGAATCGTATCCCGTCGATGGTGACCGAAGTCTCAGCGATGTTGGTCGACACGATACACTTCCTGACACCCTCGGGTGGGTAGTCGAATACCTGCACAATAATAGGTTAGGAAAGTAATCTACATTATGCTTTGATTATGATGTCGGTTAACGCGACCGGCGACCGTATCGCGCGACCTACTGTTTAGTATGAATTTATACCTATAGAACGCTGACTAAGGGCGCCCACACATTAATACCACGAGTCGCCGCTACTAAACGCATCCACTAGTGGTTTAGCTAAACATGTAGATGACATGGTGGTTACTACAGTCTGTATCAAATTGACATTGCCAAAGATGTACACAAATTAGTAGTTTGACACATAACCTCAAATATTAATCAAGCGTGTTTTTATTTAAAAAAAAGAATAGTGAATAGTTATTTAATCTTAAAATTAATGTGAAAGTAAAGATTAAGTGCATAAATCATGGCTAAGACCTCACTTGATCTTTAAAAGCACGTGATTATCGAGTAATAATGGTAAATTAGTTCGTTTGGTAGTGTTTACATCTTTGCCAATTTCAATTGGCACAGACTATAGGTATGTGTGTGCGCGCTAAGCGAGCGACAAAACGCGGCCACAAGTAGTTTCGCTGGTAGCCACTTGTGGCCTAATTTGCGGCTGCTCTAACTCAAGCGACGGCATTGGGTCGCTTGCGTTTTTCGGTGCAGACTGTCGCGGTCGCGAACATCAAAATTACGGCCGTTTCCTCGTGGCCCTACTATATTAGTCCTACTGGCTTTCGACGGCTCCTGCTTCTAGGTGGTTTTGCCCTTCGGGCATCTGTAGAAACCTAACGAACCTAACCTACCTACTTTTACAACCACAGTTAGTATTTAGTGATCAAAACTAGGTTCTCTTTTTGACTAGTAGGACCAATTAGTAGGACCACGAGGAAGTCACTAAAAATACCGTTATTGGTAGTGTTAATAAAGAACTAGCATGTAAAAAACTTCGTTGTAAATGTGGCATTACCAAAGCTTTAATGTAAACAATCAGTTTCTGTATGACCTGTAGTATTTATTTATTGTTTTAAGTACACATATAAATTAGTGGTCTACCGTTAGTAAGAAAACTTTTACATACCTTATCCTGTTCGGCTATAGACAAGCCACTATGCAGCGGCAATACGATCCATTTCTTCGATTTCTCGCTGTACTGGTGGGCTGCGTCGCAAATAGCAGTTATTTCTTGTACGCCGGACATGAAGATCAACAGGTCGCCACGTTCATCGCCTGTTAAAAAGTGTAAAATAATTTACTGTGATTTGTTAACGATGTGGCATACATTGCTGACCCTACAAGTTCCTCAACCACGCCTTCGTATAAGCTACGCAACAAACACCGTATTCTCATATTATGTCAAAAAACCAGCTAAGAGCGAGTCGGACTCGGGTTCCGCACGACCGTACAATATTAAGATCGAGCATTTTTTTTATAAATTTATATTTTTTTGTTGAAAATTAATATGAAAATGAAAATCTCAATTGTTATAGTGGCAATAGTTTTTACATGCTGTGAAATTTTCAAGTGTCTACTTATTACGATTTAAGAGATACAGCGAAAAAAAAAGGCCGAAACAATCACGTTACTTGTTTTTTTAACATTTCATCATCATCATTTTAGCCCACATCCATCCACTGCAGGGTAAAAAGGCCTCTTCATTATCATTATAGCGATAATAGAAAAGCGAAAATAGAAATACACACTCAGTGAAAATTTCAACTGTCTATCTATTAGAGTTCATGAGATACACAGATAGATAGTTCTGCTGATAGACAGATGGACAGACAGTCAGTAGAGGCTTAGAAACAGGGTCCCATTGACACCTCTGGGTACGGAACCCTAAAAGCGGTCTTGGACATGTTCTATCAGCCCAATGGAACCCTGATCTACCATAGAACTGTGTCACAATGGCGTTCTGTTTCTAGTCGTAAGAAGTGTCAAACAAAATGTATTTATAATGTCACTGTGATACCGTTCTATGGTGGGTCAGGGTTCGAAGGGCTGCTAGGACTTACAGGGATATTTATTGTCAATCAGCTGCATTATCTGGACGTACGGCTGAGGGTCCAGGCGGTCGTTCCTGGAGGGTTTATCTTCGATGAATATTGGTTTGTACTGCAGGTCGATTGGGAAGAGCCGCCCGGGCACCTGTTTTTTTATTGGGAAATCTTATTGTATTAATATATCGATTAAGTTTCTAGGGAGGTATTTAAAATATTATAATCATGAATTTATTAATGAAGAACTTAATCAGTCCATAAAAGTAAGGAAAATTTTAAGGGATTTTTTAATAGTTTTTACGCCACTCTGGGTCGTAAGAAGCATTTACCACCTGCTACGCGAAAATCATACTTCTTGACCAGGTGACGACGTAAAATTGTGTACACATAACTACACAGCACGGGCGGTAATAAAGCCTCTAAGCGCATAATTACTATATTGTATAAAAGAAAAACATAAACAATTCAATAAAGATAAAAAAAATGTACAAAAGCGAACTTATCCCTTTAAGAGATCTCTGTAGGGAGGCGAGGGGGATATCAATCCGTTACTCAATTTAAGCATGACAATTCAGTGGACATAATTAGCAAATCTTAGTAAATAGAAACGAATTTCTCACACCTGTATAACAACAGCTGATTCGGCTGAAAAATAGTCTTCGAACAGCTTTATATTGATCGTAGCGGACATGAGTACTAGCTTTATGTCTGTACGGCTGTGTATAAGGCACTTGAGCACACCGAGGAGGAAGTCACCCATCAGATGCCGCTCGTGTATCTCGTCGAGGATTATGACGTCATAACCTGGCAAGTTTTCTGAAGACATCTGGAAGTAAATGATAAAACGAATTAAAAAAAAATGACTTTCTTACGGTTAGGGGCTGTTAAATGATCAAGTTTTTACAGCAATATGTGACCGGCAACCGCAACTATGAGTATTACTAACTCTAACTTCGTTTGTTAAAGGAAGATGCACATAGTGAAAATGTTGCTTGTATTACTGGCCCTAGATAGACTGAGTTATGCACCATTTTAAACACAATAACAGCATGGAAAATAAGCTTTTAGAAAAAAAAAAGTGCTTTTTTGAGGAAATTTGCAATGTCTTCCAATCTTTAAAGCATTTATCATTTAAATAAATTTCACTTCATTAATAGCAATTTGCAGCTGAAGCCCTGTTGTTTTCAGGTTATCTTAAATATTAATTACATAGTTTCTGTTGGTTTAGACTTGTGCCTATCACAAAATGTAAATTCCTGCACCTAGAAAAGTCTGTTGATGAAATGATAATTCTACAAAGTGATTAATTCTATGAAATGAGTGTCGACAAAACAATGGTAAACCCTAGTACATACTTGTCTCAACAGCAGCCCTTCTGTGATAAAACATATCTTAGTGTCCGCAGTTTTGCTCTTCTCAAACCGTATCTGGTACCCAACCTTACTCTGAAACTGGGTGAGGGTCTCAAATGCTACTCGTTTCGATAAGGATATACAGGCAATTCTTCTGGGCTGAGTGCACGCTGAAACCATAGTAATTAATTAGATTAAGATTATGCGTTTCATGGAAAACAAGTTTTTATAAAAATTTACAGTGATTAATAAATGAAATAATTATCAACTAGGCTATTTACAATAATAACATATTAAGTATTTAACAATGTTTTTACTTTTTTGCACACAAAAGTTTGTACATTTTTGTAACTCAAACTCATGACATTTATTTGACATAGTATTTGATTTGAACGCATAAATTCAAGAGTGGCATTTAGTTTGGATTAAGTTTGTTTGTAGTTGTTTTTACCCAACTGCATCAGAAGGAGAGATATGTTTTTCGAGCGTATGTATGTATGTAATTAGAGCAGTATTTGCTGCTACTTATCAGGCCCTTGGCATTGAAATTGTTAGCAAAATAAATACAGGGTGACACAGATTTTATGACTTTTGAGGTAGGCCTGACTTACGCTTTCCAAAGTGGAAGTGTGAAGTTCATACATTAGCTGTCAAGTGGCAAGTAGCAAATCTATGAACTTCACACTTGCACTTCGCAAAGTGTAAATCAAGGATTAATAAGGGGTGATAAGTAGCTCAAACTAAACCTGTTTCTTTTTACACTACCTATCAGTGTTGCTACACCTAATTACGCTCAACGATGATCATAATAGAATTCAATAATGAGTCAAACGGTTAAGCCTAAAGTTTGACACTGGTAGAAAAGACATCCATTTTAATAGGAAGTATAAAAGTATATAGTGAGCAGGTATGAACAGTTAAATAAATATGGTAGAAATGGAATATACTTCACCTATGTTTTGGAAGCCAGCATCATGCAGATACTGGGGCACTTGGGTCGACTTCCCGCATCCAGTATCACCGGCGACCACCACGACTCTTTCATTCTGCACAGCCGAAACTATCTCTTGTCTGAAAATGCAATTTATAACAAAACTAAGGACAGGTGACAATAACATATAAAAGTTACTTCATAAAAAATATATGAAGGCCATTGGTGCTTTTACTCATTTCATGTTTATTAGTGATATTACTAACAAGTTTTTCTCTGGGGTTTTTTTAAAGTAGTTTTAGTCTAATTGCACAATGGTGGTTTTCAAAAAAAGTGTACCTAGTTAGTACTAAAATTAAGAAATGATAACTTTAGTCATGTGAGTAACAAATATTAACTATACAGCAATAAGAAATATGGTGCTATCTCAGACAAACCTCCTGCAGCAAGTGGGACCATATAACTAAAGGGTGAAGATTCAATCTGCTTTGCTTATTGAATTTTAGATATTGCTTATTGACAATGAGGGTGATATCGGGTGTACCAGAAAGTATAAGCACGAGTTCTATATAAAATAAAAATGTTGCAATTTAGATATTTAACTTTTTTTTTTTAATAATTAAACATTCAACTTATTATCTAATGAAATGATGTACTTTTTTTTTTAACACATTTAATGGTATGCCAAATACCGGACCTTGGACCTGACACTAGACATACGTTTCAGCACAGAACTGTTCCCCACGAATTTGGAGGCTTTCAACCAATATCTTTTAAAGGTCTCAATGGAATCCACTGCCTTGGTATTTTTCTGAAGATATGCTTTGGTAAATGCCCAAAAAGTTTCAATAGGCCTGGCTTCTGAGCAGTTCTGAGGATTCATATCCTTAGGCACGTGTTCGACTCTGTTGTCTTTATACCAAGCTAACGTGGTCTTCGAATAGTGCACGGATGCCAAATCCGGCCAAAATAGAACAGGTCCGTCATGCTTGCGGATCATAGGCAGCAGGCGACGATTTAAGCACTTGGTGATGTAAGTATCGACGTTCATTGTTTGCGTAGTGACAAATGGCTTAGATAACTTGCCGAACTCACAAATAGCTTGCCACACCATTACTTTTTTACTAAACTTTTTAGTGTAAATGGATTTGTGGGCATCACTGATATCCTGGCTCTCTCGTACGGTATAAAATTAATCACCCGATAGCATTTTGTAATCAAAATTTATGCATGTCTCATCGTCCATAATAATACATGCTGATTTTCGGTACAAGAGATTGTCGTAAAACTTTCGAGCTCTTGGTTTCACGCATGCGGCCTGCTTATCACTTCGTTTTGGTTTCTTCTATTTTTGTATGTTTTAAGACCAATTTGTGCTTTGGCTCGTTGGACATTACTTGCCGATGTTCGTAGTTTTTTGGCCACATCCCTGACAGACAAGTCTGGTTTTCTTCTAAACGCATGAGCGATTTCCCGGTCCAAGTTTCGGTTACAGGTCCCGTTTTACGGCCTCTTTTCAGTGCATCTTAAAAGGTAAATTCCTCACCTTACTTCCGAGTACATGTACGTACGGTTCCGATGCTTACACCTACCGTTTTTGCCAACTGTTTAAGAGTTATGTTAGGAATCGTACACCATTTGTGCACGATCACTTTACGTTTTTCTGGAGAAATGTCTCGTATTTTGCGTATTTTGCACAAATCAACAACAAATAATAACAACATTGGTTGGTAACCATTGAAACAATAAAACTCCATTCAAACTTTTTTTTAATAATTAGTATGAAAAAAATAGTAGCACTGCAAATCTGTGCTTATACTTTCTGGTACACCCGATATATAAATGTATGACTAATTTTCGTTAGTCACCTGACTAAACAATTTTTCTTAATTTTAGTCCTTAACTAGGAACACTTTTTTTAAAACCACCCATACACAATAGCTTTAGCTTGAGCTTTTCTAAGAATCTACTTTTCAATACAGATCTCTTACCTATATTTAGCCACAGGCAAATCCTTTTGAGCCTGTCTTAATTTCCTTAACTTCTCAAACTTCTCCTTATTCTTAAAATCTAAATAAATCGACACAATATTCAGAAACGCTTCAAAAAGATCTTTATCTAGTTTCCTTCTCTCTCTATCATCATAGGCTGTGTCGACATACTTTAACTTTGTATTGAAGTTTATACAATTAAACTTAGTAAAGTTTGTTTGTGGCTTAGCTTCAGAACGGTGCTCTACTATAGGTTTTCCTGCTTTTCTTAAAGTAGCTTCATATTTCTTGAGAAATACCCAGAAGTCATCCAAACTGTTTGCCACTGTGTTACTGTCACCACTGTATAAAATTATCTTATTTAAACTACGCTTGTAGTGTTCGAAGCTGAATTCGCCTTCAATATGTAAGGAAGTACCAGGGCTAGGAGAAGTTTTCCTTTGTTTATGGCTATATTCGCGGGAACGGGATCTTTTACGTTTAGTATACCTCGTCGGACTTCTAGGCATATTCCTGTTGAGTGCATTAATTTATATGATGTTACATTAATACTTCAGCTGCAGCTTTAAGAGCTTTAGGCAATAATTATCCAATATATTCTGAATATACAAGAAAATTCGCGTAATTATCACAAATTCACAAGCAAGCAAGCAATTGTTTGAGAATGACAGTGACAGGACAGTGACAGTGAAAATATCAACAAAGTTTCACCGTGCTTTCACCATTGACTTACAATAGCTACAAAGCGGAATGAATAATTGTCCATTTTTAAGGTTCCATACTCTGGTGGCAACGGAACCCTATTAGAACCAACGCTGCCCAAACGTCCGTTCTTGTTTTTAAAGAGCCGTATATTTTGAACTATTAATGGAAACCAGTTGCAATCCAAGGACAAATTTAATTCATAGGAACAATTTTTATTTCTGCTTTAAAACATGACTTTTTAGGTCCGCTTAAACTGCTTCTATAGCCGGCCGCATACATTCGCTTTCCGTATACGGTTTCCGAATACGGAAAACGAATGTATGCGCCCGGCCTAAAGAATCCCTCTTTATACATTAAATTTTTACATCCATGGTTTAATTTTAACGCCACACACATTTGAGTAACTGAGATTACTGCTGCTAATATCTACTGTAAATTTCTTGATAGCAACAATATTAATTAACTGTCACTTTGACATTGATTGACGACTTGACGTTGCTATTGCTAGCCAAATGAGTGAACCAAATCAACCAAATGTGTACAAAAAGTATAATTTGCATAGTTTCACAACATAAGTTTGACTTTTATCTTGCTTTAATATAAAGGCAAACAATGAGTGGCTGTGGATATTAGACTTTTAATATTATCTAATTGGTATATCCCTCAATATGGACGAAGACAAATTCGCATTGGCTGAAAAGATATTGAAAGACATCGATAATATCCTGTTGAAAAACGCTGACTTGTAACTATCACAAAGATTTGGCAAGGTTTCAATAAATTTTACGCCTTTGTTTGTAAATACTGCGTTTTAATTTCAGATGTTCGTTTGACATTGTGCCGGTGGACTCGAATTTTCGGAACAAGTCGCCTGTGCTGCATTTGGAGAATTGCTTGGGGTTGGAGTCTTGGTGCGTGAAGCATGTCTACATGTACTGTTACTCTGAACTCATGGATAAGTGCTTTGTAAAGCCCAAGCGTAAGACCTCAAAGACTTCTGTCAACTCCGAGAGACTGGCTCAACTTCTAAATGTGACCCTTCTATTGAATCCTGAGTTGAATTCTTTCTGGAACAAACGGCGGGAATTGATTCTTAAATCCCTGTTGGATAGAGAAGCTGAACTGCGGTTTACGAAATTAGCATTGTCTCGTAAGCCAAAGTGCAACGAAGCATTTTCACAGAGACGATGGCTGCTAGAAGCTGTTTTAAAAGGTATCTATGAATTTAAAACATTTGTAGTGAGGTAAGTTTTAGTTTTTTAGAGTTTGTGTCAAATGATAGCAAAAATAGTTTTCCTTTTTAATACCAATAAAATTTAAAATATTCAAACTCAAAACATTTAATTAAAGTCATGCAACTGGTAGCAGATTAAAAAATATAATTAAAAAAAATTGTTAGTGTTTTTCATAAATATCACATTTACGTTTTAGAACACCATATTTTAATGGCTCTAATTCTCATAAATGTTTAAAAAATGTGAAAAAGGTAACAAAACAAGTAAGTGTCAAGCATAGGTATTGTTATTTTTTATAATCATAAACATTTCAGACTTTTGTTACATTAATTTAAGAATTAAATTGATCTCATTTAAAATTATTTGAGATAAATACTACTATTTGAGATAAAAATAGTCCAGGACTTTTTTGTACAAGCTTGATCATCAAAAGTCATTTTTATTTACATTAATAAACATTTGAGGATTTTTACTATTTATTAATAATTTACTTCTATTTACAGATGAAAATGTTCAAGCCAGCGACATTGAAACACTATATAATGAAGAACTCCACATATGCCAATTATCATCAGACAAAAGTCCGAATAACTATCACAGCTGGAACCATCGCATATGGCTGATAAAAAACCTTAAACTAGTTGAAAGAAAAATTAATATAAGCTCTCTCTATGTTAAAGAATATAACTTCTCAGAAACATGGGCATCTAAACACATTTCAGACTTCAGCTGCTTCCACTACCGTCAATTCTGTATACGTAACATTTTCACAATTTTAAATGAAGACTGGAAGTCCTTTGAAACCGCTATAGATGTGAATCTCCGTAAAACTTTTGTTAGAATAATAGCGATGCACTTTCCTGATGATATAACAGTACAGGCATCTGAAGATGACTTGATATCATACACGGAGGAGAATCTGATCAATTTGCTGTTACGTTACACAGCTAAAAACTGCAACTGTGTTGTAAATTACGTGCTTCTGTGTAAGAAGTTAGAAGTATTATTTCATGAACTGGTATTAAATAATGAGTTGCTCAGGTTTTATAAAGACCATGAGACGTTGTGGTATCACAGGAGATTCGTTGTACATGAAATATTGGTTTCAATGCATGAATATTATGGCGTAATAAGGTTAAATGGTGTGTTAGTTAAAGATATTTGCCGTAGATGTAATGAAGATGATTTAAAGCAGAAACAAGCTAAGATTGTCCGGTATGACGCCAATCGCATGTACTCTAGTGTGCTTTTTAATATTTTACTTAGCCATGAAAAAGGATTTATTGTCGAGAGGCAGAAAGAATGTGATAATTATGCTGGAAGACATGAAAAATACTTGAAATTTGTAGAAGGTCTTAATAGCATGATGTAGTTATGTAGTTTTTATAAAATGTATTGAATTAGCCAATATTATAGGAATGATCAAACTGGTAATCTATCAATGTTTCGAAAAACTTTTGTCCACTGTTTCGTTTGTCCGAAGTTTAATTTTTCTCTGAACGCATTAATTTTCAAAATGTTTAAAGAGATATACCTACAGAACCCGTAGGTTAGGTTAAGTTAGTTTTATAACAATCCAGGAAAGTTAAACGGTTTCACAGAAAAAGGATTTTCAGACATGTAAATTCGGACAAACGAAACAGCGGACAAAAGTTTTTCGTACTTAAGATAGGTAACAGATCAGGCTCCTTATATTTAAGTGTAATCATATTTTGTGAGATATATTTTATGCATTTGAGTTGTATCTGATTATAATGGTGTTAAAGTGGACATTGGGCATGATTTTACTTGATTAATAATGTTATATTATTGTGATCATTTTAAATATTGACGTAAAAGTAAATATGAGCTTTATAAGCTAATGACTCTCATGACTAAATCATTACTAAAAATGTCATATATCAATAATGTCGTGTATCATGTGTCAAGTTCCATTTCAATTTTTAGTGGAGCATGACACCAACAACCAAAAGGTCAGTGAGTATTCTACGCTTCAAGCATTTCGTGACGGTTAATACTTTCTAGCGCCTAAGGTACAGTCACAACACGGTAATGTCTCTACGCTTCATAATTTAGCCGAGTAATACATACTGGATATACGATTATAACCGACTAAACCAGATATGCATTACATGGCCAAAATACGAATAGTGGCAAGTGGCCTAAAAATCCCGTGTTGTGATTGTATGGGGAAATGCTCTGAGGGCCCTGCCAAGATGCACTACACTAATTAGCGTTTCTATTCGTTTCGCGTTTAAACCAACGCGTCACTGGTAGATGACGTGATACGAAAAGTGACGTTATCCACCAATGACGCGATTGGTTTTAACACGAAACGAATAGAAACGCTAGTTAGCGTAGTGCATCTTGGCAGGAGCTTCTGGTGTCCAAAAAGTTAAGATACGGTTCTACTCATCTACTTATTGTTAAGACAGTAGGTAAATTACATCACAATTATAAAATAGTTAGCGTATTTTAATTTTAACGCATTCACTACCTTCGTTTTTCCATAGTATAAATAAAAAAAGACTCAACTCCGGCCCTTTAGGAATTTCTGTTACCTATTGCCGCTCGGGCGCTAGGGTTGCATTGATGCGCGTCGCTCGATACGGCTTGTTTCACACGTACGACAACCACACCACGTCGCAGCGACAGACTGTGGTCAAGCAGTGGTTACGTGTGAATAGTGTCGCTGCACCTTTTTGCAATTGCGTTGTGGTACCGACAAAATTGTATACGTGTTACAAAATACCCCGTAAAAAATATAATAAATTATCAAAGACAAAAATATTGTCAACCCTAGTTACCTGTCATGTCAGGGAACAGGAGTTAGCATAGATTACTTAACAGAGAGGCCAGCCTACCAATTTATTAATTGTCAACTTTAATGGTTTTTCTGGTTTTCATCCAAAAAGGTTCAATACTATGATGTCATTATGCTTGAGTACTGGCTTCAAAAAAAGTCAAGACAGAAAAAAAAATATGTTGTCAATTTCAAATCTTCTTATCGATACTCTACAGTTGTTTCGTGTTTTTTTCCAAAATGACGATGTTTTCTAACTCAGAATATTACGACTCCAAAACTCAACTTGTAATATCTATCTAATGTACAGAATTCGATTAGATTCTAATCGAATTCTGTACATTTTGTTAGTATGTCTCTTGATCGTTTCACGAATTAGGTAAAAATGTACATAAACATTCTGCGTAGGTAGTTTACTCTTTAATTTTACTGAAATAGGGTTTGCACATCAATGAAAACAATAATGATTTTATGTTTTTTGCCGGTAAGTCATACGGTGATAGTACGGTTCTCAAATATTGTAAATGGACTTGTTATAAGGCACCATTTAACCCCCTTTCGGCTTTACGGGTATTTTTGTAACACCTTGTATGGTGCCGCTGGTGATTGCGTTGTCGCTGCGATGTCGTCGGATCCCTCACGCGGTTGATAACGATACGAAGCTCCTATACTGTAAAAACGCACATACGCGTTCTAGGCCGGGTGAGTCAGGCAATCTCTTATATGCGTTGTAGGTAGTGAATGCGGTAACTGGTTTTGATCGACACCACATAAAGGAATTTTAATTTATATGTTTATAATCACATATTTTATTAAGTTGATCTCTGTATCCTGAATATTTAGTCAATTTTATTAGCTTTAAAAAGACATTTCGTATTTTAAATAAATAAATACTGTATCACAATCAGGGTTGTCACAGTTATTTATTTTTAAATGATATAAGGGGCGGCGCGGACGAATGGAATGGTGGGAAAGGGTCTAATTCGATAACAATTAAAAGCGCTTTTTAGTCATATTACAATACAATACAATACAATACAAAACACTTTATTGTACTATCAGCCCAATGGAACCCTGACCCACCATAGAACGGTGTCACAGTGACATTATAAAACAATTTGTTTGACACTTCTTATGACTTGAATGACTTGAATCATAACGTCTCTGTGACACAGTTCTATGGTGGGTCAAGGTTCCAATGGTCTGATAGTAATATCAGACCATTGGAACCTTGACCCACCATAGAACTGTGTCACAGAGACGTTATGATTCAAGTCATAAGAAGTGTCAAACAAATTGTTTTAAATGTCACTGTGACACCGTTCTATGGTGGGTCAGGGTTCCATTGGGCTGATAGTACACCAAACAAAAACATTACAGAGAAACGAGTACAATTAAAAATAACACAGGTAAACAACAGGTGGTCTTATCGCTAATTAGCGATCTCTTCCAGACAACCCTAGAAGTTACATGGATATTATGTTATTTAAGCATTTAAGGCTTTTAAATATCATCTATATACCTATTACTTATATATCAACCCACCCGGGACTTCGTGTCGACTCGTTTATCGTGTAAAGGTCACAGGGCCCTGCCAAGATGCATTGCGCTAACTAGCGTTTCTATTCGATTCGTTTTTAAACCAATCGCGTCACTGGTGGATGACGTGATACGAAAAGTCACGTGATCTACCAGTGACGCGATTGGTTTAAGAACGAAACGAATAGAAACGCTAGTTAGCGCAATGCATCTTGGCTGGGCCCTCACAGCTCATTAGAGCCACCCAGCACCCGACCCGCACCGCCTCGTCGCTCGGCGTTCACTCGTTGTCGTCAAGTGGTCCTCGGGTGGACACCGCATTGTCATCAGTGAACCTCGCGTGGTCAACGAGTGGGCCTTGCGTGGTCAACGAGTGGACCTCGCTTGGGCAACGAATTTCCGAGCAGTCTACCAGCGTAAACCGCGTGCTGTCATCGCGCGGTTCACTTGAGGCAAGCAGAGCAACGAGCTATCATCGAGTGGACCACTCGCCGTCCGCGCGTGGACAACTCGCGAGCGAGACGATCCAGTGACGCTACGTAGTTGATGTAGTAGCGCATGCCCATACAAATCCATATAAAGAATACTAACCGCTCGAGGCGAGGCGGTGCTGGTCGGGTGCCGGGTGGTTCTAATGAGCTGTGACCTTAAAGGTAAGGTAACGAAATTAAAATGTACGACCCATTTCAAAAAAAGTTGCTGGAAGTCTGTCATTAGAGATATCAATGATGTTATAGGAAACTCAACCTTACTGCTGTAGAATGTCCGAGTGAGTTTGGACGTAAGGTGGGCCACTAAGAGCCGAGTTCACCAACCAATTTAACACACGGTTAAGTCTTAATCAGCTGTTAGTCAATACATTTAACAGCTGTCAAACCGCTAACCGTCAGTTTAATTGTTGGTGAACACTGCACTAAGTCTTCCACTGTAACTCTGACACATTGCTTTTGACTTGTTATGGTATTGTTTTTACCTCGGCCACCATTATTGTCAAGTAAGCCATCAAAACATTGACAACACGGAAACGCGTCAAAACCTAAGGTTTTTTTACTGTTTACCATCCGTTTTTTAGGGTTCCGTACCGAAAGGGTGCCAACGGGACCCATTAATAAGGCTCCACTGTCCGTCTGTCTGACACAGGGCTTTTACGGAGTGTACCTATATTCATAATTTTGGCTAAAACAACAAAGGTGATTATAGTTAAGAATTACGGCGTACTTTTCTCCATCTTATTATTGTACGGTGGTGCGGAACCCTTTGTGTGCGATTCTGACTCGCACATGACCGGTTTTTAAATGTCAATGACATGACCCGAGCACACAAACCTCCATGGTAAGTTGGATCTACCCATAGACATTTTCACTCTCAAGACTGCAATCTGAAGACTGCAAAAGCGTTGGCAAAAACAAACGCCCACATGTTAGTTTTCAACATGATTCATTCGATGTGACGAGGTGAGCGACGTCATACAAATAGAATGTGGGAGTAGGTACAGTGGGCCAAATAATAGGAAATATGCGTGTTGTTTTTATAGCTTCAATAAACGCTGATACATGTAACAAACATGTGAGAAAAAACATTTTTGAATAGCTATAAAAATAACAAAGATATAAGCCAACAAAGATTTGTTCCTATCTCTTAAAAACTACTTATTTGTTTTTAAATGAGCAGATTAAGGCCTTTCATATGACACCCCATTTGCTATAATCAAACCACTTTCATTTTTCAACCCCCCATTCTACACCCCTTTTAAATTATTTGTAAAATTAATTTCATATTTTTTTACTAAAAACAGATGCGGGCAAGCAAGTTGTAAAACTATGCCAAATTTCAAGTTGATAGCATTTGCAGTTGCTGAGAAAATCTGATGTGATATACAGACAGACAGACAGACAACGAAGTCTCACCATAAGATGCCAATTTTGGCAGAACAGGAGCACACTGTTCTGTCACCTCGGTGTTAGTTTTAAGTTTCATATTGATATGTATGTTAGTCTATAAGGTATTTGTAAATATGGGCCTCGTTGCCCGAAATAAAATTTATTATTATATTATTATTATTATTATAAGGGTTCCTTTTTTACCATTTTGGTACTGAACCCTAAAAAGCTAAGGTTAAGCGAGATACCTAAGTTAAATGAAAATCTTGAGAATGAGATATTAGCTCTGAAAGTAGGACCCTTATATGGGTTCTTATCTATTTAGTTATGCAGAATAATGACTGATATAAGTAGTTTACGTAATCGCCCGTTATTCGTAGCGGCAGAGAAGCCGCGTAGCATCTTGTAGCACTGCTACGGGTTTGCGTAGCTCTTGTCTTACAAGAAGATTATAGTTATTACTTGAAGGAATGAAATAGTGAAATTGGACCCAAATTAAAAATACAGGATGTTTATTTTCTAACGAATTTATTAATGACAGATTTGATTAAATGCAATCATTTATCTCTGTAATTTTTCCAAATTTGACTGAGATCTTACGTAAATATAACTGATTCAAGTAAAAGTTGCAAATGCAATTCAATTTTGTAAAATAACTCTCTAAAACGAAAGCAGACATTTTGCTTTATTCATTCAGTCAGTTGCGACAACGTGTTAGACGTTTGTAGTTTTATTTATGCAATGTGATAATTTACATATTTTTTTTGACATTATAAAGTCAAGTAAGTTTGACACTGCTATAAAGCGAAAAAGAATTTTAACAATCTTGTAAATCCATTTTGTACACAATTGCATTTTAAAATAAATCTTCCAAATACTTCAATACACTGAATCTATTTATATTAACCTACACTCCCCACATTTATACACAATACATTTTCAATATCAAGCCCTTGGTACCGATTTACTCCAACCATGCATTTGTACGTTACCGTTGCATATACGCATTACGCATCCTATACACAACTTACGCTAGATTTGGGTCAGGAGGCTCGCTTGCCGGGGACAATATTCCACTACCTACAAAACCAACTATCCTTCAACCACCCAATACCCAATACCCTACCCTATTTCCACGCAATACGACACGTTTTACGTTCACAGTTCGACATTGTTAAGTCTAGAAGTCTCTACAGGCTAAGAATGACGTCACGACCGCGTCGCCCGTTCGCGATTCTACCCGATCGATATACATTGCGCTTCGGGTGTTTCCGTCAACGTTCGGGTGGCCGAATGACGCGGCGAAAGCACGTGCGAGTTACGTAATGATGGTTACAACTCATTGACAAAGGTTATTTGTGTGAAGCACTCAACAAGCTGGTGTCAAGATGTCAAAGCATGAAGCCTTCTCCGATTGCGAATTAAAAAATTACGTGACGTCATTTGTTTACTAACAATAAAATTTTGAAATGGATTATTTGTAATGGCGGGGATTTTTAAAGATTTTCGCTGTTGATAGATGAGCATGACTAATGGTATTTTGTAATTAATTGTTTGGTAACGGGTTTTGATTGAATTCGTTTTTCATGTTATTGTTAAAATAAATCATTCCATTTCAGCTAACAATAATTTATACGGAAATTCAAAAGGCGTGTGCCATTTTTTTAGGTGTTTTATTACATACCTATTTTAGATATTTTATCAAATAAGAATTTATACTTATTTTTTATTTTTTCTGGATGAAGAATGATTTTTTTTGCATCAATAATCGAACTGTCTACCACCCTGTATTATCGCCGTTCTCAGAGACATTTAAGAGATCATTACCTCGTTCCTTTTTCAAACTTGTGTATGAAAATACGTCACTATTGTCACTAAACAACGACTTAATCATCATTAACTGACTTGACTGCGGCTGTCGACTATGTCCTATGTATGTGTTATGTACTTTGTCGATGGTAGTTTTAAATGCCCTAAAACTACATTCAAAAAGCAGTTACATAGTAGTTCAAATGCAGTATGTCTGGACAAATTAGCCTCAACTCTAATGAGTTGGTTGTGTTCTGTTCAGCTAGTGACAGAAACGGAGACATTTTGTTCCCTTTTTCTATCATTACCTATACTTATCCACTGTGTTTTATTGTATATAGGGTGGACCTGAAATATTTGCATTTTTACTAGCTATTACTCTTGCTAATTATTATAAAAGTTTTGCCCACCCTATATATTCACATTGTTGCATATTGGGAAATATTGACTCTTGAAGCGAGAAAGGAAAATATTTATATTTAATTACACATAGGTACCTATCGTTAACTAATAAATAAATTAAAAAAACCTTTGCTTAAAAAATAAAAAAGACATATTTTTTTAAGAGTTAATTTAACAACTTTGTTCTTAATTATGCCCAATTACATTTTTACACCTAGTAACAAGCATCTCTGAGATAGACCGCGGGCAGACAGACAGACGAACATGACGAAACGATATATTTATATGGTCACTGTATATTTATTAAATACTTGTTAAACTCGACAGGTTTCTCGTTGATTTAAATTAAACATCAAAAGGTTTATCCGTTAACCACCACAATTAACGTCCCCTGGGATAAGTCCCAAATTTATTATGACACTGTATCCTGTGACAATTTATATCATAAGGCAACCGTTCATGTTACTTTCAGCATTATGTCTGAGGATTATAAGGGATTTAGGCTTTGTATGATATTATACTTGTAGATTGGTTGTGGTTGTGCTGTCTGTAATGCTTATCAAGCGAATTTATGGTTAGTTCAAATCCCACAAGTCGAGTAAAAATATTTTCTGTTATTGGAATGGGTTTAAATTCAGAATACATATGTAAACATGACCAACGAAACGATGGATAGACTGTGTGAAAGATGATATGACTACAATGGGAGTGACTACCGACGAATGACGACTAATAGAGAAGTATGGAAGAAAGAGACATGTTAAGCTGACCCGGTAAGAAAAGGTTCGTCACTTTTGGACCTTAATAGCGTTGAAATAGAGTCGAAAAGTGAAGAACCTTTGCTTACCGTGACGTTACCTACAAATACAAGATGCAACCGGCAACCTTCAACGCTATATCAAATACAAAAGATGTCACTTATAAAATAGCAATGACAGTTTAAAACCAGAGCTAATGTCAACCTTGCCTCATTAGACACTCGTTATCTTTTGCGCTGGCAACCACGACGGACATATCATCGTGGGCGCTGAATACCAGTGGTACGGATATTTCCGTCAAACGGGTCTATATCTTCTGCCATAATTGTTATGTCATATCATATATTATCCACCTTAGGGCCTGTTTCACAATCGTCAAGTAAAGCATATCTGACACATAAATTTATCCCTTCCCTTTTCTTACACTTGAACATAGACAAGGAGAGAGCCAACTTTAACTGGCATATAAATTTACTTGTCGATTGTGAAACAGGCCCTTAGCAATAACCGTTGAGTGAAGGTGAAGCTATTACAATGTTTTGTCCTTATCTGTCAAATCCAAATGTCACAAAGACAGATAAGGACAAAACTTTGTATAGCTATACCACCGTTACTCAACGTTTATTATTAAGGGGGAGGGGGTATGTGTTTAGGTCATATTTATCACAAATCATAGCATATTATTTTAAGAAACTTTTATGTTTTTTAAGGATTTTCATAAACCAAACCTAACCTTAACTAGCCTTTACACGTTAGATATTTAAGAAATTATGAAAAGTTTACGGTATAAAAATTATGACTATCAATAATTATGTCAACAATGAAAATTATGACCAAAAATTTCCTTCGTCGATAGCTTTGAAACGGTTAAGTAATGTGACATGGGTAATGCCCGGTTCCTATATCCAAGATACGAATGGTTTTCCTTACGTCTCGTTAAAATATGCCACATTTGTACGTAGCAAATGTCAAATTTTAACGAGACGTAAGGAAAACGATTCGTTTCTTGAATATAGGAACCGCGCATCAGTCAAATTCTTTGGTGGCTCCTTAAGATCACTCACACGCCAAACATGTTTGCAATGCTATGCAAATTATAACTTAAATAATTGATATGAAACAAATTTTTTTTAGTCTTCTACTTGTTCAGCTATAGCGTCAGTCGCACAACTTTCAGTGGTCGCCTAGAGCCAACTGTGGCATTCAAGGCAAGCCATTCTTGTTTTTATTAGTGCAGTTTTAGTGTTTTTAATCTATGCAAACGCGTATAAATTAAGTAGGGCTCGTCTTCGTTGTTAAAAACACTGTACGTGCGTTACTTTAATTTCACAATATTGCACATTCTATTGTACAGTCTGCAAACTCCGCCAAGAAACATTAAAACAGTTTAACAAATAACTGCTTGGCTCGACTTTAAAAATATCGCAACCAATTGATTTTGAACACTAAGTGTTTTCCTTGTAAAGACAGCGACTTAAAAAACAATCGTTAACAATATCATTTAGTCATTCATGAACATACCATGGCATTGTTTTAGGGTTCTTAAATGTTCTAGGAAACGGTAGAATGTGGTCTTTCAATTATGTCAAATATTTGTACCAAATACAGTCACGAGATTTAATTTGGTACCCACCTTAAGTCCAAAGTCAATCTGACATTCTACAACAATAAGGGTGAGTTTACTAAAAGTTACAAATGACTTGACATCTCTAATGACTTTGACAACTCCAAACATATTTTTCTTGAAATGGGTCCCAAATTAACGCTCGTGACCGTACAAACATCGGTAAACTCGATCCTTTAAATTGACAGACGCATTTTATCACTAGAGCTTAATGACGTGCAAACAAAATAAACCTAAGGCTGCGGCTCCACTGAGGCGGAGATGAGCGGAGTGGAGCGGAGCTGTGCCAATATTAACCAATAGAATCTAAACTAACGTGCGGAAGGGCCGCTCGACGTGACCGCATGCGCCTTCTATTGGTTAATATTGGCACAGCTCCGCTCCGCTCCGCTCCGTTCCGCTCCGCTCGTCTCCGCCTCAGTGGAGACGCACCCTTATAGTGGGAGAAAACGTATTTGCCCGACAGTACCTAAGCAAGTGACGCTAAGACAGTTTTCGCTCTCGTCCTATAAAGTTGCGCAAACTTATTTAAATTGGAGGGGAACTCTGCCCGCGCTGGTGTACTTTAATTAAGTGTTAGATTAGTTTAGAGCATCATTTTTAACCCCCGACGTAAGTAGAAGGGAGTTATAAGTTGAATGTATATACAGTGCAATAACTCTTCTCTCTTACTCGCACTTATACCTACGCTATTTTTCTAGTGTTAACTACTTGAACCCGAAAGACTTTTTAAGAGCTATTGCACTGTTTCTGTGTTTCTATCTGTGATGGGTACGTATTATTTTATACTAGAGGACGCCCGCGACTTCGTACGCGTAGAATTAGTTTCCCGCTCCCCCCATTTCTTCCCGTAGGGGGTCGATTTTCGGAAAATCCTTTCCTAATGCTCACTTGCATCATGAAAGGAACCCCTATACCAAATTTCAAGTTTCTAGGTACAGTAGTTTCGGCTGTGCGTTGATATATAAGTCAGTCAGGTTTGCCTTTTATACATATAGATATCGAAACACATTTTAACGAAAGGTAAAAACTTTTCATTTCTTCGAAAGGCATTTCTCGCAATGAGTTTTTTTTTGGTAGTCACAAGTCTTACCTAACCTACCAACGTAATCAAAGCGTTCGAAGAAATTATACAATCGATGAAGTAAGATTCGATGAATGATGAAGAAATCTGTGGCATCGTAGCTCCCAAATTGATAAACCGATTTTGATTTAGTTTCTTATAATATCAAGCTCCGTCCAGCTAATTCTTTCCATTCTTCGCCAACACCACACCCCAAAGGCTTTCAAACTTTCCATATCTCTTTGTGTTAGTGTCCAAGTCTCGCTACCGTGCAAGGCGATGCTCTGGATGTACGGTCGGCCTTATAAAAAGCTGCACACTGTAGTGTTTTGTCACTTTAACGTCATGTTTGAACTGCTGCACTAATCTGTCTAAGGCGTTAAAGCGACAAGGTACAACAGTGTGCAGCTTCTTATAAGGTCGAATGTACCTGGTAGACTTTAACTAACCGTTTTTAAGCTTTTTTTAAATTCGATCTTTTGGATTAAGACTCAATATACCACATTGAATACTTGTTTGGCATTAGATCAACTTACGTTTAGGTTTGTTGCATCAATAAGATAAATTATAATCATCCTGTATATTATACATTACGAACCCTGCAATTCGGGGGGCCTAGATATTAATAAGAAGTATAAAGTTAGCGATTTTCGAAAATTAAATATATAGGATGAACTTAAGCTAATCTATCGCGTCACCCTCATACATTTTGTCAGTTTTCGGATCTTGTCTTGTCTAAATTTAATCTCCGAACAGATCAAAGGCTAACTTTATTCACACATTTCCTTCTCGAAAATTCTTTAACTCGATACATACAGCGTGTTCTCAATAACTACCAAGTCGAAGAGAACGCCGCAAGTGCGGAGGGTAGTCGACTACGTGGACTGAATTTTTAAATTACAGGCCTTTGCTAGCTATTTCTATGTGATTAAATTCTTGTCCTGTGGGATTGCAATGTTCTGGTCGACGAGTTTCTTTAATACGAAGTTCTTGCAGTTCGAAACGTGCTGTTGAAATCGTTTTGAAGTTGTTTTATGGGAAATCATGAGGGGTTTATTGATGGTAGCGTTATGATGCGAATAATTAGTACTTCGAATGCCTCTGATTTATTAAATTTATTTCCAAAATTAGTTTTTTCATCTTTCATCTTTCTGTGACATTTAAGTGACCTGCGTTATAGGTATCACGTAAAATATAAGGTATCCTAATTTTTTACCAAATCATCATTTGGCAAACAATGTCATTTTACAAACTTTCATTTCGCAAAAATGTAATTGTGCTTAAACCATTACATATTACATAGGGCACATACACGTGGGCTTGTTAAATAATTTAGGTTAGGTTACACTTTTGACCACAAAAAATATAAAATTATATGGTGGGAAATACATCTTTGCGAAATGAAAGTTTGTGAAATGACATTGTTTGCCAAATATTGATTTGGTAAAACATTAGTGAACCAAAATGTAAATATATTCAAGTGGTAAATTTAGATTACACAATGAAATTGACTAAGAAGTTTTTAAAAGAGTCCTACATTGACGTCTAGTTTAAATAACATGCCACGTCAATGTTCGCCAGTTCGTTTGTCCTTTTGTCTGTTTTCATTTAAGACATGAACAGGGTGAACAAAACTTCAGGAACTGTACAATTCTCCGAGATAAAAAGAAAAGAAAAAAAATAAAGAAAAGAAAAGAATTGCAAACGGTACAAACTTTCTGGTAGTACGTAAAACTAACTGGCTTAAGCGTTAACAAACTCACTTCCACAAATATAATATTAGAAACATAATACAAGTACGTATAATACACCATGTATCACGCAATAGCGGTAAAGTCCGCTTATTCGGAGCACCTCGTCCGCTAGGATTTATCTAATGCTGACTGTATAATGAAATTCTGTCTGTTTTGGGCGACTCACTAAATCTCAGAAAGGGTTTGTGCCTCTGTCAGGTATAAACAGACTGGTAGGTTAATGGCTCACTTTGTATTTTGTATTTTGACCTTTTTAGGGTTCCGTACCCAAAGGGTAAAAACGAGATCCTATTACTAAGACTCCGCTGTCCGTCTGTCTGTCTGTCACCAGGCTGTATCTCACGAACCGTCATAGCTAGACAGTTGAAATTTTCACAGAAGATGTATTTCTGTTGCCGCTATAACAACAAATACTAAAAACAGAATAAAATTAATATTTAACGGGGGCTCCCATACAACAAACGTGTTTTTTTCCGTTTTTTGCTAATGTTGTATAGATAATGGTACGGAACCCTTCGTGCGCGATTTTATGGTATAGGAGGCAAACGAGCAGACGGATCGCCTGATGGTAAGCGATCACCGACGCCCATAGACACCCGCAGCACCAGAGGAGTCAAAATTCCGAGCGAGACGCACAGTTGTGGACTGCCAACCATCTAAATGATGGTGGCGGAGATTCTGTTGCGTAGAACGAAGGCGGAAGGATGCGGCAGGAATTACCGAACAGCTCCTCGGAGCACTCTCCGTTGTACAAGCGATAGAGAATGCAGAGTGAGGCTACATCTCTACGCAGCGCCAAAGAGTCAAGCCGATCAGAAGCACGCTGGCAGCCGACAATTCGAGTTGCTTAAAGTAATCTAACGTGATGATGATGATCATGATTAAAAGTTGAGCAATATGTCGTTAAATAGACGCTTTCGATTTAAAAAAATTAAGTCCTAAAATAAATAACTAAAATGTACGAGATTTTTAATAATCTTACCAAAATATTAAGAAATCATAAACACGCTTGCATAGGTAGGCGACGTTTAGTTTTACACGTGGAAATGTTCACCTTGAAGTTTAAAGTTGCAAAAGCATTATTTTCCACAAACAAAATCCTTCTTCTACACCCCGCTGACCTAGAAACTTGAATTTTGGCACGCGTAAGTATTTATTCAACAGTCATTTTTATGGTTTTGTTTGTACGGAATCCTTAAAGCGTGAGCACGTCTCACATCTCACGCTTAATAAGTTACAATGTATGTACAGTCACCAGCAATAATATATCATCCAACATTGAGCGCAAATATATCTGACACGCTCTTATACCTCTAGTAATAAAGACGTGTCAGATATTTTTGCACCCAATGTTGAATAATATATTATTGCTGGTGACTGTATAAAATGTTTTAGAGACCAGCTTTTGCTGCCGACTGTAGTTTTTTGTGCACAATCTTCATTTGCATAAGCAGCAGTCTCAATAATGAGACTCATCATCACCTCCTTGCCCTGAGGGGTTATTGTCTAACGCACTCGCAATTACAACTGGCTTCAAAGTGGAGCAATTGTTTTCATTTTGTATGCAGACAAGCCTTCGATTTTCAAAATGAAAACGATCGTGATTGCGAGTGCGTTAGACAATAAGGCCTCTGATCCCAATCATCTGGGGTCGGAGCAGCATGTTTTTTCTTTCCACACATCCCCATTAGCCGTCATCTCAGCTTCTTCCTCATATCACTCTTCACACAATCCATCCATCTCTTTTTAGTTCTTCCTCTTGCTTTATAACCCTCCACATTAACGAATCCGAACTAGATTTTGGTCTACATTAGAACAGCAGAGATCCGGGGGACCTAACCAAGATGCAAACGCTTCTAACGTTTCTTTTCTATCACTCAAAATGTATGGGATGACATTCTCGTCACGATAAACCACGTGGTCAACTGACATCCCATACATTTTGAACGATAGAAAATAAGAACATTAGTAACGTTTGCATCCTGGCTAAGGCCCCTGTTGTTATTTGCTACTAGCCACTAAAAATAATGTCTGTTTAGGTACTTTTTTAATTGCCTTAAGTGGAAAAAATACTTTATAGTACATACAAATTCATCCTAACCTTAGCCTATATTACCCTAGCCGTACTTGTAGCGTAAAGATTATTTCTACCGGAATACCCTGTGTATACTGGACGCGATGGCTGCATCGATATTTATGCCTCCTACTGAAGTTTACTGTATGCACATCCACTTTAACACAATATTGGCCTGCTGTTATATTTCACAGTTAGTAAAAACATAAAGCCATCAATTTAGAGATTTGACCCGCACCGCAACTTTATGGGTCCAAGTTTATTTGTTTGCAAAATCGGCCATCGGGACTCGACCCAAAAAGGTTTAACTCATGTAAACTTAAAAGCAGTAAAAACGGGTCACTGTTCGTACAAATTTGTATAAACAATGAACCGTTTTCATAGCTCTGAAGTACACATACGTATATTCAATATTGTTTAGGTACCTACTCAATTTTACGAGCTTACCCCGACAAAACGACTGGCACGCGGATTTATTATCAAAGAGCACGTTTTCTTGTATTTTAATATTAAAAACTTTGCGTACGGACTTATTGAAGTTTGATAAAGTTTTCATTTCGAGTACATTAAGCGAGTTTGTGGAAACTTTTAATAGGTTTTACACGATGATTGCTTCATAGTACTACTCAAGCCTCTAAGCATTAACAAGCCGACCTACATCCAAGGGTTCCATCATTAAAACTGCATCAGCAGTGCAATAATTGCATCAAGTTTAACCGGGTCCGATCGATGTGAGGGTATTTACCTCGGGTGAAAATAATCCGGTACCGGTGATGTCAGCGGGGTTTGGAGACGGCGCGTGCGCGGCGCGGGCGCCCGGCGGGTGTCGGGCGGGCGCCGGGCGTCAGTCGGTCGCCGGCCCGCGGGGAAGGGCACGCGAGTGCAACCATGGCGCGAGGCCGGTGACGCGCCGGCCCCGCCGACCAACCCGGGTCGACGGGCTATACTCCGTAAGGACGCACTTCCACCATCATGTCTTTGCTCAACGTCACAGGTGTGTTTATACCTTGAGAAAGCTTCAATATTTCTACAGTGTGTTACCACTGGCCACGGAATTTCGAAACCTTTAGCCTTTTGATTGTGTTACCATTCATATTTTTAGTGTTTCTTGTATCACTCGCTACGAAATTTCGTGCCTTGTTAGTGCCTTAGGCGCTCTTATTGTGTATTCGTGCTATATTCTTCCTCAGTGAGTGTTTCTTGTGTCACATGGCGACGAAATTTCGTGCCTGTAAAGCCTATAACCTTCTTGTGTGTTAGTGCAATATTTTTCTTCAATGTGTGTTCCTTGTGTCATTAGTAATGGAATTTCTTGCCTTGCCTTAGGCGCTTAGGTTGTGTATACCTTGAGTAACGTAGACATCTACAGTGGTTCTAAATGACACTACGAAAGATCGTGTCAAAAACAGATCCTTAGTAGCCTTAGGCAATACTATTGTACAGTTAACGCGTATACGTTTTGAACTAGAAACGTAAATTATAATATCTCGTAAAGCCTTAGGCGCTTAAATTGTGCGTAATCATCTAAGTATAATATTCCAGTTTGTTTCTTGCGCCAGTGGCCACGAAATTTCTTGGATTTAAAGCCTTACGTGCTTTGGTTGTGTGTAACTATTGTACAATTCTCGTCAGTGTTTCTCGTGTTTTTGGTTCCACGAAATGTTTACTCTGAATGAGAATGTGCTCTATTCTTTGGTTGTGAAAGGTTAACGGTCTGTTTTCAGTTAAAGGCATTGTTTTTTCCAAGATTTATGATCTCTTGTTGCGATTGGTCACGTTAAGCGCTTGGCCACGTGCGGAGTTTAATTTTTTTTCAGGTGTGTTAGTGTGAAAGGTTTACAAACAAAAGCAAGAATAATAATTTTATACACAAACGTTCGTTATTATATTATTTTTTATTTTTTATACCCTCTTGGAAAACAGATAGGTGTTAGAAGTTGTGTATCTCTGTATGTCTTTGTAACTGTGTATCAGTGGGTTTGTATGTGGCTCAGTAGCTCTGAAATGGATGTACCGGTCGGATGTGTTTTTAGCTGGTTTAATATGTGTGATTTTTAGTTAAGTTTGATGAAAATATAGGTTGCACTGTACCCCAACCCCCCAGTCCCTTCAGGCGAAAACCCAAAAAAAAAAAAACTCACTACCATAATTTCGGTTTTGCATAGTAGGCTTTAAATTTTATGCATGAGCAAAAATAAATGTGTCAGATACTTATCGCAACTAGCGATATCTACAGTTCATCGATTCGATTGATGATAACAAGCCCTTATCATGGGGTTATAATCGACTTTTTAATATGAATTTGTGCAACTCATTGCAACCAATGCATAAATAAGTTATACATTGGTTGCATAGAGGGTTTTTGTTTCACCTGCACTCATTTCATAGAACGTTATCATTTCGCAGAAGTTTCGTTACAGAAAGCTATTTTCTGCTGAACCCGTGTTGATTTCAGGTTATCTTGTGATTGTTACAAAACTAAACTTATCTAACCAACGTGAATCATATTTAAGATAATCTGAAATAAACACGATTTCAGCAGGAAATAGCTTTCTATGAAACGAAAATTCTGCAAACACTGATACATTCTATGAAATATTATAAGTGTCGGTGAAAAAAGGGGATACCTGCTAAGAGTTATTATTATGAGTAAGAAAGACTACTACTAGCTTTTGCACGCGTCCCTATTCGTTTAGAAGACGTTTAACGGGATCCCCCTCAGGAACTGTCAAATTGTCCGGGATGAAAAGTAGCCTATATGCTATTCTAGAGTATAATCACCACTCTGAATATTTATTAGATGTTCAATTGTGGTTGTTTTAATTATCTACTGTTATTTTTGTAGTCTTTGATTATTAGTATTTACGTTGACGATCTCAATGTAATTTCGTATGACATGCAATGCAATTTATATTGTAAATCTCCCCTCCAACCCCATGTGAAGTAGGTACTGAAGATCGTATCTTGTTTTCCCGCTCTTGTTTTTGACACAAACTTTTTTTAGAGCGCCAGAGTGCCAGCCTTTTTACCCGGCTGCCGTGAAGGGATATTTATTAGGTGCGGTTTTGAGGCGATTATTTTATTACAAACCGCAAGCAATCAAATAGGAAGTAAGTGACAAGTAAAAATATAGTTAATAAATAATATGAAAAAAAAAATATATAATATATAACTGGTGCTTTAAGAGAGAGAGTAAGATTCGGTTATTATACCAAAGAGTGGCTGTATAAGATTTCACCATGGCTCAGTACAAACTTATTTTTTTTTAATAATCTTACCATAGAGAGGCTGTATAGGTTTCCGCTACTGCACAGGTCTATAGACATAGTTCTATTTCAAATTATTTTTCTTCCCTAGGGTGTATCACTTTCAACCCGCTTCTGGACCCGATAAACAATGGCCTACTTTCAGAGTATGAGACATGAAAAAAACTTTACCAGTTTTTCTCACCCATGTCAAAGATAAAGTGACAGTTTGGATTTAAAACTGTGATTTGTTTGAGATATATATCGCTGTACCGCTCAATCTTGGTAGCCTTGCTGAATAGGGTTGGATGAGCTATCTTTTTAGGGTTCCATACGAAATACTGAAAAATGATATATTCGCGCGATAAGCGTGTAAATTATAGTTTACTCGTAGGTTCTCTGTCGTCATAAATACCAGTCTGTTCATAAAGCCAGCATAGATGTGACAGAATAACAATTCAGTATACATTGCAAAGTCGACAAATTCCCACATCACTGGGCCTCATCTAACCTACGCAATGTATACTGAATTGTCATCTGTTACGTGACGTGTTAGCTTTGTGAAATAGAAAATAAATAATTTTACAATGATCATCAATTAATAATACTTACTGCAATTACTTACTGCAGGCTTTCCACTGCATCGGTTAGATATATAAGCACAATAACTTTTTAAAAAAGACCTATCTGCTATTTATTAGCCAAAGGCTATAATCTCTATAAGTATTATGTCATAATCATAAGGTCTTATTTACGATGGGATTTTAATCGTAGATGTGTCTTTTTTTACATATTTCTACTGGCTAAGCAGCCACATGCGTAACCAATGAGCTTGTCCGAACGATGTTTTATTAATAAATACAAATGAAAATAGCACAAAGGAGTATTGTAACCCATACTATTATGAAAGCAATAGGACAGTGTCAAGGTGAGTATCCACCTGAGCGGCTCGTGTAAGGCGGGAACTATGCCGGCTAGACCTACAATAACTTCGCACAATATTTTTGTGGTTCTCCTTGCTTACGCATAATCACGATTGTCCGATTTTGCAGAATACTAATTTTGCATAATTGTTTGTCTACTGATATTTTGAAAAGCTACAAAATAAACCTAACATAACCTACTCTATTCTACCAGGGGGCCTAATATGGCTGCGTTTATCGCGTGACAAAATGTGGATAAAACATCCGTCACTTTCTGACATATATAAGTACGAGAGGGACGGAGGCTTTATCCACATTTTGTCACACGATAAACACAACCATACTAGGCCCGCAGGTTAACATAAAGCATTTTAAAAAGTATTTTCCGTTTATGCTGAAGAAAAATTATGCAAAACAAAAACAAAAAATCGGCGTAACTATACATTCGGCGTAAGAAGTTTTTCTAACCCCTATTTTTGTATATTGTTTTAATATTGTACAAGAATTTTGACGTGATACGCGCTACCTTGTTCAATATTGCGCAATACGAACCCTACACGGTGCAATAAAAAAATCAATCGTTGCGCAATTTTGAATACTATCTTCAAACGATCAATAAAATTGCGCAATTCGTGATATCCCACTTATATTATTAATGAGAAAGTTTATGTGTGTGCGTAAGTTTGTTATACTCATTCACACTATGGCTGGAAGGTTTTGGATGAAATCTTAAAAGGGGATATCTTTTACTCTGGATTAATACATAGGCTAATTTTCATACTGGAAAATTAAAAAGATTTTCACATTTTGTATTTTTCTTATTTATTCGTAAATCCGCCGTAGTATCATATATTCTGAAATAAATCTACCTGTTATCTATTACGGTTGTAAAGAAACAGCTCTTTAACGTTAGGGCGGACGGACGGACCGACGCATAGCTTCGGCATATTAATAGGGTCCCGTTGAGATACCCTTCGGGTACGGAACTCTATAAAACGTACAAGTACCTATTCTTTTAACCTCGCAAGGCTTGATTTCCTGACGTCGGTCGAGCGTACCGTCGTATGATAAATCTGCTGCGGACGTCATGTCAGCGTCGCTGTGCGATATCTCATAGAAAATGGTGTATAGATAGCGTAGGAGGAAATCAACCCTAAGGCCCTCTGTACTACAAACAGCCAGTTTTTTTTCAGTAGGACTTTGAATCTACCATCAAGGCAATAAGGTTCAATTACGTTTGTTCGAAAATGCCATTTTCAATTTATGGAGAAAGGAAAATAAACTTAATTACTATTGCAATACAGTTCAAACTAAATTGCCTTGGTAATGTACATCCTATTGCACACTTATCCTTACGAGGATAAATTAATTTAGGTGAGTAACTTACATACATACATTAAATCAAGCCTGTTTCCCAGAGGGATAGGCAGGGACCACTTCCTTCCACCTGCTACGATCCTGAAAAATCTCTTTCGCTTCTACCACATTCATACATCGTGTCATGCATGCACTACCTAAATTAACTTAAAGTAACTTAATTCTTCAAAATGGTTTTTGAATGTTTAGGCACGAGTACATTGTAAGAAATGGGTCATTATACGAGCGTTTCAACCGCCTCACTTTTGTGGACATATTTTTAAAGTATTGGGCGTATTTTTTGATGCCGTTTTAGATATTTGTTAGATGTCCGGTAAACTTAGATACCTAACCAGAAACGAAATCGAAATCTACAGCCACTTCTACAAAATTGTAACCACAAAAGTGATTCGAATCAAACGCCGAAATAATGACCCAAATATGACCTGAACTACTTAGTTACAAATGATATAATGATATTTAAAACTTATCTGACCATATCTACATTTGACCTTCCCATTCGTTTTCATTCTGGTTATCATCTCGCAATTAAGCTCAATTCGAATTCGTTACTGAATCAGCCGTTATTATTAAATTAACGTAGTTGAGGCATTTCAGTTGCAGTAAAATTAAACCAATTATAGTTTATTAAGTGCATTTATGCACTTGAACATGAACTTGAAGTTTACTTTTTAATGTTGTGAACAATCATATGTGATGTTAATTATGATTTAATACTAATTGAGCATTTCGGTACCTATATACTATGGTGAAGGCCAATGATTAAACAGGCCACCTAATGGTAAATAGTACATTAGACAAATGAATCCCTTATCGTCATTTGTCCTAATTTAATGCATCGTTTGTCCGAATTTTCATTTATCCTATAAAGTCATTTCCGGCTGCATTTTAAAACATTTTAGTTTTGTTTATTATACAACCGTAACCTAACATAACCACAGGTATTTTGTTAACTTAAGTTGTCTCACTCAGCTGAAAACCAATTTAGGACAAATGATAATTCGGAGAAACGTTGCGTTAGGACAAACGTTATTAGGGATTCCAAGGGACACCCGACTAATAGACATTTGCAATCTCAAGACTGCAAACTTAAGAGCCATATTAACAAACTCATCTTGACTAATAATGCCATCTCAAGATGCGTCAAAAATTTCAGTTTTCTATGGATTTACATTTATTTTAACTATCTTCAGACGAGCATCTCCGTCAAGATGAGTTTATTAATAGGGACTTAAGACTGCTATCTTTACCAAACCTGAGGACTAAGATGGAATGCTCTAGTTATTTCATCAGTACCCTTACCATGAGTTACAATTACTGTACTCGCTAGCGAGTCGAATGCTCTGTCCCTCGCACTCTATAAGAATACTTGCGAGGTCTGCAAAGGACAGAGCTTCCACTCGCTAGCGAGTACGATAATTGTAACTCATGGTAAGGGTACAGAGGCCCTAGACAAGATATTTAACGCTAACGTAAACGATATTCGAAAACTGTCATAATATGGAAATGACATAAGCGCTCAACGCGGTTGTCCCGCATATTACGTCAATCCTATACATTTTCGATAACGAGACTCTCAATAGCGATAGTTCTCGCGATGCGCCTTGTCTAGGGCTACAGTTGTGTTATCTAAACACCAGAACATATCAATGTGAACACTGCTGCTTCGCCGTAGATTAAAGGATAAGATTGCGTCAGCTACCTTCGTTTTGTTGTAGTAGCTACTTTAGTTGTGGACCTATAAAAAAATCAGTTAATATTCAACTGTAGACATTTAACCACAGTGCTTTGAAGGGTATTCGAATGACCCCTATAAATTCAAATAATAAACTCACTTCCAGGAAAAGTTTCTTGTTGTTCTTAAGTTCATTTTCTGATATGGTTCTAAATAATAAAATGCTGATTCATTTTTATATGACGCAGTCTGTTATCTAGTAGAAATATGCTTTGGTATAATCATATTCAATACGCATTTTCCTGAAGTATCCACCGATATGCGGAAATCGATAATGATAACTGCACTTTGATTAACAATTTCGATAACTATGTGCGGTATTATTCTTTCAGTATTTATCCTATTGATTCCTAATCAATACATAAACTTTTCCGTGACGGACTAATTGACAACGCTGAACTAAAGGGCTTGGAATTTGAAGGAATGTTCTTTAGGTACTCTAGAGCTGAACAAAAGAAACTTGACAAACAAAAAACTTCCAACAGGAGGAAAAGGAAGCGAAACGGTAAACTAATTCCACTATTATGAAGCCACGGACGTCCTTTAGTTATATTAAATCAAATCAAAATCAAATCACATAATTTTATTTTGCCTAAAATGTAGTACAAAAGATGATACAAATTTGTCAAAGTGATACACATTTTGCCAGTTACTGCCATGCAAAAATATCATTAGCATAGAATTTAAAATTTAAAACAATTTACAAAAACTGATAAATATTGCTAGAGATAATATAAAGTCCTAGTTTTATTTCCCTTGCAGTGTTAAGGTACAGTCGAGTTCATAAATTTGTATGCACTTTAGTACCTTGTTTATTTATGTCATGTTCAAACTGCCATTTAGGAATTATCACAGCGATTAAAGTGACAAGTTATTAAAGTGTTTACATATTTATGAACTCTACTGTACATATGTACTGGCGAAAAACTAAAGAAGTCAGCTAACTGCAATGTAGAAGTCTAATCATTGTAAACTCTACAGGAAGGCACATTTAAATTAAAAAAAATCCACTACAAGTAGTATTAATTAAGTCATAATCTTGACTGAAATGTCCACCTCGAGACACGTCAAAGTTAACGTCAACGTCACACTGTCATTATTGACGCGTGTTGAGATGAGCATCTCATTTACGGTAAGTTTATTAATACGGCTCTTAGGATTGCAGTCTTGAGATTGTAGACTCACCAATTTACCTATTCATAAACGCACTATAAACCCATTTTAGTTAAAGTATACTTTTTCGCTTTCCTTCGGATGTAAATGTCACACGAAGCATACGAATTCATATGCTTTGTTCAATATTTAAAGAGTGTTATAATGCAAATCCCTATGGGCTTCGGATCCCATTTGCCATTAGATGGCTCGAGTGCTAGTTTGATTTCTCCTTCAGACTAGATGATCACTACGAATTAGGCTAAAGGGGGCTAGCATCACTACCCTGCCTACGAACCTAGCAGTTCCGGGTTCAATTCCCGGTAAGGAAAAATATTTGCGTGATGAGCGCGAGTATTTGATCTGAGTTTACGATATTTTCTATGTATATCAGTGTTCATTTATCTCTACATATAAAAACATACTTACAGAGATAAATAAACATCGTTATCTAGTACCTATAGTAGGTATAAGCCTAGAGCTTAGTTTCGGACTAGAGGGCTTATTGTCTACGGCAATCGCAATCACGATCGTTTTCATTTTGAAAATCGAAGGCTTGTCTGCATACAAAATGAAAACAATTGCTCCACTTTGAACCCGGTTGCGATTGCGAGTGCGTTAGACAATAAAGCCCTAGGTTAGTTTATGTTACATTATTGCCTGATATTTTTGAAGTGATAACTTTTTTACGGAGGGTAAACCATTTCGTTACGTAACGCGCGATTAATGACAGACTGTCTGGCTTCCCTTTCTCTCACGCGTACGGCAGCGCACTGTGGGAGCGCGTAGAACAAACGGTTGGACATGCGAGTGCGCGACAGTAATCTGTTTATTGCAGATAAACTGCTATTATTATGGCCTAATTAAAAGCGGTAGTACTAATTTTATAACAATTTTTAAAATACAAAGAGATGCAGGAATCGGATTTGAACCGCAGCACCTTAGCGTCATAGACTTACCTCTCAGCCGCTACCTAGGCAAATCTTAAGTTACAAGGTATAGACGAAAATGGTAAACGGTATTGGAACTTACTTGCTGACGTCACCGTGCGTTTCTAAGCATAAATACTGTTGACAGTGAGCATATAACCTAAAACTATCACCGTTTTTGAAAGTGATTAGTTTAAGTTATCACTTCTATCGGGCGTCCCGAGATGCACACTTTTTTTATTTCTTTTTATTGTTCTTATTGTTGTGCTGGAATTACCTATAAATAATTAGATTCAAAAACCGCAACGCAGGTGATTTACGAGCCTCTAAACAAAATTACTTTGGCCTATTACAAAGTTCAGGGAAGCATTCGCAAAACAAGATTGGCGAAGACTCTTATTATACGCAATATAACTTTTTATAAGATCAAAAGATCATTTAATATTATTAAATGTGCGTCACGAGCTTGTCTTATAACTCTTATAAGATTACATAAATTGCTTTTCTTGTTTTTTACGCAATAACATCTTGTTAGCAAGCTAATGGGTGTTCAAATTTACGCCGGAGTTGAATTTGCTGCCGTTTGTGCGGGAAAACGTTGGCAACCGAAAAATAAAACATTTGACAGATCTGAGGTTTAGTAAAAAAAACTAAATACTACATCATCGGGACACAGCACGTTTTCTTTGTTGAACAATATTTCAAATATATTGAAATGTGGCTGCCACAATTCGCAAAAGAGGATGGGCAGAAATGTATGGACCCCAGCCTAGGAACTAGCGATATCTTATCGGATAGATATTTTTATGATATAGGTAAAAAAAATATGGCGATAAATGTTAAATCGCTGTTCGAAATTTAAATACAAATATTTTGTTATTTTCCTGATGCATTTTCATTATGATGACCTTAATGTTAAAAATCTTGACATGTGCAATTTCATAATTTTATATTGAGTAATAAATAATATAATGTTATCTAATTGTGATTACAGTACCTACATACATTCACATCCAACGAGCGTAAGATGAGAGACGAAAGGCCATTAGAACTCGTGTATGGCTCATAGTAGATACATTGAGTTTGAAATCATTTAATTGGTTTATTGAAAGTAAGTTTATTAAGTGTTAGATGTAAGTACTTACAGGGCTATATGACATAGCTATGCAGTTCAGATTGCACTGTGAGAAAAGGACAGGGCTATATAACTTCTATAGCTCTGTCCTTTTCGCTCGCCGTAAAAATGACCTGCATTGCCACGTCGTAATAACCACCAAGTTGGCAAACTTTTTTTTTTTAAACTTTGCTTTTCGTGGCCTTGGCAATAAGTGACCAAGAAACAACGTATTTAATAACACTAACCAAAACAAATGACTATTTCGATCAATAAAATTGCGATTACGTCGTGCGAGTCTACACATTTCATTGTGACTAGGTACTTTTTTTATAAGCGTAACTATCACTGGATACTAAATCAAATTTAATTGAAAACCAATCCTACGCAATACAAGTAAGGCGTAAGTTTCAAGGAAAACGGACTCGTCACACGACTTTCTTCATAATCGATTCCTAGTTGGCAAAACTATAAGATTTTATCCCTAGAGAGGTAAGGGTTGGTTTTCTTTGGCCTTGTGAGGTAGGCTTGCCTCGTTTCACGGAAATCCTCGGTGCAATGGAATTTCCTTCGATATTACGGAGCTGAAACGACGTTGAATTTTGCTGTGAAGTTTTCATTCGAATATTATTGCTTTTCTAAATGTTACGGCTGCATATAAAACCTGTTTATGGTAAACGCAGAGATACTTATACAGGGTGTTCGGCAGAAGGTTCGACAAACTTCAGGGACTAACTCATCAACTTTTATTATGGGACCAACATCCAAACTGCGAAAAAAAAACCAGCTGTTCCATACATTTCGGCTGTTTAGCTCTCAAAGTTTGTATGGAACAGCTGTTTTTTTTCACGATTTGGATATTGGTCCCATAGTAAAAGTTGATGAGTATGACTTGCAGAGTTAGTCCCTGAAGTTTGTCCAACCTTCTGCCGAACACCCTGTATAAGTATCTCTGCGTTAATCAGAAAATTAGAGCGTTATAATAAAAATGAGTTTTTTTTACTATAACTATTTGAATAACATACACGAACATCTTTCAAATCCATTTTAAATTAACGTGTTCCTTTTTAGGATTCCGCAATCAAAGGATGCCAATGGGACTCTATTACTAAAGGCCCCACTGTCCGTCTGTCACCGGGTAGTATTTCATGAACCATAATATTTACACAGTTGCCTCCTTACTTAGAAACGTGGAATAACCTTGGACTAACTATGCCATGTTTTGTCCTTATCCTTCGAATTCAAATGTCACAACGACAGGTAAGGACAAAACATGGCATAGTTACTCCAAGGTTAGGTATTCCACGTTTATAAGTAAGGGGGTTAAAGTTTTGCACAGATTGTGTATTTCTATTGACGCTATACAATAAATAATAATAATTATTTTACTCTTACTAATATTATAAATTAAAAAAAAAATGATGTTAATCAATAGACTAACCTCCGTATTCATAAACACACTGTACGTAAACCTATTTTTTCTAAAGTATTCTTTGACTCTTTCTGTCAAATTCAAATATCGCAATGAAGGATAAGGATAAAGTAATTTTAAAGCACTCTTTAAGTATGGTTTATGAATAAAAGAATAAGTATGTTAATGTTTCATGTACAAAATATCGTACGGTTCTCGTAGTATTAGAGTTAATTCTAACAGCTGTTTTATGAAACATAAAAAAGAGATATCTACTACAGTAAATTACTCGTAAAGTCTATAAAGCTTACGTAATAATGATTTCCTTGCTCCATTTTATTTTACAATAAACCTTACAATACGGTGACGAGGTTACCTCACAAACGAAAATCAATTTCAATAATGTACTAATGGATTTCATGTTATGTTATTTATTGTAATGGTTCAGTGTTTAAGATTTTATAAATATACTAGAGGACGACCGCGACTTCGTACGCGTAGAATTAGTTTCCCGCTACTCCCCCCATTTCTTCCCATTGGGGGTCGATTTTCGGAAAATCCTTTCTTAGTGCTCACTTAGATTATGAAAGGTACCCCTGTACCAAATTTCAACTTTCTAGGTACAGTAGTTTCGGCTGTACGTTGATATATAAGTCAGCCAGTTTTGCCTTTTATATATATAGATAAACAAATTAAAAAATTTCGTCGAGAAAACCTCATATCTTTGACACCAATTAATAATTATAGGTATTAGAGTAATTATTTGTAGCTCATATTCATTTATTTGATATTGTAACTAAATTCGTCATAATTAACGTAATTATGAACCTTTTAACTAGTCTCTTTTATTGTTATACGTTTGGCTATTTGATGTTTTCAAACATTTCGCAATCGCTCAAAGGTTAACTGGAAGAGATCACTTAAAACACAAGTTCAGAGTGTACAAGTTCGTCTTTGTACATATCTATTGTATTTCTGACTATTTTGTTCTTTGTACAATAAAGTATTTAACATACATAGTATACATGCTTACATAATATTAATAAGGTACGTACGCACAATCCAAAAGCTTTTGAATTCGAAGTTTTCTTTTATCACGGCATCTATTTTTTTCAAAACCTTTCTTATTTTCACAATACGGCCAACACTACCAAGTGTATAAGAGCTACCATATCGTTATTCAAATAGTAATAATATATGTAGTTAAAGACAAAGTGTAATAGACGCCAAGTACAACGCGAGTTATCGACTTTTCTCAATGTTTCACTAAACTTTAGCCAAGTTAAAGAAAAGTTTTTTACCAACGGAACTCTAAAAACAATCGTTTTCTCATTTCGGCAAATCCCGCCCGAATTGTGCCCGTAATTTGCGTGCTCCTTTCGCATTGTACGTACGTAATAGAATGTACGATTTATAGAATATTTCGCGAAGCTATCGCAACAGTATTGATGAAACAGTATGCAAATACTGTTCCTTAATAAATGCTTTTTCTTTCTATCTTTCAAATCTTGAAGCAAGAGAGTAAATATATTTGGGTGCTTGATTTATTAAAGAATAATATCACATACTTACACACACAGATATTATACAACTCTACACTTGGCTAAAAGAAAACTTTTATTCTTGACGCACAGTAAAAAACAAAATATAAAAGAGATTCTGATTTAAAGTAATTCCAAAGTTTATCTGTGGCAGACTCTATGTGTATTTACTTTAATACCAAATTTTATAATGGTAGGTCCTAATGAACTTAATGCACAGCTTCGTGTAAGGTCCATAACAAAGGACAGTCTATAAGAAACGTTAAAATATAAACGGTCAGGTTAACTCGTATATTGCAATGTTTAGCCTTTTTATTTTATTATCTTCCTTGCTACATAAAGATTCAGCCATAGCTTGACAATTTAGAAGCGAATAGGTTACAAATTTGAAAATGATAGTTTATGTTTTTTGTTATTTTTACAAGAGAACTTTTTGCTCGAAGCTTTAATATGAATAACTAACTAAATAACATTATTGAGTTAAAAAAACACGTATTATTACAAGGAATCAGAAATTCGGTACGACATTTATCTAATCTTTGGCGGCGGCGTTTTTATTCAGTTGTGTGGAGGCGGACTCAATTTTAATTTATTAATAAAATTCTCGTGATTTCTGAATAAATAAATTACGCCAGCATAAATCCATATTTAAGTATTTACATTAACTATTTGAAGTAATTTTCTATGTATAGATTTACCAAATGTTTTTTCACATTTCATCAAATAAATATATTTCATTTCATTTCATATTTCATTTACTTTACCGGTAACTCATCTTACCTAACCTAACCCAACGAGGTTTGAGGAGCAAATCGACGGAACGTTAGATCCTACAATATGTAAAATAATTACTATAAACGTTTTGTAGAATCCCGGAAACCTGGAACTTATATTATTAAAATAATATTTTTAAGAAGCCAAGCCCTTATTCGCTTTACTTTTTACCGGGATTTTGTCAATTTTAGGTGAATATCGTACCGAATTTCCGATCCCCTAATTATTACTGTGTCTTAGCTATACTATTCAGTTAATTATGTAACTCATGAACTTATGCGTTCGTGCTGTTTTATTTTTACTGTTCCTCTCTCTTTAGGTCGTTGTAAATCGCGATATTATTAGAAGGTACGAACGTCCAATTTATTCAGTCTTGCTCATTATTTATTAAAATATAAATATTTTGGTAGATAAAGAATAAACGGTAGTTAGAAACTTGCATACAAAATAAGATACGCGTTGAATAGATGACCTTATCTTGCAGTTGGGTAAAAAAGTTTAAGAAAATGCAAGCTTTACAAACCGACTACTGTTTCAATTTTAATTAGTTTATCTTATCCTATAAATTAAAATATTAAGAATACCTTTGTAAAATGTTTCCGCATGAGACTTGTAGCAATATGCAGGAACCGGACTTCACCTGTTTCAGGTTATGTATACTATTGTATACCTGCTAAGAAATTCCATTGATGTCATAGTAGACTTATGTTTAAAAATATCAAACATTTTCATATTTTATTTTTAAATTTTAATTTGTCTGATTCAGATTCAGATTCAGATATTTATTGGTAAAAAACACATTCTTACAAGTCCTTTTTTATAGGTAGATACATCATTTATTTCTTTACTAGGTTAGGTACTTAATTCTAACAATTTTAGTGTCTATTTATATTATCTAGTTATTGTTAATTTGTTATTTTTAAAATAACAAAATTTATAATTTAATAGTTAATACATTTTTATTTAAGTAATAGTACCTGACAGTAGGTCAATGTTAACTTTCGTACATAAATATTCATTTTTGATTTAGATACCTATCAATATATTTCTTAAGTACTCACTTTTTGTCTATGGTTTCTCGTCTTTTATACATACACTAGAGGACGCCCGCGACTTCGTACGCGTATAATTAGTTTCCCGCTACTATCCCCGTTTTTTCCCGTTGGGGGTCGATTTTCGGAAAATCCTTTCTTAGTGCTCACTTACATCATGAAAGGAACCCCTGTAGGTACCAAATTTCAAGTTTCTAGGGTACAGTAGTTTCGGCTGGGCGTTGATATATAAGTCAGTCAGTTTTGCCTTTTATATATATAGATATGAAAAACGTTAACTACTATCCTTAGGAAGTTGGATGAAAAAGAAGCATACCTACAACTGTATAACCAGACAATCTGAACCCCTTTCAGGTTTTGCCATTACACTTCATTTTGGAAGGGTATATGCGCCCCACTAATTGAACCTTTCCTCGATATTACTTGACGTTGATTGATAATAATATTTAGGATGGAACATTTTAGGAGAACCCGAAGCCAACGTTCTTACAATCTCAAGGCAAAGGTTTTTTTGGTTTGGTTTGACCATAATTTATTTTCTGTAGAATGAAGAGAGAAAAAAACAAGTTTGGTTTGGACATGATTCTATTAAACATAAATTGAAAAAAATAATTAAACCTATATTTCATAATTTATGTAAACAAGTTTTTGGAGTTGTTGGTGAGTCTGTGGCTCTGCCTACCCCACTCTGGGAATGAAGGCGTGAGTTTATGTTATGTTATGTTACGTAAACTGCAAAAACTGTTGGACTGTCATTATAATAAGTTAAAAACCAAAACTCTAAGAAAAAGCAAGCTCTAAAAACCCAAGTAGAAAATCAGAAAATCAGGATAGAGGAGACGAAACTTGAAAAGTCGAAATACCTTTGCTTCAGTGATCAACTACAAAATTAGTCCTCGCGTTTTAGGTATGGTATTACAGCATTCAGTTAAGTAAATACATATAGCAATTATGTTAAAAATCACCATCGCAATCTTCTAGGCTATAGACCAATGCAAATTACACCTCGGTTTTTCATGTCTACATTATCCATACTTATATATATATATTATTAATATTATAAATGTGAAAGTGTGTCTGTTTGTCTGTCTGTCTGTTTGTCTGTCACCTCTTCACGCTTTTTTTAATTAATTTGGTATGGAGATAGCTTGAGTCCCGGGGAAGGACATAAGCTACTTTTTATCCCAGAAAATTAGACAGATCCCGAGGGAGCAGCGATAAACGACTTCTACGCGGACGGAGTCGCGGGCAAAAGCTAGTCTATAATACACATGGCTTACCCACATATAAAAATACTTCTTCCTTTTGCAAACGGGTGGAATAAACAGAATCGTAAACTACATCAACTGTCTACTCTCTACTAAAGATGCGCTCTAATTGAACACGCATTGTTATTCAAAAATGCTCTGTACCTGACTCAATTTAAAGCTCATATTCCAGTGGTTCTCTAGCTCGTTATGACGTGCGATGACTCGTATGCGAGTCAAGTGACGTCACCTACATGCAGTGGGCTTGCATTGACATAAGATCGGGGTATGCCGTGAGTGACAGCGATAATTAATATTGCCTTACCAGAGATAATATAAAGTGTGGCCATATTGCGGAATTTTATTGGGACTTATTTCCCAACTGTCTTGTCAATATTGCTATAATAATCTTAACAAGTCTAGCAAAAAGTTAACTTCAAGTCCGCCATTTTGATTTTGTTTTATAAAGTGCCCAGAATCTAAAGATACCTCGTTTCGAAATCGAAATTGGGCCACCCGTTCAACCTCTACGAGGGAACTAAAAACCATACATACTGATCAAAAACATAACCCTACTTCCTTAGCAGTCGGGTAAATTAGAAGAAATGCGGAATCTGTTTTAATACTTAATTGGTGAACGTATTTAACTTGAGCAGAGCCTCTATTTTATGATTCTCGATCTACGTTTTTAACTTGGCCGCCATTACTGTTAAGTAAATAAGAGCTATCAAAACGTTGAAAATACGATAACACGTCATAAAGAAAATGGTTTGTCGTTGTAGAATAAAGGCTCAAAAGCACTTCAAGCTTGAACTTTTAATTTCTATCGAGTAAGTAACGTTAACTTATCGTCAACGTAAATGTGTATGGCGATTAGTAAAAGCACTCCAGAGGGCTTATTGTCTAACGCACTCGCAATCGCATGATATTTGATATTATATTTAAATTAATATTTATAGCTTTATATAATACTAGACTAAGTTGTATCATTGTAATAGGAAACATGGTTAAAAAAATGACTGACTGCTGAGTTTCTTGCGGCGTTTCTTCTCGGCAGTGGTCTCCTCTTGGGAAGCGCTGGTAGACTCCTGACGTGTAAAGGTGCCCGTGCGGCCTACTTACTGAATAAACGACTTTTATCTTTATCTTTTTTATCGCAACCGGCTTCAAAATGGAGCAATTGTTTTCATTTAGTATGCAGACAAGCCTTCGATTTTCAAAATGAAAACGATCGCGATTGCGAGTGCGTTAGACAATAAGCCCTCGTGTCTCTATTAAGTCCTAAAATTTTATAACGAGTTGACACTGACAATGCCTTTCGTCATCGAGAAGTAAAGGTTAAGTATGCGTTAAATCAGCAGCATGGGAAGCGTGGGTAGGCCTCCAACAAGGTGGACTGACGATGGTTGCGGGAGACAGGTGGATCCAAGCGCCGAAGGACCGGCCCTTGTGGCAAATCTTGGGGGAGGCCTATGTCCAGCTGTGGACGTCTTTCTGCTGAAATGATGATGATGATGATACCTACGTAAAAAAAACGTGTGTATTCCAATAGTAATAGAAATTCGAAAACGTGAAAATAATTGGAAATTTCAAATGCTCATGCTCGAGCTACTGTAGGAATAATAGTTAATAAGTTATAACAGTACCCAAATAGGGTATCAAGTACCTTCATTCTATTTATCTACTAACATTATTGTAACTCGATAGCAATGAATTATTCATAATTTATAATTCATAATTCATAACTAACAGTAACTAGAAATAATATTCGTTACTTATTCAACATTGAGCTCAATAATATCTGACTCATTTTATGTCTTTAGTAATAGACAATACAGTTCTAAGGTATGTACTAAGCCAAAGACTGAAGTCGTGTGTAATGCTGGTCTAATAATTTAAATGAAAAAAAAACAAGAGGATAATCTAATACAAATTGACCTGGCCCCGAACTAAGCTCTAGGCTTTGTTCAAGATTATTTAAAGAAGCTATCCAAGAATCAGGAACGAATAGTGGTGCTCACAAAAAAAACCATTTTACTATGCCGAGAATTGAAATCGGGATAGCTAGCTTTGTCGGCAAGGTCACTACCAACTAGGCTGCACGCGTCGTCAAAGGTCAATCTTTTTTTATAATCATAATCATAATCATAAAATATTTATTGCGTATGGAATTCAGGTAGGAATGCAGTTACATTTGCTGTTAAAGTTTCACCAAACCCTGTCTTTTCAGACGTACACACAATACATGCAACACAGGTACTAATTAATACACTAATAAGAATTAATTCAATTAAATTTGGTATAAAATGTCACAATTAAACCTAACACACTAATTTCCAGATTTAGAACAAGTCACTATTATTACTAAATAATTATGTCAACTGATAAAATAATAATTTTTAACATTTTTAACATACTACCTAATTACCTAAACACTTTAAAACTCTTTAAATTCCTTCAAACTATAAAAACAATGATCTAAAAGCCAAGATTTCAATGCCTCTTTACGTTGGTTGAGGCTACCTATTTTAAAAACATCTGGTAATGTGTTAAAAATATGAATGCACATTATAAATCAATTCTTTGATGTCAACTTCAATCTTACATACGGCTTGTATAGTTTATGCGTATATTGTTGACGTACTGCTCTAGAGGACATTTCCTGAACTTATTTCCTTTTATATGGTATAGAAAAGGCAAACGCGCACACAACCTCCTAATGGCAAATGGGATCTGTTAACTATTAAAATTTGCATTCTTAAGACTACAATCTTCAGACTGTAATCCTAAGACAGCAAAATTAAATGCGACGCCAACACTGAGGTCTGAAATGGAATGACTTTATGCTAGTAATTTTACCGGTTGTCCTATCCCCACACCGAATCACAACAATGCGAACACTGCTGTTTGGTGGTAAGTTAAAGGATAAAATGGTGATAGGAATCTATACAGCGCTTCTATTCAACGATTCAAAAGTTTTTGATCTGTTATCGTATTGTCACCGTTTTGATAGTTCTTATTTACTTGATAATAATGGCGTCTGACGTCATAACAATACCATAACAGATCAACTACTATATAATTTTTACCGTCGGGAATAAAGGCCCTGACCCTGTACAAAGTCCTATTATCACTAAACTAGTACAGTACATGATCAACTAGCGACTTATTAATACATCCTTCTCGGAAACCTATTATTTTATCGAATTTCACTTTATCGATTGTATCATTTCATCGAATGTCATTTATTCGAACCCAATTTTCAGCTGAAACCATGATGTTTTTCAGGATATCTTAAACATTAATAACGTAGGTTAGGTTAGGTTAGATTAGTGATTTCCAAAAAAAAAACTTGCGGGGAAATGCCTTTCGATGAAATCAAAAATTCTGCGTCATAATACTTTCATTGCAAGGTGTTTCGATTAAACAATTGGTACTACCCATCCCTCTCATTTAAGTAGACTTCTTCAGCATGACCAATCGTTATTATTATCTATGCTTCGCTATAACAACGCACAATAAATGAATTCTATTAAGATACTGAATAGCCGCACGACATGTAACCGTAGGCACCTGCTGTATTGTCTCGCCAGTAGGCTTTTCTCTTCTCTACCACGAAACTACAATGATTGGCGACGAGCCTTCTTGGTCGTTATGAAAAATAACGCAGCTAACAAATAAACCAAGTTAACGTACAGTAAAGGGCAACAATATGAATACACCACTAACTCTCAAAATTTACCTACACCTTTTTTTTTTTTGGCAACAAGGTCTATGTGTACATTTTGCGACTTTGAGCGGCTATTTATTTTTACCCGATAATTTATTATAATTTTTATAAGTTTTTGATAGATTACATTCCAACGTGCCTGTAAGGTAGATTACGTGTATTTTCATAACAACAATTAAAATACAAAATGCTGAAAGTTAAATAGATAATAGTTTTCATGTATATATAAGTACAAACCAAACATACATAAGTAAAATGTCTCAGCAAAATAAAGTTACTTTATTTGGAGACTTTTGTGCCTTGTTGCTTTTATTTAAATGCACAATTTTTTACGTCAGTGACTTGACAGCAATAATAGTACATTATTGCCTTGGCAGGGATGTAGGCAATTGCGGGCCGATTATTGGTTTAAACGGACGAGCTTGTGAGTCCGTTTAAAAATACGAAGCTCGCAATTGCCGTTCCTGCCGAGGCAAGTATAGTGCTTTTCTCAAAAATCGCAAGAAAAAAATTGAGTTGGAGTAAAATCTTCATCGCTTGAATTCATTTTTTGAATTGCATACAAACAGAAACTTCACGTGAAAAACCATCACACTTTACCGCCTTTTTGTTTATGACAAGGAGAAACGCAAGCTTTGTTTTAAAAAAAACACAAGCTATTCCAGACACAGATAAAAAAGTTATGTTTTGAATAATAAATATGGATGTATAAGACTTGTGCCCTCATTTTATTATGGCCCTTTTCACTTCTTAAAAAGTTACAAGCTAGATTGTAATGGAATTTGTATCCGAATTGTTTTTATTAATTTGAGAACTGTCAGTAAGCTTTGTACTTCGCGTCTCAATATGCAGATAGTAATGTGAACATTTCCGGTCATTTTGAGAAAAAAACTTAAATTATCACGTTTTTAAATAAAGAGCATCGCGTTCCTCTTCGTCACGTCGTCGTCTGGCCCCGTCAGAATTTCGTTTGTTTTTCCGATGCTGCACGAAAATTACCGAAGCGCATTTAATCAATATCGGAGAATTGAAAATAAGGAAATTATATACCTTATCTTTGACATGCCGATAAAGGTTTTGCCCTTCCGCCTGTCACTTGTTCCCCGAAGCTAAAGTCAGGTGTACTCCGGAAAGTATGTCATGTCAAGACAGGTCGGGTTGATTGTGGGCCGTCAAAAGATACATGGCGGAAAGCGTGGTAGGTACTCATTTTAAAACTTTTAAATAATACAGGCGGGTAATTTTTGTTTTGTTCATTTTAAAATATTTAGGTTAGGTTTAAATTGATAGGCAAATATTGTTTTTGTTTCGGGGATCTCTTTGGATGTGGAAATATTAATCAGAAGAATTACAATATGTGTAACTCTTTATTGCACAAATACAAAATAAACTAAAAAGGAACATGCATACAAAAGGTAGGTATGTACAAAGGTGAACTTATCACTGATAATAAAAGGACTATATAGTACTTATGTGCTTATTATGGAATTCAGCTCAGCCAAAAAAAACCTATTGGTATTTTGCTATTTTTAGATATGTAAACAATGTCTTGGTTGTAAAGTTTTATGTACTTTGTACGAGGTAGTAAATATATACATATTTGATATGCTTTGGAAAGACAAATTTTACGGAACTACAACCAAACGACCATTATAAACAAAAATAAATCACAGGCCACCAAAACACGCTGTATATAAAATAACACCCGAAATGCACAATTCTTGAAAGTTCAAGTAGACGCAAACAAATGAACACGCCAACAACAATACGCGTTCGTTAAACAGGCGACGACTCAGCATTTCGCATTCAACGCTCACTCCGCCCATTCTTTGCGCTTCATTTCAAAGCCAAATGGGTCAGTGGATCCGCACTTATTTTAGCTTGAGTATATTTATAATGCCGTGGGGCCGTTAAAATCTATTAAAAAATACACGATTAAACTAAACAATAACGAAAAAAACAAAGACAGTCCGTGTCATTACTGATAACAACATGGTTGAACTTTGATGGAGGAAGTTGATTTGCGAAAATGCGTCAAAAGGCCTATCTGTCTTGGTTTTTTTTTTACTTGTTTTAATAAGTGTGACTGGAATGAGCCTGTTAACGAAATATGTGTATCTTTGTTATAGTACTAAAAAGTTTAAATTGAAACAACCTGTATTTAAACAGTTTTTATTTATGTTAACAAAATGTTTTTCCATCCATTCTCTCTGTTTGCGGGCTTTTATGTAGCTCTAGTAAAAATAAAGTATCATTTAATTAAAACGTTCATAGTAATTGAGTTTATTCGCAACTATACATCTGTTATCTTTTCATTTAAACATGTTTTTAAACGAAGGTCAAAAATAAATGAAAGAGGCACTTCGCATTATGCCAACAATGCTGCAAATATTCCTGCTGAATCTGTTATTGCTGCGAACAATTTGGCTCTAAGTGGTCCTGGACGATCTCACCCTAACCTTTACCTGTTTCAGCACATTTAAGAAATTTCTATATTGAACATGAGAATGTTCGTTTTGCACACGTTTTACAAGTAAGCTACGCGAGCTTGTATGAATCTTAATGTACCAATCCTTCCAAAATGGTGACAATGTGCTAATAAAAATCACCCCTTACACTGCAGGGTAGTGATTCTCTCAAAAGCAAAGGTGAGCGAATGCAGAAGTGAATGTCCAAGCGGCGAGTTTAAGTAGTCCCGTCAGAGCGAGCAAAACACATTTTAGCGCGTGCATTCTCAATTAGGCAGCCTTATACGTTCGAGAAGTCATGCTGCCAAATTGAATACACGCGCTGAAATGTGTTTTGTTCGCTTTTACTTAAACTCGCCGCTTGAACATTCACTCCTGCGTTCGCTCACCTTTGCTTTTGAAAGAATCACTACCCAGTTAGTCTTCCGGAAAATGTATATTAGGTACAATTTGTACAGCAGGATTAAAAAACACAGGTTGTATAAAGCACTAGCATACAGAATAAGTAGGAACGAAAAATATACCAATTCATTTACGTTCATTTATAAATTTAATCCGGTTGGATTAAGTTTATAAATGAACGTACTTTTTTTTTTACTTTTTTTTTTCAGTAAATGTCCCAAACATCTACTGGAACAATAAAGTAAAAAAAAGTTAATTCGTAAAGTAATTTGTAAAAGATGCCTATACGAACAATTTTTTATTTATTCGTATATTGTTTTTAGATAGAGAACAAGAAAGTAAAAATATATTTTTTTTTGTTTAAAACACTACTCTATAGTTTACGCTGTCAGATTTAAAATAAGTACCATCTGCAATTCCACCGAGTTCCTCCATTTGTCATCGACGACTGAGTCACGCGTTCGCCATTACGAGCTGGGGCGTGCCGCGATCCTAAAATTTGATGGAAATAAGGCTCAAATCTGAGCCGTCGGCATTCAGATCTTTTAAAGCGATATGTATAAGGAATTTCTTATTATAGAGTATTGAATTTGTTTTTAAAAGTTATTATAAAAAACAAAAAAAGTATTTAGGTGACTGGTGGTTTTAGTCGAGATTTGTTTTTTCTTAACAGATGTATTTTCAAACCCCATCTTGCGAGATATAAAAATAAAGGGTTTTTATGGGATTTATAAAGATAGATGATTTTGCTTAAAAAACTTGTTTCGAACTCGACGGCCCATTTATTAACCAGCGAGTTTATGTTGTCGTGTCAGAGCATACAAATAACATTTAAGGGCCTGTATTCTCAATTAGGTAGCTTTACCCGTCGAGTGAACCCGCTCCTACGACTTCGCTCGCTCCATCAACCGATCGACAGAGAGCCGTTTAAAAAAAAAAGCAGTTTTTTTTTTAAATCAAGTACTGGCGATATTGTAAAGTTTTTTAATTTTATTTGCCAGATAGAAAATATGGATGTCATTGTTTCTATAAAAATACTATGAATATAACTCAGTTAACGCAGGTTAATCACAATGCATGTACTTCACTCATGTTTTATAAAAGGTTACAGTTTATACGTTAGAAAATCATTTCAATTAGTCACAGAATGAGAATGTAGCTCAAAATATTTACACGCTAACCAACATGCTAAAATGAAGCTTGCATTTTCAACTACCATGCTTTATTATTAAAATATACATTTGACTCCCTTGTTTGGTTATGAAGTACCTACCTATATTTGTAAAGCTCACATCCACGTACCAAAAAATATTTTGTGGTGAACTACTCAATTGTTTATTTTCATTATTGTAGTTGTTCTCGAAATATAGTACATTACTGAAGAGGCCGTGAAGTCAGGGATTCAAGGACGAGTTTGGGGTAGAACGAGTCCTTCAATCCCTGTTCTGGCCGAGGATTGTATAGTACTTTTCTCAAGCAATGTGAGGAAATATTAAAAGTACATTGCTGCAATCTTACGATGGCAATCTCAAGACTGCAATCTTACAACATGATGGCAATCTCAAGACTACAAACTTACGATAGCAATCTCAAGACTGCAATCTTACGATGGAAATATCAAGACTGCAATCTTACGATGGCAATCTCAAGACTGCAATCTTACGATGGCAATCTCAAGACTGTACTATAATCTTACGATGGCAATCTCAAGACTGCAATCTTACGATGGCAATCGCAAAACTGCAATCTTACGATGGTAATCTCAAGACTACAATCTTACGATGGCAATCTCAGGACTGCAATCTTACGACGGCAACCTCAAAACCGCACATAAATATAGTACCACATTTATTTATTTTTTAAACTCGCAAAATCTATTTATAGTTCAGGAAATATGATTTCACCGTCTGTTATCCACTTTGTGATCTTTTTATCTGCGTTAAGACTTACCGGACCTAACCTTAACCTTAAACTTAACCTTTCAACCCACTGTGCTATTTGAAGAACGAGGGCAGTTTTACGATAACCTATTGTTTGATATTAACAAAAAGATCTTAGTGAAGATTACAGACGGCCAATTCATATTTTCTGTACTATACTAACAAATAAAAGTCTTAACTAGTGTTACAACGATGCAAAAAATGGATACAAGGTTCTTTATTGTTTCTATACAAGTTATTGTCCCCGATTCCGTCCACGTTGAGGTAGTATTCCAATTTTTTGTTCTTCTCATTTTCATTGACATCGGTTCAGCGTATAGCTATGAAGCGTAAGAAACATATTTTCGCGTTTATAATATAACCAGTTATTGCCCGCAACTTCGTCTACGTAGAAGTTGTTTATCACGGGTAAAAGGTAAGACTCTTATTGATACGGTAAAATTATTTACCACCAGATTATAGCCGAAAATCACGACAAATTTCCGTTTTGTTTTGTATTTTATCTTCTCTTAATGAAGAAACCTATGTGTTTAAAAAGGCTGTAAAGGATGGACAGCAACAATGCCCTTTCAAGATATTATTTAGTTTAAAAATATCAAAGAGTTTTTTTTTACGGAACCAAATACTAGGCACGATTTCACAACTGGTTGTACATAGGTGTTTATGCTTCTCTTATACGGCCTTATTCTACGGCCTTTACAACACCCATATCCCTATTTAAATCGTAACATATGTTCAATCAAGGTCAAAGTTGTCCAGCATTGGTAGCGTCAACGAACGGCGGTTAAGAGTTAGGGCTCAAATGAAATAAAAATGGCCGCCGTATTTCACGTTCGCTGTGTGTATGTCGTGATGGATGTGCATTCATTTGGAAATTCGGACGGCCTGCGGCAAAAAACGCTGCGTTTCCGCTACTGATGAACGGTTACTGAAAGGCTCATTAGGTGGGTGGACGCAATTTTAGTGGCATTTAGAAATATACTATAGTGATTGAAATACAACAAGCAACGTAAAATTGTAACAAAACACATGGAGTATTTTTAACTTGTTTATTTGAAACAACTTGTTCGCTAGTCCAAACACAATTTCTTAAATGAAAGTCAAGCCCTTTGAAATGGTACCTAACTGAATTATCAGTCTTTAAGTGAGGATGCTTATTTCATTAAACAAAAGATTCGAAAAACCTTTTGGCGCTTAATTCTTACCTCAAAACCTATAAGTGAGTGGAAGGGTCGAAAGGGGCCGCCCTAGGCGTACTTTTTCGAATCAAATCGGAGAAATACTGGAAAAGGGCCGAATTTTAAGTACCCGAAACCTTCGTGCGTGCATGACTCGATGTATGAATGTGGAAGAAGCGAAAGAGATTTGTCAAGATCGTAGCAGGTGGACAGAAGTGGTCTCTGCCTACCCCTCTGGGAAACAGGCGTGATTTAATGTATGTATGTATGTCAAAACCTATATAATAAAAATATGTTTACCTTACTGCTTTCGTATTGTTAATATAATAATAGCTTATATTATTTTGACAGTATAGACGGCGAAGCCGTAAACAAAAAGAATGCATTTAAAAAAAAAAAATGGAATAGAGATCTTATATTTTTTCAATCGCCACATTTATATGACTCTAACGCTATTACAAGCATGACATCAAACTATCTTGTCGATATCTTGTGACAGTGTAAGATTTCTGTTATTCTATAAATAGAGCACTGTAACCCAGTTTGTGGTTGCGGCCTACAGTGACGTAGGCTGAACAAGGCATCCGATTGGAAACGATTACATGTAGTTCTTCATAACTTGTCCTACCGTGCGTCAGTGTGCGTACGTTCGCAGTAAAGATTAGCTACGTAAGCAAAGGCATACCAGTGGCCTAGACAATGCATAACGTTAGCGATTTTCGAAACCGGACAAGCTACTTAACGCTACCATAAACTGTCAAAATTTATGGAATTATATAAGCGCTTTACGCGACCGCCCGGCAGTTTATTTACGTCAGTCCTATACATTTTCTATAAGTAAGGTTCGCCGAATGAATCTTGTCCAGACGGCCCTGTCAAGATGCACTACGCTAACTAGCGTTTCTATTCGATTCGTTTTTAACCAACCGCGTCACTGGTAGATCACATGACTTTTCGTATCACGTCATCTACCAGTGATGCGATTGGTTTCGTGAGCATCGGTGGCCTAGTGGCTTAGGGGGACGACTCGTGATCGTAAGGTACTCAGTTCGAACCCCCGCGGTCACCATGTACCAATGAGTTTTTCTAACTTAAGTGCATTACCCGACGCTCTTACGGTGAAGGAAAAACATCGTGAGGAAACCTGCACATTCGAACAGCTGAGTGATGTAAGAGGGTAATTGCACAAAAGATCTTAAAGGGTCGAAGTGTATCCGAAAGGGCCCATCTGTAAGATAAGATAAGATAAGATGCGATTGGTTTAAACACGAAACGAATAGAAACGCTAGTTAGAGTAGTGCATTTTTGGCGGGCCCTCAGGGCCTTGTACTTTGACATAGCTTTGCATTTCACTTTACATATCGTAAAGGACAGACATATAGCAGTTACACGGCGGTGTCCCTTTCTATCACAGCAAACTGAGCTGCTTATCTTTGCCATGGTAACCCCCCTGATGTTCATGGGCCGCGGTGATTATTTTTCATCATTAACTCGAGCACAAACATTTCACGATTCACAATTTTGCATCGCATTTATTATTCGAAAACATACTTTACGGAATATATCCGTAGCACGAACCCTTAAAACAGACTCACGTATAGATTCATTATTTTATATTAGGGTGATGGTACCAGTGTTGGACACTTTGAGCTGACAGGCACCAATAATGGACACTTAACTCTTAATTCAAAGATCATAAGGTCATAAATTCGGAGTTGCGAAAGAAATGAATAACACTTATCTTTTGTAATATAATTATTAAGATCCAAGTGTCCATTGGTTCTTGTCCATTATTGGTTTCATCACCCTAACTTACGTATACTCAATGACAATACGGACACGGGTTTGCTGTTCCAATCGCCATAATAAAATCTTGATTACGACGATACATTATCGATAGGAATAAAAGCAATCATAAGAAAGTAACATTAACGATTATTTAGTAAACAGATAGTTAAGTAAAAAGCTTTTTGAAACAAATTTTAATAAACAATATTTAAATTTTTACTTATATTTAATTAATTCAGTACATTAACCTACTTTCTAAGGACTTCTGCCTAAACTTTTACAGGCCAACAAACTGACTTTAAGAGGCAATGAATAAACCAATTAAACAAGAATCAACTTTGGAATACGTGATTTTAACTTTTGGGAACGACGCCACTTGATTGATTTCATGTCAGTATGTAGGGTGATTGCACCTTTACACGACCATTTTTTTTGTTAGAGCTTTTTCACGTTTGCGTGTGTATTTGACATTAAATCTCAAAGAAAAGTATTGTGACATTCGTTTTTAATACTTGTGAGGTTAGTTAAAAGTTATATTAGGGGGCATCCAAAGACCAGTATATCAGTCGCATTTTAAATATGCATTTATGTACTATATTCATGACATGAGAAAAATATTTTTTGAATAACCAAGATATAAGCCAACAAAGATTTGTTACTCTTTCTAGCAAAACAGAATTTAACATGGAGTTCATCTGCCCGACCTGTTACATGACATCACAGTGCATATCGGATATCTCTGTCTAATCGCTGTCTAATTAGCAGTTTTAAATCCGTATTTCTTGGCCTGTTTTAATTTTAATTTCACTTTTGGTGATCTCTTTTACGGTATTTTCAAATGTTGTTCAGAAATGTTATTTAAAAAAATCATGCATATTCCCTATTAGTAACTGAGCACTTTATATAGCGTTTAGTGACCGCTGCACAATGCACAGTTGTTATGAAATTACGGACACTCAGTGTCATTATAGATATTACCTACGTTACGCACGTTACAAGACTGAGATTAATTTTACATTTAAAATTTTATTGTCTATATATACATATTTTCGAATAAGTATTATAAAAAATTAAGTTCTAAAGATTAGAAGCCCACGATACCACTGGAGTGCTAAATTCCAGAAAGATCTGGGTTAGTCCCTTTTACTCCTTGAAACGTGGCAGATTTTGACAGTTCATAATATGGTTTCTGATCTCCCTTGAAACACCCAACTGGATGTCGCGAAGAGGCGCAGAATAAGAAAGAATGACGCTCTTGTGTCGAAGGCCATGAACCTTTTTGGGCCAGTATAATAATAATATATCAGTAGTAAATAAGTTGAAGTTAGAATGAATGTTAGGTATATTACAAAAGTTTTAATTTATTAACTTTGACGACGAAATTACAAATTAGATCAAAGTGAACTTAATTAAAGCATGTTAAAAGTAAACTTGACTTATCATATTTTTAATTAATCGTGGCTTGGAATCCAGCCCCATTTATACAAATAAATACTACGAGCAGTACAATAAGGTGTCAACAGAACATAAATAATGGTCAATAAAAAACAAATATAGATTGTAACAAGCCTAACTAATATGATACTTAACAGAAAATCCAACTGTGTGTGTTTTTACATTTTCGTATACTAATTATGGATCTTTAATATTCAATGTTGTAGTAACTAGGGTAAACAGCCCTATTCTTGGCACTATACCGATCATTGACATCATGAACTGTATTTCAAGAAAATAGTAGAGTATTTGAGTTGATTGTAGATTATAATCGTTAGTTGCTAATGATTGGGTGTTTTGCCCTACTTATTTTTCCTACTATAAAAAAACCACATGGTTTTTATTTTTATCTCGGAACAAAAATAATGGTCAAGAACAAATAAATAGACTGTAACAAGACTAACAAAAATCAGACTTTAAAAACCCGATTGTGTGTGTTTTACATTTTCGTGTACTAATTATGGTTGTTTAATACTCCATGCGGTAATTACTATGGTAAACAGCCCTTACTTGTATTCTTGGCACCCTACCGATAATTATTTATTATTTATTTATTTATTTATTTTATATAAACAATTACTTAACATTAAAACAAATATAACATAAAATTGACATCATGAACTTTATTTCAATTCAATACAGGTTTTTAAGGTAATATATATTATAATCGTTAGGTGTTAATAATTGTGTGATTTACCCTACTTACTTTACCTTCTGTTAAAAGTAACATGAACAACATGAAATTTTGAATAGTTTTCATTTACCTGCGATATAAAAATCACAAAAGAACTAGAATTACTTACATCCATTCATTACATCGCGTGTAGCGTTTAACCTGGGATTATTCATTTTCAAACCTAACTCGAGCTATAAATGCTCGTGGAAGCACACTTTAAACATTCAGTTTTTTTATTTTTAGCTCTCGCTTTTAGCGCCACGTGTCATCTAGACATTTATTTATATATTTATAGAGGTGGCGTGGCGTGGCGCTCGAGCGTGGCCTTCACCGGTCCAATTAGTGAGACCCAGCGATTTTACTGTATTGTGAGCGTTTAAGGGTCATACTGTTAAGGACTAGAAGCAGAGTATTCGTTAGTAAAATTTAATGTTTACAAAAAAAAACAGTTTTGGAAGTAGAATGAACCTAAAGGCGTCTCGATACGGTTGAACAAAAAGGTTCGCTGAGAAACAAAGTGAAAGCTACAAAATGAAAGTACTAATATCGTGCTCCTAGTTTATGCTAACGTGCGCATTATGTAAATAGGGATAAATAGGTTAACACATTCAGTGCCAACGACCCGATATTGGGTCCAATGTTTGTAGCATTTTTGCGCTACATTGCGGAAAAATGCTAAAGAATAAGTTGGTACCTAATACTATAAACTTTCGTGCAATTGTTTTATTTAATGTATTACCTACGATTATCACTTATTAACGAACCAAATTGTATTATTTTCGTCTTAAATATTGTTAGTGAGATTAAGCTTGCGAAACTAAGTAATGATACTATAATACCTCTATAATACCTTTAGTGGATTAAATACCAAAATTAAATTAAATTGTAAAAACATTTCAATGCTTATTTTTAAACATTCTCTTCTTCTTATTAAGGTGCCTCTCCGACTTAGCGAAGGTTGGCAGTCAGCTCCGAATACTGTAGTTATCTCTAGCGAGGCGAAATAGATGGGCAGCACTCGCGGTTCCTGTCCACTCCCGTAGGTTCCTCAGCCAGGACAAACAACAAAAGACAACAAACAACAACAAATAACATTTTAAACATTAAACCTTAATAATAAGTAGGTATAGTACACCTAAATAACAATCGTGTATTTTTATTGACCAAGTTAGTGAGCGAAAAATTCGTATCAACGTGAGATTTTCCCAATATTTCCCAAATGCGCGGTTTCCCATATTGGGCCACCCCTGGCCCATAGTTCGCAGCTGACATCTGTTCTGACATCGCGGTAATTTACGCGCTCTTGGCTAACGGCTCACTAATTAAATGTTATAATACTGGGTTTTGTGAGCTCGTTCGTATAGAAGTTATTATAAGGAAGATTTCCGATAAGTCTACTTTTGGAGCTAAAAATTTAGTAATTGTGTCAAAAGTACCCACTATCAAGCAGCAATCTAGGTTTGTTATTTGAAGTCTAAAATATTTTAATATCCTTCTAAATTTTTACAGAGAAAGATGATTAAACTCATGGAAAAAATATGCAATTAAAAATTTCAGCATCAATTTTGTAAAAATCTAAAAAAACGACGGCCATTTTTTTGGATAAGCTTTATCTGTTCTGTTAACTAATCGCTTATTCTCATATATTTAGTATTTATATATTTTCAATTTCTATGTAATTACGTAATTATACTATATTGTAGATTAATAAAATAAATAATAATTGAAACGTTTTGCCACATTTAGTTAAAGGGTCAGGGAATTGACATTTTATTGCACCTGCCTTGCTTTTTGGTTTCTGTTTCACGATAAAGTTGACTAGTAGTACGCGTTTTGTGTTTTTTTATTTTATTTTATTCAATAAAGTATTTAAATCACGTAACTTATCTGCGTAGAGTCAGCTCTCGGCGTCTGTATTTCCGAACGAATATATCGCGTTATCTATGAAAAGGGACCTAATTGTCGATGGCGCTTACGCTGCACTGCGTCACGCGACGTTGTATTTATATGGGAGCATCGTTAATAATGGTGCAAGCGCCATTGACAATAAGGTCCGTTTTCATAGATAACGCCACATATGACTGGGGGGCCTTCAATAAACGAGCCTACTCTTTACTCAAAGGCCGGCAGCGCACCTGCGATTCCTCTAATGATGCGATAATAATCTGCCCCCTTTTCGACATAAAAAAATACCCAGATACCTGCCTAAATCGCCTAGTGCCTGCTATACGGCCGCAACTCAAAATTTTTCATTTTTGATATTATTGCAGATTCGTGGTCAGAAGGGTTTAATTTACCACCTTAACTCAAAAAAATAAGGAAAACTATCCTCTAAAGCCTCTTAATGCACTTGTGGCCTTATGCAAATTTCCAAAAATCCACTATCCCTTACCTGCAATATGGCCACTCGCCAGTCCGCCGCTTGCGCCCGCGACGATCGCACGCAAAACTATCATGCTGTTCAGACACTTCGGAGTTGCGGCCGTGTAGCACAAACGTTCGGAACAAGTTTTTGAGTTACGTCCACATCGCACAACAGTAAATAAGACCGTGATTACAATGAACGCGTCTAAATATAAACGAAATAAAAATCACTTGATGATAAGACAACTACAGTAAGTAGGTACCTTTATATAATAGTTATAAGTCGTTACCTATGATTAATATACCTAAAGATTGTAATATAACAATATAAGGGTCAATCAACTTTTTTACACACACAATTCTGTCTGTTGCCCACTGTTCAGATTTTAATAAATAAAATAAAATCTGGGGACTTATTGGAGTGAAATTATTATAAAATTATAGTTATATCATTAACTCCTTTCATTATAATGTATTGTTTTATTATTATTTTGATATTTATTTAATTTTCTGTACATAGGTTTTGTATGATAAATATTCAAATATAAAAGTAAAATAAAATACTAATACAAAAATTATACATTATAAAAAACCTAACCTATGAGTGCCGCCGGCAGCGGGGCAGGGCTCAAGCTACCGGTGGTTAGGGCTGCAGAGAGAGGAACCTCCTCACAATGCGTGCCGAGGAGTACTACCTTCTGTATCTGGCCCTTAATCCAGCGAGAGTCACTTGAGGTGTTGGTCGAGACTCTTCGCTATAAGACCGTTTGCCGAAACAACAATTGGGACAAAGATCGTCGAAACAACATCCCACATAGCGGTCACCTCGTGAGCCAAGTCAAGGTACTTGCTGAGCTTGTCCTTCTCGGCCTTCACGAGGTTCTCGTCATGCGGGATGGTGACGTCGACGAGCACTGCCGCCGGGCAGATTGATCGATTGAGATCGATCTGTCAATACGATATCAGGCTTATTGGTGACAATAGTCCTGTCCGTGATGACAAATCGATCCCAATAGAGCGTAGCACGACCATTTTCGAGAACTGGCGCCGGTGTTTACTTATAGTACGGCACTTCAGACTCAACAAGACCATTATTGAAGAGCAAGTTGCTGATGGATGATCCTGGATGTATGAGCAAGTACTCGCCGTTGAAATTATGTGTCTGAGGGACTTGCCGGGGCAACGGCACGCTCGACAAATGTCGACCGTGCCATCCCTCAGAATATATTTCCGGTAATTGTTCGTCATTATGACCTCGTCAGCAATTGCACAGACAAAACCTTCGGTTCCCCAAGTATTTCGGTTTTCACGGACGCTAAAAAGTCTACGTTGGGCCTTGTTAGGGCCAGGTAGAAGCGTCCGTGTAGCTCGTTGCTTTTCCATACGTTCTTCCGGTCTTCAGTGCTCAACACCGTTGGTCTGCGCCAGTTTTCGTTTGCCAAGGAGAGAGGCGTGAGGCTCCTGTCTACTGCAACCACGATGCATCCCACACTCATTGCCAAGGAAATAATCCCTGAGATTGCACGCACACCTCGCGGTTGTGGAGATTCTTAGCATTTAAAATGCCTCGACCTCCACATTTCCTTGGGATGTACAATCTCATGACAGATGAGCGTGGGTGCAACATGCGATGTGATTTAAGCAGTAGACGGATCCACCACCTTAGTATGCCAAAGGATTATGTGAGCAGCGGCACCACCCAACCATTGAAGGCGCGCCTTACTACCCCGTGACAATGTTGACATTTAATATCATATCATGTCATGCAAAAACCATGATAACAAGATCTAGAACGAATAGAACAGAAGCGGATACTGCGATAGCACGCCCTCCACCCCAGCCCGCTTCGTTCGGCTCATGTCGCTATCGCTGTTGGGTGATGAGTTCGCCACTGCACCCGACACCAGCGAGTCGAGCGACCTCCGCCGTCGCGACCACCTAAGTGACGTGCGACCACCGCTGCCGGCACGCTTGGGGCCTGCGGGGCATCCTGCTCTGCGCACGGCTGGGTTTAGTGCACCGCATGCGATGGTCAACATCGAATAATGAAAATTGCATGCGAGCATAATACGGGGCTACAGAGGGAGGAACTAACCTCACTGCGTACCGTGATCGAATGCTGCTTCTGTTTCAGACTCTTGAACCAGCCATCACTGTTACCGCCCAGTGACTATCGGATCAGGTGCGGGCCATTCAGCGGCTTCGGTGACTGGATCAGTCTGTACCTTGATCGGCTACGCCTTGAATCGCTACATATTCGTACAACCTCCGCTTCATCACGGGACCCTCCTGCTGCGTTATCGGCTTCGATGTCAGTCGCCCAACACGCACTGATATCAGTGCAGTATGATCCCGTTAGCGACGTTGAGGATTGTGTGAATATAAGCGTAACTAGCCAGGTGAATGACCAACTGAGGAGGGCTTTGGAAGACGCGATCGCGCAGTATCGGTCCACACCCAACTCTAGGTCTCGTTAACCAAGCTTGCCTGGCAGTAAACGAAATTTAGCACTTATGGGAGCCCTAAACGCCTTGCTGGCGTCATATTTACAAGCCAGCGAGGATATTTATCGATACCCACTCAAATTTGTACTGCGGGGCCAGCACTGCATGCCGCGTAGCTCGAGTCAAGTTTTCGGACACTGACCGAGCGACGCGCGCTCGCGGGTCTGTCCCCGCTTGGCAAGTGCGAGTTGAGCGGCGTATTGATAAGTTTAGGACTCTCATAGGAAAGCTAGTCTGCTTCAGGGGGGCAATGTACGCCCCCGAGTCATACGTTTCGTGAACCAGGCTTTTGCTTTGACCGGAATAAGGCCCCAACATTATTATGGCCTGTGTCACGGAACGTATCGACTTCCTGAAGCAGAAAGTTTGCGCGTGGGCAAGCCGTATTCGTCGCTATAGAGAGCGTGTAGATAGATACCAGCAAAATCACCTCTTCCAAAGTGATCCGAGGAAGGTGTACCGAAAGTGGGAAGGAACCGATCAAGGAGTGAGCGACGGACACCTACCGGATGCTCCTGATATGGTTAATTTCTGGCGCAGCATCTGGTCGGTGCCTGTCGTGCACACAGAAGGAGACTGGATTTTAGCTGGGCAGATATTCAAACATAGGTTATTTAAATTATATACCTATCTGTCAAGAGAATTTACGCGTTAGGCATACTTCGAGACATTGATTATCGCATATAATAATGTTTTACTGTGCCAAAGATGATTAATAAAGGTATCTGATAACTATTTTTCGTGTTTTTCATTTATTTTATTATTTTTAAATGTATTTTTGTATGATAGTATGCTTATTACCGTCATTTAATTCTTTTGCGATTTTGGACACATCTCGAAATTCCGTAAAATACTTTCTGCGATATGGCCATAACACGAAGTGCCTATATTTGAAGGCCAGTACTTTAAAAACTACGCATACTTGAAAAAAAAATGCACATTCATTTGAAGCTCTATATAATGAACAACAAAATAACCTAAACCACAGTGTTATTGACCCAAAACTTAAGGAATTAGACCCTTTTTTCTGCCGCACACTCAACTCGCAAAACTTTGATCGGCGATTTCTCTTAATATTGGTTTTTTGAGTTGTGGCCGTATAGCAGGCACTAGGCGAAATAAGGCACTTGTGCCACCACAGAACAGAAAAAACAGTAGAAGTGTCAAGTGGGCGTGTAACGTGTGGCACGGTTATGCGGAGTTCCGCTTAACCTACCATACTTTTGCCGCGATCGCTTATTTCGATATATCGATATTTCGATATTTATAAAATAGGAAATAAATCCAAAAGCATGCCTTATTGTGCTATTTTGGAATGTAAAAACGATAGCAGCAGCAAAAACATTTGCCATGGTGGCGTGTCGTTTTTATGATAGTTTGAGTATTGGCGACAACAGGTCTGATACAAAGCGAAGCTCATGCCACTTCCATTGTTTTTTCTATTCCGTGTGTGCCACCGCCGGCGAGGAAGCGATTAGCTATCGACTATTTTCTCGCTCAAGAAACGAACAAAAGATAAAGATCCCCTGTCAGTAAAAGAGACACGTATATATGAATAGTTGATTGCTGGCTGTTCACACTGCCGGCGAGTACTCTTTCCACTAGTTTGTCGAAACAAAAAATATAGATCCCGTGTCAATAAAAGAGACACGTATATATGAATAGTTGATTGCTGGCGGTTCACACTGCCGGCGAGTACTCTTTCCACTAGTTTGTCGAAACAAAAAATATAGATCCCGTGTCAGTAAAAGAGACAAGTATATATTAATAGTTGATCGCTGGCTGTTCACACTGCCGGCGAGTACACTTTCCACTAGTTTGTCGAAACAAAAAATATAGATCCCGTGTCAATAAAAGAGACACAAATATTAATAGTTGATCGCTGGCTGTACTCTATTCCCGCTCATCGTCGGCGTTGGGACCAGAGGGCTTAATTGTCTAACGCACTTGCAATGACGATCGTTTTCATTTTGAAAATCGAAGGCTTGTCCGCATACAAAATGAAAACAATTGCTCCACTTTGTAGCCGGTTGCGATTGCGATTGCGTTAGACAGTAACCAGTGGTTACTGAGAATTCCAAAAAAGTATGACTTAGATCGGTGTTTCAAGAATCAGACCATGTTCACCCATTATGGCGGTTACGTAATTATTTAAATTACGATCATTATCTATGAATACATTGAGAACTTGGATCGAATATGTAATGGAAAATGGAAGATAGCTATCATAATAAGAGTTCAGTGATCACCCGAATCCAATGTTTAAATTAAAGTCTTACTTAATTAAGTTTTGGGAGTTCAAATGTAATCCTGCTCAAGTCGTCAGTTATTAATTGCAAGTTGAAAATTAGCATTTTATTATTTTTGTACTAAACCGGCCATTTTGAATAGATATTTATTTTTTTCACTTGACTATTGCGTATGTTATGGTATATTAACAAAAGAAGTTAACATTAAAAAGTGGGAAAGACAAAGTTGCAGGTGAACAATTGGTTTTGAATAATTAAAAGGTATAAAAACTGAAAATAGATCGGAGACATTTATTTATTTATTTATTTATTTATTTATTAGGCGAACCAACTAAATAATGCATATTATCATCATCATAAACTCACGCCTTCATTCCCAGAGTGGGGTAGGCAGAGCCACAGACTCACCAACAACTCCAAAAACTTGTTGATAATTCTGTGACCACATTTTGCACAACCAGGCTAAGATGTTATCCAGTGTATTAGTGACAGGTTGCAAACCCATCGCCTAACAGCACTACACAGCCTTTAGTCCCTTAGTCGTCTCTTACGACATGCTTACGAAATCCACGGGAAGACATGGAGTGGCAACATTCTAAACCCGGCACCACACGGCATCTAAATAATCGTAGCAGGTGGAAAGAAGACGTGGTCTCTGCCTACCCCTCTGGGAAACAGGCGTGATTTAATGTATGTATGTATGAATGTAAAGGTTAATCTTGTGATGAGTACAAGATGAAATTTGAAATTTACCTGAACTAATTAAAATTTATGTCTAAATTTCTACTGGTCTAAAAAATATTGTTATAAAAAATATGCGTCCTATAATAGGTACTGTAACTGTAATCTGACAATCGAAATCGAAGAGGAAAATTAAAGGTGCGTTTTTAAGGTAATATAAGCGAATCGTGGATTGTCGCGACTATTTTTCAAAAGTGGAAAAATAGAAGCACCCTATTGTGTACTATTTGAATTAATCCCATTTCTGAATGGAGGCATCCTTTATCTATTGTCATCTCATTCTGTTTTATGGAGCTCTAATAGGTTTTACCTGTTTTGGCTTTGATAACATCCATTTTTGTAATGGCCTGCTGATTAAAATTTGTCTGTTGTCGTCTCTGGTAAGTCAATGAAGAATTCTTTACAAAAAATAAAAAGAAAGATTTTTTTAAATCAAGGCTTTCTTTCAATGCACATTATGTTTTATAACTACTTAAACCTGGACCAAAATAATTAATCAAATATACCCTAGTACATACCGTATAAATAAGCTTGATTTTACAAACACTCCGGTCCGAAATGCAAACTTACGTTTCAAATTAATGCGAGCGTGGCAAGTGTGGTAAGGAAATGGGTCAGCAGAAGTAAGTGAGCAGTACAATGCGGACCGAGACTCAAACAAACCTACGGTTAATGTTCACGGTTGTTCATGTTTCATGCTTTTGATACAGGGTGATTTAAAAAAAAAAGTTTTTTTTTGGCTTTATTTTAAATAGTGCTTGCAGGTTTTTATATACTCGTACGTATAATGGTACAAATATCTTTAATTATTAAAAAAAAAAAAATTGGTGTTTTTCAGAGGTTTTCGCGTTTACAAATATTAGACTTAGCCCTTTTACACACTTTTTAAACTCTTGCGGTTATATTTCATGAAGCTAATAATAATGTGGTAAGAACCGTTTATTGTGACATACATAATTTGAATACAAGAAATAAGAATAAAATTGCTATTAAAAAATTTCGTGTCCGTAAGGTATATAAATCATTTGTAGGTCAATGCATTCATTTCTATAATAAATTACCTGACGAAGTTTTAAAGTTACCATTTCCAGTACTTAAAAATTACTTGAAAAAGTCGTTGATGTCTAAAGCTTACTATAGGGTCGAAGACTATCTAACAGATAAAAATGCTTGGCCTAAATTAAACACCTAAATATCCTAATCATACCAATATATAAACATTGTGTATTGTCTAGGGGACACGGTTTCTGTAGGGGAATGTATCGAAACTAATTATGTGTTGTTTTGCACCGTCATAGGTAAGTATAATTTTTAATTTTTATTTATTTCTTATATTTACTATTTATGAGTTCTTGTAGAAATTTTGAGTTTTGACACATTTTCCTGCTCAACTACGCATGATATATATAGACATATTTTTGTTACATTCATTGTTTTATATAATACTAGGTTAAGTTTTACTTTTCGTTGTATAATATCATATCATAAGAAATGTTTAAAAAACGACTGACTGTTGAGTTTCTTGCGGCGTTTCTTCTCAGCAGTGGTCTCTTGCGAAGCGCTGGTAGATTATTGACGTGTAAAAGTGCCCGTGCGGCCTACTTACTGAATAAACATCTTTTATCTTTTTTATCTTATCTTTTTTTTACTATTAGAGTTTTGGTTATGATGTTATTTTTTCATTATGATACATGAAGCTCATTTGGGATTTCTAATATTTCTTTCAATCGGTAATAATAAACTCATCCAATCTTCTACGCCGTAGCACCGTAGCACGTTCCTAAAACATTCGTAGCGAGTTCGTAGCAAGTCATGCCACGATGAAATCAAACTTTCAAAATCCCGCTTTTGCTGCTCGGTCGGGTTGGGAATTTTTCAACATAACTTTATTTTATGAATGACTTACCGAAAGTTCTTTAGATTTAGTTCAACTTGCTATGATGATGGTTGGTAGACGGATCTGACCTGAGTATAGAAATATTTTTTTCGAATAATTTTTCAAGGCTTAACACATTTATTGCTAGCAATGCTACGAGTGCTCGCTTGTAGCAAGCATTTTTCCACTATGTAGCGAAAATATCCTACAAATAGTGAACCCGATTGTAGGGTCGTTGGCACTGAATGTGTTAAGTCAATAAAACAAAGTGAAAATGTCTATTACAAATATTCTATATCTAAGTTTACACTGTTGAAAATGGAGGTGAAATATGTAATATTTTATGAATCATTTCACAGAACAATACCCAGTTTCAAAAGTATAAGTAAATTCTCAATGAATACTTTATTAGCGTTTAAATATTCTGGTTGCGATTAAAACGTACTTAGTACCTACTTTTGTAAGAATTCTAACTTAATAATTAAGCGAATTTATAACTTACCAAGTCAAGTAAGTGCCGGTCTTTGATGTTAAGGCTTTTTTTGAGTATTATTACCCAAAAAGAAGACTTAATAATTATGCCGTATAATACCGGTATAATTGTACCGACGTACATATTTATACGAAGATATTTTAACTTCAAGTGCGCCCTCTTAGTTCAATCATCAATCATAAACTCACGCCTTCATTCCCAGAGTGGGGTAGGCAGAGCCACAGACTCACCAACAACTCCAAAAACTTGTTGATAATTCTGTAACCACATTTTGCACAACCAGGCTAAGATGTTATCCAGTGTATTAGTAACAGGTTGCAAACCCATCGCCTAAAAGCACTACACAGCCTTTAGTCCCTTAGTCATCTCTTACGACATCCACGGGAAGACATGGAGTGGCAACATTCTAAACCAGGCACCGCACCACCTCTTAGTTTTTTTGTATTAGTTTTTAATACAAAAAACTTTTCTTGTTAACTACGTACTTAAAAGGCAGTATCTTGGCTATTATGAATGTAAACACGATAAATAAACATGGACGGCATTTACCTTAAATATTGGAAATAGCAAATTCTACACAAAGAAGACTTATTAATATTTGAATTATTGAAAACAATTATTACTGCATTTATAGATTTTTGGAAATTCGTCTGCGTTAACCGGGTATTGAACTGGTCGAATATGACAACACTATAAAGTCCTGTTTTATGATACCTATAGAAAAGATCATTGACAGTAATCATTTATTTATATCTACAAAATATACGTAATAAAAACACGATTTTATTGTTTTGTCATTATTCAACCAGTTCGATTCCCGGTAGGCAGACGAATTTTCAAAAATCCATAAATGAAGTAATAATTGTTTTCAAAAATAAAAATAAGTCTCCTTTGCGTAGAATTAGCTTTTTTCAATATTTAAGGTACTTGACGTCCATGTGGCGTTCGTTTTTTTCACCCTGTACATTGAAGAAGAAGAAACGAAAGAAGAAAATCATTTATTCGTGACATACATAACAAAGAACAGATTAATACGTAGGTACAAGAAGAAAGTAGCCACGAAATGGTCCCAAATCAGCGTAATGCTGGCGTTAAAGTCACCGCTGGTGGTGGTGGTGGATTGAGTACCCATGTATCCCCAGTCAACACTTGCCGTACTAAGATGAATATAATGACATCTCGTTTGTTGAAATCGGGTCATCTGTTTAGCTTCTATAGCATAGAACCATACATACATATATACATATGTGTTAGATATATTGCCTACCCTTCGCAGTGGGGTAAAAATAAATGCTAATTAAGTCGACGCTTTTTAAAATTACCATCCAAATAATAATATATTTTTCTAATATAAAATTTTTTTTGGAACATGGAAATGTTCAATCATGTGGTATAAATTGTGATTGTTTTTTCTTAGGTTTTCTTTATTTGGCTGTAATTTTCATCTAGCAACTGCTTAAGTAAGTGGCAGTACATTTCACTTTGTTAAACTTTTATACTTTTGTGGCATATGTCACTGAAACATTTTTTTTCCTGAATTAATGGCAATAGCAATGTTTTAACAAGGTGTATTTCGCCAATGTCAAATTTTAGACCATCACCATCGACTTCCATGGACAGAAACAAGTCAATGAAAATCACACGCGAGGACAAATTGTTCGGATAAAGAGTACAAAGGATAAAAAGTAACAATACCGTAACAGAGGGCTTATTGTCTAACGCACTCGCAATCGCAACCGGCTTCAAAGCGGAGCAGTTGTTTTCATTTTGTATGCCAACAAGCCTTCAATTTTCAAAATGAAAACGATCGTGATGCGAGTGCGTTAGACAATAAGCCCTCGGGTCAAATACGATATGATTTTTACTGCCGAGAATAGAAGCCCTGTGGCATAGCTCCACGCGCTTCTGTCAAGTCTCCACTGAAATCTTGTCTCCAGATATTTTTAGACAGAAACTTATCACGGGAATCTCAGTATTACTATAATCTCTTGAAAGCCATTATTGTCTGCACACAGCAAATATTTTCCCCAAAGCCCTCTTGGACGAGTTACATTTTTAATAATTTTATTATTACTTCCTTAATCGTTCTATTGTGAGCGACCTGGCCCTGCGCCAGCGCTCGGCATCGACGTAACTCGTTCTAGAATCTAGACAGATTTCCGAAATCAGTCTAGGTTAGCATTAAAATAGCCCATTCATAAGTTGTATATTCAGACATAAACGGATAAAGCTGTTTTTGTAAAGGGTGTTTGTTTTTATTACGTCGAGGTAGCAATGTGTGAGTTGCAAATTTCCAGAAGTATGGTTATGTCAAGAAATTACCGTGATTTTCTAAGAAACATTTGAAAGAATTGAGAATGTTCTCATTCCAAACATAAATTAGGAATATTATAATCTGACATATTACCAGGAGTTTCTTAAATTTTAAATAGATTAAGTTATGCCTAAGGCTTTTTTCCAAATTGTGAGTGTGTGTGATAGTATGTGAATATGTTAGTCTACTTTTCACTGAAACAATTGGACGGATTTGATGTAACTTTGTATTTTTGGAATGGAGAAAGGTACCATTAATAACACATAGCCTGGCCTAGTCCAACGTGGCCTACGAAGCTAGCGGTCCTGGGATCAAATCCCGGTAAGGGCAGATATTGATGAGTGCAAATATTTGTTGCTGAGTCATGGATGTTTTCTATGTATTTAACTATATATTTCTCTGTATAAGTATTTATATCGTTGTCTAGTACTCATAGTACAAGCCTAGAGCTTAGTTTGGGACTTGGTCAATTGGTGTGACATTGTCCCCTAAAATTTATTTATTTAATAATCCCAAAAAAATTACTGTTTACGAATGTATATCGAATTACACATTCTACGCGTAATTGCAGACAGAAGTTAAGTTAAACTCACCCTGTAGATTCCGCTGTATCCATTCTGCAGTCATTTAAAAACACACGCGTCATCAAAATAACATTGTTGTACTAACTGACACCTAAATCACCCCCGAATAGCCCTGTTATGGGCAGGGCGGCCGTTTTCAGGCACGATAAGCTATTCGATGTTTCATACGGTAGCGGAGAAAAATACACAGTTATACTGTAATAGAAGAAAATTATAGGGTGTGTTCACTTTACATTGCAAATTGAAGATTTAAATAATGTTAAAATATGCAAATTCTTCAATAGTTTATGGACATGGGATCGCTGCTTAATTATTTTAGAATGATTGGTGACAGCAATTCATTAAAAAAAAGTTACCTAGGCTACCTTTAAAGAAAGGCATGGACCTGACATCTGACAAAGTTCTAGACATAGACTATAGTTAAAGAAAGATAAGTATTAAATCCTGACACCTGTCATCCCAGTACAAATTATAACCTCAAACTCAAGAATAGGTTATAAATTATACTGGAATGAAAAGTGTCATTTTTATGACTGACTTTTTATTTTCCTTTTAGTTATACTGATCGAGATTCCAATCTTGGGTGCAGATTTTTTTGTATTTTAATAAAAAAGGGAAAAACGTTGCTAATAAAGCCGCTTCTGTCCGAGCTGCACTTGTTTATCGAATATACGTATCGAGAAAAAAAACACATGTCATGTAGGAACAGCAATGAAATTTCCAAAATAGAGTTAAAGGTAAAGGTTAAAAATCATACGACGATGTTTAAACCTAAAGTAGTTTAAAAGATTTTTAGTAAATATCCAGTTGTGAAATGCTTCAAAGTGCCTAATTAGCCAACACAAGCCAAGAAGATCATCCTGTATAAACTGCCAGTGTAATCACATACGGCTAATAAAAAAATAACAAAACGCTCAATAAAATTTGCACATTGCGTACGTCCTAATTCCTATAGATTTATGCAGAGCTCTTCGTTTAGAAGTGGAATCCCAATTCCAACAAAAGGTCGTATGATTCTTATAAACTTCCGTTCCATCTCCAACTTTATTATTAACATCATAGAGTTGATATTGCTTCAGCTGTTGTGTTGTAGATATTCCAGTTTGGTTTAGGCGGTATGTCCGCCCCTGGGTCCAAGGTCACGGCCGGATTGCGTACGGAAAGATTACGTCACAGGCCGCATTCCTATATAACGGCTTATAAAAGACTTTGTATTGCGGTGCGGAGACGAATTACTTAATAGTTACAAGCAGTTTTAGTTAATATTTTAATGAGAAATTGGGTTTAGATTACTTGAAAATTAGCAGCAGTATTCAACACTAAAATGATTAACGACACCTTTCGCAGTCCAACTAATGAAACGTTTTACAGCATAAAATATAATTATCAGCGTAACTAAAAGTAGGTATTTGAAGTGTTAACTTTTCTATGTCTGAATACATTTTAAGAGAGAAAAACCATTTTAAATCGCAATTTACGTTCAATTATTCGTATTCTACAATTAATTGAATTGAACACGTGGCTTAGCGAGTCGATGACCTTGAATAACAGTTGATCAATTAACCCTCTGCAGTAGTTAACTCGTATTCGCGCAATTACGCCGTTATTGCGCTTATACTGACAGTTAACGGTGCGTCAACGCCAATTACATTGATTGGAAATGAATTTGAATTTATTCAGTCCTGTTTGTTGATTGAGTTAATTTATACAGCCTGTATATTTTGTAGCTCTAGCGTTAAAGTTTAAGGTTCAATACAGTTTATAATACAGGTTGTGGTTTGATAAAATAGCCTGGTGTGGTTATTTTTTAGGAGATCTGTTGTGTTTTAGAATAATGCAGTCTAAACGTAAAATAAATATTGATAAAATTTAATTTTTAGTTTCTCTTCTTAGGGCTCCATAAAGAAAAATGGAACCCGTTATACTTACTTCCTTTACTTCTTCACGTTACTTGAATATCCGTCAATTATTTTGTTTTTAGCTTTATAAAATTGATAATTTTATAAATATTTGGGAAATTAACGTCAAACGCAAAGAAAAACACCATGTTCGCCCTTTATTACAGAAACTATTGAGGATATTAATTTCAAAAAAATCATATACCAGGTGATTTATCTTTTATAGAAAGCAGGTCAAAATTACCACAGGGCAAACTGTTTAATCCGGTAGATAAAATAGTCTAAGAGCAAAAACTTCAGATATTGAAGTTACCGCTTTTCTTAAGTTTGAGGAGCTTTTTTACAAAAAGATTTTATACAAAAAAAAACGTGGGAAAACTACGCTCTCTGCGCTCAAATTTAACGCACTTGACGGGTTTTTATAGATTGTGAGCGATAAAATCTTAAAACAAGTTAAAGAGAAGTTTACTTAATTTGCAACGGGAGAGAAACACTTTCTTTCAAATAATTATGATTTAGAAGCTAGGTTTGAATAATCATTAAAAGATAAGATTGTATTTGCCTTTGCTACGTGAAATTAAAATGTATCATTAAAATTATTTATTACTGTAATTATTTAAAATTTCATCAATATATCAAGAAACCTGACTTATAAAACATACATTGTGATAATTCATCTTACAAAATGCTTTTTTAACACATCTTAGTCCCTTACGATAGGCAGTCGTAGGATTGCACTCATGAGATTGTCCTATTAAAAATGCAAATGTCTCCTATCTATATCTCCTATCCACTCCCCATCAAGCGGCTATGCTCATTTCCTTGCTTCAAAAAATACAGCAGTTACAATAACACAAATATTCAACGAGCCCAATCTGCAGTTCACCGGTTTACTTAACCCCCCAACACACCGTGTGGGGGTTCCCTAATGACCGAGTTCGCTCGAGCGCGAGTCTGGAGGAGGCTTTGGAGCATGCGGTTTGTTACGTAAATCTTATTGTTGCCTATTTTTAACTCCAGACTTAAATATGTGTCTGTGTATCTATGTATGTGTGAGTCTCTACATCTGCTGTCTGTTTGGACGTGGTTTTTAGGATTCCGTAGCCAAAATGGCAAAAACGGAACCCTTATAGTTTCTTGATGTCCGTCCGTATGAAACAGGCATTTTACTCGATAGCTACGAGAGGTACATTGATAAAATTAGTAATATAGGTGTCTTGTACCAAGCCTACTTAGTTTTGTAGTTAAATAAAAAAAATAGATATTTCTAGGGGGGCACTTCATACATGTAACAGAGAATGAAAAATAAAATCAGCATAAAAGAGTATTTTATATCAAATTTAAGTAATATGTCATGTAATATATGGCGAATAGGAAGGCTGAAAAATTTCAGTCCAGGACCTCTATTCAACACGGTAAAAACAATATCGTTTTTGATCTGTTATCGTATTGTCACCGTTTTATAGCTCTTATTTACTTGACAGTAATGGCGTCTGACGTCATAACAATACCATAACAGGTTAACTACGATATCGTTTTTACCGTCGGGAATAGAGGCGCTGTACTTATACAGGTAATAAAAAAAATGCAAGGTCGACTAATACAATAAAGAGTAGAAGCCCACAATTGACGTTAAACCAACTCAGCACAAAAGTGCTCACTTACTGAGGCTCTACTTTGAAATCCGTAATTCGAACTTCGTCTATTGCTATCCCTTTTGCTCTCGACGCGTCACTAATTCGCAAGAAAGTGACGGGGCGATCCGAAGTTCGAATTACTGATTTCAAAGTAGAGCCCCTGTACCTCCTCCGTATAAAACACCGTTCTCTAAAGTAAGATCAACTGTAGCGGCCACCGGGAATTAATCACTACATAGTATAAAACAAAGTCGCTTCCCGCTGTCTGTCTGTCTGTCCCTATGTATGCTTAGATCTTTAAAACTACGCAACGGATTTTGATGCGGGTTTTTTAATAAATAGAGTAATTCAAGAGGAAGGTATAATAAATGCTGGTTTATTGTACGGGTGTTACAGAAAACTCAAATAAACCGAAGCAAAGCGAGGGCGGGTCGCTAGTATAATATAAAACAAAGTTAGAGCGCCGGTCAGATCTTGATATTATTAACCTCTTCGTTACTTGTGAGATTAAAATTCTTGATCCTTAAGGCCTGCGCTTGGGCGTTTGAGTTTGTGGACAACCTGTGACTTTATTTATACACAAAATTTATGATCTCAATATAAAAATTACTTGTACAGTCCCTTCTAGCTATACCCATTAATTGCACTTATGTCATTGGCATAAGAATACAATAATCATTTACCGGAATGTATTAGGTCGCCAGGTGATGTACAGTTCGAGGACCTTAAAGGATGTGTACTATGCAAATGTTTTTACAATTTAAATGGTTTTTTTTTATTATTAAAATAAATTAAGATGTAAGATTATTGTTGTACGTCCGAAATAGGCAAACTGTTGACACTATTAATCTTTTGATTTTGACGTGTAATAACAATTGTACACAGTTTGAAAATAAACGCTTATCTTATCTATAAATAACATCGAAAGTTTAACTTAAGTAGCCTTTTGCTGTGTAGTATGCGTGCGCTGTTTAGTATGCGTGTGTAGTGTAGTATAGAACTTAGGAAATCTTCTGATGATATTACTGAAAACATTCTCATACATTTGACAGTATTAAGAACAATCTCTGTACATACAAAAAGTTAGAATATTCTTTGAAGTTACCACAAAAAACTTCACATATAAAAGTTTCACAATATCAGAAGTTTCTCGTCAGTGCGATGCTATGTGACAGTCGTTATACCACACATAGCGCAGGCGCAAGATTAAAATAAAATTATTTGTATTTAAAATACCTTTTATTTTAATAATAAATTAATAAATTACTGTAATTTAAATAGTAAATCCTACCTTTCCTATTCCTAATTGTCGTACCTTTTTATTTTTTGACGTCTCTTCTGTTTTTAAGTTTGTCTGAAAGAGATCGTTATGTAGCGATAAGGCCTGTTGTTTACAATGTTACATAAAACTGTTATTATTTGTTTCAAATTGTAACTCTCTGTGGTCTGCAATAAAGCGTATTGTATTGTATTGTATTGTAACTTCAAGGCCCTTATACGCCTGGGAGTTAATTAGACTGTCCTCTATCTTAGTTTACGTAAATATTGACAAATAATACGACGACCTTGGTATGATTTATTATTGACTGTAACATGTTTCATAGTTTGTAGTAATGACAATAATAATATATCACATGAATCAAATATTAACAAGCCAACTTTTGTTTCAGGTACTCACCGATACTTACGTTATTAGGAAGAATCAAGATCAAGCAAGTTCATGTTCATACTTACGAAATAGGGCTGTATTTTACTAAATAAAACTGGTAACCCATCATGTTATCGAATTTCACTTCATCGAATGTCTCATTTCATCGAATTTAATTTCATCGAACACTATTTTCTGATGAAACCATGATGTTTTTAGGTTATATTAAACATTAATTACATAGGTTAGGTTAGAATAGTGACTACCGAAAAAAAAAACCTTTGGATGAAATGAAAATTCTGCGTAATACGTTTATTGAAAGGTGTTTCGATAAAATAATAGTTACCCCGTATTATCACAGTTACTATACCTCTTATTTACATCAGAATAATGGCGGCTGAGTTAAAACAATACGATAACATGATTAAAGCGATATAGTTTTACCGAGTAGAATAGAGCTTTGGCGCTAGTCTCTTAAGTGGCTAATGTTTTTTTTATAATGTAATATTTTTTCTTGTTTATGTTGGTAAATAAATTTCCTTTATTATTATTATTATTATTAACCGATTTTCATGAAACCAAGCTAAGAACCATCCCGATCAAACTAACTTGTTTTTGAAAACAACCGCGTCTAAATCGGTCCATCCATTTAAGAGCTACAGAAAAACACACAAATACATATATACAGTCAACCAATTTGATTTCTAGGCCACTTTGGACTATGTTAAAGTGACGTTGACAACTAAACTTTACAGACTTCTTATGATTTGGTTTAAAACGTCACATTGACAAAGTCAATAGTGGCCTAGGAATCAAATTGGTTGACTGTACATACGATGAACTAATAACACCCCTATTTTCTATTGTAGGTTAAAAACACGTAATCTAAAAGCAACAAATGCAGAAATCCCTCCAGGAATTCCAGGGTGAATGACCGTTTCACGCAACATTTGCAATTTTGCATCGGACTAGTTTTATATTCGTGCAAGCCGGTTATCCGTTATTAAGCCACAGTCGTGTAAACAAACAGTAACGAAAACTTTCAGTGGTGGTTGGACCTTGTGCAGGATAGGCCAAGACAAGATGCATTCGGCGTTCGCTGTCGTTATCCAAAATGTACAGGTTTGGGGTTAACTTAAACATAAACGACGAAATGTACTCTTCTAAAGTAACAGGGATTTGAATTCCTACAACTATTATTAGATTAGAAATCCAACACCAAACCTGGTTTATATTTTTATCTGGATTGTGCCTCTACAAAATTTCCGGGAATTACTCGGGAACTCACTATCCCGAGCAATACCCGGAGATTTTCTAGGCCGCTTGAAATTGACTGTTCTGCTTTGAGCTTGCAACCACGCGTATTTTTTTTACAGGGTTCGTTCATTTAACCAAAAGTAAAATAACCGTTTGTCAAACGTTGAAAAACGTCTCATTTTACAAAAACGGGTTTGTGTTTAAAACATTACGTATTACATAGGTTATATGGGCCTATTAAATAAGTTAGACTTGACCTCAAAAAATGAAAAATAATACGGCGTAAAAGTAAAGTATCTCTTTGCGAAATGAAAGTTTGTAAAATGATAGTAATATAGTTTTTTCATTAAAACATTAGTGAACCCCTTTTTTTTAGGACTAAATAAAAACCATAAAAATCCTTTTCACCATCATTTCTGTGTACATAATTAATTGTTCTATTTTTATTTATTTATGTTGTAGTTTTTTTTTCCTTTTCTATAGATATGAAAATTTTACAAGTCCCTGGGCCTCTATTCTAGACGGTAAAAACGATATCGTATTTGACCTGTGATTGTATTGTTTTACACTCGGCCGCCTCTACTGTCAAGGAAATAAGAGCTATCAAAACGTTGACAATACGATAACAGGTCAAAGACGATATGGTTTTTAACCGACTTCAAAAAAAGGAGGAGGTTCTCAATTCGTCGGTTTTTTTTTTTTTATGTTTGTTCCCCGATTACTCGAAGACTACTGGACCGATTTGAATTTTTTTTTCGGTGTTCGAATGGGTATTCTTTCTAGTTGGTCCCATTGTCAGCACGTCACGATCTGATGATGGGATCTTGGAGAAATCAAGGGAACTCCTCGAATATTGTAGGCACGCTTATAGCGATTTTGTTATTTTTCTCTGTAACTCGTGCATTTGCTTATGAAAAGTACTATATGGTGAAGTGGAACTGATGATGAAGACCACAGATGGCCAACGGAACTCCTAAACGGTATCTGTTTCAAGGGTGGCGACAAGATATTTCGATTAAGATAGTTGAGCGACTATGACGAAGCATATGTACGTTTAAATATATGACTATGACTTTCCCACGGCGTTGCTTGCGGCGAGATTGAATTTCAATGTTATATAGTTTCTTATTAATTATTATTAATTAAAGTGGGACTACATAACAGCATAATTATAATCACTAAAAAGTATAAAATAAAATAAGTTTAAAAAAACAAAAAACCGCCTTCAAAAAGCAAAAAATAACGTCTGCTTTTGGTTAAAATATTGTTGGACGCCGACTTCAGTTGGACTGACCTATTACCTACCATTTTAAATGAAGTTATTTTTTGCTTTTTGAAGGCGGTTTTTTGTTTTTTTAAACTTTTATTTTTTACCGCCTAGAATAGAGGCCCTGGTGTCTGCCTTTAATCTAAATTATCATTATCATTAACGTTGTGATGGGTCTTACTGCCGCACTCAGAGACGTAAATTAAATTTAATGCTTGTTTAGTGACGTGTTGTCTTATTCTATTGCTGTAGCAAAGAAAGTGACAGCAGCAACTTTAATCAAGCATTAAATTAAATTGACGTCTCTAAGTGCGGCAGTTAGTAACTTGTCAGTAATGGCGGCCGAGTAGAAAACCATACAACGCAAAAGAGAAAAAGTCGATATAGAATAATGCCCCTGACCTTCATGACGTCATGAAAAATAACGATATCATAACAACAGTATTTCGTTAGTACCTATTAAAAATGCCATTCAAATACATCGATATTTTTCATAACATTACGACGACGTTGCTCCATCGTATCGAAATCTAAATCAATAATACAAAAATACTGTTTTAATAATGTTGTGAATTGCATGCTGCTGCCGGTCCGTACGTGTTATAGCTAAAGTCAAAGAATCGTACCGCTGCAGGCGACTTGTATGATGCATATCAGATGGGCATGAAGGCCGCCGTGCAATGCACGATCCACAAGTTTAGTGCAGTAAAGAGGTGTCCACAAATTTGAAGGTCCGGTACGAACATTTACTATTAACCCCTAAGCTAAAAAGAGGTATGGTATATACAGGGTGAAATCTTGGTCGTGGTACAAAATAATATATGATCACCTCTCATCAAACAGCTGATTTTTTTTTCGTGATTTCACAGTTGGTTCCATAGTAAAAGTTGTCTATATTCGTGGGTAGAACACAGGGGGTGATCATTTGTACCACGACCAAGAATCCACCCTGTATATAAACGTATGAATCTGTGTGTTCGTCTGCGGCATGGTAGCTCCCAAACGGATGAATCGATACGTTTTACTAGCCTTACCGTCCTATTGGTGGAGTTTTCCTCCATCTTATCCCATAAACTACCGCCAAGCAGCAGAGTTTGCATTGTTGTGTTTTGGTGTAGGGATAAGATGACCGGTGAAATAACTAGCATCTTAGAATTGTCGTCTTAAGATTGAGGCCTGTGTGCTTGTTAGCGTTTCTTTTGCCATAAAAAACAAGTTTGATTTCACCCTTGACTACTGATGCTAAGTTTTACTGTGACCCGGTTATCCGTTATTGTTGGCACGAAGCCATTAACTCCCAACTGATTGCAAAAACTTCCCGTCCACCAACTGTTACCATTTTCGACCATAACGTGCTAACTTTAAGATTAATTTTTCACTGCGGCTTCAACAGGAGTTCTTTCAACTTTTTGATTAATTAAAACACGTTGAGTGTAGTTGATGATTGTTGACTTATAATATTATCGTGAAACTTCGTTCTTGTTTAAGTCAATCTGTGAAACTTCTTACTTGAGCCCAATTGACTCAAGTAAGAAGTTTCACAGATTGACTTAAATATGATGTGGTACGGTAAAACCAGAGGGCTTATTGTCTAACGCGCTCGCAATCGCAATGCCTTCGATTTTCAAAATGAAAACGATCGTAATTGCGAGTGCGTAAGACAATAAGGCTTGTCTGCATACAAAATGAAAACAATTGCTCCACTTTGAAGCCGGTTGCGATTGCGAGTGCGTTAGACAATAAGCCCGCAGGGTATTAAGAGGAATTGTGAACCGACGCTTAAATCGCGTAGCTATCAAATATTTTCCAATCTTTATCTCCGGGCGATAACGTTTCTCACCCTCTAAATCATGTCGAATTTCTACGATTTGTTGCAGTTATTATAAAAAACAAGGGTTCTACTTTTCTACATTTTTATTTGTTTCTTCTCAAGAAACATTAACTTGGAAAGGAAAACGTAAAGACCTAGTTTTTCATAATACCTACAACATATTAAAAAACTATAAAAATAGGACTAGTTTTAAGTGGAGAATTACGTTATCGCATTTTGTATGGAAATTTTCGGATTCACAGTCTTTCTATATTGTGTATTGCTTTCACACTCTTTAGCATTACAAATATACTGACAGACGTCCAAGTGACAGTGACAGACAGCCAAGTATGCATGTTAAAAATAATTAGCTAAGATAAAATATTTTGACTTGACAGAAGCGCGTGGAGCTAACCCCATGTGCTTCTGTTTAGTCCACCAGAGTTAATCTCTTTAACCGAACAATTGTCCTCGCGTGTGATATCCATGGACTTGTTTCTCTAATAAGTTCATGGCGATTGTCTAAAACTCGATACTGGCGAAATACACCTTGTTAAAACAAGGAGTGAAAGCCATTAATTAAGAAAAAAAAAAAAAGTGTCGGTACGATAATATTACTGATAGTAGCAGATCCGAATAGGAGACGACCTTCACCCAGCTGTTTATTCGATAAAAAGTATTTTATATCAAATTTAATATGGTAAGTAATATATGGCGAAAAGGTTGACTGAAAAATTTCAGCCCAGTACAGCCCATAATTTAAAAAAATAACTTTTTTTTATAAATTCCTATTGCTTGTTTAATAGACCAATTACAAACTAATCGAAAGTATGAAGCCTATAGAGTATGTATTCTATAGGCTTTATTCTGTCCTTTTCTCTCAGCGTAAACTGAACTGCATAGTTACGTCCCGATCAATTATTAAATCTCAACTAAATGTGTTAAATTTTCGATAAGATTTTCAAATTTGAGGCATTAATTTTCTGTTGAGCCATTGTCCTGTAAGTTTAAATGACAATTGGTTTAGTTATTGTTACTATCAAATTGTGTTGGTATTTTTTTGGTGGAAAATTCCTCTCTTTGTCATCTTTGGTTTGAAGTGAAACTATTATTGACACAAAAGCTAATCACTAACAGGAAACGTAGATAGAGGGCGCTTAAATGTCAGGAATCCATCACCTTTAAGTAACTCCTACCCATTCGATAGCAAACTTGGTAATTTTATATAGTATTAACACAAAGGAATAACGCAGTATACATTCATTGCAACATAAGCCGTTTTTGTTTTAGACGGCAGAAAAGCGCTCTCAATTTTTTTACCTTTGTTGTCAAGTTATATCAAGATACCTACTAGTATCAGTTTAAAGAGATCCCGCTTACACTGAAGCGCGTTCACACTAGCCTGATATCTGATACGATTACCTAACCGTATCAGACAAGAGGATTAAGTATCAAGATTGTGCCAATATAAGAGAAGTTCAAAGCTGTACCGTAGTGAAGGTAATCGTGTAAGAACCCTATGCTAATTAAAGCGTAAAGTTACACTCGAAAATCTAATTAAAGACCAAAATTTGACAGTACCCATCTTGATTATTTCGTTATTTTAATATCTATAAAAATAAAAGGCAAACATGACTGACTTATATATCAGCCGAAACTACTGTACTTACCTAGAAACTTGAAATTTAATGGTACAGGGGTTCCTTTCATGATGTAAGTGAGCACTAAGAAAGGATTTTCCGAAAATCGACCCCCAACAGGAAAAAATGGGGGGAGTAGCGGGAACTAATTCTACGCGTACGAAGTCGCGGGCGTCCTCTAGTAATTAATAGTTATTTAATCTTAAACTTAATGTGAAAGTAAATATCAAGTGTATAAATCATTGTTAATCTCACTTGATCTTAAAAGCACGTGATTATCGAGTAATAATGGTACATTGGTTCGTTTGGTTGAGTTTACATCTTTGCTAATTTCATTTGGCACAGACTATAGTTTATACATGAAGCTGATTTTTTGATCTCGAGGGAATATTTGCGCTAGGGAAATCCCTATGAGTTTAATAAACATTACAACTTATACAAAGCAGACAGCTCAGACATGTTGATTGTGGAAAAGCCGATGCTAAAGCGGACTCAGACGTTTGGCTCCGGGCCCAAAATAGATCAGACGGCTTGGGTACGCTTTGTTCGAGGTTGGTTAAGCATCATATTCTTGTTTGTTTTGTCTAGATTAAGATGATAAAATAAATAAATATTAGGAGACAGTGTCACACTAATTGACCTAGTCCCAAACTAAGCTCTAGGCTTGTGCAATGGGTACTAGACCACGATATAAATACTTATATAGAGAAATATATACTTAAATACATAGAAAACATCTAAAACTGGGGCAAAATATTCGTGCTCATCATACAAATATCAGCCCTTACCGGGATTTGAACCCAGGACCGCTAGCTTCGTAGGCAGGATCACTACCAACTAGGCTAGCGCGTCGTCAAATATGCATATATCGAAACTTATGTCCTTATGTATGTAAAAGTCAATACTGAGACATAGTACAACCATGAAGTGTCTGCATGTTGATAATGTTAAAAGTAGAAAAACAATGTTCGCCTTTGTACACCTTTTGTATTAAAATAGACCGCTATTTGGTTGTTTATTATTTTTCTGCTTGTACAATAAAGTATTTAACATATATACATAAAATTAACTTCTTTGTTGTATGTGAAGGAATAAGATAACAGGCAGACAGATTAAGATAAGTACCTAGCATGCTTATTGTACTAGGCAGATCGAGTCAACCCTGACACACTGCACAACCATCAAGTATCTGATTATTGATAATGTTGACAGCAGTAAAACAATGCTGTTATTACTTTTCCTACACACGCAACAATTTTAGCATTTATTTACTCCTGTTAAAATGGATAATATTGAGAAACTGGATGGCTGTGCACCTGCTCAATGCAATAACCTTATGCTAGCATGCACTGAAAAAAAGAAAGCCACCCTAGAGAGATTTTATCTTAAATGACAAAAAATGAATAAAACAGTTATGTATGATGTTAATTTTAGGTATCAACCAATGTTTATAATATCAACAGCAAGTTCTTCAGTGATTTGACTAACATCTTAGTTGATGTATGTAACGTCTTGTTAGGCTCGTATGGAAATTAAGACCCTAATGCAGAACAATCACAATCTTCTTAGAAACGACTAATTATTTTTTTCTCTTGCGTGTTGAGATGAGGTTGAGGTCTAGGTACAAGACAATTTCTTTGCCATGTAAAAATAAATTATATTCTTATTGAAAGCATAAAAGAAAATACCTCGCAATAACATTTTACTTGTAGAGATAAATTTTCAACATTCCCAGATTTATTTGGCTCATTTCGTGACCACAAACAATGCCTTAACAATACCTTATACTTTTGAATACGATCCTTACAAACCGCGTCCTACTTTGCGAACAACAAAAACCAAACTGATTAGCCTTGTTTCATTCACCCAAGCTCGTTAGAGTTAAGGGTAAGAGGGATGCAGGATAACCTAGCAGCGCAAGAGTCGGTATAATGGTTCTGTGACACGCTACAATTTGCAAGCAGCTTATCGTCTACGCTTGTAATTATCTAACGCTTACTTTTTCTCGTTTCCTGTCGACAAAATTGCCTTTAATTACGATAAATCGATCATAATTATAGTTCCCTTTATGCGCTACTCGGATTAGAAAGAGTTGTTGCTGTTCCTTTGAGTATATATCGATTTTATCGAAAATGTAACATTTGCTTATTGAACTGACTTCCACTACTTAGGTAAATAAATCACGTCTGTTAGTGGTTCAGTTTAAATAGAAAATATGAGTCCCTATTCCACATTGTATGAGCCTTGCTTCAATATTCTTATCACGTTGTTGACGTTATGACAACTCTTATTCACTTGACAGTAAGAACTTCTACAACGTGTACAATATTATATGTATACTTACACAAACGTAAGAGCAATTTAATAACAACATAATTAAAATTTGAGTGTAGGTAAATATATTAATATGGCAGTTACCTTGTGGTAATGGCCGGCATTACACCTGTAATTACTGTAAGTTTGCAAACAAAGCTATATGCAAGAGAGAGATGCCGATATTTGCCACTCACTCTTTCTTACCCATAGTTGCGTCTCAAAACTTACAGCAATAACTTACAGGTGTAATGCCGGCCTGATAATAGAGTAATGGCCGCACTTTAGAGTCAGTTTATGAATATGATGATTAAGTTGTTCTTAAGTGACAGTTTATTATAAATATTATAAGTTTGAAAAAGGAACAAGTTCATTGTCTCTTTAATATCTTCGAACGGTGGTGTTGATAAATGTACAGTCACCAGCAATAATATATTATCCAACATTGGGTGCAAAAACATCTGCCACGTCTTTATTACTAGAGGTATAAGAGCGTGTCAGATATTTTTGCGCCCAATGTTGCATAATATATTATTGCTGGTGACTGTACTTTTTTAAAAGTTCATGCAGTGTAACTACAAACAAATAAATACCAAAAACAAAGTAACATAGAATGTTTTTTCGCATTCCATCATTTAATAAAGGTAAGTTAGAACGTATTTACAATACAGACGTGAGGTCGTAGAACAAAACGACTGCTTCAAGCTTTGATCTTCATTTCGATCACGTAACGAAATCACGGTTAGACTTATTTAAAATAAAAATAAACGAAGAAAAACAATCTTGCCTGCGGCCATTTTCTCTCTTGTCTTTTGTTTCATCAAACCGTCCCTTGTTTAAAGTCAAATAGAATACTCGAATTAACCGTCCAAGTTTCCCATCCGTTTCCGCTAACTAATACGTTCCGTTTCATTCAACGAGCAATTTGCTTAGTTATTTTTATTATTAAATATGATTAATGTTACCCGGTTTGTTAGTCTGTGTTTTCGGAACCTTCATTTTTATAAAGACTACTTTTGTTCGCATCGTTAAAGAAATAATAAAGAGGAATAAAAGAAAATCTACGTGGAGTGTTCAAGGAACTGTGACAATTAAGACAGTCTTTGACAGCGTGCGAATATTATTTCCAACGAGTTCTATTAAGAAAATATAAAGTAAAAAAACCGGCAAAGTCCGAGTCGGACTCGCGCTCAAAGGGTTCCGTACCATTATGTATACAACATTAGACACTATACTAGTTGCCGTTATTAATATCGAACAAAAAACGGCAAAAAAATCATATTTGTTGTATAAGAGCCACACTAAAATATTTATTTTATTCTGTTTTTAGTATTTGTGTATAGCGGCAACAGAAATATCATCTGTGAAAATTTCAATTGTCTAGCTATCACGGTTCATGAGATACAGCCTGATGACAGACAGACAAACAGACAGACGGACAGTGGAGTCTTAGTAATAGGGCCCCGTTTTTACCCTATGGGTACGAAACCCTAAAAAGAGAAAAAAATATACGAGTACATAACAAACTCATCAATGTAGCAGCCTTCCATGTAAAAAAACATTTATGAGCATCCACGTTGCTATGACAAAGTTTATGTAAACCTCATTGATTTAAGGTATTTTAGATTTAAATAAACATTCCTAAATAAGTATTCAATAGTGTTCATATTAACACCATGCTATTTTCAAAAAGCTTTCCTAGTGCTTGAATATAAACACGCTATATAAGTAATCCGTAAAAGCAATTTCATGCATCAGAAAAATATGGAACTGAAAATAAAAAACACAAAATATCGCTGCAATTTGCTGTTATATTTTTTCTTAATTTTCGCTCGAGTAAGCCTTTGTAATAGTGGCACGTTTACATTAGCTATATAAATAGGGGTTTTACAGAATCAGGTAAGCTCTATCAAAGGCTTAAAGGCTTAAAACCCACAATCTCGGTTTGAAGTGGAAAATGTTCGACGTAAATCCGCACGCAACTCTGCACAGGTAGGCTATCGGTTTTATAATGTAGGTACTTGATTTTTATGGTATTTAGGTTCCGTCCGAACTTCTACCAACACCTTGCCATTTAACCTGCCGCCAAACAGCATTGTTGTGTTACGGTGTGGTGGTAACACAACCGGTGAAATGACACAGGCATTCCATTTAAGAGGCCATCTATGGTGCCACGCTCCCACAAGTATGAAAAGGGATGGCTTTATGTGCTTCCGTGCAAAAAATGTGAGATGGAGATAGTTCGCGCGCATCTAGATGGCAGCGTCAAATTCAATTAATAGCTTTTATATTTAAAACCACGATATTTATTTAAAAAAATGGTTTGCCAGGATTAAAAAGTTACACATACTTAACTATTGAATCGAAAATCATCGTTAAAGATTATAGGATTTCGAAGATTCAACCAAAAACATGCAAAAAAGGTGCCATATTTGAAAAATAGAACTATCGAGGATTTTATTTCTAATCGTGTTTTCACGCTTGGCAGTCTCAAGGAAATATGATCAAGTTTAATATATCTAAAGAACAGATACAAAGGCGTTATGGTTGTTGAGATCCAGATCCACTACCTACTACTAATAAATAGCAAAATGCACGTTACGTGTTAAGTTAATAAGATTCATCTTGCTCCTTGTTAAATTGATAGTCACGCGGTGTAGCTGTATGACCATCGAAATGTCCATGGGTCGTAGATCCCATTCACCATGAGGTGGCCTAGGTATATTTTCTTTTGTCTTAATTATACATCTATAGGTATATCTGACTTCTGCGTTGCTTTTATTAAACACAGACAACGATTCATTCAGACACAACGGCATAAAATTTATAAATGCTTTGACTCATGAAAGTCACGATTAAAAGTCACTTAACGACACTCATAAAGAACTTTAAGTAAAATGCGAGTAGGTTTTAAAATTTATAGACGTAAATGAGAATGGTTCGATCATTATACTAAGTATTACTTAAGTGCTTTTAATACTTAAAAGCGTATCTAAAAGGTTTATTGGGAGAGTTATTTTCTTTTACTGACTCTTTTATTATAATTATACTGTATGACGTCAGTTGATTTTCCACACGTAAAGGAATCTGTTTATTTTGGTTATTTTTCCTAATAGTTACAGAACAATCGACGTGGCAATACATCAATTAAAAATATGATGTCGATATTCGGAGTTTATAACTAAAGTTCGCAAGAGGACGTAATATAGGGTGGTCACAATCGGTTTTTTTTATACCTTATGATAAATTCAATTCCATTTACCTATAGTATGTGAAACTTTGAGTTAGGATGTAGGTATCAAAAAAAAGTCACTGTGACAGTAAGAAAGTAACTATCGGGTTCCTAGGTGCACAACGTAACCTAAAATATCACGTACTGTAATTAAATTACTATTTACGTGTATTTAGCATTATGACTAATTACTTACTTATTCAATAAAAAAAGTTTTTTTTCTCCCGGTAAATAAGATATCTATTATAATATATGATCTCTAATATTTTATGTCTTCTAAAGCAAAATGATAATTGCATTAGTACCATGGCATGTAAAGTTGCTAAATGGTTAAAGTTTTACCTCACGATTCATCCTGTCTAGTTGTCATTACTTAATCATTTTTATTAAACTATTTTGTTCCATTCTACAACCTAAAACCACGTGAATCTTACTTCTTACGGATTCTGACGATAATACACAAAAATACATTATTTCGTGTTTGAAATATAAGTTATATTTCTCTATAGTTTCGTAGTTTCTGCGAGCTAAGCCGCGCTCGACACGCCGGCCGCGGCATCGCAAATGAATGCAACGTGTGGCGAATACTTTAGCGTTGAAGAATTTTTGAGCGCAGGTCACGAAGTTTACATATGACTGTGGAAATGTAATAATATGCGGGTTATAAAGTGAGAAATATTAGTTCTATGTGTAAAGGTAAACAAATAGTCGGGCTAATATGCCGAGAGAGACGGAGCTAATCTGTTAAATTGTAAGGCGTTTATAACTTTTATCATAAGAAAGAGCTGCGTCTCTCTCTCGTAAATACACGACGTATAGATAATTTTCATTTTTAAGTAGGTATTATTTGGGTTAATTCGTTGTAACGTTGATCAGCGGGCTTAGCACGCGAGGCGAGATTTACTGTCAGATTTGACGTTATCCATGAATTAGTTTCAATTAGCAATACCGAAAATGACATATAATCATGACATTAAATCCCACTTCAAGATGCTAATAAAAGGACTCAAGTCACACAAATTACACTTTTATTTAAAACCTTAAACGTTTACCTACTCTTACGTTAGAATATGGAATAGACATATTTGACACTAAATCTCGTTTGACGAATTTTGACGTATAATCCTCACCTCGCGTGCTAAGCCCGCAGGCTAGACAAGTTGCTAAACGCTAAAGAATTGCAAAAACTGACCAAATGTATGGAATTGACGTAGGTGCGCTCGACGCGACTGTCTGACAGCTTATCCTTTATATTTTAGATAACGATAACGACCGCCGAATGCATTTTGTCCAGGGCCTCAGAAAAATTAAGGCGTGTTATTAAAAAAGATAACATGCATGTAGTTATAGTAGGTGCGTTTATTTGAATGGAAAATGTCAAATGCAATTTTATTTGTCAATGGCACTTTTATAAATCTAGCTGAAAAAGGGCTCGGCTAACTTCTCACACAATAATGTAAGATACATTTTAGCTTTCTTTTTCTTTCATATAACAAATAATAGGTAATCAATAACTTGTAGTGAAAGATAAATTTATCAAGGCATTGAAAAAATAGAACCTAGTACAAGGTTATGTTTGGCATTAAAGTGATGTTGCGTTGGCACAGACAGACATGTTATAAAATACTTGCAAGAGATCCTTTTTTTGGAGTTGAATACCTATTATCATCTATTCTCTGCTGAAAACTAATGGGCGACGAAAAAATACGTGACACACAAATAAACTCCGTTATTTTAAAACCAACTAATTCTAAACCGCTGATAATAACGATCGGTCAGAAACATTTATAAACTTACTTCAAAACTGTTTTAAATCCGGCTATCGAAACATTTATTATGCAAAGTCAGAAATAGTTCTACAGAACGAAGCAAAAACTAAAGCACTTCGGCCCATTATACTTTTACAACCGGACATTACATTACTATTTTCGGCCCAGTAATATCGATTTTATTACACTGGTTGGTTCATTTCTTTCTGCTCGTTTGTGAAAAGCATACTCAGAAGTTATGAGTCTCATTATATGCATAGGTACGTTGAAGGAAGAACGTCAACATAATTAGCGAAGCTAGCGGTCCTGAGTTTGGTTTCCGGTATGGGCAAATATTTGTGTGAAGAGCGTGAGTATTTTCCCGACTGCCGAAGGAGGAGGGTAATGTGTTTAACAGTCTATATTTGTATGTTTGTTCCTTTGTGGCGCTCTAGAAACTAAACGCGTGGATCGATTTGGATGATTCTTATGGCAATCGATTTATCTTAATCTTGTTAGTGTCACTTAAGATATGACAGTAATTAAAATTTAACATGGTGGCAGCTAGACGCCATATTATAATTAAAAAAATCGACGATCTATGACAAATGGGGTATCATTGAAAAGGTATTTAAAATTCATTTTTAGGTTTCTTTAATCGTAAATTTTGAACGATCTTTTAGGATTTAAATGATCGTTCGAAACGATTTAAAGTTGGTTAGCAACAACAGTCGGGTTTTTTAAAGCTTGGTTTTTGTTGTTATTATATTTTCTTTCTGAGTCTTGGGTATTTTCTATGTATTTAAGCTTATATTTCTCTTTATAATTAAGTTAACTGGAGTTGAGATTGGGACTTGGTCAATTTGTGCGTAATTGTTTCTTTTCTTTAGGGCTCCTATTAAGATATGTCTACGTCGTCCATCCGTCCGCCCGACCGTCCGCCCTAACTTTAAAGAGCTATCTTTAGAAACCATGGAGACGGACCCAATTCAATATTTAAGAATAAAGACCTTGAACTTAACAATAATATAAGTATCGAGAAATACTTAAATTACTTCATCAATTCACACTGCGGCTACGACATACCGACCGTCGATACGAGTAAAATCGTAACTACAAAACAGAGGTTTTCAGGAGAGCGAAAAAATGTATTTTGCAACTTCAAACCGCGATATTTTACTTATTAGTTTATGTTTTCGTACAAATGTACATATCATGTTTCTCAGAATTTGGTACTCTTTAATTCTAAATTTTCTTTTTTTTTCTGAACTGTTTATTTTAAATTTTAGATCGAGTTACGATCACGTATTTTGCGTTATCGACTATCGAGTATTATTGTTAATTACAATACCATCTTACAACTCTAAGTTTTGCCATTATTTGTTAGGCCAATATCATCGTATCTAAAGAAACCATGTTACTTGCAACAGATTCGCGGCTATTTTATTGTATTTTATGACTTAAAATATGGTAACTCCGGTTAGAAAATATAAATAATATATATTTATAGAGTGAAATGTATTAGTTTCAAGTAGATAATTGCCAATTATCATTAAGTATTGTTTATTTAAAAAATATTTTTACTGAATATTGAAAGAATAAAAAATATTTAGGTACAAAATAGTTTAAACATTTTTTTAACTTTTTATTTAATAAATAATAATGAAGAAACAATATAAGTACTTTAACACCATAATTTGGTAATTACCACCCTCAATAAGTAGAGGGTGGTAAGTACTTAGATACTTCAGGACTAATCTGGTTGCCAGCTAAATAGTAATTAATAAATAAACATCAACACTTGCTTTGGCTTAATCAAATTATTTAGTAACAAATGGGTAACAAAACATAAACTTTCACTTTGGCACTATTAAGTGCTAATGTTTAGTATTTTGACTACTTTAAGTAACTATTTTAATTACCTTTCTTCTTCAAAGAGATCACAATGATAAAATAATAGACCAGGTACGTATAACTTTATGACAGTTCAATTAAGTATGTTATGTGTTCATCGATGATCAATATCATTAATACTTAATAAAGTAGTTATGTTTTTATTTCCAATTGATAGTAACTATATAATTAAATATTACGTAACTACATTACATAATGGGAGGATGAGTTTATTAGCGAATCTTAATCTTCAAAAGTATTTTGTTCAGTTTCATTTGAGTGAGGCAAGTTTCTGTAAAAGTCTCTATAGTGTTCAGGTATCGCTCCACTGACATGGAGAAAACTTAATTCCTAATATTTTATTTAATTATTAAAAATGTTTAAAAACAATGAAGCGACTCCAAACAAAAACATTAATTCAAAGCGTCCCAAGTAAGACTAAAGTCGGCTTTTTGGTTAAAATATTCTAGGACGCCGACTTCAGTTTGTTTAACCCAAGATGTCCTGAACAAATGACTCCGTTTAAAGTTGGTTCCTTCTTTTCTTAATTATTTTAATTTTAATTTTTCCCTTTTTAGTGATTATTTTATTTAATACTTTCCTACCCTACCTAACTAATATTTTGTCAAAAAACAAGCACGAGTTTAAAGTTTTCCGCAATTAACGCAGCGTGAAAGTTATAGTGCGTTGTATCTAATAACTTATGAGACTTATTTTTTCAAAAGAATTTCGCAAATCGGTGAAGTAGCTTTTTATCAATCCTTTGAAATATTTCAAATCACGCTCAAACAAACGTTAAATACGTATAGCTATACAATACTATACACACCGGGGCCTTTTTACAACAAAAAAAGTCATTTTAAGTAATAGTAACGAAATACCGGTCGGAAATATTTTTTAATTGTTTCTCTTAACGTACTCTAGCGACTTTTTACATAGCTAAAGAAAGTAGGTATTCACTAACATAACCAGAATACTTAATATTCGAAAAAAAAACAGTATTACTTAGTAGGCGATTTACACTGAGTAAAAGTTTTACTTGTTTGGTCCAATTAACGTTTTAATTAGTTAAACAGGTTTATAATACAATCGCAATAGGTAAATAGTTTTGTTCTTACGGGTACTTCTACCACTCTTCATTCATAACTAGATTCAGTGGAACTTTTCCATATTAATTTAAGAAATTAACAATCACTCAAAAAAAAAACCAATACACATAAACAGACGTGCTCCTACATCCACGTCACCCGGTGCAAGTAAAAACCGTCTTCAAAATTAATTTTTCGAGGCAAAAAATGCAAATGGAAGGAACGGGCCAGTAAAATCATAGTAAATCAATTTAGGCGCAAAACCGAAACAGCCGTAGCGCGAGCTCTTAAAGTAGAGTAACATTTTAACCACATTTACGTGCTCTGTACTTGCTAAAATGTTGGCACATTAAAATCGTAACTATTTATGCGATGATACTGGCCTGTGATCGTGACAATTGGAAGCGATTTCGGGTAAAAAAATATTCTTAAGTCTAGTTACAATGATTTTCTCTTAATGTAATAGTGGATTACTATTGATGAACCTCGACATACGATGTTATGAAATTGGGTATCTTTTTTATTTCTGAATGTATCAAAAATGTAAACGTACAGTTATGTAGATCTTTTTTCACTCACAACTCTCCCTGTAAAAGTCAAAAAAACACTTAAATTTAGTTACGATTTTACTCGTATCGACGGTCGATACATTTTTACATCTGTATAACAACATTAACAACTTATGTTATGTACTTACAAAAATAGTCATAAATAGCCACAAGCTAAACATATAGGTATTTGTGTAACCTACCTTCTCTTATCGATTTATGCAATCCCGAAATATATTATTAAAATAATTTAATTAAGAAGCCGCCTCCATATTTGCCTAAGTATTGCCGGGTTTTTGCCGACTTTAGGTAAATATCGTACCGAATTTCCGATCCCTGACCATAATAGATAGCGGGTTGATATTTTTTTCAGAATATTTCTTATTACTAACAAGTTACTTTATTTGCAATGACTACGGGTCACTGTTTGTAGAAATTTACGTCCACCGTGACCCATTTTCACCACAATTAAGTATAATATTAATGTTTTTATTACCTTGTTTAGTATCTAGCATTAGAGAAGCGATGTTCATTAGACTAAGAGCCTCATTTTTTATGTAATTATCGTCTAAAAGACATTATTTATTAACGTTTCATTCGCTACCGAAACGTACATTTTGTACTATACAAGTACTTGTAACATATTCCATTTCTTAATTAAATACCAGTCTGCTTCTTTACATTTCAGTGCCTCGTGGGAAAATGCCTACGTTAATCCTCTTGTCTGTTTGGTATTACGATCTTATTTTGAACCATATTAACATACAACTTAGTACTTTAGATAATGAAATTGCTGAAGCATGTTTTAAATATTTCTAAGAGAGCTTTATTTATTTAAGTCACTTTTAAGTGGCTTGAATATCAACTTTAAGTGGATACTGTTTTATCTCGATGTAATGATAATATCAAAAAATAAATATATCTAACGATTGATCTACAGTGCTTCAGGCTGTCACACTTTCTCATCAGTATATTTTTTATGCAAGAGAGTGTGACAGCGATAGACAACCTAGTACCATGAATACTCTTGTTTTAACTGTACTTATTCTGACATAACATAACCATCAGTTGCTAAAATGTATTGGAATTTTTTTGTTACCTTTTAAGATTATTTTTCATAACCTTAGGATTCAAATTACAGCAGTTTAAAAAAGTCATGTCTTTTGTGGAGATACGTTCGAATATTATTACTATGTTATGTTTCTTTTTATCTTACTTTAATTCCATTTAAGAACACAATAAATTTTCACAGGACTTTAAACTAAATTACCAAACAGTCTTAGCTACAAATTATAATATTAGTATTATTATAATAACCTACTATAATTAAAGTAAATGAGATCATTGTGACTTTACTTTTGCATATCTTTATCTTTCCTTTCCTTTATCACTACATATTAAGAGTCATCTTTATTATACTTTTAACTTATTTATAGTTATAAGTAAAAAGCGTTTCCAAAGCGTCATGAAGGCGTTTTTGTATAGGAAGGCGCCGTACCGCACCGCGTCCTTTCTCAGTGGCTTACAGCTGCTGTTTAACTGCAGCGTCATTGCTTTATTTATATTTATTATGAACGTAGTGCATTTTTATTTTGCTGCATTTTTTTGAAAGCCCGCTGAGTGTGATTTATTCGCCTCTTCTATTCTATTAACCAAGCTTAATGTAGTTGCAGTTTTGTAGTTAGCAACGTTGATGTATAAAAACCTTACAGCACACCAAATTCCTTTTCATTTTCTGTCAAGGTATCTAATCAATATTTTTTTTATACTAAATGCATCAGTATAATACTTCCTTCTTTGCATTGCAAATAGAAATATAACTTTACCCTTGTCAAGAAAAAATCGTAAAAGGGACTTGATAAGAAATATTTTTCTTTTCGGCTAAAGATATCGATATCAATACGAGTAAACGAATAGGTAGGCTATGAAACGTTAACGTAATGGATTATACTTTGATTTTATTACAGTTCGTTCCTTACATGTTTGCGCTGATATACATACATACATTAAATCACGCCTGTTTCCCAGAGGGGTAACAGAGACAACTATACCTAATTATCATATATTTAATAAGACAGTATGACATTAGATTTAAAAAAAAACTAATGTGACCATTACTGACATAAAAACCAAACAAACATTTCACTTATTCTTCTTCATTTTCATCCAAATTGCAATCAATCAATCAAGTCATTCATTTGCGTAAACAATAAAATGCAAGCAATTTTAGCGCAGGAAAAAATCGCAAAATACATTCAACTTAATAATAATTAAAAATATACTATACAAATAATAAGAAAATTATTTTAATTTGTACAACTTATTATAATCATATCCAAATAATAATCGTATTGTTTATGACTCGCCCGCCTTTACTTTCATGTTAATAAGAACTAATTGTAACGCTGACAATTATGGTAATAGTATTAATGGCAAAGTAGAATAAATGGCGATTTTCACACGCACTAAAATTTATCAAGGAGTCGCTTAATTTCAAACTCGGATAAATCCATGCAAAAGGACAACGCAACTAGAGTCTTTTTTCAAAAAAAAAAGTTTTAAAATTCATATACCACATTTCAAGGACATATCCGAGTTTTGAATTTAAGCGATTCAAATGTGGACTTAATAGTGTAATAAATAAACAATTACCCACATTTTGTATGAATAGAGGCCGATGTTCAATTTGTATGTTTGATTGATCATGGCTATTTACCGTACCTATTGCTTGTTTTTCGATCAATCTACGTCAAACAGATTGAGAATTAAATAGAAATGTTCCATGCCTTAAAACATTCAACATTCTACAATTCAAATTGTCTTATTCTAACTTCGTAAACTCTCCTATATCACCGTAGCTGGGCCAAATTTATAGCGGCCCAGTGATACCGTCTTAGAAGCGAATCGAGTGAGGATTCCGATACCGTCGTCCCAAAGAAAAATGGCTGACATTTCCCTGCAAAGTATACCGTGGTATATCGTTTATATGTCTCCAAATCGGTTATTACTTCGAGGCGCTCGGGCGAGTCGAGCTTGGGAATGTTACGGGACGATTGTTATGTGAAGTTGTTTTTTTTTTAAGTGGTTCATTGATTTAAGAATTAATCGCAAAATCATGTGATGATTTTTTTTCTCGCAAATATGTTAAGCATACTACCTTGTCGTTGTAGTTGTTATTGTCTTCGCCGTGCTTTGCATTTGATGTACAGTTTGTATTTTTTTATGACACAGTTCTAAAGTCATCAACATTGCCGTACTGTATACATCTGTACATGTACCTTGGTATATAAATAAATATAAGGACAAGAAATAACATTTAACCACTAACAACAATTTTGTAATGAAAATACGTACATATTTAAAGTGTTCCATCATGTACCATAATAAGTACCTAATTACTTATTCGTCAAACAAACTTTAAACATTGTTGTGATTTAACGTGGCATTCTGCCAGTATTTTGGGAACAATGCTTACTAGTAGTGGTCTATTAGATTAGTGTGTAGTTCTAGGATAATTTTAGGTGTAGTTTATGATAAATTTTTATATTCGTATTTTTAAATGTACTTATACCGTTTCTTTTTCTTAATATGTGCTTTTTTATGATTTTAACAAATTCCCACTAAAAAAAGCATTTTGTGTTTTGTATCAATGTCGGTGTAACTTATAACCCTTCATGTACAGGCCTTTCTTACATTCTTATCTGGGTTGGCGTAACCCTTATAATGACGTTCGCCATTTGTAAAAGGTTTTTTCACATCTAATATTACCATCAAAAAGTAGTTGATGGAATTGGCATCTTCCGACGTATCGCTTAGAAAATAGAAATAGATGAGTGTAGATCTACAAACACTTGCTTTGGTTTTTATTAGATTTAAGTATAAATATTTAAACCAAGTCAATTAAACTTATTTTATACAACTATTTCTGTCACAAAGCTGGGCCAAAGTAGGCAATGCAATTTAACTGGTTATTAACCGTTTCTGTATGAAAATAACCGGTTAAAACCGGTTACAACCGGTTATTTGCATTCCCTAGGCCAAAGCCTCCTTTAAATCAGTTCATGTAACACAAAAATAAGGAAAGACTTTATTTTATAGTTTTATTTTTTATTTTCAGGTAACTGTTAGGGCTCCCTCACATTTAGCGTTGTTCGAACGTCGACGTCTCATTAACGCCCGCGCAGCGTCGACGCAACGTTCTAGCAGCGCCGACGCGACGCAGTGGCGTTTTTCGAACGTCAACGTCACAATAACGCCCGCGTAGCGTCGACGTCGCGTTCTCGCAGCGCAATGGCGTTTTGGCGCTGCGAGAACGCGACGTCGACGCTGCGCGGGCGTTATTGCGTTCGAAAAACGCCACTGCGTCGCGTCGGCGCTGCGAGAACGTTGCGTCGACGCTGCGCGGGCGTAAATGAGACGTCGACGTTCGAAAAACGCTAAATGTGAGGGAGCCCTTAATGTTAATCGTTGTGTATATTCTTGTTATGTATTTTGATACCTAACGCGGATGGGGTTTTACTATCTATATTAAATGGTTAGTACGATTACCTAATAAAAAGCCGCTAATCTGGGGCCCTAATATGGCTGCGTTTATCGCGTGACATAATGTGTATAAAGCATCCGTCACCTTCTGACACGTAAATAAGTACGAGAGTGACGGATGCTTTATCCACATTTGACACGCGATATAGATGCAGCAATACTAGGCCCACTGGTAGGGTGAACTGATCTATTGTTGGCCACCTATCAATGATTGGCCACATGAACTTTAACATAAAGTGATAGAGACGATAATTGATCAATCTCTAGGTTCCAGTAAATGGTATTTAAGAGGCCTGTAATTAGGTGTTTTACCCTCTATGACAAATCTAACGACAACAAGTTTATTGAAATCGAGTCATATGCCTTATTCGGCCTCTATGAGGGGCACCATGTATGCATTTTATGGGTGCGCTTCAATCAGTATACAAACATTTTGTATAATTTCATTTAACTAACCACGAAAAGCATAATGAACGTTTAGCATAAAAACCAATTATATAATTTTAGCTGGCATACGATCGAATAACATAACACTCATTTAGCATAAGTAACTGTTATTTTCTTGTTATTATGCATTTTAAGTCAATTTCTTCTAACTAGGTTAGGTTAGGTTAGAACTGACCACATTAATAGTAATGAAAGCAGTTAGAAATATTTATTTTTTAACTTATAAATATAATCGTTTTTGAAATTATGCATTACGTTTTATGCATCATGACTATTATATCGATGATTTATTATGCAGATTGAAATTATGCAATTAGTGTTATGTAAACTGATCATTAGACCATTTGTTTTTATGCTAAACATTACACACCCGCATTTTATATGAAACCAAGACGCCCGCAACCTTATTCATTTATTTATTTATTAAATACACTAACGACATATTTACAGAGTGTAGCATAGTTTGTTACAGAGGATTGAGGCAGTGTAATTGTGTCACTTAAACAACTTTTGCGAAATTATAATTCCCTTAGACTTAGACTTTGTACGCGTAGAAGTCGTAATTAGTCCCCCTTTTTGCAAGTACGGGGCTGATTTTACCGAAGTCCTTTCCTAGGGCACTGCTAGCTTGAGTAATTCACTCACGTAAAATATTCAAGCCTATTTAGTAGAATTAATAATAAAACATCAACCTAAGTATAGATTAGAAACTTAATTAATATTCTAAAATTATATTCAAACATATTTCAATCAACTTTTTATGCCAATGTGACGGGTTAGCTCTGCTTTAAAAATCAAAGGAATATGCTTCGAGTGGAATTATTTGTAATTTATTATTTGTGTTTTTATTAATGCCAGTAATAATTAAATTGAGCCACATCTGCCATATTTGTGTTATTCATAGGTCTACTGTAAAAAATTTCATTGTGGCAGATAATCTACATTACTGTCTTAGACTGTTAAAAGCACACTATGATATTATGAATATGCAGCAATGTAACTCGTGTCATTTTCACTTCCGATCTCTCCCGATGAATGTCAAGAATTACCGAGTGTCAAAGTCCAAATAATCTATATGTATAAAAGGCAAAACTGACTGACTGACATATCAACACACAGCCGAAACTACTGTACCTAGAAACTTGAAATTTGGTACAGGGGTTCCTTTCATGATGTAAGTGAGCACTAAGAAAGGATTTTCCGAAAATCGACCCCCAACGGGAAGAAATGGAAGGGAGTAGCGGGAAACTAATTCTACGCGTACGAAGTCGCGGGCGTCCTCTAGTCGTAATATAATGAATTTACCTTCAATAGTCAGATAGCAGCGTAGGCGTATGACAAAACCATTCACTAGCCAGCCAACTACCAGCAGTGATTCATGGCTCGTCGGCTTGACAAGCTTTGTTTAATGATTTTAGGACGGGTGGCTATTTATAACGTCCGAAACAGTGCTTCAGTTGCCCAGTAGGCTGGTCACAATGTTGATATAGCCATTTGAAAACATTAGGACTTTGTTTAAAGTTTAAAGGCTTGTATTAAAGTGATTAGATCTGCTCCGAGTTTAACTGACGGGATCTATGTGTTGCAAATAGTAATTATAATTACCTACATGCAAACATATACGCATTAAGTAATAAATAATAAATAGGCAATTAAGGCTTGTACTCGTAGTAAAGTTAGACGATGGGTTTGCAACCTGTCACTAATATGATGGTAAACCTCTTAGCCTAATTGTGCAAAATGTGGTGTTAATAATTCGTCTGGCGAGTTGAAAAGTGAGTCCTTAAGATTGCTGAAAATAACATGGCAGTATCGGCTTAGCGGTTAGTTGTCGTCTTAGGAACTACTTAGGATATTTTTATATTACTTATGAATAAGAGGCTAACTACTTTCCTTACTGTGAAAGAAGGAACGTATGTAGGTCTGCTTCTTTGTGACTTGTGGATTTTTAGAATAGAATAGAATTTATAAACTTTTATTTCGGGCAACGAGGCCCATAATAACAAATACTAATCAACTAACATTGTACATAGCATGGGCTTGTTAAATCCTGTCGTTTCTTTATATTTAATAGATGAGAATGATGACTTTTAACAAATGTATTCTTTTATTTTGGGATGTTGATTAATGTTTAACCACAGATAATTATCATATGACGGTTTAGACGTTTGTAACTTGGTCTAGCATAAGCGGCTGAACAAATTGGAAAGAAAGTGTCGAACATAGTCTAATACTAAGACAAAATATAATTCTCTATACAGGAACAATAAATAGATAAAAAACCCCCACATAAAGTCCGATTAACATTGGTCAAAGACAGTGGACAGTGGACAGTGACTGTGGACAGTACAGTGGTGTAAACCGGTCGGACAGATAGCGAGTCAAGTTGCCTTTCCAGTGTTTCCAAATATAATCGCATTCTATTTTTTCACTCCACTATCCTTGACCAATGTAAATCGGGCTTAATAGCCTAGTGAGCTCTACTTTCAGAGCTCTCTCTTAATCAAGACAGCCAATGTTCATAAAACGTAGCTAAAAACCATTCCGACTAACATTCTTTATAGCTCGTCTGAATCGGTTTTTCAGTTTAGGAGCTACGGTGCCACAGATACACAAACCCACAAATATACATGTCACACTTATAACTCTCCTCTTTTTTCGTCGGGATTTACTAAAAAAAGTTCCACGATTCATAATAAGCACTGAAACGCTATTCTACTCAGTAAAAACCACATTGCTTTTGACATGTTATCGTACTGTCAACGTTATGATAGCTCTTATTGACATCAATGGCGTCCGAGTTAAAAACAATACGATAACATTTTCACCGAGTAGAATCAAGCGTCAGAGCATTTGCTTCTAAATTGCTTCTAAAGTAAGAAAACATACCTTCTAAAAACCTTTTAAGCTTGAATGAGCTGCCTTCCCAACATTTATTTGCTCTAGCAACGTTCAGTACAGATAAATCTCTGTCAGAGATTAGATGTGAATTTAATTAAATAAATGGTTTTTACTCCGAGGCGTCTTCTTTTTGAGACATTCAATGTAAAGATTCTATCGAACCTTTTGTGGGAGTTCTGAGGGAAATTCCTGGAACCCTTCGCTTGATATATTGATTGATCTATGTTCATTAGCTAAGAAGTCATCAGACTTAATCCTCTTATCGGATTTTCCAGATACGTCTGTATTACTTATTACTTCAAGTTCTTTGAAGGTAAGACTATTTTCTAACTAAGTTGAATAATTTAAAATGGATTACGATTTTTTTCTACAACATTAAAAGTGACGCCACTATCAAGTAATTTATTCATACCTATGAAAGATTATTTCATAAGTTTACTAGCTTGCCTGTGACAACGTCGGCTTAGAATATTTTTTTCTCTATTTCCCCTTCGCTGCTTAAATACAAAAAGTCACAAATCAAAAACCAATATACTTTGATTTAAAACTTGAAGTAAATAGCATTCCGATTTTAAATGCAACACAAACGCATTTTGGTTTGTGTCGCTTTTGTATTTAGGCAACGCTATGTTCGTCTTCGGACTTTTAAACTATTTCTGTACCTATAATCTAGAACCTAAACCGTGAAATGAGTCAAACAAATACACCATTTGATTTTAAAAATAATAGTAAGGATTCGTTTGAAGATTTCTTGTTCTGTTGTTTAGTCAATAACGTAGGTAAGCCTATTATTTACACGTTAGAATCTTCTTATTTAACTTTCTTTATTCTTTACATAGTATAAAACAAAGTCACTTTACGCGTCTGTCTGTCTAGCTGTCTGTCTGTATCCACTAACTCTTCCTTAACCACGCAACTTTTTTTCATTTACTATTCATGGAAGGTTGATAAGGGCCTGTTTCACAATCGACAAGTAAATTTATGTGCCAGTTAAAGTTAGCTCTCTCCTTGTCTATGGTCAAGTGTAAGAAAAAGAAAGGGCTAAATTTATGTGTCAGATACGCGTTACTTGACGATTTTGAAACAGGCCCTAAGACTAAGTATGAATATTATATTCTAGTTTATGTACGGAGGGCGGACAAACTCGATTAATAAATTGTTGTTTTGTTTATATGGCATTAAGAGTTATAAACGAAACGTATTTACAACACGCCCGTGACACTTTATTCTCAAAACCATAAAAAGGATTTAAAAAGGCCAGAGATAACGCTCCCGTATGATTAAATAGCAACTCGGTTTAGGGTCAAAGTAAACACGTCAAAGCGTTCCGAGGTATATAACATACCTCGGGTTGCCAACGTTGGGCCCAGGGACAGATTAACATACTTTAGGGTTGTTTTGCGATGTACATGTCTTTTTAAGCCTTGTGTTTGGTTTGAACAAGAGTTTCGACTGTTTGTTTCTCGCGGGATAATGATTAGTATTTGTTTAATTCTACGTTAGTTAAGCTTGTTTTGCTTCGATATTTTAATATGACTGTTGGCGTATGACAGTTTTTACTGTCAAGTGAATAAGAACTGTCATAACTTCAACAATACGATAATGATATCAAAACAAGATGGCTTAAACAAAGTGGAATAGGGGTCTTATGTGTTTGATAATTTAAGAGTCTTTGTTTTCTAGCAGAGGCAGAACAGATGGCCTGATTTCAGAAAATAAATATGTTGTCGTTACAGCTGTCGCGAGAGACACGATTACGAGTACTTTAATGTTTTATTGGCTAGTAGCTTAGGGAGTTGACTTGCGATCATAAATACGTATATTTTCGCTTTTACTATGAGGGAAAACATCATGAGCAAAACCTGCACATTCGAACTGACTGTGTAAGAGGGTAATTGCACAAAATATCCTATAATTTTGAAGTGTATCCGAAAAGCCCACGTATATCTTCTTATCGTCTTATCTTATCTCGCTATCTGTCCCACTGCTGGGCAAATACCTCCCTCAGGCATCTCTACAAATCGCTATGTGGAGTCTTGTAATTGCAACTATCTGGTTATTGCAACTGACTTAAATAACTCCCTCTAGTATCACACTGTTTTGAACTATGACAGGCGTGATATTATATTTCTTAGGGCAGTATTAATAAACTCATCTTGAGCGAGATGCCCGTCACAAGATACGTCAAAGTAAACGTCAAGCCATAGAACACTGTCATTTTTGACGCATCTTGAGACTGGCATTATAGTCGAGATCACTTTATTAATACGGGCATTAATATGGAAGCACTATATCACGCATGTCGTTGTTCAAAAACAGTGATCCTAGAGGGAGTTTGATGACGCGCTGGCCTAGTTGGTAGTGACTCTGCCTACGAAGCTAGGGTTCAAATCCCGGTATGGGCAGATATTTGTGTGATGAGCGCAAATATTTCCTTCCTGAGTCTTGGGTGTATTTATATCGTTGTCTAGTACCCATAGTACAAGCCTAGAGTTTAGTTTGGGACTAGGTCAATTGGTGTCACATAGTCCCCTGATATTTCTTTATTTAGTTATTTAAGTTAGTTGCAATAACCAGATAGCTGCAAATACAAGACTCTACCATAAAGCAGCTCCTAAGCCATCTTTACAGTACTAATCCAGTTCTTCCATTCGCCTCCTTCTTCATCTCCCTCTGCTTCTTAATGTGTCTTGGTTTCTAATGTGTTGAAATTTTGAATCAGATCTCACTTGGTATTCGGAACACGTGACCAGACTATTTCCAATTAAACTTGGCTGCTTCAAGGCTTACATCGGTGTCCATTGTTCCTAGATTGTGTTCCGACTCGGTCTTTGTAACTTAAAATTTGTAACTTAACTTAACTTTTTGTTGTTTTTGTAACTTTGTGTGTGAAAAATAGTCCGTCTAATCGTGTAAGGTATCTAAATTTGAACGATGATTTCAAAATAAGAACATGGGTAATTATTGTTAGACAAGAGTGGTTATTGTCTAACGCACTCGCAATCGCAACCGGCTTCAAAGTGGAGTAACTGTTTTCATTTTGTGTGCAAACAAGCCTTCGATTTTCAAAATGAAAACGATCGTGATTGCGAGTGCGTTAGACCATAAGCCCTCTGGTCTTATTACATTGTATTTACCCCCATTGTTATTAGTACCTATCATAATTACAATTATGTTGTATATTTTGTTATAGCTATTAGTAAGCTAATTGTGAGGCTATACAAAATTGTTTGAAATAAATAAATAACAATAACAAATCGAAAACCTTAAACTATACCTTATTATTCGTGTGTTTCAATTGCTTAGAGCAAACAGCATGGCAGCTATAAATAAACTTTTAAAATAGGTCTTGTAATTAAAATTCTGTAACGGATTAAAAAACATGTGGAAAACTTAATAACACGCTTTCAAGTGGCATGAATTATTGGGACCGTGTGGCTTACTGTGCTAAAAATAACTAGTTAATAGTTTTTTTTTACGTTTACGGTATATTTAACGTATTTTTATTAATTACCGTGCTAAAGTAAGTTTGAGTACCTACTTACTTCTAGATTAATTAATTGAGGTGGTAAAGTTTAGAGCAAGGCAGCTTTATTCGAAATGTGGTAGTCGGTTTCTTATTCCGAACTTTATTTTTTTAACTTTCCATAACAAAGCAAGTAAAAGATAAAACGTTTTGTATGTGAGATACCAATTAGTTAAACTTAGATTAACAAGTTGAATTGTCGAGCCACTATAGAACCCTGTCGCAGAAATCAAATAATTTATTTTGAAGTTACTTCTTCTTCGTGGCTTACGCTGTCATTATGACAGAGTTCTATGGAGGCTCAATTATTAAGTTGTTTAATGAAATGTATAACGTAACAAAAGTATCCCAGTACAACGATAGCTATTTTCCTTTAAATAAGCACAAACTTTAACTTGTTTCTGCCTATGTTGGGTTTTTTGGAATAGAATGCCTTGAGGCATTAAGTTCGCCGTTCCTTTTTTAATGAACAATAACGTTTAATAAAACATATTATTTTTAAACGCCAACATATAAAATTTAAATATGTAAACCCTAACTTAATTTTGAATAACTTTTTTTTAGTTGTTGTCGGAGCCTCTATCTTCTACATACTAAGTGAAACCACATTTTCTTTGATGTATATTGTCAACTTTTTGATAGCTCTTATTTACTTGAATAATTTCTTTACTTTAGTAATGACGTCCGAGTTAAAATAATACGATAACACATCAAAGATACTAAGGGCCTGCTTCACAATCGACAAGTAAATTTATGTGCCAGTTAAAGTTAGCTCTCTCCTTGTCTATGTTCAAGTGTAAGAAAAGGAAAGGGCTAAATGTATGTGTCAGATATGCTTTACTTGACGATTGTGGAACAGGCCCTAATAATAATCTAGTTTTATCGAGTTGAATAGATGCCTTGCTAGTTTAATCGGTCGTTCATGATTTGATCTCTACTATAATATTTTTAAACATACAGCTTATTCAAATGCACGTAACTAAATGTAAATATTCAGTTAACCGCTGTACTCTATAAATAAAACTTGTCAAGAAAACTCTGTAACGGTTCAGCAAACGAGGTCGAACAGTAACATGGTCACCATCGATTATGGGTCTCGTGAGCCACGCAACCTGGCTAACACGGCCTTACATGCGTCAAGATATTCTAATACATCATAAATAGAGGTGAAAGAAAGAAAGAATGAAAATCATTTATTAAATGCCTACAATAATTACAAAACAAAGTGCAACTTATATAGCTTTTTGTACCTAAATACACTAAAAATGGTGCATCATGTAGCCACAGCGCTGATTTACAGCTGGGCCCTCCGATACGATATTGATTACATGCGGAAGGCAGTCAGACGATTACTTACATCGTTCATTATATTAAAAATCAATCGAACTGAAACCCTGATGTTTTATTTCTTACTAGCGCCTTCGCCCCGCTGCAAATTTATGACTTTCCCGGTGGATTTTTCAATTATTTTCTTTCATAGAAACCTTGCCCTGATAATGACAAACACAACAAAAAAGGAATCAGCTAAATCGGTTCAGCCGATCTCAAGTTATAGCGTGACCAGAGGGCTTATTGTCTAACGCACTCGCAATCGCAACAGACTTCAAAGTGGAGCAATTGTTTTCATTTTGTATGCAGGGAAGCCTTCGATTTTCAAAATGAAAACGATCGTGATTGCGAGTGCGTTAGACAATAAGCCCTCAGGAGAAATAGGAGTTCATTTTTATATATTTAGATGACATTAAAGCTGCGTTATATTTTACCTCGCCTGTTATCACATGTCCCAACGTTGTTAATTCTAGCCCTGAGCCGACAGTTTTTTTCAAAAACACGTTATTTTAAGATTAATGGCGATATTTTTTACTTAGATTTAGTTTTATACATATTATAGCTAAATAACCACAGGGTATGTGGATATGTACACAAATCATAAACGTTATTTACTTTTCAAGCTTCAAGCAAGGTAAAAGTTTGAAAAGTGTATGCAGTAAGAGGCATGTGACTCGGTCTCCCCTACTTAAGCCGCTATAAAAACAAACAATAAAAATAAAATAAAATGCGGACGAAATCTTAATTTAAGTAGCTTAAAATTCGCTCGTTTGAGATCTCTCTCTTGATCGGCCGATCGATAAAAAGCCGTTCTTAAGAGAACAACTCCGTATAACAGCTGTATAGCAGCGCTTATTCTACAGCAGCGTTGTAGAGCAGTGAAATTACGCGCTCCACTCGCATCGAGCCAGCGTCGACCCCACTGTGTGTCTGTGTATATACTTAATATGTTTACGACAAAGTTTACACAACAGGAGTAAACTATGGACGTAACGTGATTTATGGAAGTAGCAGTTGCTTAATGTTCGTTTTATTCGTATTGCGTAAGGAGCTGCTTGTATATTTTAGGCACAGAATATTTTAGTTTGATTAATTTTCATTTAGATAAAATGCATTAAACATTGCCAAACTGCATTAAGGCGGTAAAAACCGTGGCTGCTGATCTACTAAACCAAATAGCCGTAAAATAAAAAAATAAAATGAGCCGGTGACTTAAGAAACATTTGTAATATAATATATTATGCATCATGTAATCAAATATTTTTAAGATATTTTACAATATACTATGTACTATCAGCCTAATAGAATCCTGACCCACCATAGAACTGTGTCGCAGTGACGTTATGATTCAAGTCGTAAGAACTGTCAAACAAATTGTTGTGTAATGTCACTGTGACTACACCGTTCTATGGTGCGTAGTCGTAGTAAAATTTGAACAGCCGGAGAAATTTATATTTTTTGTAACTTATTAAGAGCTATAAATTAAGGACTCTCAAACTAAATTACATGAGGTGTTAAAAAATTAAACAACCGATTAAGTAAATATTGTCAAAATGCCCAATGTTTAAAATTAAGACGTTTATTACCTGTCGGCTACAACGCCAACTACTGTGTTACTAAAGATTAAAAAAAAACATTGCAATTTATCACACCAATTCTAACTCAGTCAGTCAAACCAAACTCCCCAAAAGCCCCCCTAATCCCCGTAAAGCGGTTAAACAGCTTTACATTTCGGTGACGATGATTACTTGACTACAAACTCAACGACAAGACTTAGCTTTAACTGATAAAGTTAAGTTTACTCCCCTAGGGAGTCAAGGACACTTTAGTTACCGAACTTTGGGTTGACGTATCGCTCCCTATAGAAACGTAGTGGTCGGGGTTTGTTTTGAAAAACCTCCTAGGTAGTTCAACAACTTGGACAGCGAATGGGTTTCTGTTTTTAGAGTTAAATAAAACCGAACCCTTTTATGATTTCTCCTGTTGTGTGTCTGTTGGTCACAGCGAATACTCCGAATCTACTGGACGGATTAAGTTTAAATTTGTAGCACATAAACCCCCTTACTAAACGTTGTATAACGGTGATATAGCTATACAATGTTTTGTCCTTATCTGTCATTGTGACATTTGGATTTGACAGATAAGGACAAAACATTGTATAGCTATACCACCGTTACTCAACGTTTATTACGAGTAGTAAGGGGGAAAATGTATGTGATCTAAACACGGTTATATTAAGTTCGAAAAACTTATTTCCGCTGTTTCGTTTGTCCGAAATTTTCGTTTGTCAGAAATTATTTTCCTCTGAAACCGTATTTCCTGGATTGTTAAAAAACTAACCAAACCTAATCTACAGGTTCTGTAGGTATCTCTTTAAACATTTTGAAAAGTTAATGGGTTCAGAGGAAAAATGTATTTTTGGACAAATGAAAATTTCGGAGAAACAAAACAGCGGACAATAGTTTTTAGAAACATCGATAGGTTACCCCTTAACACGGACTTGTAACGTAAATTAATGAATTTTAAATATGGGGGTCACTTTGGGGAGGTAAATAGTAAAGATAACATATCAAATGAAAGGGCTTGTTGTGATAGTCTCGAATATATTATAATATATATTTTTGATCTTTAAATTAATCGTTTAAAAGCTATTTAAGATTTAAATTGAAATTGACTATTCCCGAATCTTCGAAGCTTAAAATAATGAAAATAATTCTATTGGTACTAATTGTTTACAAAACAACCAATTTATAGGAATCTTACGGAACCCTTTCCACGTGAGTTCAACTCGCAATTGCCCGGTTTTTTGTTTGTGTTCCTCTCGACGCGAGTTGCTTTGTTGGTTTAGTTTTCTTCGAGAATACTCGGCCTTTGCACTCGCTTAAGTACTTTAATAAATAAGAAAGCTTCCGTACGATGCGACGTATAAATTTGAGAGTACAGTGGGATTATTATTATTAGTGAGTGTACTTGGGCTGTATTCTATTTGATTTAGCACATCTTACTTTCATATCGTTGTAATGGGTACACTACATAATTCCGAAGAGTCATTATTCCGAATTTTCCTCATTCCGAACGCAATATTTTGATAGAAGACTTAACTTTTTGTTATCGTTTATAAATCAAACGTAATCTAACCTATGTGTGACAATTAAATTATGCATTTAATCTAAAATAGCTTCAGCGTAACATAGTTCTCAGAAAAATTAAAATTCGGACAAATGAATATTCGGAAAAAAGTTATTCGGAATTTTAAGGTGTTCCCGTTATAATATTGTTAAAGGCGTAGCTCAGATTGTTAAGTACCTAAATAAGAGCTAACTATAACGACCGTAACATGTCAGTTGCAAATGTCTTCTCGTATTTGCACCTACTTGCATAGGAATGCACATGCAAAGCTGAAGCATTATATACTGATTTACTAAAGCATTACAGAAACAGTAACATTGTAGTGTTTACAGCGTTAGTAAACATTTTACAGTTAAACACCGAGTGCCGTAAAGTAACCTATGACAAAACATTCTTAGTAGCAAATGGGTGAAGGCGAGGCTATAATACTTTAAACTCAGTTATACGTTAGTTTACACTTACCGTGAAAATACATAGTTGCATTTGTAGTGACAGTGTGCACATAAACGGAATTATACTTTGTTTTGTAAATAAAAGATTTATATTCCGTTGACAGTTGTGAACATTTTTATATACATTTTTAGTCCTCGTGACACTTCGGTCAATAAAAAGAGGGACAATGGGTGGAATAAAACTAATTAAATATAATTTAATGCGAAATAATAGTTTGGGAGTGTTATTTTGGTTTGTAGCAAGGTTAAATAACTGTACCTAAGTACATAAATTAAACAATTTTTTATGGTAGGTTCTTTGTTTTTTCTATAATTTCGTCTTATTTTATTTTATTCTGACTCAGTAGTTTCATCTCCTTAGTTTATTACTTAAAACCTAAAGATTTAGAGATTTTTCTAAACTCTACTTTCTACTTAATATTGAAACGTTGCTATGTTTTTTTAAGACACGCATTAATTTTTGTTTTTTCTTTGTTTCAGTAAAAAAAGCGCGCTATGTGGGTATTCAAGGTAAGTCACACACACCCACACATTTATCCGTTATTATTATAGTTACCATTTCTAAAAATTTTGACCAATGTAACATCTCCCGAAAAGAAGAAAATAATTGGCAGGTAGGTAGGGTACCTACATAAAACTATGCAATAATAGAGTGATAGTAAAATAATATTTAATTATTGCACTCTTTCATGACGCATTAGGATCACATTACATTCACATTAGAAAGTGAACTGAAATATTTTCTATCATGTATTGGATCTCGGTAACAAAAAAAGAACTTTCCATAGAAATATTTGGGGACGTTAATGTTTTATATTAATTTAATTTATTGCATTGTTTTATGTGTTCGATCTACATTTTTTTTATTAAGAGAGGTTGGAGATGCCAATTTTTTTGGAAATGCTCTGCAACAGTGATACAAATTTCAAAACATTTCATAACGTTATTGCTTAGATCGGTCGCAACAAACCTCAAACTGGTTTGTGATTCTGTAAACTTTGCCTGCAGTACTAAAAATATCATATTTTTTATCTTAAATGAAGCTTAAGTATAACAATAAAAACTTCATTCAGATAGATGCTGTCAACGTGTTTTAAAAAGTTAGTCCGTGGAATATTCCGCGCAAAACAACTAGTTTGCAAGCAAATGAAGTTAAATTTGCATACATAACCGTCTACTTAAACGTCGGCATATTGTGTTTTAGAGGAGCGATTTTTCCTGCTATCTGTTTCTTGTCTGTGTCTTATCTGTGTCTTGCAAAAATGAGGTACCTACAGTCACCAGAAATAATATAATAATTTATTTCACACGTCTTTATTACTAGAGGTATAAGAGCGTGTTAGATATTTTTGCGCCCAATGTTGGATAATATATTATTGCTGGTGACTATACATTGAACCGCGATGCCATTTTTTTTAAGATCAATTTATTTGCTCTAGTCCATGCGTACATAGTTCTGGGAGAAAATATAGCTTAGAAATTACAAGTAAGAACCATAAAATGCGACGGAGCAAGACTGACACATAAAGAAGTTTGGATATCTTTTTTAATGAACCGTGTTCCGTAGATGATGTCGTGAAAATAGACATGACATCGTATTTAAGTTCTTGTTTATCTTCCTTTACCTACTTTGTAAGCCTTACTATAGTTATCATTGATTTTTACTTAAGCTAACTAAAAGAGTTGGATAACTAAAAAAATGCCATCTGTAAATGTAGTTTTGTTATTTTTTGTTTGTACATAAACAAAGTGTGTACATAGGTACACTCACGAACCGGGATTGTTGAGCCACTTGCCATTTTTCGTAATTTAGCCGTGTCTTCAATAACCAATGTCACCGACTGACTGACAGTTATTCGATTTGCATTACACGGCCAAATTAGAAAATTAAGTGGCTCAATAATCCCGGTTCGCGACTGTACATACACACACAATATACGACGTCGTTTGATTATTCTGTATAAATAACATTGAATTATAATAATGACTAAAATATTAAACCCAAATATTTTTCCGTGGGTCTATAAGGGTAATCTTAGCCTAAACCCAATAAGAAATGACTACACGCACGTTAAATCTAACAATGACACTAAATTACGTTTTTTTAATTTGAATAGTGACATTAATGCTCTTAAAAAGCATTAACTTTTGTATGAATTCCTTTTTCGCCTAGTGTCTTGGATTAAACGTGCGTACAGAGGGCTTATTGTCTAAAGCAGTCGCAATCACGATCGTTCAGTTCGTCAAATCGAAGGCTTGTCTGCATACAAAATGACAACAATTGCTCCTCTTTGAAGCCGGTTGCGATTGCGTTAGACAATAAGCCCTCAGGTAACATTAACATTAATACAATTTTCTCTCCGACAGCAACACAATTCAACACGTACGTGACACTCAAACTACAGAATGTCAAGTCAACGACGGTGACAGTTAAGGGGCCCGCACCGTGCTGGGAGCAAGATTTTCTATTGTAAGTATCTTAATACCTATGAGGAAGGGTAGTCTCTTGAACGAAAGTTCCTTTTTTGTTACCACGAAAATATTTTGGTAACAAAGGAGGACTTTTTATACATCTTTGGGACACATTTGGAGAACATTTTCATTCTTGTGCATGCATTCTACATATTCTTCTTCATTTTTTGATGTACGACGTACAGTTTATACACAAATGGCCTAGTAACAAAAAAAGACGTCAGTAGGGCGTCTTCAAATACATAATGCTAAGCCAAAGATTACGGCAATTCATTCATCTTAAACTGACGTGGGCGTCCTTGGAAACCTTTACAACGCTTGAAGAAAAGTACTCGTTCTTTATTTGAGGTTCTGGGAAATATATGATTATTTTCTGTGTGGTGAATTTTTTGTCATGAATATGTTTAGTTGTTAGTAAGTGCTTAGCATGACTCGACCTTTTGTGATACCGGCAATCATGATGCCAGGTAAAAAAAAAAAGTATGGTAGAAAAGATGTCAAAAGCAATTAACTCATGTTGGCCAAAACAATTGAATTTATCTACTTACAAGAACTATTTTTCTTTAAAAAAAAAACAGTACAAGTAAAAAAAAAAAAATTGTTTTATGTCAAATGTTAAAATGTCGAAATAAATCAATAACTCAAGTTTAAATTCGGAAAGTATATAATTTAGGATACAGAGTCATTTATCTTGATGTATCGTTTATCCGAATTTTCGTTTAACCTCAAGCCATTTTCGCATGAATTTTGTTTTTTTAAGTGTTATTAATACTACCCTAACCTAACCTAACCGCAGGTATATTTGGAATACTTAAAAATTTACCTAACTCCGTTGAAAACCAGTTTATGACAAACAATAATCCGAACTAACGATGCTTTGGGACAAACGTTATTAGGGATTCCGAGGGACACCCGATTCATCTCCCTAATATAAATAAATTTAAGCAATAGATAAACGTTATTTGAAAAAATGCAAAATGATTGAGGTTTGTTTAATAAGCCTCCTTTCTTGGCACTCCATTATTTACGCCAACAATATTTTGTTAGCAAGTCCAAGTGATGCAATTCAATTTATCTCCAAACCATTCGCAATAAAACTTAAGCAATTGCTCTTTATTCCCACCCACACAACTTTTCTCGTTTGTAATAATTTCATTAGGACGGTGGTAGAGTTTTTAGTCAGACAAAAAATTGTCTGTGAGTTCTATACTAACGAAGAAAAAGATAAATATTACCATTGTTATGTACAAGATAAAACAAAATAATTTTGCCAGTTTTTTTATATTTTTTCCTTATCTATGAATTTTAACAAAAAAAGACTGTTGCTAATTTATGTGTGTACGTACATTTGTATGTTTGTAAGAAGAGTTCTATTAATGTAAAACGTTGAGAGTTAAGTTTGGTATGGCATTGGATGTGGGAATCGTAAGAATAGAATAGAATAGAATAGTTTATTCGTCAATTCTTGAACAATTAAATTTAAGATTTATATAAATATAAAGTACACCAGAATACACGACAACTTACAGATAAAAAATATTTTATATTTTATTATTCATTATTTAATAATGCTACAAAAATTTCAACTGTCTAGCTATCACGGTTCATGAGATACATCTTGGTGACAGACAGACAGACGGACATTGGAGTCTTAGTAATAGGGTCCCGTTTTTACCCTTTGGGTACGGAACCCTACAAAGACCTCGTTTAGGACTATTTGTAACACATGTGACCGCTAAAATTACAATTCCCTACATCTTAGTACATGGGATAAGTAAGGTCAGGGTACCGTGATTTTTTCCGGGGCAATGATTCCAGGGAACACGTGATTTGTCTTATCTCAGCTAGATAAAGTAAGATTGTTCAGGGAATGGAATCTACGTGACCGGGATTCCTATAAATTTGCCAGATGGGATGTCTGACAAAAATAATGAATTTTAGCTAGGCTAGAAAAAACGTTTCGATTTCTTGAACATGTTTATCAATTTTACTTTATATTCTCGTATCATAAATTCTACAATCGTTAACAAATCTTTGTTGGTCCGAACATAATTAAAAATTCGATTAAGTAGATGTTCAATGACTTTACAACATTATTACTTACCAGAGAAGGTACTTGTTAGTTATGATAACACTGTTGATGATGAATTGGTTGTAATATTGGTCAATATTGGTTTCTGAACGCGATATTGAAGAATTTACGATAATTATGGGTTAAAGTACTTTTTGCGACTGTGCGTAATTGGCATTATAACAATTGTGTGATGCTATTATAACGCTAGTGTTATAATGCCTGTCATAACTCAGTTATAGCAGTGACGTAAACTATTTGTTACGCATTTTAAGTTATTAACTGAAACAGGTGTAAGAAGTGTTTGAAAGCTTTGTTAGTCTAGGAAAATAGAAATTAATACAGTTTTTACAAGCTTTCATTTAATTTTAAAAAAATCTTTGTTGGTAAGTATGTTTAATTTTACCAATATTAGGTTTATTGAATCTTTATAAAAACTAAAATACATGGTCTAGGTAGTACGTTCAATTATAAAATCGAAGAAAATTTTGAACCATTTTCCGTTCTAGAAATGGGCTGAAATTTAATATACGTACACTCATGGACAAATAATACGGGTCAGAGTGCGTTTTTCATAAAAACGAGGCTATTTCGAAGCCTTGGTTCCTTGCCAGGGGTTATTTTGAGTGAGGTTTAATTGTTTAATAGAGGAGATTTACTCCGAGGTTTAATAGAGGAGGTCAAAAGTTCTTAAGATACCTAACTGATTGCACAATCAGTTAACACCACAGCGAGAGAGTTCGTGTCAGCATTTGTATTTCCTTAAATTTTATTGCCATTTAAATGTTTTTCTGAACATGCACAATTCTGGCGTTAGCCACAGATTCAATCAATTGGGTATCCTAGGCACTCTGGAAGTCCTGTTTCGATGCTCGGGGTATCCATCATCATCAGATTTCACTAAAAGCATCCCCTGGCGAGGAACCAAGGCTTCGAAATAGCCTCTTTAGTATGAAAAACGCACTCTGACCCGTATTATTTGTCCACGGGTGTACCTACATATTGCATTGGCCTTCACCGTGGCATAAAAAAAGGATCTTCGCTGAACTTAATGACCCCTTTACACGTCGGCGGGTCATGGGCGTGCGTAAGGGACGCTTTTACACCTTAGAGTGAGCAACATATTCTTGCATATCACTCTTACGTATTGCTCCGTCCCTTACGCATGATCTGCCGACGTATAGTAGAGCCTTAACGTAGAGCCACCGGGGACTTGTTAGTTTGGTTTTTATAAGCTGATAAAAGACTCCAATAAAGAGTTGGTTTAAAGTACTTGCTCAAAGATGAAATTTTCGATGAAAGTTATTTTAAATTAAAAAGTTGTAATAAAACGGGAGGTTTTCAATTTAGTTTAACACAAAAATAGTAGAAAGTTCCAGCTCTGGAAAGAACTTTTGTGCGGTAGCTAGTAGCTAAGAGTTTTATAATTAGTAATTTATAGTTAAAATTGTATTTTTTACGTAAAAATACGTTAAATTACTCTAGTTTACGGCCGTGACATCGTCCGCGTAAATTTCGCTTATCTCTTCTCCCACGGGTGCTATGCAATTTTCCATCGCACAGTTAAGCGAATTGCCGTGTTAGCTGCGTTATGTCTGTGCACTTATGCTTACTGCATTTAATCCACTCCAGGGGTTTAACAGTAATCTCGACTGTGTTATATATATTGCGATAAAATGGAAGTATCCGTTTCGTAAAATAATAATAATAAGTAAGTAGTATTTTAACTGCTACAAGTCTCTATTCTACTTTGTAAAACGATATTGCTTTTGACATGTTATCGTATTGTCAACGTTACGATAGCTCTTATTTACTTGACAGTAATGGCGGCCGAGTTAAAAAGAAAACGATAACCATAATGTGGTTTTACCGAAATAGAGCATTTATGAATACCCATTAATTATTTCAGCGTGAAGCTAGACTTCAAAATATGCCCTGTAACTTCTTCAGTTAAATCTTAATGCCGACAAAACATTACTGCCACACTCAGAGACGTCAATTAAATTTAATGCTTGTTTAGTGACGTGTTGTCTTATTCTATCGCTGTAGCAAAGAAAGGTGACAGCAGCAACTTTAATCAAGCATTAAATTAAATTGACGTCTCTGAGTGTGGCAGTTAGTTTGGTTGAGAGTGACCCTGCATACGAAGTGATCCCGTGTTCAGAAATAGTTTTAAAATTATTTTTAAACCACCAAATTTTTTAGTATCTAATGTATTAAATTTATTAAATTTCTTATTCCATAATCAGCATTCAGCATGACATTTATAATTTTAATCCAAATCAAATATTATTCAATTTAATCACTAATGCAATATGTTCAATGTCTTTAAAAAAAGGATTGTACGGGTATTTAATTTTATTCACATCTTAATTTGCTACGGTATAATGACGGAACCAAAATGAGCTTTCAAATTGCGTCCGTTATCTTTTGCCATTTCTCTTCGTCTTAACGACTGTAATCGATTTTTTCAATATTTCACCGAATTAAATATACCAGCCAAAGCTGCTGCAGTCCACTTTTATCTAAAAGTTTAGTAATTATTAACTATTGGGTCCTTACCTATGAAATTGGCGTTATTTTTACGTGTTTTATTTCGTACGGAATTTATTCATTTCAATTTTAACTTCCAAATTATTTTTAAAATTCATTAATACATTATGTTACAAAGGTTTTAGAAACAAATAATATGGTTCAATTTCTTACTTAGTGTTTAAAATTAAAGTGTGAACTCAACTCTTTTCATGCGCTGTGAGTTCAAGTGTTTCAATTACGCAGAGTTTTATGAAGCTAACTATTTTTAAGTAATTAAGATATGTATAATATAGCTTAGAAGTGTCCAATATTCCTGACAGAATTTTGTTTGGTTTGCATTTGACGTTACTAAATAATCCGCAAAATTAAATGTATGAAAACCACCGTTTTCATAAAATTCTCCATATAAAACGCCAATTTCATAGGTAAGTACCTAATATTAATTTCAATTTACTTTCACTAGGAGTCTATATACAAAACCGTGTGAAAATAATATATAAAGCATCTCCACGTGTCTTCGGTAAGCATATGACATTGAATTTCCGCACGAGGGCGCACAATTCAGTCGGGGATTATATTCTTCTTTTGTACGTAAGGCTACCTTTATTGTGAAGTGAATAAGAGCTATATAACGTAAACGATAAAATAATGATTTTACAAAGTCGAATAGAAGCATAAAGTGAGAAGAACCAAGATTTTCTCTTAGTTGACAAAAAAAATATAACAATAATTATGATAATATTAGTTATAACTAAAGCGAATAGTAACAACAGCAAGTTCTTTAGTGATTCAACTAACATCTACGTTGATGTATCTAACGTGTTGTCAAGCTTGTATGGAATCGAGACTCTTATCAACAGTCACAATGTTGTTCGAAGCGACCATTTTTTTTAACCCCCGACGCAAAAAAGAGGGGTGTTATAAGTTTGACGTGTAAGTGTGTGTGTGTGTGTGTGTGTGTGTGTGTGTGTGTGTGTGTGTGTGTGTCTGTTTGTGGCATCGTAGCTCTTAAACGGATAAACCGATTTGGATGCAGTTTTTTTATTTGATAGCAGGTTTTCTAGCGGTGGTTCTTAGACATTTTATATCGAAATCGGTCCAGAAGTTTTTGAAGTATTGAACTTTGAAATGTCAATGTCGGGGTTTTTCCAACTTTTTGTTGGTTAGGTTATCTCACTGTATTGCCTCTATTTCATTTTGTTTTTAGCTGCCAACAAAACACGGGCTGTTTTAGTTTAACGTTTAGCTGTGAGTCTGTCTGTTTGTGCCATCATCGTAAGTCCCAAACGGATGAACCGACTCAGATGGGATTTTTTGAAATAAGGCTAGTTTTATTAGGTTGGTTCTAAACTAGATTTTATGGTCCGTTCCGATCCATGTAAAATGTTATCTTATTTCTATAACGTGATCATATTCTTCCGACCCATAACATGTCAAAAAAGATTATACACAAATGCTTGGCCAGCGGGCCGATTATGGTCGTGTTTATCGACGTAGATAAGCGTAGATAAAACATCTGTCACTTTCTGACCAGTATTAAGTGCGAGAGTGACGGAAGCTTTATCCACCGCGATAAAGGCGACCATAATACGGGCCCAGGTACGATAATTATTCTATCCGTTCCTTGTCCGTGATTGCTCGCTTACAAACTCTAGCGAACAAATGCTATTGATTTAGTGGTGATAGAACATTGTGTAAGGTTCAAGCGGATCGCTACTACCACCTTATTGAAATTACTAGCATAGAGGTATTCCATCTCAGTTCTCAGGGTTGGCAACGCATTTCGTCCCTTTACTTTCTCAACCTCGTATCTGATCGAATAGTTAGATAGGAAAGTAGTCTTTATTCTTTAGATAACATGAGTGCTTTCCTATCTAACTATTCGATCAGATACGAGGTTAAGAAAGTAAAGGGATGATTTGCAGTTTCAGTATTGCAGTCTTAAGATTGTAGTTTTGGGAATGCAAATAAGACTTATGTGGCCTGCGTGCTCGTTTGCCTTACACGACTTAAAGAACAATTTTTATACAATATATAAAGCTTATCCTACTAATATTATAAATGCGAAAGTTTATTTGTGTCTCTGTGTGTGTGTGTGTGTGTGTGTGTGTGTGTGTGTGTGTGTGTGTTTATGTGTGTGTGTGGATAAGGATTTGGATGAAATTTGGAATAGAGATAGCTTATAATATAGTACTTTATATTCCGGAAAATTTGAAAGTTACCTAGGGACTAAATAATCGAAATCTACGCGGACAAAGTCGCGGACAGAAGCTCGTACATATTATAAAGCTATATACAATACAAGTATGTAATCAATAGACAACGCCAGCATATGGCGATTATTCCCGATTATCCACAATTCAGCTGATAATCGTGTGAAAGGCACCTAATTGGTTCTATTGAGACCGACCTTTAACGGTCTTATTCATCTCAGTAATAATAGCTGACATTGTGCCATCTAGCGTAGGTATATAATAATATATTATGAATGTTGGAGTTTTCTGAGCCACAATGGTAATTTATTTTTACTCCACTTTGGTATCTGAATGCTTACACACAACAACAATTAAATTATATAAACCCGTGACCCTACTTTCAGTAATTATATATATATGTTAAACGGTCCGTTTTTCACAAAACCGGGCTAGCTAGGAACCGTAATCAGTAAACTAACTTTCTATTTTAAATAACTGCGTCTAAATCGGTTTATCTTTTTCGGAGTTTCAATGAGAAAAATAGATACACAGACATACATTAAACTTTCTACTGAGGGCTGTCTGCCGTTATACCTACCAAAGAAGGCGGCTTACTGTCTAGTAATAGTAGTATCGTTAATATAAACATACATACATACATAATTCCCAGAGTACTGTAGGCAGTGCCACAGAATTACCAACCTAGTTCAGAACCTAGGAAAAAAGAACCATACATACACATACTAACATAAATACATGCGCATATAGGTTAAAAACAATGCCCTTGTTCGGCAATCGGGTAAAAAATTTACTTGGCAATTAGGTTCCGTAATTAAAGGGAACCGTTTGGTAGGTACTACCCGAAGCCGTAACAAAAAAAGTTTATCTAATAAAATAATAAACAAGAAATAAAATAAAGGGAAATTATTTTAACGTGCAAAAACGAAGCATTTTATACATCTTATACTCTGTATTTCGTAATTTCAATCACTTACTAAACTCACAAGCTATGTGCTTAAAAATTGGTGATTAAGGGCCGATTTTTCAATCTCCACGTAACACTATCTGTCAGGTAAATTGTAGCTGTGTCCTTGTCTTTGTCATAAGAAAGATAAGGACAAAGCTACAATTTATCTGACAGATAGTGTTATCTGGAGATCGAAAAATCAGCCCTTACTTATTTAAATTCTTGAACGGCGGGGTTTTGAACCGATGCATGTAGTATTTATGTAAATTTAAAGAAATAAGTATAATAAGTGTTTATAATTATGAGCTGTCACAGGCAGCATCCTAGAATAATCAGAGTAAAGTTAAACCAAATCATAACCTAATTAAATTAAACCTCAAAAGTTTTTCAGGAGACCTTCAGAAAGGTTACTTTACTTCCACTTTTAAATAAACGAGTTTACATGGTGTTTATTTTTTAAACGCTGGTCGTATAGCGTTGCCAATAATACTGAATTGCGTTTTAATCGTGCTTATGTCACTGCTGTTGCCGTAGCCATAGCAACTGTGTAGTGACGTGATTGCATCACGGACGTATTGCTGCTTAAAGTCACGTGTGTGAGTAAAGCTTTACCATCACCAACTGCATCGCGACTGGATCACTGCAGAGGCGCTCCAAAAAGTCACCGTGGGTAACCAACCAGCCACTCTAAGTTACTTAAGGACGCGGGTTGGGGGACGCCTTTCTATACTAACTTTGTGCTGATTTTGTTTTGTTCTCTTATGGTACTTTTAATTGGTTTTTTTATTTTTTTATTTGTGCGTTCACATAATCATTTAACATAATTATACAGCGCCAGCGCCAAAATGCTGCTACACGCTACAGCGTAGCACACGTAGCATTGGCTGGCGGTGAAAGTGTTAAAAAAAAGTTCAAAATTTAAACTACATAAACTATTTCAATCAAAATTGTAGGTAGACGCACTAATAAAAGATCAATTTATTATCTGTACAAAAAAAACTTGCGCAAAGTTAGTACAGAAAGGCGTTTGGCCAAATATTATCTAATCTATAGTTTGGGTACCCCATCGCATGCTACGCTGTTTGAAAGCAATGCGAAAGCCAACAGCCTAGTTGTAAGTGATCCTGCTCTAGCTGCCCTGTCGACAATGGCTCTTAAAGTCTTGAGTGTAGTCAATAAAATGCCTCTTAAAAGAAGGACTAACGTACTATTTTTCAGTGACGTACAATCTTTAATAGCCTACTCTCCTATCTCTTAAGCATCACCGTTTCAAATGTTATTGCAGGGGCGCCACGCTTAGTGCAAACAAACAGTACGATAACAGAAGATAGGTTATTATAGGTAATAGCTGGTTTTTTTAATGTTTCCGTGTTTTCGTAATTAAGATTGGTAAAGATAGGGAGATCATTATTCGACGTAGGTAGGAATTGATCAAAATTCCTATTTTCATAATTATAAAAGTTAGACATTATTTTATTACCTTAAGTAACTATCGGGATGTACTTTATTAATCCGGACGACATTATTTATTAAACTATTATTTATAGTGAATTAGTGAAAAATTTGAATACTAACTTTAACATGTTTTCTATTGCAACCAATCCAAAACTAATAGAATATTTAAAAGAAATATAATAAAAGTAAAAGTTCCATTAAAATATTTCTTACAAAATTATTCGCTGTTTTTGTACCCCGCCTGTGGCTTGTCCAAAGCATGCTCCCGCCAATCCCTCGCAAATGTTTAGGTCCCGCCATCTTAGTACCAAAGACTTAATCAACATTTTTTCGACAGATTACTCGCCATTTTGCTTAACATTTAAACCGTTAGAAATTTGCCTATCGCCGAAGTTTCAGCGGCCTGTGAAGTTGCAAATTATTGCGCGAGATTAGGACAATTTATACTGTTCAGCGAACATTAAGACGGGCTAAGATTACAGCTGCGGTTAAATCTATTGCGAAGACATTCGTCTAAGACGAAAGTCGGGAATGTTTATTGAATTTTTTTAGACTTAGGGAAAGGAGATAAACTAGTTCGAAAATTACGTCTTTGCATACAGGTGGTCTCAGAATTTAAAGGAAACATTACAGCAATAAAAACCACAGTTTATACAGATCTAAAATATATTAACGTCTTCAAAAATTATATGATGTTTTGGAAATGCCAAGCAATAATTATCCATGAGGCCTCCTCAACAATTTTCATTTCGTAAGCAGACTCGCCTTCGGACTGTCAAAATGAAAACAATTGCGATTGCGAGTGCATTTGGCAATAATACCTCTGAAAGCTTATTGTCTAACGCACTCGCAATCACGATCGTTTTCATTTTGAAAATCGAAGGCTTGTGTGCATACAAAATGAAAACAATTGCTCGACTTTGAAGCCGGTGCGATTGCGAGTGCGTTAGACAATAAGCCCTCTGGATGCGAGGCAATTCGCCACAAAATCTAGCCAAGACAATCCGTTTTAAAGTAGTCAATAAAAAAAAACAAATTTACAACATCAGCTAGTATTAGGTAAAATGTTCCAGTGGTTTTAATACTAGGCATAACATATTACGTTTTGACCTTCCAACAATTTTTAACACACATTTTGCCATGAATGGTAACGCTTTGTAGATTTATGTGACATGCTACAGTAGGAATTATTACGTTGCGGAATTACCCGCTCCACATTTTATACTTAGTTATTTCATAATCAACAATTTTATAATACGAGTACGTGCAAAAATTTGCGCGGATATAAGTAAGCAAAGTCTTTGTCTACCAATTTCTTTTTTTTTGGCAAATATGCACATTGATGATGATGTATGTACGAAGGCGAAATTTAAAGATGAAAAATTTAAAAAGGACGAAAAAATCCTTTTTTTATTTAAATTGTTGTATTTTCAATCCACGTTACGACGTCTTAAGATTTTGACTTAAAAAATAAATTCATTTTAAAAAGGATGATCATACCTTATCAAATTCAAATTCTTTTTTGCTAAAGCATCACGTCCATTATTGAAGATGGAAGTTAAAAACATTTTTTCAGTAAAGTTTTATCTTTTTGTAGTTGGCATTCAAAACACAAAACAAAATTATTCTAATAAAAACAGAATCACAGTTCAACTAAGCTACATAAACATATCATTTCACAATATAATAAATTAACATAGAAATTATATTAAAGGAAGATAATTAATCCTTATCAACAGCTAAAAAATAACTTAAACATTCCATTATTCCGAGCAAGGGTCTCTCCTTTACTGTCTTAAACTATATCGTAAGTGGATAGTAGCTACTTTAACGTAAACAATATTATAATAATATTGTTAACATTAACGTAATATTGTTAACATAAGAAATACGATAATATTGTGTAAATATCTGTATATCTATATCATAACTTCCCTACAATTCTGTTCAGAAACGATAAGCAAATGGCCTATATTAAGAAACCTGTATCTGTGGTTGTATTTTAATGTTAACATTAAAGTTTTGGATGTCATTAAAGTACCGGTTATCGATGTGGTTGTATCTTAATGTAAACATTAAGATACAGGGCAACCACAGATACAGGTTTCTCACATGTTGTAGAAAACTTATGATATGCATGTTGATAGAGTTATGTATGCGACTGTACACATATGTTGACATTATGCACCAGTCACATAAACTACTATTACGTTATAGTAGCTATTATTCACTTAACATTTAAGGCAGCCGCATAAATATGCTTTTGAAAGCAAAACATTGGAATGGTACAAAATCAAAAGGTTATCCAACAAATACATTTAATACTCTTCTATTGTCTCTTTATTTTGAACGGCAGAATAGACCATGTGCTTACAGGCTGATTATTTTAGCTACAAAAGAAAAAGATGGAGGCATATTATAGCGCCAGACTTACGAGGTCAACCGGAGCGTTCATATTTTATTCAAATAGTCCATATCTGGAGTTGTAGCATCATTTTTGATATTACGAGCATCGGAATTGGGCTTGGCTTGTAAGAAACGAAAACAAACTGCGTAGGTATCTCTTAGAGTGGTTATGTTATGTAGAATAAAAAGTAAGTACGATTTTCTTATTATTGCCTTATCGAGATAAAAATATGAAAAATATGATTTGAGAGCTTGAAAGCGACAGAGCGTTATCGTTTAATATTATTAGTCTCTTATGTAGATAGGTACTTATGGCTGAACTTAACCACATTTTTTCTTAAAAGCTTAGCCATTCTCTTGACCGTTTAAGGGTACCTATGCTTATGAAGGATAAAAAACACGTATGTAAAATATAGTTACATGATTTTACGATAAGTTTGTTACATAGTCAAATAGCAGCTTAGCATTTAAATTAAAATAACTTCCGTCCATTAAAATGTAAGAAGCTTTAAAGTATCGACTCGTAATCGAAAGGAACCGAATTTAATTCCCAAAAGCTGCTATGTAATAATGAATCTTACTACTATTATCTTACTATCTAATCTTACTTATAAATGCGAAAGTTTAGATTGATGGATTATTTTACAGTATTTTTATACTCATTTTAACGTTAAGTGGCCAAAAGGGTTTAGTGGCCACAAACGGTACATCTTCAATTGATTTTTTTTTTCATTTTGATAAATTTCGATGTGGTCACCATATAAAACCAATTCTATTAAATAAAATGCCAATTCCATTAGCTGGCATAACATTTTTTTATCTTATCTTCAAAGCTCTCATATCCCAAGAAACATGAAAATGTTTTGTATAGATGTATAAATGAACATAATATCACGACGTAAATAAATATTTTCTTTTGATACGTCGAGCACTCGGACGTCTGCCTTACTAGGTTTGTTTCTGTTTCATTTCATTTACACCTTTTGTAGAAAACTGGAATAAACCCCAGCGGCAGTTCCGTGTCGTGATATCAATGTTTCTGCCCAGGAATCGTTTATGGTCCCCCGAGAGACACGGGATCATGTTCGTGCCCGACCCAATTCAGGGTTCTGCAATATATTCTTATGAGATAGCTGAGTGATTTGGTTTTTGCTAGAAAAAGACCGAAGTGTTTTGGTTGACTTCAAGATAGAGTTTTTTTGTTGTGTTCGGTTCCCTTCACCTGGCATAAAATTGGTTGTCATAATTCATCATTAAGCATAACGTTTGAGGTCGTTCACCTCAAATTGCATCCTAGATCCGATCACTGTTTATTAGGAAACAATAAGAATCTATGGCTCTCTTACATTTTGGCCTTACACTGTTAAGGGCGGTCGCCCACGGCGACTTTTTGCAGCGATACAGTCGCGCGTTTAGTATCGCTGTCACGTTTGCTCTCTAATGTGTGAAAGTGACAGCGATACCAATTGCAAAAAGTCGCCGGGGGCGACCGCCCTAACTCTGTCTGTCTTTTAATAAAAACTTTAATCTCGAATCATCGCCTCCATTTTATTTATAAAATGTTTTTTTTTACAATCACCTGTATTTACTCTTTATAACTGATTTAAAAAACGGAGTTGGTGACTGTAATCTGGAATTATTCTTAAACATTGTTTTTTTTTCAGTGAAACCAACGACATCAACCTGGGCCTGCTAGTAGAGGTGTGGAACAAAGGCGTTATATGGGACCGAGCTCTCGGTTACCACTACTTGCCTCTCACCTCCGTCGCCTACAACGAGGTGAGTTGAAAAGGGATGGATGATCTGCGGAGATACACTCTTAGATCCTTAGCTAAGATTCAACTTGAGATAGGTACACGTTAAAAAAATGAGCTTCGAATAATATTGATTGAAAAAAAAAACATTAAAGTAACATATCAAAAAGTCTTTGAATAATAAATGTTGAATCAAAAGCAACTTTTGCACTTTGTCACTTCAAAGTTTAGTATGACGAGTACATGATGTATAAAACTTCACCAAAATCGGTGCCATTACTAAAAAAAGTATGTTTGATAAGTATTGCCGTAAATGGCTTTTAGGATCCGTTATGATTTTCAAACCTTTTTCTCATTGTTAAGAAGGACCGATATCGGAAACCCATTTGCAGAACTACTTTTCCGTTCGTAATTCAATAAGATACATTTTGGGTCAGTCTAGTTCTTAAAAGCACTAGTAATGAAAATGAGAGTCATTTTTAACCGACTTCAAAAAAAAGGAGGAGGTTCTCAATTCGTCGGAATATTTTTTTTTTTATGTATGTTCCCCGATTACTCGAAGACTACTGGACCGATTTGAAATTTTTTTTCGGTGTTCGAATGGGTATACTTTCTAGTTGGTCCCATTGTCAGCAAATCTGAATCTGATGAAGGGATCAGTGAGGAATTGAGGGAACTCCTCAAATATTGTATGCAAACATATAGCAATTTTAGTATTTTTAGTAACAAGCGTAGCATTTGCATTCAGAAAGTGTCACTTGGTGAAGCGGAACTGATGATGAAGACCACAGATGGCCACCGGAACTCCTCAACGGTACCGATTTCAAGGGTGGCGATAAGATATCTCGATTAAGATAGTTGAGCGACTACAACGAAGCACATTTAATTGTTTTAAAATAACTATGATTTTCCCGCGGCGTTGCTTGCGGCGAGCTTGAAATGTCTTAAAGTTTCATATATCAACTAAGAAGTGGGACTACATAACGTCGGTTAAATTCGCAAACCTCGTAAGTCCATTTTTTGCGAAAATGTTTTTTTTATTGAATCGTGTAGCCAATCACCAAACGCATCGATCTATATATTGCATTCAAACGTCAAACAAACCGTTATTTAAAAAATCTAGAAATAGAAAACCTCGTATCTTTTTAAGTCTTAAAAGCCGCCATTTTGTTACAGCGGCGACTCGTAACTCCCCTCCAGGTATAGAGTTACGTAGTATTATAGACATCGGTTACACGCTCAGTATTTCATCAGTCTGGCGTCAGTTCAATCATGATCGAGGGGGACGCAGCTATTATGTTAATATAGCTGCGTCCCTTTCGAGCACGGACTGAACTGACGCCAAACTGATCGTGTAACCCTTGTCTTACTGTTGATGTGTTTTGACAGCATGGACTTACGAGTTTTGCTTCACATGTAATGACGGAGATACGTGGTTTTCTGCATTGAAGCAGGGATATTTCATAGTTTTCGAAACATTTTAGGTATTTTGAGTTAAAAATATGATAACTTCACTATTTTTTACCTATATGAATACATAAGATTAATAAGCTTCCCTGCAACTACATGCTGTAATTTTGTTTTTTGTGTCTCCTGTAAACTTGAGTCAAATGGACTTACGAGGGTTGCGAATTTAACCGACGATAAGCTTATTTTGATCACTAAAAAGTGTAAAATAAAATAAATGTTTTAAAAAACAAAAAACCGCCTTCAAAAATGCAAAAACTAACTTCTACTACTAGGTACTTAGTAGTAGGTACCTATCCTATTAGGTTAGTCTAACTGAAGTCGGCGACCACAATATTTTCAACAAAAAGCCGACTTCAGTTGGACTAACCTAATAGGATAGGTAATTGTATTATGGTAGTCAAAAGCACAAAAACGAAATCTACAGTAAGTACCTTTTTTACCCGAGTGTGGAGAAGTCTGAAATAGTTATGAATGTGTTTGACCTGTATGTATTAGTCGTCGCCACTTTTCGACTCTATTTCAATGCTGTTAAGGTCCAAAAGTGACGAACCTTTTCATACCGTGACTATACCTTTGTCCGTTCCTATTTCCGCTCATAACTATTCAACGTCTCAACTGATTTTGATAAATGATTTGGTATTCGATTTGTCTTAATTGCGCTAGTATCACTGGCTATATAACATTGTAAAATATCAAAATTTAAGATATTACAGTCGGGTTTTAATACCTTGATTTTTGTTTATTACTTAAAAATGAATATAATGCGTACCTATGTAAATGAAAAATTTCTTTGCGTCCATGCTTTCGTCTATAGTAGTACAAGTTATTTGGTTAACATTTCAAACTGTTAAAAAAACCATACTTAGTCAAAATTGCACAAAATAATTTGTAAATTGTTAGCACAAGCTAAATAATTATTTGGCAATGCGATGGTGGTAGCAGTTTTACCTATTGGCCGTAAATATGTATTATATCTCAATAAAAAATGAAACCAAAGAGCTGTGATAGGTTATTTTATGTTTTTTTACGGATTGTGTTAATTGTTATAGATAGTGGAAAATGTTAAAAAAGTTATCACCACATTAACCCCCTTACTAATAAACGTTGAGTAACGGTGGTAATAGCTATACAATATTTTGTCCTTATCTGTCAAAGAAGTGGTCTCTGCCTACCCCTCTGGGAAACAGGCGTGATTTAATGTATGTATGTATGTATGTATGTATCTGTCATTGTGACATTTGGATTTGACAGATAAGGACAAAACATTATATAGCTATACCACCGTTACTCAACGTTTATTAGTAAGGGGGAAAGACAATAAGAAGAGTTTAATTTAAACATAACTACAGGTTTTTTCTAGGATACTAGTTAGGCTAGTCAAAATTCTCACAGCAATTTGACATTTCCCGCCTTAAAAATGCTGTATAATAAAAAATTACTTTCTCGATAAGAAATCGTTTATTACTACTGGGTCTATACAACTCTGCCTATCCTCTTTTATCTAAGCTAACTATATCAAAGATAATCCCCAAGTTACATTATTAATCAAATTTCAAGATAGTACAGTAAACAAACGTAATTATTAATTCAAAAACTACATTAAAACCGCCATGTTGTTCACAAGTTCGAGACACTGATGTTGCCAAAAGTTCCGAATGCCAACAATAAAAGTTTCTAACAGTTACATGAAAGTATACAGCTTACTTTATCACTTGTTAGGAGCATTATGCATTCTCTGCATAAATTAGGGTAAACACTGAGTAGGTATTCCTACCTCTGCCTTGACCTTCCCCACGAATTTTATGTCACGCAGTACGTTTTCTTCTAACAAGTCCAGGGTTCTAAAACCTTTTTTGCATCTGGTCTGCCTGGTATACTTACTTTCTAGGTAGACCCGATGCAAAAAAGGTTTTGATACCCTGGATAATCTTTTCATACCCTGCTTTATTTTTTCGTGACATAAATTTTACAACATTGACCAACGAAGTCGCGTTGTTTAACAACAGTCCGAAGTATCATTATGACTGTGTTTTTATGTTATATTTTTCATAAATTTCAAGTGTTTCGCTCCCCCCGTGTCACCTGTCTACGCCCCCTTTGGGAGGCGCGTTGGTGGGAAATCCCAAACTAGTCAATTGCAAAAAAAACACACTGAGTAAAATCAAGGAAAATCAAGTCATACTACTGTTTGAGTACGAACCGAGAAAATATCAGCTCTACACCGAATATACTACTGGAATGGATTGGAGGTACTTACTATTTAAATGAGGGACTGTCATCACCTAACAGTTTCTACAAGCCTTTATTCCGTTAGTCGCCTCTTACGACATCCACGGGAAGACAAGGAGTGGCACTATTTTAACCCGGCAACCACACTCTTTAATAACATGCCTATAGGCTTCTGAGTCTACTAACCATAAAAAGTCACTCATTATTTTGGTACAAACTTTTCATCTGTTGTTGTTTTTTTTTTTAAATCTAAGAAAGAATTCGTCTTTAAGGATTTGTGCGTTGAAATCACGTTTAAATTATAATATCGCACGCACCAGAGTGGGTGGCTTTTTTTTTAAAACGAGGAAGGTTTTCGGTCAAAATAATATATAAACGTGTGGGTTTCAAATACAATGGAAACCTTTCCCTTATCCCAGCCACGGGTTGTTTGGATTTACTTATAAAGGACTTGTTATAATGTTTAACTTTATATTGTTACGACCGTTTTCTTGTAAATCTGGCATTGTTCTCAATATTTTCTTTGTCCTCGGGTGATTCTGTGAAATTTTCTGTCAAAACATAAATTAATATTGAAGTAGAAAATTAAGATACGAATTAATCGCGTAATTGTTTGATAATACAATGGATTCCTTCTTCATGATTGAAATTGTATACAAGTAATATATTAGTTACATAAGGTAAAAACACTTTCCTTGCCACTGATTTTCAAAGAAACTCTAATTTAGTACGCAAGTTGAAGATTGTATTGAATTAAAAAAATATTTTAGGAGTAAGTAAGTACCGTAAGATACGCAATCTTACATTGTTTTATCTTACCGACAACTCGTGAAACCTGATACTAGTTTTTAATTAATTTCAGATACGCTTGTAATAGAGATACATTTCTTGTCTTCTTTCAACTAAGTATATTTACATGTTAGGCGATGGGCTTGCAACCTGTTACTAATACGCTGGTAAACATCTTAGCCTTATTGTGCAAAATGTGGTTAGGTACAGAATTATCGACAAGTTTTTTGAGTTGCCTACCCCGCTCTGGGATTACAGGCGTGAAGACATGTATGTATTTGAATGTACTATTAACATTTTTCCTTTTTCCAAAACATATATTATTTAAATGTTTAAGTTGGTGGTGGTGCTGTGTGTGAGATTGATTAAACACTTTTCATTTTCATTTTTTCATTTTCAAAATCGAGTCCTGGTTTCTGAAAAACTGTTTACCCTAATTTTCATGGTTTCCAAATTCCACATACTGACCTCACTTGGATGGCTCACCATGTATTCTAGGAGTTGCGGTGGTAAAAAATAGGTTTGTTCGTAATAACAAAGTCAAATTGCGTGTACCAGCTGTTTCTTTTGTCTAAACGATATTTGGACAAATTAAACAGTTTTTGACGGCATTTGTCATCCTCGTCCCTAATATATCTTCCTCCAGCAGGACTGTGGCGGGGGCCGCTGGGTGGAGCTCGAGGCGCAGCTGATGATGCGCGGCGGTGCTGTGGTAGGCACGACTGGGCCCACGGGCCATGCTTTGCTGCTTGACTGCCGGTTTGAACCTCCTTTCGGTGAGTATCTTTACTTGATAAGCGATGGGACTCTAGGATGTGTCTTTAGGGTTGTTTGTTTAAAAGGTGTTTAGATTGCTGTCGAAGAATTTTGACATTTACTGGCCAAGACTACGCCGCCACGAAAAACACGAGACAACAAACAAATGTAAAGAGGTGTAGCTACAGATATAGTAAATCGAGTGTATCTTGCTTTCTCAGATAGAATCAGCAGCCAGCGATAAGTTATAAAGAAGAACACACATAGTTAGATCTAATCTAAAATACTAAACTGCTTATTCAAAAACGCGCAATAACTAAAGTGTCCTTTTTCTTATCTAAAATACGTTTATTTTGCTTTTATGAATAAGGGGGAAAGCATTTATTATTTGCGGAATTTATTTCAGTTCTAACACTCATCATTAAATACAATGTACTCGTAGCTAACTACGTTAAAAAAACATAAAAATATCTAATTTTGAGGCTTTGAACTAAAAATTATCCCTAAAGACATGAAAAACACTTCACCAATTACCATGTTAAGAGTTCCGAGTCAATATCTTTCCCCAACTCAATCGTAGTATTGGAAGCGTAAACCACTATATAAAAATTTATTGCGGTCAACAAAAAAGGAAGAGATGTATCTCCGAGTCTTGGCAGAGACCTTAAGTGTGCCAGCCCGGCGCCGCCCGAGCTATGACCTCGCCAAATCCATGTCCTAGTAAGAAACTACCCTATTTTTAGGTTACCATGCAAATCGCTCGTTTCCATGAAACTTTCGCTTTTTCGGTTTGCGAACCATAGTTTTCTTTTACGATAATACTTTGGCCTCTTTTGTTTTTGCCAAGAAGCACTTCGATCTGGGAAAGGTGAACGCTCGTTTAACATTTCAAGTTTACGGTCTAATGCCGTGTATTTTTGTTTTGTCGGCCGTGTTTGCAGTTATGAAACTTTTAAGTATGCTAAGTACCAATTTCACCAAATCATGTTAAATTTAATCAATGTTAATCGACTGTTAGTTTAAACATTTTGACAGCTGTTAACGCTCTAATCGGCAGTTAAGTGGTTAACATTGTTTGGTTAAATCGGTACTAGATAAGCATTTAAATTAGTTAACTTAGAACTTAAATTAACACATTAATCGGAATTGAGTTACTTAAAATAAACTTATTCTTCCTTTTCTTAATGTTTTAAACGAAAACATGGTATTTAACTGCAGCATTGGGTCCCTAGGGCATTATTATCAATCTTGCTAGATAAGGTAGCTTTGAAAAGTTACATTAACAGCCATCTAATGAAGGCTTCTTCAATATAACGTATATTAACGTATATCAAAGCTTTAATTTCCAGTATCTTCTAAAATATTTATGTACGTTACCAATAATCATCATATCGTTATTCATAATCTACTTACGTTATGTTCGTTCTTCGATAAACTCAGTATGATAACAAACCCGTACCTACATATTATATTCTCTCAATCTATTGTGACAGCGTTATCTGGCGTGATCATAGAAAGAAGAATTCCCGATGTTTTAACTCTGGACCCATAGCATCTTGACCAAAATTATCTAGCTACGAGATTAGGGTCGGTAAAAACAAAATGGTCATTTGATTGTATTGATGGTGACCTTGACATAAGAGAATAATTACATCAAAGACCTAAATGCGATATAAAACTAAGGTACTATCACCTATTCGATTTTGATCATGAAGCTGAAATTATTTCCAATCTAATATACAAAAAATCAAAAGAAAGCTTTAATATTTCGAGTAGGTACAGAAATAAATCAAGACTAGTAGGAAACTTTTCCGAGACAGAAAAATAATATCTGACGTGTGTGTTTAGTATCAGAAAGGAAAAACATTAACTTATTTCACACCCTTGTTATCTCGAAAACATCAAAACACGTTCATTCTCATCGTCTACAGAGCCTTCCTTAGTCAAAAAGACATATCTCCACATCTTTAGCTAACTCAGCTTCGACTTTATCTTCAAGCGATAAGAGCCAATGCAGGAGATTTGGATGAAATGTTGCCTTATAGGTTAAAAGGGCAGTTTTGAAGGCGCCGTCGCGTCGCGATACTTGGCGGCTAGACTGTCAAGGCCAGTCGCAAATGAATGAATGCGTAGACGAATTGGCGGGAATGCTGTCTATTGGTTGAAATAATGCCGTTATTGCTTCAGCGAGGCGAGATAGTTATTTATAATGATTGTGTAAAGTGTCGTTGGTCATTATTGAAACGAGTTCCGTTTAAGCGTCGCCGAAGAGAGTATTTTAAGGGTCTTAAAGAAACGTTTTCTTCTCTTTTCTTAAAATACTTGAGCTTAATTTAAAATCGTGCTCGTTTTTGGAAATCTTTGTATGTTACAGGCGATTTCAGAAGAAAAACATGTCATTTGACATCTATTTTTAATAATGATGATGATTGAACACCAGAGATCGGATCTAGGATGCAATTTCCCGGGATGTAAGTTCGTTATTTTAACAAGGATATGAATATGACTTACATCCCGCGGGTCTTTTTATTACCTACCTTTATAAAAAGGTAAATATTTTTTAATTTTAAGTAGATTACGCTATAAAATTAATAAAATATGTAACAACAACAAAAAAATACAGTACTGCATAGAAGAACTGAACGTAACTTGCACGTCTTATCTTTTACGGTATTTTTATTATTTTTATATGTTTACCAGGGTATAAAAGTAAAAGTTATAATTATTATTACTATTTTATTTTGTTAACCAGAGGGCCTATTGTCTAACGCACTCACAATCACGATCGTTTTCATTTTGAAAATCGAAGGCTTGTCTGCATACAAAATGAAAACAATTGCTCCACTTTGAAGCCGGTTGCTATTGCGAATGCGTTAAACAATAGCCCCTCCGGGCTCGAACTTTTAGTCACATCCATGTTAAGCATAACGTTTGAGGCCGTTAACCCCAAATTGCATCCTTATCAATAATATAAAAATGCTCGCCTAATTGCGGAAAATATTATGAACCTTTGTCATTGCAATTAACGAAAAATCCAAAAAGCACAAGTGTGCCACTTTTGCTGTTGCTAATACATCTGAGCCTTGATTTGCTGTTCACGCGGCAAACCGCGGCAAAAACAAAAGACAACGCAAACGCCTTTAAAACTTTTTTTCCATTTGCAACTTACACTAAGAGATCTGTTCAGACTAATTGTCAAAGACATGGTTATCAGTCAAAGTAATTTAAACCTTAAATAATTGTAACAATATACGATTTTGTATTTAACTCAGCAAAGACACCAATGTGTCTAATATGACCTACAAGTGTAGTTCAAACAAACGGCCATGGTTCAACTGAACCCTTTTCACACTCGACCTTTGCCCAAGAATCTTCATATAAGGGCATGACGTGCAAAAACCCGTCTACGTTTTTAGGTATAGTGGACTTTTTCTGAAACTTTTTTTTACTAAACGTAGGTTTTAACAAGGCTAAGGCTGCGGCTCCACTGAGGCGGAGACGAGAGGAGCGGAGCTGAGCTGTACCAATATTAACCAATAGAAGGCGCATGCGGTCACGTCGTGCGCGCCTTGCGTACGTTAGTTTAGATTCTATTGGTTAATATTGGCACAGCTCCGCTCCACTCCGCTCATCTCCACCTCAGTGGAGCCGCAGCCTAAGGCTACACCTGTGGTAGCAATGATAATTATGTTATTCGACACTAGGTTCAATAATAATTATAGCCTCTACATTATTTTAATACTTAATTTTTTATTTCATATCATATCTTGTAAAAGATCAATGTTAATTTGGTAAGACTTGTTTTATACAAAATAAAGAGAGAAACAGTCCTCATTTGAAAGTCAGATATGTCATTATTCGGTTAAAATAATTCTAATTTGGGGAACGATATCTTTCATAAATTTGTTTTGCATTTAAATTAATAAGTCAGACGGCGATTAAAAGATGAGAGACAGAAAATAAAATAGGGAAATGAGGTCGTATTACGTATCGTTGATTGAGATCGTTATTACTTTAAATTCTCTCTTTAACTCACATTTTTGCTATTAATAATTGATTAACCAAAGCATGATAATTGATTGTATTGTTTTATAGCTAAAGATTTATCCAGTGGTTAGCCATTATTAGCTGCCGCAGCTGTACATTATGCCATTTAAAACTTTCGATACGCTAACGAAAGTGTGTTATACTTTTACGAATGGATTGATTCGTAAACGGGTTTTTTTAATAGAAAGTTAGTTTAACTTGAGTGGTTCTTAGCTTGGGTCCTATAAAACCGGTTTGTTGTTTAAGAGTAATCAGAGCTATGAAGCTAGGAGTCGAAATTACGTCGGGCCCTTAAATCTTAATACCAATAAAAAGAAAATTTAAACTGAATAAATAATATGTTGGCCCTGATAAACACAGTCAAATTAATGATAAATATTTAAGGTGATCTGTCTTGTTATTTTTATTATTCGATAGCGATAACCATGTCAATTTATGTTTTATAATGAGGTACAAATGGGGCGAACTGTTGAATGTTGGAAAAATAAAATAAACTCGAGAAAGCTTAGCAACTGAATGAGAAATCACTTTCAGATTTTCTAAGTAAGTTTATGTATGTTTAGATTTCTCTTGGGACTGTTTATTTACTTTGCGTCCGTCGACAATCACAAGTTTTTAAAGTACTCAAAGAAAATGTTTTTAACTACTGAATGTATTTTATTTTAGAACATAATGACAAGTAACGCGATTTGTTACACTAAAATTTATATTTTACATACTATTACAATACATTTCTATTGTAATCTAGAGTTGCCCAAAATAATACATTTTAAAAAATAACCACAAACAAAAGAGAAGGAGGAATTCGGTATTATGGCTATTTTCAGACGTACTATATATAGCTAAAAGGTATTCGTTGCTCTTATACTATTTTATTTGTTGATCAACAGTTGTTGTTCGAAGGATATATTTCTATCAGATGCAAATATCACAATTACAGAAAAGGACAAAGCATGGCATAAACTATTCCAATCTTATTCCACGTTTATGAGTAAGAGCGTTTAATGATAAAAAAAGGATTTAAACTAAAGTTTAATAGTACTAGAGAGAGAGCCATAACTCACCTCGTATAGCCGCGCTCTGTCGGGCATGAAATTTGCCCGCTCTTTGATGTTAGCCCGTTATACATTCACATACATAATTCATACTCTGCCGCCTAGTTGCCATTTGACGTGTGTTTTTAAAGGATTTAAAAAAATAAGTCCATGAATAATAATTAGTATACTATGAATGAGTTAAGAGAGTTTTTTGGGGAGTTTCAAAAAAATAGCACACCTTTGACTTTTTCTTTAGATTTGGGAAAAAAATTGCACGTTGGTTGGGATCATTATTCTGAACTAGAAAAAATTGAATCCCAATATGTCCCCAAAAATATGTATGGAATTGTCCATTTTGTTACCAAGAAACGGATTGGATTTTGATAACAAAACGGAACAATTCCATACAAATTTTTGGGGACATATTGGGATACTTTTTTTTTCTAGTTCAGAATAATGATCCCAACCAACGTGCAATTTTTTTCCCAAATCTAAAGAAAAAGTCAAAGGTGTGCTATTTTTTTGAAACTCCCCTTTTGTGGTAAGGATACACTGGAGTTTAATAAAAATAATAAATAAATAAATATCGGGTGACAATCTCTCAGTAATTGACCTAGTCCCAAACTAAACTCTAGGCTTGATGAACATAGTTATTTAAAGAAAATAAATACTTACATACATAGAAAACACTCACCCATCACAAAATTATTTGCCCTGACCGGGAATCGAACCCGGTTCCACCAGCTTTGTTGGCAGGGTCACCACCAACTAGGCCATTATAAACTAAACTTCTGACTTATTAAGGTAATTTTATTTGTGAGCATTTTGGAGCTTAATGAAAATATTTATGTACAGTCAAGAAAATTGATTCGTAGACTACTTTGGACTATGTCAAAGTGACACTGTCAATGAAATCATAAAGTCTCTTACGTTTTGATTGATTACTTGACTTTGACATAGTCCAAAGTGGTCTACTAATCAATTTCCTTGACTGTACTGAAAGATTAAAAAATAATATTTTTGGACCTTTTAGAAAGGCTGCTCAAGAAAAAATTGCTTAACTAACAATAAATCCTTAAATCCAGTAAGTTAGACTTGTTAAAGTTTTATTTAACTGTCGAAATATAATGCTGAAAATTCCACCGAACGCGAAAAAGGGTCACTGTAGGTAGTGTACGTATAATGTATAAACAGTGTCCCGTTTTCATTGCTTTCAAGTACGTTATAAGTACTTACTGAAGTTATACAAGACTAACGGGAAAAGCCATTTAAAGAGGAGATAATCGGACCACTAAAACTGGCCGCATATAAAATGTGGTTTGAGATAAAAAAGCGGTAAAGCACTTGCCCATTTATGACAGCTATAAAAACTCAAGTTAAACCAAAATCTTTAAATTGACGACATTCTGATAAATGTTATAAAAGTTGAACTAAAGCGATAAATTGCGTGTATACTTATTTAACATGTAGTTAACAGTCATTCAGTGTATTCTGTTCATTACTTCAAAGATGTAAAACTGAAGACAATGTTGAACTACTTAACTTTTGGCTCCAACTTTACAGCTCTTGCCGTTAAGTAACAGTTTTAACGCCTTAATATTGGCTACTAAGTATTCAGGGCAGGATTTTGGCCGAAAATAGGAGCGGAAGCCTCGTCCTCTTTCTACAGGAATGTCAATTGCGTTATGCTGAACTTCATGTTTATTTATTTGCGTTAAGTTATTTTAGGAGACTTTTAGTTTTTGGATCTGCTATTTAGTCAGTGTTCAATTCATAACGTTACGTAAGTTACAAACTTATACTACTTATATTTAGTTTTAGATGGAAATATTATTGTCTCTCATCTAATTACGAAAATAAAAAAGAATTCGATTTAAAACGTACCTCTAAAATCGTGAAAGCTCATTTACATAAAACTCATGAATAAAAAAAACACTTAAAACTTGTAACACAATTTTCTTTTCAACATCAGGGGCTTTGCTTTAATATAACCAGGAAATGTTTTCAAACTTGCAACGGACTTTTGTTTGTCACCGTACTCTATAACTACATAATATTTAAACGGGTCCCTCATGGCCTATTGCCGCTGTTACTCAGTAAAATTATTTGCAGGAAGTAGAAGCTATAACAAAACTTTAAAATCAGGAAAAGCGGAAGGTAATTTTTGTTTATAAATCTAATGGTGGCATTTCAATGGGCGTTGCGTTTGTATTTGTTTATGTGTATTGGCACCAGTTTGACAAATGTTTTATGTGAAGACGGCTTCAATACGTATTTTGCATATTTGACTCATTTGATGCGAGTCAAAAAACCGACAGCAACGCATATTTGCTATTGTCCTTGTTTATCAAATAGACACAATGACATAAAGTCGCCGTCAATAGAACGTTTGACACATAACCTCAAATATTCACCAAGCGTGTTTTTATTCTAAATAACGTATAATGAATAGTTATTTCGTCTTAAACTTAATATGAAAATAATTATTTAGTGTATAAATCGTTGCAAAGATCTCACTTGATCTTTAAAAGTACGTGATAGTCGATAACTAATCATGGTGAAAATTGGTTCGTTTGGTTTTGTCAAATTCTATTGACGGCGTCTTTACGTAAAGGATTTTTTTTTAATTTATTTAGGCCACATACAGTCTTATAAGTATTAGAAAAAATACACTGTATAAAATGACCTTGAGTGCCATTCTTAAATATACTAGTTGCATTACATTAACTTGTACAGTGGAAGCGGTAGATAAGCAATGAGACGCAAAATGAGATATTTTTTTTTAAGTAACAAATTAACAATGACTACTATGCCATAGACATTGCAATTATCTGTCAAATATTCCAAATACAATCAAGTCTAATTAATCGTGGTTTTCCTTTGAATTTATCATAAGTGCTCTTTCATTTAAGATATTTTTGAGATTTTTATTACTTGCTGTAGCTGGATGGCGGGGGGGCACCCAACTATAGTCAAAAAGATGATGGTTTTCATTACAAAACCCTAAAAAAACCTATACTCAATTGTACTTATCTTTAACGTAATTTTTTATAGCTTTGCCTATTTCAATTGACTCAGACTACTTAAAAATAAATGAAGTAACGTCCCGGTAAAGTGACTAGGGCGGGTGCAGCAATAAAGAGGTAGCCTGCGGCGAGCACGGGGATTGAAGACGACGTTTCCAATGTTTATTATATTTCTGCCGCTGCTGTTGAACATTTCATTTGGAATAAATCTTATATTCCCTAACTATTTATTTGATATTGTAATTTTGGTGGTGTTAATGGAAAAACTTTTTAAAAACTCACCGTGGTTCATAATAACAATGTGAAGAAGGCTTTAAAGCTACTAATATTGTCAATCTTAAAGTTACTAAGGATGTTATTATTTACGTTTATCTTTTTATTTCACATTAATGGATTTGGATGGACACACAGGTAGTCCCTGCTCTGAATTGAAACACATACAAACACATTCTATTTTATTCTAAAAAATGATGTTTCTCGTGGAATTTATAAATAAATAAATAAATATCAGGGGTCATTTTTACACACATTAGTTGATCTAGTCCCAAACTAAGCTCTAGGTTTCCACTACTAACTAGGTAGTAGACAATGTTAAATGTACATAAAAACATCCAAAACACAGCAACAATACTCGCGCTCATCACACAAATATTTGCCCATACTGGAAACTACTAGGCGCATCGTCAATTTACTTTAAAGGAATTCTGAAAGTCGCGGTTAATCTCTCGTTTTGCTATAATTAGCTACACTCGCTTCGCTACGTGAACTTCACTTCGTTTGTACAGCGTGTGCAGTGGTTTATGCTGGGGACCGTCGAGTGTCCTGTCTTCTGGCCGAAACGTGTCGTGTTCCGGCGGTTTCGGGGTAACCTAACCTCAGCGACAATGACGCTAATTTAGGAAAAACCGAACCACGCTGTTGCGTCATCTCGGTGTTAGTTTTAACACGTTCACGGACACAGCACCATCCTCGAAATTGCATGATACTTAGCAGAAATAAATCTCATACAACATTTTCTACGGTCATGGACGAACTGTCACATTTAACGTTGTGTCAAACATTGTGTCACTTTATGACGGAAAATATATATGTATGTAATTTCGACGATAATTTTATTACACTTCGCTTTTTAGTCCGCTGTTACCACTCTATAACTTTTTCATCCCAACGGCCATTAGTTTCAAATACTTTTTTATTGGTGCTAGCCTCGCCATGATGCGTTTGTCCTGTGCTCGTGCAACTTTGTCAACTTAGCCTCACTGTGGAACTGTGTCAACTTCTTCGTTGCAGTAACTTATGCATCGCAACTATGAATATGATTGGCATTGGAAATACGTGATTGGCATCAGTGTAGAGTATCTAACTAGTTTCAATTAATTACTGCAATTTAAGTCAGGTAACTACGTTAGACATACTTTGTAGAGCTGTTATATACACTGAAGCAGTCTTCAAATACAAAGGACGTTTTGGTTCCAAATATAAACCCTATTTTCATTCTACACTTCTTAAAACAATCGCAAGTTATTTATGACACTAAGGGCTTATTTCACAATCATCGAGTAAATTTATCTGCCATTTAAAGTTGGCTCTCTCCTTGTCTATTTTCAAGTGCAACCAATTTAATGTACCTTATGTTTTTTTTTTTATTATGTATACCTATGACTACAAATTGCATGCCTTAAAGGCGAAATAATGAACTGTATTAACTAATTTTTAAGATCTATGTAACATTATTTCGAGCCATAAATTGATTTGATTTGATTTGACAGGAGAAAGGGAAATTTAGTCTCTGTCAAATATGCTCTACTTGTCGATTGTGAAACAGGCGGTAAATGCCGCGAATTTACTTAACGCGGAAAGAATCCTTTTGTTTATCTTTAGTACAGCTATGAAAACAGTAACAAATAAAGAACACAAGGGAATTTATTTAAAAAAAAACAATCAATTAAAGGCTCATTTTATATTAGATACATTATTTGCAATAAACCATTCATAAAAATAAAATAAAAAACAATTAAAAACAAATAAATGCACTAATTATGCGTACATTTACATTTCAAACTCAACTTTAACATAACTACAAGAAACTTGAAATATAAGTTTAAAAAAATGAGTTCGTACTGTATTGACTTTGATCAAGCGGTGTGATATACATATAAGGTGTCAATAGTGTCTTTAATGTTATTTATACGCGTTGCGTCAATTCTTTCTACATGTCTAACACCTCGACACGTGTAAACGTAAACAGGTTAGCTAATGTATTTATTCAGGACACGTGTTCACGTCAAAACGAAAACAACGCTTATCTGTAAACAATATCGTTAAGCCAATGTAGTCGATTGAGGGCTGTAATAAACTTATCTCGTGTGAGATGAGTCTCAAGACACGTAGGGAGTTTTAAGTTTTCTAGGACTTTTTAAATCTGTTTTATTAGGACTTTTAGCCTAATCTTATAAACCTCTAAGTTAGTATATAATTACACTCAGTCTCTTTTCACTTTTTTTTTGACTAAGGCAATGCAAAGTGACCCTGATAGTATGCTAGTGTAAACTTATTTGGACGGACGATGCATTACGACAAATTAAGATTAGGGATTCCATAGGGGAACCGTATTTAGGGGGAAGGGGGCGTATTATGGCGGGTTTATTGTATATTGCATATTTATTAATAAAATCTGAATCTGAATCTGAATCAAGAGATAGATTGTCAGATATAGGCACGTTCATCATGTTAAATTTTAATAGTTTTGAATACGAGTATACTTCTAATCTACTGGCTTATTGCCTAACGCACTTGCAATCGCAATCGACTTCAAAGCGGAACAATTGTCTTCATTTTGTATGCAGACAAGCCTTCGATTTTCAAAATGAAAACGAGTGCGATTGCGAGTGCGTTAGGCAATAAGCCCGCAGAGGGATTATCGTCTTACGCACTCGCCATCGCAACGCTTTAAAGTGGAGCAATTGTTTTCATTTTGTATGCATACAAGCATTCAATTTTCAAAATGAAAACGATCGTGATTGCGCAATAAGCCCTCTGGTCCCTAAGATTAGTTTATTATACGGCAGTAAGAAATACAAAACAATTTAACAAGTTGTCGTCTTAAAGAAATAGGTGGTTAAACGACCAACGTCGCTTCACTTGTTTACGGGACAAAACAATGTTCCACAATAAAAACCGGTGCACAACGTTTTATTACAACGCAATTTATTTCTAGCGCTGAAGGAGTCGTCTGCGAATGAACAACAATTGAAGTTTTTCTATCTTGGACGTATGTTTGTTGGTACAAGAGTTGGTACAAAGATTTCTACCATGATTGAACCTGTGTTACTCGCATCTAGGGTTAACATCTGTCCGGATTTGTCCGGACATGTCCGGACTTTCAGACTCTAGTCCGGACTTTGTCCGGGTCTTTAATTTGTCCGTTTTTTTTATTACTAAGTGAGTAATGTTTCTAAAAATTGTGACTAAAAAGTCCGGACTTTAATCGAAATGTCAGGCTTTTTGTCAGGACTTTTCAAATTCCTAAATGTTAACCCTACTCGCATCCAACTGGTTCCTGAGTTTTTTCCGGACATGGTTGGTCGACATAGTGGAAAGCCTTCCAAAATGGCGCCTTTCGGAACGTGGTCGCCACCAAACCTTTTGCCATAAACTCTCGTTTCTTGAATAGTTTTATTATCCTTTTTTTAGCAAAACAATTATTTAAATAATCCCCCGTGACTCCATTTAAGCAAAACATACTAAAACAATTTACATTTTATAATAATTATCACTTACCATAAATACGAGGAAACCAAACTTTTCTTTACTATTCCTTCTACGTCTATATAAACTGAATAAATAGTGACATTGAATGTTGCCTCGGCCCGAGTGTCATTTATTATTTTAGCTAGTGGAGTCTGAAATTAGGGTTACCTAAAATAGTGTTAGAATACGGCAGCCGCAGTTGCAAACGAGGGCGACACAATGACCCCTCTATTTATACTCTGGAGGCAGTGAGTTCCTCCGCCGTCTGAAGAGAGAGCGAACTCTGTTAATTTGAATAAAGTTTTTGTTCCTTTTCTTGGTCGACTACGATTTTAATTGCTGTAGAGGTTTTTATTTAGCCTGTCTGCATCCGCAGTATAGTTTATTATCATAATAAGTATATAAGTAGGTAAGTAAACGCTTTATTGCGCAAAAATGAAATTGTTTCACAAATAAACGGGCACTTTTGATGTTGTCAAGTAGTTTAAATATACTGTAAGGATATGAGTACACAACGTGAATAGTATATTATTTATAAAGATAAATGATTTTGTAATAAGTCATATTAATTTGTAGCATAAATTCTCGTTTTCTTACAATACCAGTATATTGAAACTATTCGAAATAACCGTAAGACATTGGACAAGGCACTGTGTATTAAAAATGAACAATGTTCGTTATCAAATGGTTCACTTGAGAAAGACTTAAGGGGTGATTATTATTTTTTATATTTAGAATGTTCGTAACTAGGATTTTAGGAAAAAAAAAACGTCAATCATTTTAATCCGGTCAGCTCATATAATAATTTAGTGTAAGAAACCGTTTTTCGTGATAAACGTATCATGAAATTAACATCCAAGGTTACTTATTCATACTGCGATAGTTTAGCAAAATGTACCACTTTTAATGTTGTTAAAAAACGAAATAAGGCACACCATATTACAAACATGAAGATTTTTTTGAGTCGGAATTGGCATCTACCAGGGATGACGTAAAGTTCAATTACTAGTAGCTTTGTTCCATAGTGCCATTTTTAATTGTAAACAAAGAAACATAAACTTTAATCCTATTACAAAATTATTTAAATGAATTTGCCTTGATTATGTACATTATTTTGCATTTAAGAGGTTATGATACATTAAAGCTGTTTTTGTTCTTAAGCTGAAATAAACTTCGGTACATTTTATATTAGTTTAAAACCAGTTAAACACAATCCCCTTACTAATAAACGTTGAGTAACGGTGGTATAGCTATACAATGTTTGGCCTTATCTGTCAAATCCAAATGTCACAATGACAGATAAGGACAAAACATTGTATAGCTATACCACCGTTACTCAACGTTTATTAGTAAGGGGGTATATATTTTATACCAGTTAAGTAAAAGCCATATATATCAAAATTGTAGTGAAATTTATCTTAATTTGACGCACCAAAGTGATATAACCTCGTTGTCAGACCACCCATAAATTTAACATGTTACAAGGGATCAAATTGGACGTCCGAAGGGCATACGAGTACAGTATCGCTACGGAACCGGTGCATAGGTAGCTTTAAAGTGACGTTTAGAGCCAAATAAAAAGGCTGTAACGTACGTATTACTTTGTAAGAAGTATTCAAGACTTTGTAGTTTTATTGCGATTATACGTTTTGAATATTAAATGGTAGCTAGAGTGCATGCGATGGATTAAGTTTTATAAAAGTTTCCTTAGTCTTTAAGCAGGAAATGGTTTCAAATGTGACAAACTTCTGGTCCTTTTTAGGGTTCCGTAGTCACAAAGTTATAGTTTCGCCATGTCCATCTGTCCGTCCGTCCGTCTGCGGCTTCTCAGGTACTCTTGGTATTTACTACAAAGCTCGAATTTGACATGGTTATAGATTATTAATTAAACTGATAAAGTTGTAAAATATAAACTTGATTTTTTTAACAAACTCTCCGCATGGAATCCCTTACCAACAAAATGTAATACTATAATGCATGGACAGTGATATCGTTCAAAGCCCTTAACCGTGAAATAACGAAACGACGTGGTCTAGTTACCTACCAAAAGTCACTTAAGGCACTGGTCCCACCGCCGGCGAGTAAGCTATGAATTATCGGCTATTTTCTTGTCCAAGAAACGAACAAAAGATAATCGCACCCGTGTAAATATAAAATAAAAGTTAAAAAAAAACAAAAAAACCGCCTTCAAAAAGCAAAAAATAACTTCATTTAAAATGGTCGGTAATAGGTCAGTCCAACTGAAGTCTGCTTTTGGTTAAAATATTGTAGGACGCCGACTTCAGTTGGACTGACCTATTACCGACCATTTTAAATGAAGTTATTTTTTGCTTTTTGAAGGCGGTTTTTTTGTTTTTTTAAACTTTTATTTTATTTTATAGTTTTTAGTGGTCATAATTATGCTGTTATGTAGTCCCACTTTAATTACCTAATAAGATTTAATAAGAAAGTATAGAACATTGAAATTCAATCTCGCCGCAAGCAACGCCGTGGGAAAGTCATAGTCATATATTTAAACGTACATATGCTTCGTCATAGTCGCTCAACTTCTTAATCGAAATATCTTGTCGCCACCCTTGAAATATATACCGTTTAGGAGTTCCGGTGGCCATCTGTGGTTTTCATCACCAGTTCCACTTTACCAAATAGTGCTTTCCAAGAGCAAATACACGAGTTACAATAAAAAATGCCAAAATCGCTATAGGTGTGCCTATAAATTTTGAAGAGTTCCGTCGATTCCTCATGGATTCCATCATCAAATCTTCATTTTGAAAAAAATGGGACCAAATGGGAAGCACCAGCTTTCAAATAAAAAAAGAATCATCAAAATCGGTTCACCCAGTCGAAAGTTCTGAGGTAACAAACTTTAAAAAAAAAAAAAAATACAGTCGAATTGAGAACCTCCTCCTTTTTTTGAAGTCGGTTAAAAAGAGAGAGATGTATATTTATAGTTCATAGTTGAGCGAGTATAGCTCACTCGCCCAGCGATGAACTATAAATTTATATCTCTCTCTTTTATTTACACGGGTGCGATTATCTTTTGTTCGTTTTTTGGACAAGAAAATAGCCGATAATTCATAACTTACTCGCCGGTGGTGGGACCAGTGCCTAAGCGTGTGGAATTGAAAGGAAAACTAACCTTCGCTTTGAATCTCGGATGATTTTACTGTCATAGAGTGTGGAGCGAGTATCAAAAAAGGGTAAGTAATAGAACGTATAACAACAAAGTATCTATTACTCTAAAGATAAACCTACTTTGTTTACTTAATTTAAAATTATGTTTCTTAGTTTGATAGGTATATAGGTAGGTATAGGTAGTTAGTAGGTATAGGTAATGAACGAAACATTTAACAATAAAATGTATTATCTCACAAATGGACACAATTACTTTTTGTACAACGATTAAATGGTATAAAATTGATATTATGTAATAGCCCATAAAATACATAACGCTGAAAAAATGTAATTCAGTACTGGCGCTTCGCCGACCACTGCCGCGGCACGCTTGCTTTACTCGCTATGTTTGCGCGCTGTTATGGTCGCAATTCTAACCTAACCTAACCTAGTGGGGAGGGAGTAACATAAAATAGGGCAGAGGTGATTCTGACCCACTTAGCTGTCCCCTAAGGTTAGTCAAGACCCATTTCGGGCTTCGACATTTGAGTAAGATCCCGATTAATGTTATACCATAAGATCATTATTTTGTGGTTTTATCTATTGTTTGTTATAAGTACCTTTTGATCGTTTTTAATATGTAATTATATCAAACGTTGCTATAAGTTCTGAGACACCCACACGACACACCCATTTATTATAATATTTTAAGCTAGTTATAATAACAACGCCCTAGTGAACCTTATAGCGTTGTTCGAAGATTTAGAAATGTAGGTTCCATAAGAAGTGACGTTGTACAAACAAACATAATATAAACCTAACCTAGTAAAAACCTCATTCATCATTTTTTAAAAACCTCAGGCACTTAGCCGATGATTGCCGAACCAGTAGGGCAGTTCCAACCTCATGATTTATTTGTGAAACGGCTGACGCAGCGGTTTTGTCACGCGACGGTTCGCTAGCGCATTCTTTGTAGTAAACTGACGTAAAGGCTGAAATGACCTGAGGTATTTTAAAAAACCGGTCAAGTTGGATTCGGATTTGTGCACCGAGGGTACCGCGCGACTCACACTTGGCCAGGTTTTATTATTTGTTTTTATTTCGGATTTGCACTATTGGTCGTACCAAATTTGACGGTTGTATATTATTTATTATACAAGTAACATTTATAATATTACCGTTTAAACGATAGAACAAAAAAATACGTTGAAAATACCTTTTTTGCATTGAGACCGCTTCCTTAATTTTTAGAAATCCGTAGTTACATAATTTTTTACTGGCAATCTATGGGCATTTATTAGAGTTTTAATTTGCCGTTAAATTTTAATGATTCTCGTGTAATTCACCTGTAGAAATTAAATACTACTAATTTTCGAATTCTCAAAACCCTTATTTCTCCTGTTAAAATCCCGTTCCTCTGGTTTAAGGCAAGGGTCGATTTAAATTAGGGCTTCCTATTTAATTTTGCAAACGTATCTGTTAATATTCTTGCCAGCGTACATAATTTGGTAATTAACGTGGTTATATAACATGAATACATATGCGGGTTTCCGTTTCACCGACTGCTGCGTCATGATAAGCAAAACGCTCACCCTCTTTATTTATTACGTCCTGAATTATCACTTAGTTAACATTGCGAAAGAGATATTATGTACAGCCACACGGAGAAAAGCTTGTCAGAGCGATTTTATTTTTATTTATTTATTTTCAACAATATTTTACAGCCTTACATTTTACACCAAGACGCTGTAAAATTCAATAAAAAAAAGGACATTCAAAAACAAAATGCGAATGCCATCCATCGCCTCGCAATACCTCAGGCACTCACGACATACACTTCGCCACCGACTCACAAACAAATCTATGTCTAACTACCTAAAAAAAGCCTTAAAGAAAAGATAGAATTCAACTCTTAAAAATTTTTTAGTCATTAGCGGTCAATGTCCTACTTTTTTCACGATTATGAGACTTTAATAGCTAAATAGCGAACAAAAAACGCTAGAAATTTCATTTCTTATCTACCTTTATCTGCAATTATTTATTTTTACCAATGCATAAGTTTATAGAATTTAGCATCACATCTCAAACGCATGTATCTCCTTCAGTTCCTTTTCGTAACCTTCAACAAACTGTTTGCTCCACAAATTAGTGTCAGCAAATATGAAACTTTTACAATCCGCTCTGAATATATTATATTTTTCCCGATAATAGCAGAAATTAGGCCAATGAACCCGCGAGTAAATTAGCTCCCTCTGCAGCTAATGTTATAATAGTAGCGAAAGGGAAATTAGTTTATACGAGAATTAGGTCACGAGTAAGAGCTCCGGGTGTAAGTTAATAAGGGTTCAAGGTATAGTTGCTATACCTTGTCTTGCATTTAGCTCTAAGTTGATTGCGATGTTACTATTCATAATGTTTGTTAACATTGTGAACTTGGATAATTGGGATTGTTCATATTTTTACAATTACTCTAATTCGAAAACCATTTCGAGGAATGGGGTTTTAAAACCGTTCTGCATTATTAAGTTATTGAAATATTTATCTATTTGGTATATTTCGACAAAAGTATGTTTAACCTTTGTTTGACTTTCGATTTTGGCTTGAAGCCCTGCTATGATCTTACGGGTTAGGCGAAAACCGCTTGAAATAGTATGTTTTAATACATTATTACAATCACTTTTTATAATTAGATATCATTTAATTGTTGTAATTTATTAGAAAATAGCAGCCCAAAATTAAAATAATCATGTCATCCATAAAATATCTGCTAAATAAATAAAGATATTCAAACAAAACTATTGGGTCAAACACAAAATTAATGAAATTTAATGTCTTAAAATTACCCATTCTTTCAAATTATAATTTAAAATCCGTGAGCTATTTTTTTTGGTCTATCCCAATTCTTGCATGTTTTTGTGTAATAATTAAAATATTGGTATGACGTGTCCATATGCTTATAAAGTTTTAGTAATATTTTTTTTGGGTAGATAACGAAAGATATTACTAATGAGAGATTTAGGTGAATTTACATATGTGTTTTGGCTTTGTTTTAAATCGGTAATAGTCGAAATGTAATAAAGACTTTTCATCACGCAAAAGGTTGGGTGTTTATGGGTCGCGATGATCACTTGCCATTAGATGCTTGTCTGAATACGTTTTCCAATTTAAAAAAAATACAGCAATAAGACTATCAATGCAGTTGCCGCTTAACTTATATTTCAATTTTGGCGGTAACCATGATACCAGTAAATAAAAAAAAAAAATTAACACACGCACTCGCGCTTTATTTGTGATTTCCATGGTTAGGGCCAAAAAAATAAAATAAACATTCCTGATTTACATGAGAGCTCAGTTTTATGATGTGAAAATTATTTATTTCAACGTGTTCTGACGGCCATGTCACTTACTCGGTTTTTTAATAGGGCCCAAAGACAACGATGACAATGTCATACTTAAGCAAATAACTTTTTTTTCAGACGCAGAAGGCACGGGCGGCGCCGACCTCCAACGTAAGCTGGACCTGCTCAACGGCGCCCTCGATGCCGAGCGTGCCGAGCAAGCCCGCCGGCAGATGCAGTATATTGCTCACTGTACGTATACTGACGTGGCCTAGTTGGTAGTAACCCTGCCTACGAAGCTAGCGGTCCCGGGTTCGATTCCCGGTATAAGCAAATATTTGTGTGACGAGTACAACTAGATGTTTCTGAGTCTTAGGTGTTTTTTTTATGTATTTTAAGTATTTATTTCTCTATATAAGTCTTTATATCGTTGTCTAGTACAAGCCTAGAGCCAATTGGTGCGAGATTGTCCCGTGATATTTTTTTATTTATTTATTTGCTCAATTAGAGATAAAATATCGAGAACGGGAGAACATATCAAAAAGGTCTAAGGATCAAAAACATCCCTACATTACTTTGATATTTTTCATATTTGATTTTTTTTGATGTGGTATATTAACAACGGGACAATGTTTTCGCGACACGTGTTGGCAGCAACTTTAGACAGAGTGGCGCAACTTTGCACGTGTCTGACAACATTACGCGTACCGTTCTTACTCGCGCACAGTCAGTCGTAGTTGCGTGGCTTCCCCGTACTCAGTTATGTCATGCGAAGTCGCGCGATTCTCACTGACGTCGCTGCCGACACGTGTCGCGGGATACTTATCCTCTAGAAGATATTCACTGTAAGTATATAATTTTTCTTGGAAAGGGTAGAACGAGATGCATAGCGTAGAGTGGGGTGCAGGCAGTACATTACTCACTATGAGTGCACCTAATCTTGTATTCTATGAAGAGGAAATAACGATATGCCAGACTTACACTGGAACCCGCCCATACATCGCAGTGCTCAAAACTCAACTTTGAAATTGTGGGTATTTTGTACTCAAATTAAATCATATGCAAACAAGGAAATAGTGGACCTCAGTGCAGAGAAATACCTTCATTATCAGTAGTCATTACGTAGTTGCATTATGTTAAAGTTCTAGGAATTTATATGTCACGTCAATAGTAACTTGTATTGTAATTGAATAAAAATGATCTTATTTCCGATAATGGACAACATCTTTTGATTATTTTTAGTGCATGTAGCTATAAAAGTAGTCTTTATTATTTTTGTTTATTCTATAGTAAAAGATGTTGTCCTTTATTTAGAAAATGGAAAAAAGATATACAAAAAAAATAGGCAATTTTTATTTGTTATAATGTAAAAAATAATAATTATATACACTTCTTCACAATAAGAATGTAGTATAGTACTATTTTTCTTAATTTTACTTAGTTAGTTTTGAGCACTGCAATGTATGGGAGGGTTCCAGTTTGAGACGTTAGAGCGTGCGAACCCGCCAAAAGATACCAGTGCATTGCTCACTTCGATTCATTTTATGGAATAATAATGAAGTCTAAAAGACATTTATTGTCTCTATATTTTATATTTTGAGAATACTTTTGAAAAATAATTATATCAGTCTACTAGTCTTGTAAGGTGATATTGGTTGTAATGGCAGTAAAATATAACTTTCCTTATAATGGTGCGTATTCTAGAATTATGATCAACCAGCGTTCACTTAACGTGCCACACTATATTTAATGATAAGTAGAAAAACCAGAATAAAGAGATGAACCTGATATAAAATAAATGAACAGCATCGTCGTAACTAGTTCCCGTGAGAAATAAAGATGGAACATACGTATTTGCCATAAATTTGCACAACCTACTAAGAAATAGTGATAAACGACATCTACGTGAACAACGTAAGCGTCGTAAAGACTATGCATCAGAATATGCACTAGGTCTTCTAGCTAGATCATTTTGAATAGAAAGTAGGTTGAGAATTTCACAATGCTCTTACACGACATATAATACCATTACATATTAAAGCGCAGTTAGACAGTAGTATTTGCTTGTTACAAAACTCTAAGCACTCACCGTTTATTAAATCTTGTCGAACTGAACAAAATAATAGAGCAAAACATTGATCATACAAAACATACAAACATAATTCCGAGCATTATAGCAAATTCTCAAGTAAATCCAGTGCCAGCGGAGCGGGCCCCGTAGGGTTTTTTTTTGACTTAAAATGGTGTCTTTTCAAAAAATTTGCTTGCGGTGTAAACACTTGAAGTCACCATTGTAACCAAAACCGAGTACGGGGCTCGCTCCTATACCACGTGACTAGTTACTAGTAATGTAACGTTTGCTAGAATGGTCATTGCAACTGTATCCTCAGATCCATCTGCACTTATAGACCTGTCTCATTGAATTTGTGGTTGCCTTGCAAGGCTATGCACGACCCAGTTTTTCATAGAGCATTTTTCTATTTCCAGCGGGATATTCAGAGGATTCGGACTACACGTCGGACCTCAACTACCCGGTGGGCCAACATGCCAACTGCAGTGCTTCCCAATTCCGCACCGCCGCTCATCAGATGCACACGCCACAGGTATTTGTTACTGCCAATCAACTGGGCAACTACCATCTTCTTCTTTTTCTTGTGACTCTGTGTTTTACTTCCACTATATAGAGAGCCTATTGCAACTCTGAGGATTTTTGTGGAGCAGGAATGTCGAAACCGGCAAGACAGCAGTTGTATCATGATCTGGATTGCCATCTAGGAATGTTTTACTTCGCCAAATTTTCATTTCATCGACAGGCATTTACACGTGCAGGGGTTATAATTTTTTGGTGGTCTCAGGTCTAACCTAACCTAACCTTCCTCCTCCTATTCATACTTAAGATAACCTAAAAACAATGGTTTCAGCAGAAATTAGCTTTCGATTAAATTAAATTCGATGAAATTATACATTCGATCAAATGAGTGACGGTGATTCAAGGGGATCCAGCTCCATCTATCTTAAGGATCTCTGTACTTGATGGTCTAGCTCTGCACAAAGATAATTTTATTTCTTGAACGCCAGAACCGATTGCAAAAAGGGTACCTCAAGTGCCAGGACGTCATACGTCGACGCAAAATGTATAAAACGTATAACAAGTCACTGAGTCGGTTAACACAAAAAAGTACAAGTAATAACCATTACATTCCAGTCGTATTCCAATATTATTGCTTTGAGATTCATCCAACTGAATAAAATAGTTTTAAAACGATTGGTATAAATCAGCCGCTCTAGGAATTGAGTGCAAGAATTTAAGTGTATTCTATTTTGTCCTAGTTTTATATCCAATGTTTATTGCAGGCGGTATATGCAGATTTAATCGAGTGAATAAAACAATGTCGTAGACATTTTATGCTTCTGTTACATCTATTTTATAGATATTTGTTACGTGTGTACTGTGAATCAATCATGTTAATGGAGCATTTTTATTGGAAAACTGTGTATTATTGAGATTGCTCGTAATTTGAGATAGAAAAAAAAAAAACTTAAATGTAAAAAAGCTTTGAGCTGATCAGTTTGACAATTTTTTATTATCGTTTTCGGTACATTCTATTCGTTTATAAAATAGGCTTCGTTGATAAAAAGGGTTCTACTTTTTTTCTTGATCAAAGACTTTCTGTGCTTTCTACTTTTCATACTTATGTAAACCCCCTTACTAATAAACGTTGAGTAACGGTGGTATAGCTATACAATGTTTTGTCTTTATCTGTCATTGTGACATTTGAATTTGACAGATAAGAACAAAACATTGTATAGCTATACCACCGTTACTCAACGTTTATTAGTAAGGGGGTAAGTATATTATTATTTATTTAGTAGAATGTATTTTATTATACAACGTGTTACAAAAAATACAAAACATGTAAAAAAAGGTAGGTATCGAGATTTTTACCCAGGACCGCCAGCTTTGTAGACAGGGTCACCTACCAACTATGGTCCATACCAACTGACTTGTCTTATTTAGTAAACACTTTCATAATCTCAAAATTCATCTTTTTGGCTAAAACTGCCGTTTTCTGGTGAATAAAGCAACTAGAGACCACATTTTGCACACAATTTTTCTGATTTTACATCATGAATGTTTTTTTTTAATGACAAAATTGTGATTTTAGGCGAATTTTGAGGTTATAAAATTGTTTACTAAATGAGACAATTCATTTGGTATGAGTATAGGCCAACGCGTCATCAAATATTATATTCGTTCATTTGCCTTTTTAATGTGTATGCATAAACATGTACGTATTTATTTGCTATTATTATCTTTATCTTCTGTCTCTTTAACTGTTAAACATTTTTAAAATCGGTTCGCAAGTGGCAGAGAAAACGGTAAACATACGCGAAAAAAATACATACAGTGGAACATAGAACATAGAAGCCCACATCCTCCTGCTGCAGATTGAAGTTATTTTCAATGACAGGTCAATCTGGCTGGTCCTATGCGAATGTCAGCTATCTCTTTCCGATAAGTAGTTAAAATTAAATTGGTTTTGAGATGTGCCTTATGTGTTTCTTATCCAATTTCAGAGGTCTATGGAGGTCTCGAGAGAAAACTCGTACGAAAGGGATGAATATCACATGCACGGGGATACCGATCCGCTTTACTACAATAGTCAACCGAGAACAAATAGGTAAATATTAATTTAAACTAAAAACAGTCCTTTTGGTCGTTCTGCTTGCTCTTGAATACCTACTGATGTGATGCAAAATTGCGTGAAGTGGCGTCCTCTTGTGTCAGAGGCTATAATTCTCTAGGCAGAGATTATGTAGTTAGCTGATTTTGAATTAGATGGCGTTGTATGTACAAAGCTACCCGAGAAACGGTGGCGCCATCTCTCGCCCTTTGTAATAATTACCAAGCATGTTATAAAGCTGACGTGACGATAGAAGTAAAGTTAAATTCAGCGATGATATCACAAACAAGACGAGACTTAGGGTCAGTTCACACCGAGACGAGACGCGACGCGACGCGACGCGACGATACCCGAAGAGGCCAGTGACGTCGCGCGGCGCCGCGCGGCGCAGCGCGACGCCGCGAGGCGCATCGTAAAAATCGTTGGCAGCACGACGCCTCGCTGCGCAGCGAGACGCCTCGCTGCGCAGCGAGACGCCGCGCGGCGCAGCGGAACGTGTCTATTCGCCGCGTGCACCCGTCCTGCCGCGTCCACTACGCTACAATATAACACGGACTAAAAGATCTTTTACTACCAACCAACGCAACAAACTTCAGAGAATTCAATATACAGATTTGACCGCAGAGCTGTTTCTGTTAATAAGGATGTGCCGCAAATATTTAGATGCTATCGATATTTATAGTGTTAAGCCCTATCTATATATCGATATCGGCTATTTCCCCACAACCAGAGGGCTTATTGTCTAAAGGTGGGTTTAGACCAAACGAGCAAATGCTCTAGAACATGTTTTGTCTTTATTTTTTCAAAGTAAACATAAGAGATAATGCCATAGAATTCTTGTTCGTTCGCTTGGTCTAAACCCACCCTTACGCACTCGCAATCACGATCGTTTTCGGCCTCATTTTGATAATCGTAGGCTTGTCTGCACACAAAATGTCTAACGCACTCGCAATCGCAAACAGCTTCAAAGTGGAGCAATAGTTTTCATTTTGTTTGCAGACAATAAGACTTCGATTTTCAAAATGAAAACGATCGTGATTGCGAGTGCGTTAGACAATAAGCCCTCAGAGCCCCGTTTCACGAAGCTACAAGTTACAAATTACAAGCGGAAGTCCCTTACTAACTGTTTTTGCTAGAAAGAGAGTTCCGGTTGTAATTTGTAACTTGTAGCTTCGTGAAACGGGCCACAGGTCCGATAATAAACCACGATTTCCATGCAAAGGAGCCTTCAGACCGGATTTTGGAATATATTTTAGTTTTTAAGGAAATTTTAAACCAAATTTTGGAAATTCCAGTTTGAAGGGCCCCTTGCACCGAAATTGTGTTAGTAAGAATAATTTGGCAAAAAATAAAAAACAGATATTGAAACAATAATTGTATTTTTCATGTCTCGTGAGCCAGTAATACAATATATATCATTTTCAAGGGTGTGTAATGTTTAGCGTAAAAAAAATGGTCTAATGATCATTTTACATAACACTAATTGCATAATTTCAATCTGCATAATAAACCATCGATATAATAGTCATGATGCATAAAACGAAATGCATAATTTGCAAAAACTATTATGTTTATAAATTAAAAACTAAATATTTTTAACTGCTTTCATTACTATTAATGTGGTCACAGTTCTAACCTAACCTAACCTAGTTAGAAGAAATTGACTTAAAATGCATTATAACAAGAAAATAACAGTTATGCTAAATGAGTGTTATGTTATTCGATCGTATGCCAGATAAAATTATACAATAGGTTTTTATGCTAACGTTCATTATGCTTTTCGTGGTTAGTTAAATGAAATTTTATGTTGTTAAATGAAGTGTAAATGTGCCTGTGCGGCCTACTTACTGAATAAATATCTTTTATCTTTTTTTTTTATCTTTTTAAATTATACAAAATGTTTTTATATTCATTGAAGCGCACCCCATTTTCAATGTAATAACCAATCTACTTAGTGCGAGTAAAATCTCTTATAGGCCTTGATCTCGCTTCGACCTGCTTCAGTGTGCCAACTTTCTCAAAAAACAGTACTTCTCTGCTGAGCTGACCAATACGGTATTTGATTTTGGGTGATTCTTCGAGATCGCGTTATTCGTGTGATTCCTCTGGCACATTTATTTTTTTCTTAATTGACTTATAAGTACAACAAGGTTTTATAATAATATACTGAGGCTTTATGCCTGTTTATTATAAAATAACTTAATCGGTATCTCTATTGCTTAAACTAAGATTGTTCGATAGACGTATAGAGCCTAACAGGATGCCGCCCAGCGCGACGCCCTAGATCAGCAAGGGGTTGTTATAGGGAAGCCGGTGATCACAGCGCGACGCGAGGTTAACCGCACCGCTCTGGATCAGCAAGGGGTTGTTATAGGGGAGCTGTTGGTCACAGCGCGACGCGAGGGTAACCGCACCGCCCTAGATCAGCAAGGGGTTGTTATAGGGAAGCCGGTGATCACAGCGCGACGCGAGGGTAACCGCACCGCCCTAGATCAGCAAGGGGTTGTTATAGGGGAGCTGTTGGTCACAGCGCGACGCGAGGGTAACCGCACCGCCCTGGATCAGCAAGGGGTTGTTATAGGGGAGCTGTTGGTCACAGCGCGACGCGAGGGTAACCGCACCGCCCTGGATCAGCAAGGGTTTTTAGATGGGGATGCCGGGAGCTGTTCAGCGCGACGCGAGGGGAACCGCACCGCCCTGTTACAGTAAGAGGGGGGGTTTGTTAGTCGTCTTGTCAGCTGTAGAGCACACCACGCAGTGCTGCTTTCACAAACATAAATATAACTTAGGCCCTCTTTTTAACAAAGCTATTCAAAAGTTATATGCCATTAAATTTTCATGTCCATAGGAATCAGAAATAGATGACAGAGGAATCAGAAGTTGATCAAAGTTATAGTAGTTAAATGCAAAATGGTAGTACAGTGGGCAAAGAAGTTTAATTAATCAAAGATAAACTATAGCAAATCAACATATATTCTTATCATATAAATAAATTATTAATTTATTGTCTAAAAATTCATCTAATAATAAAAACAAAAGTGCTTAGTGTAATTTTATTTACGACTTGTAAATTTACAAATAAGTATAAAATAAGATAAAAGATGTTTATTCAGTAAGTAGGCCGCACGGCCACTTTTACACGTCAAAAATCTACCAGCGCTTCGCAAGAGACTACTGCTGAGAAGAAGCGCCGCAAGTAACTCAACAGTCAGTCTATAACTAGGTAACCAAGTTAAAGTAAGACAGAATTTTCATCAAACCTACCCAAGAAAACTCTAACGTCTTGATTAAGTCACCTCTCTAACAAAAAAAACAAATCAAAATCGGTTCATCCGTTTAGAAGCTACGATGCTACAGACGGGTACACAGATACACACATACACAGACACCCAGATACACAAATGCATACGTTAAACTCATAACACCCCTCTTTTTGCGCGTTTCGTCACGTATAGGCTACTTCCCAAAACGACCACATCGCAGAAAGAACACTTCCCATAATGACCATTCCTATAAAGGCCGGTTCCCAAATGGACCATTTCCCAGAAGGGCCATTTCCCAAAACGACTACTTTAATATTGCCTACTTCTTAGAATGACCAGTCTCGTAACGTCCAGAACATGCACTGACCACTTCCCAAAACGACCACATGTATGAAAGACCACTTCCCATAATGACCATTCCTATACCTAAAGACCGGTTCCCAAATTGACCATTTCCCAAAACGACTACTTTCATATTGCCCACTTCTTAGAATGACTACATCTATCAAGACCAGTCCCTATGCCTACTGGTAACTATCTGCAGTCCTCACGTTACAGTACGGCAGTTTCAGGTTACTTACTCATTTCTCTGTAATAAATACACACATAGATGTTAAAATTACCATTCCTTTGCTTTGCTGTACCTAGTCACGTAAAAATGGTTGCATTTTTTTGATTTTCTTATCTTATTGGCTGCTGGCTGGTTGACGAGGGGTTGGTTTGGATTGTGGTTAATTTGGGAAGTGGGAGACTTGAGATTTGATTTATTTGGAAAAATGGTCCTTCTGGGAAGTGGTCAATTTGAGAATCGGTCTTTATAGGAATGGTCATTATTGGAAGTGGTCTTTGAGACATGTGGTCGTTTAGAGAAGTAGTCATTTTGGGAAACAGCCATTATAGGAATGTGGTCAATTTGGGAAGTGGGTGACTTGATAATTGGTCGTTTTGAGAAATGGCCCTTCTGGGAAGTGGTCAATTTGGGAACCGGTCTTTATAGGAATGGTCATTATGGGAAGTGTTCTTTCTGCGATTTGGTCGTTTTGGGAAGTGGCCTATACGTGACGAAACGTTTTTGCGTCGGGGGTTTAATTATGTTAATTTCTGATTTATATGGCTTTATGACCAGAGGAGTCAGAAAATGAAATAAAAGTGTCAATTACAGATCATACTCAAGCACGTCACGGTTATCGTACTTACATACCACAGATAAGTATTACCGAAAGCATTTTAATCAGCTTTATTTTGATTTTTCACAGCATATAATAACATAACCGTGTGGTGCCGGTTACCGTGTGGTGCCGGGTTTAGAATGTATCCACTCCATGTCTTTCCGTGGATGTCGTAAGAGACGACTAAGGGACTAAAGGCTGTGTAGTGCTGTTAGGCGATGGGTTTGCAACCTGTCACTAATACACTGAATAACATCTTAGCCTGGTTGTGCAAAATGTGGTCACAGAATTATCAACAAGTTTTTGGAGTTGTTGGTGAGTCTGTGGCTCTGCCTACCCCACTCTGGGAATGAAGGCGTGAGTTTATGTTATGTTATGTTATAATAACATAAAAAAATTAAGCAGAGTAATCACAATCAGAGGCATCACATATTTACCTTAATAACTCCGGATCGACGCAGACCAGCCATAACTCCCACTCCCTAGCACGTTTGGCGCACGACTAACTACCGCCTGCGCGGGGGCAGAGGTTTCAAGTTTGCTGTTTAGGGGCTATGGAGTCGAACAAATGTCGCGACAGAGATATCAGATTTTTGTGCGGAAAACTTTTATTTTCTCAGTTCTAAGAAAATTAACATACTTATTTAAAAATTACACATTAAGTTTATGAATAAAACAATTATCGTTTTATTGATTTACTCACTTAGAAAATGATCAAATAGTTATATTGAAAGATATTACAAGATCCTTCCAAGAAAATGGGGAGCGGAAGCGACAGAGAATTCAGAATAATGGACTTTAATCATTTTTATTATATATATAGAGTACAATATACGACAATCAACTAATGACTCAATTCGATAAGAAGTTCAACTACTGAAAAAAAAATAGAACCAACTTCTTGAATAACTAGTTATTAGAAATAAATCCCGGACATCGAAAATCCTGGCTTTGAAGAATCACCCTAAAGTCAAATCAGCTTCTTTTTATGAAACATCAAAAACGCTCCGTTACTATGGACTTTATAGGGATTACTGACTTGTGACATCACAATGAAAATTGATTTTATGAATTTAAAAATCTTCAAATAGCAAACATAAATGAAAGATTGGTATTTTCCTAGTATTTTCGTAATGTTTAACTGATGTTAATGAAAAAACAATTTATTTTCACTGTTGTCAAATACCCTATTAACGATATTGTAACAATGCGTTCTTCTCGATTGAATACCGCTTGCGGTCCCACAGTGTCGCCAAGTTTCTAAGGCTTGGCCGTCCACGTGCCGTCAATCCGAATGAATGCTCGCAGATTGAGCCTTTGAAATTGTTCCATGATGCAACTGTAACAAATAAGTTCCAGCGGGCCTAGCCAGGTTTCCAAGGATAAACTAACGCGGAGTGAAAAATCCCGACAAACTGTCAGTTTGAATACAAATATTAAACAGTCTCCGCTTGAATACGCGCTAATTTATCCTTGGTAACCATTTCAGGCCTACTGCATTGGGTACGGATAGGTGTTCTATCTCCTGAGGCTGTACTTTGAAATCAGTAATTCGAACTTCGGATCGCCCCGTCACTTTCTTGCAAATAAGTGACGCGTCGAGAGCAAAAGGGATAGCAATAGACGAAGTTCGAATTACGGATTTCAAAGTAGAGCCTCTGACTCCTTTTTGGCATGACTAACTGTAAAACTAAATACTATTGAGAAAAAACTTCGTTTTGGTTTCTTATTATTTGCTATTCAATATTGCCATACCCGTGAGGTCCAACTCCATCATCAAACCCCATCATCATCAGACTCTCGATGGTAGTCATAATCCGTGCATCATGCTTAAGTTAGGTATAAAGTTCTCATTAAGATGCATGAATAAGAGAAATCACGAGTGCTCTGTAATCCGTTGAAGAGTTCCCTCATCTGTCTTCCGTCTCAGTTATCAGATCAACATCAAGTCTCCGTCATGTTGTAGTGTCATTAGAATTACATATTCCGGTGAGTTCCGGTAGCCATTTGTGGTCTTCATCATCAGTTCCACGTCACCAAATGATACTTTCTGAATGAAAATGCTGGATTTGTTACTAAAAATACTAAAATCGCTATATGTATGCATTTAATATTTGAAGAGTTCCCTCAATTCCTCACGGATCCCTTCATCAGATTCAGATTAGGGCATGCAGTACCGGGCCCGGTACCAAGAATTCCATTTCCCGGTTCTATGCAGGGACAGTACCGGGATTCCCGGTTCTCCCGGTTCTTTATTTTTACCTCAATTCAGCGCCACACATGGACATTTAAGAAATAAAACAATAAAAAAAATGATGAGTATAATTTTTTTGTAAATATGCAATAAAATCATGCATGTTTTCTTCAACAAAAACGTATCTTATCTTATCTTATTTTATCTTATTTGTGGCGTCCTTACGGATACACTTCGACCCTATTGGATCTTTTGTGTAATTACCCCTCTTTTAGAGCTTAAATGCAGCCTCCACCCCTTCCAAAAAGCGGATAGTGGAGTGCGATGTTCCCGCTTGTGCCGGCGTCGTCGCTCAGCTGTGAATTGTGATATTTGTGATACTCATGGAAAGAACCGGGAGAACCGGGATGTAACCTTCAGTACCGGTTCTTTAGGCACTATGAAATTCCCGGGATTTCCCGAGAATTACAGAACCGGGATTTCCCGAGAGGATGCCCTAATTCAGATTTGGTGACAATGGGACCACCTTGGAAGTATACTCCATCAAACCAAAAAATAATAATTAAAGTCTGACCGCGCTGTAAAAAGTTGTGCGTGATCATACATAAAAAAAATATACGCGTCGACTTGAGAACCTCCTCCGTTTTTTTTCGTCGGTTATAAAGTGTAGGAGTAAGTGCATAGGTCGTGGAAAGCAAATCAAGTCGTTTGCGCGGGTTGGGGTCTGAGACACCCGTGGGATACTCCGCTTTTTGAGCGCGCGGAGCTCGGGACACTAGAGGCCCGTTTCACGAAGCTGACAGCAACAAGTTACAAATTACAAGCGGAAGTCTCTTTCTAACTACTTTTGCTAGAAAGAGAGTTCCGCTTGTAATTTGTAACTTGTAGCTTCGTGAAACGGGCCGCAAGGGTAAAACATTAAAACACCTTCAAAAACGAGCATGCCACAATATTTTTAACCAAACCCCCCTTATTTTAAAAAGAAGTAACTTTTCTGTTTTTGAAGGCGGCTTTTTGTTTTTTAAATATATTTTTTTAATACTTAATAAATAAATTTGTGATCATAACTTCTCAATTAATATGAACCTTATTTCAAGCTCGCCGCAAGCAATACGACGCGGGAAAGTCATAGTTATATTTAAACAATTAAATCTTCTTCGTTATAGTCGCTCAATTATCTTAATTGAGATATCTTATTGCCACCCTTGACATAGGTACCGTTGAGGGGTATATCCCATTTGTTCCATGGAACTTCGCATTTTGTATTGAACTATGAGGTAATGTTCAATACAAAATTCGTAGTTCCATGGAACAAATGGGACATACCCCCGTTGAGGAGTTTCGACTTCAGTTCCACTTCACCAAATGATACTTTCTGAATGAAAATGCAAGATTTGTTAGGTACTAAAAATACAAAATCGCTATACGAATATTTGAGGAGTTCCCTCACTTCCTCACGGATCTCCTCATCGCTCACTTTGGAAGTATATACCCTATCAAACAAAAAAACCATTTTCAAAATCAGTCTAATTATTTATAATTTACAGATAAATCGGTGAATAAAATATACACAAAAAAAAACCGCCAAATATTGTGAGTCGCCGACTTCAATTGGACTGACCTATACCTACCATTTTAAAAGAAGTAATTTTTTGCGTTTTTGAAAGCGGTTTTTTGTTTTTTCAAAACTTTTATTTTATTTTGTACTTGTTAGTGATCATAATAAGCTGTTATGTAGTTCCACTTCTTAGTTGATATGAAACTTTCATACTTACATTTTAAGCACGCCGCAAGCAACGCCGTGGGAAAGTCATAGTCATATTTAAACAATTAAATATTCTTCGTTACAATCGCTCAACTATCTTAATCGAGATATCTTATCACCACCCTTGAAATAGGTAGGTACCGTTGAGGAGTTCCGGTAGCCATTTGTGGCCTTCATCATCAGTTCCACTTCATCAAAATTAAATGATACTTTCTGAATGAATATACTTACTGGACTAGTTACTAAAAAAAAAAATTAAATCGCTGCAGCCGCTGTATGTATGTATACCTATAATATTTGAGGAGTTCCCTCAATTCCTCACGGATCCCCACATCAGATTCAGATTTGGTGACAATGGGACCACCTCGAAAGTATACTCTGTAAAACCAAAAAAATTTTTTTGACCCGACAACTTTACCTTTTTTTTAAGTCGGTTATATGGTATAGAAGCTTAAGGTCCACATCTCGTTAGGACTAGGTAGCAAATACGACCAGATCGCTTTGCGAGTACATCTCGATCTGACTACATCGCTTTGTGCCTAGATCGCAATACAACCAGATCGCTTTGCGACTACATCTCAAAAAGTCCGAGTTGTAAAATGACCACGTCTCTTGCGTTACTAGGTAGGTTAGGTTCGTTAGGTAACTTCAAATGCCCGAAGGGCAACTTGCCCAGGAATAGGAGCCCCGCCATACGGGGCTCCGTCGACATTGCTAACACAGACATAACATGAAAAAACAATGTGGTCGTTTTAGCGACTCAGACTTATTGAGATGTAGTCGCAAAGCGATCTAGTCGTATTGCGATCTAGGCACAAAGCGATGTAGTCAGACCGAGATGTAGTCACAAAGCAATGTGGTCGTGTTAGCTACCTAGTCATATCGAGATGTAGACGGAAAGCTTCTATCCAGGTTATATTACTAAAACCTCCTGAGTGTAACAAATAATTTTCTGAAAACCGCATCAAAATCAGTTCAGCCAAAACGCGAGATAATCGCGGACAAACATACATATATTCATACATTATATACATACAAACATACATACAGGACAAACTGAGAACCTCCTTTTTTTTTGAAGTCGGTTTAAAAACAAAATACATACGGTAAAACATAGACCCTCCTGCATTTTTTTATTGAATAAAATAAAATATAAGAAAGATTAAGATCACGTCCGTGTACTTGCTTGATATGTCAGAATTTACTTTAAATACTGGTGACGAAGCGACAAAAATTACATTGTAGTTGTGCTGGCTAGAGATCGACGGAGCTACGAAACTGCTGAGCTCCGATTTATCGGTACTTTGGCCCTTCAGGCCCACTGAAAGACTATAAGTATAACATAACTTAACACTTAACTTAAACGGTCTATCAAAACTTCGATCGCTGGATCAAACCTGCTTGTCCGAAAGGTTTGACTAGGCAGTCTGCGAACGGTAAGAACGTTTTTGTCCAATCAGTTATGTACAATTTCCGATGCTTGGCGGCACCGTCGTCGTCGTGCAGCAGTTACATTAAAAACAATAAAAGAATTTTCATATACCAAGATTTGATTTCTCATTGCTACCAGTGAAATACTTATTTTCCATTGGATTGAAGTTTTGATGGTCATCTCTAGTTTAGATCATCAATTCCACTTTACCAAATAATGCTTTTGGAATGTAAATGCTTACTAAGAATACCAAAAAACTGTACGTGACTCTATAATATTTGTTCAGTCGATTCCTAATGGATCCCATCGACAGATCACGCCAAATCTTAAGAACCAAAACCGGGCAAGAGCTTGTCTGACCATGCTCAGTGTAGGGTTCCGAAGCCGTTTCAACACAAAAATCACAAAAATAACAAGTATGAATTAATTCTCTACTTCTTTAAAGTTATTTGGTGCTGTCTTATTTGATTTTAGTAGGTAATAGGCAATATATGCATGCCAAATTACAGCTTTCTAGTACTAAGCGTCCCTGAGCTAGGCTGCGGACGGACTGACAGACATGACGATACTATAAGGGTTCCTAGTTTGACTACGGAACTAAAAATGAACCTTTGTATAAAAAAACATCATAATCGGTTCACAAGGTAAAATTTTATGCGTAATACGAGTATATTCATACATAAACATAAAAAATGCCGACGAATTGAGGACCTCATCCTCTTTTGACGTTGTTTAAAAAGAACAACAATCTTGACGAATTGAGAACCTAGTTTTTTAGGTCACACTTTTACATATATATTTTTCTCTGAAATAAATTGAAGTATTAAATTTATTATTATTATTATTATCATTATTATTATTATTATTATTATTATTATTATTAGTTAGAGCACCGTGTAAAAAAAACTATGTGTACAAAATGACAGGTTTGTGTCTGATAGTTTTTGCAAAAAGTGTGACATAGATAGGTACAGACGGAAGGACAGACGGACCGATGGGCACGGGGTCAGACAGACGAATAGACAGGCGGACAAATTGGCGGACAGATAGACGGACTCTTGAATATGTGAAAGTATACCTATGGGTCACAGGTAAACAGATCCCACTTACTATCAGTTGGGCTGAGTGCTCGTTTGCCTAATCCAAGATCCATGATTAAAAAATTCTCCACCGTAATCAGTCCGCATTCAGCACAAACATACATACATACGTAAGTTTAATGGTTTTTAATTGGTTTTGGGCGAAATGTATCCTTTTTCCTTGGAACTTAAACCCAATTGGACCATCGCCTTATCTCTAAAGAAAAATTAATTATTCAACCAGACAGAAATACTTACTAGGTAGTTAAGATCCCTATAAAAATAACTCTTGTGAAGCTACCACGACAGTATTTTTTAAAACACCAAACAACTAATCGACTACTAAATAATTAACGGATTTTTCAAAATTATTTCTGCTGACATTTGAAAGTTTGACATAAGTTTGATACTTGTCAAAGACATAATAGCACTACCGAGTTTATCATTCGGAAAAGGTTAAATTAAACCCTTTTACATAATAAATCGCAGCTTGGAGTGAAATTGGCAGCATGATCCAATTTATATTCAAAATGAACAAAAATAAATAGTGAACCACCGCAGCACGTGTGGTTGTTAGTATTTGCACAGATTATAATTATACAAGTTACTACGTATTTGTATTTGTGGGTTGGTACAAAGTACGTTCATAATTCGGTTCGAGGCTTCTTTGAGAGTGCCGACTCTTAAAACCTAGTGATTAAGTACTCTGTGGACTGGACGGAATTAGTAGAGACAGAAAAGTCGCCTCGGCGGCTTCAAGCTGCGCCTCGCGGCGCCGCGCTGCGTCGCGCGGCGCCGCGAGGCGTAGCGCCGCTCTCGCACGCCGCTCGTGCCGACTATGCACCGCTGCGTCGCGATGCGTCGCGCTGCGCCGCGCTGCGCCGCGAGGCGTCTCGAGGCGCAGCGCTGCGTGGTATACCGTATTCTTAATCTCACGATGAAATGTGTACCTTTTCGTGTAGTAAATAAAGTATATTTTGGGTCGCTCTATTAAAAAAGTGCGCGCCGCGTCGCGTCGCGTCGCGTCTCGGTGTGATTTGACCCTTAACGAACGCTTTTGGCAATAGTAAAGAGAGGGCGGTACTCTCAAAAAGCCACACATTATAGTAAGAGATGTTGTTTGAACTAAAATATCATTTTGCAGGCTCGAGACGTGGTCACAACTTCAAGCCCAAGCCAGCGTCGAGTCAGCTATATCGTGGCGGACGGCAGCAGATTGGCAATCAGCAGGTTTGTTTATAAATAGTCAATCTTACATCACTCAACACTTTGATTGTCTTATATAACAGTTTGATTGAAAACTTTTTCCATTAACCTAAGCTTACACATTAAAAAAATATTTATTTAATTTATAATGAGTTTATGGTAGGAGTACTCTAGTACTACAGCAAAACTGATAATTTACCAATTAAACGTTTACTTTGTAAATATACTTACATTTGTAATTTTTTTATTTCAGAAGATCAAAGGCGGCCAAGTCTCGAACGGCAAAACACGCTTTACGACGAAAGCATGGGTTACGGATATGACCCATATTCTACTAGCACGCACATTAGGTATGATACTACACATTGTAAGATAAATCCTGCCAAATTCCAGGAAGCGACACAGTTTTATGACTGCTAAAACTCTACCCTACTTGGAAATTGTCAATTTTTTGAAGCATGTCATACTAGTAAAATTTTCAAGTGGCGCCCAACTTGGGGCCTACACTAGTAACAATGGCACTACTTACAAAATACTCAGTAATACGTATTTTTAAGTTAGCTTTTTACCGTAAAATGGTTTTATTGGTTTTCTTGTTTGAACTTCCTTTAGATCTACCCATCTCAGTTGAATTACCTATTTTAGTAATGTTATGAGCAAAAACCTAATTTAATTATTTGGTAAACAAGTGCGAGTTTTGAAGGGGATCACTTTGTTTGCCCGAATTTCTTTTGCCATAATTGTATCACTTTCCATAATATTCATTTGCCATAAAGGCATTTTTTCTGAAACTGTTAGCCTTTCAGGTATTTTTTACATGCCATCGTATAGAGCCTAATAGGTTAGGTTAGGTTACTTTTATAACAATTCTGAATAGTTTATGGTTTCAGAGAAAAAGCCTTTATGGCAAATGAATATTATGACAAGTGATACAATTATGGCCAATGAATTTCGGGCAAACGATAGAGAACCGTTTTGAAGACGTTGTTTTTTAATACGCATTTCAAAAACTATAATTTCTAGATCGCCAGACGTATCATTACTTCAACTTTAAACTCTCACATTTTATACCTTTTTAGTTACCACGGTCGCGAGCTAAAATCCCTTAAATTGCATTATAACAATGATTGGCCCCAATACCACAGTAATATTGATTCACATTACTTTTTTTTCAGGGACCATTCACATTTATCGCAGCAGGCCAGCTACGAAGAGTATTTCGACTCTACTAGCTACCCCTACCAGATGTCGCTGGTAACCGACGACTCCCGGCAGTGGGACAGCGGTGGGCAGTATTTTTACGACGACGGCTACGGCCTCACGCCCACCGAGTACGAGAATATAGTTAATAAGAGACGATCGTCAGTTGTTCAGTTGCCACAAGTGCCACAAAAACAGGTGAGGGTTTAGTTCGACTTCAGTTCTTGCGCCCTTTGTATCTTCCATTTCATTTTTTTATTTTTTCTCAATTATGTCTTAAATAGAGAGTGCAAGATAAAAAGCATTCAAAGTATCGTATTAAGTGCTTGATTGACTGTTTTATGGAATCAGCTTATTGCTGGTCCTTACTTGGGGACTTTCAAGAATAGAATAGAATAGAATACCTAACTTTATTTCGGGTAATAAGGCCCATATTTACAAATACCTTACAGACTAACATACATAAATATATATATATATATATATGTATATATATAAAATTAACATTTACCCGGTGCCAGCTAGCCGGGGGCCACGAAATTGCCGAAATATGACAACCCTCGGCAGGAATTTCATTCTTTAAAAAGGTCGACAGATCTTTGGTCGGTAGGTACTCTCACCACAAATGACTATTAACCTTGTGGCAGGGCTCCAGCCACTCGACCCTAGGGGTAACTCCGGTCTTAACTCGTACATACACTACGAGCTCCGTCGCCTCCGTAGAGTAATGTAATCGGGCCACGTACAGCTGCGTAGAGAAGAGCATACCTACTACTGTTTTCTCAAACGCCAGCAGCACTTTCTTTAGGCTTGTCCCGCATACCTACCTACAAGTAAAACACGTATGGGACGTACCTACCCGAAAGAAAACACATTTTATTATACAACTTTTTCGGCATGAATTATTAAGTATAGCCATACCAAATTACAGCTTAGTAGTACCAAGTGTCTCTGAGTTAGACCGCGTACGGACGGATGGACAGACGGACATGGTTACGGAAAAAAGGGGGAAACAGGCATCTAGATTCTAGAAGTTAGCGGGGATATAGAGTAGGCGCAATGAGCTAGATGACTAACAAGTCAAATCAATAACTGCAGCAGTGTCAATACGATAGTTAGTGTATAGCTATACGTGATGTCACGCCTTACTACTGTTGAATTTTCTATTTCTTATTTACAGTTCTTCTTGTTATTCAAAAAATCATCTCAGTTGTTGTTAAAATGCGATGGATAAAAAAAGAGCTTTTTTACACAATCAAGTTTCTTACATGATTTAAGAAACATAATGTCGCCACGTACATCCACCAACACCGCCCACCAGCACCACCATTTTGCTACGTTTGGCACTGGCTCAGATGTTTTTGTATTATTGTTTTTGTTTGTTAATTTATTTTTCTGTACTTGTGTTAGATGTAAGCAAATAAACTTTTTTTCTTTCCTTCTTTCTTTCTTTATAAGGTGTCTCAAGACAATTATCTTTATTTTAGTTACCAGAATCATCCCGGTACTCGGACTTCAACGGCATGGCTCCGTACAGACCGCGGCAGAGACGGACCGCCGCAAGTTTACCTGGTAAGTCCTCAATCTCAAAGACATATCATATAATGTGGTATCCATATCCACCCTATATAATAATTAACCTTTTCAACGCCATACATTTGTCAAGATACGTCAGCAGATTGTTGTGTTGTAACCGCAAAATTGTTAATAAGTTGTTATTTGCTTCTGTCTTACAATTTGACGACGCGCTAGCCTAGTTGGTAGTGACCCTGCCTACGAAGCTAGCGGTCCTGGGTTCAAATCCCGGTACGGACAGATATTTGTGTGATGAGCACGAGTATTTGTTTCTGAGTCTTGGACGTTTTCTATGTATTTAAGCATTTATTTCTCTATATAAGTATTTATATCGTTGTCTAGTACCCGCCATAGTACAAGCCTGGAGCTTAGATTGGGACTAGGTCAATTTGTGTGAGATCGTTCCTTGATATTTTATTTATTTATTTATTTGAGCCCGCCGCATGTTATGACTAGAGATCGGATAATAGGAATAGGCCCCTATTTTCCTTCCTATGTCTAACCTAAGATATCCTATATTGTAGTAAATTTATGCGTCAGTATGTAGCGTAACGACCTATACCAGAAATCCGAAATTCAATAAAATCAATCAATATTTATCCTGTTGTAACCGCTCCAGAATATATGAACTGTGATTAGACGTCCGTCCGTAAAAAAATCTGGCTATGGCATTCAAAAGATAGATATCATCGTCTAGTACCTATCGAATGGTAAGGGTAGCCATGTTGCAATCTACGACATTTTGATTTATTTATCAACAAAATGCAACATGTGCCTAATTTAAGTTTTGCTCATTTTCCTAATATGACTAAACATATTTTTATATTTTCAGCCACGCCCTCTTCAACTCCGAAGCGCGGGCGCGCGCTGCCCGTACCGCCGGGCAGCGAGACGGGATCGGTGCGGAGCGGGCGCGGGGGACGCAAGCTGCCCCGCGCCCCGCACCCCCCACCCGCGCCTGTCATCCACCACGTGCCTTATCTACCCGGTAATTTTTATGACTACCAGCCAACCCTGAGCCTTAAAATTTGCCACATAGATTATAAATGTTCCACATACATTATAACGGTGACAAAATGTTACCTGCGGGCCGATTATGGTCGTGTTTATCGACGTAGATAAAACATCTGTCACTTTCTGACCAGTATGTAAGTGCGAGAATGATAGAAGCTTTATCCACCGCGATAAAGGTGACCATAATACAGGCCCTGAAGTATCTTTTATCCGCGGTTTATATACACATCAAGAAGGTCCTGGGATAAAAACATCTGTACATTAGATATTTTAAAATGTATCGTACTTTGCTATATTTTATCCAAGTATCAAAATAATGTAAGGATGTTTAGACATTTTTAATGCGTGTGTATTGGTAGATAATAGACATTATTACGGTGTTCCTTACTACATCTTTGTGAAAAAACGTTTGTTTAAGTACGGCAAAAGGAGTAAATTTTTGTTCTTAATTTGTTAAATCTTCAATTATCAATTTTTCCTTATTTATAATATAATATGTTTTGGTATTATAGAAATCAAAATTATAATATTTACTTAACTGTGATCTGTTTTCTATACAGAAACCGAAAAACCAATACCCGATGTAAGTTATGGGTACGACAGTTATGGGTATCAGCCTGAGTACCAAGACACTGCCACAGAACAGTACCAAGATCGGAATTATAATACTAAGTAAGTATTCAAAGCGGTATTATCTTTTACATTGATTACTGGGGGCTCTAGATATTTCAAATTGTCTTAAACTATTTATTGTTTTCGGTAGTTCATATTTGCTTTGTTTGGTCTCCTGCTATTACAATACCTACATTACACATAAAAATCTTGTCCGAGCTATGGCGGATAAAGCAAATTAATCTGTCAAATATTAAATAAATTTCATTTTGCTATTTGCTTCAGTTATGATGAAGATGGAATGCAGCCTTTCTTTGACGAAACCCCCCATGCTACACCGCCTGCCGCAGGTAATATTCATAACCAAAAAATAAATCTACAATACCATTTATTTATTAAAAAAATCGCCTATATAGATATCACTATGACTGTGATTTCACATTAAAATTAGTCAATGAATATACGTTATAAATAAACTGATTGATAAGAATTTCCGGTGACATCGCCACAAATTGTTTAGTAGTTTGCAATCATTCGCAACAAATGACGTCCCGATTAGTTAGCTGGCTTTGCGAAGAAATAACTTTTAATATATTTACAGTGTTATTCAAATTTTCAGCTCAAAAAACTCCATGGAGTGAACCAGAAACGACGACTCAGTTTACATATCCTGCAACTAGTGAAGCAGATTCATTACTACCTCTTACAGTACCTTCAATAATATCAACGTATTTACCGCAACCTCCAGTGTCAAGCCAACATGATGTATATCAAGACGATAGTTATCAGCAATATGATTCACAATATGATTCTCAAAACCAGTATCCGTCGTATGATCAACAAGAACAATATCAGGAACCTCAAGACCAATTTACGGAACAAACGCATGATTATCAATATGACCAACAGTACGAAGAAGAACAATATATACATTCACAAAAACAGCAACAGCATTTAATAGAGGAACAACAATACCAGGAGCAGTTCGCGATACAACAGCAAAAGCAACACGAACAACAGATGAGGCAACAAGAACAACAGCAATTACAGCAACAACAGCAATTGCAGCAACAACAACAGCAGCAAAAGCAGCCCACACAGCAATTGCAAGCCAGTGTTCTCACTGGTGCTGCTACGCTAGGAAATTTTATGGCTGGTGGTGCTAAGAAACTTGGAAGTCTTTTCGGTGCCGCTGCCGCAGCTGTAGCTACACCTGCTGTATCCCATGCCCCTGCAACCGTTCCCGCAACTACAACTCATTATATACAATCTTCAGTCGTAGCTCCTGTAACTCCTTTTACAAGCACTACTACTGTACTTCCTTCCGTCCCCGACGTATCGCCACCAGTGCCCACCGTTACTACTTCAGCATCAGTTGGTTTACCTAGAACTCCTTCATTGAAGAGGCAGGAGTCTATGCAGAGACCTTCTGTGCGTCGGACGCGAACGTTGCCCGATGCACCGGAAGATTTACCCCCGTCAAGCTTCGACGAAAGTGCCTACGAGGACGAGTACCATAAGACTGAATTCGATCAACCCATAGACAGGATATCTTTGGACAGGTATCATGAAGATGAGTATGTACATGATACGATTCCAGAAGATGTCCTTGAAGAAAGTCAGCCGCCTGAAGAACCACCGCAACGTAGTCCTTCGATACAGAAGACTGCGTCTCCTACGAGAGCTGGGTCTGTCGTAAGAAAACCTTCAATTGACAGCTACCACAGTCAAACTCCGTCAATAGTTGATCGGAGAACTTCTCAAAGCTCTTATCATCTTGAGGACAAACTGGCTGTCCCCACGACGTTAGAAGGTCAGCAATCTTTTTTACTTTAAGCATTCTGCGTTTCAAAAATAGTTATCACTAAGTACATGACTTCTAACAGTATTTAAAGTCAGGTTTGTAAACAAGCTTGCGGGTCACCTAATGTTAATTGATTACCGCCGCCCATAGACACCATGGAGACTTTTCTATTCACGTTAAATTGAGTTGGATGTTTTATATAAATTCACAACAGTTATGTTGAATTTTTTTTCAAATAGTAACTTTTTATGATAGCTGAGGAATTTATAAACGGTTTTTTTATTACGTTTGAATACAATACAATATACTCATATTGTTTTTAAGTCGCGGAAACTTACTGTGTCATTTTTCCAGAATCAATTACGGAAAAATCAAAAGTCAAATATCATGATGACCGGGACCGCACGACGTTTCACGAAGTGCCTGAGGAAACGGAAACGTTTCATGACCGAGAACCTTGTGCTAAAGATGACTCAGCGTTTCAAGAAGAAGTAGAATTTCAAGAAGACGAGCCATTTAGCGAAGAACAACAGAAATTCGATGATCAGGAACCGTTTATTGAAGGCAATGAACAATACAATGAGGATGAAAGTGTGTTCCCAGATGATCAGAATAGAAAAAAAGAGGAGCCTTTCCAGCCTGAACAACCGAAGTTGACACCAAGACAGCGGTGGCACCGGGCGTACAACAAGATCGTGATGCAGCTGAACGTGAGTCTTTTCTTTATTCCAATGAAAGCAGAATACTTTTTGTACCACTTGTTTTAAGTATGATTGATCAAACCAAATATAATTTCTATTTTAATGTGGTTATGTTACAGATTTCTGCTTTTATTATTATCTTATTGTTACACTTTTAGGTTATCTTTTGGTTGGAAAACCTACATGGAGAATTAATATTTGGTTAGGTTGGTATAACTACACTTTAGAGACGTATCATAATGTCTCGTTCGTCAAAAACAAGGTAAGTCAGCAACATAAGTAGAGAATAAGGCAGATATTTGAGACTTGCTGTTAAAATATCAATCTATAATGATCCAAAATTATTTATGAAACGGTTATGTGCTATGATGAATATTACCACGCAAAATAGCATAAATGTTTTATTTAGGTAGGTACTGAATTGTAGTTAAATCTAATTCTATAGGTATACACAACACACAAAAAGAAAAAGACAACGCGTAAAACGTAAACATAAAGCAGGATATCGTCTCAAAGATTTTATAATAATCTAGACATATAAGGTATCATCTCCTCTTTAAATCTAAACGGAAAGTTTTCAAACGCATGAATTAGTATTTAGTGGGTAATCACAGTTCACTGCTGTGTATTTCCGATGATTAGAAAATAAATAAAAAGAGGTATGATGGAGTCAAATTAAGTCTTTGCTTAGCAGTAAGTTTATTATAACGAAAAATAAACTTGAAATTCAACAACGAACTAATGTGTAATGTAACTAGTCAGTATCATTGAGCGTACGGCAAACGGTAGAAATTATTTTTACAAAATGTCACTCAAGTAATCTTTATCGGATAATTATGCTATCAATTTATCTTAAGTAAGTAATGCGGTAAAAGTCTATTTAAAAAATACGTATCTGGTAACCAGACTAAGGTATTTTTATATAGGTAGATGATTGGATAAAAACTTTTTTATTTCTTTAAACGTAAGAAACCCTAAAGCTAACAGTAATCACATCTTCTCGTTACAATATCAGAAACAAAATAAATGCATCAAGTGACATAGTAGCACTATGCCTCCTGCTGAGTTACATTACTCTATGGGGGGAGAAAATGCGATAAGCACTGTTTATCCGAGCGTTCATAGGCATGCGAACATTGACCCTTTTATTGTAACCTTGAGAATAAAGTACTAGGCTCAACCACTAAGAAAAACAGTTTTGTTATTAGTGAATGTCTTAATATAAGGCTGTTTTCATAAGTACTGACCTTGATTTTCTCATAATAGTAGCTAAGAAAATACCAGAAGGATAATATTTCAAAAAATACTTAGTAGGTATACTTTTTTTTCAAACAGCAGTATAATTTGTAACTTTTATTATTTGAATTGGATATAATAATATTCGTTTACTTTTCATTGATCCTTCCTATTATCATTACATCCAAGAAGTCTCAAGACTCTTTCCAATCAAACCCAAGGGTATTCTTTCTCTCTACATTCAATATTGTCGGTGGTCTAACTTAATTCACTGATAACTTTATGTATTTCTAGTAGGTACCGTAAAACGTGCCTACTTTGCTCCCCCACGGGTAATTATGCTCCATGGTTATATTGAGGTAATCTGTGTTGTAAATCATTCTATTGCTTTCATTCACTGCGTAGCTGGATGTATACATCGATTCTTTTAAGAAAATTTGTCATCAACCTTAACTTATAAGTAACAAACGAAATAGTTACTATGGAGCATAGTTACCCATGGGGGAGCAATGTAGGCACATTTTACGGTACTTGTGTCTTAAAAGAAAACTTTTTTTTCTTTGGAACTCCACTCACTTTAGATCAAGGTTTTTTTAATTTACAATCGATTGTAGTAATTCTATTTGTAGGTGTGATTTTTTAAAGGAATCATTTCATAAACTTTTATTTATTTTTAACCATGTTAGACTTTACAAAAGTTTGTTTGAAGAGTTGCAATATTGTTAGTGCAGTTCTGTTAGTGATAGTTTTAACACGAGATACCAAACGGCGTCTGTGCTCAGACATTAATGTTATTATGTTAGTAGTTACAATTGTCCTAGTTTTCGTAGAAACTGGCATTGTCAACTGTTTACTCCAAGTTTCTCTCACAACGGTAATAGCCAATCGTGTCGACAATCCCATACGGGACAATGACAATAGTAAATATGTAAATTATAATCCGTTTAAAATCCGAACTTTACTTTACACTAACATTTAGCAACTTTTCTTTCCATTCTGTTATGATTTCCTTAATCACGGCGGTCAGAAAGTGACTGTGAAGTGAGTTATCCACGTCACATCGATAAACGCACATCACCGTAATAGGCCCGATGCTCACAAAATTAGTGCAGAAGAGAGAAATATGATCCTCGTTGATACAGTCAATAACACTTATGTAATCTATTACCAAATTGCTTTGGTTACCATGATGCCTAGTGGCTATGGGCATATCTACTTTGAGCTGCAAATCTGTAGTAATTGATAGCCGCAGTGCCCACAGTGCCTACTCGAGTGAGCGGCTGACTGTTGCTAAGCAATCTGAGGTTTCGCTTAGTAAGCCTTCAATTTCTAGCTTCGTCTTCTGCAGAATTTAATTAAAAAACCCTTTGTTGATCAAATTAGTCTAAATGCTTTTTCAATCGGCCCTACGAGTAAGTCTAGTCCATAATAGGATATTCTGTCTTATATCGTCGGACTATCTTACCCATCGTACTCTATCCCGATAGTAGTCGAAAAATCGTGAAACCAATTTTCATTGGAAAGTGTTAAACTCTGAGTATAGTATTTCTTATTTGAGTTGCGTCACTCAGCAGCCTAATCATCCGATCGAGAGTCTTTGTATCCAAAGGGAATTTGAGCGTCACATGAAGCGTGAGTAATATTTTTATTTGATGTTTTTCCGGAAAAGGATGTAGAGGTTACTATGTCAAAGGGATTAGATTTCCAATCGATTTTGCGAAACGTATTGGAGTATTCTCAAGACTATAAAACTAGCCAAGGCTGTCTGATTGGTTCAGATCACTTTTAATTGACATAATATCTGCGAGGGCGTATCGGTCATAAAAATATACGAATAAATTGGTTTTCATCAAACCTTATTTAGCCAAAGACTTTTTTAGATTACGGCGACGTCTTGAGAAGTACATTCATTTAATCAAACCCAGCCTCGTCAAAGATACCTAAGCTGCCTTCCTTAAATCGAATTATGAAAGGGTAAATGTTGACGGCGAAAAAACATGAATACACAGCTATGGAAATACTAAGTATATTAACATGTCATCTACATAATCAAGCTTCTTGTTGATAATTTAAGAATAGGTTCGGAAAACATTTCAGTTTTTAGTTAATTATGTGGTAATTTTGAAACAACAGATAATTAACAACTCAAAAATAACGTCCTGCACGTTTTGTGTAATTGCCAAAACAGCCCCCAGGCTAACTCCTCGGCAAATTTAGCGAACAATTGCTTATAGGTGCCTAATTAACAACGCAAATTTTTAATTAAAATTTACTTAATTAAGGGAAATAATTACATTTAAATATGTATCAGTGTTTATATTATTTCAATATATGTTTGTACTTTCGGCATCCCGCCGGCTGGTGCCCTAGAGGCGGTTGCCGCCCGCGGAGCCCCGCTTTGAACCCGATCACCTCATTAGTTCAGCTGAGCTGCCCCATACATACATAAGCAACTACGCAGCCACTCAGTCCGTTGACAGACTTCGTCCTGTACGCACTCTCAATACGGGTTAATAAGTCTTAAAGAATTGGAAAACGTTTCACAATCGTTGCGGAAACGAACTGAGGACGCGCTATCGCGTCCTGCGGGCGTCCGTGGCCTGATTCCGCGCACTTATCACCCATTTGCATACAAATTAGCAGCAACTTCAGGTGTTTACATTTTTACATTCAGTGGTTCTCCGGACGTAGCTTGAGTAACTTGATAAGGGAAAATGCGTACTCGGAAAGTACAGGCGATAAGCGAGGCAGATGTACGTCACGACCAGGGATACTCTGGTTCGCGGTTGCGCGTACGCCGCGGCTCTAGTTTGACTGACTTGGACAAGTTGCGGTATGGTGGGTCCAGTGGAGGTGGGTCTATTGGGGACTTGATGAACATGTTTAGCGGGAGCGCGAACTCTGTGGGTAGTGATACTTTAGTGGCAAGGACGGTTCCGCTCGAGACTGTGAGTGTAAGGCGTAGTGTGGCGTTGCCAGAGTCGACCCTGGCCCGGCCGCATCCGCATCCCTCTCCGCTCATACATGTCTCGCGACCCGTGGGGCCGCTCACGATGGCCCAACGTACCCTCAGATTCAGCAGGCTGTTGAAATACCAACCTTGTTCTGCTGATGTTCCTATATCTTTGGTGAGTGTTTTTCAGATGGGATGGTTTGGACGTTATGTTTTTTATTACAATATATTAAAAAGCAATTTACAGGCTTACATTAATTCAATTTTAGCTGGCTGTTCGTCTTTCCACTGAATTTTATCTTATCTTCAAAACCTGATTTTTCAATTTCAGGGTTAAATTCAATTGTAAGGTTATCCTTTTCTGCGTTAGTTGTTTTGAAAGTCGATGACCTTTTAATGTGAGGTCTCGTAAGTTACGAATACATACTATTTCTATTATGTCCTATCATGATCAACCATTACAAGTTACTATTAATATTATCTAATAATAGTAATAATGATTATAGTTATTAGTATGCAATTAGTGTCACTATCACCGCCAGTTACAACGATAAAATCCTCTTCAGTTATTATCTCATTAGTCATTACAGTATCATCCGCCATTCCAATGGTGTTGAGATAAAGTTCACTATCGATTTAACATACACTACGTGTGAATTTCGAGTATTACCGTTTATTTAAAATAATAATCAATTTATAATTCAACCCAGCTTTAACTGTAAATTTGTAAACCTTTTCTCAAAATGCGTGGTCTAACAGTTGTGCTGTGTTGCGTATTTTAACTTATTATTAGAAACTAGCTTTCCTCAGTAACTTCGTCTGCAAATGCTATTAATTGCTATTGAATTTTCGGAAAAATGAATTTTTTGAACTGTTTCGTACCAAACTTTACATCGATCGGTCGAAGCGTTAAACATGAAGAACGCTGAAACAAACACACGTAATTTTACCATAAAAAGTGTTTTTGGTTTCTTTGTTTACCTATGTCTTTTTATATTTTAAACTGTTTCTTTATCAGAATGTCAACTACGCGTTTTATATTATCGAAAACCATATTATTCAAGTAATTTCAGTCAACGAAGTATCGGGAGTAAAGTTTAGTTTTAATACAAAATGAAAAGGGTCTTTATCAAATCAACGTCATGTCTTCTGCAGACCAACCCAGCTCGAACAAATCGAACCGAAAGCAATGCATAAGAAAGCAGATGCATTAACCCGGGAGGAAAGTCATGCATTTCGAACAAGTGCATTTTTTATTTAAATAGTTCCATTTACATTTGAAATGAGCGTTATTTACGGGTCAATGGAAGTGTAGAAAGCCTAGAGGTATTAATAGGTTGCCTATCACAAGCTTGAATTTCATTTACAAACTGTTCCGTTTGTCCGAATTTTAATTAGTTAGAAAATCTTTTTTTTTTCTTAGGCCGTTTTTTTCTGGAGCTTTATTTACCAATCCTACCTTATCAACAGGTACTGTAGGTATATCTCTTTAAATAGTTTCAAGAGTAAATGGATTCAGAAAAAATGTAACAAGAATTTTCGGGCAAATAAAATAGTTGAGAAACAAAACTTCGAACTTGCGATAGAATACCGTATTTAAATTAAAGTTCTTGCGGCGTTTCTATTAAAATGACCAGAGGCGCTAGACAAGATGCATTACGCTAACCAGCGTTTCTATTAGTTTCGTTTTTAAACCAATCGCGTCACTGTAGATGACGTGATACGAAAAGTCACGTGATCTACCAGTGACGCAATACGAAACGCTAGTTACCGTAGTGCATCTTGGCAAGGGCCTCAGTCGTTGGATCTGCATTCGAAAGTAAGTACAAAGTCATGAAAACGCTAAACTGACTTATACCCTAGAAAGAAGATCGTGTGTACATAATATTTTCTTAGTTTAGTTTCTATTGCCAGTTGATTTTCCTCAACGCATAAACTCACATTATTCAATATTTACAGACTATGACCATTACCCTGTCATAACAAACGAGTAGCCGTCTAAAACGAGACCTACAAGTCGAAGTGTTAAAATATTTCACAGCGCAATCGATCGGTGACCAGGTATTGTTAAAAGCTGTTGAGTTCAACCTTTAAGATTGGATCCTGTGAGAGGTCAAAGAGAAATACTATCAGCGGAGAGATAGGTATTGTGGTCGAAGAAATAAACCTAAGCTTAGGTAGGTATCCTTTTTTAGGAAACAAAGTATCTGTAAGACTATAAGGTTATTTTGGTACATTCGTTTACCTTACCTAGTGACATACAAGAACTTCTAGTGGCTTTAGACTCGTGTACGGTTGAACTTATAAGTAGCTGAACATTTTAGTACCTTGTCGCAGCTATTGATACACTAAATTCAAACCACTCTCAGTTTAATATGTTATTGCGACAAGGTAATAAATTGTACAGCAACTTATAAGCATAGCTTGGACAGGTCATCGCAAAAACAGACATGGAAATAGAACAAAATTCAATAGACACGTAGAGAGTTAGAGTGATTTTCTAAACCTTACCCATCATATAACTTCACTCACCCGATCGACCGTTCCATAGAGCGCCGTTTCTAAGCGAATGACACCTCTGAGGCCCTGAACAAGATGCTTAACCCTATAAAAAACAATTTTCGAAAACTGTCAAAGTGTATGAAACTGACAACGACAAGCTGCTTTCGTCTGTCCTATGCATTTTCGATAACGATGACGATTTTGCCACGCCCTTTCCGGGCCACTGAGACCACAAGATGCATTCAGCTTTCGTTATTGTTATCCTAAATATACGGGTATAGGGTTGACTTCAGCTGTCAGACGGTCGCGTCGAGCGCCTGCGTCAATTCCATACATTTTGTCAGTTTTCGAAAATCATTTACGTTAGCGTAAAGCAACTTGTCTAGCCCCACTGATTAGAGTTACATATCTAATAGAACAAGAAAATAGACTAATGTTTTGTTTTTTAATAAGGCTAAATATTTAACTTAATTAAATTAATTCTCATCAAATTACATTAGGGTATATTCAGATTGGCATTTTATTTATTTATTTTTATTTATTTATTTATTTATTTATTGGGAAACAAACAGCTTAAAATTAAAATACATGATAAAAAAACAAATTTGCTTAATACATAAGCCAAAACAGTTTCCACTAATGAAAAAAAACAGAGTTGCTCAGAGAAAACTACATTAAATTAAAGTATTTAAAAAAAATCAATGACATTACCTCCTTTCTAATTATGAAGGAGCAAAAAAAACAAAACAAAAAAAACAACTTTTAAACATACATTGATATGTGAGATTACTGATTAACTGATTAACTACTGCTATTGCTACGGCTATTGTTAATTGTAAGTTTTTTTTTATTTTTTGACTGCACAGACAAATTGATTTAGCCGCAAACTAAACAAGTCGATGTGGGAATACTTCTTATTGTAGGTTGAGCACGCTCTAACAACGAAGGAATTTTTAACATTATTTTGTGCGACGGAATGGAATGGCAAACAGATCACTTGTTCGTGTACGGAAACTAGGACATCTGTAGAAAATGTTACCTGTGAGGTAGTGCGACTCCGTTAAGTAGTTTCATTATTTAAATAAAAATATTTGGTCCTTGTGTTCTCGGCGCAGCTGCAGGCTCACAACACTGTCACTGTCCCATGAATTAAATTTAAATTTATAATTCATCCATTTAATGAATTTATTTTGGATTTTCTCAATTAAGTTAATATGCACCGAGTAGTGAGGACTCCAAACGATAGACGCGTACTCCAGATGCGATCTTACAAATGCGTTATACAAAAGTAATAAAGTTCGAGAATAAAACACTCATTTTGGTTTTAGTTTATTAATATACGAAACTTAAAATAAGAAATTTACAGATGCAAAGGACATTAGGGACATACATAAATAGCAATCAGATTTTAACAAAGTAAATATAATTCTAATAATTTTATTCTTTGAAAAATGTTATATTATATACTATTCCGAATATAAGTACCTAATTAAGTAACATTAAGTACAAAATCGGGGTTTACTACAAATAATTATTCAAAAATATCAAATTAGTAAGGTGCAAAATTCTACCTTCTAACCCAAACTGTTAGTAATTTTATCAGACATACATCATTTATAAGCACCCTGTACCCTTTTCTACCGTTCATTATTTACAATATTATGTTGACTTAAACAAATAACTAAGCATATTTCTTCATGAACTTCAACAAGTATTTCAACTTGGGCATTTCTATATTATGGATGCATCTGTTGAAGTCTCCGATGACCTTGACCGAGTGGGTCATCATTCGCGAGATGATGTCCTTCAAGCAGACGCTGAGGTCGGAGACTTCTTTGAAGCCATGGATGGCTATTTCAGCCATCACGACTGGGAACGGCGACGTCTCATAGAGGAACTAGAAGAAAAAAAATGTTACACTTTTTTAAGATTGAGATCCAGATAGATAGATAGATAGATAGATAGATAGATAGATAGAGAATACTACCAACCGACTTAACCATTATGTGACCTCTTCAACTATCGCGGTTCTTTTCCCCTCGTCCGCGTACGTAACTAAGTTTTGTAACTAGCTACGAACTAGGTTTTTTTTTCTTGGTTTGTAACCAGGCTGCGAATGAAGAATTCAATTTTGATGGTTTTGTTTGCCTACGTAATTAGGTTACACACAAAAAAAAATTATTTCCTTCTACGTAGCTGGGTTATTTACGAACGAATGATTTATTTTACTTTATATCCTTGTATACAACGGCTTAATAGTCGATCTAGGTCAAAAAAGGAAGGTAGGTTTGTGTTATGACTGTTAGTTTTACGGGCCAAACCGCTCGGAAATAGGAGCTCCGTCGACACTATAAAATTCATTCGTTAAGCGGTTATATACGAGGACATAAGCTAAAATCAATCATTTGTTCGTAACCCAGCTACGTAGAAGGAAATAAAAATTCTTTGTTTGTAACCTACTTACGTAGGCAAACAAAACCATCAAAATTGAATTCTTCATTCGTAACCTGGTTACAAACCAAGAAAAAAAAATTAAAATAAAAATCACCGCGTGAATGGTATGCTTCATACATCTCGGTGCATTTGTTTCTTGCCGCTCGTCTTTGCCGCTGCAGCTCTCGGATAGTAGTGGCTAGACCGTAAGCCGCAAATCAACGACTAATTGACGAGTAATTGGTGACTCATCGATACGGTGCATTATCAAGTGGACGGCTGATGGAATCTGACCGCTGATTAAATGCAAACCTCGTACTGGTTAGGGTGAATGACCAAAATGTAAACATGCCTACGAGTCAATTTAGACATCAAAATGAAAACCATGACTAAACAAGGAAAAAGGACATGGCCCATTTTACTATGGTGCTGAACCCCAGAATGTACAGCAATCGATTATATGTCAAATTAAAGCAAAAAATATGTACTTTACAAATACTATATTTATCATTTAACACATAAAGCAGAGGTCTAAAAGTAATTTGCTGTCTAATTATTTACATAACCTCAAAACACATCATTACGTTCAAAGCGCCGTCACTTCATGGCCACTGTACATATTTGGCCAATGCGTTGGGCCAAGGTAATGGACCAAAATATGGAATCATGTTTACACATTGGCGTTTTGATCATTCTGCATTGGCGCTTTCATAAAATATCCTTTTGGCCCCTATACACATTGGACCAATGCGTTGGGCCACGGTATTGGACCAATGTGTAGAGGACACTTGGCGAGGCTATTGGCATGTTCGTAGTTGGCGAGTAACGCAGGCCGGCCAACCGGCTGGTGTCATCAATGTATACAGGGGCAATTAAGCGGAGACTTTGTTTTGTGCCTTTCATCACCGCGTAGCCCACATCTTTCCATAGAGGCCGTATTGATACCTCCTAAAAGTCCTAGTGAAAGGCACAGAGTGATTGCAGTCATATAGCTCTGTCCCTTTCATACTGTCAAGTGGGTAGTTTCCGGCACACATTTTTTTGAAAACATTTTTATTCCGCTACTTTTACAGAGATTAAATTTAATGTTACGTGTAATTATTAATTATTTAATGATTTTTCACATTTGTCTTATACGTGTACAAGTTGGAGCACAAACGGGCCATGTCCTTTACAGCTAAAAAGTTAATAGCACTCATCCAAATAGCGTGGTATTCAGTGTTCACCCATGAATTCTCGACTTGTTTGTAACTGATATCGAATTCTTCTCGTATCAATAGGTACCCGTATGTGTAGGTACACCCAGTTTACAAAGGAAGACCTCGAAATAGGTTGGAGATAAATGAGATTGGTTAGTACAATGAGCTACGAAAAATGTAAACAAGTTGAATTTAAATAAACACATCAAACTTGTCAAACGATCAAAAATATAAATAATAATAAAATAAATATCAACACACAACAACACAACAACCCAATCAATCTCACAACAACTACAACCTCAGATAAATTGACCTAGTCCCAAGCTAAGCTCTAGGCTTAAATAAATAAATATCTGAATCTGAATCTGAATCTGAATCTTGTACCATGGGTACCAAATACATACTTAAATACGTAAAAAACAGACACAACTCAGAAGCAAAAACTCGCACCCATCACAAATATTTGTCTATACCGGCAACTAAAGCCCTACAAAATCCTTACATTATAGTGATATTTTTAAATGTATCGCAATGTACAAAATTCAATGTATTGTAGAGATATTTTTGATCGTTGGACATTATTGAAGTGTAAAAAAAAAACACTGTTGATTACTAACAAAGCTTGGAGTTTTGTATTAGAACCTAATGAAGTCGATGTGTATGCCTATGCTCTTAAACACGTTATTTAAGAGTCAACATCCTAATTTCCATTCTAGAGTGCGAGTATAGGAGCTAATTCTTGTCGCAAACGGTTTTTTAAAACAAATTAGTAAAGGCAATGAACTCATTCAGTAAAGTTAGTATAAACTTATTATTAAATAATTTTTCCAATTAGCTCGACAAAAGATGTTTTTTTTTTCTTACAGCCTTTGTTATTACGCTGGAATAAAGACCTTTTTTATCATATCATGGTTCCTAAGAACTAAGGCCTTGATGGGACATTATTTTGGTAAAAGTTTTGGCCCCACAGATAATACTCCACAAGATATTGGCAACCCCTTGCTTTCATAGCTGGGGGCTTAGTATGCTAAGCGAGATTTACTGTCATATTTTACGTCATTCATATGAAAATAAGAAAATATGACATAACGTCACACTTTAAGATGCTTAGTAATAAAAGGACTCAATTCACACAAAATACACTTCTATTTAAAACCTTAAATGTTTACCCTTACGTTAGAATATGGAATAGACATATTTGACACTAAATCGCGTTTGACGTATTCTCCTCGCCTCCTATGCTAAGCCCACTGATATTTCACGGTCAAACCGATTTTCATTAAAAGAAATTGAAAATCATTTTTACTAGCTTTCTTCTTGAAAAACCGCGTCCAAATCGGTTTATTCGTTTGAAAGCTACGATCCCACACACTGACACCACGTGAAACCTATATACCACTCCTCTTTTTTTGGTGGGGGTTAAAAATTTAAGAATACATACCACGGTCCTCTCCAGGTCTTGACTCTCATGAGAGCAGTTCCCTCCTACTTGTTGCTGCTTCTGACATTCGAACAGTTTTGATGCGGAATACTTCTTGAGGTTCTCTAACGTTTCGAAGTGGACTTGTAGTTTTTCTGGAAAATTATATTAGAGGTACGAGTAAATAATTGAATTTTACTACGAGTATTAAGTACTTATTGGAATCTAAATTATTTTATTATTTTTTCGTTTTCTTTTTATTTAATTTTATGGCTCAAATATGAAATGATTTAGTGTAATAAATATTAGGAAAAATATTACTTAGACCAAAACTAGACTGTAGGATGGAAGAAATTGTTTTGTTTTACATAACTTGCAAATCCAGCTTGGGAATTTGATCAAATCACTTATTTCTTGAGATGAGGTTTTGACATGAGCTGTGAACTAATAATTGGGGTTTATATAACATTTCTGTGACTGTTTATGGGGTTAAAGAGCTCTCAACTGGCAACCGCGTAGGAAACGATGAAGGGCAGGTTGCAAAAACACTCTGCGGGCGATACGATGCGGGGCTTTGTGGAGCTCTTTGGAGGCAATTTCCAGCAGTCGACATCTTTTAACTGATATAAAAATGATGATGATGATGATGATGATGATCATGATGATGATGCTAGTAATGATGATCATGAAACTCTCAAATCATTTAATGAACGCGAATAAATTTGTGCGTAGAATGACGAGACAGTTAGAGGTACTACACGGTAAATATTGAATCAGTGTCTGAGCCATATTTGCACGCCATTATTATTGTACACTGTTTGTTTTGAAAGTCCGCGTTGAGAGCGGAAACGTTCCGAAGTATAAACAAGGAAGGTATAGCCCAAATAAAATGGTGCAGGTTGACGCTGCCGCAGGAAACGAGTAGCAAGCGGAAAACAAACAAATATTTCCTGGCCTTTCTTACGGTTGGATTTAAGAGAGACTTCGCTGGATTATAAAAGAAGTACGCATTCTGTGGTTTAGTTTATTTTGTGATTCACTGGCAATTTGAGACGTGTATGTTAATACCAAGGCTTTATGACGATGTCAAATTTCAATTAAGTATGTAGCGTTTAATTAATTTAGGAGTAGGTAACCTTTGCAGATATTATACTAAATGGATTTTGCTATGATATTGATATTCTATTCTTGAGTGGAGATTGTGATTTGCCTAACGCAGTGTGATCGACCTCAGCAGGGGTGATCTCGCAGGGTGGCTGATAGAAGCCGGATAAGGGGAGAGGAGATTGTAATGATGATTATTACCCAAGGCACTGTTCTTGTATGCGTGTAAAAACAATATTTCTTGTCTTGTCTCTTTTGTCAGTTAGTCCATTAGAGATAATATTATCTATTTCAGATTACTTCTTACCTGGCAATCTCTGTACTCTCTGATAGCCCAAAGCTAAACATAAAGTAACATTTTCATCAGCAAGCTGCAGATTTTCACCCAAGAGTTTGACGATGCTCTCCTTGCAATATGTTCCATTTCGTGGTTTACGATCGTGAATGATAACCTAAATAAAACAAAGATGAATTTTACGATGATTACATCGAATTTACGTTTGAGTCCATTCAATTTATAGCTTTCATCACTTATTCAGAATGTAAATCGCTGTACACATCTATATTGACGACTTAATTGTGAATCGAAAATCCTTGCGGAATGCTCGTATTACACACATATTGATCAAAGACATGTAGGGTGTTCCAGATTTAAATATACCTGGAAGTACAAGGATATTTGTTCCAAGTAGACTGTCATGTAGTTTATGGCTTTGTCGGCTTCATTCTTCATTAGTAACTTTATCTGAGAGACGAGTGTGTCCATGTCTTCTCGAGACTTCTGCGTCCGAACCTGGATATCAGCGATGAGCGCTCGATAGCCATTTATAAGGTTGTCTTGGAAATCAGGGGTCTGGAAAAATGATTATTGGGATTGTTATCTTATTACAAATTTATGTATATTTTATAAGATGTAATTAAGAATAAGGCTGATAATATTTTTAATAGACTTAATGAAAGAAGAAATAAAATTTAATGCTCTTGGATAATTGCGCTTGGCTAATCTTTCATAACGTTCATAATTCATTATTATAACAAGTACTTACACACGATGCTTGCAAATTTGATTTAGATATTATTAAAGACATATCTATGGATGTTCAATAAAGATATAACAATTTAGTATTAAAGCAAATGAAAAAGATACAGTAACCAAAAGCTATTTTATAATATTCGTTTTATAGTACGATAAAACTCTCATAAAATGCGAACTTTTAGTTCAGAATTTAGTTTACGAATACGCAGTATGCATGAAAAGGAGACAAGCTACAACTAATGAGCAGATTGTACACATCTCTAATGAATGCTAGCTTTGTAAACTGTGCCACCTTTTACAATTGGTCGCTTTTGAAATGCACTGCTATCTTTAGAATTATTAAATCATAAGTTCACTTAATTCGATGTTATCTTGCTTTAGTCCTTAATTAACTATTTAAAAATAATACGTTTACGGATAAAGCATTTATGCATAAAGCATCCCAAGTAAAATTACTTAGTGTTTAGTTAGTGCGTAACTACTAAATATTTTCACTGTATTGTTTCACAATATGGACGGATAACCGTTTAAAAAAAAACTATGATTTGTTAAGAATACCGGACACTAAAGAAAACAATTACCCGCTGCACTCAGAGTCCGTTAATAAACAATCAATCGTTCCGTAGTGACTAATGTCCTCAGTACGGCTATAAGTATCGTGTTCAGTTAAATAACTCGGCGAAAAAATTTTTTGCACCATAAACCTTATCAAATTACTAATGTTGAACCTTATTTTAATTTTATGGTACTAACTTGTAGAGTAGTCGCGACGTAAACGAAGAAAACCAGAAGAATATATCGATTCATGTTTCCTGTTAATCCACATCCCATGACACTTAACACACTTTGAACATTCTATCTAAATTAGAAAAACGTAAATTAATAGTTTTAGAATATCACGATGCTAACTGAATGAGCCTCGGCGTCCGACTGCTTGTTATGAACGGAGCCTTTTGTTTTGAATGCCACTACCGATTGCTTTGCTGAATGTTTGTAATTGGTTCAAAACTGGGGACTGTATATATGGGTCGGTTTATTATTGATAGTTTATTATTGTATATAATCAGGCGAAGAAAACAATGCGTTGTTTAATGTGAAACGTCAGGCCATAAGTAATCATTCTATTGTTAATCTTGTAAATAATTGGGACATGTTTTAATGTGCTAACATTTGAATTAAATTGATGATGTAACCACAGATGTGATATCAAATCTTTACTTCCCAATCGTACGCGTTTAGTGGCAGTTGTGATTTCAATCCGGTAATATGGCTTACATATTGTTACATATTTCAATCTGGTTACATAATTGCTTTTGTGACATCTTGTTTTGGTGGGAATATGGTGTAATTCAGAGATTCGAAGCATCGTAGGATATATGGTTTGTTTGACACATTGAAGTTTTTGTAGTAATTGGTCATTTAGTCTAGGTTTCGACCCCGTGGGTAATCATCGGATACGTTGCCAGTACCACCCTTTTTTACCTTTGCGATAGGAATTATTTGCCTCTGAGAATATTCAGGCCTTTAAAACATTTTAAGCTTCATTTTACTTTAAATATCATTTAACTATTTCCAGCTTGTTAATGTACCCTACGGAAATATTCTCTTAAAAAGGCTTTTATCGGTGTAGTATTAATGATGCAATGTCCTCCTTTTCTCTCCATCCTTTACTATCTCCTTTACCTCTTTAAGCGTTATAACGGCAATTTTCCGCTCTATTTGACTCGTGTAACTAATTATTATTCTTGGTCAACCTTTCTTCCTTCTCCTTCTATGATGTCATATTTGAAGCTATCATGTAGTATAAGTTTACCCCTAACAGCACAGAAATATACAATGGTGCGCCTTAAATGTCATTGAAAATGAACTTATTTCCTGTGACTCAAAAATGAGTAAAAAAACTAATTTTAATATTTAAAACAAAGCAATCTGTTAACTAGGAAGATTCAATAAGATTCAATATCATTCGTGACTTGATTCTAAATTCGGCTTCAAAGGGTTACCTCTTCTGTTATCTATATAGTGTTTAATATTTTTCTTTCTTCATTGATGTTTTTACGACATTTACGTAAACGTATTCGGTAAAAATTTATCGAGTAACTTGAAAGGAACAACAAACAGTTCTAAACAACCTTTCGTATTATTAATGATCATACCCGTTGCCTTTTGGTAGTTATGTTTAATATTTTAGTGAAAGACATATCTTAATAATTCACCAGGTCGTGTGGACTGAGCGTTAATACCTACTTGAAAGTGACCACCTTTGGCCCCTTATCTGGGGTAAAAGCTTATTAATTTATGTTCATTTAAGTCTACGAGATAGAAGGGGATACGTTATGATATCTAGAAGACTAAGAATAAACTTAGGACTTTAATATAACTCAACTATAGTGCCCGACCGATAAGAAGCCAATACCTGTCACTACAATACTTGAACTTGGGTGTAGAACCAAAAGAATTGAAATCTAAATATTTACAATGTAATTAGTTAAAACATAATTTCTTACAGTGGCCGAAAATACCTAGCTTACCGGAGAACAAATACACCGTGTTTTTGTTCATTTCCGATAACTTCGGCATATTATTGGGTATCTTCATAGGAACCAAATGATAGAATAGTTTTTGGAAATAAGAAAAAAAATTTTTTCTACTCGCGTACTATAAACCGCTAATATTGATATCGTTAATGGTGTCAGAATACCACCTATAGCGTAACCGAAGCGTAAAAACAATTCTATAATGAGCGTTGCCATGGTAATAACAGTTCTATAATTTATTATAGCATTGTTATTACCATGGTAACGGTCATTCCGGATATCAGTCTTGGCGTTTAGTTAACACTTGACATCCTAATAATTTGTATAATAAACCGTTAAAAACATTTAACACCAATAACAATTCCGTATATTAAAAACAAAATTAATTTTATGAGTAATTATGTGTTTAAAATAACATTTTTGTTCAATTACTAAAAATAGATGGTTAATATCCATCGATTTGTTATTTGGTTACCATGGTTACGTTCAATATGGATATCAACAAAATGGCGTTTCGTTTGGCATTCCAACTTGTTTATGATAATTTGATAGAACTGTTTTTAGTATCTATTAAAATTCGCATGAAATTTGTTTATCAATAAAATTCACAAACTATTATCGCGCATCGGAATAGTGAAAATGTCTTCGATGACAAGTAATTTGTTAGCAGAAAAATCGAGTAAAGTATACGAGAAAAGTTAGCGATTGTTTATTTTTATCATTATCATTTTAAGCTTGTAGAAAAAGTTATGTATGCAACGGTTCATAATTAGCTCTTAAGGTACTCGTGCCTGTAATTAGAGCGCTCGCAAGCTCGCGCTCTAACCTCGGCTCTCGTACCTTAAGAGGCTTCATTATGTACCAGTTACATAAATAACTATTTTTTCACTTCTTAGTACATAATAATTAAATATTGCATCAACGGTTATTGTAAAAGGGTCTCTTGAGTTAATCTAAAATTAGTGTCAATTATGACGATTTCCGAATGACATCACACACACAAGGTAAAGATAACATTTGACAGGTAAACAACTTATTGGCCGAGTGGCAGATACCCTTTCTCATTGTGTAGGAGGTCACGGGTTCTTTTTTTTTTTTTTTTTTTGGTAATCGCCTGAAGGGCCAAAGACAAAAGTCCTTGCTTTTGTTTACTGTTTTTTTTAAACATTACTTTGAGAAAAAGAAAAAGGGCAGAGGTGAAAATCCCTTCCGGAGACCTGGGAATGGAGGGCCCAGGTACTGCAGGGCTCGCACCGGCTAAAAACACCAATGCCCCTCCCTATTACCATCTAGAATTTAGACTCCCGCGGATACTACCCCAGCCAGTGCTGAAAGGCCGGAGGAGAAAGTCCTTCCTCCGTTTACTTATCCGCGGGGTTTTTCCAAAAAAGGGGATAGGAGTGGGGGTTGGGATGGGGGGGGAGACTTATATCTATGTGAGTCGCGGAGTGGGAATCCTGACGCATGCATGCTTACGGACTACGGGCTTCCTTTCTTTTGCCCGACAATGGAAGGGTTGGGTCGGAGATCTTTTCTGGACCGCTTGTGTGGCTGTGGACACCATCTTTATGGGTGGGGCTACCCTTTTTTGAGGCTTGGTCTTTTGCCTGGAGATACTATTTTTGCGCGTGTCTCCTTGCGCTGCCCTCTTTTGTGACCTCTTCCATTGCAATTTAGCCTAAACATCTGCTATAATTAAGGGGGGAGGGGCAGGTGTCAGTTTGACGAGGGACCGGTGAATCGCGAGCGGAGCCTTACCCCAGCCAGTGCTGAAGGGCCGGGAGAGAAAATCATTCTCCCGTTTAGGAGGCCGCAGGATTCCCCATCCCCCGTCCCACCAACACCCCTTAGGTGTTCGGGTGGTGCGTGCGTCAGGAGGTTGCTTAAACAAAGAGATTGTACAGAGGTGCTTAGGGAATGGGGTGTTGGAAACGTTTTATTATTGCATCATCCTACAAGATTAGGGGTGCAGGAGGAGAGAAGAAAATTGAGTTTACTTGGAGCGGGGGCAGAATAGGAGAAGGATGTTTGGGGGGTAGGAGGGGCGGGGGCGGAAGGTCCACTTCAGATGCTGATTAGAGAATGGTGCACTCAGGATCGCACCCGGCCTGTGGGCCTGGGCTCGAGACTGACCGCCTCAGACCGTGGAACTCGTCAAAGTTCCTCCTGGTTGCGTTTTTCTGTATTAGCCACCTCGAGCTCAACTCTGAGCGGGCGTTCACCAGGTCTCGCTCTACCAGTTCCCGGTCCAGTCCCTTCTCCAAGCAGAATCTGAAGTAGACCCTCTCTAGATCTTGGTCGTCGCCCGGCAGTCCCCCGTTTGACAGCACTATCCTGTTAGCCACGTAAGAATTGGAGTCTATGGCAGCGTCCCTGTGGTGTCTAAAGAAGGCGAGCTGAAGTCTTGCTCTCTGGTAGACGCCACTGTTCGACAGGAGGCTGGTTGCTATCCTATCGGCGAAGTCGCTGCCATAGTCTAAACCAATTTCGTTCCCTGTGCTTACAGGGGGAGTTTCGGCTTCGGTTTCCTTTTCCTGGTCCTGGGTGCTCGTTCCTGTCGACCTCATCGTTATTGACTCCAGGACCAACTGTCCGTTGAAGGAAACCTCCCTGGTTGCCTCCAGGTTTTTTGCGACCTTTTTAACCCGTCCGCTCGTATGAACCTTAACCGCCTCTTGGCTGGTGTTCTCCGATGCAGACTTGTCCTCTGGGCTTGCCTGGGAGGCCGTTTCCCTCACGAACTTTACTTCCCTCAGCCGATGTTTGTTGCGACGTTTGGTAGGTAGGTGTAGGAGGTCACGGGTTCGATTCCCAGTTATGCGGTGTTTGTTTTTATTTTTTTATTTTTCTAAGGCCTTTTTAGAAGAGAGTGAGTGTTTTTTTAGAAGTGATAAGAAACTTAACCGATTACAACTGGTAAGTAATAAGATTATTCAAAACACAAAAATTAGCGATTTAAAGTATTTTATTAAAAAAGGTAAATTTAATGTAAATGATTGTCAAATTGCCCACCGCCCTGCTCTAAACACACATTTAAACGCGTTCGTGTCTGTCTGTTTAAATTCACATTTGTACCACGCATTTCTTCAGCAACACGTTCAATCTCTGTTAACAACTGCTCTCGAGAATCGAAATTTTTTCTTTCAACGTACCCCAGACGTAATAGTCAAGAGCCGTCAAATCAGGACTTCGTGTCGGACTTCCGCGGCCAATCCAACGCCCAGGATAGGTTGCATTTAGGTACTCGCGAACTCGTATAGCATAGTGAGCGGGAGCACCATCATGTTGTACCCACATATCGCGCAATCTCACTAATGCCACATTTTCAAAAAAAAACTAAGTTTGGAACAGATTGTAAGAAACTTAAATAGTTTTCGCCATTAAGTCTTGATGGGATTTCGATAGGACCAATAAGCTGGTTATTGAACATTCCTGCCCACATGTTCACCGAAAACTCGTGCTGATAAGAGTGTCCTTTCACAAGTTTTGGATTGTCTTCAGACCATTGGTGCAATTTTTTTAAATTAACACTTAATGCCCTCGTGAATTGCGCTTCATCCATCCACAAAAAAAATCCTATTATTTGCGGATCTTGCAACAATAGTGCCATAAACGCCACACTTTATCATGATTGACATTAAAAATACGTCCTACGCGTCTAGTGGATATGGTCGGGTCCTCAATTATAAGATTCACAATTCCAACCTCTTGAGCCACACTTAAATCCACAACTCTATCATGGGGAGTTGGCCGTAAGCCGAGTTCACTGAAACGCCTATGAATCTGTAACAATCACAGAAACTACTTATCTCCTCGTCTCAGAATTCGGTTTGACAGTAATGACAATGAGTACATTTATGTACAAAACTTGCATTAATAAACGTATAAGGGTCCGGCGTCTGACGATTGGGGTAACGTCGTCGATACTCTCGAGCCGCTTCAGAGGCGTTTCCATTGCAAAACCCGTAAATAAAATGAATATCAGCCTGATGGTCCGGTGCATAATTATAACGCGGCATGACAATATGAAACCACGAAGCAAAAGCAAGTTTAAGTACCAATTTCAATTCTAAATTAAATACCTAATGTGTTTATTTACGATTTGTCCGTTTCGCACTTTGACATTACATGACAATGTAAACTGTTTTATGTAGGTAAGTACATACTTGAAAATTTGAAACTCTTTACTCACAATATTAAAAATAAATTTTGAGGACCTTTTAGACTTGTGTCGGGAGCTTAATTGATTTAAATAAATAACTGAATATCCTTAAAATAGTGCGAGTTAGAATACAGGTGTCTTAGAGAAATTAACTTAAATTAACCTAAGGAATGTTTCCTTGAAGTTATCGGAAATCAAAAAAAACACGGTGTATATGGGCACTAGAATGCAAGATATATAGTCCATAGAAACTTTGGCTAATATTATAATAAACTAAATTTGTCGTATAGATAAATACACAATTTATGATATACATTACATAACAATTGACTTCCGTGTTACTTTGTTCCGTAAAGTTGCTTAATCGAAGGTTATGTTGATGGTATAGTTTTATAATCTCTCATTGTAAAACCTCCTGACATAGCTATCTATTAAGATAATTTGTAATATTGCAAGTAACGTGTTGTAACGATAATTTCTAAAACGAACACCGCAGTATCGTTTTAAATATTTTTAAATACAGTTGCTCAAAAAGTGGTACTATTTGTAGCTTGCAATTAGCTTGAATTAGGTAACAATAGCTAATCTCACATAAATGTATGCTTGAAAGTTGTTTTGTTTTTGTTTTTGAATTAGAATGTAGGTATTAAACTCATTCTTGATTGTGTTAATCAATTGTACTTACTATAAATAAAGTACATTTTAGTTTAATTTAGTTTTCTCTGAGCAACTGTTTTTTATTTAATTAGTGGAAACTGTTTTGGCTCATGTATTAAGCAATAAAAAAAATTATCCCGTATTTTAATTTTTAGCTGTTTGTTTCCCAATAAATAAATAAATTGGAGCACTATAGAAACAAAAAGCATTTTTATACTTTCAAGTAGTAGGTATACGTTTCGTGTTATTATTGAATATAATAATAAATATTATATTGAAATATTCTCAACTATTAATTTTTCTTTCCTTTCCAAGAATCCAGCACCAGTAACGTAACATTTATATATAAATTTTAGATATTGATATTAAGTTTTGAAGGTGATCTTTGGTTGTTCAAATTTACAAGTTCCTAGTCACCGTATCTACAGAATTAGGATTTCTGGAAAGTCAAATACAAATTAGTAGCGAAGTTTAGAATCTTCCTAACTTTATGATTACTTGAAACAACAGTAGATATCTAAACAAAGGAACTGTGTAGTATTGAGAGCTAATAAACTAAGGGTAATCCGCTTATATCCCAACTTTCCCCTTCTCTGCTTGCTCCTTTAACAAGGGGTTAGTTGACCAAATTCTAAATTTGATTTAGCCTGTTTGAATTGGATTAAAATTCTGCATAGAGCTACCTCTATTTACTATGGTAACGCAAACACTGAGTGGAAATTTTCGAATTAAAAATACCCCTCTGTATGACCCTGTATAAATTCTACGGGTCCTGGGCTTCTCCTTACGGTAAAACCGTGCCTTTGATGTGTTATTAACTTAAGTAATTATTTTAACTCGGTTGGCATTACTGTAAAATAAATAAGAACTATCGTAACGTTGAAGATATTATAACATGTCAAAACCAGTATTGTTTTACCGTGTTGAATAGAGGTCGGTAAAGACAGCAAACTAAAAGTTTAAGCTACTTAATTGAGAATGCACGCCCCAAAATTATAGTTTGACTATGGTCTTAAATTGAAATCAAACTTGTTGGGTAATAATTAGTTCGTCGAGTTAAAAAGCGAGCTTTTCTGTACAGTCGAGTTCATAAATATGTGTACACTTTAGTACTTTGTCTATTTAATGTCATGTTTAAACATTTAATTCTAGGCACAGGCCTATCCAACGACATCCCACACCATGCGGTAGACGAGCAAAAAAACCATCCCCACGTTACGTGTAAGGGAGAAACCCTAAGAAATAAAAATAAATACAAGATTTTATTTTACCACTTTGTCAGCATGACTAATATTATGTACTTACATTCATACCAAATAACAGCTTTCTGCTTTCTCCTAACGGAACCCTAAAAAGATGACAAAGACAACAACAAACAGTCAACTATTTTAAAAATTCGATGACTTGAATACTTCCGAAGTTAAACTAGACATAATGTTTATTTAATAAAAAATATGGCGCAGAATCGAATAACAAAGCCTTAAACAAAAAATCCTCACAAATACACCCTGAATATTCGTTTTGATTTTACAAAACCTAACAATGCTTTGTACCGTACAGCATAAAACAACGATCCTATTTCGAACGTCGAAATATTGCATTCAGGAATCGACTGCCGGGTTATAGAATGGCGGCTTCCGTTCTTTATTAGATTTATCCCCGGGTTTGTTTATTGCATTACCGTTCGGTCACGTGTGACAGAGTAATATTGAACCTTGTTAATTTATACGTGACAAATATGAGTGTCATTTTGCATAATGCATGCGGTGTGGTATGTGATTTGTGATCTGATGTATGAGGTGGAGTTATTGAAATAAATGTTCGGTGACAAATGTATTCAACAGGCTATGGCTGTTATGAGATATAATGATATGTGACTTATAATTTGTTTAATTTTAATGCTGAAATAGTGTGTTTGTTAAGGTATTCACTAGCAGGCCATTAATGTTTCGGTGTAGATTCAATAAAGAGCTCCTTTTGAAAAATAGGATCTTCGTATTTGTGCATTCGAACCAAATGTACAATAGTTCCAGTTTCAGTTTGTTGGCAAAGTGTAGGTTAGTTTTGACTAGAATTATAACACTTTTCAAAGTCTTACGGGTAAACATCGTTTGTGGAACTAAAAATCATGCACCATATCAATTATGGTAATCTTATAGAGGTATAGATCCACTCGATAAACAGTGATGTAAATGTGATAGACAAAAATGGCGATGAAATGATGTCAAGACAGTTGTCACAGTATAATGTACAAGTACAAATCAAGGCAAGAATGTCAACGATTATATAAAAAAAGTTGGCACAGTACAAAATACAAGTACAAATAGAGGCGAGAATGTCAACGATGATACAAAAATAGAGGCAAGAATGTCAACGATTATACAACAACAGTTGTCACAGTATATTGTACAAGTATAAATAGAGGTAAAAATATCAACGTTGATATAAATACAGTTGTACAAGTAAACAAAGAGGCGAGAATGTCAACAATGATAAAAATAAAGTTGTCAGAGTATAACGTACAAGTACAAATATAGGCGATAATGTCAACAATGATACAAAAACAATAATAATAGTATACTGTGCAAGTACAACTAGAGGCAAGAATGACAATGGTGATACAAAAACAGTTATCATACAATAATGTACGAGTACACATAGGGGTGAGAATGTCCACGATAATAATCTAAATACCGTTGAAACAATATAATGTATAAGTATAAATAGAGTTGAGAATATCAACGATGATATAAATACAGTTCTCACAGTATCATTGTACAAGTATAAATAGAGGTGAGAATATTAACGATAATATAAATACAGTTGTTACAGTATAATGTGCAAGTATTTGTACAAATAGAGTCGAGAATGTCAACGATGATTAAATGTGGTCGAAATATAATGTACTAGTACAAATAGAGGCGAGAATGTCAACGATGATATAACGACAGGTCATGATATAATGTGCAAGTACAAATAGAGGCGAGATTGCTACTTTGCAACGTTAATTCGCGTCACAGACTGATAGGATCGAAGCTCGTATTTAGAGGCAGTGGACCGCCAACTGATACGATAGCTTAAGCTCTAAGCCTTTCAAGAGGAATAGCCTCTAAATATAAACTAGTTCCACGGGTGGTTTTGTTCCTACGACGTCACGTTGACTTTATACCTAAATATTACCTACTTACTTCTTAACGATAATGTTTACATTATCAGTGCGTTAGCAGTAGGAAATTTGCAAGTTCAGCTGAAATAATTTGCGTAGGTTTTTTATTATATGTTTCAAGATCATATAATGTTTCAGTTGAAAATAATTTCAAACGAATTGATTTGTTAAGAAATGTCCAAAATCTTTTCAGATCTTATTTGTTTCATTTAGCATTTTTGGGTTTTATCTTTTTTTTTCAATCGCAACACTTAATTGCTAATTATGAAGCATAGTGATACAGAAATCCATTAGACACAATAATTGCAATGTCAAATATAACTTTTGCCAAATGCCTCGTTTCGCCGAACATTATGACAGTTTTTTTTTAAATGAAGCTATATGAAATAAAATTTATAATTTAATTATTTAGAATCGCACTTTATACGTTTGGATGTTATATTAAAATAATTTTACTGACGCATTTAAGGCAGTTTTTAACACAAAGCATTATGAAAAATAAACAAACTTACTAGAATGAAGACCCAATTACTTTATTGTCAAAATAAAGCGTATTTTATTCAAAACTTTGTTCCTATTTTCACAAGGACCATTTTAATAAGTCAGAATAATATTCTACAAAACCTTTGAACCGCCTTTACTAAGAGTTTTATGAAATAAACTGGAGGGCAAAAACAAGAAAGGCAAGTATTACGTAAATAATAATTAAATTAGCTAGGAATTACAACCCTCCTTTAAACAAAGGCGATTCGTAATAGAACGCAAGTATACTAAAACCACAGTCATTAAAATGGTACTTGGTTGTATTTTGCTTTTACTCTCTCCCTCTCTGACGTCTGTCAGGGTATTACTTATGCAAGAGAAAGTATGAAAGCTACAAATTGCCGAGTTCTATTAATACTATGGTTTTACTGTATAGCAAAAACTTAAAAAAATACAACCGAATTGAAAACATCCTTCTTCTAAATCGATTACAAGAAAGTTTTAAGTACCCGGCTGCATGTTTAACAATGTCATCTATGTATTTAAAATACCCTTGTACATACGTCCTTAAACTACTTATATACATATATACACTTTTAAATCCGCACATTTTTTATTTAGTTACTTAGTGACTCTTGCGACAATAACACGAATATAAAGACACATAGTTTTTTTTTAAATCGGGCCGTCCGTTCATCTTCTACGAGGAAACCAAGAACTACACAAATAAACAAACATACATACATACATATGTACATAGAATAATATAGAAATAGAAATAGATTTTTTTTTTTTATAGATATGTGTAATATGTTAATAGATATGTAAAAAAGTACTCACCGTCTCTGGCAGTCGTTTAAAAATTACTTGAATAAACGCTTATTGTGCTCTTGATGTTGATTGTTGATTGTTATAAAAGAGTAATCAATGAGATCATTGTGTCGAGAACGAGTCAATTCATACGAATTATTAATATGAATTATTTATTATGTTTAATTGTGACCTCAGGTAGGCTACACGCCTTTGGTATTCACCCAAGAAGTGTTGTAGGCCCAAGAAGTGATATATACTTCCACAGCCTTGATGCTGTAGGGGTAGTCAGGTTTTTAAAGCTTCCTTTTTTTAATTGTTTACGGAAAAGAGAAGACAAACGACTACACAGGCCACCAAGGCCTCATTCTACAAGGTAAAACAACATTGTTTTTGACGTGTTATGATATTGTTTTTAACTCGGTCGTTATTACTACCAAGTAAGAGCTATCGAAACGATGACAATACGATGACACGTCAAAGGCAATAATGTAGGTTTATCGTTTTCTTGTACACTTAGTACAAGCCTAGAGCTTAGTTTGGGTCTAAATCAATTTGTGTGACATTGTCTCCTGATATGTAATTATGTATATTATGGTTTTACCAAGTTGTATACAGCACCTGATGGTAAGATTGGGAGATTGGAGTCATTTGATCTTCCGAAGACTTACTCGTATACCCTTTTTCACTAGGACCCCGGTGACATTTAATTTTGTAATCTTTAGATCGCAAATGCCAGTCCTAGGGACTAACACAAAACGTTTCTATACTAGTCATTTCACCGCTGTTTTCCCAATCCAAAACCCAACAATGCGGATTCGGCTGCTAAGTGGCAAGTTAGTGTGTAAGGTCATGGTTACAATTTGGACCATGCACAAAGATTTTCTTGAATTCAAATAGTACACTTTAAAGAAGAATAAGTACGCTATAAGGAATAATAAGCTTTAGTAACCAGGCATCTAAAGAAGCCACAAGATTTAACCTCGCAATTTCATCCAGCTTCCAAGTTATTATTGGAAAAGTGAACTCTTAGCTGAACCGATATTATAAAGCTCATTTGCCACAACGGATGAATATTAAAACGGTAGAAAATTTTCCAATTATGTTACCAACCACGTAACAGACACAACTTTATTGGTTTTTAAAATAAACCTTGCAGCAACAGAATAAAGAATAAAGTTCAGAGAAATTTACAAACTTCATACGAGATTGAAAGAGTAACGCAGCCAGGAAATAAATCCTTCATTCAGCTGTTGGCCAAGCCATGAATTTAATATTACCGGTGGGTTTCTGACTATATAAACTTATCTTTCGTTTTTGTGAAGTTCATGTGGTTTTATTGTTACGTTCTTTGACAAGCTAAGACAATTTTGCTAGTTACTAACAGGATTATTTTATAAGTTAAGGAAATTAAAAAATTATAAGCTTTCATATGCCTAGAGTCTGGCTTAAAAAGCTGAGACTGAAATTGACTGCGAAATTTAAAATTGTACCTATGGTACGCCTGTGTGCGCTAGAGTTAGACAATGTTGATGCTTTTGTCATTAACTTATAACTTAATACTAAATGACAAAAGCATCAACATTGTCTAACTCTTATAGCCCATACAGTCATACCATAGGTACAATTTTAAATTTCGCGGTCAATTTCAGTCTTAGTTTTTGTTAGCCAGACTATATCTTAACTTCTAACTCCTCAATTCGGAAAAGTTTGTACTGTTGAACTAAGAAGTAGCTATATTTTTAAGTATCTTGTGGCAGATACTAATATAACGTCTGGAGAAGTTATTTTGACTGCGAGGTAATTGTAACTATTCATGCTATCACGTATTATATTTAAAATTATTATGGAGAATTACAGTTGCCTCTCAGTCGAAATATTTCTGCTCGACCTTATTTTATTCCAACCACTCTTTCTTTAATACGTTACTGAGACAAGGTATTAAAATGTCCAGGAACTTCTGAGATTTACTGAACAAGTCGCGGAAAGTTTATTTTTATTTGTGCTTAGCCGTATTTTGGGTTTCTTAAAACAATAGTCTTATTTCTTCCAAGTTTGTTCTAGTTACTGTGTTTGTAATATTTTCTTACCTTTTTCTATCTGTCAAAATATTAACGTTAGAATTTCTCGTCTCCACAAAAACAACTTGTAAAAGCCAGAGAATTTCCTTTTGCTTTCAAACTACGCATTTCTTTGTTGTGCTAATGTTTAAAATAATAAACTACGAACAAATGGTACTGTTTGGTTTCTTGTTTCAGGATTCGCTAGCAGCGCTTTCTGTGTTTGCTGCAATCTCTAATTGGTTTTGCATTTCGCTCCATTTCACTAAATGGGGAGCAGTTTGGACGGCGTCATTGTTCAATCAACGTGCAGTTCCTATGCAGATTTAATGATGTGCAAATTTTGAGAAATGCTTATTTGATAGTTGAAACGAAACGGCATTTGCTTACTTTACAAAATAAAGGTTTTTCTAATAAAAAAAACAATAACATTTTACAAATAATTAGTCCGGTAATAAAATGATTTTTTTGTCCACTTGTGCTACTAATAAATATAGTTTATATAATTTATAAATCGTATTTAATAATCTCTTTATAGCCTAATAGTCTTGGCTTTTCGAAAGAAATGTTAGTATTTTATTTCATAGTCTTGTTTGCTTCTTTTTAGCCTCTCTGAGTGATCCACTGCTGGATAAATAAAGGCCTTTCCCCTGGATCTCCACGAGACCCTGTAAAATGTTTCTTCCAGCCAGTTGTTACGAATAGCGTGAAAAAAATCAGATTCTGAAATCTTTGCACTAATTATAATTACCTATATGTTAGTTAGACCATATTTGTGATTTAAAAACGACTGTTCAAAATAACTTTTATCCTATATGGACGTGTTCTCGCTTTACTCCAGTTTAAGGGAACAAAATATAGCCGGAAATATTTTTTTCTTATTAGTAAAGGAAATTTTAAAATTCTAATCATTAAAACACACAGTTTAAGCAATTTTACTTTTTAATAGTAAAGATATGTATAGATATAGACGACAGAAATCATTATACTATTCAAAATCAAGTCCAAGAGCAAACAACACGAACAAAGTTAACAATCTCCAACTGTAACTCGAGTTAGGGAATGACATTTCTTTTTAATTCGCGAACTTTTTTTAAAGTCGGCCAGAGCTAATACGTGTTCCGATAAGTTTGTTCGAAGTTTAAAAGTTCAAATCGAGAGGGGAAATGTCTCCTGAAAAAAATACACATGTTGTACCGGATCCTAATAGAGTTTCCCTAGCGGATGTGAGTACGTATTTTTAGCAAGTCGTAGTATTTATTTTGCTGTCTTTCTACTCCTTATTGTTTTTAATAACTTTATTAATTACCTAATTGGTTTTTGAGGATTAAATCTAAGTAGGTCATCTATACTATCTATATCTATACTAATCTATAGTAATATTATAAAGAGGTAAAGTTTGTGACGTTGTAGGGGGTAATCTCTGGATCTACTAAACCGATTTAAAAAAATAGTTTACCAATAGAAATCCACGTTATTTGTGAGTGTCATAGGTTATGCATTGACCCAAAAAAATATATATTGCCCAACAAAGTGGGCACGGGAACAGCTAATTTTCTATAAAAGCATATTTAATCTTGGTAACAATCTATAAACTTACTTCATAATTATCATTAAATTCTACTTTAAATATTCGCGTTTTGTAAACTTGTTTACCAACCTAATACATTTAATTAAATACAACCTTCACACATTCCAACACCCAAATTACACATACACGTATCTACAACGCGAAGCCTTCATAATACACGAGTATTCGCCGGAAACACGCAAAGGGTAATCAGTGCTCAAAGCGCCGTCTCCTTTCGTGAATACTCGGGTTCTATCTCGGAATTAATTAAACAAAACAGTAGTAAGAGAGCCCAATCAGTTTTATGGCACGCCGAACTGGGCCTATTAATTTGCTAACCGGAATTAACTTCTATTTATTGTAAACAAAGGCCGAGGTGAGTACTGTCTGTTGCCGATACGACCGCGCGACCGGTTGGTTGGGTTTGATTTGATATTGATTTATTTTATACACGTATTTGGTTTTTGTTGGGATAAATGCAATATTTGGCGTGTTTTGCCTAGTTGTTAGTGACCCTGCCTGTGAAGCTAGCGGTCCCGGGCTCGATTCTCAGTATAGGTAAATATAGGTAATTGTGTGATGAGCGCGAGTATTTGGTTCTGGGTCTTGGATGTTTTCTATAATTATAATATATTACATTATGTTAGTATGTTTATCGTCATCTACTACCCTTAGTACAAGCCTTGAGCTTAGTTTTAGGACTAGGTGAGTTAGTGTCAAATTGTCTCCTGATATTTATTATTTATTTTATGAATATAACTCTGCTTCCCTGCTGACCTGGCCCTAAGAATTGCTAGACTTAAGTGGCAATGGGCGGGCCACTTTGCTCGCAGAACAGAATCGCTCGTTGAAGCGTGCCCTACCGGAAGATATTTCGTGAGTAGACCTCTAATAAGGTGGACCGATGACGGGGCTAAGGTTGCGGGAAACCGATAAGTGCAAAAAAGCAGAACCGGTTCTTGTGGCAAACTCTGGGGGAAACCATATCCAGTAGTAGACATATTTCGGTTGAAATCATGATGATAATATGCTATAAAAAATATTTGAAAATTTTCTGACAACAGACAATTTTTTTTGCACAATACTAAAGTAAAAAGTACAAATGGCGGACTTAATGCTTAAAAACATTCTCTACCAGTCAACCACATGGTTAACAGAGAATAACCGGTGCAACAGCTTTAATTTGATTTAATGACTAGGTAATACGAGTTCATTAGCAGCTCTTAGTTATTTTAAAGCTGCATTTAGTTTCTCTGAGAGCCCGTCGTACTCTATTTACTGGCGAAGGAGTTAGTGCCGGATTAACCGGGAGCCGATAACTAGGATTTATCCGGACTTGGCCTGGTTTTAATTTACTCACGATCAAGGAAATTCCTCTTAGTAAAATATTGATTAGTACGCCTGCGGCTGTATCTTGTTCGGTAAAACCATATTGCTTTTGACAATTTACCTACCATATTGTTATTGTAGTAAGTCAAGTAAATAAGAGCTATCACAACATTGACAATACGGTAACGTGTCAAAAGTGATATGGTATTACAAAGTAGAATATAACCCAAGACATATTGTGTCGGTCGTGAAGCAATAACCATGTTTTTATTTTCCCAACTTCAACGGTCCGCGCACGAGTTGATTTCAGTCGGGGCCTGAGGTGAAGGGCGCTACGCCTCTCCTCTCCCGCCTGCAGTGTGCACTACACTGTATAGTGCCGTCCCGTACTAGCACATTCCTAAGCTCGGTAATCAACTCGCGCGCGGATTTAATGTTATTGGTAATTTATTTCACTGTTGCGGTCTTTAAGTGCAATGTAACCCACAGTCGGCATGTTTCATGCATAAAAGATATAGTCAGTTAAGATTATTCGTTGTCATTAATTATTTCTCAATCGCTCAAAGGTTAACTGGAACAGATTCCTTAAAGGTATAAGTTCGCCTTTGTACATCTTTGCAATGTTTTTATCTATTTTATATTTTTTATCTCTTTTGTTTGAAAAATAAAGTGTTTACATACATATATACATATACACTTTTGTTGTATTCTCATGTTCAGGTGAAATTTCAATTATTCAACCAATGTCAATGAATACGTACAAAAACCTTTTTATTCGGATGACAGAAGTTTCAACAAATACCAGCATTTTTTTACGCCAAACCCGTGAAATGGTTTTTAATTAAAGGCCGTCAGTATTTTGGCTATTTCAACACAATGAAAAATCTAGTCCGTCCCATTTGGGAATATTTTTTGCGCTACTCTGCTACAATTAAATTCAATACAGACTGGCGGCTAGCGGTTAGATATTTGAAATATTTTTGTGAACTTATTCTGCTCAGTTAAAAAACCAGCACTTGTACTTGAAACAATATAAGGATATGAACATTTGTGAAAACTTTAGGTAACGATTCGCAACAACCTGCTATAGATTATAATTTGCAATACCTACGTGTTATTCCTTCCTATGTTGACGATAAAATGTTGGATTTCATAAAAGTATTTACTTCCAAGACCTAATGTTTTTTGGAATAAGATTACATGGAAGTAAAAACCTGAATGTTCCTAAATCGTTCATTTCTCAAGCCTGAAATTCAGAAAATATTACGTTGCTAAATAAAACATAATATAACTAATGGCTGCCGTGTTCTTTATATACAACATGTTGGAAAAATAAAGCTTTCACATTGTCTTGTTTCAACCAGGTCGTAATATTAGTCAAGAAGCCTCAGGCAGTACCATTATGATGTGTAATATGCATAAGAAAACCTTTTTTTATGTTTTTTATTATACGGCAAAAATCCTTTCATTTTAACAATAAGACAGTTTGTTAGGACTTAGGTGACCTCAAAGTCCTTTGCAAAGTGTTTACGGACTTTGCAGCATGGGCCTTTGTACCTTGTGCTTTGTGGCTTGGTCTCTTTGCAGACTGTCCTTTGTGGCAGGATTATAGTGGTCAATAGACTTTGCAATATTGGTTATTGATTTCATTAACAAAAACTGGACTAGTACACTGGTTTTAATGGCTGCTATGGAGCTAAATATTTTGTTACTGAGAAGTTCGGTACGATTAAGAATGTTTATTTTATATTTTTGATAAAGAACAAGACAAGTATTAGGTACCTACTTGATTAGGTCTTGACCAAGTAAATATTAAAATTGTCCATTGTGTAACGAAAATTATATTGTTCTTATGGTTAGGTTTTATTACGCTATGGTTTTTTTTTTTTAAATTAAATAATCAGTGTGATAAGAGTTTTTTTTTAATAATTTAGGAATTATAAAACTACTTAGGCAGAAATTTCATTACACACGTTTTTTTTTCATTTTCTAACCTCATGCTGTAATAAATAATGACGTTAGTATTAAAAATATCACTTTTAATATTTTTTCATCACTCATGTCTAAATTGACGTTAGAAAGTGATGAATAGTTGAGCCATTCTTTCATTAGAGGGGTGTATTAGATTTTTTATCCCAAAGTTTGAAGCATGATTGTTATTAGGTTAAAAGTCTCTTATCCTTTATTCCGAATTTAAAATAGAAAATTGTCTTGTAAACCATAACGACGTATCCACAAACTTTTATTCTACGATAAGGTTATCGGGACAAGAGTATAAGCAATGTATAGAATGAATCCTTGGTTGAAATGGGTTTCAAGTTGTAAGTGAAAGCGATTTTTAAAATAATGATAAAACCAAAACACCATTTTTTTTTACCGACACTTAATTATTTTTATGGCATGCTCAGACGTTATAACTCATTAAAGTTGATGTTAGATAAAATGTTTTCACCATATCTTTCAAGTGACATTACACACTACCATCAGTTGACCCGCCCCTACTCGCCTGCTTCTTTTTTTCACAAAAAAACAACTAAAATTTATGTTTCGTATATTTTTTAACACAAGCACACTAGAGAGTAAATATAATTCTTATTTCACAAAATAGAACGTTCTGAATTCCCAAACAAAACAAACGACGAAATAATGAATTCTTAAATAAGAAACATAACACACGACGCTGGTTCCTTTAACTAAAGCCTTTTTGTATAAGTTATGCTGGTTGGACCGCTCGTAACAGCGGATTGTATTCGTCGGGCAAGGGCCAGATGCAATGGGTCCGCTGTTATCACGCACATCGGTCCGCGATTACGGCCTCATTTGATAGATGGCGCTCTATGTTGACGTATTTTATTTGTGGAATGCCACATAGTTTGAGAATTGGGTCACGTTGATATTAGAAACTTTCGTCGTTTGTTTTTAAATTGATTGTTAGTGTAGTAAGTTTTATAAATAGATCGTACACACGAGATATTATTATACTCACGGAAAAATAAACGGCATTGCATCAACCTATCAAATCCATCAGTATAACATTATTATATTTTCAACATTCGTTTTTTTTTATTTACCAAAAACGCTTAAGTTATAGAGGGTCGAATCCAAATAAACCGGATGTAAATAAAAATAAAACGAGCCATTTCGCCAAAGATTCAATCAGTTTAAAATCGGCAATCAAAACTTGACCTTATATCTAAACGAATAAGCACTGAAGTGGACTAACAAGTCATGTATTTAAGTACCCTTGATCGTAATAAATGTACCTAATAAATCTTTTATCCTAGTAAAAAGGGTATAAGTCCACTTAGCTTGAAATGAAAAGGGTATAAATCATATACAAGGTTAGTAGACTTATACCTTTTTTACTTAAACCCCAGAAGACTTACATCTATTTGTCAGTAGGAAGACAGAAAAAAGGATGTATTGTAAAAATTATAAGCAAGCAACCCCTAATCTCTCTCAACGTGTCTCCAGTCAAATCACAAACATGCAATGTATTTTCAACTAAGTATATAACTATTCTTGCAAGAATAACTGCTTGAAATTCGCGCTATTCGGAGCAAGTTTAGGAATGCTTCTGTTAGTTTTGCCAGGCTGGATTAAACAGGCTAAAATAGAGCCTGGTTTAAGCCTGCAGTGTTGGGGTCGACGAAAGATTAACACTTTCAGTGCCGCAACCTGCTTGCCGGGTGCTCTGTTTGTAGGCGTTTTCGCTACAAAGCGGAAAAACGCTGGAATCGGGTACGTGGTAGCGAATGTGTTAAGGATAAACTCTTCGTCTTCAGAGACTGAACGAGATATTTTTTAAAGAATAGTTTTAATATAATTTTTATCGAGTAATAAAGAAGAATAAGTTAATAATGTATGTTTCTTGTCATTTATGTGTGAAAAGTTGTTTAAACTAGATTAAAATTAAATATTTCACAGAGCGTCAAATTACCTTTTAGCTTTTGAGGGAAGTAACGATAAATATGTAACGTTACAGATACTATAGAACGGTATTTAGAATCACTTTTGTTCCTGGATGCTTTATAATATTAACCGCCTGTTTCGCAATCGACAAGTAAATCATATTTGTCAGATCAATTTAGCCATTTCTCTTTCTTACACTTGAAAATAGACAAGGAGAGAGCCGACTTTAAATGGCAGATACATTTACTCGTCTATTGTGAAACAGACCCTAACACTATGAAACGTAACACTCTCAGGTGAATAAGCTTCTTTCAGTCGTGTTTATAGAGTTTAACTATTAGAACTTGTATCGCTTTCTGCTTTACGTTACTTAAAAGTTACGTTAATCAGTTTCTTAAAAGAGGTCTACTAAGATTTTTTTCTATAAAACACGAGAGACAAACTATATTGTCAGCTGCGAGGGCAAGTGTGATAGAGATAATCAGCTGAACGCTTTTAAGAAACTGGAAATACTGCGCTTATTTCTACAATAATATATCTTTAATTTTCAAAAGGAAAGTTCGGAAGTTTGCCTCGATACTTCTTCTTTATTTATTGCGTTCCGTAGTGATTTCACCAATGTGCCTCGATATTTTATATCTCTTTTTTCTATGCTATGTATCTCGCGAGAATTTTGTTTTAAACAAAGTGAAAGTAGGGGATTGCCTAAACAGGTAGTGAAATTACGAGTCAGGCAATCTCGATTCCACCGAAGCATACATTTCACAAAAAATGTGAGACTGATACAAAATATAAGTTTTCGTAAAAAAAGATTTTCGACGGATCAAAAGATCTCCGTTAAAAACTATGATTATTAAAATAATTTCACGCGGAACGACCTGCCTCCCTCAGTCCCCCACAGCCCCCCGCTGCCCCAAACGCCGTACCCATTATTAAGGTGGCTGTATGGGATTTTTTTCATGGTCCTTTCCATTTCATATGCAATAGAGAACATTTTTAAATAAAATATCGCAGTGGACAATAATGGGTTTTCATACGTTTATTTTCCTCCTAGAAATAAAATGAGGCTCTTTCCGTCCTCGTTTGAGAAAAACAGTATTATATGTTTGGAACGTCGCATTCTCTAGTGTAGCTTCATGCTCGTCACGATTTTCATCAAATGCTTTACGCTATGAAATATTCCCTGTGGGGCTTTAATTATTAAGACTAGACTAGGTTTAATTAAATTGAAAGACAATGTTACAATTGTTTTTTTAGACCCATTTTATAAAAAAGATTGCCTTATATTTTTAATGTAAGTAGTCCCTAGTGAATAAATGTTAAGATAACAACATCTGATTAAATTTAAACAAGTACCTAATTTTAATTAGAATTAGAGGTTGGCAGGGTCCTTGGTCTGTAAAAAGCATTTTTTAAGCGTTTACACATCCCATCCATCTTTTTTTATGTCTCTCTCTTATACAATAACCCTCCAAAATCATAATAAAAACTCTTATCGTCTCATGTTTTTCTATTAATTAATAATAAAACAAAGTCAATATTACAAATAAAAACTAAGACTATTAAAAATCAAAACATTTAATGTAAAAATAAATCTAATTATAACTAAGCTAAAAATAAAATAAAATAAAATAATGATTACTAAAATTAAAACTAATCACCCCAAACGCATATACCGTCTCCGTACCGTCGTGAGTAAAAAGGAGAAGGGCCCCATGACAAAGTACCTACCATAATTATATGCTGGCAATATTTATGAATATTAAATATAATAATAATAATAATAATTCCTTGTTTTATAGCAAGCGTTGCCCGAGGAAGGTCTGTAGTCTCCAGTAGTTGTTTCAATTAGCCTTTTCGAAATTTAATTAAAAAGGCCAATAGCACTGTGCTCCTCACACAGGGGACAAGGGTCTCGACGCCGAAAAACAAAACATATTCAATAATTAACTTTGTACTCTTTTATTTCACGAATAGGTCACCTAGATGTTTGAAATTTAGTTTATTCCATTTTGTTCCCACGGGAAATCTGTAAAACGTTTAGGTAAATGAAAAAAACATTTATTTAACGACATTCACGTAATAGGCAAAAAAACGTAAGTTCACCTAAAAGCTTATTGAATCACGTAGGCGAGGCAAAAGCTCGTTTAAGCTTACGATACGTATGCGAAATGAGAAGCGAAATATCCATCTAAAGTGAAACATGTATCGTAATCTTCCTTTATGTTTAACATATAATAGCTAACACGTTTTAATGTAATAAAAGTAATTTGGGTTCTACCCACAAGTTAAATATTAATTTTGAACATGAAGATTTGTTACAAAAAAACTTAATAATAATAAATAAATTTATTTATCTGGTAATAAAAAGCAGTTTACAAACAAAAGCGGTGACATAGTCACCACGCTAGGATTCCCTGTGTTGTTGCAGGCTAAGCTCTTCCGTATTTAAATTATGAATTTTAAAACAAAAAAAGGTCTAATAATAAATTACAAAAAGTAAGTCTTAACATAGGAGTTCAGATCAATGGACTTTGAAAAACAAGACAAAATAATTAATAATTTATAGTTGTTAGTATATTAATGCCAACTTACTAAGAAACATTTTTACGCAATTACAAAAAACTAATACGATGTATTTGCTCATTGCTCCGATTTTAACTTATAAAATTCCAAATTGAATCCTCAAAAAATGTTTCACCAAAAAACGAATAATATAGTATTTCACAGCCTTGATTTGGCGAAACGTAATAACACATTTCGGTCTTTTTATTTTTTGCTATTAGTATAATGGAGTAAAATCATTTACGATGTTACTCGACTGCAGTGGGTCCAGAGAAACAGCGAACGGATATTAAAACCAGAGTTAATGGAACCTCGCGCTGAAAAGTGCTTTTGTAAACCTGGGGAAGTACAAGTGGATATTACTTACGAGAATTCCTTCACCCCAGTGTTTACTGAAATTAACTAAAATGAATGTGGTAATGTAACATACTGTCGACAATAAAAGGTAGTACGTCACAAGTTGTCGCTATCCAACAACTTACAACAATGACAACACTCACCTTGTTCGTTAAGCGACAAATTAATTCTTTAAAAGATGCAATCCTTTCTTTTAACCTGCCATTAAAATTAAAAAACGCAAATATGACATTATACGTATTAAAAATAATATTATGGTAACTTCATTATTTTTTGAGCATGTAGTAGTTAAATAAGTAATTCCCCTAAAATCACCGCTATTCAATCTACTTATAACATTTCTTAAAATCACAGTTTCTGAACTTCCCTTTTTATTGATATGTAGATAAAATCAGCAATTTCTCTAAAACCCTTCGCTATCAGTCGGCGAACTTTTCATTCCGACAAAGCTTACAGAATTTACGGCTCAATAAAGTTACTTTTACACCAACCTGTATTAGTCCGAATCTAGTGAATGAGCTCCTTTTATGATCATGATCTCGGCGTAAATACAATATTTTATGACCTTTTATTGTTAGGCTCAGCGGTTCATATTGGTACAGGTGGATTTATTTGTATTTATGATGTTTTTACACAAAAATTGGTATTGACTTTATTTATAGTTGACTTATTCACGATAGTTTTGTTATGAAATAAAATTTCTTGCGTCTCGAAATATAACGTTTGTAAAACCATAATTCTTGTCGACATATTATATTATTATCATACGATAACATGATAAAAGCGATATTTTTTTACCGAGCAGAATAGAATAGAAACCTTGTTCTTTAACGTTCTTCGAGTTTGTACTTTTCTCCCACTCGCTCTCACACGTTTTTATGTTAGTCTATCCCACTTTACCAAAATCCGAGAGACTTTTTTAGTCCTCTTGCATCTTACGTGTATCGTTTTTCGATTTTAAGTACCTATGCGTTTGAAGTTTACATATTCCTTATGGATTTTTTGGTGTTAAATTACTTATTATCAAGAAAATCGCCACTTTTCAGGGATGCCACATTAGCGTTACGTGTGCGTTGCGTCGTCACTGCTGCGTTGTTCTACATTTAAATTTGAAGAACACGCCACACGATGCGTTACGACGACGCATCGCACCGGCAACGCTCGTGTGGCATCCCTCTTTGGGACTTGAAATAAAAACATTTGAAAGTATAAGAAATGATTATTTTTACGTGCAGTGGTACAGAGCGGAACTGTATTAATGCTGCTGTGAAAACGTAGAACGCAGGAAGTCCCGTAGCGGTTCTACGAGAAAATAGAGCTACGAGCTACGAATAACCTTAAAGATTCATTTTGTAGGAAAGAAATTCGTTAGTGCATTTTCATAGCGGAATTCGGTATTTCCAACTAAGTTTGTTACATTTTTGTGGCTAAATTACTGTAATATTATGATCCATATAAAATTTGGTGTAAAAAATCAAATAATAATTTAATTATAATTTAGTTCCTTTATGAATTAAAAAATAGCAAAAACTGTGATTTCTTTGTGAGGTAGCATTCGTTCAAATAATATTTACTTTTTCCATTTAAACATGCTGATAAGCGTAAAAGAAATAGAGATCTATTTATTCAGGTCCCTAGATAAACTTACATTTGAATATAAACCATACCTTTGAGCTCAAGGTATTTTGGGGATCCATAACAAAAAACGTAACAATATTATTTTACAACTTTCGAAGGCGATATTTTTGGATTGTGATAGCTTTATTTGCTGGTCTTTGAAATTATTTTAATTAACGTATAATTATTCAGAAAATCTTTACTTTATTTAGGTATTTAAACTATCTCTAAGTAAATAAAAATATACTCTTAATTCTCTAAAATGTCTCGTATGACTCATAAAAACATGTCCAATCTCCCATTACGCATCCAATTCAATTCACTCCAATGATCAAAGTTGCTGACAAACTGACATCTACAGATACAATCAGATCGCAAACAATGTTGACAGCCGCGACAATGCGTATTTCGTGTTTATAGACGAGCTATGTAGTTGATCATTTGAGGAGACAATAGGGAATCCAACGTTTAATGACTGTAACACACTAACGCGGATGTGAAAAGGAAGCGAACCGATAACGAAAATTTACCTTGCCATAATTTCAATTTTTAACAGTCAAAGCAAAAAAAAGGGTATCATTAAGCTAACTGATGTGTATCTGTGTTTTCGTGTCACGTCGTAGCTTCTTAACGGATGTACTGATTCAGTTGCAGTTTTGTTTTTAAGACAGCTAATTTTACCAGATTAGATTTTAGCTAGGTATATTAAAAATTGGTTCGGCTGGTTAAGAAATTATTAGCTCTGAAAGTAGCGGTCACCATTTTGTCACAGGTTTTTATCATTTAAATCATTCATCATTTCATAATTTGGACGACGAGCTAGCCTAGTTGGTGACCCTGCCTAAGAAGCTAGCGGTCCTGGATTTAAATCCCGGTAAGGGCAGATATTTGTGTGATGAGCGCGAATATTATTTTATTTCTGAGTTATGGATGTTTTCTATGTATTTAAATATATATTTTTCTATATAAGTATTTATATCGTTGTCTAGTACCCATAGTACAAGCCTAAAGCTTAGTTTGGGACTAGGTCAATTGGTATGACATTGTCCCCTGACATTTATTTATTTATTAAAATAGTTATACGGCATGTCATAAATATACCAAAAAAAATATGTTGCAAATATACCAAAAAAAAAAAATGTCAACCTCAGTATCTAAACAGAGCTGTCGTCTCAGTTATAAGGGTTGTATGACTGAGATGACAGGTAACCTAAGGTTGACAGTATTTTTAAAATATGTTTTTCGTAACACTTTGTATGTTTTGTGATTTAAATATCGCTTTTCGGTTAGCTTGGGTTTCGTATTCGTGGCACTGTTCTACAAGCATAAACACTACGTTTGTAGTACTACCAGTCAAGTGTAAAAATATGGGAGAACGCAAAATCTCAAAAATATGTCTCAATGCACCTTGTTCCAGTGTAATAAGAACTTCGTAACATATAATAATATATGAGAGGATTCTATCGATAGATATTTTTGCACTTGACTTTAGGTACGGTCAACAACTTAAATTATTGAGTCACCAAATAACCGAGTTTTAATGACAACGTCAAGTCACGTCAACAAAATAACGTCAACAAATCTTACAAATTGCTGCAAAAGTATCCGACGAGATCTAAAAGCAAGTTTTCTGAAGTAATGTTTAAAAGGGAAACAAACATTGATTTCAGTTATTTGATCACACTATTTTTAGACTTTTCTCAAAACTGGTTAACACGTTTTTTGAGCAAAAGAGTTTTATAAACAAGAAAACGAGGATTTAAATAAAACATCATTTAAGTCATAACGGGTTCTGAAACCAAAACAGCAAAGTTTTGTACGTGACCCGCTTCACTTGTTCAAGTAAGTAGTAAGTGCAAGGTTGGTCCCCAGGCTACAGGGAAAAGGTGGAACTTTGCGAATAAAACGAGCTAGAGCTAGGTGGTATAGTGTAGGTAATATGGGAATACCTATGGGGGATTACATTGGTGTCGATATGGCTCTTGTATTTCCTTTACCCTTCTAAAAGGTAGCCAAGAGGGTGTTGTACTTGTATGTTTATTGTTGAATCGTTTCAGTAAAAAACACTTTATGACTTGCGATGATTATGAATAACAATGCATTCGGACTAGAAATTTTTATATGAAACAAAGCGCTCCCGGCTGGATGAATTTGGATGAAATTTAAAATGTGAGTAACACATAGGCCGGAAAATTTACATATTCCCGAGAGAATAACGATAATTGATCGGATGAAGTCGCGGGCGGAAGCTAATAATAATAATAATTATTATTATAATAATTTATTTCCATTTAGCCTTATGTGGTAGGTACAGCGTGTTCGAGTCCTTCTATTAGGTATTATTGGGGCTGCCGCGCCATTGTACTACATCGGGGATGTTTTGCGAGGCGCGGACGGATGGCTTCCATGCCATCATGCGCAAATGCGTCTGGTGAGGCGCCTGCGCGGCTGCCCGAACAGCCTCCTACAGACCGTGGCGGCGCGCCTAGATGGACCCTTCCTGATCCATTGGGACAACTTGAACAGGGCGTCTAATTGATAAGTTGTACCAATTACTAATTTTACACTACCTAACATAGTTTAAGGCTCATTGTTACTAACATATTGTATAGAAATTATTCTGAAATAAATTATTATTACTTATTATTATTATTATTATTATTATTATGTACCTGTATCAGAAGGCCTCGCTCTTCCAAATTGCATTTGTTTATAGTAAGCGTTAAAATAGATATCACTTATGTTTACATTCTTATATTAATTTTTTATACATTTAAAGATACATAGAAGCTAGGTAGAGAAATAAAAACGCGAGAAAACATTCAAGACTCAGAAGCAAATATTTACGCTTATAACACAAACATTTGATTCTGAATTGTTCAGTAAACAAACACAATGCCAAGAAAAGAATTATTATAACTAGAATGCTCTATTATTCTGAAGAGATGCTCAATCAGGCTTGGGTTATTGATTGCGTAGTTACGGGCCAGAGGAATTGCACGGAAATAAATTTTATAGTGGAACAACAAGCAACTTTAAGTACCTAACGAAGATGTTTGTGAACGCATTTGTCGGTTTCTAGGAAGATTGTATTATTAAACCACTATTAGAAAACACTCTTATACAAATTATATTAAGAACACAATTTATATGGCGTGTCGTGAATCTTCATTCGCGCAGACACGAACAACGATTCCGATGATTTCCGAAAGCGTTTAAAACCCACAATTAGACTTGTACGTAATAGTTATAAGGTGCATTGCATCTATTTTTTCCATCTCACTCACGGATGACTGAATGGACACGAGGGTAGCACAGAATATAGACGCGCAACGCATGGATCATGCTGATTGGTTCCCGTGCTTTAAAAATCGGCGCAGGTACATCGGTAAGCCATATCAGTTGTGTTTTACTGTACCTATATAAGTGTCAGAAAGTGACAGATGTTTTTTCCACATTTTATCACGTGATAAACGCAGCCATATTAAGTCCCATGAATCTTATAATACAATGTTATTTAACCTAGACTGAAGGGTGAGTATTTACTAGACCATGTCGCGTTAATCTTTATAAAACCCAGCTAAGCCTGCTTTTTCCGCTGCCTCGTTAAAAAAGGATAATTGCAACATGAGAGGCGAGCTGGCTAAGTGCGTTGGGTTTAACTTGCGCCCGACGTTGTTTATTTGGATGTAGCCTGTATTGTTCTGTAGCTAATCTAGCAACGTGTTTTTCAGCTGAAATGCACAGTTAAGGCCCAGCCACATCGGATGCGTGCGCGTAGACGTGACGTGCGCGTTCGCTTTCCACTGCGTTGTATAATGGCATGTCGTATGAGAATTCATACTATACACCGCAGCCCGCCGCACTTTACATATGCACTGTAATATTTTACAGTGCGGGAGGTTTTAAAAGTCTTTCGTGTTCAGGTAAAGTTGGTTACACTAACACTGCATAAGCACGTATAATAGCAAGTGAGTTAGCGAGCAAAGGACGATTTAATAGCTATTACACTGTAATTTGTGTGATATATCCTGTCATTTTCTTGTCATCACCGTGAGTGTACCCTTTCATTACCGTAATTGTACTTTGGACCTCGATTCAGTATTAATACGCTGCGTGATGCTTTGTCCTTATATTCATGATAATGCTTAGCTGACGAGAGGAACTTTTTTGCTACATATTTTTAACGAATATACCTTGGCATTAATCTCTGTCAATAAACGTGGATAAAGCATACGACGCTCTTACACTTACGTGTTAGAGAGTGACGGATGATTTATCCACATTTATCCACAGCGATCAATAAGGTCATAGTTAAAGAACGTACGTAAATACATCTGATGACCCTTTATTTATAGATTTTTTTTAGAATAATTATTGCTGGCTAGGTATTTGTTTGTCATTCTTTGACTGATCAGAGGGCCCAGTCAAGATGCCATCGCCGCTAACGTTTTTCTGTTCTATCGTCTTGAAATGTACCTATGGGATCTAAACGAATAGCTAAGTTCTAGACAACGTTCTTATTTCGATCGTCTTAAATAGGTACACCGTGGCTGTTAATAACCCGAAATATTTTAACCATCGATTCTAGAGCCTATTTGGAGTATTTAATGTGTTATAACATGTAGTCCAATAACGCATAATTTCCGAGATTTTCATTATTTAAAAAACAATTTCATAGTTAATTTAATTTGAACTATGTCACCTTAACCTAAAGCATTATTTACTTAGAAAGATTCATGTTGTAAGTAGTAATATCATCAACGTACATCATAAATTAATTTAATCAATTTCTTAGTAAATAAGCTTTAAGTTAAGGTGACAGAGTTCAAATTAAATTAACTACGAAATTGTTTTTTAAATAATAAAAATCTCGGAAATTATGCAATTTTGGTTTACATGTTATACCACATTAAATATTCCAAATAGGCTCTAGAATCGATGGTTAAAATATTTCGGGTTATTAACAGCCACGGTGTATATCGAAACGAACCGAAAAACGCTCAGAGCTGTCACAATGGCATCTATATATATAAAAGGCAAAACTGACTGACTTATATATCAACGCACAGCCGAAACTACTGTACCTAGAAACTTTAAATTTGGTACAGGGGTTCCTTTCATGATGTAAGTGAGCACTAAGAAAGGATTTTCCGAAAATCGACCCCCAACGGGAAGGAGGGTGAGTAGCGGGAAACTAATTCTACGCGTAAGAAGTCGCGGGCGTCCTCTAGTAATCCATAAAAATGGCTAGCCGAGTGGCACTTTTGACGTGCATACTATTCTGTATTCTACAATACAATGTAGAAAACTATTCTAACGCCGCAGTTCATCACAAATTGCTTTAACCTACGCGTAAGGTGAAAATTACATTTTATGTTATATTTTAATTCAAGTTTCAATCTATTTTCATAACCTTATTGTTAATATTTGGAGCTCATTAATAACGTTAAAACGCTTTAGGTTCGTGAAATATCGTGCTCGTGTAACTTGTGGCAACTAACCCAATTAAAAGTTCTCATAATAATGCTTAACTTTCTTATAAGCCACACTAACTTGGAGTTTACGAAGCAAGTTATCAGACATCAAGTAGCACGCATCATTGTTTTGGAGACCTTTAAAAATCAAACTGAAATCTAAGAATTGTTTTATAATGTGCTTTTATATTTTTATTCAATTGTCAATTGTTTTTAAAATATATTGCCACGTCCAATGTAATGAAAAGCAATTAAGTCGTTGTTTGGTGATAAAATGTTTATATAGTTTAAAGTAATTTAAAGATGGTAGATAATTACTGCCCACATATTTTTTTTAATACTTATATCTATGTTAATTTGTGTATCTGAATTAAATATTGACTATAAGGAATAATATTAATTGCTGCACTCGGAAGACGGTTGACTTAATTTTTACATTTATATAATTTTACATTAATAACACATTATTTAATGCCTTTTAAACCGGATTTTTTTTTAAGCACCCTCTTGTTAACTACTTGTCCTTTACTTAAGCGAGAAACAGAATACTTACTGTAGCTAAATGTTTGTGAATAGCTATGATAATTAGTTATTAGAAGGGTTAATCCTTATTAATGGATCTTGAAAATGATTATTAGCCTTTGTAACAATTTAAAATATTATCATAACCTTAAAAAAAATTATAAATGACACAACAGTTCTAAAAGAATCACAAAAAAAATATCAGAATGAAAATGTCAGCAATGTATTTTTAAAATAATCAAAACAAAATACGGAATTGAAAATGTCTGTAAGAATTATGTTCAAATTAATATAACGTTTCAGTGGGCACTCTTCAAAAATTAATAATATTTCTGTAGTAAAATATATGATTTGTAAAACGAACTTTCACAATTTGGTTTAGTTTAAGTAATAAAAGTTGATAGACGGCATGTTCAGTTGAAACTACTGACAGCAAGTGTGCACAGGACCCAGCCTAGCAGACTTATTGCCTAACGCATTCGCAATCGCAATCGTTTTCATTTTGACAGTCCGAAGGCGAGTCTGCATACAAAATGAAAACAATTGTTCCACTTTCAAGTCAATTGCGTGATCATTAAACTTCACCATTGTGTTTGCTTCACCACTACACGCAAACACCACACCCCTCAAGTGATTTAATTTTACCGCTTTTCGCAAAACTGCTTATGCGACAATTCCTACTCTGCAACTCGTACGACACTCTGACCCCAATTCTCGTGCTACTCGAGATGAAGTTACATGCAATAAATGGCAAGTATCTGTAAAAAAAATATCGATTCAAGCTTTTGATGCCAACAGTTTTTTTTTTCAAAGTCAATATCAACATGAAACTAATGAGTCTCAACTCAGTGGGTCTACGTTAAGTGTAGCGGAGATCCTGAAGCCACCTTCTGACTCCATCATCAGATCAGCTGTTGTATACTTGGTGTTTACATAATAATGTGGTCCAAATTTCAACCCGTTAACACAACAGCAACTGGTTGAAAGTGGACTTGCAAATTTTGAAGCGAAAAACTTACTTACATGCCTATGAACAGTGCAAGTTAAATAAAAACTTGTAAAGATATACGCAGCTGACATTTCATCTCGAATGAACCTTTTCGAGTATTACGAGAATTGGGGGCCGGGGAATGATTTTATCTGCACCAATTTGCTTGATAAATACATACCCTACTTCAAAAATTCCAACTCAAACATTACGCTAGCTCTGTCTCTCTCTTGATTTGGTCATGAACGACGACTGAGAGGGACGGGGGAGCTACGAATGCAGTGTTGACTGTACACTGCGTCACTGTTTATATCCCATGATATGCGGAGCACGGCCATGCGAGGTCTCCGAAGTATTTTACATGCATAATTTGCTGTGCGTTGATTAAGAGCATAGAGGTCACTTGATTTACGTGTTTGTTTTGCAAAAAGATCTGTAAACGTTTGTATAAAACGTTTTTATTCACAGCACGTACAATATGCATTGATTAATCTTATTGTTGTTAACGTATATGGATGAAACGTAATGTAGGGAATTAAAGTTAAATCTTACTTGTGAAATTGACTGAGACTTAGGCACTAAAGAAAACATTGTCTTTGAGAGTTCCGCTTGGCGTTATACGTCTATCAGATATCGTTGCTTGTTAGACGACGAATAGAGAAATATGTTGCTAATGGAAGCGCAGAACAAGTTTGAAGTTTATCTAAGAAACAATATTAGATAAAGTTAGAATATATAATGTTAGAGCACTAGTAGATGTCCATTTTTTCTACAGGACGACGGACCGTTTTTTTGCCAGACTTGCAGTGTTGTATGGTTCATAATGAATATGAATATTGTGTACAGGCACTGGATAAGTTTGTCGCCGGACCGGTATCCGTTGTCACTCAAATTTATTACAAAAAAAAAGGTCCAACGTCCTTAACACAGAAGCTGAATTCCTATTTTCACTGGTGTTGAGTTTCAGCTGCTCAAACAGTAGCTACTTACGTCAAACGCAAACGACAAGCGCTAACTTTAGTAAACATCTATGAACTCTGTGTTCCTAATAGATTTTATACTGTTTTCTTAGCGCGGAATCTTCCTAAGGCTTAGTCTAAGGCAGGTACTAAACGGACGAATGATGGGCCATTAAATCGAGGTTTGTTCTCATAAACATCATTCCGTCGGGGTCACTAAAACGGCGATGGCGCTAATCTGTAGCTTGGCGTCGACCTTGTGGACTAGCGTTTGGTGTAGGCGAGAAACGTTCAGCGATTACGCACCAACGCCTATTTTCTATTTAGTTTTCTTAACAAAAAAAAAACTTAATGTAGTAGCGGTGGTGTGAGCATATCATATAGGCACATTGTGTAAAACAGAGGCAAAGACTATGGAACGCCAGGTGCACCGGTCTGAACAAAACTTTCGCTTCCTCTACATTTATCAACCTCTTTCGTGCACGTGCTTCCATTTCGAGTGCTTTTGATTTAGCTATTGTTCTTATTATTTGGCTGATTTATATGTGCTTACAATAAAGGCTGATATATCACTTGATATAGATACGGGTGACACAGCATGTCACATATCTTATAGCGACGATCGGCGAATCGACGATCTAATGAAGACTGCGGAGAACCTATGAATATGACCAATTGAAAACTGGCCGTCGTGGATATCTTTGCGGAAAGCCTGTTCAGCAGCAGTGGACGTCTTTTGGCTGATGATGTAGTGATAATGATATAAAAAAAAAAATCTTCAGTTTAAGAAAAAATGCTACGTATTTACTCGTAAAGTATGAAATAATATTTGTTCAACAATGTTTATTAAAACAATTGATCGTTGTTCATCAAAAACAAGCTTTTGCCTGCGACTCCGTTCGTGTAGAAGTAATTTTTTGTTACTTCCGAGAAAAAAGTACCTATCCTATGTCCTTTTATGAGTTTCTATCTATCTCTCCATGTCAAATTTTATCGCAATCGGTTCGGCGGTTTAGCCGTGAAAGCATAACAAACAGACAAAGTTACTTTCACATTTATAATATTATGTATGGCTTCGAATGTTTTGTGATTTAGACGTCTAGTATATACAGTGCAATAGTTTTAAAAAGTCTTTCGGCTTCTGAAAAAGTAGTAGAAAAGATTGTATGAGAGCGAAGGAAAGAGAACTACAAACCTGAAAAGCTGTTGCATTCCTTGTTACCCAAATGATTAATTAATAGGCACCTGGGAATTCTAGTCTTCAGTTACGTCTTCTATGACTGGCACCAAGCCACAAGCTGATTTAGTCTGGGACGCCACGGAAATTCGGGAGAATATTTTGTATTTCCTATCAACGAATCTTCTCGAGCATTAAGCGAATCGCTTTACTGGATTTCACGGTGACATATTACAACCACAATTTCACAGGCCGTGGTTCACGCTGATTTTGAATAGGACCCTTTAGAATTACACGTATAAAGAAGTACCTACTTATAGTTTTAATTAAAACTCCCATTAGTTGTTAATTGGAATTTTAACTCGATGTCTGAGAAAGGAAATAGAAGCGCGTTCTTGGTTGGAAAACGGATGTTTCTGATTCCGCCTTTTTAGTTGGCTATTCAAGAGATACGAATAGAAGTTGGTACACATTTTCGTAAATCATTGTACGTTTAAGAGCAAATATCTGAGAGCGGATAAATTGTGAACAGTATATACTTATACCACGTAAGCATTACAGTTGCCATCAAATATATAAGCATACAAGATGCTCAAAAATATCTGAGGATGCGATATATAATATTTTTAAGCACCTGAAATGTTCTAATATTTTTGATAGCGACTGTTTTTCCTTGCAGTCTTCTAAGATAATATTTGTTCTGTTGAATTCATTATTATTATTATAATGTAACTACAGTACTCCCAGCTTCTGAATAGTTCGGCTATCGCTTTCACCCTTGCACTCGCAACTCTCATTATATTATCTAACACTCGTGTTTCATAGAAAAACGAAGAATGTAGTTACATTAAGAAAATAGAAGCACTGTCTTCATCTCTGACATTAGTCTTTGTCAAAATGTTCATATTTCTACTCGTACAACAGTTGCATGTTTTGACGTTGAAACAGCTCGGCTACGGATAAAGTGAATCGTTAGAGAAAATATCGTCTTGAAGTTCACGCAAACTTATAATATTTAGTTTTGAATCACATTACTCTTTGAACTAGCTTTTTGCATGCTCCAGCCTTTCAGACCGATAAATTTATTACTGTTACCTCTTAGCCCCTTGTAATTAGTGGCGTAATGCGGCGCGGTAAGGCTGTTTTTGGCTTAATTGCTGTTCCAGACACGGCGGCGTTCGTTTTTTAATTTATTTGCTAGACTCATAGTACCTTAATTTTTATTTAATTTAGCTAGCTAAGTTTTAAGCGTCTACCGTGTAGTTCAGCAATGCTCTAGAAGTCTAGACTATTATTAGCGATTTATCTTTTACCAAAATTGAACTTTCGTACTTTGTATTTAGGAGTGCAATCGTATCGTTAACAAGGAAATAAGAGCTATCAAAACGTTAACAGTACGATAACAATAGGTTCCAACACAATATAGAATTGAAGCCCTCCAATTAAAATACACTATAAAGTCCAGTTGATTTTAAATTAAATCTCGACATTGTTGTATTTTCTTGGAGTACCTACACCGACTGGGCCGGTATTCTAGGCGCTGAAAACTATATCGTCTTTAATCTGTTATCGTATTGTAAACGTTTTGTTAGCTCTTATTTTCTTGACAGTAATGGCGGCGGACGTCAAACCAATACCGTAACAGGTCAAATACGATATCGTTTTTACCGCCAGGAATAGAGGCCCTGATCTTCTTCTTCAGCATATACCAACCCAATGCTCAGTGTAGGTATCCTGCATTTTTCGCCACCCATCTCGGTCCAAGACTAGATATATCAAAATCAAAATAGATAAAACAGCGTTGAGGTACTCGTAAAATAAGTCACGTACTGCGAAATATGCCCTAGAGCCTTCTCACGTAATAGTCTCAGTCAGACTAGTTTTACTTTGTAAAGGACTTTATAGATTTTCTACCGATGCTAGTGCCTAGTCTTTCAAATAACTGAACAATACCTACTTTTTATAGGCCCAGGTAACGTTGTTTTCCGAGCATTGGTCATAGTAAAATTAGAAAACATCCTACTAATATTACAAATGCGAAAGTTCGTGTGTTTGTTTGTTACTACTTCACGCTGCAACGGCTTGACGGATTTAAAAGAAATTTGAAATAGAGATAGCTTAAACCCTGTATTAACGCATAAACCATTCCCTGAAAATTAGAAGTACATAATCGTTTTGGTTCTGTTACTGTGTCAACAAATATCAACTCTCTTTCAAGGCAAAACCACCGGTTGCTGAAAGCTGATTAAATAAGTACATAGAAAACACCCAAGACAGAAACAAATACTCGTGCTTAGCACACAAATATTTGCCCATACCGGGAATCGAAACCGGGACCGCTGGCTTCCTAGGCAGGGTCGCTGCCAACTTGGCTATCGCATCGTATTATTTGTCAAAATACGCGTTTTTATGCCATCCATCGTTTCAAAACGTATTCCAACATCAAAGTCAAATACCTACAATATTCCTTAAAGACATTAAAAACAATACCAAGCATATAACTTAAATAAATAATTTACGGTAAGTCTCCAAAATTGTGTCGCCTGCGACACTCAAGCTGCGAAAATTGAGTTAGCGAATCTTCTTACGTGGTTTCCTAACTTGAAAAGTAAACATGCTGTGTCTGGGAAATACGAATTATTTAAGGATAATGCCAACATGCTCGTACCTCGTCTTTATTTAACATCGCGCTAAGCTTTCAACACAGAAAGTTCCTGGATTACGTCTTTTAACTTATCTGGTTCAGCATTTTCTTTTGAATTTCGAAACATAAATAATAATTTAGGAATGATTAAGCTTGCAGGCTACGTTGTTATTTTACGTTTAAACATTAATAATCGTCTCAATATTTGGTAACTCTTTATTATCAGATTCATACAATTAAAAGTTTAAACTAAACTTATTTAAATTTAAATAAAACTAAGCTACTCAAATATTAAAGGTGTAAATAACAATCACCACTATAAAAAGAGGCCCCTCTAGCAGGTCCGCTCGCGGCATGGTCCCTATGACACTGGCTGCGTTACCTCTCTGGATAGCTAGCCCAATCCTTTGAGAGAGGTAAGCACCAGCTCCAGGATCTCCGGAGGTGTCTATGAGCCAGGATGACAGGGCCTTAATAAAGCTAACAACTGGTAACTGTATAAATTGGAATCCGTTAATAATAGGTCGTTACTAGATTATTTTAATATTGATTTCATGATAATCATTGTTGCAAGCAATAACCTATTACATTTGCACTGCATATTGTCAAACTCTAACTTGGTCAACATTGCAATGAACTGATTAATTATGAACGCAATGACAAAATTATGATACGTAATAAATAATTCTGTTTAAATTATCCTAATCTGAAAGCATAATTGCCTCATTTCAAACAGTAATTATTCATAAGTTAACGTGTAACAGGAAATTGTGTTTTCCTAGTAAAAAGATTAAAAGATAACGTCGCAAGAGTACCAACAACATATTAATGAGTTTGATACACGTATCCTTGTGCGAGTACCATCCTAAAAATTTAATTAAAAATACAATCTTTTGATGTTGTACAGTCACCAGCAAAAATGTATTATCCAACATTGGCCGCAAAAATATCTGACACGCCTTTATTACTACAGGTATAAGAGCGGGTCAGATATTTTTGCGCCCAATGTTGGATAATATATTAGTGCTGGTGGCTGTATCCCCTCCCTTCAAGGTTCCAAGGTCCCATTTGTAAGAGATATAAGCCTCGTATTCACTAGAGGACAATTGTCCCGCGAAATGTGACGGTAGTGACGCATGACGAAGCTGCGTGCAACTTCGCCAGACATTTTGAATGTTAACGCTGAGACGTGTCGCAGCCGTCGCAGGACATTTGATCCTAGTCAGACACACTGAGGCGCGCGTGTGCGGCGCGTCTGCAGCGCGCGAGACGCGCGTCTCGGTGTGCCGGGGTTCCATTTGTTTTGTTGTTTTACAACTCCCTGACGCCACGCGACGCTACGCGCTGCTGCTGCCACGCGTTTGGTTTGCCGGAGCCTTTAAAGTCGTTTTTCAGTGAATTTTTACTGAGAAAAGTATAAAAATAATTTAAGTAATATATTACGTAAGTAAGTAGGACACAAGAGCACTTTTAGACAGCTTAGCCTACCGGAGCTTCCCAAGAAGAGACCAGTGTTGAAAAAAATCGCATTAGGAAACTCAATATTTAGTATACAAAAGAACCTGGGGCTCGATGAACAAAAGTATATCCAGATTATTCCAGATGTTATGAATAATAGCAACATGAACTGCCTTTTGTTCATACATAAAACCAACTGCGCTTTAATTGTGCTTTATATTCAAAACATTACCCCTTATCTTCAACTAATAAAAAAATGATTTACATACATAGTACTTACGACAAAAGAAATTACACCCTTAGCGCGTATTGGCATATACACCCTTCTTAACACAAACCGACACATCAGTAACGCACTCATACTCCCAACGTGATGTTATAATTGTAAAGGTTTAAGCGCCATCCGATGTAGACAATTTATATCGGTGTAATAAAATACTTAATATGCAAGTTCCGTATCACAAGGCTGTAAAGAGCCACTTCGTTGCGACGGTTACAATGTTATTTTTATAACCCTATTACCGCATACATTGTGTGTCCGATGTGACTTACAAATTGGATTACGATAATATAAGCAGCAATGTATGTAAAAGCGCAAATACACTTTTATCAGAAGTAATATTATATCCGAGCGAGGCACTGATTTAAAGCGACAATTATAATTATTGTACTTTTAGTAAGTTATAAATTACAAAACGCATGTTTTTTAACAAGTTTTTGCCACCATTTTTTACCACTTATTTATTTATTAGATACCGTTTGAGCTGCCACACTAGTTACCCAAAGTTACTACAGTAACATTACTACCCATATTTTTTCGACTAAATAATAAAATGATATTCAGATAACAGTAATTTGCAAAAATATAAACCGTGGAATTGTGATTATTTAAAAAAAACCATAGGAATCTTGATGACTCAAACAAGCTATTCTACTTGAGGGCTCATTGTCTAACGCACTCGCAATCACGATTATTTTCATTTTGAAAATCGAAGGCTTGCCTGCATACAAAATGAAAACAATTGCTCCACTTTGAAGCCGGTTGCGATTGCGAGTGCGTTAGACAAAAGCCCCTCTGGGCTGATAAAGTCCTATTTGGGTAAACCGATTTTTAACGAAACTTAGTTAAAAATCATTCATTCATTTATTCATTCCTCCAAAACACAGTATAATATACCTATCTCTGATATTTTTTGATTTTTCAAGTTATAAAATAAAACTTAAATTGACAATAACTTTCGATTACTTAGATTCCTAACATAGTTATAACGTTGTTTACGAGTATCTCGAAACACTTAAAGGATGAGCTGCGCAAAACTTCTTAAGTCTAGACCTTTTACTAAAAGAGCCCTTGATCGATTAGTTGTCAGATTACATTTAAGCATGATCCGCCTCTAAAGCTGTAAAGGCTGATAGATGCTTTAAGTTGGGAAACACGACCGTAATTAGTGTGTTTTGTTTTACGTAACTAAATTTAAGCCGGTATTCCACTGCGGCGCACGCTTCGCACGCACGTTACACACGTGAGCCACGAGGTATTGTTCTAAGTGTGTCTCACATCATATCGTGTGTGTCCCTATAGAAGTATTTACATATTATTTGAAAAGAAGCTCATCGAAGCATATTTATGCGTGCGTAGCGTGTGCAGCTGTGGGGTTTCAGCTTTAAATAAATAAAATCAATACGACAATTGAGAACAAAATTCAGACACACATTGCACGGTGATGGTGGATTTAATAATAGTTTAGATTGTCTTTTGTTTTTACATGCAACTACACATACAGTCAAACATATAATCACGCCTCTTTCCCCCAGGGGTAGGCAGAGACCACTTCCTTCCACTTGATTCTATCCAGATAAACTTTCCTCGCACACACACTTACACACATGCGTCAAAATTTTAAAGCCCCTTATCACGTTTGACATGTGTTTTCATATTGTTAACGTTATCATAGCTCTTACTTAGATTACAGTAATGGCAACTGAGAAAAACAATACGATACCTTTGCTATTGTTTACATATTTGATTCGGGACTTTGCATGTTTTTCTTTAAGTGAACGTGTGGAAGCTTGTAATTTGCTTTTAGATATAAGTATTATCGATCAATTTGTTTTAGGCAGTAAGCTTTCCGAATAAATAAATAAAAAACAATACGCGTAGACTGTAGACACAAAGTAGAATAAGACCCCTGGTAGTTATTATAACGAACAAGACTACGAAAATTAGAAAATTGGTAGATAACAAACCAGATCTAACTTATACGGTAAACGGTATCAGAGAATAGCTTTCCCTTTGCATATTAACAAGCGAATCGGCGCCTGCACACTGCCTGGCGATATTCCAATGCAAATTGTAATTTGCACGGGCAGATTCTGATGTAGAAGTTCTTTCAGCTGCGCCATTATATTTTAAAGTCACTTTTCAACTGCGCAGATCTCAGAAATCTGCAAAGAAGGTTTTACTTTGACACTTTCTTTGAAGCGATCATTTTCAAATGCAATCGTTAAACTTAATATTCAAGCCTAAAATAGAATAAAGAACAAAGTTCTGAAACTTAGCATTGTTTTCTTAAACATTTTGAGCCGTAGTAAAATACGTAACGCTTCGTTGATTGATTGATTACTATTCAATTATGTGTTATTTGTACGTCTATTGATTTTTTCATCGATACGCGATTAAGTGGGTATGATTTATTCATTAAATCCACTTACTCAACAATTTCAAGTGGCGATATACCTTGGAGCATTTATAAAATCATTAGGAATTAATAAATCGTCGCTAATGAACCGGGCATTTTACAAAAAGAGGTCTGCACTAATAAATGAAAACATTTTCAAATTATCCATTATATTGTTTCCTCTGTCCTTTATACTGCTTGAGATATTATGCACTTCATATTAACCTAAATATTTTCTTCAATCCAATAAAATCCCTTCAATAAAAATCACGTTCCAATAGTCAAATGTAACGCAAGATAAGCGAAAGAATTCGCATTATCGAAGGATACGCCACGAAATTTCATTAATACCGCTTTATTCCCAACTTAGCATTGAAAATCACGGCCTTTCGATAGAAATTCCTCTAAATATTTCCTTCTCGTCATTGGAGTGTGAAAAGCGGGAAGCGAGACATTTTGAGGGGCGGATTGAACTCGATTTGTTGAAATATTATAAAACTTTTTTGATGGGATCGTCGCTTTGGATGTAATGGAAATCATGACACTAACGTTTCGACCTTAATATTTAAAAGTTTCCTTTTCAGAGCTAATATTTCTGATTCAAGCTCATTCTGTTGAGTATTTTTTTCAACTTGTTTGTGAGCGGCTTTTGTTTCTTTTGACATCGTAAAACGATTCTGTGACAATCTGTAACACCCTATAGACACAGTAACTCAAACACAATTTGTAACATTAACAAAGTACGCATGCGAAATATATCTCGCAAATAAAAATAAACCCGTCTCGTAATAAATCATGTGAGCTAATAACGTTTAAAAAATTCATAATATTCAGAACAATACGAGGTTCATTAAAGTCATGAGGATCGTACTGTATGAAAACGCTCGAAAATTCAACACAAACATCGCTTCCATTATAATTATTCAACGAATATTTCTCCTCTTTAGGGCAGGCATTAGCTAGACGTCAATTTTATTAATGGTCGGAGCCTGGGCTATCCACGTTGGAGCACTTAGTTTATACACGCGTAGACTGACGATGCGTTATTCGGTTAGGCTGCCTTTGACAGCTTTTTAAACGGTATGAGCTCAGTAAATAAGATAGGAATAAAGGGGTTTGGGTAAAAGTTGTCATTATGTAAAAGTCATAGATTGTTTAGATGAGCGGCCATTTGAAAAAGTGGTATATTGTGATAGGTCAATTCAAAATAAACATATTTTGATATCACTCTCCTCACTCTCTGCAGCCGAGATATTTAAATATTGATAGGTATTAAGAGAAAGGTTTTTATAGATCATTATGCGGAACATGAATCGTTATGGAATATAAAACTATGGCAAATGCGTTCCGGTAAATGAGATTATTGCATATGAAATTCGGGGGAACGATATCGAGCCATTTTCAACATTATCGCACTGTTTACTCGGCCGCTATTACTGTCAAGAAAATAAGAACTATCGTAACGTTGACAATACGATAACATGTCAAAAGCCACATTGTTTTACCGCGTAAAATAGAGGCCTTGAGCTTATTAAGCATACAATGTAATTAGCAATGTTATCTCTTCCACCCAGTGCCTCTAGTTTAGATTTCATGAACTGTTTACTGGACCTGTTAACGCCTAGCCGTTACATAAACGGCTAGCGTTGGAAAAGCTTAGATTTTCCTCGCCCAGGGCCCTCTAAATAACAACTGCGGTGGTCCGCGGCAATGATCACAGTTCTAACTGGACACATTCTGAAGCTAATCGTTTGAGATAGAGGCGTGTGTACCTATGATATCGCTTTCAAATTGAAATTTAGGCTATTTTAGCGTTAGTGTGTTTTGGACCTTAATATGCTTGATTTTGAAAAATATCACAGAAATGGAAAAATATCGTGAAAAAGAAGAAATTTCTCTACATTAATTGATGGAAGAAGAGTTATTCGATAATGTTTGAACGATTTCGCTAGGGAACCATGATTTCTATTATGTTTTTCTGTCTTTATCAAAAAATAATAACTTTTCCTTGCCATTTTAGACCGTGTTGATTGGCTTGGAGCCATCGATGTCAAAGGAAATATCAAGCACGTGGTAATACATGACATCTTCTTTATTTATCTTTACATAGTAACAAAACAAAGTCGTTTTCTGCGTCTGTCTTTCTTTCCATCTTTCTGTGTGTCTGTATATCTGCTTACTCCTCTATAACCACGCAACGGATTTTGATGCAGTTTTCACCATCAGTTAGCTAGGTAGTTTTTCAAGGTTTTCATCTGGTTTATTGTACGGGTGTTACAGAAAACACACTTAAACCGAAACGAAGCTAGGGCGAGTCGCTAGTGTTAATATAAAATGAAAAACTTTAAAACAATTGCATATCTAGGTTAGGTTAGGTTAGGTTATTATGACATAGCTAATTAGAAAAGGATAAAGCTATATAGCGGCTATAGCTCTGTCTTTTACGCTCACCGTAAAATGAACTGCATAGTTATGTCGTAATAACCCTTCTGTTTGTCGCTTTTCACTTACTTGATCCTAGTTACGCAACCTCGGTATTTGCTCGCTGTGGTAAAAATCTCATTTCTGCTTCGAATTGCGTCATTTACTCGGCTTTGGTGTTAAATATTTTACATTTTGGTTATTTAAAATTTATTACTTGTTTATAACCTTAGCCCTGTTGCCCTGAATAAAACTCGTTAAGGAGTTACTGGCGAATTTAATAGCTAGATCCAGATTTATAGCTAAGATAGTATCATTGTTTTCCCTAAATTATTTCGGTATTGGACTTGTAACTCTCCCATAGATGGCGTGTTTTATACGAGTTAGATAATAACCATCCTAATAACACAAATCGACGGTTCTGTAACTCAACCTCGTAATAGAATATTGTCCAGTAGTATAAACTGGCACTCACTAAGTACGCGAGTACATACTTAGTGCGTGTCAGTTTATACTGGACATATTTAACATACGAGGTTGAGTCACAGATTGCACTACAACAAATTTTTGAAGAAAACTTAAAATGCGATAGGCTGGCAACCTGTCACTAATACACTGGTAAACATCTTAGCCTAAATTGTTCAAAATGTGCTTACAAAATTACCTACAATTTTTTCAAGTTGTTGGTAATTCTGTAGCTCTGCCTACCCCACTCTGGAAATGAAGGCATGAGTAATTCTGTAGCTCTGCCTACCCCACTCTGGGAATGAAGGCATGAGTTGATGTATGTACAATTCTCTTTAGATTACAGTTTGTTTTTAAAAAGAGAAATGTGTGTAAAAATGTGTGATTGCATTAAACGTGAAACCGTTACAGACTCTAGCTATTATGTAATGTATGCTTTTTATTAACATTCTTAATTTTCCGGTTCATTTAACGTTTCAGCAATGTAGGGATGTGTTATATATCAGATTTTGCTTAAATCTTTACTTTGATGATAGTAAAAAAATAATTGTTATTAACTTTTAATGAAATAAAAACCCCTGATATAATTCTTCCAGAGGGGTTATTATGATATGATTTCGTCCCACATTTTAAATGCTCAAATTACAGCTTACTTTATTTACTGGATCGAAAACCTCGATGAAGTTCTTAACAACTATATTTCTGGCAATTCTTGCCAACTTAAAATGCACTCAATCTCTCGGAACATAAACCACATAAGTACTCGTAACACCTACAGAAGGACCTTCAATTTTGCATAGGTACCTACTTACTTACTCTGGTTGAAAATGTAATATTAGTAAAGTTTGAACTCAGTTAGTTAGTTTACAAAAGGGACGGTATAAATGAACAGTTAGCAGCAGCAGAAGGTGGATACGCTCTTATTCTCTTGACAATAGAATCGTGTTTAGATATTTTTGAGCTCTTCGACTGTCTACCTACTTTGCTGCTGTCTGTACCTAACTATACCTAACGTCCGTTTGAGTTCCCAACAAAATGGTCGCTGGGATGCACCTCAGCTTAATTTTCGCAAGCACCAGTGCACGCTACATTTCGCTTAGTAATTTGCGTACCTACCGTGCTTACAGTTGAAACAAGGGCCTGTTTTCCAACTACCTTCTCTTTTATGAAATTAGTTGGTGTCGAGCTATGGGAGTAGTTTAAACACTTTAAATTAAGTTATTTGTAAAATAAAGAGTATGCGGTAAAAAGTATTATTCTGAGGTACAAAAAAAATAAGTATTTTTTAACTTTCACCTGTTTAATCTGCGGGTAATCTGTAGGTATTTATATTAAAAATATGGCTTAAGTATAAGTATATAATTTTATTTAAAAAAAACATGTCATACATTTTTCGATTTTGTTTTATTTAAAATGAAAAAGGTGCAGCAGTTTTAAATTTATCATGTAAGCTTGTCGGTACGTTTGCTGTTTACCGGGTTTTATAATTGTTTTTAACACGTGATTTAAACACGCTACGATTAAAAATCCTTTGTTCCTCGGTTTGAAACACTTATCCGTTAAATAAATAAAATTAAATAATAAATGTCAGAGTACAAAAAAAATACCGAGGCCCAAAGTAAGCTCTAGTCTTGTCACTATAGGTAGGTACAGTCGAGTTTATAAATATGTGTACACTTTAGTACCTTGTCTATTTAATGTCATGCTTAAACTGCCATTATATTAATTGTCACAGTGATTAAAGTGATACTAAATTGTATACATATTTATGAACTCGACTGTACTATACAACGGTATAAATATTTAAATACATGGAAAACATCCAAGACTCAGAAACAAATACTCTCGCTCATCACACAATTTTCAGCTCATACTTACCGGAAATCGAAACTGAGACCGCTAGCTCCATAGAAAATCCAAATACTTTAACCTTTTGGTATGTAAGGACACTTTAAATTTCCTTTAGTCAAACTTCTGTAGTGGAACTTCCTAGAAAGTGACACGTTGCCAAAATGTAGAATTTACTCTCACAGAGTTTGTTGCACAAGTTCATGCAATCACCATCAAGAGCCAGTGAAATTGCGTCGAAAATCTAGTCTAAATTGCCCCCAGTTTCCTTGTACTGGATTAGTGCGCTCGCACGCTAACCGACACGCGACGGAGGAATACGTACTGCACGGGTCGACCTGCCTTCCTAAACCAAAAAGTGGTATCTCAAATTCAATAACCAACGCTGATTTAATTCTCTTTTCTCAGTAATAAGGTTGATATTGCTGCAGGAGTATTACCATGATTACTGCCTATTGGCTTAGGACGGCAGAATTTTTCTATGAAGGATTGGATTAATAATGCAGGAAGAGCGCTAAATATACTCACGGGAATTTCTGCATCAACTTACGAATTACTTTTAAACAAATTGATGCAGACTAGATGAGTCAGTGTACATATTCTTGAAGATGTGGAATGTGGAGTACGATCTGCCAGTTTGTTATTTAGTTATGAATCTATTTGTGTATTCAATAGGTAGCTATTTGAACACTTAACTGTAAAATATTGGTATAGTTACCAGTTATTTTATAGAGGATTCAATAGATGGCGTTAAATGTAACATTGAACGCCATTCATCGAATCATTTTGTAAAATAACCAGAAGCTTTGTAAGAAATAAGAGAAACCAAAACCATACATCACAAACTCACAAGGCAATGATTTGCCGGTTGTTTCGATCAAATTTAAACGAGGACTTACCCATAATTCAAAAGCGAAAGTATATGTACTCATGTTGGATTTGAATTTACTCTAAGTGGACCGGATTTTATTTTATTTTACTCGATGTCTAAAACGAGTGGGTTGGGTTTGTGTGAACCTGGCTTTGCTATTATGCTGATTGTATCTTTCCTAAATTGGGTTCCACGCTGTTATAAGATCACGTACAGAAAATTAGATTATTTGTTTGCCTCTCCTCCTTGTTCTTTTATTATTAAAACACAATTTAGAAACATTTTATATGGTTGTTCTACTCATTATTATTTGATAGTTCTTTAGAAAATAACCCCAACTTAATATAATAAAACTGCCTACTAATTTAATATTTAAAAAGTAAAACCACGACTTGACCTGGCTTATTTTTTTTTGCAAATTGATCTTGTTATGATCAACGATAAATGATGGCTCTTATTAACTTAATAACGTAATGGCGGCCAAGTCAAAAACAATTCTATGACAATACGTTTACGGAGAAAGTAGAATACGACCCTAGGTTGAATTTTAAAACCCTAAATTTTCTCGCTTAATATAATTAAGAGCAATACTGTTACTGGCCTCCACTTCCGGTGGAAGTAGAAGCATCATCGCCCTATTAAATTTCCGCCTCACCGCCCGCACGCCAAATTGCCCCTTTGATCCCCTTAAGGGCATGAATTTTTCAAAAAGAATCCCTTGATACATACTTTCTTAAATAATCTTTGAAATTTTTGCGATTATTCGCAACCAATACGTATAAAAAATCTTTAAGAATTGGTTGCTGAACTTCAAGTAAAATTTCTCGTGTAATTTTATTTCGGCGAGTCTAATTATGATCATGTTTAACGATGAGGATAAAACATCTGTCACCTCACATCTCAATAAAGGCAACCATAATACGGGCCACAACAGAAAACACCATTCTAAATTCTATGAAGCATTGGCAAGGTAATATCCAATAGTATCGTGTCGACGTATCATTTTTATAGAAAAGAAAACGCCTGGGAGCGTTTTCATCTTGGACAGGCCCTCCGACGTTCTTCCAAACCGTTGCGTTGGTCGTAGTTGTAATAGCTTTTTAAAATCTGTTATTACACCAGTGCTAGATATTTTTTCTTCATCAAAAGTTTCTTAGCCATTAAAAGTTTTTCTGTAGTTTTTCACTTCGAGTTTACCACGGTCTTTTAATGAATACTTCATTTCTTTTACTAGCTGTCATTTGAATGCTATCAGTAACATCAACAATTTTGTTTACTATTTGCTGACTATTCTCTCTAGTTATTCAAACATTTCAAGCTCGTGAATGTTAACTATCGTTATGATAGTGATTCTGTTTGTTCTTAAAGATATTTAATCAGTTACATTTTAAACCTGGTTGTTGGTGTACGGCTTTATGTTCGTTATCAAACACGATCCATTCAATCGTTTCAAACACGGTACCTAGAGCATCGTTGCCATAAACCTATCAAGTTGCAAGCTATTTGCTTGGCTATCTGTCAATATTTGTCAATTCTCTGGAGCTTGATATGTGTTTGGGATTCAGTGTAAGATTAATCCCATGTGACCAGCTTGTATTCCAGATCGGGGGATTCAAGGAATCACATAGGTTTGCTTAGTTGATGTAGAATCATAAAGAAATGCATGTATTTATCTAATTTGTACAGTAAAATAAGCAAGTTGTTAAAGGTCAGATGATGGCATGAGCAGGCCTCCTGAAGGTAATTGAGATCTGTGACCCATAGACATTTGCATTGTCAAGACTACAATCTCAAGACTGCAATCCGAAGACCGTAAATGCGTTGCCAACCCTGACGCCTAAGACGGAATGCCTCTATTTTAGTAATTTCACCAGTTGCCTTATCCCCATACTGGAACACAATAATTTGAGCACAGTTGCTTGGCGGTAGGTTAAGGGATTAAGAGTGGTAGTGATCCGAACGGAACTGAAAGAAAAGATTATGCAAGCATTCTATAACATTATTAACCTTATTTTGCCTACCCCGGTTCCATGTTTTCATTCTTAACGCAGAAACTCCGTGAATTTTTCATATAATGATATTTCAGAACATTGTCACTTCGTAGATCTTGGCGGGCTTATTTCAACTTAGCGAAATTGACACGAAATATCCTTTCTAAAATACAAATTCTCGGGTGCCAAACTCCTTGGGCGCAGGTGCTGTTACAAACGTAGGATGTTCCGGATTTAAAATTCAAGCAAAGTTGCAATGCAAATTTAATCAACACGCTGTATAGTAGGTAGATGTTGTCGTAAACTAGCTATGTACGCTGAGAAGCTTAAAGCGCGATTTTGTTTCACCTGTCGCGAGCAGTGTTGCAATCAAATTTAAAGTGTAATACTATTCAAACTGACGTAATTGGTAAGTTTAATAATAATTTGTGCATTAAAGGTGATAGCTATGGCCAAACAAGTCTTCATTAACAAGAATTACCTACTTAAACACTAATTTATAAATAGTGAATAGTATTTACCTTATGCCATTTTAATGTTTTAGTGTCGATATACCCGGTAAGTAATGTTTTAACTTAAACTGAACGTATACGTGATCATGAAAGGGTTCTTTTAAATCAACTCGGGTTTAATTTATCGCATACTAGCTTCGCGATAAAATGGGGTCTGAAATCTCTTTCACATAATATTCATTATTATCCTTTCACCCTAGGGAGGTAATAAAGTATCTCGTCTTTTTTATTACCAGTTCCTGGCTGCAAAAAAAATATAGTTACTGCTTTAATTTTTTTGTTAGTTAAGATTTACTATTTATTTGATAGCTCGATTGGTCAGTCGTCACGTTTGAAGTATTTGAGCACCCTTTATATCGTTCTAACTCTATATTACGATGCATAATAGACGTTGTTGTTTCCACAGTTGTAAATACAACCTAGCATGATTCTCAACAACAAAAAGCAAGGCCCTTTGTAGTACTTGTAAAACCTTTTCCAACGCAAACACAAATCACGGCTTTACCCTATTTCACTTTCAAGAGCCTTTTAATAATTTAAAGCACGAATGCTTGGAAATGAGGCCGTTACAAATTACGAGCCTATGGGTCATTGGTTGACCGATTTTGAGGCACACTTGATATGAATGTGGAGTCGTAGAATTATGTACGTCGATAAATATAATTTGTTGTTGATTTCTGGATTGGAAATTTGGAATGAAGGTATTAATGAGGCATGAAAATATCATTTAAGGAACGAGAATGTACACCCGGAATAGCATAATAAGATGAATATTGATGTTAGCCATATACATTTGTCTTATTTTGATAGAAGTTTTAAGTGTGATTGATTTACATATTAAAATAATTATAACTAACCAACTTTATCGTCACCTTGGCCTTAGCAATACTCGTGATGTATACTATGATTTTGTCAAATAATCACAAATAAATCTTGAAAAATACTCATACTAAAATAATAGCAGTTATTTGTTACCATAGTAATTGAAAGCCAGCGTAAAGTACTTAAAAGATTAGAGTTTTCGAGTCGGCTAAACTTTGAGGCAACGAAATGAAACGCAAAACAAATTTCCTGCAACTCCGGATGCACGTGAGTGCACGCTCTCTAAGTAATTTATTTTAAAACCGCGACTAATGCGTTTAGTTGGAGGCTACTTATATTTGATATTATAAACATTTCATTTGAGTTTTAGAACATTGAAGTTCACAAATAAAAACTTACCTATGGATTTATTATTATAAATTTTACCTATGAATGTCGATAAAAAATAAATAGTGACACATAATATCATTAATTGCTTTATATTTCCTCATAATTTAGTAATTAACTTCGAAAAAGAGAAATTTTTGTTTCACAGGAAAATGCCATTATAATAACTTAATAATCAAGAAACTAACCGTCTTAACCTAATTTCTTTAATAAAGAAAGTAACAGTTTTATACACAAGCAACAAGCAAGCTCAACTTAACGGGCGTAACGTGTCAAGGCTTTTTAAAAGTATTTTCACACGTCTGCAGCTGCGAGTAAAAGTATTAAGTAAAATACTAGCAGTTTTCTATTCATAGCCGTCTAGTAAATCTAGTTTGTAAAATACTAGCTAGTATTTTCCATTCACAGTCGCCGGTCGTCGCGAGTAATATCCGGAGCCGCTGGTATTAATCAATGCTTCCCTCGCGGTAACGGCGTGAATTGGAAATGGATCTCAAATGTCATTGCATTTAAGTTAATTACTTATACGAGTATCAGTGGTAAAATTAATTGAACATCTTTCTTTGAAAGAATAAACAACCTGTATATCGTATGCACTAAATACAAATTTTAAATTATAAGAGAAGAAACACGAGCCTTACAATTAGTTAAGTACATTAACTTGCTGTGGTTACTTCTAACTTTGGTGACAGAAAAAACAGTAGAAGTGTCAAGTGGGAGGCGGAGTTCCGCATTACCTACCATACTTTTGCCTCGATCGCTTATTTAGATATTTCGATATTTCGATATTTATTATAAGCATGACTTATTGTGCTTTTTTGGAGTGTAAAAACGATTGCCGCACTAAAATTATTTTCCATGGTGGCGTGTTGTTTTTATGGTAAGCGAAGCTCATGCCACTTCCACTGTTTTTTCTATTCTGTGTGTATATGTATGTATGTATGTATGTAAACACTTTATTGTACAAAAAACATAAAATCAAATACAATAATTACAAAGTTGGAATGTACAAAGGCGAACTTATCCCTTTAAGGGATCTCTTCCAGCTAACCTACCATATATCTCATATACCTTATACCTTATATACCGTATATCATATACCTTATTCAATTTAAGTTACCTAAGAAAAAATTAGTCTTCGTTCGCTCTCTATTTTTCAGTGTATTTTGTGCTTGCATTACACTGAAGGAATTTAAGTGCTTTTAAGCTTACAAAATACGAAAAAAAAAACGGAAAGAAATATTGGCAGTTACATCATGTTCCATAATGGTCCCTGAGCAGATTATTTAATAATACAATTATTGCTGAGCTTTTACGTAATAAGTCCATAATCCTCGATAAATTGGATCGTGGTTTGTTCAAAATAAATGGCATTTTTGAAATTGATGGGCTTATAAAATTTCCATGGCGATTTATTTTGATATTAAAACTCAAAGCTATTAAGGTTTATCGAAGCTGATAGAATGCCGTTCAAGAATGCAGCCGGTCGGTCATAAATAATACCGATATCTCGAACTATTACAGTAACTTGGAACGTCCATGCTGCCCTCATTAGAAAAAAGGGCGTATGTCTCATAGAACCTTGTATGTATTAGTGACCTTATTTCTTAAGACTGAGGGTTAAATTTACTTTGACTATCAAATTGCACATGCGTCCTTTTTATTTAGGAGGGCAGCATGGACGTGGTAGGTTTATGAACTGTAAAAGGAATAAGTACATCAACACAGTATGTAATGTAAAATAGCTGCTTTGTGAATATTTGTTACCATGCAATCCTTATTTTAATTTTTCTTACTATTTATTCTATTTTTTTTTAAATTAATTATGATACAGATATTAATGTATATTTATATTATTTTGGATTTTATTCGTTCTTTTTTGACAATAAATTATGGGGACACTTTTAGTTTTGACATGTAATGCAAACAAACGTATTGTTTTTTTCACATGAAATAAACAAAACTAATCGAATATAACTTTAAGGTATTTTCATCAATCACAATGAAATTAAACCTTAAAACGATCGAGGGGTGAAAGGCTACAGTGACTTTTTTGCGATATCGAGTTTTATACAATATTCGGAATTAGTAAATGCTTGTAGCTAAGTATTATAAATAAAACTCGATATAGCAAAGCAATGTCACTTAAAACAAATAGCCTTTCACCCATCGCGATGATCATTCATCGTTAGTTATTTATAATTATATCAGCTGAAAGATATCCACTGCTGGACATAGGCCTTCGCCTAAGAACCACCACGAGATGGTCGGTTTTATGCTAAGCTCATCTATCGACTTTCCGATCTTCACCAGATGGTCAGTTTACCTTGAAAGAGACCTAGCTACTTCGCTTTCCGGTATGCGGTATCCATTCCAGAAACTTTCCACCCCAATAGCATTCAGTTCTACGAGCAATGTGTCCCGCCCACTGCGACTTGAGGTTTGCATTTCACTGAGCCATATTGGAGGAAAAAAATGCAAACCTCAAGTGGCGGTTCTTATGCGGGTCTCCTCATTCTCAATTCGTTCTAACAGAAAAATTTGAAACTTAAAACCTTCTCATTAATCATGGTCTTCCTTTTATTTCTGACACCTATGTTATTTAGCAAAAAATAATCCTTTTGATGAAGCCTTTCGTTCAGTATGATAAAGCTACAGGGTAATTATTTTTGTCGTGTAACGGGTTCGATTTCCGGTTCAACCATGTAATTATTTAAATATCTATGTATGCAGTTTAACTTGTTTTTTAAATTCAAATAATGTCTTCTTTCAGTAAAATGTTCCATCTACAATATTCAAGGTACATTTCTTCCATGTGGCATAGCCGTGGGGCGCCCTGTATATATATACATATATATATATAATTTATAGCGTTAAATATGCATCACAACTGTTTTTAAATCCAGCATTTTGCCTTGATTTTTATGTAACCCTATAACGTGCAATGTCAGGCGCGGTATTTTTATTATGTTATTATAGACGCACCAATAAAATACACTCGATGTTAGCATAGCGGTTACATAAATGTGATATTCTTTACGATTATAGCAACGCGCTGCGTGACACGACTACATTGTTAATTTTATATTTGCCACTGGTTTTATAAGTATTTGTTACATAATAAAAATACTTAAATTCTTTTATGGTTATACTTTTTAATGTTCCGCATTAATACCGGGTCGTGTTGTATTGAAACTCTTTGCAGAGTGACCTTTAGTTTTGCTTATCAGACTACTTACTTTTTAGTTAAATATTCGTAGGCTAGAATCAGAACAGTGATTTTAGCCTTGGTCTCATCGTCTTTTGCCATCACTCTCTCTTTTATTCACAAATATGTAGCTAAGTTCCGCTGAGTTTAAGCCAAAAACTCAATAAGAGTGAAGACAACGCGTTATGGCTCGTTTTCATACTTAAAACGCCTCCGCCGGTTTTTAGTGTTGGGAACGAACCGCACCGCGCCGCTTCCGCTCTCAGTGGAGTTGCGACTTTAGTTTAGCTGTGGAACGGCAATTCAGACCATGACACACTTGCTTTCCTGCCCGGTCTGTTCACATTCCTTCCGAAACAGATCTCAGAGATACAACAGACAGGGCGATTAGTAGGCGATCAGGGCATCTACCTATTCTACGATAGACGTTTAACAATATTGCTTTTGACTTGTTATCGTATTGTCCACGTTTTGATAGCTCTTATTTACTTTCCAGTAATGGTGGTAGAGTTAAAATTACCATAACACGTCAAAAGCCATCGTTGTATACCGTCCAAGAATAGAGGCCCAATACATACGTACTGCGGCCTTTTGGCACAAAAAAGTACCCCTACCATGAGTTACAATTACCGCACTCGCTAGCGAGTCGAATTCTCTGTCCCTCGCATTCTATAAGAATACTGTGAGGTCAGCGAGTGACAGAACATTCGACTCGCTAGAGCGTACATTTATTGTAATTCATGGTAACACATACATACATATATACCTCCACGCCTGTAATCCCAGAGTGGGGTAGGCAGAGCTAGAGAATTACCAAAAACTTTAAAAACTTGTTGATAATTCAGTAACCACATTTTGCACAATTTATTTGGGCTAAGATGTTTACGAGTGTATCAGTGACAGGTTGCAAAACCATCGCCTTACAGTACTACAAGCCTTTATTCCCTTAGTCGTCTCTTACGACGACATCCACGGGAAGACATGGAGTGGCACTATTCTAACCCGGAAACCACACGGACTAAACGTAAAACTTAAACTTAAAAGGGTAAGGACCAAAAAGTTAGGCTCGCTAACTCGCTCAATTAAATTTTCTGTTAAACTTTTCCGTTGTGACACGAAAATTAGCCATACAATTTTAGGGATACTTTTCGTCGCACAACGGATCTTTTTTCGACTTCGTTGTTTGTATAATTGTTAACTGTTATGTTAACTGCGTTTAACTATGGTCCAACTTTTTGGTCCTCACCCAAAACTTGAGATACAAAATATTTTGATTAAAGCACATACTCAAGATAACATTTGTTAAGATGAATTACTTAGTTTCAGAATAGTTTTCGCAATTACTCCCCAGACAACGCGACCACTGTAACAATGCCCCTAGGAAATAGAAACTTAACAAAGTTTCAATTTAACTGCATATAGAGTTTTCACAGTAACTGCAACATTGTGAGCTTGTAAAGCGACCTTTGTAAACTGGGCGACAATAATTTATTATCAGGCCGGTTGACAGCGAGCTAGATTTTAATTAAAAAACCAACACAAGGCTCACAATACTTGTCACGTTTTGTGTGGAAATTATGACGGTGCCGGTTTTTTATTACGCTATTGAGCGTATGTTTTTAAAACAAACGGGTAACGTTGACCACTCGTCTGGCATTAAACGGTCTTAAAGTATTTGTAATTTGGCTAAAAAGTCAAAGGGAGATTAATAAACTACTTGACAAAAGTATTGCGACAAAACGTGCTTTTGTTAATTAAGTCCGTTTAATATTAACCGAGTATTTCATGTTAACTGTGGCCCTAGATAAAATGCTTAACTCTAACGTAAACGATTATCGAAACCTGTCAGAACGTATAGAATCGACACAAGCGCTCGACGTGACCGTCCGGCAGTTTGCGTCAGTCCTATACATTTACGATAACGATAGCGATCCGACAATGCATCTTATGTGTATGTAAATTAAAACTCGTGTGACTTGAATTAACATCGTTTTTATATCGCACTAGAGGACGCCCGCGACTTCGTACGCGTAGAATTAGTTTCCCGCTACTCCCCCCATTTCTTCCCGTTGGGGGTCGATTTTCGGAAAATCCTTTCTTAGTGCTCACTTACATCATGAAAGGAACCCCTGTACCAAATTTCAAGTTTCTAGATACAGTAGTTTCGGCTGTGCGTTAGTATATAAGTCAGTCAGTTTTGCCTTTTTGTATATAGATATATAGATTACACTTAACTTACTCTAAGCTAATACCTAGTCCCTTTTTTATTTTATTAGGACCACAAAGACAAAGTTAGTGAAAGTTTCGGATCGACAAAATGTCTTTGCCAAATTACGATCATGTTGAGTGCGGTGCCTCTTCTCAACAGTGGTATCCTCTTGGGAGACGCTGACAGACTCTGACATGTACTTAGTGCCCGTGCGGCCTTTTTACAGACTATTTTTTATTTTTTATTGTGGGATTGACAATACCTTTTAGGCCGGCCGTTTTCCGCATTCGGACATCCTTGGCCGGCCGGCGTTTTCCGAATGCGGAAACCGTATTCGGAAAACGTATGTATGCGGCCGGCCGTTCTGCTTGTTTGATGTGATTCTTGATTGTTTCAAGTTCCGGAAAAACGTTTTTTATTTTATGAAAACACTCTGCCTTATAAATTTTTAGTAAGAAACATTAATTATAGTATAACTATAATCAGCAAATATGCCTGATTTTCACTCAGTTGCAAACGTTGCACATGAGACAGACACACACATTCACAGATACACAGCCACACACCTTAAACTTATAACACCCATCTTTTTGTAAGTGGGGGTTAAAAATTTAGCGTTTCAGCACGGAAATGAAACGACGCAGTCCAGTGGGACATAAACTTCAGCGTCGCTGGAAATATAAAAGTGATTTTATCTCCAAACCAAATAAGAAATGAAGAGATTTGAAGTAGCTATGTTAGTGAAGCGATAGTTTGATATCTAGGTTCCGTATTACTTTAAAATTAAGTGGCAGAGTTACAAATATAAAAAAGTAGACAGTTTTCAGCAAAATTTCTATAACAGATTCCGATCTTTAGTCTGAGGGTAGCAACCAGAAATCTATTCTGTGTTAAGCAGGAAACGTTTTTCTAGATAAACTGGAAGCAGTTACGCAATAATGTGTCAATCCACTATTATTTAGCAATAAATTGACAGCCCTCAGCATACCTACATCATTTTGGGTTAACACTTTATTACAAAATCGTTGTGAGTTGACACATGTTTACGTAACAGCTAACCTAGCCGTACCTACTTAAACGCCAGTTACATTTTTTCTTTTTTTATTATTTATTTTTATAGCGATCATAGTAATATACACTCTCTGAACATTTTAAACCTCTTACTAATAAACGTAGAGTGGTGTAGTTAAACCATGCTTTGTCTTTATCTGTCATTGTGACATTTGAATTTGGCAGATAAGGACAAAGCATGGTTTAGCACCACCGTTACTCTACGTTTAGTAGTAAGGGGGTAAGTGTCTAACTATAACAGTTCAAAAGATACAGCTCTGATCACAGAGTTTATCAAAACGGACAGAATTTTGAACCTTGGTACTCGTAAAAGGGTCAAGTTGACACCCTTTTGGTACAAAACCCTGAAAACGAAAATATTTTATTCAATGCTCAAAACAAACACAAATGAGAATCTTATTAAAATAAAAACATGGCGTTGAAAAGTGTTCTCAGCGTTGTGCTGCGGCTGGCAGCTGCGATAGTGTTCAGTAGGACCCTGACTTAATATGCCGAGGTAACGGCACAAATATGAGCGACAACTTGTCCCTCTTATTCATAAACACACAATAGTTAAAATATGCTTTTAATACGCTTTGTTCTTATCTATCATTGCGACATTTGCATCTGACAGAAAGCCAAAGTATGCTTTAACTAAAATAGGTTCATAGTGCGTTTATGAATAAGGGGTTGATGATGATGATGATGATGATGATGATGATGATGATGAGTGGGGACGCGGCCGAGGCAGACGGGCGGTCGAGTGGCTCTCCATTCATTCCGCCCTGTTCCCCTTGATCGAGCCTCAGGTTACCGGCTCGGCGGCGCTCCCATCCAGCACTGATCCCATCTTCTGCTTATCTATCATTGCGACAATTGCATCTGACAGAAAGCCAAAGCATACTTTAACTAAAATAGGTTCATAGTACGTTTATTAATAAGGGGTTGGTCTTTAATGTATTTTTTCATAAAAAAGAGTCAGTTTCTGTATACAAAGAATAAAATACAGATTACTCTCACGACAAACGATGACACACTTTCTGTGTCCATAGACTTAAACCTAATCTAACCTAACCTAACCTAACCTAACCTAACCTTTAACAGGACCCTTACCATGTTTTAGCATTACCGTTAGCGAGTCAAATGCTCTGTCCCTCGCACACTATAACAATACTGTGAGCGACAAAGCATTCGACTACGGTACGCTTGCGAGCACGGTAATTATAACTCATAGTAAGGGCTGGGTATTTCTCAGAGCGTTTGAAACGCTGTCACATCCGTGGTCGCATTATTGACGGCTTCCCTGTAGACTCGAATGCCATTTGCGGCTATTCTGTAGAACTCAACCTCTGCTTACAATTCTCATCAAATTTGTTTAGCTTTTCCTCAGAAAATCGTCAAAATTGTAGCCACGGTTGTGACAGCGTTTCAAACGCTCTGAGAAATACCCGGCTACAGGTAGTCTATCTTGTGGAAACCCGACCCATACTGCGTATCCCGGTTTGTGGTCTCCATCCGGAATCCTTTACGCCCCATTCGTCAAGCCGACCCTTTTTGACCCCCGGCGCAAAAAGAGGGGTTATAAGTTTAACATGTGCGTCTGCGTATCTGTGTGTCTCTCTGTGCCATCCCAGCTCCCTAGTAAATTAGGTAAAGCTAGTTAAACTGGCATGGTTCTTAGTAAGGTCTCATGAAAATTCCCTAGGCCATTTTTTGAACTGTTACCAAGCAATGATTGTGGACCTTATATAATGTCTTTGATTACATACTTATTGATGAAATTTCTGAAATACCTAACCCTATTATTATACTTAACCCTGAACCTAACCTAACCCTGAACCTAACCTAACTAGCTATGATTAATAAAAAATCTTAAAAAGTATCACTTTCATACATGCGTACCTTTACACCTGTAATCCCAGAGAGGGGTAGGCAGAGCTACAGAATTACCAACAACTCTAAAAAATTCTTGATAATTCTGTAACCACATTTTGCACAATTAGGCTAAGATGATTACCAGCGTTTTAGTGACAGGTTAAAAGCCCATCGCTTAACAGTACTACAAGCCTATATTCCCTTATTCGCCTTTTACGACATCTACGGGGAGACATGGAGTGGCACTAATTTAACCCGGCAACCTCACCAGCAAAAATATCAGTAAACGAAAGCAAAGAAATGGTAGCAATTTATTAGTCTATTCGCTTATTGTATATATATTCTAACTATAGTCACATTCAAAGAGTTTCGCCGAGCTCCGACATTTCCATAAACTATTGAGTATACCGAGAGAAGCAATTTTGACTTAATATAGTAGGTATTACAGTCGCTTATAGCTGAACTTGGGCTGTCAAACTTGACTATTGGGTTTGGGGAGTTACACAACTTAGAAGTTATACGGGAGGTTATATTAAGTCGAGAGTCGGCTAAGATTCATTTGAAACTAGGTGGGTGTGCTTAAAACTGCGCCGACTGTACAATGAATATCCATGGTAGTTTTACTATTCTATTCCACTTGATAAAACCATACTGCTTTTGACATGTTATGGTATTATTTTTAAGAGGCCAACTATGGTGCCACGCCCACACAAGGCTGAAAAGGAATGGCTTTATGTGCTTCCGCGCGAAGAATGTGAGATGGAGAATGTCTTACAAATTGACCTTATCCCAAATTAAGTTGTATGCTTTTGGTATAGGGTGTGCCAAAAAAAAACTCACTTTTAATAGCTTTTACCGTTTGTAGCTATTTATATTTTTGGCCCACCCTATAGTATTGTAACACATAACGATACTCACACTTCAGAGAAATAAGTATTTAAGTATATAAAAAACATCCAAGACTTGTCAAAAATACACTACAGCAAAACAGACATGGCACAAAAAAAACATAAGATTAGAGCAAAATTACAATCGTTGCACTGTAGGGTAAAGTCAAATAGGGCTCAGATCAGTATGTGATGCAGCCAGAGCCACAGCGCGATACTGCGATATTGCTATACTCGTTTATCGCAAAAATATTTACTCTTACCCGGAATTGAACCCAGAACCGGTAGCTTACATGCATGGTCACTAACAACACGTTGACAGTTCGCTCCTGTGCAAAATACATATCGTTTATTTTTCAATGTTTCTTTTAAATAGGAAATCCTAATTTAACTTAGGGCTGATTTTCCAATACCAAGATAAAATTAGTTAGTTGTAATTAGTTAGTTTTAGTTGTAATTCCTGGTTGGAGACTGAAAAACCAGCAGTGTTGCTGAGTCTCATGTCCATTTTGCCGCACTTACTATGTACATATTCTTTTTTGTAAAACCAAAATTTTATTTCGTGTAACCTAATGTACTATTTTGTGTTGGTGAATAAAAATTTCATTTATTATTATTATTATTATTATTATCTGTCAATTAAAATTATAGCTTTCCGTTTCTTTGCAACATAAAAAAAGACAGAGCTAACATTTGTATCTAGCAATCATTTTGAAGACTGAAAAATCAGCCCTTAGTATCACGCTGTGTTAAACATAAAACTCTGCGTAAAATTTATGGTAAAGCAAATGTCAAAGAAAATGAAGTATCTGATGATAAAAGTCTTAGGATCGCGAATGTACACGGAGGCTCAGTCACTGGCACCGTAATACAGATTTATCGTTTCGGTGATTGAGCACAAAGAGAAAGAGATTGCGGTGAATTAGATTTTTAAAACTAGGTACCTATAAATCTAACGGCGCTTCGCTTTGCTTCAGAATAACGTCCTGAGGCCCTTGCCAAGATTCAATACGCTAACTAGCGTTTCTATTCGTTTCGTTTTGAAACCAATCGCGTCACTGGTAGATGACGTGATACAAAAAGTCACGTGATCTACCAGTGACGCGATTGGTTTCAAAACGAAACGAATAGAAATGCTAGTTAGCGTAATGCATCTTGGCAAGGGCCTCTGATCAGTGTTTTTTTTATCGGGTTACTAGTTCTAGAGATTCTCCCCAACTTATAATGTTTATAATACCTATATATAGGTATTATAATCCTCTTTATCATTTATCAGTGTTTACTTAATATTGTGCAACCGAGTATACCTACGATATAGTTATTTATGTGACTGGTGCATAATGAGAGGCATTATACACGAGTGTGGTTTTATGAAACGAGCCGTAAGGCGAGTTTCATAATAAGATCACACGAGTGTTTTAATGCCTAATTATGCGTACAGTCGCATACATAACTTTATCTACATACATATCATAAGTTTTCTACAATATGTGAGAAACCTGTATCCGTCGTTACCCTGCATCTTAATGTACCTGCATCTTAATGTTCACATTAAAGTGCAGGTCACTTATACTGTAAAGTGAACATTAAGATTCAACTACAGCGATAACCGATACTTTATTGACATGTTATACTTTAATGTTAACATTACAGTGCAACCACAGATACAGGTAACATAATGTAGGGCATTTGCTTATCGCTTCTGAACATATTATATTGAAATTATGATATGGATGTAGATAAAGTATTTTTTATAGTCACTATCGGTTATACAAAAAATATTAAAATGTCAATTACTATGACGACATTATAATATCAACTTTTCAAGAATCGCAAAAAGCAAGCAAATTGAATGTGCCTTATTCAAGTAAATCCATGGAATATTTTGGTTAAATAGAGCTATTATTCGAAATCCGGTGAAAACGAGAATGCACGCCCTTAAATGTGGTTTTCACACTCTGATGAGACAACTTGAACTCGCCGGTTAATATTTTTAATATTTTTTTTTTTGTGTCAAGCTATTGAACAAGATTTTAAAGAGAAATCATCTGTGAAGCACAATGTTGTCCACGACTTGTTTGCTGCTCGGATCTCCCTCTAGTCTGTAACGATAGAGACGCACAACTGCACGAGTAGCACAAGTTGTATTTTCTCGCTTGTCGCTCAGTGCGTCTCTATCGTAACTGACTAGATAGAATGGGAGAGCCGAGCGACAAACAAGTCGCGGGCAACTTGTGCTAGCCGTGCTGAGCGGCAAGTGAGAAAAACCAACTCGTGCTAGCCGTAAAGATTATAAAGGATCAAACGTGCGCCGTGCGTCCAAAACTACAACCAAACCATTAAACGATAATTTCGTCTCCGCTGTTAACTTGGACCAAAGAAGATCTGTTTCATATCAAATTACCTCGTGATTTATTTAGGTCATGTACACAGCACGTCTTGTTTGTACAAGCAGCATGTAACTGTGAATTCTTAAACAATTACGTCACTCTATTATTGCATGTAATAAGTAGGTGCTTCGATGCAGTCATTTATCAACAGTGGCTGTAGTAAAAGCGGATGTAAGTGGACTAAGCTCGTAATAAAAAAAGGGGATACGTCATATTCAAAGAATACTAAACTTAAGCCCTTTTTCACTCGAAGCTCAGGTGACTTACACCCTTTTTCACTAGGGTTACATGGAAAGCATGTAATTATGTGCACAGCTTGAAATAACACGTTGGATTGATTAGACGAAAGGGACAAAGGAAAATGTAATAAATTTAGTTGTAAGTGCTATTTGATACCACGTTAACCACCCACTTCAGTAGGAACGTTGTAATTTATCAATTAGTTTAAAAGAATTACCTTTCCTATACGAATACGCCTTATAAGAAGCAGTACACTTTATTTCCTTTTCGCTTTAACGCCTTTGACCGCTTAGTCGAGTAGATACCTATTTTAAACATGATGTTAAAATGACAAGGCACTAAATTGTGAAGCTACTTATGAGGGCAACCGTACCTACATTTATTCGGAAAATTGTGACAGCTATGTTTCATTCCGGCTCAACAGGGGGATGTTTAGTAAAAAAACTGTAAATGTAATTTTTTTTGAGTTCTACTGTCATCAAACTTCATTATCGTAACAACTGACTTTTTTGTAATTTTTTTTCACCGCGTTTTATGTCCGAATGAAGTGTATAATAGAAGTGTATAATGATTCATTTTATAAATATGCGGTTACGAATAAACCTGCATACTGTTCACGCACAATTTCCCCTTAAATAAAAACGCAAACATGTACTGTACTGTTATATGAAAGGCTTGATGGGAAAAAAGGCACTGTTTGCAGTAAATTGTAAATCAGCAGTACTATATCTTTTTTATCTGAGTTTGTGCAAGCGCAAGTATCCCTTATGTTTTATGTCCCACACACAAAATGTACCGCATCAACATACAGCGTTATACACTTTATTCCCCTGCTTTCCGCAAAAATTGCCAGCACACCCGGGAAAAAATAAACGACGAGTTTCCACATTAATTCATAGTTTAGTGTGCTGCCAGAGGTTTTTTACAAGCTTTATATATAACTTCACCCTGTTTGTTAGTTAGTAATGTATGGGATTATTTTGAACCAGTGGCCGATTATGAAATGTTAAAACTTGATTATCCCTATAATAACTTTGTCCCTTTCACTATCTGGAGATTGTTCTAGACCGTGAAAGAGACAAAGTTATTGCAGTCATATAGTTCGGAATATTTCTCTGTCTCAAACTAAAAAGTTTTAGGAGTAGCTAAAATTCTGTTACTACATAACAGGTGTAAACTTTGCTATATGATAGTGCCCAAGAGTGCTCATCTCTACTGAAGTAAACTCGAGTTTTGGAGTCGCAAGATTGGTCTCAAGAAGTAATTTATGGATATGCCAGGATAAAGACACTAGGCAAAACCGCCTCTAAAATATATACAGGATGTCCGGGATATAGTAGTGGCCAACCTTACAGTACTGGATAGCTCAACTCAGAAGTCTCAAAGATACGATAAATCATTTTTATAAAAAGTCGAAGAAAAGCTCAGATTCCTAAACTTTAAATTTGACATGAAATTAAAAAAAAAAACTGCTAATTAAATATCATTTCGTTATTACGATCTTAAAGCAATTTTAATCCGGTTTCCTTCACAGTAAACGAAACTGAAAAAATCGAATAACTGTGGTCGTGGCATCGAAAATGGTGACCCAGGGTACCGCATTTCCGAAATTTTGAAAAGTTAAGATATCTCGTTTTCTGTGAGACTTTTACTATTTAAACAAAATTTATCATATTTTCGACACTCCTATGCTGAGCTATCCAGCCCTGTAATGTTGTTGTCCAGCCTTGTATTATGGCATAAAAAATACATGAACTAACAAATCGGGTTTCATAAAATTAAATACTTAATACATAGGTGTACTGTAGTCAATAGCCATACGATATCTTGTTACCTGTTGATAAGATAATTGAGAAAGTAAGATGAATTGTTCTTTTCCGACAAAATACGAGTACGATGTGCTACATCTGCACTTATATATTATGGCTTTAAAATATGCGAAGAAGAAATCTGAAGTTGCGCTCTTTTAATATATAATTACAAGGTGTAATGGGTCTTGGTGGAGTGAAACGAGTATTAACTAAAAGACTTAAGTCGGTCAGAGTAAAAGGGGCGGCTTGCGCTGGATGTCGTCAGCTGTTAGGTTCCACTGGAAGTTTTAGAGAGAAAGCATTCTGTTGAGAAGATTTTACAATTGTGAAAGTTGCAGAATTTTATACAATCCATCTTGACTTGCGTCTACTTTTAAATTTTAACATAGTGGATGATGAAACAATGATCCTATTATTAAATAAAAAAGTATTGTATCATCTAATTTGTACAGCATTTTATAAGAGTATACCTGAAATGATGAATGAGTCGTTAAATATTTGGTTTCAGGACGTATCAGGGGACAATAAATAATCAGGGGACCATGTCACACCAATTGACCTAGTCCCAAACTAAGCTCTAGGCTTGTACTATGGGTAGGTACTAGACAACGATATAAATACTGATACAGAAAAATATATAGTTAAATACATAGGAAACATCCAAGACTCAGGAACAAATATTCGAGTGTATCACACAAATATCTACCCTTACCGGGATTTTAACCCAGGACCGCTAGCTTCGTAGGCAGGGTCACTACCAACTAGGCCAGCGCGTCGTCAAAATCAAAAATAAAATATAATCATATAAATAAAAAATAACATATAAAGCTACAATCAGGTACATTTCAAGGCAGTATTTAAGTAATTATGTCATATAAATTAGCAATCACTTATCTCAAAACAGAGAGAATTCTGTTTTCTAAAAGAAGCCGGAGTAAAGTTAATTCAAAATGAGCAATGGGCAGAGGGAAAAATTCATTTTATTAACTTCCGCGCTCTTAGCAATGCCAAACAAATTGAAGTTAATTTCATTACCATTTTAATGGCAAGAAACACTTGAATGTAATATTAAAGGCAAAATTTATTTCATGGTGCAAAATAGACTTGTAAGCGAAAAGTGGCAATCTCGACGTTCCAGGTTTTTTTCACCGTGAGATAATATGAAAAGGCTAAGGCAATAGGAAAGTTGTATAACAAAATTATCACCCATGCATACTTACGTAGCAATTTATTACTTCAGCTTTTCCCAAGGCAATTTAGTAAGCATGACGTAATAAAACTTTAATTCAGTAGAGAATTAACTAACTACAAACATGTAACAGAAAAACATGGTCCTTAAAATGTTGACAAAACCTAATCAACATTAAAAAGATTGCGCTTTAAGTATATGACACCTCTGGTAGGTGAGAAATCATTATTTGTAGGCATAAACTTTTATAAAACTCATTATAACACCGGTTTTACTTTAAGCGCTGAAGAATTCTCATCATCTATATATATATCTTTTATAATAGCACCCCGTAACATCACAATATATTCTCTCAGTAAAACCTTAAGTGGTACACCATAATGTACACGTTTTATTACCTCGCTACCCGTTGCCGAGTTTATACCTCTGTTTATTACCACATTTAAAGGTAAATTCCAAACACGTACCAAGATTTGCGCATAGTTTTAGTACAGCTTTGATTTCAGTGACACTTCCCCACCTCACCTCTGCATCTGCAGTGGCACCTCTTGCTATATTGCCTCTTAAAAGAAGACCAACTAACTAAATATTAATACACTCTTTACTAGGTACTCTGAGTTTATCACCATCGCATCGTTATCATCCTGTATCCTGTCTTGCACCGGTACTTTTTTCGATACTGTACATCCTATATAAGATAAGCTCCAGGTTCTAAGACTAATTTTCTAATAAAACCTCGTATCAAACTCTCTATGCATATGCATGGCTACGGTAATCTTCTAGGCATGAATACGATAGAGTTATCAGAAATAAAACAATCTCAGTATTGTGTCAATTAATACCTATAGAGCCGACCCCAAACACATGACAAATGGGTACCTACTCGAAAAAAAATATAATAGCAAAGTTATTCCAGTTAAGCTCAGAAAAAAAGTGTACGAAAAAAACAGAAAAGAGTTCAATAATGTGACAATATACGCTACGCTTACAACCAGTAAGTACTGCTAACTATTTAATCTGAATTTCCTAATGATAATGTCACGAAATTTGCGAGAGTGGCATCTACATGGTGTCCTTGAGTTCCATTAAGTACATCCGCGTTTTGGCACCGCTGTCATTAATCTAGTTTTTTCCCGTCATGTCTATCATAAAAAACCTTTTTCATCCCATCTCACCTCTACCTCATGTAGGATCATCACGTTAACATATCCCGTTCCACCGCGGATCACCCTGTTTGTTTTTACCCATAATTGTTTACGGCGCAATTGTTATGTACTCGTACTACGTTGTTTATGATACGGGTCGTAAAATGAAGCTTTTTATGTTTGTGTTAATGTTAGAATGTGGAAAAAATCGTCCAACTGCGAGTCGGATTCAATGACGAAGCATTCTGTACCAAATTTTGTATGGCCACCTTAAGTTTTGATTTTAATTTTAATTTACTACTTGTTGTTATAGCGGCAATAGAAATACATGTCATATTCTGTGAAAATGTCTACAGTCTATTTATTCCTTAGTTTATGTTATGAGAAACTACCTGCTGACAGTCGGACAGACTTTGGAGGCTTAGTAATAGATTCCCATTAGGATCCTTTGCGAACGGAGCCCTATATAAAAATTAAGCGAAATAAAAGTTTTCTCTTCTATTCTATTCTTTTATTCTAAGAATAACTGCTTATGTGAGGATTGGTTGAGCAGTTTTATTAAGAACTAGAGGACGCCTGCGACTTCGTACGCGTAGAATTAGTTTCCCGCTACTCCCCCCATTTCTTCCCGTTGGGGGTCGATTTTCGGAAAATCCTTTTGTAGTGCTCACTTACATCATGAAAGGAACCCCTGTACCAAATTTCAAGTTTCTAGGTACAGTAGTTTCGGCTGTGCGTTGATACATCAGTCAGTCAGTTTAGCCTTTTAAGTATATATATAGAAGATTACAAAAAGGTACCAGTTAGTTAACTTTTGAATTACTTTCAAACTGATCCAAGGGTAAGATCGTGTTTCACAGCCGCTTGGATTTTTAAAGTTCTAGTCATAAATATCAATTTACGTAAGTTAAGTGGGGGAAAAATCTTTTATACGCAAAGTCCGACCACTTATTTTTAACAGTAGCTTGAATTCCTTATCTTATCTTTTTTGTTTGGTTTGAAATAAGTTTGTTTGTAATGAAAATCTAGTTACGTAGGTTCTGCCTGTGCTTTCCTTCCCTTTTCCATAATAATGAAAGAAAATTCTGAACAAAAATATTTTATTTCAAAGAAAGGCTTTGTTTACACAAAGCCTTGTTTATAAAGACAAGGGTTGATAATATAATACTTATAAAATAACTGCATACTCAAGCGTTTTCTAGAAAAAACTCACGGCTTAGCTTGAAATATTAAAATTAGTCTGCTATTTTAGCTCTTTTTCCTGAAAAAGGCAGCTAAGTCTTTTGACAATTAAAAATTTTAAAATAAAGATCCTTGACTTCTTTTACGAATATTTATTATAAAGCCAAGACGAACACCGACAATTTTATTAAAAGAAGGCACAATGCAATACCAAAAAACTACATTATATAAAACGGTTTTTCATATAGACCTAATGCTATGCTGTATTTTAATAAATCAAATTGTATTTTAATTAACCTGTTTTAAACTTAGATACCTTCATCTGGCAGATTCTTTTGTATTACGACTGCTAAGAACGAAATTCGAAATGCAGCGTACTATATGTGAGGTCACATCGCGGCGATTGGCAAGATTTAAATTATCGGTTGGTCAAATTTAATGGACAAACACCATTCAAAGAACGAGCATACATCTTGCTGTTCCTTTTTTATTTATAATTGTATATAAGAAATAGTTGTAAATCAATATAATAAAATCATTCACTGAAGACAACCCCCCTACTATCTTTCATAGGAGCCTGGGACTAAAATGTTCTTAAAGTCTGATAGAATAGACAACTAAGCAGGTAGAAATTTACAGATTCCGCAGAGTGTGTGACATATAAATCTAACTTTTACATGGATACCTCGATTCTATGCAAACTTATAACTGGACGTGAATGGAATAAACAGCGGATCAAGTTAAGTTTTGTAGCTGCCACGTTAGTTGTATCGTATTTGGTACACGAGACTAAAATAAATCAGAAAAGTGTATTATGCAAGACAAGTGTGTTGTAATGAATTACACTGTGCTATAACAAAAAGAAACTCTCTAAGTCGTTTTTGTTTACATTAACTTAAAAAAACATGTTTCTTATAAAACAAATTTGTATAAATTTTCAACAATTTACGAAGAATTACAGTAATCACAGACAATAAAATTAATGTTCAAAAACGTGCACTTATTTGATTACACGTAATCAAATTTAAGGTAGGGTTCTTAATGCAATGGATAAACATTAAAAAGAAACAGATTATTCAGAGTTCCGTTGCTTTAAACTATAATGATATACTCGTAATACCAGGTGTTGTTCTAGGTTCTAGAATCTAGAACATCCCAAATGTCCTCTTAGGAGTCTTGGGACAGTGTAATCGAGTACAAGTTCCGTCAAAGTTGACAGTACAGTAGAAGTTACAGTAGTGCTAGTAATTAGCTAAATTCTCATGTTTCGAGGAAATGCATTTATTGTTTAACTTAATGCTAGAGCTAGAACCTGATAATTCAGTCTCTTGATATTTTAGCGTTAGAAATTTAAAGGTATAATTCCGATGTTGGTGACCGCGACCAACGGACGCGACTCGGTCGCGGTCGCCGACATCGGATTTATACTGTTAGCGCTAAAAAGAACTCGGATAGAAAAAGTATTCGCAGTTTTAGTCTGAATGAAAAGCGTTACGTAAACGTTGAAGTATCAATTGCAATGTCAAGTTTTTTTATTCAATGATATAAAATATTCGAAACATAGTTTAAATAGAACTAGAAAGTAAAGAAGTTGTTTTTTTTTACGTGTCGTACGTCGTACAGTTTTGGGAGGAATTATATTACGCTACGACACGATCTTTCCGACGCTATAAGGAAAAAGCGGAAAGGGAAAACCAAAGAAGAAATACTTTGAGTAAATAAAAGAAAAGGTTAAGGTCCTGCCATACCAGAAAATCAAGCAGCTGAAGACAGACAAGGCGTTTAAATTAAGAGAAAGAATTTAGTTTACAGTACTGACAAACTCCTAATAGGTAGATAAAAGCAATCTGCGTTTTTCAGTTGCGAGTGCATGTGCGATATAAAAATATTTTAAAGAACAATTGACGGAGAAATCGGTGAACATACATTTAAAAAAAAATACATTGAGTGGAACATAGTTCCTCCTTTTTTTTAAGTCGGTTAAAAAACTGTAAGAAAAAGAAGGTGTGCTGAATTAGTACCGTACTAATTGGAACGGTATTTTTTAACATGTACATGTTAATAACATGACAGGTAGGTATGATCTTTGATTGTAGTGTCAAAACCGACATCGACGATTCATTACAAAATCGACACACATAGGTACTCGTCCTTGTTTAAGATTAAACCAGGCCAAAGCCTACGTTTAACAATACCATAACTGTTATTCCAAATAAATATAACAGATCAAAACGAAATCCATTGAACAACTTTCAAAAATTAAAACGAACGTTGCTACCTAACTTTTAGCCTGCTTGTCGTAGAAGCATTGATAAAGTTGAAGTTGACTTCATATATAATTATTGACATATTTTTCGCGCCAATTTCCAGGCTCAACTTTTTTTTCTATACAATTTCCCTACCGAATTTATGAAATATAAAGTAACAACCAGTCGACGTCAGCAGCAATTAAAACTTTTTAACTAACCGTGCATTATTTTAACTTTATTCCATTAGCAATCGTGTTGCGTAATTCTAATCCATGTGTATGAAATGTTTGTATGACCAATTAAGGGTAATGAAATTTCATTTCGCTGCCATGCGGTTCCGTGTTTGCATACGAAGGTAATGCCGTGATGAATGGACGTGCAATAAATACCGGTAGAACGCAATGCAGGTTGGTAACGGTCTGCTATTTGAACGTGCACGAAAACAGTGATTTTGTTTTTTTTTATTAAATTCAGCGAAGCCATAATAAAAGCAGTCAACATAAGTTCAAGGCTGTAAAAGAAACAGAGTTGTATGACTCGTACAATGTGTGGCCTAGAAAAGGGGATAATATTGAAAACGGAGGCTCTATATAGATCACCAGTTAAGTAATTGAATCATTATAGTAACTAATTTAAATCAAAACTTACTACTACTTTACTTTGATTTTTTCTAAAAAACTTAATCGCAATTTCAATGTAATGCAAACAAAGCAATAGTTCCGCTCAACTCAATGCGTCGTACTTAATCGGAGCTACTCGGTACGTCTCTTTGACAACTCCCCTGTACCACGACATTGACAACGTTAGCGATAATATCGTTTTGCAATACACCGATTATGTATCGTAACTTTAAATTCTTGTTGTGTATAATGTATGGGTTTTGGTTAACTGGAATCTTTTCAGAAAAAATACGGATACTTTAGAGAGTCTCTGATTTCAATATTATCCCCTATTCTAGGCCACACACTGTATATACATAAGTATACCTTTTTGCGATTGGAACTTGGTAGATCTTCAGAGTTCAATTTACGGCCTCTCGGCCTACGGCATTTCGGTTTAGTTTAGTTGCCTATCCGCGATTTAAATGAAGGATTTTAGGATTTAATTGGTAAATTGCTAGACCTTTAGTTGTCAGAAAAACATGCTTAGTTAAATGATTGTGTACTTAACTTCATTTTCTTTAAAATTTCTTTCTGTAAGTACCTACGCTTTTAAAACGACCGAAGAGCGAAACATGCGTTGAAAAGGTTGCTTGTTAACGTTTGACACTGACAATACTATTTTCCTGGGTATTATTATTATTCTTTTATATTCAACTCCGGTTACATAGCTAGGCCTATTGACTTGTTTAATACTGCCAAATTACAGGCAGAGCAAATAGCTATATGACTGCTGTTATAACTCTGTCGATTTTCACCTCCTGAAACTTGGCAGGTTTACACCAGTTCTTACGGCCTCAATGCCTACTTTTACCTCTTCAAATGAATAACAGCCGTACAAGTAAATTAATAACTGAAACCAACACGTCCCAGCATTTCTAACAAAACAAGGCTTTCATCAGGATCTTATCTTTTAATTGCCTACAGCTTTCAACCCTGACCTAATAAATGTTCGTTTCAATTCAACACTTCGCTTTCTTTAATATGACGCTGGAACCGAGCATGGTGCATACCAAGTACCAAGAAACCTTTTCGTCCAATTAGGAATTTTATATCTTAGAATTCTACGTTCAAAAGCTTGGGTTTTAGGTTTTCAACAGCATGATTTAAATATACTACCAAAAAACTTAGGCTCTTTAACGAAGCGGTGTTTTATTTGACGTAATAATGTTCTAGATTATGGTCATGATGACAGTTCAAAATTCTCATGATTCGTTTTCAAACTATCGTTCAGCCTCCCTTGTAGAACAAATACGAGTCATCATTCACACATACCCTACCCAGGTACTGTCAAAAACATCACGCTCCATATATTTTCGGACTCTATTTTCGGGGTTAACATTTGGACCCGGTGCAAAAACGCTTTGAGATAATAAACTTATGAAAAAAATGGGTATATTTTTTTTTAACATGCAAATAACGTTATTTTTGGTAAAAGTAAGGAATTTTCTTCCACTAGAATCATAAAGGAACAACAACGTCCTCATCTTACTTTATCTAGGTACATTAATTTTACTCATTGTTTTAAACTTACTACCTAAAGCAATTCAAACAAATACCTTGTCGTTAAAGAGGTAATAACCAGCCAGCTAATTTAACTCCAACTGGCACACTAATAATAAACATTTTCAGCAAACTCGTGTAAAATACAACATTATTCCTCGTAAACGAATGCAACATTACTCCCAATTCGTATGCCCGGAACGTAAATGAATTTTACTAAGGACTGCATTCGTTGCAGGCGGAATGAATTGCAAATTGTTGGGTTCACGCAATATTACTATTCCACTGGCGGTACTGATTAACATCGTCTTTGTTGGGATTCCGGGCGGAAAATCGAAGTTTCCTTATCTTACAGGGGTACTATAAGCAGAAATTATACGTAGTTAGATCATAGATTGTTTTGTCAGTATGATTTTGTTATCTTAATTGTAAGGGCCCTTCGCTTTCATTTCTTCTCAGATAAAACAGAAATAATAAATCGGAAAATATGGTCTATGTGGCCGTATTTATAGCAAAAAAACTTACATCTTCAAAAAACAAAATGAAGTTTTATTTTCACGATCTTTAATATCGTACGTTTTGGTTTGAACCTCTATTCTAATTATGTACTCAATGTACCTAAATAGTCTTCCCTTAGTTAACTGGAACTCCGCAATAACAGCTTTCTTCTGTTTTGGTCGTAGTTAATCAGTGAGCAACAAGTAAAATGTATCAAGACTGCTATAAACCTTGGATTTATAGAATAAAGAACTTACTCGTATATAGGTAAATGGTAGCTGTAAATAAAGTTACGGTTTGTCATGACCATGACCTTTGCTTGGTTTTCAAATTCAGTGACAAGTACCTTTAACTTATTTATTTACAGTAAAATAAAATGTTGAATTGTTAGTAAATAATTGTGAAAGTTTTCAATAATTAGGCATTCAGATAATAGAAAAAGAGTAAAGATAAGACTAATAATGTTAACAATAAATAATAATACCTAGTTCTAACTTACATTAAAGTTGTAATTACAATGTTTGAACTTGTTTGATGTTTGAAACTATTTTCAATTTATTTATTTACTTATTATATAAAATCACATTGTATACAAATACATCAGTTTCCGGCTATTATACTTTTAATTTTCATTATACGCCAAACATGGGAAAAACTTGATGTCAAAACCATTGTAATGTGTGATTATTCCATTTTCATCTAGAGCAAAGTCGTCTAAGGTCGTAATAAAACGGTGTGCCAAATTGCACCTAATTGTTAATTGAACAAATTTGGGTCAGAATTTCTATCTCTCGACGGTTTCAGAAAGCTTTTAGGTAAATTATTGAATAATTAACGCCAATTAAATACATAAGATACAGCAAAATGAGAAACAAGGAGCAACTCAGTTTATTGAATTACCGCTTTTAGGGTTTCGAAATAAGGAAATATCAGAGATTACCATGTTCTCCATTATTCTTTATGAGATTTCTAACTCCTGTTTCTTTGGTTACCTTACTGCCGCACTCAGAGACGTCAATTAAATTTAACGCTTGTTTAGTGACGTGTTATCTTATTCTATTGCTGCAGCAAAGAAAGTGACAGCAGCAACTTTAATTGACGTCTCTGAGTGCCGGCAGTTAGGTAGGTACCTACATAGAGGAGGTTTATATTGCCTCGTGCTTTTTCAAAAACTTGTGTTTTATTCAAATACAATTTCCATTTATAAAATTTCCTGAAGTAAAATAAAAATGCCTCGACGCCTGGATGCGAACGGATAACTCAATTAAAAATGATAGTTCCCAGGTTCAACTACATTAAGAGCGAATCTAATTACTGTAGCGTTAAAATACCTGGCTTTCATAAGTTCAAGAACATTTTTTAATCTATTTTATCTAGTTTTAACAAAAGCCAATCGGTCTTCTGCAAATTTTGGCGACATCTTGTAACGTGATTTATGTTGTTACCAACAATTGATTTTATGTATAAGGTAATAAGGCTTTCAGTCTTTATCATACTTTGACAATACTCGTATTGCATAAATAACAGGCTGTAAAATAACGTAAGTAATTTAAAATATCCAAAATCATTCTTACTTAGTTTTTCAAACGCCTCATGTCACTTTACCACTAGTAGAATACAACATTAGTTTGGCAATTATTTTACCACCTCGTATTTCATTTTGCAATGGGTGATTGGTGATAGATATGATAAGGTTAACTGTCACTCAATGCCAGACTTTTCTCCGAACTTCCCGAGCTCCAAATACTTTACGGCCGAGGCTATACGTTTTCTAGCATAGAAACTATTGGTTTTATCGCGGCACTGGATCGTATATTCCACCGTATTTCAGAATATTCTTGACTTCGACAGTTTTCTCCCGGGTGGCAGTTTCCTGATGCGCTTTGTTTTTGAATTATATTCTGGCGTTGAATAATGTATTGATAGAAATTTTATGTTAAATAGAATCTATATAGGTCCTTAAGAATTGACTATGTAGTTATGTTAAAAATCAGGTATAGTTAAGCACCTTATTAAATCTGCGTTTTATGTCGAAACTTCTTTACAAAAATGTCTCTATTTGATATTTACTTCGGTTTGTGGTATTCAAATCTACTTTGCTGTTGTCGTTTATTTTATTACACCAAAATAAAGATTAATCTATACTACGTCATAAAATGTAACTCACTCGAACATTTTGTCAATAATAAAGTTCAAATTGTCAATTACTCCGTCCTTTGCGAACAGTTCCACAAGTTTGAAGAGTCCTTGATGGCTTGGCGGAAGATTCTGCTTACAATAAGTACTTACTCTTACATAATATTACAACTCTTAATATCTATAACACAATCCAACCTTCGAACAATCCTATGTTATTGCATTGGTACGATGAGTCAATACTAGCTCAGTGTTTTTGCACTTGGTTTGATTTCGATCTGAGGTAATATTATGGCCGAAGAATTTTGTGTAGCATTAACGCTTTCAAATCACTGATTGAACGGTAAATTCTGTCGTTCGATTCGGTAAAAGGAATTCCGATATAAGAGTTATAATCTCTGTTTTTTTTACTGGGTATTTTAGGCTAGATACCTCAACTAGTATCTAGTATCGTTTACAAAATAATAGCACTTATTCGTAGGATACAGCTACAAAGTTTATTTTATACTATTTTCTCAGATGTGCCAAAACGAGAGCCCGTTGTTTCCCATTTTTATTCGATCATAATGTTTTTGTTTACCTATATAATTATTACGTGTCATATTTTTACACCACTGGAATCATAAAAAAATCTTTAATATGTTACGTGTATGATTATTATGACTAGATAAGGTTACGTTTGATTTATAAAAATCCTAGAAAAGTAATAGTTTTTTTTAAAATACGTTATGCCTTGTGATAATTATCACCTAACACATAATTATTATGACAAAATAAAATATGGTTTCCAAATTTAAATTTTGGAATAGGAAAATAATCTATAGATTCTACTGAAGCATCTTAAACTCTGACCCGGTCACGAACGTAAATTTAGGACCCATTTCCAACAAAATTATCTTGAAGTCATCAATGTCTTTAGAGATGCCAAGTAACTTAAAGGAAACTCAACTTTATTGCTTTAGAATGCCAGATTGACTTTGAACCTAAGATCACAAATTTAGGTCTTTAACTGTACAATAATCTATTGTCAAAGTATGACCGGCCAAGGACGTTTCAGTCAAGCAACAGTTGCGATGCGTGCGGGGTCGGGCAGCGGGGCAAAATCAATAGGAGTTCCCGGGCGCTCCCGCCCCTCCAAAATACCGAAAACACCCAAACATACCATGTTGATATGTAACTTGAGCGTTTTTTACGTGAAACCGTGTTTGTCGAGGACCATAATAGGATACGGTTAGTTCCGTGTGAGGTTGACGCTTGGATTTATCAAAGCAAGTGGGGTAGAGTTCTTTTTGTTTTAGTAATAGAGTACGTTAGCTTTTTAAACTGAAGTGATAAGATTTGGTTAATTTTTAAAATTACGGATACACTAACACACTTGACGTAGATTTGTAAAAGACTTCGTTATATTTCAAAAAAATATATTCAAATTAAACCCGTTTCACATATTCCTAATTATAAAAATCGGTCAATTGCGAGTCGGATTCGCGCACTAAGGGTTCCGTACTATCGCACATTAGATATTGTAATAATTCCATTTGAATGTTTGTCTTTAACAAATAAAAATATAGCGCGAGATCGACTTACACTTGGACCAGCTATAATTATTTTCTTTCGGGTTTGTACCTTAATCTTACTAAATATTTTAAACGTATTTGTTTTTTTTTGTATCGTATCAACTCTATAACGTTAATACGATTAGGGGTTTGTTAGGAAATCTGCTTTAATAACACAATATTCACATCACAAGATAAAAAAAACAATCCGCTATCTCTTACGGTTCAAAAGATACTCTTTAACGTTAGGATAGACAGCGTAGTAATAGGGTCCCATTTGATACGGAACCCTAATAAGGTACCGACGTAAAATGTTAAAACCACTTTAGCAATAAAACTCCTCATACTCTGAAATTAAAGTTATTTTAATTAAGAGAATGAAACGTTACATTTGAATAATACAGTTTCATAACTATCCGGATCCTGTTTCCGGAAAATGTAGATATGTGTTTTTACTACGAATACACATTTCATTTTCATTTTGCAGGTTTACATTTATAATAAAAGTTAAATAAAGCGGTTACGTATCTTTAGAATTATAAGTTTGGAATGGCTGATGCCTGGGGGCCAAAAATCATGAATATTCTTTATTCTACTCGTATAGCCTGTTTTTGAGAATCGCCAGCGTTACGTTAGCGTTGTGTATCTTAACTAACTCTGATCACAGAACGTAAAGAACAGTAGAAGTGTCAAGTGGGCGTGTAACGTGTGGCATAGTTATGCGGAGTTCCACATTACCTACCATACTTTTGCCGCGATCGCTTGTTTCGATATTTCTAAAATAGGAAATAAATCCAGAAGCATGCCTTATTGTGCTATTTTGGAGTGTAAAAACGAAAGCCGCACCAAAAACATTTTCCATGGTGGCGTGTTGTTTTTATGATAGTTTGAGTATTGGCGACAACAGGTCTGATACTAAGCGAAGCTCATGCCACTTCCACTGTTTTTTCTATTCCGTGAACTCTGATGACAAAATAATGAATTATATTACGATCTTCCATAACGAGCCCTACGCGTAACCACAGGAAGCTAAAATGTGATAAATCAAAGGGAAGTGTCTACTAATTTTCACGTAATTAAGCTTAGGTCCCCATTCATCTCAATCATTCCTGCGTCTAACCCTTTTCTGGGCAAAATATTGCTGCGAATAATTTGCAGTGGTTGGCTGTTTCCTTGTAGAACTTATACAAATAAAGAGTTGAAAAATGACACGTTTTTAACCCGTGACGCAAAAATAGGAGTGACTCAAGTTTATTTTGTGTCTGTGAAAATTAATATGTACCATGAAGAACCATGTCATAATGACAGCGTCAAGTGACAAGTTAGAAATTAGTTACATAGGAATTAATCGTTGATTTATGCGACAAGGCTCTATAAAGGGTCATCAATTAAAATCCGTGACCGTACTTAAATATGTGGCTGTCTGGGGCATTGTAGCTCCCATACGGATGGACCAATTCGGATGCAGTTTTTTTGGAGGAAATCTAATTTAATTGGAGTTCTCTCTATTTTTTATTATGTACACTTTTGTACCCTGTCACTTTAATTGCACTGACAATTAATATATGGCAGTTTAAACATGACATTAAATAGACAAGGTACTAAAGTCTACACACATTTACGAACTCGACTGTACAACAACCGTCGTGGCAACGTTGCTTGTTTTAGTTTTTCTTGTTTATTGAAATGGAATTGTTTCAAATTCTCAAATATATTGTATTATCTGTAAATTAAGTTAATTTCAATGTGTATGATACAATATTTATCATGATTCAAATAATTTGAAACATTAACACAGCAATAGGTATTCTAGATTAGGGCAAGATTAAAAGTAAATTCATAATCGACGGACAAATGACGAACGAAATGTAAATGAAAAAAAATAAAAAAGTTTAATTTTATGCGTTAGTAATTCTCAATTCAAACTTATTTTTCTAACCCCTTGAGAGATCTTACACTTCAAACTGAATAAAATATGAGACAGCTGTTCTAGCCCGTACATGCGCGGCTCTAATAACCATATGTCAATCAAGCCTGTCGATATTTCATTCACAGACCGAAGCTGAAAAATTTATAGTCCCTGTAAATGCAAAAACACAAATGAAAAATGTACATTTTTGATGCTAACAGTAAAAATGTAACTTTCCATTTGACAGTTCGCATGTTGTAACTGCTCTTTAATATTGAAACTGTATAAAACAGAAAGAACTGCTGATATCAAATGTTACTACACCATTAATGAATTAATCACAGAACAGAAAAAACAGTAGAAGTGACCAGTGGGCGTGTAACGTGTGGCATGCGGAACTCCGCATAACCTACCATACTTTTGCTGCAATCGCTTATTTCGATATTTCGATATTTATAAAATATAAAATAAATCCAGAAGCATCCCTTATTGTGCTATTTTGGAATGTAAAAACGATAACCGCACCAAAAACATTTTCCACGGCGGCGTGTTGTTTTTATGATAGTTTGAGTATTGGCGACAACAGGTGTGATAATAAGCGAAGCTCATGCCACTTCCACTGTTTTTTCTATGCCGTGGAATTAATAGTGCAGCTTTCTTATAGTCCTCTCCCATCTTTGCGGTGCCCATCAGGGTTCATAACGAGCTATTTTAGTGTTAACTTCTAAGCTGGCCAATAAGATCTATGTAAAACATTATAATTGCAATAAATTATTGAGTATTGATTATTGAGAATAACTTTTAAACGTTACATCATCATCATCAATTGTTAGTTAATATTATGATGGTGATAAAATACTTTGCAATAATGCTTTTCATATGAAGACATCCCACTATAGCATGAAGACATTCCATCTTAGTTCTTGGGGTCTTTAGGGTCCCTTGGGTTGGTAACGGATTTGCAACCTTAGCTTTGCAGACTTGAGATTGTAGTCTTGTGTCAAATCCCACTTACCATCAGGTGGCCTGTGTGCTCGATTGCATTCTCCATGTCATAAAAACGACGTAGCACAAAGCCTTTCTGTATTCATTCCTTCTTCATTTCCTCAAAAAAAGCTCGAGTCTTTTTTAACTTTTTAGCAATCAATTCTCACGGCTACATAACTAATGAAGTTATATAGGAAGACATTGACTATGCAATTAACCAACGTTGGCTAATCAGAGATTAATTATTAAGACGTAACAGGAATTGCATTAGCAGATTTCGAAGCCGTATGTTCAGGGTTTATTAAAAACTAAAATTTGCCCGGGACTACGTCCGCTTCGAAGTCATTAAAAACTGTCTAATTTACTTAGGTGAAAAGTACCGTTATCCGTATATATACGTTGAGACCTCGAACCGTAGAGACGGAACTGATAGACCTACTTTCTTATTTATAATTTAGTATTATTCAGAATACGGATAATTAGTAAAGATATAGCTTTTAAATATCTCAATGTGCGAGCAAGGAAACCAAGAAATAGTGTTGATTAATAATAGAAAGGTCATAAATAACAAGTGGAAGTGAAAGCGGGAGCGGTAGCGGTAGCGGGAGCGGTTTAGTTGTGTAAGATGGCTTCAAAATACATATACCGCCCGGTGGTCTGTTTGCTAGTTTGCGTTCTCCGTGCCATATAAAAGCGATTTAGTAAATTGACTCTTATTTTAGATAAAAGAGCTGTAAAGGTACTGCGCAACAAGCAAAATATAAAAGTGAGCTTAAATCTTTCAACAATATATCTGGGATACTTAAGAGAGAGGTTTACTCTGCATAACCAACACACTCATGTATAATTTAGAGTTAGTTTATCCAAGGTAGAGTTCTAAATGCAAATGGAGGAAACGTCTAGTTTTTCTCCAGCTATATTATTATAAATGTTCAAAGTTACTTCAGTGGGATTTGTTTGCTTTGAGTTAATTTCGCAAACGTTGTTTCTTGTTTCAGTCTTCATTATAAATTCTGTTCTGTATTTGGTAACTAGATTTTTTTCAAATCCATTACTTAATGTTACTCTTTTTGTCATGTTCGTTACCTATGTTCAACTTTGGATTTTCATGTAACATTTCTAACATTCAACTAAATATGTTAAACGTACCAAAAAGTAAAATTTATCCATAATTTATATATGTATTAGGAACGGACATAGTCATCCTCATTTAAAAAACACCACATTTTGGTTGCACGCACTGTCATAAAAATAACAAAAATAACTTTACGCCAATCTTTCTAGAAACGTCCCCATAGCAAAACTGATCTTAATACCTATAAAAGCTTGCAATATTGCATAAAACTTCTCGAGGAAATAAAGAATCCACTCGTAGTTTTCCATAAGCGGATTGAAATCAAAGTTGGTACAACGTGAAGGTGTTTTGATACCGACTCAGCGAGAGTTTCGCTCGGCACATCCGTTTTAATCATTGTTTTTCGAACGAGGATGCATTCGTTGGGACTGTGAAACATTGCATTTTCAACTTCATTTTATATTTCTAAAAGTGTATCAAAACGCCAGCTTTAAACTCGACTGCATATTTTGGTAGTTGAATCTATATAATGTTTTTTTTTTTTTGGCACGCTCTGCAGCTTAAACAACTTGATGTTAACATGTTAGGTGTCATTAAAGTTGTATCAGTAGAGGGAATGGTTTCGTGATTAATTTATGTAGACGACAATATCAAAAACTGCAGTCTGGATTTTAAAAATTGGTTTTTATTATTTAAATTAGAGAACCTAGTGACCTTCGCTTTGCTAAGATGAATCAAACGCCAACGCCAAAGCTTTTTTTGTCAAAATTGCCCTGGTAGTTAGGTAAAAACTAGTAACATCTTTCCCGCGTTTCCCGTCGTTTACTTGATAAACAATATGTGATATCTGAAGACGAAAGACCATTGTATGTTGCCAGTGATGATAAATGGTACTGAGATGTTATCACCTAAAGAGCCATGTTGAAATTTGTTCAGTATCAAATCAGAAATGAATCCGCGCAAGAACTAACTAAAGTCACGAACCTTAAGTGTCATGTAAATTATATTCATAAACCAATCTTGGCTCATAATTACATTAAACAATTCTATGAATAACTAAACAGTCACGCTGAGATGTAATCTGATGATAAACTATTAAATTATCCTGTCTAGATGTGGTTTACTGTGACGATATCATTAAATCTCTCTAATAATAGTTAATGTATCATATTCAAATCTAAAACTTTACTTTAAAGGTTACTACTAAGTAAGGTTAAATTCCGTTTTTTTTATCATTATATTTAAAAAATACTAATACCTACTACATTTATATTGGGTATAAATTAGTGTATTGCCGAGAAATTTGAATGTAAGCAGTTTGACATAATACGTTAATTAGCCGGGTAATACATTTTCTACGTGTCATTAATCGCAACACGTTGGGAAATGTATAACACGGCTACTTGACGTATTATGTCAAACTGTGAAACATTCCAATTCCTTGATAGTACATCGATTCAATTCAATTTTACCTGTGCAAGTACGAGTAAAATTGATTATTTTCAACTGACGAAACTCAACCAATCTTTCCATACTATCGCTCATAACAAACCATATCTGCAAGGTTAACTGATAGATAAATTATTTCTTCATAGAATGAGTAAGACTATACCTTATTATAATCGTGTAAGATGCTAAAGCGAGATGTCTAGTGAAACATTAGAACGAAGCCTCCAGAGAGTCAGTCAAATGTACAGTTAGATGTCCTAGGGGATTCCTGTACACTCAGTTGCGATTAACCTCGCGAAACCTGCTACTTCATTAACATAGAATTCTTCCCCAGAGTGGCCTAAAACGCTTTATCCCTGTATTACATCTAAAATGTTTATTTTAAATTGAGTACAGCGAAAAATCTTTTTAGTTTTCTGAATGGAAACGGTACAGATATTATGTTTTAAAGGTATTTTTACGGGTATTTCCTTGAGTTAGAAATAAAAATAGGTTATACTAAAGCCCAGTAAGCTAAATTCGTAATACAATATTATGGCTAGACCAATTTATTTCGACAAAGACGTTAAAATGTACGCAATTGAGAAATATATCAAGCTCTAAAACTTATTTCACTTGTTTTTCCGTTTAATACTCTAAGCCGCTATTCTACTTTGTTTTAACTTATAATGTTTGACAATGAATATTAACAATTTTAAGCGGAGGTATTAATAATTTTCGATAAAGGTTTTTAAAACTACCCGTGATAGGAAACTTTGTTACAAGAAACTGCGTTTTCAAAATATTATGACAGTGCAAAAATATTGTATCGAAAGAATCCTCTCATAAATATGTTACAAAGTGGTTATTATTCTCACACTTGACTGTACAATTGTACAATACCTAAAACAGAACAACTCAGTTTCTGTATTACAGTTTTATGTGCATAAAGGCATTAACCCTATCACACACAAACAAAGCCAATTAAAACTTCCGACAACTATTTAAAACCTTTTCATATATTAAACGCCAATATTGCTTCGTATCCCATACTGCTAACTCTATAATCAAATCAGAGATAATGAGGGGACAGCGGCCGGCTTACTATTAATGAGAACCTGTTTAACCTGAAATGGATTTAACACATCGGATTAAACATTATTTACAAGCGACACAAGCTCATAATTTGGTCCGTCAATTCATGCAGCGGACCGGGATCGATTGAGGTTTAAAGTTAGGCTCTCCGCCCGAATAAGGAAATGGGTGAATATTTTATGGGACGAGGTACGGCCGGAAACGTCCGACGTACGTGTACCTAATCCTATTTAGGGTATTTATTTCCGAGACAACGGGGCCCGGACAATAAATATGTTATGATATTTTTTCGGTTAGCTCGTCATTACGATTCTGTGTTTGTAAATGTAGGGAGCGGGGATAAAATGAGGTAGATATTTTGTTGTGCTTCTTTTGTGTAATCTGTAGCCATACTTTCTTTATAAATGCCAAAGTTAGTCTGTTTGTTTTTTTGTTACGCTTTTACAGCTATAGTGCTGAACCGATTTTTATGATATTTGGTATGGAGATCGATTGAACCCCGGAAAAGGACCAAAAGGTTGTGTTTATCTCGGAAAATTTTACAGTTCCCGAGGGAATAACTATTAACGTCGGGCGTTCTACGCGAAAAGAGTCACGATCTGCAGCTACTTCTTCTTAATTTTTTATTAATTACAATATTTAAGAATCTGTATTGATTTAGAAATCAAAAATACAAGCATACTAGTCAAGAAACATACGTAAACATAAATCCACAAGAAAATATTTAGTAAGTCAACAGAAAGGTGCGTCAAAAATTACTTGAACTTTGGTAAAAAAACTTGACGATGCTTAACCCCCTTGAGAAGGGTATGTTAAGAAATAAATTCCCTCAAAAAATACAAACAACGGCCCTAGAGAGACGGTAAGTAGCTTGCTTCAAAAATTTGCGTTCTGAATTCTTAATCGTTGAGTTCATTTTTCAATGTCGCTAGACGACATTTTATGATGTATCACCTTTGCAATCGTGATGATGGGTGTTTCACAAAACACGCTGTAAGCTATTAGACTGTTTGAGAGTTTCTTCTAAAAGAAGTAATAATTTTAATGGCTATACTTTATTATATTAAGTCGTTTTTTATATCTTTCGTTAAAGGGAACAAAAAAATATTTTAACCAATATTTTCTTTATCTACTAGTAAAAACAAATCCTTTTTATATAAATAATGCACGAATTACTGCAAAAATTGGACATAACAATGTCATTTCTTTGAGCGTAATGGTCAAAAACGATCATGATGATGATCATGTTAATAATGTTAATGACGCTGATGATGATAGTGACATTTATGATGATAATGACGCTAATGATGAAAATGATGCTGAATGCGGTCATAGTGCGAAGGTTATATAGTATTTTATTTATCACATAATTGAAATAAATACATCGCAATAAATCCTATCAATTTAAATGTAAGCTTTAACAATGACCGACCACTTTTCTTCAGCCGATTACGTGAGCCGTCTGAGAGGTTTATCTTTAGAAACCCGGGTCCGTTAGCCAGCGAAGGCCTGAAAGTGTTCCATCTGTGGTTAGAACCTTTCACGACGCCTTCACTGAGAATGTACTATTTCTCTTTATACTGCAAAGCCCGTGGGTATTACAGTTTGTACGTCATTAAGATACATTAAAACAAAAAGGTCACGTCTTGTAATATCACACTGAAATGCAAAATAAAAATAAATTTCCAGTTTTCAAGGGACATAATATCGCGACCATATTTTTTCACAAACATCAAAGCAAACACAAAAAGAAGGCGGTTTTTTTTAAAGCACTCGTCGGTCATGGGACTTTATGGCAAAGAATGATTAATCTTTAACCAGATAAGGATATGCATGACAGATACATAGCTTTATCCTCTTCTTTTATATGACACGGAAATAAAAAGAGATAACTTTAACTGACAGGTATTTTTCTGGGCTTAAGATGAATCGGGTCTAATATGCATTATTATGTACAATCTTTTCTTTTTAAACAAAAGACAATACAGAGTAACACAGAAGTTAATATGAATGAATGAATGCATTGTTGACTCACAAGAAAATCTTAAAAATTAAATCCTCATCATATCTTCTCTAGTCACAAGTTAGGAGTATATACAGCCGAGTCAGAGATGTGAAAAAATAGATCGTAAATACTAAAATAGGTTAAAGAATAAAACTTATTTCAGAATCTATTACTGTTCTTATATTTTCCCGGAATCTACTTACACAACTTAATTACTTGACGTAAGCGAAACCTAATCCCACATGCCTATTTTATCACATGCGCATACTTACCGTCTATGAATTTTCATGAACAAGCTCTCTATAGGTAAAAGGTCGGGAGGATTTTCATAAATTAAGAGAATCATGCCGAGCCTGCATTGAATATTAAGCCGACTATTTAAAAACAACATTCGCTGGCATCAATAAAGGTGTAAGTTGATGCCATTCTCACGTAGCAGTATTTGTCACACTCTATAGTATTGTCAGACATGTGTTGTTTGTATATTTCGGTAAATGACACCTTATTTCTGGCAACGTCAAATAAATAATATTCTCTTACTCCATTCAATCTTATAAGGTCAAACCTAAGCATTTATTGTGTGGGGTTTTACAAGTCCTATTTTTGGAAACATAAAAATGCATACCAACGCACATACATACCTTCACGCCTGTCTCCCTTTCGGGTAGGCAGGGACTACGAGAGACTCGAGACGAGAGGTGCAGTCTAAACATAAAACTTTTACTTTTTCCACATTCATCAACTTTATAAAAATGACACGAAAACGGTATAATATTACAACATTCAGCCTCTTACGCAAGTGTGCCTAATCAGTCACGTCACGAATCACCTTTCACGATTAGAGAATCTAACTAGTTCAGAAGGTTAGTAACGTTTATTTTTGGTAAAAATAAAACAATTATCAAATCATCACAAGTCAAAGGCTCCGGGTAAATACGCCAATTAAAAAAAGTATCGACTTTGTTACTGGCCAGACACAAATTATGAGAGTTTTAATGCCTCGTTTATTACGTTGAAACACGTAAACGTTTATAAGCGTTTAATGAGTCAGCCTTAATGTTGTAAAGGCCACATTTTATTATGAAACAAATTAGCTCTATGATCTTTTTTGATGAAATTACAGTGCATTTAATTACTAAAACATGGCTTCTTTACAATAAACGTTTTTTCATTTTACGTGCACTGTTTTTTAAGAATCTTTGTGAATTCTTGTGACCTATTCAAACTGTCTTCTTACTAACGTATGACAGTGACATTTTATAAAACAATCTATTCTTTGTTATTTAATTAATCAGGAAATTTACCTACAGTATTCCTAAATTATTATTTTGGCCATGACGTCAGCGCCTTTATTATAATTTTTCTCTTTTTACCCTTAAATCCCTCGTAAGTAGATTAACACAAGAAAGCTAGTTGTTAAACTAATGTTTATTAATGAGTTTCTTAGGTCACATTTTTTTGCCATCGAGCATGAAATTAGACACAAGATTATACAAGTGCGATATTACCGTTAAACCCAATTCCTTTAACCGTGATGCCAAGGTAACTTTTTATCTTTTACTAAACGCAGCTAAAAATAAAGTTTTAAAGTAAATAAATATCAAGGGACGATCTCACACAAATTGACCTAGTCCCAAACTAAGCTCTAGGCTTGTACTATGGGTACTAGACAACGATATAAATACTTATATAGAGAAATAAATACTTAAATACATAGAAAACATCCAAGACTCAGAAACAAATACTAATGCTCATCGCACAAATATCTGCCCTTACCGGGATTTGAACCCAGGACCGCTAGCTTTGTAGGCAGAGTCACTACCAACTATGCTAGCGCGTCGTCTAAAGGTTATATAACTATATCGCGTTTATAATTATCTGCAAAATGTGTTTTATTACTTAGAGGGTGATGAAACCAGTAATGACCCAGGTTTAAGGATGGACACGTGAATCAGATTTTACATAAGATAAGGATTTGTTTGTTTTGCAACAATCAATATTTATGGCCGCACGATGTCTGAAATCAAAGTTAAGTGCCCATTACTGGGGCCTGTCAGCTCAAAGTGTCCATTGCTGGTGCCACCGCACTAGGTTTTTTATGTGACATCATGTTATAGAGCTGTATTTTTCACCTAGACTAAAGGTGAATTGATATGCTGCCCGGTTTAAAGGTTCCAGAATAAAACGTCGCGTTTGCCATTTTCCGACTCGCCAATTATAACTGTCCAAAAAAATTAGGTCATTCTGTTGCCACGTTCGGACGTTAAAAAAAGACGAATTTAATTTTACTTTTATAATATTTAGTTACAAACATATTTACATGCAAGATTTTTTTTACTTTGACGATACTGTAAGCTTACCTACGGAGCTAGCGACCTCGGGTTTGATACCTGTGCAAAAAATTATTTGACTGGAGTAAGTTACTTTTTTTTAAGTCTATGTTTTAATTTAATTATTTATTTATATTAATGTGTATCGTGGTCTAAGACTAGATCAATTTGTGTAAAAATGTACCCTAATTGTTTTGCATATCAATTTTGCCAGCGAAGGTTGTAGGTTAAAAACTTAATTGAAGTCCCTCTTGCATTATGTTTACAAAACTAATTTGGAATTTACGTCAAATTTCAAATATATGTAGAATGTCGTATATATTACTAATAAGGAAAAGGGGCTTTATTTAAGTTTTTTACCTAACTGTAATGACTTATACATGCCTACATAAGTTAAAGCTAACGACTTAAGTATATACTAACACGCAATAATGCTAGCTCAGGACCCCTAGTTATCGGCACGACCATTCATTACGCAACTTATCGGGTATTAATTAGCCTCCACTTTCGCTAGCCTCGGAATAAATTCACAAACACTATTAATTTTGAGTTAATTTTACCAATAATTAAGACTTTAAAGCTATAATTAACCAGCTATTGTGTAATCGTGTCGCAATTTATTTATTTCAATTACCAGAACGTACACTGGCGTTAAAATTACACGATAATTTGGCTTATTTATGATATAGACAGTGAAATCAATTAGGAAGTAAGGCGGTATGTCTGGAACTTCTAACCCCGATAGCGATAAGATAGCAACAATATCTTTATTGCTATTAATAGCCTAGTATTTTTAACGGCATTCATTTTTAAAGTTTTTACCTCAATATACTCATATCTAAATGTATAAATACATGCATAAGTGTATATGAAAACAAACCATGATATAGCGTCCATGCACAGATCATCAGCATAAAGTTGGTTGCGTTAAGGTGCGACCCCACCACTGCTTAAAATGCGGAGACGGTACGGAATCGCAGAGACGTATCGTATCCGTACCATTTTTATCACATGCCCTCCACTCCGGTGCTCAAAATACGGTGACGGTACGGAATCGCAGTGGCGCGCCGTAAATGTCGAGGTAAAGTCGTGACGTTTACGGCATGTCACTGCGATTCAGCAGCGGTGTGGAACGCATGCGATAAAAATGGTACGGATACGATGTCACTGCGATTCCATACCGTCTCCGTATTTTAAGCAGCGGTGGGGTCGCATCTTTACTAATAAACATTACCGGCTGTCCAGACAGAGGCCTTTGCCCAGCAGTGGGACATAGGCTAGGTAAGAAAGTCAACGTCATAATTACTGCATTTTTATACTACAGTAATTTTACCTCATTAATCCTTTATAAATAATATACATTTATCTGTCTGTAACACTAAGGAACCCTAAAATAGAAATTGGTTCGTTAACTCGATACTCAATCACGAGCAGCGAAGCGATTGAGAGTTTTGGAGATACACTGGCGAGCAAAATAATTGGGTCGCGTTGTACTGAAATTGTTTACGTAGTGACCCGTTATATTTGCACGCCAGTGTAGTTGATGTTCCAGTTTCAAAGAGCGATTGATCACAATCGATTTTCTACTTCGCTAAATACTTTTGTAAGAAAATGTTTTGTGTTGTGCTTAGTAGATTTAGCTTCTGTATCGGCTTTGTAAAGTTTTTGAAAGATTAGTGCAAAAAACATCACAAATTAATTATTTAGTTTTATATTTCACAGAATTTCCGTGAAGAAAAACAAGCCTGTTTCTTTGGTTAGACATTAGGTACCTAGATAATAAAAAAACAATTCTGGCGTCCAATACTAAGCACGAACTTTTGTTTCCTAACTGTTTCATAAGTTAAAAAATTCATTGTTTAGAAACGCATTTCTTTCTTAATTTATTGACTTTCCAAATGCTTTAAGAGATATTATAGAACCTACGGGTAAGGTTAGGTTTTTTTAACAATCTAACTAACTTATGAACATTTGGACAAATTAAACAAAATCGGACTTATAGGTAGATAGGTAAGTATTAATTCTATAAATTTTAAAATTCTATAAAAAGTCAAGATTTTTTAAGAATTAGAGCTTTGTATCGCCGAAATAATATAATTACATTGTTTTTTAAATGTTTAAGGGAACATTGTGCCTTGCCCTTTACATTTATTCCGGGCGTAAAGCGTCAGGTCAAAGCTCTATTTCATCATTGGTGTTACTGAAATACTGCGTAACTAACAACTTCAATGAGTTGCAAAATGTACCTTACTGGTTACTTGTTAAGGTGTATGTTCGACCTTATTTCATTTGTTAGTTACGCGGAATTGGCGTGTCACCAACGATTTCATCCCGGTACCGTGTCACAAAGCCAAGTACTAGATAACATCTCTTAACAAACGCTTTGAGCTAAACGACAACGTTTTTGGGTACTTTGTCGAGGTTTTTAATCGTAAAAGTGTCGTGTTGACGGCCAGTATAGCAGTGCCATTTTGGTAAAGAATAAAAACAACATTGAAAGTGATTTATTATCATGTTTACTGTGATTACGTTTTTTAACGCAGTTCAATTCTAGTATTTAGCAGTCTTTTTTAGATCGGATTGCAGCCTTTAAATTGTAGTAAAAATGCAAATGTCTATGGGTCTCAGATAGGGCATGAATTCCGGGATCTCGGAATCTCGAAATCTCGGGATCTCGGACCAGTTTTTCAGATATTACAATTCCGAGATTAGACGGAGCAATACCGGAATACTTTCAATATCGAAATTGAATTCCGATATTGGGCCTATCAATATCGTAAATCCGATATTCATCACCTTTTAATTCCGGTTTTGTAATATCGAAACAAACGTACTATTTCGAAGTTATCTGTGGAGTTGCCTGGTTTAGTTTCAAGCTCCAACACATAGATGACAGCACCTTCTATGCATTACCGATAATTCCGATACTGGAAATCGTCCAATACTGCATGCCTTACTGCCACACTCAGAGACGTCAATTTAATTCAATGCTTGATTAAAGTTGCTGCTGTCAGTATAACGAAGAATTCAAGTTTGAACACGTATCGCCTTTGGAAGGATTGCTCCAAGAAAATCCCATCTGGTCTTCGTAAAGTTCTACCTACATCGCTTCACGGAGGCTAGAGGATCACCGTACAACGTCGAATAATGTTTTTTTTTATATGTATGTTACTCCTAACCTTGATACTGGGAGAATTGTCCCAATGGACAGAAGCCATTTAATAAAGAACTAAATTATTAAGTTGCTGCTGTCACTTTCTTTGCTACAGCAATAGAATAAGACAACACGTCACTAAACAAGCATTAAATTTAATTGACGGCTCTGAGTGCGGCAGTTAGTCTCAGATCACGCTTACTAGTGTCTTGTGTGCTCGTAGGCCTTCTCTCTAATATAAAAAAAGAACTCTCCATCTCACAGTGTCGTCAGTGTCTGTACAAAAGGAACGTTGAACAGGCCGAAAATTATGTTTTTCTTCGCCTTTTGTTGGTTGAAAAATAAATCCTAAAGAGATCGCATATTCAAAACTCGGTCACAAAACTGCCAATAAAATAAATAACGAAACGAATAATGCCATGAGCAAAATATAAACTTTATGAACTTTCCACTTTACTACTTTAATTAAATGCGAAACCTTTTGATCTTCACTTAATGCCCAATTAAGAATATAATAGTTAAAAACCTGTTTATGAAGTTTGGTCTGTTTCGTTTCAGTTCGTAACTCTAATATCTACTAACAAAACTTTATACTCCTAAAAGAATTTTCTCTTTTACGGCTAAAAGCTTTTCAGAGAAATTGTTCACATCTTAACCAAAGCAAACAATACCAAAATGCTTTTGTTACAAAGTTTATAAAACGGAAATGTTTTGATAAGAAATCTCGGACGCTTCTTAAATGAAAGAATCAAACGTCTGAAAATTCCCGATAATATTGACAACGTTTATTTGAAACGAGAGCTTAAAAATACTTTGAAGTTTATTGACTGATGCAGTGAGATTTGGAGGTGTTTTTTTAAGGACTGTGTATTGTATTCATACAGTATTTATTGTATGAGGTGCTTTTATATAAAGCATTTGTACTCGATATGATCTTCGGTAAAAACTACTTTAATTATGCCAATCAACAATACATTATTAACGTATTTTTATTAATCTAAGAATTCCGACAGTCATCTAGGTGTAGAAACAAAACGGAAAAGAAACAACTAGAGAAATAAACAAACAAATCTAATAATATGAACATTATTTCAAACAAATAACATCAAAAATATCTACGCATTATGCAATCACATATTTTGCTTCCTACGTATTTTTACTTGACCAACCTTTTTGAAACCAACTCAGTTAATTTTTACACTTCCTTTTATTGCTTCTCCGCTATTTATTCCCCTGGCAACGGCTACCATAACCGTTTACGCGAGGAAGCGGGGCTACAAGAAATATAGTGCCGGGAAGTCGGGACTTAGATGAAATAATGCCCAGATGTATCACAGCACTATGACCATTACGGGGTTATGTTGCACATGAATCAGGAGTGAATTGGGGTAAGATGGACAAGGTGAGTTAAAGAAAATAAGTGAGGGGACAGTCTTACACAAGTAACATTTAGTACCGCATAGATAAATTGAGCTTGACTGAGATTTTAGCCTCACGATGCTGCAAAAAAACAGTTATAAATGATGACTTTTAGTTTGACGTGTCTTAAGACGGGCATATCAGTCAAGTTCCATTAATTATATGGGCTCTAGTGCCGAACTAAGATTAATATCTAACGCAAGTTACATAAGATGAAAGTTTTAAAAGTATGTTATAAATCATGGAGAAAGAAAATAAGATCGTCTGGTAGAAAGTGGGCTCTTGAAAATCCTTGGCACTCCACTATCCGCTTTTTGGAAGGGCCACCCTTTCTAGAAAGCGGGTAGTGGCGTGCACTCGCGGATACTGGAATGTGCTATCTCCACAGGCAGCATTGGACTAAGCGCTAAATAAAAAGGGAAGTAATTACTCAAAAGATCCCATTGGATCGAAGTGTATCATAATCATAATCATAATCATAATATAGAATGCTATTGGTAGTCATTTTTCCGATTGTCTCACCCTCCACCAATACCAGATTAGATCTGAAGCGATTGACGTCACGCTTATTAAAATCAGACGCCATTCTAGTCTAATAAATATGAAGGTCAAACAACGGAGTATGACTTCGCTGAATATTAAGATGAATTATTAGATAAAAATACTGCTGACGCATAGCAGCAGTATTTTCATTTTCTTTATAATATTATAACCAATTTATATCGTAAAAAGTCGTAAACTGGTCTAAAGTCACTATTTTGGACGTTAAGATTAAATATTTGACGTTGATTTACATAAAACTAGTTATCGTCAATCATAAAGATTAACATACTTCCTGGCAAAGGCTATTAGTATAAACCACGGTGTAATATGAAAAGATAATTTTGACAACGTATTTTATTACAAGAAATCTCTCGAGCTGAAGAGATGAGTAAGTGGCTTTTTATGCCGCACCTCCCCATAAAGCTTAGTGCATTTAATACCCGTCATACGACTTTATTAATCTAGGTTCTTAAACCATTTTATGGTGCAGAGCGAAGTGTTCGTCTACAAAAGCATAGTTCTTTATTTTAACGACGCTTGAAAGGAAACGGTTCTTTTTATGAATAGTTACGTGTTTCAAAGGGCATTGGGTAAGTTTGTATGAAGAAAGTTGTCTTTTTTTTTTCAGCAGCCACGTATGATTTTTACATAGTTATTTAGAGAAACTCTAAATACACATAGATATGTATAATTTATGGCGTTAAATAATATCGGAGTGGAGATATTAAAGATTTAAGTATTCAGTTTTTGGTACTAAAAGTACGCCCATGTATGAATATTTAAATATCTCGGCTCCGATGCACTTAACAGAGATGACATTACATAGCAAAATATGTTTATTTCGAATAATTCTATCATAGTTTACCACTTTTTTGTTGAACTATGGTAATTACTACTGTTTTTACTAGGTATAAAAAACAACAGTTCCTAATATTTTGTTATCAGAACAATTAAAAACAATCTCGCCATATAGAATAGGTTAATAATTCAATAGTAATAGACCTACACCTCAACTACGCAAGTTTAAGCCAGCTAATAAGATCTTAAGTAATAATTACTTACAGGAAACAAAACCAGTCTACAATGTATTGCATCCGTTTAACTTTTAATAAGTAGTAGGAGTCTTTATAGTCTTTATACGACTTTTTCCATCCTTCCTTAACTCCTTTTGTCATCCTTCCCTTTAACACAAGTCTGACACTTATTTCGTTTATATTGCACTAGAGGGCGCCCTCTACTTCCTACGCGTAGATGTTTCCCGCGATTACCCTAACGTAGAGATCAATTTTCGAAAAATCCTTTGTTAGTGCAACCCTAGGTCACCCAAGGAATGTTCTTCTCAGATTTCAAATCTAAGTTCAGTGGTTTAGGCTGTGCGTTGTTTATGAGAAAAGTCAGACACTCGAGGCCATATTATTAAACTGGGGGGTTATTATGACATGGCTATGCAGTTCATTTTAAGGTGAGCGTAAAGGACGGAGCTATAGCAGTTACATAATTCTTTCCTTTTCTCTCAGCGTAAAGTGAATTGCAAAGGTACTTCATAATAACAGATCTTGATTGTAATGCTCGTCCCAAGATGCGTCAGAAATGACAGTTTTCTATGGCTAGACGTTTACTTTGATGTCTCTTGTGACCTCCATCTCAGTCAAAATGATTATTAATACAGCCCTCAGTACGGTAATCTCGTGGCATTTGATTATTATGATTGATATTCGATGTGTAGCCATCAGTCACGAAAAGGTTTCATGGGCCGTATTCAAAAAAAATGTACATAGTTAAGAACAGTTAAAACGTCAATTAAAATCCTTATTTATTTTGTTTTCCATTTCGTAACGAAAGTTAACAATAGTCGAACCTAAAATGACAATTGGCGTAAAGGACAACTGAATTGTACTGTAAACTTGTCCTATACGCCAATTACCATTTTAACCATCGAACGATTTAAGTATAGTAATTTTCATTACGCAATGAAAAAAAATTAAGGATTTTAATTGAGGCCTTAACTGTTCTATGTACAATGTTTTTGAAAACTGCCCTTTTATGCACGTACAAATGATATTTTGATTTAAATAAAACTCTCTTCGCCCACATGTCATATTGAAATACATTGGCAAGGTTTATTTCGCAACGTTGCTCGCTTGTTACACGCACCGATGCACTTCTGTAAAATTTACTTCTCGCTGGATGCAACCTGCACGTGGTAGCTCCGGTTCGGGACGGGAAGCGTTAGCGAATTGAAAAACGTATTCATTTATTTTTAAAGGAATTGAGAACTTGCGGGGCTGGAGCGGAATATTGAGTGTAGCGAATAAGATGGCATTGTGGAATTGGATTGCCGCGTGCGAGACTTGATAAATTGTTGAAGAATTGAATCTGTTTTGCGTTATAAAAGGCGTAAGTAATCAATTCTTGGGTGTTGCAGATTTAATGGGAGTATCTTTTATATGGTTTAAGTGTAAACAGCTTCCCAAATGACTTAAACCAGTTTAGCGGTACATAGACTCCTGCAGCTATCGGTGGAGAAATCGTTTTAGTTGACAAGATAATGTGTGATATGTGACTTAAGTACATACAGACATCTATAACCCATTTTTTTTAAACTAAAGAATATCTTGATGATACTAAGTAATATCGAGCATATCGCCTATGTCTAATCTTGTTAAATGCACAGATGCTAGTATTTATTTTAACCCATCTCTCGTAGTGCTGTGATAACTAAAGAACACATCTATCTTGAAAAGCCTTTGTTGCCTGGACAAAGATAATCGTTAAGCCAACAAAGGGTTTTCATGTTTAATTTACTTTTTTTTTGCAGCGTTTATCGCGTGACAAAATGTGGATAAAACATCCGTCACTTTCTGACACGTATATAAGTACAAGAGTGACGCATGCTTTATCTACGCAACCATAATAGCCCCGCTGATAACTATAAAGATGTTATTAAAATAAATTTAAGTACAGATACGTAGTTAACTTTTAAAAAAGCAAAATCCACCGGGAGAACTCATTGAATTTCACCGTAAGTATTATCTTATCAGTAAAGTTCCAGTTGGAACCGGTACCAAAGATAAAAGTTCAAGCAAGTAGGGTCCTAATGGGCCCGCTTAATCGTCCCCGGTACACTCAGGGTGACAAATAGCCTATTTACATTCCACCATTCCAATAATAGAGTTCACAGCTTAGGCTATTGATACTATTGATCTAGTATAATAGCACAGTGCCCTCAATACCTTTTAATTTGAGTTGGTGAGGGTATAATTGAGGTAATGTAGTTGGAATCCTTTTAGACGGGAAAGGAAAGTTTTCTGACGGCAATTTCTTTAGTCCGAGGTTGTGTTGTTCTTCGGATATTGATAGCGGAAAATGGGGCGGTTAAGTTTATTGCTTTTGCGGGGCTTCGTTAACCGAGCTAGCTCGAAAATCTTTGCTTTATTCGAATTCCTTTAGGGTAAAACTTTGGGCAATGAGTAGGTACGAGTTTCTACGAATGCCTGCAATGATTTTTGTTTTAAAATAACAGTCAAAAGTTTATTTATATTTTAATTGTAAAGTTTGTTAAATCGATCGCGACAAAAACTGCCTCTATATTAATGAAAAACTTTGTTACCTACCTTTTACCCGCATCATTAAAATAGTTCCTTTGTTTTACTCCTCCTACGCTGTAATTAAACGACGTATAAATTTGACTATAATAATGAAAAACTTTATTACCTTTTTCCAGCATTAAAATGGTTCTTTTTGTTTTCCTTCTTTAACGTTGTAATGAAATGACGTTTCAATTTTTTTAACGGAGTAAACTTTTTGATGAGTCATTCCTAATTTTGGATCAGATCCAAGTAAAATATCTAAAAGAAATAAATCTACTGGTTATTACGTTATCTAGCGTCATTAACAATGTAGGATAGAAAGAATTCTCCTCGTAATTCTGTCAATAAACCTCGATCAGGCTATCGACAGATTGTGTCCTGTCACTCCGATACTAGATTAAATAAGATGAAGTTTTATTGTGCCGAACTGGGTCAGCCGGGCGATAAACGCGGCGACGCAATTCGTATTAAAAGCAGATCTTCCTAAATAGATTACGATCTATTAGATGCCTTGTAAAAATCAGTCATTATATAAGCAGTATACTTCTAGTAACGCGTTTTTATAAATCGGAGGTCATAACATTTAGAATCACTTAATAAGAAACATACATTTCTTAAAACTATTTTTTTCTCGGTGAGCGTAGACAGACGATCGTGCTAAGATAATATATAATAATAGGAAGAGGGTAAGTTATGAATATAATATTTTCACCTAACCATTACTAGACCAAAACTAGACCACTGTTAAGAAGCTCCGCAAGAAACTCAACAACCAGTCCCTTTTTTATGCAATATAACACAATATATACTCAGCGGCAAAAATAACCGCCCACCAGTCTTTGATTCATACAGGTGTTAATAAATATACCTTCTCAAATCAGATAATAACATCAAGAATAATTAACCAAATTCACTTCAGCTTGTTTTTTTCCAGAAAAATGATCGAGGCACAAAATGGCATACCAATAATAATCATAAAAGAAGCAATACTTTTCAAAATTACACTCAAAAGTCAGTTGAAAGACATATCGAACAAAACGAAATAATTTACTATGAACGGGTGATTTGTTTCTTTGGGAAAATTCACGACGATTAAGAAGAATAATTGTACGCCATTTTAAACCTGGGTTATTTACCTGAAAAATAAAACAAGATGAATCAAATTGGTTGAGTATTCTTCACGTTATTGTCTAATTTAAGAAGGAACATTTGTTAACACTTGTGTGAACAAAAGGCGGGTGGGCGGTCATTTCATTTTGCCGCTTAGTGTATTAATGATAAATACAAGATAGTTGTTTGTTTTATTTATGATCCTAAATTCAACGGTGGATTACCTAGCACTAAGAACTGTTGTTTGTTGTTAAATTACCCTATTTCCCGAATCTGCGCAAAAAAGAACAACGACATGAAACAAAGACCGTTTGTTTAGAGACCATCCAATTTCTGGTTCTTTACTTTACGGGGTTTGAACTAATAAAGGATTATAGGGCTCTCTTAAATTGTGATTGTTTTGTTCTGATTGGTAATTCCATTTTGGCTAGTAGTTAAACTACATATCGTGTGCTAAACACATTAATTTAAATTTGAGTTTTATTTGTAGTCGAAAAAACTTTGTGGATTTTTTTTAATAGTTTTGACACTTTTAAAATTAGTAAAAAATAACTGTTTCCGAACAGTAAAATTATTATGGCAAAATTGTAAAGACATATTTGACTTCAACATTGTTGTAAATTGATAATTAGTCTTAATATTTGGCGTAGTCATTATATAAACACTAATTATCAGTAGCAAAATCACAGAAAACGTTTACTACATACATACAGGGTGAATGGGGTAGGCAGAGCTAGTATAACCAACAACTCCAAACACTTGTTGTTAAATTATGTAACCACATTTTGCATAAACATTCATTTTAAGTTTGATAAAAAAACACTACTGCAAGAACGATACAAAATTAAAATTACTTATCTTGATTGAGTTAAAAACAATTATCCCTAATTGACTTGTTTTTCTTCATCGCAACCTGACCTACTTAAACTTAGAGAGTTCTAGATGAATAAGACGCAAACATTATTATTTGTTGTTAGCTGTATTCCATTCAATATTATATTATTCTATTTGCGTTAAAACAAAACTGGGTCTCTCTTCAAAGTAAAACCAAATTGCTTTTGACATATCGTTTAGTCAACGTATAACTCTTATTTACTTGACAGTAAGACAGTAATGGCGGCTAAGTTATAAAATACGATAGCATTTCAAAGGCAATATGTTTTTACCCAGTAGAATTGAGGTCTTGAAATACGAATTGACCGTTTCTGACCTAAATCTAAAATTAACGGGTCCGAATTCGAACTTCGGCTGCAACAATATGAAGGCAACCCTCATTTTCAATTTATAACAAAAGGTTTCCGACTCGTGTCTATTTGATTTTTATTGTTTGTTGGTTTCTTCTTTCACTATAATGGTTATAGATATCTGTGTTTCATTTTCTGCTGAATACTACGTGACAGCACAATGCATGAAATATAAATACTTTAGTTGCTTTTTTTGTTATTTTTGTAACTTAAGAATTATATGTATAAAGATTAAAAAGAGGCAAACCTTTGGCACAAAAAAATGTAGTTAAGAATTGATCTCTGACTATTTTAATGAATGTATAATATGTTAGAGCCAATTTAGATTTATATTGACATGTTATCGTATTGACATTAACTAGGCCGCCATTACTATCAAGTAAATAAGCTATAGTAGCGTTGACAATACGATAAGATGTCAAAAGCAACATGGTTTTACCGAGGAAAAAAAAACCCAGTTTTATTAGTAGACAAGAATTAACTGGGGTCCTAGTGAAAAAGTGTACAAGTCGACTTAACTCGTAATAAATAAGGGTATATAAATGAACGCAGTATACTAGACTTAAACCCTTTTCACTTGATCTTCAGAAGACTTATACCCTTCTTCACTCTTCTTCTTTTTTTCTTCTTCTTGGGTTTTAAAGTTTATAATTCTGAAGTCCTAGTGAAAAAGGGTAGAAGTCTAGTTAACTAGTAAAAAGGGTATATATACATAAACGAAGTATCCTAGACTTATACCCTTATTCACTCGATTTTCAGAAGACTTATACCCTTTTTCACTTAGACCCCAGAATTAGTGGTATACCAGATAATCTGTTTAGTAATGCTCGTATTTACCGGAAAACGTCGTACTTCTCATCGTAAACTAGTTTTAAACTGAGCAGCATCTGGCGATAAGTGGCCTTATATTTAGCTCTAATGCACCTGCTGTTGGTGTTTATTGTCTAGACTAGCCTATGTCTGCTGCGTCGTCCGTTTTTTAACATCCGACAAAAAATTCGGTGTTATATGACTGAAGTGTTTCTCTTTCATTGCCTGAGGCTCGAATTATAATTTTTAAATAAGTTTTATCAATCGAGTTTGTTTTCGTTTTTTTATCATATTTTATTTAAATATAGCAGATTACAGTTAGCGAAAATTAACCTTATGTATTTAAGGACAGGACCTGTGTCTCATTAAGTTATTACAAATGACTCTTTTTCTTGATAAAATTAAAATCACGTACAAATTATGAATTAAAACTTCTTCCTTTTCTAAACGTGCTATCCCCAAGTCATTTTTAACGTTAATTGTGTTCCATAAATATGTCATTGTTCAGCTTGTTCCATAAATAAACATAAACTTTGTCTGATTAAGATCAAATTTGAAAGGACCAAATTCTATGATTTCTTTTGGTTTTGGTTTGGAAAAATATATTTACATCCCTACAAATTTTAACTATACCAGCCTCTTACGTTAGCCAACAGTAGCCTATCGTTAAGGCTACTGTTTGGTGAACTGAAAATGCTAATGTATAACATTTCTTATTAAAAGTACGAGAAGGTCATGACAGACTTTTCAAAATTATGTTTATTGCGTCTCATTGACATACTTCTTCATCAAGGACTTAAAATGGTAATCCATCATATAACTACATACTACTACTCGTACTTGTATATCATCAAAAAAATGTTAGATCTCGTAACTCCCAACGAGTACGTACAACAACGTAATTATAATTTTATGCAGAATGTTTCAAATAGTATTGCTAGTGTTAACTCGCAAATCTCGCCTACATAAAAAAATAAACCGGTCAAGTGCGAGTCGGACTCGCGCACCGAGGGTTCCGTATTGAAGATAATATGCTTGGTAACCGCAAAAGACAACACTCATTTTGTTATGAGCTTTATGTTCTAGGCAATTCCATTTTGACTAGCCTAAATTTTAATAGAGATTTTCTTAGTTTTTTTGTTATTTCTCAAAAACTGTAAATAATGAACACTTCATTTTATTTTTCCCAGAAAATATAAGTAATTATCTATACGTCAGCATTTTTTTCAGAATATTTGATTTATAAACTTCGGAGATAAGGGGGGGAACTCTCATTTTTTGTACATTTTTGGCTATAAATAAAAAAGTACATCAGAGAAAATTTAAAAAAAAATAGTTTTGAAATTTGCAGATTAAGACCTTTCATATGACACCCCATTTGCTATAATCAAACCACTTTCAATTTTGAACCCCCCATTCTAGACCCCTTTTCAATTATTAATAAAATTAATTTCATTTTTTTTACTACAAATAGATGCGGGCAAGCAAGTTGTACAACTATGCCAAATTTCAAGTTGATAGCATTTGTAGTTGCTGAGAAAACCTGCTGTGACATACAGACAGACAGACAGACAGACAACGAAGTCTCACCATAAGGGTTCCTTTTGTACCATTTTGGTACGGAACCCTAAAAAATAGAATTACGGGATATTACATCAAGAATAGAAACTTATATCACAACGAAGGAACGACCAAAATACCCACTGACTTTCATCTACAACAGCCTCTTAAGAGTAGGTAGAATCACGTCAGAGGCTGTAGGTACGAACAGAACTACAAAAAATTGGGCAGTCCCATTAACGATTTAAAATAAATGTATTCTTAACAAAGGTCAACCGGTTTAAACGGATAAATTTATCCAGCCGATGTAATTTTACGCCCGAATGGACATTTTTATTTGACCGCGTAAAACGTGCACACAATGCACTTTAGGAGGACAATGCAAAATGCACTCATTTTGTTCTCCCACAAAGCATATTACCCATTGCAGATGGTCTGATTTATTTTGTCATGTGGATGGATGTGGTTCTCGAGAGTAAGAATATAATAAAAGTGGAGTTTTAGTGCTGTTTGAATAAATGAAATCTTTAATCTTGTGCATGTACATTATATAAGTGTTCATAGCGTAATAATGTCTACAGGGGCACTATTTTACTTGGTAAAATCAAGGTCATTTTGACATGTTTTGGTATTGTTGTCAACATGATGATAGCTATTATTTACTAAACAATAATGGCGCCTGAGTCAAAAACAATAATAATAAAATGATGAAATTTAAAAATCATTCAATCAATCAATTCAATCAGTTCAAAAGATAGAAGTTCAGGCTTACTGTCTCTATAAGTCGGGTAATGGTAAAAAGAATAGAATAAAATATAAGTATAAGTAAGTAAATATGTTTTGACATTTAGTATTGAAAAAATAAACTAGTAGCTTTAATATTTTCCGAACATAGATCAGTAAATATTACTTGTAATAAACTTAATCTACATTCTGTAGTATCATGTATTGCAAAAGAAAATCAAAACGAAAAACTATAAAATAAAAAAGAAGGCGCTACAATGGCGCCCTATTTGTTCAGAGCTTATATCATGATAGCATCCCGATTAAACAAGCCTCCAGTATAAAAAAACCGCATCTAAATTGGTCCAGGCATAGACAGACACAGATATGCAGATACACTCGTTATTCTCATAACAACCCTATTCTTGTCTGTGGTTTAAAACAAACTAAGCAATAACCACATGTATAATCTGTGGTCTCTAAACAACTTACAAAAATACAAAAACGGCAAACAAATGAATGCCATGAGTTTTTAATCAGTTGCCGCTATTATAGTTCAAGTTACGGCGTAAGTGTGCTGGAACAAAGCTAAGCCTGCCGCTCAGTTGCGGAACCTCGTAATTACAATTTTCATCGCAACACTAAAGAGGGAAACTTCGAGAATATCTTGGAACTCACGATTAAATTGCTCTCGCATTTGGTTGTTAGTGTTAGTTTACGATACGTGTTTGATGTCAGTTTGTTTGTTGTTGCAGCTTTAACTGATTGCTTTAACAATCTGTACGAAGGTATAAAAGGATGATGAAAAAAAATCGTTGATTTGTTCGGAAGGAAACATTTTCGTCTGTCTTGCGCAATTTTGTACGCAGAATTATTAAAAATTCTGTTTGGTTGCTCTTAAAGTAAAAGCGGAAATCTTTTTGTTGGTAAAAAAAGAAAAATAATACCCTTTTGTTTTGCCGAAACATTGTCTTGATTAAATATAACAAGAAACAGGATTATTTTGTTAAGAAGCTTCAGTAAATGCTGACACGCTGACGCAATTTAAAACGTTAAATGATTGAAGATAATGTTTTAAAATATACAATGTACAAAACAGACAATATCAAAAGGAAAACAAATTATTAGATGCTGTACGTGGAAAAATGACTTGAAAATGTAATGTCTTCATAAGTCAATAAGCTGCTTACAATTTCTACTTTATTGTACAATGTTCCTGCTTATCGATTTTCTGGAATATCCTTTGTGATGGTTTAGAGGAATACCAGCGCGTTATATGGTGTTATTTTCTCTGATATATCCTATTATACAAGGTACTATATTGACTTGTTTTATTTCCTTACCCTTTGGATTCTGCTATTAAATTACACAGCTGTCTTTCTTAAAATTGGTGATAGAAATATCCGTTTGTACCGCAGTTAGAAGCAAACAAGACTTTTTTTAATGATTTACGCATTTTTTAGAATTATTTTCAATGGGATATTGTTCGGCGATTACCTTTTGGTTATTGCTAATTACAACTTAAAGTTTCTCAAGAGCATTATCCTGTTGAAAATAAATCTTCTAAGGTTTTCTTTTTACATATTAGGGTGACGGAACCAGTAATGGACAAGGACCAATGATGGGCACTTGATTGTTATTTTACTGACGATAAGGGTTATTCATTTTTGTTTTGCTACAATCAATTTAGGAACGTATGAAATTGGAATTAAGTAATGGACACCCATTACTGGTGCCTGTCAGCTAAAAGTTTCCATTATTGGTGCCGTCACCTTACATATTTGTGACAAATAGTTTAAACGTAAACCATGACCATGAATGATCTTCTCCGTAATTTAACAATACCAAAGTTTTCTCATAATAATGTGAAATAATATAAAACTATGAAGCCTGAAGATTATAACATGTAGGCAATAAAAACGAGACCGGCCATAATTGTATGAACTCTTAAGGCTTGTTTGCCCAACAAAACATAATACATAATCCAACAAAATTGATAGGCGCTTATAAAGACCGATGACATACGTATGCAGAGGGGCGACAGAAATTTCCGCGGTATTGAGTAATTTGGTTGAGTTATTATCATCATGAGCGCTCAAGTTGCCAAAATAAAGCGAGGCTGAATACAAATCGACTGCTTATCAACGCTAACATCGGGTACGCAACCATTGTGCCGGGAGTTCGTTTATTGAACAAATTTGATAATGTTCCGTTTGGGTTTTTGATCCATTAATGATTTTTCTTAGATTGTTGGCTAAAGACTGTTATAGCATGGAAGTAACGTATAGAGTATGCTTTTTGCTGTTAGACAATGGCACTGTATAAAAGATGATAGTGAAAATCATAATAGTTGAGTTACGTAATATTTTCAATGTACGAGGGCTTGCCCACCTCTCGACGCTATGTGGTTTTGACAATGTAGGCATTGTAGGCACGTAAAATGGAATGGGGCGGGGTTTGTGGATTGAAACAGCATTGACATAATCATTAATGATGAAAAATATGATTTTACCAAGTCATGATTCATCTAGAATAATCTTTATCAGATTTTTCTTGCGTATCTCTTTGAAGAATACCAGTGGCCTGTTTTATAAAGTTACAAATTACAATTTACAGGTTACAAGTTCCCATTTGACAAAACCTCGACCAACGACGACCAGCCATTTGAGCAGTGCTACCAGTTTAGACCTGTAAAATTGTTACTTGTAGCTTTATAAAACGTTCCCCTGTGATTAAATTAGAATAAGATGTACCTACTATTCCCACATTTTACTATCAGTTAACCACTGATATTCTTCTAAGAGATATCAAATCATTCAGTCATTCATTTTTTCATGGTCATCTATTATGACTATGAAAAAATAAATGACTGAATTATTGAATTACATCGTCTAAAATTGGGTTTGAAAAAAAAGAAGCTAAACACGATTACTCGTTATTCCTAGAGCAAAATGATGAAGTATTGTACTCTAAATAGTATTTCATCAATATCACTTCAATTGATGATGAACTAAAACCGTTATACGGTAGCGTGCACTGCATTAGCCTGCCCGGGGATCAAGGGCGGATAATGTGGCGGAACGCGTCAACGTCCGTTTCCGGCCCGGACACTGGCACTCAATGTAAATCAATCAGCCACTGCAGTTTATAAAGCCTGGATACTCCTTGACTGCTCGATAACACGCTTATACATGTTCTATGTTTGCGAGACGTATAGTACGGTTTAAAATGTGACAATGTCTGGTAAGACATTGACAAAAGCAACTTGTATACTATCAAAGTAATTTATAGGTACTTGTACAAAAACAGTAATGATAATAATGCGATTAACAATGTAACAAACAAAACCTTTGAGCTTTCAATTAATCATCCTTTTGTTATAAATGGTTGTTCCACCAAATATTTTCATAACAAAAGCAATGAACAAAGCAACAACAAATAATGTACCACGCAGAACAAGGTCAACCCACTCAACCCGATTGCCGCAAAACATTGACGAGGCAAAAACAATGTCGTCCACTAACTGTCAGTTTTGCACTGTTCCCGAGATGTAAAGCGAAAAGACCAAATTGCACGGATGTCAAAGCGGGCAACGGACAAAGCCAGGAGTTATTGCGCGGTGCGACCCATTGTCCGGGGTTCTGACTTGTGACACTAGCGAGATTTTCGTTTTGAATTTAGCAAAATGTTAAAGTTTGCGCTGGGAGTTTTGTGGAAAAGCATACTTTGCAAGAGTTATTTATAGTTATTATATTTAGATATTTAAAAGACTCTGGGAAGTTCCACTGTATTTAATTTTAAAACTGCATAAAAATTACTAACTGTTATGCAAAATTAAAAAATCCTTTGATCGAAACTGTTTAAGTTGAAGTTGACGATGCTCATGAAATAATTCCGGTCCTTAAGATACAAAAACCTTTAAGAGTTGAGACAAACGCTATTTATAGTTTTCCAATGCATCTTTTCCAAGTAAAGAACAATTCGCTTTCCTAAGCTACGGTTCAAGGGTATCTATGCAGTTTTATTGCTCGCTCCCAACTAGGCTACGGAGCGTCAGATAAAACCCATTCTCTGTTATGGGCTTTGCGAGACGCTTCGTACAGTTCTTTAAGTTCTATACAAACTCTGCTTGTTACTTGTGTTGTTGTTTTCCTAATCGTACGCTGGATTGTTTACATTCTGTTTGGATGTTTTGTCTCTTCAGCATTCATTCGTGGAAGCAAAGCATTTGCGTAATTGTTATTTCGTATCACAAATTGGAATACTTTCTTTAATGTCTTGAGTTGTTCTTCTTGTGCGTGACTAATATTTTTCTATTATAAGTGTGTTGCGACAAATTCATTAAAGACGGCTATAGAAGTTTATTTGCCATCAAAATTATTTAGTTTAGCTTTGAATGTTAGACTCGTATCATCAGCAATCATAACTCGTGCGTGACCGTATAACTTTCCCTTCTTTTATTATTACAAATACCATTTGCCTAACGTGCTGAATATTTAGGGCGTCATCATAATTCAGAAAATTCTCTTCTCTAGACATAGCTTCATGCTCCGTCAACTTTACTACTATGGTTTAATTAAACTAGACGAATATCTCCTCTAGTATGCGACCCGTCAATGTCGTGACTGGATTTGCTAAACACGGCTATCTTACGGTTGTTTGGATAGTTGCCTTGATAGTTGCGCTTGAAATTCAGCTTGAAAACTTAAGCGTTTTCATCAGCTTGTTATAAGAGGACTTGTTATGTTAAGGGAACATTTTACTTATCATAAGTCCGAATTTTCGTTCCCACCTGTTTCATTTATTCGAACTTTCAGATGTTAATACATTTTTTCTGCAATCGTTAACCGTTTCAGGATTGTTTTAAAACAAATCTAACCTAAATTAAAGATTCTTTAGGTTTTGATTTTCAATTTGGATAAATAAAACAGTTGGGAAACAAAACATCGGACTTGAAATAGGTTACTAAGGAAAGAGATAGAATTGAGTAGGGGATGTATTACTAGAGAATTGCTCAATTAGCTTCTGAAATTATTCCTTAAATCCTTCTGCATGAGTTTCGACATGATGATAATTACGTTGAACTGGGACTTTAAGCACATACGGCAATGTAATCTTTGCTCTTCCTGCACAGAGTTGAAATCGATTGTAAAATATTTGCGTTCACGGCACGGATATGTCATTTGGGGAAACAGTGACGCCTGAATTCTCCCGTTTTCAATTTGAACTCATAAAAAATTTAAGGGGTTACTGAGTTTCTACCGAACTTGGTACACTTACAGGCAAAAGGTTAAACAGGCCAAGAGTGATTTGGGTTGGCAACTGAGAGTTTTGTGCCGCTACACAACACTTACACTTATTATCAGCACGTTTAGACATCGGGAACTCTAATGCCATGTTGTATGTATGTAGTATTTCTTTTAGACGTTTGTAAAGCATAAATTTAATTAGGATCACACAAATTATACCTGATGTTAATTGGAATCTTCGAAATTCTACCGTTTTAAACGATGATTTTCGATTGAATAGTACTTAACTTATAACCTTTTAATCCTGGTAGTCATTTGTTTTAATAAAATGTTGTAGTTAAATCCAATAGCATTTATATTTGATGCTACAATTAACGCACGCTAAATATCTCCATTTCACGTTCTTCACGCGGAAGCACAATGCATCCCGTTGCTTTGGGCATGGCAGCATAATGTGGTCTCTTTAAGGAAGGTTATTATGAATTCATTTAATGAATTAGGTATAGGGACAATTTAATCACGGCGTCTTAATGTTAGCATCTCAAACACGACAGCCTCAAGACTTATAAAATTATACGTCTGTTTTAACGCATCTTATCACAGTATAAACAGGGTCGTTTTCAAGAAAATACCAATCACTCGGAGGGAATCTCGGCTTGGCGTTTGGAATCCTTTTATTTGCCTGTACAGCAACGCAAACTTCTATTTGCCGCCGCGGAGGGCGCTACTGCCTTGGAATTAGCATAAAATAGCTAAGGTTCCAGTTTTTGTCACTGGCATGTTAAACTTTGTAGCAAGGTGAAGGAAAACGTAGTAATAGGGAAAGGCCGGGAGCGACCGATAAGGCAGTGCAACTGTTGAACTTGTTATTTTAATGCAATTTGCAAAAGGCGGTTGGTGTTGCAATGTATTCGGCGGCCAGCCAGTAATGATTATTGTAACGTCTTGTAGGAACTAGACTGACATTCTATACGGTAAAACCTTATTGGTTTTGTGATGTTATCTTATCGACAACATTTTGGTTGCTCTTTTTTACAAATCAAAGGCGAATACAGGCCCTGTTTTAATTTAGTATGTCACTTATTGGAATCAGTAATCAGATAATCTTATAATAGACATATTTTTTGTACAATGTTTACGGAATTCATACATTAATTAAATTATATATTTTATTCTCCATTTCAGAATTATACCCAAAATATAAACTGTGTAATTAGTAATTTTGATAAGTAATCATATTTTGCAAAAAAGTAGTAAAGAGTACCGTTTTTAAAAACCTACGAAATGAATGGTTTTATGAAGCTAAACTACCTGATTTAAATATTTTTAACTACAGAACTTGTTCTGGAGTTTTTTACATTATGTAACGAGTACAACGACAATGGAGGTCGTGCATTAAACATACTATTTATATTGAATAAAACTTTAAAACAACATTATTTTTAAAGTTGTAGAACAAAAAAAAGTAGCACTTGAGAAGAAGTATCGATGCCTACATTTAAATCCATAAGCACCCTGTATATGGTGGAGCTAGGACCTTGCTACAAAATAAAAGTATTCAATATTCATTTTATAGATATTCATGCCTCACCCTATATAGTAATACCGTAACAAAAGACGGAACATATGTTAACAGTTGCTAACATAGTAAGGCTAACGATGACGACACAAAACAGCTCGCAATCACAAGATACGTGACGTTTCGATGTCAAGATCCACGAGTTTATTTATAGTACGTGGCCTGAATTGTATAAGGTCCGCTTCAAACGAAAGCTCTATCGATATTATAAACAATCATTAGCGTACTTATACCGAAAACGTTGTCTTAGAAACACCACACCATAAGATTTGGATCCTGTTCTACATTATGTTTTCTGTTTACTTTTTTATTATTTTCTATTGTTATTCTTTTCAATTTTTATTTTGTCACTCTTTAATCTTGGATACAAAAGTATCCACAGACGCGCATCGCCATCTGGGTCTTGATTACTTTAGTAATTTTATAAATTAGTTTCAGTAGTGTTACAGGGTCCGTCTAGATCACAACCACCATTTTATCCTTTAACATGCCGCCAAACAGCAGTGTTGCCATTGATATGTTCCTGTGTAGGGATAAGGCAACCGGTGAAATAACTAGCATAAAGGAATTTCATCTTAGTGCTCAGATTGGAATCTTATGATAAGTGTGTAATTTCTCCTTGCCATAAAAAACTTGCACTGTTAAGTGAACATGTTTGCTCCAGATCTTATCTATCGGCAAGGCAAGACAAATCACAGAAAGCTAACCAAACGTCGATACAAACCGCCGGAGCTTCGTGGCATACATCTACAAACATCAAATTTTGTATACAATTGGAATAGTTTCTAAGCTATTTCGAGTTATGTTTAATCATATCAAGAATCTAGTGTGATATAGGAATAGAATATAAATGAGTCTCAATGATCGAAACATTACCAAAGTTGAACATTTCACGAACTTTATAGCTAGAAAGTATTAATTCTTAGCGAGTGTAAAAACAAAAAGTAAGTGAGATAAGTAAACGCACGACATCTTACAACTTCATCAATCCTGTTATAATTACTGATAATATAGGTAATATATTATGTTAGCCCGATTTATCCAAACTACAAGATATAAGTATCTTTCAGTTTAAGTTATCACTCTCCTTTTCTCTATAATTTGAAATAAAACGATAGAGCTAAAATGTATCGATAAGATTCTGCTATAAACCAGCCCTAAAATTACGTTATACTATGTACAGAGGAGGTTTTAAAAATTAGGTTGAACTAACATAAGTGTTTTTTAGAGCAAATGAGAGAGTAGAACAAACGTACTCGTAAACTTTGTGTTAATAGCTATCGCCCTGTAGACTTAAGTGCAAAATTATAAAACCTATTTAAAGTACCTACTAGAATCATTTCCTTTTTCTCTTAATAGATTTATATTTAAGTTAAACTGTTATATAACTTATGTAGGTTGACGTTTTCGTGAGCGGAAATAATTATTTTGCCGGAAGTGTCGGAAAAAGCTACTTTATTTCTGTACTTACTTATTCTTTTAGGATCAACTCTGTCGGCAGCAGAAATCACACCAAATGCCAGAAATGGCTTCCTAAGAATTATTGTCCCACTTTCCCACCAGCTGCTACATGATAGAGTGAAAGAGATAATCTGAATTTCGAAGCTATCCCAAAGGCTATGGATCTTCATATGCAGTGCCACCTAGCACTTTAAAAGTATTGCGATCACTTTATCGCTCCGCAGGGCCAATTCATTTTAAATGAGACAAATTAATTAAGTGAAATGTAGTAAAACCGAGTAACATTGCGTTGAGTTTTTTAATCAGCCAAAGAAACTGAAATAAAAACTTTTTAAGTATGTACCAACTTTATAACTACTTTATTCCCTAAACCCTAAAGTTAAAATTGCGTGTATTCTGACCGTGAAAGTATTAAACAACCCTCAATTAATTTCACCCAATGAGGTTAAAATTTAAACATGCGAATTCATTGCGGTAATTATGCAGCCAATTAACGTTTAGTATTTTCCGTTTTCCGCATGACTGGAAAAAATTGGCAACATGCAATTGCGTAAATTTAACTCCATTCCCAAGTGTTAGGGTGCATAATTGCATTTCTCGATAAGGAAACCGCAACACCCGGTCGGACTGCGGGATTGCGGAATGTGTGGAACTCGGTAGCTGACATGGCGTTTAATTTAGGTGGCTTTAATACATACAGCATTGATGAAGTTGAAGTGTTTTGTTTACAAGGTATATTATTCTTATACCTAACAATAATAGGAGAAGAAGAGCTTTTAAGGAGTTCAAATGATGGCGAAAATATTGTTCTTTATAATTTGCTAACATATTATAATATCTCCTATCGTACCTACTTTTTACAAACAGGCCACCTGATGGTAAGTGGAAACTGTGACCCATAGACATTCGCATTCACAAGACTGCAATCCTAAGACTTCAAATGCGTTGCCAACCCTGAGGACTAAGATGGAATCCTCTATGCTAGTCATTACACCAGCTGTTTTATCTCCAAACCGGAACACAACAATGCGAACACTGCTATATAGCGGTAGTTTAATGGATAAGATGGTGGTAGCGATCCGGACGGACCCTGCACAAGGGCCTACCACCACTATGCATATAATAAACTGTTGTTGTTATTGTGTTTGAACATAAAACAATACCAAACAAAGAATTACATTTCCAGCTATTTATATTCTTATATATCTGTCTCTTTCACTGCCTGAAACTTGTCAGGTTTTGACTGCTCATAACACGGACTCACTGCCGCACTCAGAGACGTCTATTAAATTTAATGCTTATTTAGAGACGTGTTGTCTTCTTCTATTGCTATAGCACTGAAAGTGACAGCAGCTACTTTAATCGAGTATTAAATTTAATTGACGTCTCTGAGAACGGTAGTTAGTAACTCGATATGACATGAAATCCACATAACAAAACACGTAGTCGAAAACAAAAGTTGAATCGAAGTAAAACCTCAATTTTCTTGTCTAACTAATTGAAATGTAAAAAATGTCTTTTGCCCTATTTGCGCGGGGTCGTGCGGAACCGAGCGGAATCCGAGCGGAAAGGCTGACACGTCACTGCGGGGACACTGAATTACTCGCTGGTCACAGCACTAAGTGGTGGTATGAGCTTTGTTCCGCGACTGTACGCGGATATATTTCTTCCGCTAAGGTACTTTTAAAGTAATGTGCTGCTTTTATTCATGTTATTTTGTAGCATCCACGTTATTATGGGATTATTATAGACACGGAATAAATAAAAAAAGGAAGTGGCATGAGCTTCGCTTAGTATCAGACCTGTTGTCGCCAATACTCAAACTATCATAAAAACATCACGCCACCATGGAAAATGTTTTTGGTGCGGCTATCGTTTTTACACTCCAAAATAGCACAATAAGGCATGCTTCTGGATTCATTTCCTATTTTAGAAATATCGAAATAAGCGATTGCGGCAAAAGTATGGTAAGTTATGCGGAACTCCGCATAACTATGCCACACGTTGCACGCCCACTTGACACTTCTACTGTTTTTTCTGTTCTGTGATTAAAATAGGAGTTTTATAAATCAATAAGTTTGACCATAACTAAACTCTTCTTAGATAGAATCTTAATTTCCATATTCATCCGTGATCAAGATCAATGATAACCATCCATTAATTATGTAAGATTGTTTTGAAATAAAGATCGTGATCAAAATCTTAAAATCTGTGGGCGGCCAAATGTCCTATGCCCAGCAATGGAGCGCCTACTTGTAGGGTGATTAATAATTATTATAATATTTTATTATTATTCAAGTACCTACCGTGATAAGACATCAATTGGCCTCACTCACTTGACATCTAAAGATGTCACCGCCGCCGTTGTAAGTGTTAAATCCTCAGTCAAAACAAACCTGTTTTCCCGATACTAAAAAAATACTGCTTAATCGTGCGTCATCAAAAAACCTCTGCATATTTAATAAATGCTACATTAACATTGTTTTAAACCACCCTCAACTCCAAGGCACATTATAATTATATGGCTGGAGGAATATACTAAAGGTTGTTTATTTTAGTACGGTCCATTGATTTTATATTAAGGCTCTGATTTAAGCATTTACTCTTATTCTGAGTAACTAGAGACTGAAATACAATAATCCATATTTCTAGAGACAGTACTTTTGGATATATTATTGTGCAGCTCCGGAGTTGACACACTGTTTTTTTTATTTTTTATGTTGTGCTTTTGTCTTATTTTAAACTATCATATTATCTAAATGATATATTAAGTACGCGATAGATCACTTGCATGTCAAATTTTACCTAAACGTTATAAAACAATTAAACTTTAAAAAATACAGGATTATAAAACTAAACAGTGTCTATCAACTATTGCGTCTTTCATTGTAAATACTCGTAAGTGGATAATGATTTAAGATGGTAATGTAAACCATACATTTAAGAATTTGCGCGGCTTTAAAACATTAAAATAGCCTATAAATAATTTGAACGTTAATTATAGCTGAATAATTGATTTTAAACTTCACATATTCGCGTTTTGGGAAATATGTTCAAGTGAAAGGATGCATAAAATAATTTCAATTTAAAGAGGTAATTAATCTCGTCACCTCTGGCTTTTGTGGAATTGGGTTCAAATTATCGGGCGAATAATCACAGGTATGTCGGAAATTATTCTGACATTTGGAAATGCATTTAGAGTGAATCTGGTGAAATCAACAGTCTGCACACCCTGTATTGGACAGGACACTTTGCTGAGTAATTATACAATATCAAACATTTAATTTTCATCGCATTCAAATTTAATTTCGTAACAAGTTTTTTCTTATATTTTAGTAGAAAAGTGCTTTGTTGGGAGCCAAAGAATTTGATAGACAGACTTAAAAAAGCGTTATAAAAAACTGTATTTTTTTATGTCTTTCTTGCTGAGTCAGCAAGGTGTTATCAATTTATGACTATGTCAAAAAAATATGACACTAGTCATTCCAAGAAAAATAAAACAAATTGCGATATAATTTGTAAAAGGCTGACAAGTATCATAAAGACCCTCGCTATTTCGCGGAATTTATTAATACTAGTTTATTTCATTGGAAACACCTACACACGTCAAACGCCATTGAGTATCAAAGTAAAGTAGAAGGCTTAGTATTTCGTGTTTTTTTATTAACTGACAATGCTAAAAACAGTAGATACCTACACAGTGGAAGAAAAGTAACAAAGTGCAATATTTATCCCGGAAAAAAGAAAAAGGTTTAATTAAACACTTTTTTAAGTCTTGTATCTATTATAATTTTACATTATAATAATGTTGCGTTATAGTTGCTGCTAATGACATTTTCACAACATCCTGTATGAACCATATCTCTTGTGTATAAATTGGTGAACATAAAATGATCCAAACGGATAAACTATAGTTTTAATCAAATGAAAAGTTCCATAACATATTTCATACCCAATCAAAACCAACTTGTATTTATGTCAATTCATATAGCTTTATTAAAAACCGATAATTGCTACAGTTGGGAGACTAATCAGGTTTGCAGTCGGAGTGCATCAATTGCCATTTGTATTGAAATTTTGTTTGTGCATAGCCGCGAGTGTTGGGTTTGCGGTTATGCTAACATCACTTCTATTGGCTACAACTTAAGGCACACATTAATGAATACCACCATCTAATGTTAGTTCGTTTATGTGTCCTACGTTTGCCTGGTCTTATTTAGAGAATAATTTTAAGTTTTTTTAGAGATATTGATGTAGTGGAAACGGTAACCCATTTAGTTTATCGAATTCCAATTCATTAATTGTTTCATTTCATCAAATTTCATTACAACGAACGTTATTTTCTTAAACCATGATGTTTTCATGTAGGTTACGTTAGGTTAGGTTATGGCCATGTGACTACCAAAAAGAACTCATGCGGTGCCTTTCGATGACATGAAAATTGTGCGTAACGATGCGTTCATTGAAAACTGCTTCGATAAAATAATTATCTAGTGGAAACACCATAAAAATCACCTAGGTAGGTATGCTATAGCGAAATTCGTAATCTATTTATACATTTATAAAATTGTTTCGTGACTGATTGACAAACATCGTACAGCCTAAACAGCTGGACCTAGGTACTTGAAATTTGGAGAAAATATCCTTAGGTACTCTAAAGATTGATAAAAAAGATTAAATCCGAAGTTCAGCTCCCAAAGGGAAGAAAGGGGGAAACAATTTCTGCGTGTACAAAGTTGCGCAATTTTCTAAGTAAGTCCAAGGAAATACTGGATGTGTTGAGCGAAAATATAGGAATTGACGAACGTAAAATAAATTCTTATGCAATCTCGACGAGGTTGAATGTTATGAAGTGTATGCAACGATTGGTTTAACGTCAAATGCCGATAGTATTTTGATGTATCGTACCGCATCCATCGCGTGATACGCGCGCGTATCATATTTTCAGTTTGTACGTGAAATTCGATGTATAGTTTACATCGACTCGTTAGCAACGTAGCGTTGTAGTTTTATCAACAGATTTATTTTACTGGTTATATGGACGTATTAAATCGTCTATATATCGAGTGCTTCTAACTTGACTAAATTAAAAGCATATAGACATGCAAAATAACACTTATACAAATAAATGCTCATACAAATTTCTTGCAAACCCATGTGTCAAATTATACAATCCAAAACACAGTACAAAACACTTTATTACACACCAAGCATTGGATTTACAAAAAATAAGTAAAGATTACATACTGAGTCAACAGGCGGTCTTATCGCTAAATAGTGATCTCTTCCAGACAACATTACAAAGACGAGATGGTTAAAAATACACAATAGAAATAGGCAGTCGCGGTGCAAACTATCTTTTTGTAACTTTTATACTTGTATAATGCATATCGATTTATGCTAAAGTTTCGCAACCAGAATGTATGGGATGGCGGTTAAGAACGATCCAAACGAGCCTGTATTAAAGGCTCCGGCAAACCAAACGCGTGGCAGCAGCAGCGCGTAGCGTCGCGTGGCGTCAGGGAGTTGTAAAACAACAAAACAAATGACACCCCGGCACACCGAGACGCGCGTGTGCGGCGCGTCTGCAGCGCGCGAGACGCGAGAGAGTGTGCCGAAGCCTTTATCTTATCACCAAAAGTAAAGCTGAAAAATATTTAACAATGATTTGACTTTAAGTTACAATGTACAATTGTACATAGCAATAATATAGTATGTGTACCGCTTTCCGCTAATGCGTGAACGGGGGTTTGCGAAATGGGACAAGTCCCTAAGGGCTCGGCGTGGAATTACTTTTTCAGTTATGTAGCCACTGTTTCAAAGGGCAGAATATTATTTTATTACTTACCTTACCTGCTTTGTTCACAAAGGTCACTAAGGTCAAAATATTTTAGGTAAACTATGAAAACAAAATTCAGGCAAAACATCTGTAACAATCTTTTCATGACTTTTTTAAAGATTTACACAGCCTTTTGTAATACGAGTACAAACTATTCGACTCGAAAAAACCGTGTTGCTTTTGACATGATATGGTATTGTTTTTAACTTGGTACTATCTTGTAAATAAGAGCTATCATAAAGTTGATAATACGATAGCATGACAAAAGGAATTAGGTATTTCCGAGTAGACTAAAACCCCTGAACCTTAACTGACGGCATTACAATGTTATATAGATACTTGAAAAGATAAATTACCAACCCTCTTGAATCGTCTTGAAATTCCTACAGACCGCTTTCTCATATTCATTAAGAACAAACCAGATAAACTAAACAATAAATTTGGCAAGCCACTCCGTCTAGACTTTAAGCTATCAATCCTAAAATAAATAAATAAATTAGTCTCAGCTGAAACCAATTTCGAGTGACATTGAAACTTGGGTGGTGAAGTCAGCCAACCTGTCTTATTTAATATAATGTATGGCACTGAATAAATTTGTAACAATGTAATATACCTAGTAAAATAGTAATAATGATATGTATTGTGTTGTAACAAGTAAGAACTATAAGACTAATAGATACAGAATTAGCTTCCACTATACATGAAGCAGTCGCCAAATATGAGGATTTGTGTGAGATTGAAAATATAACATAAAAAGACAAATATGCGTAAAAAACTCCCTTTAATTGCCTCTTCCTCAAAATGAACGACAATATGCCTAGACATTTAATTAAAACGTTCGGTTTAATTTATCGCTGTCGTCTTTGCGTGAATTACCTCAATTGAAATTTGAATTAATTTAAACTTTTGAAACAAAAAGTTTTTAGAACGTCTTCTCCCAGAATTTATGATCTCACTGTTAAAACCAAGTGTGATATGCCGGTTTATAAAACCCTTAGGCTTATAGTCATCGGCTTTTATTTTAGACAGGATGGTAACTTCGTAAAAACCTTAAGGGAACTGAGGAAGAAATATTGAATTGACGAACTTGACTTGACGAACATTGAAATTAAATGAAAGTACATAGAGTATATCGTCTTCATCATCAATTTATTGACAAAGTCATACTCAAGTTGTTCACAATACAATACAATACGATAATTTACTCCATAGTTACATGTCAAAATATGATTTATTAATTTCATCCAACATAATTATTTAAAAATACACTCACTTAAATGAAAATAATAATGCTTTCAAGGGACAACTTTGACTCGCCAGTCAGTAATTCTTTAACTTATTGAAAAGTGAGTAGTTTAATAGAATTATCCAGCTGCACATGATCCTACAACCCGCATTGCAGTGAGATTCCCGCTATTTTCACTCTAAAGCGCTTTAAACGTTTCTCGTCACGTAGCTATCTAACTACTCCTTGCAGCTTTAGCAAACGCATTCCTTAAACTAACGATATATGGAATGAATGATGAATTTTTCGGTTTTCGAAAATTCCTAACGTTAGCTTTACGTTACGCATCTTGCTTAGGCCAACGCTGATAATTATTTTTGGAAAAACTAAGCTGTTAACGAAGAATGTAACTGTTACAAACACGCAGTTGAACAAAAATGCGTAATTTTTTAACAGTTTCGTTGCTTTTTCAGACTTTACTCAAAACACAAAGGAAATTTAATAGTCCTTTCTTTTTTTACTACATTCTGTGGCCACCTTAGAGTAAAAAAGATAGAGACGGAGTTTCAAAATTAATGGCCTGTTTACCCGTGGTGAAATTACTGAGCAGGACTCTCTGAGAATTCGTAACAACTCGTAACGTCCCCAACATTTTAATTGCAACGTTTCGGCCGTCCTACCGGGGAAAGGTGAGTTGGCGGTCGCTTTGAGTGTTATAATACATGTAGTTGCTTGTCCGCAAACGCAAAAACTTTTCTCAAACATGATAAAATAAAACACATTGGTTTTTATTGAGAGAATCAGAGAATGTAGAAATAGAAATAGACAATGTTTATTTCATTTAAATTTGTTTGCTAGTGTAGTTTAGCTTAGTATAGTGCCGTCTGAAAGAAAAAGGCTTTAATATGAAGTCCGTATACTGCCTTTTAGTATTGGTTAGACTTATAAAACTCCACAGGTTTCGAAGAAAATATATTTTCATTCAACTTGCCAATGTTACAATAATTTTAGAAATATCTACAGAATTATGTTAGGTACTGTTCTTTGTTTGATTTACCACTGTTAGTTCAGGTCTGTTACAATGTTTGTGTTACCTACCTTCAAAATACAGGTTGAAAATACACCGATTTTAAGGGATGCTGAATATTCCATAACGTTTATGAATGTTTTATGCGTTCTCTTTGTAATAGTCAGTTCTTAAATGTTAAGGTTCTATGAATATTATTTATGTTACGTACGAAGTTTGTAACGTTTCGACAAAGTGTCGTTATTTTGACAAATATTGCCGATCGTAATCGTCATCATTATTGTGACAGCAGGCAATGGCTTTAAGCGTCACGTGGAAACTAACTGTATGTCCAAATTAAACGGCAAGCGTCAGTAACTGTCGACGTCAGTCGTTTAAACGATGTTGTTTGACTCATACTTTTACTTGACTTTACTTACTACTGTTTGATACAATCCTTAAAACATTTAAGGTAGAGATTTAGACAAAAAAATCGGAAGGACATTATATTCCCAATCCCTAGGTTCCTCCTTTCACTATTAAACCTAAAAACAAGACGAACACGTACGAAAATAGTTTAGTGTTAGTCTTAAACAACTTTTACACAATATTTTTTGTCAAGGATGTTTTATTCTAATGTAAGGTGATAAACGAGACGACTTTTCACTGTCAGCTAAATAAGCCTTGTAGCTGAACATTTTCTCACAAAATTACTCTACAAACAAATGATCTAAACGTCATAAAAATTACAAAAAACACATTACTATAAACCTTTTCAAACAGTTAAACACATCAAGTCTTACAAGAGCCAATAATTGCGTCCGCGATTACCTTTACACGACATTAAGTGGCAAATGAAGTGAGCTCCGTTACGACCGCGATTGAGTACACGCGACGTCTGACTTTGTGCCTTTTCGCTTATTAATTACCATAATACAGCAAAACAGATTTTCAGTTGAACGTTTCTTGTAGTTTTATTCAAATATTGATGTTTACGGGTTGTAAAGGTATTCAGAGGACTTGGTATGTATTAAAAGTAACGTATTTAAAAGACCAATTCCATTAATTTTGTATTTGACTCAATAGTTTTGTTTTAATATCTTTATATATTTAGCAGACATTTTATGGATGACATGATTATTTTAAATTTGAATTGGCATTTTCTAATAAATTACTACAATTAAATGATATCTAAGGATAAAAAGTTTTAAAGCGGTTTTCGCCTAACTCGTAAGATACATCTAGGAGGGCTTCAAGCCGAAAACGAAAGTCAAACAAAGGTTAAATATACTTTTGTCGAAATATCCGCAATAGACACATATTTCAAAAAAATAATGATGCAGAATGGCTTTAAAACCCTATTCCTCGAAATGGTTTTCGAATTAGAGTAATTGTAAAAATATGAACAATCCCAATTGTATTAGTTTATAGTGATTGTCTAAAACTCGTCATTGGTAAAATACACCTAGTCAAAACACGGAGTGAAAGCCATTAATTAAGGAAAAAAATAAGTCCCTTACAAAATAACATGGCAGGGTAAAGAAACAACTATTTACTTGACGACCGACGTGTCGCCGGGTACAGTTAACGCCCGGTTTATCCGACCGGAACTTGCGCTTGTCTACGATACTGCCTCGTAAAACTCACTCGCGTTTACAAAGCCGTTATCGGGCATAATAAAAGTTTCTCAGGTCTAGTTAGGGTTGACCGATGTAAGGAAACATGTTCTTGTAACCATAAATCAGTACACGGGCTGTTAGATTCTATTAGTTTTACATGATACTTCTTTTACTTACAGAATATAGTGGAAAACTAGTGTTTCCTAAAAAATAGCCTATGATCGCACCGGGCTGTAAGACAGGTTGGTAAATAATGATGTTGCGAAGTTTATGAACGCTCGTAATGTTATCAATTCACGTAAAATTTAGAAGAGAGGCATGTCTTCGACGATTAAAACAACATAACTGTGAGTAAGTTCAAAGATAGACACAAAATCCTTAAGTAAAAGTTTCACGCCGCAGCTAAAACTCGAGGCCGTTGATTGTTTTTAATATTTTGCAGACAAGCTCTTCTGCAAATTATAAGCCGGCAAACTTAGGTAGTACCGTCAGTGCGCTTTAATAATAGTTTAAGGGTGTATTGTGCCTCTGGGCCCGTATTATGGTCGCTATATCGCGATGGATAAAGCATCCGTCACTTTCGCACTTACACACTGGTCAGAAAGTAACGGATGTTTTGTCCACGTTTATCCACATCGATAAACACAACCATAATTGGCCCGCTGGTCGCAGGTTTTATCGTCAAAACAGCCCCATCAAAGTTGGCAGGTATCTAACTCGGTCTTATGCTCATATTACGCGAGACAATTTAAGCTTGCTGTTTAATAACACGTTGACGCTGACAAGTTTCAGGCTCAGGACCATTTCCGAACAGTAGGAATTATTGACAGTACAAAACAAGCCAAACATGAAACTTGATTAAAAAAGTGAGTAAAAGTAAATTTTCTGGTTACAAAGGATAAACAAAACAGTCCTATTGTTGTCAGCCTACCGATAATGACACCATTTATTTCACCTCAAATTAATTGAGATGATAATAATATATAACTCTACAATCACTAGATGCCAGTATTCCAATGCCTATATTTGGATATTTTACCGCAAATATATGCTACGCTACGGCACGGCTATTGAACGTTAAAATCGTGCATACTAATTCGTCCCCAGTGGTAACCCTAATAGGTCCGAGGTAGCTAGCCCGACGCGATTGGCACGAAAGTGACATCACAAAACTTGTTGCTTTTGCACCGTGTCAAATGAAATTCCGCTGCGGACGTCAGGGCAAATATGGATGCCAATACGACCAGTAGGATTATTCTCTCATGTTCTTTTCCGATTTTCAAACCATAGACTAGATAGATTCGTCCGCGGTTTGAATGTGGCTAGCCTAGTTGGTAGTGACTCTAACCAACGAAGCTGTAAGTCATTGGTTAAATTGGTGATGGCAAATTGATATTTTTGCATGATGTATCCAAGCCGTTTTTCATGAGTCTTATTTTCTCTATTTCTATGTATTTATTTCTTAGTAGTAAGTAGTGTTCATTTTTAAATAGTAGATCCATTGTTGTCTAGTACCCATAGTACAAGCCTACAGCTTAGTTAGTAACGAGGAAAATTTATGAAAGATTGTTACCAGATTATTTTTAACTTGCTTCTGCTTTGACGTTACCCTACTAAGATACAAAACACGCGTGACCACGACATTAGTACACGCTTACGGATCAACCATTGCATGTTCAACGACGGGCTCACTTGCGAGTGGTTTAAGGGTATAACCCTACAGCATAAGCTTTTATACATCAGCTTTCAACTGTTATTAACTCTTTGAAAACCCCTTTAGCGACGTAATTGGTTTTCCAAATGGTTATTTATGAAGTGAATTGATTTTGTGTAAATGACGTTCACGGCTGTTTAAGTAAATGCAAGATTAAAATGTACATTTACGTTACACTGATAAACCTTTCCTGACATGGTTATATTTGTGTTTAAGCGGTGAAAAAAAAACGAGCAATATAGTTGGTCGTATTTTAATAAAAATATTAAGAAGGGGGACCTGAGGGCTTATTGTCTAACGCACTCGCAATCGCAACCGGCTTCAAAGTGGAGCAATTGTTTTCATTTCGTATGCAGACAAGCCTTCGATTTTCAAAATGAAAACGAAGGTGATTGCGAGTTCGTTAGACAATAAGCCCTCAGGGCCTCTATTCTAGGCGATAAAAACCATATCGTCTTTGATCTGTTATGCTATTGTTTTTAACTCGGCCGCCATTACTGTCAAGTAAATAGGAGCTTTCAAAACGTTGACAATACGATAACAGGGTAGTTATTATAACATAGCTATACAGTTCATTACGGCGAGAGTAAAGGACAGAGCAATAGCAGTTGTATAACTCTGTCCTTTTCTCTCAGCTTAAACTGAACTGCATAGCTATGTCATAATAACCCTTCTGGTCAAAGAAGATATGGTTTTTACCGTCTAGAATCTCGGCCATCTTAAGTTGCTCGCCAGTATCGCAAATTACAAATAAAAGTCAGACTTCTCATAACCCGTAACAAATGATTGAAACATTTATTTCTTTGTAAGAGTAACAGCCAATATAGCAATATACGCGTCAGAAAGGGTCTCCGGTAAGCCTTGCTTATCTCTCCGCGTCTGAAGGTTCGTCTAGTTAACTAGGATTTGAGGGATCTTTTTGCAATACCACATCTTAGGTAATTTGGAAAAGTGCAACACTTACTTTACTGATACTAAAAATAGTTTCATTTTTACCAGTACTTTAAAAAAATACGATGGTTTGGTCATAAAGGATGATAGAAGATTGACGAAAGAGATGTACAGAGCGAAAGTGAGTGGAAGGGTCGGAAGAGGCCGCCCTAGGTGTAATTTTTCGAATCAAATCGGAGAAATACTGGTAAAGGGCCGAATCTTAAGTACCTGAAACCAACGTGCATACATGACTCGATGTATAAACGAGGAAGAAGCGAAAGAGTCAAGATCGTAGCAGGGGGAAAGAAGTGGTCTCTGCTTATCACTCTGGGGAACAGGCATGATTTAATGTATGGACTCCTATGTATGTAAAATAATAGTTTGTAAAACAATACACATTACAACGTTTTAGGTTCCAAGTATAAAATAGACCCGAGGGCTTGTTGTCTAACGCACTCGCAATCGCAACCGGCTTCAAAGTGGTGTAATTGTTTTCATTTTGTATGCAGACAAGCCTTCGATTTTCAAAATGATAAAGATCGTGATTACGAGTGCGTTAGACAATAAGCCCTCTGGGTCTACTCCAGTTTGTTTATACACAGTGGTGGTAGGAGGGAAGCAAAAGAACAAGCAAATAAACTATGTCCATACGCTGTCAAATTATCGAAGCTATAACGATAGCATCGAAGTAATAATGGCGGTGAGATAATATGTTTGTCCTAACCAATGTCATCACAGAACGATTTATAACCTACTCTCGTGTTCGAGGTTATTTATTTTAGAATGACAGCTGTCATATACTTAGCCACTTACATATCTTTGACAACTATTAAAGCTTTATTACTCACCTTTGTGTTTTGGAAAAAATCCAGTATTTTCACGCGTGTATAAGAGAATTTAGGTCACTTTTCAGGCACGTCGAATGGCTTACAACCCTAGTAGGGACTATTGGCTCCACAAGGAGTCAGAATTGCGTACAATTTCTTGAATTGGGCATTTAACCCTTAATTTGGCAATGTTCATCACAGTGAACATACCATAATCCTACACTTTCTTTGTTTGGAATGTGTTTTTATTTTTTTGCTGATTCAAAATCAAAAAGGGTTTGAATTCCCGACTTTTTCTATTTTTGCCAAATTAAGGGTTAAGGTTAGAGATTAGCCGGTTTTAAGGTTCGTTAGGGATTAACGTCCGACAGGATTTTTATTTTCATACGAATTGATTGCCTTAACAAATAACATTGGCAGTTGTGTAAACATACTTAGTATATTTTAAAGCATTGTTGCATGTTTTTTTTTTTATTAAAAGCGATATTTAATAATTATAATAACGAAAATAATATTTTGTCAAAAGCATACAGGGTGATGGAACCAGTAAAGAACAAGGACCAATTATGGACACTGGATTCTTATGGTACTTCAAGATAAGGGTTATTTATTTATTTTGAGACAATCAATTTACAACCTTATGATCTTTGAATGAAGAATTAAGTGTCCATTATTGGTGCCTTAAGCTATAGTCTGTACTTTTAGGTATTTATATTTTTTTAAACAATCCATACCACGTGGCATTGTTGTACAGCCAATCAAAACCGTTTAATCGAACTTTGACGTGTCAGTGCTCTACTTCTATTGGCTGACGAACTATATCACGTGGGTTTTTTGTTTACATTTTTTTAAATACCTAAATGTACAGACTATAAAAGTGTCCAACATTGGTGCCGTCACCCTAACAAGCATTAAAATGATCTATAGCTATATTTATGCATGTATGGACACTATTTTATCGTTCAAACAGGAAAATAACAAACAACATAATAGACAGAAACACAAAATATATGTACAAAGACGAACTTATCCCTTTAAAGGATCTCTTTCAATTAACGTTTATTTATTATGGGTGTTAGCTACAATTTATTTAAATTCGTAAAACGCCCGTATAAATTTGTACTGAACTTTTTTTTAATATGTAATGTGCTCAACCTTTTATCTAATACCTCTTTTGTAGCTGATAAAAACCAAAGCCCGCGTATGTCGGGTATTCCATTATATAAACATTAAATGCTTATAATAACAATAACGGTAAGGGACGGAAGGGTCTTAATAAAGGGCGAAATATTATAAATATTTAGAAATCACGAACACGGCCTTTATGAGTTTCAAACATGCGACCATCTTTGTTATGAAAACGTCAAATCAAAATATTTTGCTAGCTATTAATGGGTAGCTAAAGGAGTAAAGGTTGGTTCCCTAATTAATTATGTTGCTTACTAAACCACCTTATCCTATGCAAATAAAGTTTTGTAACTTCTGTAACATCATTTTAAATTGGGGCTATGTTTCAAAGAGGTATAGGACCAACATTGACGATTTTTTCGCTGGACGAAACACGATGGTACCTTTTTAAATGTTTTCGTCACAAATACATAAAAATGTTATGTATTTGTGATGTTTATATTAATCTTTATACTTAAGTTTTTATTTATCTTTATTAGTATTAGCCGCCCATGAGATTTCTTTACCCCTTTTATGATTTTAATGTCCTTTTAGAAAAGTGGCAAAGAAGTTTCTTGGTTGACTATATTTATGTAATGTACTTAAAATTCGCTTTGTCCTTATCCTACAATTCTGACATTTAAATTTGACAGAAACTTTATAATACTTAAAAAAAAAACGTTTACTGTGCTTTTATACATAAGGGGTTAGTATTCATATCAAAAGTCTAGAACTTACTAACGTGGTTTTAAACTGTTTATGTCAATTGGTGTAAAATTGTTCTCTGATAGATATTTTAACAAAAACGTTTACTGTGTTATCTTTAGAAGAGTGTCATCATCGCTGTATATTTACACAATCAAATCATAAACAAATTTAATGAAGCAAAAAAATACCTTTATCATTCGTGTTTCAATCTTTCTAAAAGCAACAAAGTCTTTTGCATTTGTAAGATACTTCAAGTTGCTAGTTGTTCCACTATGTAACTTGTTTCCGTGCAACTTGCTCTGGCTCGTTACATTGCAATCACTAATACAAGCCTTATTGAGCATCTATTCAGAACAATAGAGCATTCTATCAATAAAAATATCTTCTTGGTATTGTGTTGTTGTTAATAGAACGAAGTAGCATTCTTTAATAGGACCCTGGGGGGCTATTGCCTAACGCACTCGCAATCGCAATCGTTTTCATTTTGAAAGTCGAAGGCGAGTCTGCATACAATATGAAAACAATTGTTCCACGTTTAAGTTGATTGCGATTGCGAGTGCGTTAGGCAATAGCGACGAAAGAATAAAGAAGTAAAGTGGCTTAAATCGAATAGGAATAGAGTCTAGCCAGATTGGCTAAAACAAAGTGGAATAGACGCCCGCTAATCTCAGAATCTGTCTAGAAAATGCTGTATAGCTGCGCTATGTTAAATCTTATCATGCTAAACTTGGAACATCTCCGCTCCGAAGCCGATTGGAAAAATCTGTGCCAAAGATTGATTACAAGATCCGACTCAGAGTTACGTAAGACCTCATCAAGGCTTCGGCTATCTTTAAGACATATTTTTTTATATAAAAACTTACAATTTTGTTCTTTCTTCGGTAATCATTAATCAAATATCTATTAAATAAGTATATATAAAAAATACAATATGATGTACAATATACTTTAAGAACTGATTACTTGTCTTTTAAATGGTCCATTCGATTTTCACCAAATCTTGCAAAAAACTACCCCAATTAAAAAATATTTTTGGGTAGGCAACGCAATGCGGTCTGAAGACTGCAATAGCAGTCTTCAGATTGCAGTCTTTAAAATGCAAAAGTCACAGATTCCTTTTACGATCTAGAGGCCTGTGAGCTTGTTCGCTAACTACATGGCATAAAAAAAACAATCTAATCAAATCAAGATAAAATGTCACAGACAGACATACAGTGCCTTGCACCTTTTAAACGGGCTCCTCGCATATGCCCCTGAGCGGGATGTGTTTGCTAGCGGATGGGCTGCACTGCGAGATGATTGTGTGAGGTACTGCGAGAGTATGGATGTGCGTGTGTCGTCAGTTCTTTAATATGAAATTTCTATTCTATTTTATTGTTATTTATTGCAATATTCGGTATTTGTTGGTGTCTATAATTTCACAGTGCCTTGGTTTTTTACTGTTATACTGTGCAATTACTTTGTAATAATAAATAAATAAATAAAAATACAGACTATCCCTTCGCTTGCGTCGGGGGTTACAAAGATGCGATAGATTATACTAAGGCATAAACTATCAAACTCGTATAAACATGTCTGTATGCCGCTAGAGATTGCCGTACGTGCCTAGGTCTTCTAAATGCTTGCTTAGCTGTTAGTTGGGCATTGCTAGAACTGTAGGGAAATAATCAGTCCTCGTGTGTAAGCCTTTCACTTCGTGCTTTTTTTTAACTATAAGGAGCTACTTTATTTTAAACTCTACTAATAAATATTGTTTAATTTAACAACATCTAGCAGAACAGGAAATAATTAAATGTAATTTGAAATTTAATAAAAACTAATTAATACTTTTAAGTACAAAATTCATTATGTATTATAATCGCTATTGCTAATTATCCGCTAAAAATAACCTACGTTTATAATACCTTTCACATCTATGAATTAAGTCGTTAAACCATATCGACAAAAAAGACCAACAAACAAATACACTTGCAAACTGGAATAAGTAACTATTAGAAAAACAAAGATTCAACTAAATTCCATACCAAACACAATCCCGTGTTATATGACCAGTGAACCAAGTTGAGGTTACTGGCATAATTTACCCAGATATTGGCTCAAGTCGTTTACGCCGAGAAACAGATGTTCACCGTACAAAGTGCACTGGGGCGATAACACACGGCTCGGAATATTATCCCCGGGGGTGGCGTCGGATCGGCAGAGAATCGCGGGGATGATAAGACGGAATATGCTGATGTCTTGTTTTATTTTATGAAAAAACTAAAAGATGTCCGCGACTTCGTACGCGTTTAGTTTCCCGCGATTTCCCCTATTTTAATTCTATAGGGGACGAATTTTCAAAAAAAATAATTCTTAGTGCACCTCTAGGGTGTAAAAGGAATATTTCCTCCAAATTTCAAATCCCTAAGTCCAGGAGTTTCGGCTGCGCGTTGATCGATTAGTCAGTCGGATTCTCCTTTTACATATAACTAAATATATGTTAGCTTTTAGGGAGCCTGCCGTTTGCAAAAAATACGTTTGCCAAATGTATCGTTTCCCAACTTTTCATTTGCCAACTCGCTTTGTTTTCTGTAACCGTAAATATTTCAGGATTTTATAAAACTAACCTAACCTAACCTACAGGGTTCTACGCGATGGTACTAAAATAAATTCTGAAAAAATCATGTAACATTGGGTTGGGAAATGATACATTTGGCAAACATATTTTTGCCAAACGTCAGGCTCCCTAAAATCTAACCTAACCGAACCTAACTTTACCTAAGAATGCTTTCATTTAATTTGCTTTTCACATGCCTGTTTCCTAATGCCCGATTCTAATTAATCGTTCTTGGAAAGCTGTCATTGAAAGCTTATTCGCAATTTGTTAATGTAGAGCGATTGCGACTAATGATCAAAATGAACAACAAAACACTGGTAATGCAAATAACAAAATTGAAAATAGCTAAAGCACTCAAGGAAATCGAATGCACTTATATTGCTTGCTTTGCAATACTTTGACAATACAGTATTTAAGTACATATTTTTACTAACGAAAGATCGTAACTTCACTACTATAAATGGGTCAGCTGATTACCACGACGTCTAAAAATGGAAGGATAGCAGGAAACGGTTTTTACAGACGTCCTACGACGTTTAGTGTTTATACAAAGCCATCTAAAATTGTTCTGTTGGATTTAACATCCTTTGTAACCATCACAAAGACAGTATTAGTGTCAAACGTCACCTTAACACCTTTAGTGCCAACGACCCGACTATCGGGTTCACTGTTTGTAGCAGATTTTCGCTACATAGCGGCAAAAATGCTGCTACAGGCTACAGCGTAGCACTCGTAGCATTGCTAGAACGTGGCTGAGATTTTCATGGTAAAACGTTATTGTTTTTGATGTATTGTCAACGTTTTGATAGCTCTTATTTACTAGACAGTAATGGCGGCCAAGTTAACAATAATACCTACCATAAGACGTCAAAGGCGGTTCTACTTAGTAGAATAAAGACCCTGAATGTGTTGAAAAAGATCTAATAAGCTAAATCTAACTTTTTATTTCTACCTAAGCAATACCCGATAAAATATCCGTATGTTGTCCCGCATTATAACAGCCAACATTTGTTAGAACCTAATAATTACAAATTCCCCGACAGTACGCATTCAGAGAGATGTCTGTTATATTTTTTGTCCCCGGAGACGAAGGCAGAAATGTGACAAAAACCCTCAACATATAAAAGATTATCTTTTATCCCAGCGGTTTTCCTGACGACTGATCGTATCTACACAGAAATTGCATTACTGTGGTGTCGTTACGGTGGCACAATGCAAACATGGGAACGGCAGGAAAAATTGAAAGAGGATTGCTATCAATTGTTTTCTGGTTTTATTTTCGTTAAAACGAGTGTTTTCATTTTTATGGCTGTTTGGATTATAAAAGTGCTTAATCTGTATTTATGAGAATACTATCATTTGGCTGGCTAGGCAAGCTAGATTTAAAAATATTTAATTGTGGTTAGTTGGATCAAAATATCAAAGCAGGTAATGCCAGTTTTTTCAAGTTACACGGTTATTATAACATAGCTATGGAGTTCATTAGCGTAAAGGACGGAGCAATTTCAGTTATATTGCTGGATCCTCTTCTCTCAGCTTAAACTGAACTGCACAGCTATGTCATAATAACCCCACAGATAGTTAAAAGACGTAAATATGTTTTATAAAACTGTTTCTCACTTTATTATTGGTTCTACTGTGCACCCTGTTTTATCTCTACCACTTCCTTTTCATGAACAATAACGAGGTTGTACATATTTCATATTTCGAACACACCTTTCACCACCACTTTCTATACTCCCTATGAAAGGCTTCGTGATTAATTACGAACACGTCCGCAGCAGCCATATTTGATTAAAAAATGAAACGACAATATAGAGCTATTAAAGAAAAAAAGAGTTGCAGCAAAGAAAATTAACTAAAGTTAAAATATCAAACTGTTTAAACATTTTTGCTCCGCATCTGATAGGATACACGTGTAACAAAAAACTAATTTTAAAAACTCATAAGACTTACCGTCTTATTCATAAACATACTTTCATTGTCCCTTTCCGTCCAATTCAAATGTCATAATGACCGAATAAGGACACAGCATATTTCAAGCACACTTTAGCTATTGCTATTTGACACCAGCAGCATCAGGGCTGAGGTGTTAGACTTTAAATTTAATGGAAAATTTCAAGGAGAAAAAAATACAAAAAATCGTTTTATAGTGACATTGCTATCTAAAATAATGCAATTTCAAGGAGCAAATATTTTCATTGTACCGCTCGAGGTTTTCTCACCGTATTTTATTACACCACTTCCGTATCCCCTGTCTGCGTTGGCTTTACAATGCTATAAACATGTCAGCACGCTAAGAGTCAGCAAGTTTTGGAACTTAAGCAAGTTTGAATTCTCAAACGTGGGTTAAAAAAATATCTTAAAGCATTAGCAGGATTGGAGATCATGATTTTTCCAAATTAAATAGTGATTCTTTCTCAGATAACTTATAATAACATTCTTTAAAAAAACATTTATATAACTCTTAGTTATGGGCATAAAATGTTTTTTTAAAGTAATAAATAATTGCATAAAATGTTTCTCTAGAATATGATATATGGGAGTCATTTGAGACACAACATTTTCTCCAAGATAAGAATAACTACTGATTTAAATTAGAAAAACAATGTTTTTTACCAACGCTCAGCTGATCACCGACAAAAAAATACATCTTAACATAACACTTTCTATTAACCAACCAGTTAAAAACATTCCCCAAAATACTCAGTTCACAAAAAGCGTCCCCGTTCTCTAAGTTTGCTTACATTGACTACTAATCAATTCATAACTCTAACTAGTAACAAGAAGCAGTTGTGATAACATTTGCCGATGTGAGACCAACTTGATACGGGTCCTATCTAAATAGTTTAGGTGCTATGGACGCCTATGAAGTGTTTACTGGTGTGCTATTCGATACCTAAGACTATAAACTGAAGCCGCAATCTCCGTAGCTATGGCTATGAATAATGGCTTGCTCATAGAACTATTGTAGATGGGCCATACGATAATTTGTTACAAGGTGTCTTTGTACCAAGTAGTAAGGAATGCTCAATAATTATTTAAAATAGCATAAGATGTGAATTATTTGTCAGACGAACATTGTTATTTATTAAATAAACATTTTCTAATTCTAATTCAATGAACAATAATGTACAATTTTATTGGTTCATTGTTTTATTTGAGAATCAGTTCCAAAACGTACAAATCTATACAAATAAAAATGAATCTCAAAAATGTGTTGCTAAGCGCAAAACTCGAGAACGGCTGAACCGATTTGGCTGATTTCTTTTTTGTTGTGTTCGATAAGGTTTATATGTAAGAAAAAAATTGAAAAATCCAACGGGAAGGTCGCAAATTTGCAGCGGGGCGAAGCCACTGGCTGGCAGCTAGTTGTTAATAATGATTGACTTCTTTACATCGTATAAAACAAAGTCACTTCCCGCTATTTATACCTCTGTATATACGCTTAGATCTTCTAAACTACGCAACGTATTTTAATGTGGTTTTCATCAATGGATAGAGTAATTCAAGAGGCAGGATTTAATGTATAATTATGGTTTATGTAAGGGTGTTACAGAAACCTCACATAAGCCGAAGCTAGTTTGGGCATACAACTGAAAAATACTTAACTCCTTGTGATTGACCTAGATATCGCAGATGCTCCTTTTAGCAACATTAATTTGTTTTAAAAACGCATTTTTGTAAAAACGCATTTTTGTTTTAACGTATAACATATTTAGATGATCTAACAAGATTTTCACGTGTCTTTTTGCTTGTATACCCCATGAAAGCGTGCAATTTAATAAATCTTCCATCTTAATTAACCCGCAAGCATCAGCATAATTGAGTGTGTTGAGGTTAAGGAAGGGAAAGGCCCAATTACGACGTACTAATCTATCTAGCAATAGGGCGTGCCGAAAAATGATGAATGAGCTGTGACAAGATCTGCGTATGATGGAGCACGCAGGTGGGGTAATGTTTCATTTTCCTCCCCAGTGTATTTTTTACTGAAAACATTTGATTTTAAGGACCAAATGTTTTCGAGACAATAATAGCTCCGTGGGGTATATATTATTTTATAGAAACACATTTCAACGAATGCATTATGACGTAGAGTTTTCATTTCATCGAAAAGCATTTTAATTTTCCCGCCGCATCAATTTTTTTTTGTTAGTCACATGTGTAACCTAACCTAACATACATTATTAATGTTTAATATATCCTGAAAACATCATATGGTTTTAGCAGAATGTTGCGTTCAATGTTAAGAAATTCGATGAAATGATTCAATTGATGAAGTGAAATTCGATAAAATTATCGGTTACCTCCATGAGGGTTTAAAAAATATACAAACAAATATTGTATTTAGAAAAACGATATCTATTTGATATCGCTTATTTGAACTTGCGGATGATAATTCTTATCGTAGTTAGAATATTTAATTTATTTTATTGAATTTAAAGAAATAAATAAGATTTTTTGCTAAACGTACCTATATTGTGTTCCTAATATTGCACGTTGCGACATCGCGTAACTAGATTCCATGGCATTGGTAAAGCATTTTAATCTTTGCCAGTCGGTCGCATAAAGATTTTAATCTCGTGGCATAGTCGTGCCACTGAAATATTACTTAAGTGTTTCCGGGTATATAAGTTCAACTAAGTTTCTCCTTAAGCCGTAAGCGAAGGAAACCCAAGCCATTGCCAAACAATGAACTTGGACAAAAGCCATGGAATGCGCTCACAGGTGGTAAACTTGATGGGGTGCGTGCCAAATCTATTTTTAAGTGGTCGCAGCTTGCTAGCTCAGTCTACGTAACATCTGGCACGATTGAATGAAAGATGCTATGAATGAAGAATAACGTGTAGTGGATAAGTAATGACGCTATAGTTAGGTAAGCTTGTTAAGTGGAATTGGAAAAACGATGGAGCAGTAAGATAATTTTTGTGGTTTGTACTACTTATAAAAGTAGACTCACTTTCTGTCTCTTTGACTAACTTTATCCAAATAATCACGTACATTGCTTTATTTTGACATGAAATAGGAACAATTTTTTCACTTACTTACTATTGTACTAAAGCTTTTAAACAACAATTAAAGTGGTGTTATTCTTAAAACCTCACGTAAAAACTTGTGTAGACTTGGTAAACTCGAAAGCTGTTACAGAATAGCTCTGAACCAGCTGATACCTATACTCGTAGTAAGGTTGTAAAAATTGAAAATAGCAGCGTTCGGAATGAAGTTTTAGGGGTGTGAAAAAAATGATACAGGATCTAAGTTGTACGTTTTAGGGGTGTCAGGACTAAACCTATGGCATGTTGTGACGGCCTTACAGGTGGTATAGCGGGGAGGGCGCGGTACAGTATCGAGCGAGCGGGCAGGCGCGCGCACAGTGCACCCGGCGCTCCGCCCGACCGGCCGCCCTCAGTGACGGATCAGGCTCGCCGCCGACACCGCGACATATCCCCCACATATCCTCTCGGAAGCAGTGCTTAGGAACCAACCTGACATAAAGTTGGATCACTGGATCACACCGACTCCAGTGACAGTGACTCAATCTGTGTTCCATTTTTAATTCATGTTTTGTTGTCACCGTATTTTTATCGATTTGTGTTTACTTATAAAAGTGTTAAAAGGTATTTAGGTTATCCGAATTAACCTCCATTTTTTTATTGTGGTAAACAAAGTTTTTTGTGATCGGTGTTCGGTTTTATCGTGACACGTGGTTGTGTCAGAAATGTCAGGAATGTCAAACGATGCCATTGCTGAGTAATTAGTGGGGCAATTATGTAACGTACGTAATTACAATGATTACTACAGGGCTTGCGATATGTGAGGTATGCCGGAAACTCACCAAACACGCTCGCGTGCTTGACACAGGCTATACATAAATTATGAACTTGTTTCAAACATTAATAATATATATCACATTCTACATCCTGACTAGGCAGCGCAAAATATTGAATTATTAATATTAAACAGTAGCGGTAAACGCTTACTTTCCTTCACGAAATCCGTTAAAAATCAGCCTAATTTTACCATAAATTCCATTCGAAATTATCGCCAATTGTTTTAAACGGCGCTTCTGTCCGTTTCATAGGACATTAAACGTTAACGTAATAAAATTAATGTCTTATTCTACGCCGCGTCGATACGAAACTCGTAGCGAGCGTAGATCCTGACGTAGCATTAGCTACGAGCTACGTGACGCGTGAGGCATACAAATGTGTAAATATAACAATATTGGAGTAAAATCCCAGACGCTTTTAGCGTTTTTGAGAGATGAAAGAACGTTGAACCGCTTTGTGCATAGAGTTGAGTTATTGCTTTTGCTCAAGGATTTTGTTTGATAACATAAAATAATGTTTAAAATACGACAACATTACAATATTCATTTTTTGACATATTTTAAAAATATAATGTAATGAATAATGAACCTTGGTCATTGATATAAGTTTGGGCATCCCAAAACAGACCCTAAAATAACTATTAGATAAATAAAAAACACCAATAAATGGTTATCCCTTTTTTCAGAGCTGATATCTCTCTGATCTCTCTGGTATCTTTTAACTGATTACCACCGGTAGAAAACATGCATTTAAAAAAAAAACTGTATCCAAATCGGTTCATCTATTTAACGGTGCCACAGACAGACACGCACATAGCGGTCAAATTTTTAACACTCCGTTTTTTGCATCGGGAATTAACAAACGAATTTTTTTTATAAATCAAATTGGTCTCCCTGCGTGAAAATCTAACCCACCCTCTCATTTTATCTATATATAGGTACATCTCTTAAGTAGGTCATGAGCACAGTCAAAATAATTTGAGTAAGCACAATAATTATAACAATTTCTGTATGGAAAGAGTTGTGCTTGTAACTTGAATTAATTGAACCTAAAATTGAATTAATTGAACATAAGCTTTAATTAATTGAACCAAAGGTTAAATTCATTTTGTCCAAAAAATACTTCCACAGTGAATATTCTAAATGGGAATTTAAAATTGAAACATAAAGCGTCGATGACCTGAATAAATGAATTCTGTACTCACTATTGCATGTTGGAGTACTATTTTTATTGTAATCGTTTCTGCGAAAAGCCGTGAAATGCTTTGAATGCAATTTACAAACTGATAGTTTTATTGAAACCCGAGGTAGGTTTAACTATTCAATTCGCAAGTGAATGTAAAAAGTAAAATTTCAAATGTAATGTATAGGCGTTTCTAACATACTTCCCCATTTATTATAATTAAAACGGAAAGCAGAAGATTTTACGAGTGACATTATTCAAAAACGTTTTTAGGGAAATCATTTTGGTATAATTCCCAGATCCCGTTAGGTCCATTTTGTAGAGATAATTTGCACCACTAAGCAACCCAAGATATACTCCCTTCAAATCCCCAGGTCCATTGGGTAAATACTTTGCACTGTCAATCAGTTACGGAAAAAAATTACGGCTTTTAAAGTGCTTTAAAAAGAAGAACAAAAATTAAGTTCGAGATAAATTACCCTTATCTTAATTCAACTTTCGGGAAAGATTTATTTAGTTTTTGAAAATGAGGGTAAAAAGGGGTGACCTAAATTTGGGCCGGTGGAAGAATCAGGGTTAAATCAGTGGGCTGATATACATATTGATTTAAGGATATGACGTCTATTATCATTGGTCTATGACGTCTACGACAGACAATTAATTACAATATCCGTTGACACGTTGGCCTAGTTTGTAGTGACCCTGCCTACGAAGCTGGTAGTCCTGGGTTCAAATCCCGTTAAGGGCAGGTTTTTGTGTGATCATCGCAAGTGTTTGTTCCAGAGTCTTGGATGTTGTCTATGTATTTAATTATGTATTTCTCTATATAAGTAAGTTTATCGTTGTCTAGTACCCATAGTACAAGCCTAGACCTTAGTTTGGGAGTAGGTAAATTTTTGTTAGATTGGGTCATAGTATTTATTTATTTAATTATGAGACGAGCAAGCTAGTCCATAATGTGCAGATGAAGTCTCTAAAACAAGTAGTCTCAAGGATCTCTGGCGTTTGGACGTTATGTTTTTGGCTGAATGTAACATTTTATTTCCCAACATCTACATACGTACATACAAACCTTCACGCCTGTTATCAATGGGGTAGGCAGAATCTAGAACGCCATGTGCACCGGTCTAAACATACAACTTTCGCTTTTGCTACATTCATAAACCTCTTAAAGATAAAGATAAAAGATTTAGAGACATATTTATTCACAACAATACAAAATTACATGAAATAGATACAAAACGAACAAGACACAGATAAATTGTTGCGAAACGATCCCAACTCAGCATTCGCCGTAAAGCCAGCACTGGTCTTCCGTTGGAACCGCTTGCTGAAGAGACGGAAAGTGACACACTTAACACAAAAAAAACATTAAAAGAAAGAGGAAAAAACAACAACATGGATTAAGAAACAAATTATTCGTTCGAGATTACGCACATCACGCACGTACGTTAGTTTCAGGTGCTTTTAATTTGACCCTTCTTCAGTACATTGTGAATATGATCGATCACTGTATGTGCGTCTAGGGCGTCCCCTTCCGACGTTTCCATTCACTCGCTTGCCGTACCTCTTTCATAACTCTTCTTTCATCCACCTTTTCTAAATTCTCAAATCTCTCTTCCTAAATTCTCATTTGCCAAAAAGCAGTTTTTCCGTCGCAACTGTTTTTTTGTAGTCACAAAATGAACCTTACCTTACCGACGTATTAAGCAGTTTTGGTAACCTGCAAATATGGAAACTTGGAAAATTATACATTTGACCAAAACTATTTATTCAAACGATAGGCTCCCAGTCTCAAGTTTAATTCAATTTTAAAATAATATGTGGAATTGGCTTCTGTCCAGTTCGGTTTTAATTATTCAACGACCAACCACTTGATGATTGGAGGGTTTCCGCTGGTTTTTTTTTCCAAGTGTCCATTTTATTGTGAATAATAATTGGTCTTAAAGTTAATTAGAAGCTATGTATTAGTATAGAAGTGATAGTCAATTGACTGGCACCAAAATGGTTTAAAAAACTGTCTTTATAATCACAAAGTAGATATTATTGGGCCAACCCAAGCTTTTGTTTTATAGATCTTCAGAGCAATTCTTTTTTATTTTTCAATTGATCGTTTAAGATTTGGTAAACATTTATCAAAACAGTGTTAAAAATGATCAAAGTCCGTAAAAGTTAAAAAAAATAACCTTCGCCTGTTTTTTTAGACTTATTGAAGATGGTTATATGATTCTAAGATAGGTAAAAAAAGTAAAAAAGTAAAAAAAAAAATATTATAAATATTATAAAATTAAGTGTAGTACATTTAGTGTGTGGGTCTTGTTTTTAGTCTTAAGCGTATGCTATTTTTGCTCAATATAAATGTTTTAATTTTTGCCAATTACCCTTAATATTTTTTTACATAGTGAATATAAAACGTAACACTATTTTTCAAATAATTAAAGCCTTTGTAAGGAGGACCAAGCAATTTGCTTTTCGATGTTTTTGCTGGCACGCCTTTCTACCCTTATACATTCATCACGGCCTTACACGTTATAAAAAGATAAACCTGCCAGGGAAATTGCTGTTGTATTTTTTTATGCTTTTTTATTATCTTGGTTTATCAGAATTTTACCCATGGCCCATATTTTTAGGCTCTTAACCTTAAACATCATAAAGCAATTGGCATAAAGCTAGTAAAAATACCTACTGTTTATATTCAAACAAACTTTACAGTTGTCCATTTTAGGAATTAAATTTAGTCTATTTTGCATTGGAATGCCTTTTTTTGCCTTCATAATGATTTTTTTACGACATTGTTCCTGTTGATGTCTTTTGGTTTCAAAACCTTAAAGGTCAAACAAATGTCAAAGACACAATCACAAACACGTTTTCAAAATAATTACAATATGAAAAAAAATACAATAGACTTTGGGTGAGTAAGACTATTCCGTGAAATGTTTTTTGAATGACCATACATTGTAAATATGTGACCTAAGTTATTTTGCGTTTATGTGTCTATATATGAATGGCATATTACCTACTTAAGATTCTATTGATTTTTTTATTTTTTATTTTAAACTTACCTACAAGTATCAAACATCGTTGGACCCCTAAACATAAGCCTAAGAGACATGTTAAATGGATGACATATTAAACTAATTTCGCAAGTGTCTACTGAAATTGGCGATAAAATATCCCAATTTCCTCCACGAGTAAATAAAGGCACCTAAGGGGCAGCAATTCCCAGGCAACGTCCTTCAATAGAAAATCTATTAAGTTCAATATTCCTTATTATAGGCATATTGATAGAACCGATAATAACGGAAGAATACAATTTGGTAGTAGCTATGATTATTAATAGTGATTTATTGTGCATTGATTTATGTTCTCCTAATTATTTCCTGTTATCCAATGAAAGCCTCTCAATTTGTTGTTTCTTTTGTGGAAGTGATCTCTCATCGGCCGATTTTTTAAATCAAAATATTAAATTTCGATTTTTTATCTTTTGTAACGAGAGCACATTATTCTATGAAGATCTATACAATTTTCTAGCCTGCCACTCTTCTTCTTTCTTGTCCAGTGGAATAATACAAAAAAGTACAATTTAAATGCATTACGCACACAACTTTGGTTATAAATAGCGTTGTAAATAAAGGGGCCACGACATTGTAATTAAATGGGGTTAAATTCTCATCTTTATGAGAATACATTTTACTCATTATTTGGTTCGTCTATTAAATTGGTTTTTTTTTAGAGGGCTATAAAAACACTACACGTATAAAACCAGTGTCAGTAACCCATATCTTGTAAGGTGACAGCACCAATACTGTCTGTACAGTCCTTACCTCTTATTTCAAAAACCATACGGTGATTAATTGTTTTTTTGGAAAATAAATAAATAACCCTTATCTTCTCTCAAATACGAATTAAGTCCAAAATTAGTCCTTCTTCGTTCCCAGTGCCATTAAAATATTTAACACTATCATCCATATACAGGTGTATGGTTATAATCATACCCAAAACTCAGGTGACTGACGTAATAAAGTTTCAAATTGTAATTAATTGCTGGCAATTTTAAAGTTTCACGCAGTCCTTGATAAAAGCCGATCTGGTCCCGGGGTATGGGGTAACATCAGAGTGACGCTAAGGGGTAGCATCCCAAGAGGGGATGGGGGAAAGGGGAGGGGGGTGATTGATGATCGATTGCCTGAAGCCTGGTATAATTAATGCCCTTTGCCCGATCCTAATGCAGACAATTATAAAGCCTATTATCTGTATAGTGGACAATGCAACACGGTTGCTTGTGTGGTTAATACTAACCATACATAGTGCAGCATAACAAACATAATGCGTTGTGTGTATGTTGTTTTGAGTAGGCCTGGATTCTTTCAAGCTCAGTTTTGTAGTCACTCACTGAGTGAATTTCCAAATAATAATATATTTTTAAATAACAAATACAAAAAAAGCTCTATAGCTATTTAGTCACATGCATTTATTTCTGCAAGTGTTTAAAACAAAAAATTGGTCACAAATCCTAACCAGATTTAAAAACAGTGTAGAAGTTTATATTTTTCTTTGTTCTTTAAGTCTGAAAATTATTATTATTCTGCCCAAAAACAAGCATTTTTAGAAGCAACTTAAGATTGTATTATCAACGGCTTTTCATCTTGAAGGAATGTTCATTAGCCATGCCTTAAGTGAGCTATGCGGGCTATGAACAACTTTGTGCTGACACACGAAATTTCTAACGTTCATTCTCAGTAATTTCCTTGACGTAGCTCTACCTAAAATAATTACGTAGGGTGATAGCACCACTGTTGGACACTTTAAGCTGACAGGCACCAATAATGTTTCTCCTCTCATGGTTATTTAAATAAAGCGAAGATATTATACATTCAATACTACATTATTGCCTAGGCAGGGAAGTAGGCAATTGCGGGCCGAGTATTGGTTTAAGGGGACGAGCTTGCGAGTTGAAGTTTGTTAGGTTATCTGTGCTTATTATTTTATGTGTTGGTAACACATTTCAACAGACATCATCAATTATTGATAGTGAGTATGTACTTGTCTCCCAATAGACGTTATATTCATTCTCTCGAAGATTCTCTAGAAAAGAAGGTACCTACAATTATACATAAAACTTCTGCTAAATATAGTTCCAATTACGAAATGACACTGCATAAAATTGGTATCTGCCATGAGTAAACAATACTAAAAAAAACACAACATTTCTAAAACATCACCACAAAAACCTACCACAAAATTCTATAATTACTTTTGAACAAATTATTCCCCTTTGTAGAAATAGGAAATAGGTTTCAGCACCGAGCCAGCTAGTTTCAAAACTCGTTTCAGTCGACATTGATACCTGGACTAGTAGTTATTGTAACTAATTTTAGTTCAGTAGACAGTCTGTTGTCTCGACTCCACGTCAGGTCATAAATAATGTTGTAGTTTTTCCACCGGTAGTATTGTTGAGAGTTAGCCAATACTTTTTTTTATTCACCGGTCTTTACCTGGAGAAGTTTTTCAGCGTGGATATTCTTTAACTCGGAAATATGACTTTATCATATTAAACTTTACTATTTCAATATATAAAATAGATAAACAAGTTTTGCAATAACATGAAAGTTTTATTTGATTAACATGCTTACTTGCTTGTTAGAAAAAAAAAGTTTACATGTTCAGTTGCTAAATCCCGGGTAATTCATAATTCGGGTTAAATTTCGTGCCGCTTAAAATAAACTTTTGCGCGTCACTAAAGGTGTCAATGGTGTCATAACGCTTTAACTATGTTTAATACTCATTAATTAAATCAGCTGCCTTTGAAACGATGCGATGTAATTAATTTACTTACGCGGCAATTCGTTCAAGTAATTTTAGAGTAGATTAAAGTTATTTGGTTTAAAAAATAACCCTTTTATTCATGAACGCGTACCTAAGCTTAAAATATTATTTGTCCTTATCTTTCATTGTCTTTGACAGGATCATTTGAATTTGACAGAATGAGACATCGAATACTTTCGTAAACTAGTTTTTAGAGCTATAGTTAGTTGCCATAGCAACATTCATATTTCTAATCTTTTTACTTTTTCATTTCATTAAATCTTTGCTAACCCTGGCCCCATTACATTGAGCTCAGAACGACACGCTCTCTCATAACTCGTTCTCTTCATTTCTTTGACAATGAGAGAATGCAATTTCTCTCAATTTCACGGCATAGGAACGCTATCTATGCACTTTTGGTTGTTTTTTCACCCTCATTAACGCTAGATCGCACAATGTCCAAGGTCTCACTAACGAGTTCTTGAATGTGCACCAATCTAAACCCATTCTTATTGCGGCCTGGGATAGACCATTGTCGCTTTGAAAGAATGGCGGTGAGAAATTAATGTGTCGCCGGATTGAACGGGTGACATGAACGTTATCATGGATTGCTATATTTTTGGGATTTTAGTTTTTCATGGAAGTCTTTCTATTTAACTGAGAGTGCTTCGGTTTGAATTATATTTGATTTTGTAAAGAGCGAGCCAAAGGGAAGTAGGTCGCTTTTATTTTTAGTTTTTGTATATAATAGATAGAAATAATTCCTTGGGCTTATTTTTAGTCAAGTACAAGATCTGGTTGAATAGTTTTAAATTGTATTGGGTTAAATTGTATAAACAATTTCAAAATAACAAAAATACATTTTGAAAAGAAGTTTTGTGGGCATGATTTAATTAATTGAGGGTGAACCCAACATTTATAATAATAAATAATGTAGCCAATATCATAAAATCACATTCCTTTTTTTAAATTTAGCCTTAATATAATCACACAAATTGTTTTAGTTTATTTTCGTATATTCGTTTTTGTTATATTTTAAGTCTAGTTTTACTTTTAATTTTCAGTTATTGTTTCAAACTTCATGTTGTTTTTCAATACATGTTTCAGTCCCAATTTCACATATTCATATGCACGTTGATAGGTGCATTATATTATGCCTAAATTGAAAAATAAAGAACTTTGACTTTGACTTTGACAGGTTTTTTTGTTTTGCGTATTTTAACTTTTCGATACGTGACTCAAATACTATATTTTTATAAAACAACTCATTTCTAAGCACGTCGCGCGTGTCGTTAATCGGCTCGCGCTTGACACAGCACATAATGCATTAAGCCAACGTAATGTTGACCCGATCCGGACGCCGACCCAGTTCCTTACGACAAAACAGCCGGTTCGGGATCGAACTCGTCGTTTATTCTTGTTTACTGTGGCCGAACAAATATAAAATAAGAAACGCTTCGTCATACTGACATTTTAAGGCCCAGTTTCATTGGGCTTTCAGCCCGCATAGTCTTGTAGAAATCCATTGACGAGTTGTTTAAACAGTCTTGCGCTGGGAGGTATAGCAGGGACTCAATGTACCTCTAAAAGCATGCAGAATGCTAATCCAGTTAGGTACGTCGGTAAACTTGCCTTTAGCATCACTAACATATTTTTTACCATGTCCGAACGAAAATAAAAAATACGGTTCTAGATCATAATAATATTGTGTACTAAACAAACATCATAGGAATAACACAATGTTTATTTTAAAATGAAGGCGATTTAACTTCTTTTGACATTTCAAAAGAGAAAATGTACCTCATGATTATTAAAAAACATCCCGCTCCGGAGTAAAATGTTTAATCTACCGACCAAAACAAAAAGGCATATTGCGCAAATGGACTTCATAGTACTACTGGCTTTTTCATTTCGTCGGCAGATATGCCATTTTGCTTCGCTAGTCACCGAGTGGTCGCGAAAGCGTACTCGTTGAGCTACGGCGTAGAAGCGTAGAGTACTAACATACGTAGCACTAACTACGTCTGCTACGCCTTATAATGAGGCTGGTTTATTCATAACACTACTTGGCCTGTATTCGCTGGTTTTGGTCCTAACAAAACCAAGCTCAAGTACGGTCTTAATGTCAAAATAAATAACATTTATAGCAAGTATATTTTTAGAAGTTTTTTGAAAAAAAAAAGGTAAAATATATATATTTATAAATTAAGTTTGAGATAAATTATTTTTCTTCATTAAATTTTCAGAGGAAAAGATTTCATAGTTTCTAAAAATGAGTGTAGAAAAGATTTGCCCAAATTTGAGCCGCTGCTGGTATAAGTCGCGCTAGTTAATTTACGGTGTATTTTTTTTTCATAATAACTATGTCTCTTCAAAAAGTAAGGACTTATACATCTTAATTACGGGAAAACAAATGGCATTTTCATCCTAAGGAAAGAAAGTAATTTGAAAAAAATGGCACTTAGCCATTATGACTCGGTGATAGACCATAAAAAAAATATAAAACCCATTACGAAATAACTCATTTTTTTAACTCGTTTTTAATTACTGACACTACCGCAGGACATTTTTGTTTACTTTCCTCTCAGTCGAAATGAAAAGTAGAATCAATCAATAATATCAATTGCACCCTTGAACTAAAAGCACTCACATTTCTCCCTTGGTAAACAATCTACTTTTACAATCGTTCATTGTAAACACAACACGGACTTTTAACATCGCGTGCGCAGCTCAAACTGTTAAAGGCGGCCATTACACTAGCCGATAAATCCATTACCTCCCTTATGAATTTTACTACTTTCTAAAGCAAGTTGTTTGCGTGAGTCGCCGACACGTAATATAAGTTAGTGGCCGCAAAAGGCGATAAAACTTAGACGACTTAGACGTCCAGCTGAAGAATTATCACGTTCAGAAATCCCGAGCGATCTATTGTGAGGCTCTCAAACTTTGCTAATATAGTGCGAATCAGAGCCAGAGGTAAAAGTTTGAGCCGATCAAATCTGTCAACGAAAACTTTTGGCTCTTCCACTTTGTTTACGATTTCCTGTGATAAATGTTTTAAGCTAGTGTTCCATTGTGGTTATGCCTGTTTTTCTTTACAAAGCCTTTGGTATGTTAACGGCTGTCTTTGTGTAATTTTCTAAATATATATCTAGTAACATTATTGTTGTGAGTTTGCGGCGTTTTTTCTCAGCAGTGGTCTCTTTTTGGGATGCGCTGGTAAATTTTTGACGAGTTAATGTGCCCGTGCGGCGTCCTTACTGAATAAATGTCTTTTATCTTTTATCTTTATCATACTCATTGCTTGTCCTAATATATTGTTTTATCGAAAATTGTTTGACATAAAAGGGTTTTTTTAACTATAATAAAAAAACATGACCTAACTTGACTAATCTACGCAATAGAAGTTTATTCAATTCTGTAATTTTAGCATAAAAGGGTGTTAGCGAAAAATATTTTAGACCACACAATATACTAGGATAAAAAAATACGTTTAAACGCGGTACCCTCTAACATAATTTCTAAATATCGGGTTCCCAATACCACTTACTATTTTGCTAAATCATCTACCATGCCACTCGCATGCACGCCATTTACTATTGTTCCCAGTCTGATAGTAAAACATCCATACCTAGAATTTTACCAATAATATGACCATTTTTAATTAAATTCATATGTCAAAGAACGCAAGAAACTAAAAAAAACCAACAGTAATTTTCTCTGAATGAACATAAAATTTCAAAAACAAAAGCCTTTCGAAACCTTACAACATTTCTCGGAAACAAAAAATGGTTCCATTATACATTATATTTTATCCACTTGTTAACGTGACTTTACTCGAAGAAACCATTCTAGTAAGCAAACCAAGCATTTCTCTAGCAACAAACAATTGTTGCCAGCAACAAAGAGTTGCAGCCCGCAACAAAGCGTCGAGTGTACATAATTAATGCCTTTCAAAATTTCTATTTGTGTAGGTTTTGTCACGTGGGCCCCTGTAAGTACGGCAACTCATTTCGTAAAGTGCGGTTGAATTGATCACTGTTTGTATAGGCATGTTGGCTCGCGCACAGGTTCTTGTTTGGTACAAAACAGAGGGTAATAAGCTGATAATGCGCAAAAAAACGATAAAATTATAATCCTATGCAAAGGTCAAAATATGGTGAGCTCAAACAACCGCTATTAAAAAAGGAAATGAATTGAAAACATCCTCCTTTTTTAAGATCGGAAATCCTAATTAAAAGACACGTTTTATAATTAAAGTATCTACTAACTAAATGAAAAAAAACTATTACACTTTAAAATACACTTTAACAAGAATGTTATTTGAGTGTAAAACTAACTATACATAGATTGTATTGCTATTTAGTATTAATACTAATAGAAAATAAAAAAGTGAAAAAAATCTGTACATGCTTTTTAAAATCATCTTTCACTTCAGAACAGCCCTGTTGTAGTCAGCAATGGGAACGATACCTCTTTTACATTATTTATTGCCTGCAAATTACTGCTCTACCCCCAGTCCTGAATAAATTCCGACCCTCCATACACCTTCCATTTCCCTGCTCTCCTCAGGAAATAAAGATTGATAAATTGTCACCTAAAAGGTGTTAAAAGACATACGTCACCGAACCTAAAAAAATAAGAAACGATTTAGACTTCTCGCGGCTCTCAAATGCTTTCAAAGAAGGCGAATGTCGAGTGGGAAGTGAACCTTTGTTCCCTAGCGAAATAAAAATAATAAAAATGATGTAGGAAGTAGATTTCGTAATAAAAAATGGTTTTACGAGTAGAGAGATCTGAGAGCTACGAGATACTAATGGAAGTTTAATGGTCGTTTGCGGTGTACAGCACACGCGTGCATTGGCTGTATCTGTAAAAGCGTTGCATCTGCAGAGAATGCCGCATTTTAGAAGCTAGTCGCAATAGTTTTCTTTTCAGTTTCTAAGATACCATTCCATCACTTAACCTATCTTTATGGGTGGAATAGTCACTTTTCTCTAGCAGCTTTTTAACCTCCAGGGGCCCTAATATGGCTGCGTTTATCGCGTGACAAAGTTTGGATAAGGCATCCGTCACCTTCTGACACGTAAATAAGTACGAGAGTGACGGATGCTTTATCCACGTTTGACGCGCGATATGGACGCAGCTATACTAGACCCACTGGAGATCTAACCATATGTTAGCGATTTTCAAAAATCGACACAGTAACCTGATAACAGATCTCGTTGCCGCTTATGTCGACTTCATACTTTTCAAATTGATAGAAAATAGAAACTTTAGCAGCTTTGGCTACTATTTCACGACATTAGCCTTCTAATTTACCAACGTAACCATCAATTGATTAAAATACATAGAGTAACCATCACTTTATTGTGACCTTCTTGATTGTACATATAAATATACTGGGCCTCGATTCAACTCGGTAAAGCCTTTGGCGTGTTACGGTATTGTTCTTTACTCGGCCGCCATTACTGTCAAGTAAGTACGAGCTATCAAAACGTTGACAATACGGAAACAGAGGGCTTATTATCTAACGCACTTGCAATCACAACCGGCTTCAAAGTGGAGCAATTGTTTTCATTTTTTATGCAGACAAGCCTTCGATTTTCAAAATAAAAACGATCGTGATTGCGAGTGCGTTAGACAATAAGCCCTCTGGTTTGAAACAATAACGTTTTACCGTGTCATCTCAGAGTTCTAGTAAATTTTGCCTTGACATTTTGCTGTTCATCACGCTCGTTATGTTCGACTCAAATCCGTTTGACTTGACAAATCTCCATACTACCATCTCGTTCGCCAGCCTAAAAACACTCATTTATTTTATATCTTCCAGAACCCGACATTCAGTGATTCTTGTTGACCCCATTTTCTTTAGAAGGCAGCTTTGTATTTGAGATTTTTCTCATTCCCTCGCCTTCGCATTACTTGTATATTTTTCGTACTCGCGCTCTCAAAATACATTAAGTTAAATTTGATCTCCCGGCAGTATTCTTGCAACCTTTTCTTAATCCAGTTTAAAAAAAATCTAGAAGCTTATTTACTAAAGTTTAGCAAACATACGATCTCGTTTTCTGCGGATTTATGCTGAAATGGCTTGCAAAATTTGCAATTTTCAATTTTACTATAAGTTAAGGTATTATAATTAGGGTTTTTTTACGTACGATACTAAGTGTTAATTCCACCGTAGAAAGTTGTTTTTCATTTTGCTTGTAGCAACCAATGTGATATTAATAAACTACCTATTTACACATAGTAAGTTAGTATATTGCATTTGGTTTTGTTTTTAGTTTTAACTCTTTTTTGTATTTTTTAGTACTGTTAAAGTGTTTGATCAGTGCTGGTTGGAGTAAATGAACACCGATACTAATAATTACAAATTGTGACTTTTATCAATTATATTAAACTTAATGTGAGGTCTATTTATAGTAACCCAAATCTAACAAGGTCACGTAAATTTTAAGTCAAACTAAACTTTTAAGTGGGTAGGACAATAGTCTTAATATCAAGCAGCAATTCAACCACCTACAAAAATAAACCGTTGCTAAAATCACAATAGCAAAACAAAGCCCATTTATCCAAAGCGAGGTTGATACAGACAGACAACCCGCTCTTGTTAGTGAAGAAAAAAACCGGTAAACGTCAGCAAAGGGACGAGACGGGTCCCGAGGGAGAGTTAGGGTCAGCAACGGGTGAAGGGGTCTATCTAAAACTCTTACACAATTCAAGTACTTAAAAATTTGAAAGATACCACGGAGTCCTGCATAATTAATGTGATTCTCGACCTCTGAGAGAAATCCAGTTGCTAATCGGATACCTTAGTCCTTTTGAGTTGTTGTAATTTGATCATTACGCCGCCTTTTATCGAGTTAAGGATTTAGGCATTTGTTTTTGGCTTAGTACGTCCACGTGTTTTGTTAGATTATAGAATACCTGACAGGTTAAAATGGGCCTGTTACTAAAGATAGAATTTCTATTCTCATAATGGATTTAGCGCTGTAAGGAGAGCTATATCATTTGGTTATTTTTATTATGTTTGGGCACAACCGGTGCAATAAATCTTTATAAAACACTAATAACATTAACCAATTAAATTAAGTTATTACTAATAAAGACAACTCCACTTTTTTTCAATTTTTACTTAAAGACAAATATTATACTTTGAACTTGAAAAGGTAAATAAAATAAATAAATAAATAATAAATAAAAAAAGAGAAATATGGTTTGAGCAAAAGGCCTATGGGTTGAACAAAATATTAATTATTATTACGTTAGTGTCGCAGACAGAGAGGCTCCGTCAATGTACGATTTGGTCTTTATTCCACATTGTATTCACCATCTTGCTTTGATATCGTTATAATATTGGGGACGTTTTCCCAGTTCTTATTTACTTACAATTTTGCCAGAGCCGAGTGAGAGCTGTCATAACGCCAACAATACAGGCCAAGTAAAATAAAGACCCGTGTATTTAGGTACAACAATTCAACGAGAAAATAATGATGATTTGGTACTGTACCAGCGATACATGTTTTCTAAAAGTGTTTTTCTTTCCACTCGTATTGTTTTGAATGACCAACCATCGCGTGGTTGTTTCTATAATTTCGTGTTTTATTTATCCTACAAATCAGTAAGTGTATCTCGATCCATTTAAGTCGTAAAATGCTCTGAAGCGTATTTAGATTTATGATAACGTTTTATTTTTAACGTCTGGGGAAAAGGCATAAATCACTTTCCATGACAAACGACCACAATAAGGAGTTTAAGAAAATAACCGCCAACTTAAATGGTCCGTTCAGAAAATAGAAAAGTTTTATCGTTACTTTGTTGGTTTGAAAATAGAATTAGTTTTGTTAGGTAGGTACCTTCTTTTGTTTTTTTTGACGTTGTTAATACCGCTATCCCACCACTAAGCAGCCGTGTTTATAAGACATGGTGAAATTTCTAGCATAGAGGCATTCCATCTTAGTTTTCAGGGTTGGCAACGCATTTGAAGTCTTGCGATTGCAGTCTTGAGAATGTATTCTTGAGAATTCAAATGTCTATGGGTCTCAACTCCCACTTACCATCAGATGGCTTGAGTGTTCTCCTTGCCTAAAAAAAGGAATGTCTTCTTTTTTTTATACTTTTTTTGTTATAATGAATCACGATGTAACACTTAAGCCTCACTTTTACTATGTGGCTTTAGCTGAGAGTTTTTTTTTTGTAGTTAATTTATTAAGAAATACCAACAAATACGTATTTTTATTTCATGGCTAATGCATGACTAAAACCAAAACATAAAGAGGGACCGGTTTTGATAAAGTATTCTTTCTTTTCGTAATAAAAACTAACGCGGAAAAAGGGGTGTGAATACGAAATATCGTGAATGAAATGGGCATGACGTTGCGCGACATCGCGCGCCCGCTCTTATGAAAAAGTGAAAATATTACTTTTCCCGCTCGAGCAAATAACTCCGTCCCTCAAGTTAGCCGATGGTGGCCAGTCGTCGAGCCCTAATGAAAGTTTATGCTTACTTCGTGCTTTTGTTGAGTTTTAACAAAATTTAATGGCTACAGCTTAAGTTTTCTTTTCGGCCAGTTTTCCAAAATGCCCTAGAGGGTGCGCCTTTTGTTTAAATCACTTTTGTTTCTCTCTTAGTTATTAAAATTGTTCGCTTTTACGAAGTTAAGTAAGGCTGGTTACTTTATGTTAATACAGGGTGTCCCAAAAGTACCACGCCACAGTGACACCGGAGATAGGTCAGCTCAAGAGGAACCTAACCAGCCTAACATGACCTCAGTAAAATATGACTTAATTTTTTTCATATTGCTAGACCAATTGCAAATTAAAATTAAATTGGTCTAGCAATTTGAAAAAAATAAAGTCATATTTTACTGAGGTCATGTTAGGCTGGTTAGGTTCCTCTTGAGCTGACCTACCTCCGGTGTCACGGTGGCGTGGTACTTTTGGGACACCCTGTATGTAGCTCAATATGTCTAAATCCCCCTCGTCACTTCATCCCTCCAATTATATTTATTTAAATGCTTTATTGTACAAAATTAAAACAGTGTATGCTACAAGCATTCTAACAGTCAACCTTGAGGTGAAACAGACATAAAAAAATGAATATATTCTCCTTTTAATTAAATCTTGAAAAATGTTTTAACTATCATTGAATTTTTATTTTTCCACAATATAGTATAATTAAACGTTCATATAATAATTTATATTATAAATTAAATATATACTCATACTTACCTCCTTTTTCATCAACACTCTGTCAAGTTAAAATGTCACAATGTCAGATATGGACAAAAATCATATTTCAAGCACACTTTATCTATTGCGCGTTTATGAAAATGATGGTAAAAGTGTAAAAAAAAAGGTGAACTAACAGAAATAATGATGATATTTAAGGCTCGACAAGAAAACTAAAGAGAGAGAGACAAAAGGTTAAGTCATGAAGCTGCTCCTTAAAACTACATTTTATTCGGAGCTTATTGTACACGCAAAGGTAAAGCTTAGTATTAGGTTAAAGATTGTAAAGGCAATGAAAAACCGAGGCTTTAGGCGAAATGAATGATACACTTTTGTTGTCAGTAACCAAGTCCCGTACAACCAACGCTTTATTTAATTTATTCCCTAATATAACTCGAGTCCTGTTTTCTCATAATTAAGAACCACATAAATTCTACCGGACAGAAAGGAAATTTATCGCGTACAAGCGGAATGCGGAAAAAATGCCTTTATCCCTAAATGCGCGCAGGTGTTTTGAAAGTGACAGAAAATTATTACAAAGGTGTATTTTTGTGGTAAACCATTCTCATCCCTTTTGTGAATCAGAAAAGTTATTTCTGACTGTTCTGAATCTAGAGTTTTGTGACGTCATTGCATATATTAGCACTTCGAAGTTTGAGTTGACGTTGTTACGACAGCTGACGCCTTTTTGTTTCCGTAATTCTATTATGTTTTAATAAATAGCGTTTCAACTGATTTAGGTACCACCAAAGATCTTAATTAATATGGTGAAAAACCTTATATTGGAAATGATTCGATGCTTTCACACAAATATGTTTAAGGCACGAGGTTTTTTTTTTCTCTCTCTACTCGGCAAAACCACAGACTTTGACATGTTATCGTATTATATATTTTAAATCAGCCGCCATTATTGTTAAGTACATAAGAGCTATAGTAACGTTGACAATACGATAGCATGTCAAAGGCAATATGGTTTTACCCAGTAGAATAAATACCCTGAACATTTGACATTGAAACTTCCCGTGAATTCTCGCACCTGCGAACTATTTTCTACAACAACCGACTGCTACAATTCCCTAACAACCCCGCACTAACGGTAACAAGTTGCTAATCGAACGCATGTTTGCTTGAACTAATGTAATTAATTCGCCGACTTGTTACGCCTTGGCACGTTCCATTATGTGGTGTTATTCTCTTTGTAAAATGCGAGATCGCTCGATCGAACTGGTATAATTTGATCTATGCGCGGGGTATGAGGGTATTTTCACTGAAATCTACACCCTAATTAAGGATTAAAATTAAGAAAAACGCTACCTTTGTCAGTTTTGTAACGAAAATTAGCCATACATTTACTTTCGCAATTGATCGCTAATTCTGACAAAACTGAAAAAACTAGCGTTTCTTATTTTTAATCCTTAATTGGGGTATGGGTTTCAGTGAAAACGCCCATGAGCATGTGTTTTTAATTTTTGTTTCGAAATTTAAACAAAAAAGATTTCGTCACACACTGGTAGAAAAAAGTTTAGAATTACATTTTAACGAATATCATGCACACAATTCATGTAATACTCGTAACACGCGTGGCAGGTGTAATCCATAGACTCGAATTACACCAGCTTTGCATTTTAGTCGTTTTTGGAAATAATAAAGTCGCTGCTGTTATATTTACGCAATTCTAATCCTTAGTAATATTATAAATGCCGTGTGTTTTTTTGTTCGTTATGACTTTATGGTTCAACGCCTTTACTAATTGATGTGAAATTTGGTACCGTCGAAAGCGCTAATATCTATCAAACATTATTCATAACAAACTTTACTGTAAGTGGCATAAAGGTGTGTAGATATTTTTGACGTCTTGGGAACGTCTAGAGATATGTAGTTTATAGCCCAAAGACGGATGTATGAGTACTTTTCACAATCGAGAATAGAACTGTTTCAGGGAAAATAGTTATAAATCCAATTGTTGCTGCGTCATTATGGTTGATGCTACTTTAAAATGTTACAGTTGCACCTAGAATTAAGCCCGTAATACAATTTCTTATACAGTCGAGTTCAAAGATATGTTTCATGATTTAGAACCCGTTTATACCCCTTGTTGTTTTGATATCGCAGTCACATTATTAACGTCATAGTATCTCTTACCTCCAAGTATTTTTCTTACCATAACGTCAACAATAAATAGAAACAAGATGAGCTAAGATAAAGTAGAATAGAGACTACGCAAACTGTTTTTGCCAAGTTTTATGGCGTTGGTCAAACTAGCATTAAAGCCAAATCACCCCAAAAACCTGACGCATCAAGGTCAAGCTAAGTTAGTTCGATTTTACGTCTCACTTTTTCTGTGGAAAATGATAATCTGGAATAAAGACGATTAATCACTAATGAACGGAACACAGCGCTAGCTCGCAAGAATAATGGTATAAATTGAATTAATAAAACCTCAATTAATATTATAACCGAAGTTTATTATTAGAAGAATGAGTTAACTTCATAATAGTATTATTAAAGTGAACTTCTTCTCAATTAGAATGCGATTTTGGACAATGTTGCTATAAAAAAGATTATCCGTTTGGGCTCCGTCTTAAAAAATAGTATTTTAGTTATCATTGTAGATACGTTGAGAAAATCTACTATTGTAAGGGATTACCTAAAAGATCTTGTGTATTGTAGGGTAGGACCTACTTTTTAGTCATAAAAGTAAGTCTCCTTTACGTAAAATTTGCTATTTCCAATGTTTAAGGTAGGATTGCCATCTATACGGCGTTCGTTTTTTCCATCCTTCATATCAAATTGTATAATATGTCTATGGGCGACGGTGACCACTTTGCACTAGATAGCCCGTCTGCTTGTATATCTTTATAAAAATACGTCATTCATAAAGTCAGTCAATCATGCACGCACCCTGCCTCCAAATTCAAACTGGAGCAGAGTCGTGTTGAGGTTAAAGTCAACCGCATACTCGACTGCGCTCTGACTACCGGTGTAAAACACTAGCTAACTGCTTGAGTGGTCAATGTATTACGAATGTCAATTGTTTATTGAATCTGCTGATCGCTTAACAGTGATATCTTAAAGCTGTCAGCCAAGATATCTTAGAACAACAGAGGTATATGGCAAAACTTGGTCAAGATTCAGGCAGTGAAAAAGGCAGACATATGACTCCTATATTTGTTTTCGATTCATTTACAAAGAGTTCATAATGCGTCTCTAGGTCGTAAGCAATCCGTATACCTATATAGAACCTTTGCATGATCTTGCAAAGGCCTTGGTTTTCCAAAAACTATTCCATTCAATCACCCGCTTGTCACGCAGATAACAAAACACAACACAGACCATACAAATAAACCTCCTGTTCACAGTGAGATTAATCATGACAATTCGCGATCGCCCGTGAACAGCAACATCTGGGGGAGCATTTGAATCGTTGCCAACAGCTGCATTCTCTCTGCCTTTTTACGGTAATAATCTTCCGTCCATTTCGGGAGCCGCACGATGTGGCCAACGTTTGGAACAAATGTTTGTGACATGCGTTGGCGTTCGTTGAACGTGATTCTTAGAAGAGCTTTGTTTTTTTTATAGTAACTGAATGTCTTTCCATAAGTAAAAAAACACATGTATTTTGTTACTTTAGTGCTTCAAATTGCTACCACTATCTTATCCATTAATCCATTAATCCGCCGTCAAGCAGCAGTATCCGAATTTTCGTGTTCCAGTGTGAGGATAAGACAACCGGTGAAATTATTAGCATAAGTTGGCAACGTATTTAAAGTCGTAGGATTGCGGTCTTAGGATTGTAGTGTTGAGAATTGAAAATGTCTTCGGTTCTCAGATCCCTGAATGCTCGTGTGCAGTGGAGTTTAACTTTTTAAATAAGATAAATGAAGCAAATTTTAAGTCTTTAAGTTATTAATAACTTAAAGACTTGAAATTGGATCCTGTTATAACTATGATAAATTAGTAACAGGATAATTAAGCTACAGGCCCGAATAACTTATTTTATGGACCGTTGTATGTAGTACTAGTGCTTATACCCCTGGAATACGAAATAGGTCCGAAATATTTTCTGCTACTTGCTTAAGTCTGAGTTAATTTAAACTCTCCAACAAGCTGTACACTGTATAAATAATTATACATGTAAGTTGTGATTACAATCTCCACATAAAAAATTAAGTAACTAATCTTTAGGAGTTAAAAATGCAATTTCTGATACTGTATAGTCAAGGACATTATTACAGTTGACTTTTATGTTTCTTAAACGCTGAATAAATTCAGTTTAACTTTCATCGACCTTAACTAAGCACGCAAATTATTTTCATTACTAAACATTTGACTCATTTACATAACGGATTCCTTATTCTTCGTGCTAAAGTTATTGAATGAGGTTTTCTTAAAATTCTCTACGGACTTTACTACAAATCCAATTAGTGTTGAGCAAAAGTTTAGGTCGGTTTTGGCTAAACTCCAGCCGTTTCAGTAGTTGATTGCCATTTGGGGGAAAGCGGCGTCAGGCCATTGGCACTAATTTGGAGGTGTCGTGAGCAGCACAACAATTGAACCCTGATTAATTTGGTTCTAAGCTGTAAATGAGGGTCTGAACGACGTTTTATGAATTGCAAATATGTTTGAATTTTGTTTTTAAGTTTTGGCTAGGGGCAAGAAACTGATTGAGTAATATGAAGTTGTACCAGTTGTGAGCTGTGTTTTCTACCTGATGAATAGGTTCATAGCGTTGTGTAATATTGGGGTGTTTGTGATAAAACTGGTAATAACTCTCGCCTGGTAAAAACTTATGTTCGAACGTATGAACGTTACGAGGTTATTAATATTTGAACAAATATTTAATTAAGATAACGTGTGAGTTAAGTTCTTTTTATAAATTTTATAAGTCTAATGATTGAACAACTTTGTAATTGATACAAAAAGTCGATTATTATGCCATCATTATTCGATTGCGTTCCTGACGAGTGAGTAATAGTATCCTTACTCTGTACCCCGAGCACAAACGTTTGCCTTCTCTATCGAGTACCTAAGTAGCGTTAACGTTTCGTCATCGAGAAAATGTATATGGCGATTGGTATAAGCACCCCGTGTTCGTATTTAGTACTAAAATTTCATAGCAAGTTGTCATAGACGTTGACTTTCGTATCGTAATTAAGTAGTGGTAAAGTACACGTAAAAATTATGTATGCACATGTGGAGTCTGTTTTAGGGGTTCATGCTACGGATAGATTCGGAACCCGTTTTCGAAGAGCAAAGACGATTCGAGAATGTGACGTATGATTAAAATGTTTGTGCTCCAGCTACTGTACTTTAGACGTTTATTATAGAGGGTAGAAAATCAATATCGGATCCTATTTATCAGGTCAGGTAGTCGGACGCTGAATGAGTAATTTCCAATAACTTGACTAAACGAGTAACAGCATGAAAAATACTCAAGGAATTGAATTACAAATCGATTTCCTACACATCGTTTTGTTTAACAAATTGCTGTTGTCTTTCGAAAACAAATACGTGATGTACACCTTATAACGCTATAAAAGGGATAACAAATTATAGTCGTTTCTTATCATGAACACTTGTACCTACTGTATTTTCGCGTCAAACCTATTTGAAAAGGTTTATCGTGGGTTTATCGAAAACCGATATGTGGCCTACTTTTGTCAGCCGTAGAACAAATACTAGGTTTTTATCTGCTGATACTTGTACCAGTTACAATAGTTATTTATTTGGTGTCCCGAAGTCAATAAATATCATGCCGCAGAGACTAAGGGACTAGTTCAATTTGTTTGTACAAAGGGGTGATAGATTTTCATTTATTTTTAGAATAACTTTATTCAGAAACGTTGACCGTTTAGGTTCTTTAGTTTCATTTATCATAAATTGAAAACTTTTATTATCTATTAGGAACTTTCATGTTTATGATCAACTATCTAACGTATTTTAGTTTTAGTTTACATGTTAACCGTTAATTTCACAAAATGAAGCTATAATTTCTAATGCATTAAAGTTATTAACAAAAAAATACACGTGTCAAAAATTCACTCTTCACTTTTCGAGGATCTGAACATAATTAATGTGTACAACATAGTTGTAACATTAAAAGCGCCGCCGGCCATAGTTTAGGTGCTTTATGTTAGTCGTTACACAAATACGTGTCCTATAAAAATATTCCTTTATATACGATGTCAAAGGCATTCCGCATCGGTAAGCCAGGCACGTTCCAACCAATAGGCGTCCTTCATTTATTTACTTGGCGCCAAAAAACGTGCGGTTCCAGCCGCGCCCCACTCACCCTATTATTTTATACGAAAGGAATTCATAAATTGAGAGCATTTATGATTCACAGAAAAGCGAGCAATTACGTTTTCTCTATAAAACGACTTCAAATTAAGCGCTTTATCGACTTATTGAACATCGTTCAAACAATAAGGATGCTGCTCCTACAAAACGATTATAATTGCAGCGTGAACTATGTTTACCACAATTGATACATTTCAACTTGTTTATTTAATTTCTAGCGAAGCGGTGGTGAAGCTCAGCGCATTTCCTATCATTAATTAATCCCGTTTCCTCCCCGCGCCGAGTAACGCCTTCCACCTCTGAGTCCACTACTCACGTGGAATCCAATAAGAACCGCTAAGCTGCCTCGCGCCGGAGCACGTCAGCATTTCTAAAACATATTTGAGACGCAACATTCCTTTAATCTCTTCACGTTAAAACATCTGCTTCCGCGGAAAAATAAGGTTTACGTGCTCCAAAGAGGTCATCCTTTTCCCGTTTTTCACCTTTTAACGCTGGCCTGGAAATAATAAAATTATTTCCAAATCAGTACAACATTTTTTCTTTTACAGAGAAGTGAGATAAGTGTTATAAAAATTATATGTATTTTTGGATTCAAATTACTGATATAAATCGGTCGGAAAAAGGTTAAAAAATATAAAAAGTGTGATACAAACAATGTTTCCCTAAAACGATGAAGTGATTCTAAATAAAAATGACGTGAACTAGCAAGTGACAATGACTTTAAACAGAACTGAAGACGATGCGAACGTTTCGAGTGGAAAGTGTGTGAAAGAAATCGATATGGGATGACTCAAAGTGTAAAATGTTATGTGCAACCCATTTTCCGACCCGGAGATGATGCGCGAATTTCACGACAATGCTGGGGCAGGTCTAGGCGGCGCGATGGAGGAAAACGAGGGCGACGAGAGTGGGGCTGCCGAGGTCGATATGGACGACTGCGGCTCTCTCGCGCTGCCGCCCGACCTGCCCCCCTACTCCGGCGACTACATCATCAGCGACTACATGGAACGCCTTGGTACCCGCCTCAACATCCTTGAAACTGAACTAAAGTACGCCTGGCGAGCTCTCGACCTTCTCAGCCAGGAGTACGTCAGGATGTGGGAAAGACTGGAGAGGCTGGAGTCCCTGCTTTCGGACCAACAGGGTGTAATATCAACCTTACTCGACTTTTACACGTGTCGGAGCGTCACCTCACGGGATCCTATGACGAGACTGGATGTTATTAGAGAAATTTTAGGTAACGGCACAGTAGAAGATGGCATCGAAGAAGGTTTGGACATAGGACGAAGTTCCGTATTACTTGATCAGCAAGAAGAGGTGATGGAGTCCGACGAAGCCTTTTACAAAAGTCTAAATCAAGCCTATCGCGATGATCTAGTTTGTGAAGAAACTTCTCGGCCGCCCTCACAGTTGGACATGATCTGGGAAGCGCCAGAAGAACATGACATGGAAATTATACCTGCAAATTCAAGACAAGTGTACAGTTCGACAGATTACAAAGATTATCTTGGATTACAGGGCGGACCCGTTATTAGCGAAAGAGATTTGGTGGATTTATCTACATTAAGTACAATTGATCAAATCGCAGTAGAAAAATTACATGAATTAGATAGGCTGACAACACAATTACACAAAGATTCGAGAGAGTTAAAAGACTTGAAAACTAGAATTCTTAGCCCGGAAAAAATAACAACAAAGCATAATATAGATATTGAAGCCAAAGTACTTGTTGAGGATGGCCATATAATTAATGAACAGCTTAAGAATGTTTACTCTGGAGAGGAAAATTGGGGAATCAACGATGTTATGAAAAGCTTTGACGATTTTTTGCTATCTACGCCCAAAGATACTATGACCAGAGAAAAATCTCCGTCTAGATTGTCGCTAACTGAAAGCACTGCAACTGATCGTACTATTGATTATTTACCGCCTACCGTATCACCGCGACGAAAGTATGTTCCAGAAAGAACAACGACAGAACCATATACTACAGTTACTGGCCGACTCGCATACAGTTCCGCGGTAGCCAATGCGGAAATAAATGCAGCCAAGGCTTCCAAGTCTCCTAGTGCTCTTTCAAGGGAACGTTTTGAATATAGTCCTCCATTCCAAATGACAGACCCTTCAATGTACTATTCAAGCAAAGGAATGTCACAACCACTCAACGACATTTATAAAACAGGATTGGATCAGCAATCTCCTATGTCAATACATGAAATGTATAAAAGACCCTCAGATAGTAGACATGAACTTAATTTTGAAGAAAGTAGGAGACGAACACCTCCAAGTCCTCCACCACCTGCTCCTCCTAATGGAGCAAACTTGTTTTCTATTGAAAATAATAATGAATCTATGATTGCAAGTCAATCCATGCTATCTACAGGAAATTTAATGCCATCAGATACTTTGCGACTAAGCCCTAGATCTCCCAAATCACCAAAAACATCACCTAAACATGTTAAAAGAGATACAACGAATATAGTAGCTGCCAAGTCTGACTCAGGTTTATCATCAATGAGCGGATGGTCCAGTTTAGAAAAAAGTCCTGGGTCTCCAAAAACTGGAAGAATTGGCCATTCAAGCCATGATTCGCATAAAATTAGAATGGTTTCACCGCAGTTAGTCCAAAGAATTTCGTACGAGACAGATCCAAAACCGTACCTAGAGACACTTGTTGACTCCTATACACATGACAACAAAAGCCTAAAGAGCGACTACAACATCCGAAAACCTGACCAAATAAGCAAAGAGCTCTCTTCAATGGAGTTAAATAAGTTTCAAGCTAAATTAGAAAATGATTTTTCAAAACTTAATACTTCACATTCGATGGGAGCGTCAAGTTCTCAAATGAATATGAGTGAATATTACTATGGAAATGAAGTACCATCAATATATTCTGTTGCCGGAAATAGACAAGCTATATTTACGACGGTTTATAGTTCACCAAGAGGCATGCTTTCTGAAGAACGTAATTTTTCCGAATTATTAGATAGAAATGAAATTGTAGAACCTTCTGTACCCGATGCTGACTCGTATCCCCCTGAACCCAGTTATCATGCTCAGACCGTTGTCATGTCAGCACCTAATTCAAAACAAAGAACTATGACGAGGGCTAACTCATTGGGCCCAAGTGACCCTCAATTTTACCAAAATGGATATAAAGGATCAAGTCACCGTGGTGGTTACCCACCAGGTAATCTCACTGATGCATTATCATATTATCCAACATCAAGTAGATATGACTCACCAAAACGAGCATCTTTAGAGGATCAACTTTCCTGGCAAGGAGGAAGCAGATCTCCAACCAGTTCGATGGACACATCCAGCATAAAGTCTCATTCATTAAATATTGCAGAACGGAAGCAATTCCAAAATCAATTGCAACAAGAATACTTTAAACAGCAACAATATGATCAAAGAAATGGAAACGTTAATGCTTTTAATGAACAAGAGCTAAGCAATCAAATGATGCCAGAGCACTTAAAAGTCAGAAAAGAACAATATGTTGATTCTAGTAGCATGTTAGTTTCAGAGTCAGGATACTTATCAATTTCAAGCAATCTTAGAGGTAAATCTCAGGATAAACAACCAAAAAAACCTAAGAGAACATCTTCATTAAAGTCCGCTATGTCAAGTATGAGTCAATGGCTGCCAGATTTGCATTTACCAAAGAAGCATAGATCTCATTCGCTACCATCGGGAGTAGACACGGTTGAACAACCTCAACAAGAAAAAAGCTTGAAAGAAAGAATATTGTCAGCTCAAAGAAGAAAAAAGAAATATCATTTAGTGGCTTCTATGTCAGGTTTATTACAAAAAGCGAGAAGAAAGCAACAGGCTAGCCACCAATCTTTGTCGGATCCGGAAACTTCAGAAACCGAGTGGTCAGGAGGGAGGTCCAGTGCTCAATCAGAAGATAGTGACAGTGTGTTTTCTGATTCGGCTCACGAGGCCAACATGTTTGTAAAAGTACCTCCAAAACCAAAACAAAGAAAAATGAATAACCAAGACATAGTGGAGCAACAACAATTGATACAAGAATTGCAGGAACAAGAAAGAGACTTTCCAGAAGATATTTCAGAACACGATGCTGAAGAAACGGATAAAATTACAATAAATAATCCTATTCCTCGAGATAAGAGTGATGATATAGACTTTCACTTTGCTAGGATAAGTCAAATGAACAAAGACAATATTTCAGAATTAGAAAAGCTGGATATTGATACCGACATCTCAAATGTCGATCTATTCGAAGATGATATTAAGGAGGACGATCAATCCCCAGGATCTCTTTTTGCAACTATTGGTGACGTAAAAAAAGCCGCGGCGGCCTCAGATGAAGGTCTGACTGATAGTAGCAAATCATATAGTGGTAGTTCGCAAGAATTTGCAGTATCCAGAGCCCTAGGTAAATATCGATTGAGAAAATCTACATCTATTTCTGACGAACAAATGGATGAAATTTCTCCACCAAGAACCGAACCAGAATTGCAAGAAGAAGAAATTTCCAATCAAAAAGAGAAAAAATTGCGTAAAACAAGCACACCAGAAATAATTAACAGTGTGGTACCAGAAGATGTTCCTGCGTTTCCCGAAAAAAGTCCAACAGTTCAAAGTACTCGTAGCATTCAAAGTAAGTTTCCTACTAGGCATCAACAAAGTTTAGATATTCCGAATAAGCATGATGACGATGATAGCAGAAGCACTCATTCATGGAGAAGTGGTTCACGAGTATCATCAAGGCGGCAAAGCACAGAAGATAGTATTGACTCTGAAGACGAATGGTATTGTTATGAATTACGAAAACTTGAGGAAATGGAGCATCAGTCCCATTTTGAGATGGAGAGACAAACAACTCTGCCAGAAGAACCGGAATATGAACAAGAGGAAGAGCCAGCTAGTGATGGTGTTATTTTAAAAGAAAAAATGTCATTTGTACTGAGAGAACTGAAATTAAAAACCGCAAATGTTAAAACAAAATATGACGCCACTCCTGTCAAAGAAACATGGAAAGATATAACAACATTTCCAGCTATTGCTGAATCGAGAGATGACGTGTGCTCCGACAAGGAAGATGATGATGAGAAGTTTTATGCAGATGATTCAGGATCAGGTGAAACATCAGGGCCGGATAGTCCAGTTCAAAGTGGTGATGAACTAGACGAAGATTATGATATGCCGCAGTTTCATGACGAGGCAGCGGCAGTTCAAGAGCCTCAGCACCAAGACGCGCCTGCTGGGAGCAAGTGGAAATTGCTGAAGGCGCTAAAGGACCGCAAAGCTGAAGACAAGACATCTGAAACGCCTGTGGCAACCACACCTTCTACGGAGAAAGACAAAGTCACCGCAGGTGTAAGTTACCTAATGCAGAAATTTCATGAAATTAGAGTAAAGAGTTAGACATACCTACCTATATGTATTAGCAGTTAATATTGTTATACAAATACTTTCATCCAGTTTGAGAGTAAAACTAATATTTAGACTGATATATTGCAAAATGTTATTCAATTCGCTTTACAATGTCAATATATAACATAAATCACACAACATATTTATACGAATTAGTTGTAGGATAATATTATCGTGACGTATAAATCTGTCCATTTCAAAAACTTCCATTACAACATTAGATAATTGTTGTTCAAGAGAAAGTAGACGTTAGAAGTAAGATTAGGGCTTTTACATAACAAATCGACGTTAATTTGATTTCGTCATCTGAATATTCTACTAGTAAGATTAGTTTATAGTTTAGATCAAAAAACATTGCAAGCACACTAAAATTAGTTTGGTAACAGGGGTTGTGAAGACTTTACCTTATTTCAACCACTTGTTTTAACGCCCGTGACTTTAGCAATCAAGTAAAACCGAGATATGATTAGTACTGGGCTGTCAATTGCTTTCACACTTTCTCTGGCACAACAAATATACTGACCGATATGCCACAATGAGATTTAGTGAGTGTGAAAGCGATATCCAGCAGAATACTATTAATACTGTGGTTTTACTGTAGGTATTGACGTTACCTACATAGATCGCGTGTAAAAAAAAGTTTATAACAATATACTATACAATATTAATTATACTATAAATGCTCTTTCTATCTAATTGAGGCAATAAATTAGGAAATAAGAGGTTTCTACGTATACATTTAGCGGATTTTTATATGAAGCTTGGAATATTAGTCCCTATTACAATGAATGACTTTACAATTTTTAACTAAAGCAGACTTAATCTTGTTTTCTACGTATAACTATTAAACTAACGGATGTAGATAATCTAATCACACAGTATTATAATGTAGGTGTGCTTGTTGCTTCATAAATAATCGTCTAAAAAGTAACGCTTAAGGTACATTAAAAGACGGCTGGTTCAAGCTGTGTCGTACAAGCTTAGAATGCGTTCTTCGTACAAACTCATTAATATCATATCATCGCATATCACATAAATCAATATTTACCTTCGTCAAAGCAGACGATATTATTTTATATTCAAGTAAAAAGCATTACAAATGCTGAACAGTGATTCGTATTGATTTATAGCACGAACGAAGAAACGACAAGGTTAATCAAGGTTAGGTTTTCAATCACCGCAGATGTATTCTCATTTTGTAAACCATTAACCATATAAATACAAAGCACTAGAAATTTTAAAACTATTAATGTGTCTCATACGGAACTCATACATATTCATCATAAGAGATATAGCGAAATTTACGTATAGATATCACGTCGCTTAGAATATGGCATATTTACACTACGTAAAATAAAGAGGTAGCTGGCACTTTATGTATTAACATTATTTAGCGAGTGACCTTAGGTGTTGAATTGTGTAGGTAATTTATTAACAGGTAGTCCTTGGAATTCAATTGATCAAACAAAAACTTAGGTATCAATATGATTTTTTAAATTGGAACTGCAAAACCTATTTTAATTTCATGATTATCTCAAGAGATCGTCGCGGCGTATTTGCTTAAGTTGTAAGAAAAATGTTTGAAGAATTTTATCATGTAATCAGCAAGTATAATCGTTATAAATTCATCGGTAACTTCTTGTAACTAAGAAATGAATATCGTTTAAGTATTAATTCTCCATGTAATCTCGTTTCGATCAACTTCGTTCTTAAACCAAAAATTGCATTCCTTACTGAACTCACTTGGACCACCGTTGAATTGATATTGAATTTGATCGAAACTTCTTGAAGTTTGTTATTGTTATGAAAGTTTTTGTTTAAAATAAAGTTGTTTTTTATTTATTTTTTATTAATTTTTTACTTAATTGTTTTTTTTTTGTTTTTAGAATGGCGGCGGAGGATTCAGCGAGTCGGGTGGTCGAGCAAATGGGTATGTTGTGGTGGTTATTATTTTTCAATGTCAATAATTGCTAATTTGGCTTAATTTCTCAGACGGAGTTCGGGTTTGGAAGTTTGGAGTTTAAAAAGAGTATTGTTTTATTTTTGAAACCTATCACTTTATGTTTTTTCTCATAATGGGATCATGAGAAATCAAAATATTGATTTTTCATGGTATTCCAAGAAGTAACTTTACTACACTTCTGCTTTTAAACGACCAGGGTTCCATTATGTAATCAAAAGATCGTGAATCAGAAGATGACCGTTCTGTCGTGACGTACACTGCTTGTTTATAACGTTATTATTTTAATAGCCACCCCGGAGACAACCCATTCTACAGCAACATCGACAGCATGCCCGACATTCGACCCCGGCGTAAATCCATTCCACTCGTCTCTGAGCTTGTAAGTATAACTCTTAGTTGTTTACTTTTATTCAACAATTCCTTAATATGATAGTAATAATATGTCTCTCTTTGGCCGGTTTCAATGCGCTATCTAAGAACGCAACAAGATTTATGAAAATTTATTTCATCATGATTTTTCTTTAGTATCAATTGTAAGCTGTGATCTTTTACATTGGGTATCTTTCATTTCTGAATAATTTAATTCAGCTCAAGTATTATGGGTAACTTTGGAAAAAACATATCAAAAATCCTTGACGGAAGAACTTTTCATAAAATACTTCAAGCGTTGCGCGACAAAATGTCGATCGTGAAATCTGATGGGGATAGAAACATGAGAACCATCAATAGGTTCTTATCTGGGAAGGTAGACATTTGAAACTGGTCGTAAATGTTTACAGGGTGTCTATTCCAAAATCCGCAGCTTGCAAAATCGAAGCCTAAATTGAGGAACGTCCGGTTAAAGTGCTCTCCATTCGACATTTAATGTTAAAGTGGTGACTATTTGAGCGGCCGAATTCGCGATTGGTTTTCCCATTTGCAAGTTGCGAAATTTAGAATAAATGCCCAGCTCGTATCGACGTTCGCTTACTCAGGCTTAGTATTTTTAGGCGCGTAATAAATGTTTTCTTCTAAACGGAATATTTCTATTTTGTGTGTTTTAGATAGTTTATTGGGTGATAATAATGGTGTTATCTTAGAATCTTAAATGTTATTTTTACTATTATAATGCAAATATGCTGCTTGTTTTACAGAGATATTGCTTAAATATCTTTGTGGTTTGATGTGTTTCACTATAAACAGTAAGACCTGCAGCATTTATATACTTCATTATCCCCATTTACTGTCTAAATTAATAGGATGTTTTATCTGAGTTTATCGAAGGCCCTATGTTAATCCTTTTTCTTTTCATTGGTGTCTCTATGTTACCTGTATCCGTGTGTCTCCTTTGTTACTTTCACTAATACCTTTACCTATTCATAGATGGCCTACCAAGTCCAAATTACCTCACTTACGTCACATAAATAGGGGTCACCGGAGAATATAGTCGTAGCGAATCCAGTTCTCAGAGAATGAGTCTTTTCCTGATTAAAATTAATGATGTAATTGCATTTTACCCCCTTACCATGGACCCGCAGGTTCTCAAGGTATTTTTCTCCCAATAACACTCTATTTCTATGCATGCAACACTTTTACCGTCAGTGGAAAGGCAAATTGTAAAAGGGTTTATTAAAAACAAATTATTTTGTTTCTCCACTCATTCGACGGTATCTATCTAGTTTGCTTGCATTTGAATGACTGGATATTAAAGTCTTGCATGATCCTGGCTGTGTCGCATTTTCATTGGAAATTTTATTCGTGTTTTACAAATCCAATGTTTTTAGTATTCTCATTCATAACCCAATGAAAGTGTTTTTTTAATTAGGCTTAAGGCGCTGTTAAGGTAAAGTATTATTAATATCGCATACCAAATGGATGCAAATGCTATACACATTTTATTTCAAGATTTTTTCAGAATGGAATGCACGTGCTTCCATGCTTGTTTGTTTTTACCAAGAAATTACAAAAAAAAGGTCTACTGTCGGAAATAAACTGTTTTTTCGATAGCGTTAATTATATGTTGTATTTATGTTCACAAACACCAAAATTATATAACTGTCACACGCACTAAACAATGATATGCAACATTAAGTTCCTTATTTTCATATTTTTATCATATTTTCAAAACATTTAATTAAGCTTACATAAAGGTAATTAGAACATAAATCAGCCACTAGTAGCATAAAATTAAATTTCAATCAAGAAAAGCTTTAAAAACAGCTTCTTTAAGCATGACAAAGTAGATACAAATTCAATTGGCAATCATTCATAGAAAAATTTAATCAAATCGTTCTCACAAGTTTTACGTAGGATTTCAGATAGATATTGCAAAACGCTTTTGAATTATAAATGAAATTCACGCTATAACAAGTTTGGTTTAAAATGTGTGGTCTATTTTTTAGACTATGGCTGCAACAAAAAGGAACGCAGGTTTGACATCAGCTGTTCATCGAGCAACATTGAACGATGAAGAATTGGTAAGTTTATTGTGTAAATACGCTCATCTTTATATATGAATGTGTGTATATTCTCTCTTTCTCTTACGGGTTACCTACTTTGTTATTGAAAAGTTTATTTACATAAACAGTAGCCCTATACAACATGCCCGGCATTGTTTTCCTTATCGAAAGTGTATACGATTGACGTAGACGTAAGCTGCCGGACGATGTCGTCGAGCCCTTCAGTCAGTTCCATACATTTTGTCAGTTTTCGACAATCATTTGCGATAGCGTTAAGCATCTTTTTTAGGCCAAAGTACTCATTAGATCCTTGTGTTCACTATTATTTTAACCTCAAATCATGGTATTCTATTACCTAGTCTCTTAGCATAACTTTCCTACAGTACAGTAAATATTTTTCACAACATTTTATTAAAAAAATATAGTCTATTTCTAAATTTTTACTCGTATTAAATACATTACTCGTATTAATTATTCACAAAACAGCGCAGCAATATTTACACCATTTACATTATAACAATTGTAACGCCGTAAACATTTGTAGAAAATGCACGTCTACAAGAAAACACTACAAGCGCTCATCTATCCGATCTCGTCAACGACGCCTCACAACTTCGTGCTATGGACCGCGACCTCACCTACGTACTGTTATGAGTGCGAAGGCCTGCTCTGGGGTATAGCGAGGCAAGGCGTAAGGTGCACGGAATGCGGAGTAAAGTGCCACGAGAAATGCAAGGATTTGCTTAACGCTGACTGCTTGCAGAGTAAGTTTTGCTTCATGTTAATAAGGTTTATTGTTATTTAGTGAGACTCTGTCGTCGAATTATTCATGTAAAAGATTATTTTATAATTTTGTACTGTCCGTTGGGACTTTATTTTATGTCCATAAGCAATTTACAGACTATACTCGCGGCTTTATTAGGCATAGTCATTTTTCTGAAAAAAATGTAATGCCTGTTTAGGATACCTATACCGTTTATTCATCAAAAATTACAAAGTGCAAATATTAGTAACTATGTAAACTAAAAAAAAACTGACAACATATTCTCACTAAAACGAAATAATTACGAAAAATAATATAACTCCGAAACAAACGACGTAAATGTTTGCTTTAAATTGAATTTAATCACCAATTACCAAGATGCGCCAGTGAACACATGAAACGAGTAAATTATTTTTCTTAATTAAATACGGAATCTTACAGTCACTTCGTTAAAATATGGAATGTCATGTTCAAAGTCGGCTGCAAAGCACAGTTCGCTCCTTATTAATCTGGAGTGGAGGCAAGCAGCACTTGACGGGTCCCCCATCGTTCCCGAGATCTCGCCAACATGCCGCCAGAGTACATCAATATAGCAACTGATAACGTATAAACTAACGTACCTAACTATAGGGCATTGCTAGCATACAGTGATTTTAAAATAATGTAAACTATTATGGTACTTTTTTTCAATAGTTTTGGCTAGGGAAACACTAGTAGACAGACATGTAAAAGTGCTTACAAGGTCTACTTGCAGAATAAAAAATTATGATTTTAGCACGCCCGCGACCTCATCTGAGTAGATTTTGACTATAGTTATTTTCCTAAAAAAATCGTGATTAAAAATTGCGTATTTATTAATCCAGGTATTTCAATTTCGTCCAAATCCCTCCAACCGTTGTAGCGTGTAGAGAAACAAACTAACACACGAACTTTCACATTTAAAATATTAGTAGGATTAAATGGCAAGAGCATCGAGAAACTTAAGTCGAGTTCGTTAAAACACACTTTTTTATCTTCAAGCTGCTGGTTTTCCTTGGTCTTTGAAGTTTTTTAACTAAATTTAAAGAGACAATTTAATAATTTACGTAATGTTCTGTTCCGTCCATTGTCACGTTGGCCGGCGTCCAAATCTCAACGGAACTCTTGTAACTTCTTTATATAGTCACGAACTACGTCACCTTTAACTTTTATACAAAATTTCGCATTGCAAATTTATTAAATGCAAATGAAAGCGTTTTTGCAACAGAGGAATATGCTAATTCTGTAACTACTGATCAATATATAATTGTTCAGAATCTAAGCTGGAATTGTAAACTATCTCATAATATAGATGGTTCTTAAGCTTGAGTTACAGAACGCAAGTGCTTGAGGATTCTAGAAAATCTAAGCTTTACCTTTGCATATCAAGTTGATTAGAGTTTGTAGTTATGAAACGGATGCTCATAGAATACCCTCTCTTGTTGGAGGAGTCTTGAGCAGCACTTTATGATCCTCTGACTTTTCAAGAGTTAGTCCTTTGTGCTCACGTTCACATGGAGACCACTGGTAGTATGATATAAAGTATTGAAAGTAAGTTTTGTACGCAGAAACATTAGATTTTCTATAGACATATTATTAGACAGTTTTAGGCCTTTTTTATATATGGACGATGTATTTTGGTGGCATAATAGTAGGTGATGGTTTAAGGAAGAAAATGTTTTTACAATTTGTTTACCCGACAGTGTATTTTTACTCCTTGCACATCTAGAAATTGCACCTGGCGTTCATACCATAACAGCTACTTAGAAGCACATTAAAACATAGTGTATACATTTTAAATCAAAATATTGTAGACCTAGGAAATAAAATAACATGCGAAATGTGTTTTGCGAGCCATTCCCACCAAATGTGATGTGGTGATATTTTATACATTATTTGTAAGTTTACGCTCTCTAGGTGACGTCCTTCTGAAGGTAAAAATGGTAAAAGTGTCGTGGTAGTCGAAATTTTTGAACTAGCTACAAGTTTATGCATGTGTACCTAAGGTTTCTGCATGCCTCAGACGCTAAAATCAAAAAATGCATCAAATTCTTCGACAAATTCATCGTCAACCTGGATTTTAGGCTAGACTGACCAATAACACGAACCGTTTAACCATATCAATTATAATTATCGATGTTGTCTATTTCTTAATTGTGTTTTAAATTTTTTTCATGTTTTTGACCTCATATAATAGCATGATTGTTACCCTTTCTATTCTACCTTTTTCGAGTGTATTTATATTGCTTGGTCGATGTGCATGGCTATGGGTATACGAAAGTACCTACATGATATTCTAAATAAATTCCCCCATTCGGCCTACATTGCACGATCATATAGGCAAGCAGTCGTATAGTCGATTCATTCTGGTTTAACACCAACTGAAATTTTATTATTTACTATTAAACGACTGTGCGCCAGCTTTACTTTCTAGTCTACACTTCGAAAACCATTCATTGTTGTATCGTTTACTTATAAAGTCATTCTTTTTCATATTTCTCTGTACATTACATTCTCATAATATGTATATTATCGTTTAAATTGTTATCTTACTATTCAACTAACTATCAAGTCAACTAACTATGATACTTTTTATATTTAAACACTATTCATTTTAGTTAATTCTTAACTACGCATGTGTTGAATTATTTTCTTATCATAAATAGTAAGTATGTTTATCACTATAAATAATAATTCACATGTTTCGAAGTGTAGACCTTAGATAAAGTAGGCTAGGTTCCCTCTCCGCCTCTATCCAATCCTTCGGGTTGCCCCGCCCAACGCCGAAACTTGTTAAAGCCCTTGTTGAATTTAATTAGTTAAGTTTGATACTTTTCTGTAACTTACTTCACAATCTACACTATCTCACACATGCTCCCAAGATCGGGCTGGAACCTGGAGCCGAATGAATATAATCCAAATCAAATTCGAAACTTGCAAAGATTTGCCTGTTAGCAATGTGTGCACGCCTCCAATGTCTGCCCACTTCGATATTATATGTGGTCCCATAGTTTTATTTATTTTCAGTGATTTACTTTGTTTCATAGACTTCCGCGTTTATGTGTTTATTTCACTATCTTTATGTTTCTATTTAATAATCCCTTACGGACGTACGCTTAGTGCTTACGGAAACATCTTTAAAAGTCGATGTGGACTATCGACTGAGTAACATGCTGTTAAATGAATATAGGTAATAATGAAACGAAAACAAAGTATACTAATACAATTTAATGAATAAAGGGTATCATGGAATATAAGCCCGGCATGATCCATTAGTTTTATTAATGCGTAACGTAATTATGGCGTGATTGCTTTAATGCTCTTACAGTAACCACGTCGGAGATTGCCGGGTTGTATTCGTTTTTATTAAAAGGCGTCGTGCTCGGGTCCGCCTCAGCCAGCGCCGCCTGAGGTTAGTGTCCTGGTTAGACCCGGCATCGCGTTTGGGTCTGAGCCGGTCTGAGTTGGTCTGAGCTGGTCTGGAGTCTGACCTGGTCGCGTCCTCGGAGTGGCCGCGGCGGGCCGGGGCGCGGGGCGGGCGGCCATCCTGGCGCATCCCGCGAGACCGGGAACTGTCGGCACCGCCTGAGCAGTGTGTTTCGCAGGGGCTGCCGAGAAATCGTCCAAACATGGCGCCGAGGACAAGGCTAACTCCATCATTACCGCCATGAAGGAACGCATGAAGCAGCGCGAGAGAGATAAGCCGGAGATTTTCGAGTTGATCAGGTATTCATAGTTTCAAATGTTTATTTTTACTCAGTGATTGTTTTAAATGTTGAATACAACAGTGACGACTATGTAAATTTCACTATAATAACAATGTAATAACTCGTTTATCTTTTATCAACACATTCTTAACAAGAGCTAATATTAATTTTATCAAAGGCTTTGTTTTGACAGATCGTTTTATTAAAATGCTGTAGGTACTTAACATCCATTGAGTGTTACCATTTACTCGTATTATATATGTAGACGTAGTATCAATTTGCTATCAGCTATTTGCGTCATTAATTGTCCCTTTATTTTCATTTTATTAATGTAATATGTCTTAGATCTCCGAAATCATTTCATAATTAATTTATCAACTCACAATAACATTATACTTCAGTCATAATTTTCTCTATAGCCTACAACATCTAGCGAATGCAATGGCTGACACCACTGTGTATGTAACAGACAGGTCTTCAGCATGGAAGCCGAGCCACATGGGGCGCACATGAGCACGGTCAAGCAGTCAGTCCTGGATGGCACATCAAAATGGAGCGCCAAGATAGCGATAACAGGTTTGCTGTCAACTGTGTCCACGACCTCTCCACACAGCGACCAGACAGCAGCGGCGCGGCGAGGATCCTGCTCAACAAGACACACACACCACACTTAACCGGATCCATCTTTCGTTTCATGTGGCGCTCAGGCGGACTTTTAACGTCGATCCAGACACTCACATAGACAGCCTCGAACAGGCCGAACAGGTCACTATAGAAGGGACGTCAAAATGGTCCTGCAAGATCGCCATCACAGGTTTGCGGTGGTCTTTGCGGCTCCGAACCGCACTTTCGCAATTTTGGCTCTATTAGACAGATCTTCGCCTGACTTCTTTTAACCAAGTTCTTTGATAACTGCAAATAAATTTGTTATTAGTCAGTATTTTGCAGTTGTCAAGGAATCACTGCCTACCCTACTTCAATAACCAACTAACCCAATCCCATCACGGTCGTTTTTGCACCGCCTCTGATCACCTCCATCAAAAATATGTAGTTTTGATTCATTGACACTGAGGAAATTCCACGAATCTTACTCACCACTTTTAATGAACGTTACAGAGTTTTAAACATACCATGCACACGAAATATTATTCTATATAATATATTTAACACGAGATTACGCAAAATTCACATCAATAACCTTTAACAATTGCAAAACCACTTAACACAGCTGAGGTAACACTGATTGCATGTGTTTCACGAATTTAACAATAAATTGTGACTGTTACGAATGGTTTCAGGAGCCTGCTTATTAACTTGCAAATGAAGAGAACCGAATGTAACTATAACTTCTAACTATGATAGTCATTACTTCTACCCCTTCACCCATTTCTCTTACCCGACTAGTTACACCCAAATAGACGACTGCAGCAATTTAAGTGAATGACATTTTGATTATTGAATGAAGTAAGAGCATGACGAATGGAAAACTCTTTTCTGAAATCAAAGTAAAGATCTTGACGCCTTTACTTCTATTTTACCCATTGTTTCCGATTCGTGAAAGTTCTGGAACCATTAGATTTGATTGCCGCGCATATCTTTTAGACTTCTTCTTTGAAATTTTCCTGGTCGAAGTTTGCATTAGAAGTTGCGATAATGTAGTCGCTATGTTCGAGTTATTTTAGAAATTGAATTTGGGCATAGATACAATGTTTTGTAGTTGAAGCTAGCGTCTTCTTGACCCCGGCCTTGTTAGTCACGAATCTCGATTGCTGAGATTCAACACGACTCCACTCACACTGTCTGTTTTAATTGTAAGCAAAAAGGTAAGTACTTTTCAGCACTTTTTATTGAACTAGAGCTGTTATATAACAGTTCTACAAGAAATATTTACGGTAAGGAAAAAATAAAGTAAAGTGTTTTTGACCTTTGAAAGATTTAGTGGGAAGACATGTTCTTTATCGGAAGTCATTCGAGCCTGACATAGGTCGGCTGAAAGGTCCATTGAAAGCTTGTAAATGTTGTTCTAATGAGCCTTTTTTCAATAAATATCCCTTTTGGACCTTTCACTTGCTGGCAGGATATTGAATAATAAATCAACCTTTTCTCAAAGAATTTTAGAATGTCGTTGAAGTAGCAAAGGATACATCAAGTATTTTGCGCTGTGTGCTAGTAAGCTAAATGTACTTTTGGCCGCAGCAGTATTAGTAATCATACTAATTATTATTGAATTTTGATAGTTGTTTTATCTTGACTGTTTTTTTAAACATGCCCTTGTTGGGCAGTTATTTGTGCTCAAGGATTGATCGCCAAGGACAAGAGCGGAACTTCAGACCCGTATGTCACTGTCCAAGTCAGCAAAGTTAAGAAGAGGACGAGAACCATGCCACAAGAGCTGAATCCTGTGTGGAATGAGAAATTCTACTTGTAAGTTGCTAATATGTTGCTAAACAAAATATTACGTTAAGTCCTGTGCAAACTCTCTCATTTATTGAAAACTGCGCGAGCAAATCCTAACGATAAATTAAGCAGTTTAATCCGGTTTTGGGCTGTACTTTCTGTTTACATAACTTTGGTGTGTTTTGCTAATATTGTAAGGAAAACAAAATTCCAAGTGCCAAGAATGTTCATGTTAAACTTGAACTTTGCAGCGAGTGTCATAACTCATCGGATCGTATCAAAGTGAGAGTATGGGATGAAGACAACGACTTGAAATCTAAGCTTCGGCAAAAGTTGACGAGGGAGTCTGACGACTTCTTAGGGCAGACTATCATCGAGGTAAGTAGCCCTTTGTCATGTATAGTCGACCAAGAATATTTAGTAGTAAAAGAGATCCTTTACCACTTTTTGACTTAGTTTGTATGACATATAAGGTCCAAAAGTGGTTAAGGACTTTCTTGGTCGACTATACATTATTATTTTGGTAACTTGGTAATCATGTGAATTTCATGAACTTACGTATTTCGATAATCAACATCGTTGTATACGTTGAAGAGCAAAATAAACACAATGTGAACTCTGACCTGAATCCCCAACTAGGTTGAAAGTTTGTCTGAGTCCATTTTTGGATCACGTGACTTTGTCTGAGGCTTAAAATAAATTCTATCTCATACTTGAACTTGTGAAACAAGAATAAAGGAATAAGTTCGCCTTTTTACATACCTTTTATATGTCGGTCTATTTTGTTATTTGTTATTTTACCGTTTGTATAATAAAGCATTTTACATACATACATACATAAAATGAACTCATTTACATGTTTTACGCAAATGAGATCTTTAAATCATTATATTGGCCAAGTATCTAGATTAATGTAGGCTTTATTTAACCAGCAACAAGTTCTCTGTCGGTATCTATGTAATTTATACGTTTGTAGTTATTATAATTGTTGAGCAGTTGATCGTTTTGCAACTGACAAAGGTATTTGCGTAGCCATTGCCGTTTACACTCGAATTAACCAACAATTAAATAGACGTTTAAACGTTTTGAACATCTGGTAATTAGTTGTCAAATGTACAGGTTAACAACGGTTCAACATTTAAATGTCTGTTAAATTGTTGTCGAACTCCCCACTTAGTGGAACACATTTCGAATTTAAATTCCGGGTGGTGCGCTTTTACTTTTTATTACTTTTTAAGTAGCAATTACGTACCTATGGCCCTTTTAGGGCAAATTGACAGAACAACCAATGAGGATTCTACTCTCTTTACCTTTTATTAAGGTGCTTTGAGATATAATTTACATTATTTGTTTTTATTATTTAAACCCTGTTTACCACACAACTTAACAAAGACTTCCCCTTCTTCTCTGTGTCTAGAATTTTGTATTACAGTTTGAAAAGTTAAAAAAAGGAATCTGCTTCATCTCACCAAGCCAAAGAACTGCATTTCCTTCTTAACTAGTTGGGCTCCCTAGGCGGGACAACATAACTCCCGTTTTCCAAGCTACATTAGCTATTTGCTGATATATCTTTTGATGAGCAACATTTTGATGGTAATGTATGGTCGGCAACTATGGGCATCTACTGTAACATACGAAAAAAGAGTAAGACAACATTTCCGGCCTAACATTGTCGTGAAAACTTGATTTACCAGTCCCATTAGCCATGAATCTTGAGTCTCAGATGCCATAACCAGTGTGCTCTTTTTGTAGTGACATTCCACTCCCGTACGTAATGTTATTTAATGACCAGGTTCGGACGTTGTCTGGTGAGATGGACGTCTGGTACAACCTGGAGAAGCGGACGGACAAGTCAGCAGTCTCCGGCGCCATCCGGCTGCACATCAACGTTGAGATCAAGGGAGAGGAGAAGGTGGCACCGTACCATGTCCAGGTAAGTGAAACATTCTTCTATTAACTTGCAATGGTTTTAACCTTTATTAGGTTAACAAATTTTCGCACAATTATTTTGACGATCTGTGTTAGTTATGTACTTAAGTTTGAAAAACTTATTTGTACTTGGACACTACTGGGTTTAGACTCGGTACCTAACGATTACGAGTCGACACTCTAAGCTATTAGGCAGTTGACGCTCTTTTGATAATGAAAAAAACTCAAGTACATATTGATGAAAGGGAACTGAACGTACAAAAATGAATCAAGTAACTAACCGTAAAGCGCAAAACACACATAATGCGGGCACGGTTCGGGACGGGAGTAGGTACAGCTGGCCCTCGCGTATCTCTATATTATTATAATGACACAGACGGCATGCGTGGATTGGGCGTCTGTACAATAAACACGTCTCAATCCGCGCTTGACCCGCGTCCACTTTTTGTGTGTCTTGCGTTTAAAGGTTTTTGCATTTTTTTCTCACAGATTATTAATTACTTTAATTTTTTGCAATCATCTTCAGACAAGGTAGAAATATTATTTATACAGGGTGTTTGGTAATTAATGGATAATCCATGACCGTTACTATAAGGGCGTACTTAGGACGCTCAGAAAAAGTTAAATAGGCTTATAGAAGTGGTACGATTTTCGAGACAGTGACCTGAACAAAATGTCTAAGTTCTTGAAAACAGTGCCATTTTTACTAAGCAAAACTGAAAAAAAAAATTGGTCTCTTCTAACAAGATTGTGATTGTTGTGCATAAGCGTCTTGAATCCATACGAGCCTGACAAGACTTTAGACGCATCAACTAAGATGTTAGTTGAATCGCTAAAGAACTTGCTGTTTTTACTATAAGTTTTGTTTGATACAACTAATATCATGAATAGTGTATTAATTTTATGTCAACTAAGAGAAAACCTCTCTTGGTTAGCTCACATTTTTTTGAGTGCAACTTAAACTTTTTCGGTACGTCCATCGTGCCCCCTTATGGTCAAAGACCATTAAATACCTAGAATCCTGTATAACCATCAGCCACATTTACGTTTGCAATGACTAATACACGTGTTGTGTTTGTTACCTTATTCCTAATAAGAACAACACAGCAACAGGTAGCCAAGGACGTTGGCGTATCGCCCCTTGGCCCTCCGCCAAGCAGTAATCACGTGTCAGCAATTACTAACTGACTGATGAAGATAGTGAAACAGTTAAATATCCGTTTGGGTTAGTTTAGCGGCCGTGGATTCACTTAATACTGGGGTATTGGAGGCTAAGCGGTTTATAGGAACTTTATTGATGATGGTTACCTGATGGTCTGATTTTGAGGTGGTGAGTTGTGAATTTACAGTGCTATTGTTCGAAGAAGATTGTAAGAGAGTCGCCGGGTTTTTTTAAACTTAGGTAGGTATATTCGTTTCACTTGTAACTGACTAACTCACAACGTGAACAAATCTAGTTAGTCGATTTTAACTTACTTGCAGTCATCGGATCGACTTGACATTTTTGATGCGATTATGTGACGATACAATTTATAGTATTATTGTGCTGGTATCATTATGGAGACAGAAGGTAGCCATAAGAACTCCTCAGTGGCTAATGTACATTCGTCGAGATTCGATTAACTTGTCTTGTTAAAATTACAGTCGGCGACAAGTGTAAAAAAAAACCTTACTATTAATAGGTTTACACTCAGGTATATAATGGTTTTAATCCGCGCCTTATTACTTTACCTATTTTTACGTAACCTTGCAACTTCAATCTCAGTGGCGTGGCGTGCCATTGTGAAATCACCCTATACTTTATTCATGTCTAATGGTCAAAAAATTTATCACTTTTGAGATGCAGAAATTATACAAAACAAATACATGTAGCCTCAGGGTTTCAGGAATAAAACTGAATAATATTTAACTGAATTTATTTTAAGCAAAAGGTAGTAAATTAACTAATTTTAAGAAATATTAAAGCTATTGCAGCGCACACGTCCTATCACTCTCGTAGTCGTCATCTATCCCCCTCACTCACCCATCGTTCTCAACCTTTCTAATCCTTTCGTTCAATCACTCAATCATCGGTCATTCGTCTAACCCGCTCACTCCTACACTCGGCCTTCCTACATCCTTGACTGTCCCCAGGCATTCCTTGTCTAAAGTACATCTTTACATCTTAATCTAGTGACTAACATCCTTATCACACACTCATACTCATACTCAACCATACTACAATAACACTTTCACACAGTCTTGCTCATTCAACTTACAACTAGAACAGGAGAGACTTAGGTATAACATCAGTAACATTATGTAACAGCCTTTCAACATAACTATATCTACTTACTTAACACAACACTATAAAAAATAATAACAAACTTTTATAAAATAACACAGTACTTATACTGTAGCAGTAATTAATGGTTATAGAGGCAGTCGGGATGAAAGTGACTATAAAAGTTACCTTATGCATGGTGCAGAGGTCACTGACCCCAGGGCCACGGCTTCATGAGATCAGCTGATGTGGAAGTGCGCAGGGGCCCCTCTGTCGAACCATCCAACTTCTCGACGTCGTACCTGTCCTTGCCTCGAACCGCTACTACTTCATATGGTCCCAAATATTTTGGTTTCAACTTTAAACAAGTACCAAACTGCGTCCTCGCAATAGCAACACGATCTCCGATCTGGTACAGCGTGCTTTTCTTACGCCTTTTGTTGTAAGTCTGCTTGTTCTCCTCTTGTACCTTTAGTATCTGTGTCTTTGCTGTTCGCCGCAGCTCTTCTCTGTGTGCGATGTGAGCCTCGCGCTCTTCTTGTAGCAACAAGTCATAAACTTCTATATCTTCTTTGCATCGCATTTTGGTTCCTAGCATTAGCTCGAACGGCGTCATATCGATACTACGTTGATACGTGCTATTCAGGGCCGTCTGCACCCTGGCGACATGTTTGTACCACGCTGCTGGTTCTGCAATACAAAGTTTAGTTAGCACAGATATCATGGTGCGGTGTATACGCTCGACTTGCCCGTTTCCGCGCGGCACACCCGTCGTAATGACTGAATGCTGAATGTTCTCTGCAGCACAGTATTCTTTGAAGTCATTACTGGTGTAAGCGGCACCTCTATCAGTAATCAATCTTGTGGGATTTCCAAAAGTTTGTTGCTGTATTCTTAACTTTTCGATAGTTTCTTTGGCGGTCGTTGTCTTCACTGGAAACAACCAAACAAACTTTGTAAACCCGTCTACTACTGTTAATATGTGATTATACATTTTCTTTGTCTCTGACAGCGGTCCTATATGGTCACAATGTAATGTGTGCAAAGGAACACTCCCTTTTTCAATTGTGTTTAGGAAACCTTCTTGCTTTCCAGTCTTCTTGGTTGCTAGCAAACATGGAACACAAGTTACCAAAAATTCATCTATTTTCTGAGATAAATCTTTTATGAAATAATCCTTGATTATTGTTTCAATCATTTTCTTTTTCCCAAAATGACCATTTTCATGTACTTTCTTTATCACATAATCCTCCATACCTCTTGGCACAACTAGTTGCAAACCTTTATATAAAATTCCATCTTGGATGCTGTAGTCTAGGTAGGTTTTCTCTTTGACAACCTCTAGGATCGCCTTTAAACCATCGTCCAACTCCTGAGCCCTCTTGATTTGATTCCATAAGGCCCTTGTGATAGTGCCAATGAATGGTGATCGACTTAGTGCATCAACATGCTTCATATGTGATCCTTTTCGGTGCTCAACCTCATAATCATATTCCTGTAGGAGTAACACCCATCTGGCCACTCGTGTACTCAAATCCTTTTTTCTTAATGTCAACTCGAACGCTTGACAGTCCGTGACAATTTTAAATTTAATGCCAAACAAATAAGGCCTGAACTTTTTCACTGCTTCAATAATAGCCAGCGCTTCTAGCTCATAGCTTGTATACTTCTTTTCTGCATCACTTGTTTTGCGACTCATGTAATGTACAGGATGCAATTCACCATCTTCGGAGCAATGCTGCATCAAGACCGCAGCATATGCCACAATTGACGCATCCGTGTGCAATTCAGTCTTCAAGCATGGGTCGTAAATTCTCAACACTGGATGATTAGCTAGTCTACGCTTTAGCCCCTCAAATGCTTCTTTCTGTTCACTATCAAAAGTAAAATTCATATCTTTCTTCAGCAAATCAGTCAAGGGTCGTGCAATCAGTGCAAAACATGGAATAAACTTTCTAAAATATGAGGCCAGACCGACAAAGCTGTGAAGTTGCTTCAAAGTGGTAGGTCGAGGAAATCTCAACACTGCATCTGTCTTTTCAGGTGACGGCCTCACTGTTCCATTTTCCACCACATGACCGAGGTACTCTACTCTTCGTTGTACAAGTTGAGACTTCTTCCAGTTCACCTGTAGGCCATACTGAGATGCACGCAGCAGTACCAGCTTCAGTCGCTCAACAGCTTGTCTCTCATCCTCTGCAATTATTATGACATCATCAATAAAAATTAAAATAAATCCTTTTTCTATCAGGTCCCTGAAAATTGCATTTATGAATCTCATGAAAACCTTAGGGCACACAGACAGTCCAAATGGAGCCCTCAGAAACTCGTATTGACCATTATGCGTCACAAATGCGGTATATTTCACCGAGTCTTCATGAACGGCTAAGTGAAAGTAGCCATTCTTTAGGTCCAACGTACTAAAAACCTTCGCTTTAGCCAACTTGTCAATGTGATCGTCAATAATTGGCAAGGGATACTCATCTTTCACAATCTTTTTATTGACCTGTCTATAGTCGATACATATCCTTATACTGCCATCTTTTTTCTTCACCAACACTAACGGACTAGCATACTCGGAATGACTTACCCGAATGATGCCTTCTTCGAGCCATTGTTTTACTTGTCTATCCACTTCTTGTTGTTCTGCAAAAGCCAACCGCCGCGGTCGCTGCGCCACTGGTACATCGTCTTTTAATGTGATGCGCAACTGCACCGGGGCTTCGTGCACCTTCGCAGGCTTGTAGGTGTCCACCAGCTGCTTCACCTCATTTTGTAACGCCTGATCGCCCATGTAACCTACAACATCAGAATTAACCACACCACACATAAGGTTACGTAGCCAACTCTCAAGTGACTTGACAAGTAGTACCCGACTGCCTTCCATAACAACAGTAACATTCGCTAAGAATTCCTGACCAAGAATCATAGAAAATGGCATGACATCTTTAGGTACAACATATAAAACAATGTTTTCGTAGCACTGACCGTCTATCGTAATGTTTGTTGTGAAATAACCTAACGAAAACACTCGCGTCGATCCAAGTCCAGTCAACGAAATCTCGTCCTTTATATAAACTGGAGCACTTAAAGACACGTAGCAGTCCCACGTAACTAAATTTAAATCGCTACCGGAGTCTATTAGCGCACAAACACTTTTGTTACACAAAATAACCTCTTTCATCGGCTTACGAGATGCCGGTATATAGCCGCCGCCGCCATCATTGTTGTTTATGTTCATTCCGGTCGCAACGTCGTTCAATCGGTCACCTGCTCCGCTCTCGATCTCGTTCACGTTCAACTCATTCAACTCGTTCGCTGCTAAGTTCGCTGCATAGTTGAACCCGATCCGCTCTTCTCGGTCTTCATTCGGTGAATCGTTCGTCCATTCTTTTTGTTGAACGTACATTTGCTTTGAAAATCCGCCATCTTTATTACTTGCATGAGTTTGATTTTTTCTAGGTGCAAAATTCGGCTTGCTTGTTCCCGATGTCGACGGTGATGGACAATTCGGCGCTATATGACCAAACTGATTACACCGGAAACACTTTTGCCCTCTTAGCTTGTTCGGACAATCGCTTGACACATGATTGTTTTCTCCGCAATTAAAGCACCTCTTCGTAATTACATTTTCTCTGGGCCTGTTTATCTTTGCTTCATGCTTCACAGTACCTTTAGTCTTCTCCTTAATAGCTTCGTAAATTTTCAGCTTTTCTTTTAGGTCTGCATACGTCGTAACGCCATACAGCATAATTTTGTTGATTTCTTCGTCGCGTATCCCTTCTACGATATACTTGATCGCGACATAATCTGGCATCTTTCCTCTCTTGCCTAGCTCCTTCATAATTAGCATGTAGTCTTGACATGTCTCGTCCTGTTTCTTCTTTCTAGCGCTCATCATTTCGTGTATGGTTTTTACGTCAACTGTGTCGGGGAACTCCTTACTTAGGTTAGTTTTAAGCTCCTCCCAGGTCTTGCAAATACGCTCAGCCCGTAACCACAGCGCTGCAGTGCCTGTCAATGCACGTCGCGCCAGGAGCAGCTGCTGCACCTCCGTCCAGCCAAAGACCTCGGCGTTGTCTTCAACATCCTGAATCCACCGGCTCACTGGATACGTCTTATCTTGTCCGGTAAATGTCGGGATTAGGCCTTCTGTTAGGTGTAACATCGCACCGCTACCTTGCGCCATTGACGGCCGCGCCGTCGCGTCTTCAAAATCTGCTTGCCGGCTGCCCCGTCTTGTGTCTTTCGGCATTTTCGTCGTTAAAAGGTCGTCTTCGTCGTCTGAGAGTCTTGTAACGCTGCCAAGCTTGAATTTAAAAATTCCTGTACCCGTCGTCTTTGCCACGTTCGTCGTCAACTTAAATCAGGTTGGATCCTCTCGATCCCGGACGAGCCCCCAAATTTGTAGCCTCAGGGTTTCAGGAATAAAACTGAATAATATTTAACTGAATTTATTTTAAGCAAAAGGTAGTAAATTAACTAATTTTAAGAAATATTAAAGCTATTGCAGCGCACACGTCCTATCACTCTCGTAGTCGTCATCTATCCCCCTCACTCACCCATCGTTCTCAACCTTTCTAATCCTTTCGTTCAATCACTCAATCATCGGTCATTCGTCTAACCCGCTCACTCCTACATACATATAGCTACAGATCTAGTCACACGGTAGTTTCTCAAAGCCCTGTTCGGAATTGTTATTTAAGGTGTGTGACCAAATTGCCTGATGACTTAAAAAATCTAGGGACAATATTGACGTAATTGCTAACAATTGGTCAATTGTAAAGCCTATTATTCCAATTCGTGTAACCTAAATCGTTCATCAGACCCCTTCAAGTTCGATCCCGTGTAACGAACAATCGCGCTCGGACTACATCGTTTATAAGTAAATCCCCTCGTACCGCATCTGAATGGCCCAACTTCCCGGGATAAATGTGAAAAGTTCGCGAACTAACTAAGCGAAGCTGCTAGCTAATGCAAAAGTATAATTCCTTCCAAGGATTCCTTTACGGGGGATCGTTTGAGTAAATTTACATGTTATTTGGTTTATGAATTTGTTAGGCTTTGAAAGATTTATGACGCTACTCTCACGCCCGCGGCTCCGTACCTACAAGTAGAATTAGTTTCCCGCTTTTCCCCCTATTTCGTCCCATTGGGGGCAATTTTCGGAAAATACTTTCTTAGTGTACCCTTAGGGTACCCAAGAAATACTCGGTTCCATGAAGGCTCCCATACAATTTTCATACCGCTTTGTGATCATATTCATCACTCTTCATAGTTAATACTGTTCTTCATAATATTGGCTCACATACAAATTTGTAGTACGTAACGTAGGTATTGTTATTCATAAATCCTGAAATATAAACCGGTTTAGTAAAGAATACTTTAACTAAAATTGGTTTATTGCGCGTTTATGAATAACGGGAATAGATTGCAACTATACCGTCAAATGTGAAAACTTACCTCTCACCGGCACCGTGACAACTTGCCCATCGCTAAATGCGCTTGGTTAAACACTTTATTTGGTTAAGTTAAAGAGTATTTGTTCGTCGAAAATGCATTGCCACGTTAACAGAATACACTTGAACAATTTCCCGCAATTAGTGGTTCCAATTAGAAACTGGGTTTGCAAGTTTGCATTTCCCTACACCTAATTTTAACTGTTTTGTTTCCCTATTAAACTGTTAAATAGAAAGTTTTTTTCGACGATTATCACGTTTTACAGGTTTGTAAAATTATCTACTGGTAAAATCAACAACTTCAAATTGTTAACCCTCTATGGAACCTTGTTGCAGAAAGTCAATGATTTACTGTAACGTACATTTCTTTATTGGCTCTTGATGCTGTCATTAAGACAGAGTTCCACGGTGACTCAACACTTAAAGTAGTTCACTGTACAATAACGTTTAGGTAAATATAATGCTCAAAGTTTCTTTCGTTGCTACTAGCTTCTGGTTATAAGCAAGAATAATTCAGCGAGTGCGTCCGGCACTATAAAACTTATAAATGTTTATGTTAACTTGAATATTTTAAAAGTTCCGCCTCTACAGTGCTGGTAACTTGGATTTAGAGCGACGCTCCAGAATTTTAATATTATATCAAACTTTTCTCATAATCCTCAAGTTTTTCTACGCTGGTCTACAGTCTGTAGGAGCTTTAGAGCAAGTTTTTGTCTGATTTGTGTTTGTGTTGCTATCGCGCGATATCTATATATATATAACACTGTTTTGCCTCAAAAAATCAACACGATCGCAAACTAATAATTTTGAAAATACCATTTTTTTTTTGCGTTGAAAAGTTACATTCAAGATCTAAAATTCATTGATTGGAATATTTTAAAGAGCTGGTAAACTGGAAACATTATTTATTCAGTATTATAATGGAACGCCCCGTGTAAATAGCTCCGGGAATCGCGAGGGAAATTATTTTATTAATACGTATTGTTTATTTTGATCTTTGATGAGGGAGTTTCTGCGTCCACCGTTTGTCTTGTTTCGCAAAATGCTGTTGTTTTTTCTAGAATCCATTTTGCTCGGAATAAAGTTCAGATCGACATTGCTTACATTTATTATATTGACAACTTGACAGGGTCCTCGTAAATTTAACTTTGACAGTATAATACGTTACAAAACATTATTTAAAAGAAACAACTCAGTTAAAAACGGCCTTATTGATAAATAAAAGGAAGAACGTAAGAAGAGATACGATGAATGATGTATATTTTTTAACCCTCGACGCAAAAAGAGGAGTGTTGTGTGTGTGTGTGTGTGTGTGTGTGTGTGTGCGCGTGTGTGTGTGTGTGTGTGCGTGTGTGCGTGTGTGTGTGTGTGTGTATGTGTGTGTGTGTGTGTACTGATAGTACGATCAAAGACTTTAAATGTTGATCCACCATAGAACCTTGTCATAATGACAGCTTCAAGTGACGAGATAGAAATTACATAGGAATTAATCGTTGGTTTTATGCGACAAGGTTGTATAGTGGTTCATGAATTAAAGTCAGTGACCGTACGTGTGCCTATAGTCACAGACACCGAAATTAAACCATGATACCATAAACCCTTACACCTATCCATACTAACCAGAACCAAATACAAGTGTACAAAACAAGCCACGTACTAGTTTTTAAAGAAAAAAAATACAATTCGCCTACATTCCGTACCAGAACCTCGACGGGTTTTATTCGGGGCAAATCCATGTTATTAAAAGTTAGAGAGGCGGCTCTCTTACTTTTTCGTATTTTTCGTATTTTGGCCTGTGTAGGCATGACGGACTTTATGTTGAGAGATGTAAGGAAAATACGCTAGCTATTTAGCTAAATATAATTATGTAGGTACAATTGTGTTCAGTTGAGATGAACATTATTTATTATGTAGAGATAGCTAATTAGTGGTAAGACCGCCTGTGCCTCTATTCTAGGCAGGAACAATCCAAATCGTATTTGAACTGTTATGGTATTGTAACTCGGCCGCCATTACTGTCAAGTAAATAAGAGCTATCAAAACGTTGAAAATACGATAACAGGTCAAGAACGATGTTTTTTACCCGACTGCGGCAAAGCCCAAAAGAAGGGTTATGAGCTTGACTTGTATATATGTCCGACTGAATGTCCGCTCGTAACTACAAAACGGCTAAACCGATTTTAATAAATTATACGTGGTTATATTCGTCTTAACCACTAGAGTGTAATAGGCTATATTAAAATTATTTAAAGGTGAAATTGGCGAAATAAAAAATATATACATAATAAGTAACATTACTTTGACGACATAATCCAAACAGCACTTGGGTTTTTTTAAAGCTTGCTTTTCGTTAGACTTGTTACCGTATTTAATTGAGGCCCTGATGTATACCTGTAAATAAAATTCCGTATTTTTGTGTTCAAAGAATATTTATATTATATTGTATTGCTACTAGCTTTTACCCGCGTAGATTTCCTCGGGAACAAGGATACCATTTTGTTATTTTGCTATGGATGCTGTTTATTTATAACTATAAAAACTAATCAAACTTATGAAGCTCGTTACTGATACAACAAACTTTTTAATTTCCGTTTCTTTTAAAAGCATTTCTCATTAAAAGTGCTCTTTCACCTAATTGGACGTTTGTTTACTTGAAATTACTCTACTAATGAGTGTTCCGGACCATTATCGTCCGTCTACGTCGAGAAACAGCCTTCGGCATTCTACACGACAATCTCGCATGCCACATTTTGAATTTCTACTATTTATAAATAGAGGACGCTCATGAATCGCTATGTACCTGTAGAATTTCTGCTAATCCTCCTATTTTTTCCCCTTGGGCCAATAATAATCCTTTCTTAGTGTGCCGCTAGGGTACGTAAGGAATTATCATCATCATCATCAGCCTATATTAGTCCACTGCTGGACATAAGCCTCCCCTAATGAGCGCCATAGCGCCCTGTCTTCAGCTTGCCGCATCCAGCATCTGCCGGCAGTCTTTCGCAGCTCGTCATCCCACCTGGCCTGAGGGCGTCCTACACTACGTTTGCCGAGACGCGGTCTCCACTCTAGAATACGTAGGAAAAGCCTCTCTAAATTTCAAGTCCCTATGTTCAGTGGTTTAGGCTGTGTTGTCAGCTAGATAGTCAGTCAGTCACAGAAAAGTTACATTTTAATATAGAATATAATAAATTGTGTTTGTAGGTTATTTTTCTGACACACAGGAATGAAGCAAAGTACATACAGTGCGTTGCCACCCGAAGGATTAGGTGATGGAGAAGTACAAATCCTAAGCGCTTTCTAAGTGCTCACAGACTTTAGATAGTCCAGATAGCCCAGTCAATGCAAACTCAAAATAGCCAAATAAATATAAAAAAACGTATTTTGGTCAATGTTTTGTGGGGTAGGACCCGCAGGTATAATCTACTCAAATTGCCTAAATGAAGGCCGCCAGAAAGAGGGAGAGGGGTTTACCTTTTATTGAAAGGTTTTTTTAATTGTTTTTAATTATGTTTAATGCTCAGCGTTTTAAAGAGTCTGAAATCAATTAAATTTCCAACAAAATGGCATATTTATTCGTTTTAAGGAGGAGTGCAATAGAAAAGCAAGAAGTAGAGAAATCATTAAAACTGCAAAACTATTTGATACGTTTTCTAGTAGAATGTTTTTTAAGTACTTATTACAAAGAGCATTCTACTTTTAGAATAGAGCATTATCTAATTTTGATTACAAACAAACTTATTGATAATGTTATACACACTACCCTTCTGTTGACTTTGTAAATTTATTCAAAAAATTGATAGATATACTAAGGTTAGCTTTTTTCATCATCAGCATCATCATTTATCGTAAGTTTTAACCACTTGCGTCCAGCGATGCCATAGTGTCTAAAGTAATGCGTTTAGTCAGATGAAAACAGTATTTATTGACAGTATCAGTATAAGGTTCCAAGTTAAGCAATTTTTAATTACATGCCTGCACTTTGCAGGCTTGAGTTGTAATTGAAATGCAATGGCATTCCATTCGTAAACAAGCAAATCTATCTTCCGGCACTACCACGCAATTTGTGGCACGAAAATGTAGACTAAGGGTTTGCGACCGTCACACGGTAATTGATGATCCCTTATTAGTGTTCTAAACAGCTTTCAGTGTTAGTTGGAAAGTTTGTAATAACCTCGTTAGAGCGGCGATAACGAGTAGGTAGGAAACTCTATAGGGGGCTTAGGGTTCCATAGTCAAACTAGGAACCCTTATAGTTTCGCCATGTCCGACCGTTGTTCCTCGGTCCGTTCGCAACTTAGCTCACAGACTTTTAGTTCTAGAAAGCTGTTATTTGGCATGAATATACATCAAACCAAAACCGGAGTGTTCGCATTGTTGTGCTCCGGTTTGGGGATAATGACTAGCATAGAGGCATTCCATCTTAGTCCTCAGGGTTGGCAACGCATTTGCAGTCTTAGGATTGCAGTCTTGTGAATACGAATGTCTATGGGTCACAGTTTCCACTTACCATCAGGTGGCCTGTGTGCTCGTTTGCCTTCTCTATGCATAAAAAAAAAACAAGTGAGTCAAGTGCCCCAAAAAGCACATATTTTTTTTTTTAAAGAAAAACTATCACTACTAATTAGACTTGATTGATTCCTGAGATACAAACGACTAAAATGTTTGCGAGCATTCGCGTGAATATTCGAGTGGTGTGGACGTTGAGCCGAGCGTTACAAGCAACACACCACTCGATGTTCGCGCCGAATGCTCATTACACGCGAATTCTCTCAATGAGGACAAGCAGACAGATAGTTTTTGAGTCGTAACAGCTTCGGAACCCTACACTGAGAATGGTCAGACATGCTCTGGCTTATAAGTAGCTGTGCATTTTAGTGCTTTGTCATTTTAACGTTATGTTTGAACTGCTGCACTAACCTACCAAATGCGTTAAAGTGACAAGGTACTTACGTGTGCATACCTACTAGGACTTGGAGGTACAAGGTTAACATTTATGGTTTATCCTTTATCTACTACTCTGTCCGTGCAAACGTTGTTTGTTGTTATTCCATCCGGAACTATCCAATTTTCCTGCATAGTAAGAGCCCTTTTTCCCGTCTCCAGGCTACGAACAATCCCTATCGAAATTTGTCGTTTTATCGATCGGTTGATCCGTTAATCCGTGAAGACAAAAGAAACTAAATTACGACTTATTGTCATGAAACTATTTATTGCAATGTAACTTCACAATATTTTACAACATTTATAGATATAACCACTTATATTTCCCATTTGTTGCGCTATTCTTTTATCGTAACAACTACGCAGCGTTTTCTTTGATCTGTCAAGAGCAGGCAACTGCCTCTGTTGGTAGAAAGGATGGCTACACAAAGATTTAACTGAAATAGCTACTGAAGTGTAACTGAGGCAAAGCTAGTGAAACGCTAGACTTTGTATTAATAGTTAAGTAGTAAGTGGCATTAATAATTTTAAAGTTAGCACTTGCCTTTCATAGGTTGTTAGACTCAAAACTGGGGGATATACTGATTAAAACAATTAATTTTTCAATAGTAACATTAAACACACTTAAGAATAAAGAAAATACGTTTCTTTGAAGTTTCATTGTTAGGACATATCTTTGTTGCAGACTGTAACTTTTATACTTGATTAAATTAAATCAAATCATAAATAAATACATAATACGACTTGGGCGCAAACAATGGCGCAAAGCACACATGGTTTGCTTCAAGCATAAATTTCAATCCATGACTTAAGAACTCTAAGTAACATCGGACCACTAGTCACTTAATAGTGAGTCGACAAGCATAAAGCTGGAGTAACGTTATCGTAAAGGCTGTTGGTTTTCTTGTAACTTGGCAACAAGTTCTTTAAGTCCTTCTTACAACAAAACTGAATAGACACGTACACAAAGAACTCTCTTTAAGAACTTCGCTAGTTCACGAGTTTAAAATATTGTATTTTCTTTTCTTAGGTATTGTTGTAGTAAACTTAAAGGCACTTAGAAAACACAGGTTCCATCGGGTGTTAACTTTTTTTTTAACAATATTAATAACAATAAGACAAACTGGAAGCGATGCCGTAAAGAGATACGCTCGCTTTTGTACATACCTTTTGTGTTCGTGTTTCTTTTTTATTTTGTCATAGATACATAGTAAGTAATATCCTTTATGTGTAGCTCATCATTCTGTAACTCTAAATTATATTATGAGTAATAACACAATAATATAGTACGAGGACGGGTCAAATGAGCGTATATTCATCCTTTTCACGTACACCATCAAAATTAAATCGCATGGACCCGTAGAATTACACACCATAAAGAAATATTACGTTAATTTAGACAAATAAAGGAGTTACAGGTCACGTCCATTTCACGGACAAAATAATTCTTACCTTGCGGTCGTAAAGGACTTCATTACACATAAGAGCGGAAATAGTAAATAAGTTAACTATTACACAACTCCTTTGTGTTAATTTTCTGTTATAATGTGGGTTATCCTTGGACATTTCACAGGTGAATATTCCCGAGGCATTCATTTATTGTGGAGTCAATTAAATTTTAGAATGAGCTAGGCGCCCACTGTTTACTCTGAATTAATTTAAAGCGAAATGGGTTTTGCTACGACGTCGTTAATCCTACCATTTGAAATTTTATTTCGTATTTTTGTTGCCAAAGTTAAAACTAATGATGTTAGTTAAATTAAATTACTCATTTTACTTAACAAAAAGTAGGGTATCCAGCATTTTGGATATGTTTTGCAGCTAAGATATCTCTATGAAAAATGCACGTTTTTGAACTTGGGGTGCTACCGAGGGCTCCGCCATTTCCAGAAGTTAAGGAAATTTTTGAAGTGTTATCAGTTTTTATTAATAATGTATTTATAGTTTTACAGGTAGAGCAAAGTTCTGCGTACTTATTTAGTCTTGTAGAGGAAACAAGACTGAATACGCTTATTGAATGTGTGGAAAATCTTGAACTGGTGATGATTTGTCAAGCATAAACATATTTTCTAAACTACCTTTTGGTAACGCAGTTCGTTAAATTTTTGGGTAGCAGGATAACCCCCAATTAGTGCAACTACCTATAATAATCGTTTGAAATTTTGTACAATTTATCCTAAATGCCCATCTTTTGAAATATTGTATGTAGTTAACTACTTATGTTGATCAATTTGAATCATATAATTGCAAGTGCCACAGAGTCTTCTTTCCATCAAGTGACCTCTAGACTCCCCTCGCCTTCTCCACGCCAAAAAAAAGAAAAAAAAACTTTCATGATTTTCGTACACAATGAGCAGTATCAACTTCTTGGTACTAAGTTTACTTTTAATGAGCTAATCCGCTCGGCAAACCGAACATTACTTAACTTACATTGGTCGGAAGGAGGTCGCCAGTGTTCACACGCAAGCGACTTATAATTGCATTACTTGCCTCAAGTGGGGACGAGGAATTTTATACACTCTGCAGTCGAGGACAGAGTGATTTAATTGCGTTTGGAGATGAGAGGTCTGTTATTTTTATTGATGATGATAGATTTATTTCAATCGACATATTTACTATAGCCAACATCGTAAAAGTCATCAACTTTTGTACATTGACGATTTTACTGTCAATTTTGTATGTTAGTTCGAAGCTGATCGTACTTATAATGGGGAGTTTTTCGAGGAACTGTTTTTGCTACCTGCATCTATGCGTCCTGCGGGCCTAGTATTGCTGCATGTATATCGCATGTCAAATGTGGATAAAGCATCCGTCACTCTCGTACTTATTTACGTGTCAGAAGGTGACGGATGCCTTATCCAAACTTTGTCACGCGATAAACGCAGCCATAGTAGGGCCCCTGTCCAGTTCTTTCATCGAGTTAATTGCAACTGGACGTCCTTCCATCTCCAACATATTGATGGATGGCAGCGTACTATTTTGCGTCATCGCAGATTTTTTATCGCGCGCAACTGTATTATAGAACGATGAAAATCCTATTTAAAAAAACAATCGAAATAAATCATATGCGATTCTTCACCTGGAGTTGCAAGTTTCAGTGGGCGGCGGTGATCATCACACGTCAAGACTTACTCTCCCATCACACGGCATTGTACTGCATGTATTTTTAAACAAATCTTACCATGTTTGGTGGTTCCATAATATAGTCATGGGCAAAACGTGCAGTACATTGCCGCGTGTAACAAGGCTTACCCGCTCTTTGCGTAATTAGTTAAAGAAATGAATGCGCTGTATAATTATCGTAGCCGTTTTCCCGAAAAACACGTGAATGAATATTTATTAATTGACTGTATTTAAACTTCTACGCCATACAATCTTAGTGAAAACAAACAGAAACTAAGAATAATATAAGCTTTTTTTCCTCTATTCCACATTATATTTACTTGATTTTTTTACGATAAGGAGACTTTAACAATCAAATGTAAAAATGCTTCCATAACCTATACAAAACGATGACGATGCATGGTTTAAAACAAAGTGGAATTGTAATAGCCATACGTCATGGCTTATTTGGACTGTTAGTGAAATCGGTTAAGCAAATGAATTAGTTGTATAATTTGTAATCTACAGCCGTATAACCAGAATAAACACGTAAATATAGCCAATACCTCTCCATTCATGCTTATGTCAGAGGTCAAGTGTAATCCGAGAAAGGTGACAAAGTAATGTCCACTTATCTCCATCCGTGGAGAAACAACGCCCAACCTTGACTCGTTCCGGTCAATTGCCTATAATACCCACGCATATCAGGAGTACACTTAAAGTTTTTGTATTTAGTAAATCATAGAAATCTTCAAGAACATGACTGAAGATTATTTTGCTGGGATGTGATTCTCTTAAAAACGCGGTCGGACGAATGGACGAGTGAATGTCGCAGCGGTGAGTTTAAGTAGTCCCTTCAGAGCGAAAAAAACACATTTTAGCGCGTGCATTCTCAATGGTATCCCCTTCAATCACTGATACTCATTTGATCGAAATTATCTTTCCATCGAAAGCTGAAAACAAGCTGCTTTTCTGCTGAAAACTTAAACATGGGTAATGTGGGTTAGGTTAGGTTAGACCTGTGTTACACAGTTTAGCACACGCGTGAAGAGTGCCGAGCCTGGGCGGTGCCTCGCGCTGCTCTGTCCATGGAAATAGGACCAGAGGGCTTATTGTCTAACGCACTCGCAATCACGATCGTTTTCATTTTGAAAATCGAAGGCTTGTCTGCATACAAAATGAAAACAATTGCTCCTCTTTGAAGCCGGTTGCGATTGCGAGTGCGTTAGACAATAGCCCCTGGCTCAGACCTCTCACTACCGACCCTCGTGAAAGCCATGATCGAAAACGAAAATAAATGGCAGGCGGTAGCAACTTTTAGCAACGCAGTAATGTCGCTAAAAGAAGCGGCAGAGCGAGAGCGAAAAAATGAACTTAACTCGCTCCCAATACGCTGCAGAAGACAAGGCAGACGGCGGTTGGCACATGTCAACCGGTTGCCGCCGTAATGGGGACCCGTGGGCATTGGGCCGGGGAATCCATCGCTTGCACTTAAGGGTCCCGAACTGGAAGGCCTCCGAGTTTTCCGGAGCGCCTTTAACGGAGGAGGGGAAAAAAAACGTAAAGGCAAACGCTGATAGACGAGTTAGCGGATGGAATACCACTCCCGCGACCTCGTCCATGGTGGGAGAAGGAACCCCTCAGGGGTTTTAGTCGGTGTGAGTCCGACATAACCACTCGGCCCCCCCTGGTCGATTGGTATCTATAATGGATTTCCCCTGAGAAAAAAAGGTTAGACCTGTGACCAGTAAAAAATAATAACACCTGCACATATTCCTAATCCTGCCTGTCGATAAAATGAAAATTCTGCGAAGTAAAAAAACAATGAAATGAGTGTCGGTGAAACCCTATTGTGCTTTTATTACAAATTATAATTTGAAATGGTTCTGTGATAAAATTGAAGCTTTGTTTTTTTGCTTATTTTTACGACGCGTCTAGCCTACTTGGTAGTGACCTCTAGACTGCCCTCCACTTATTACTCATTAATCTCATTACAGGACCGATAGAGATAAAGTTATATGGATAAAGAGCTTTGTCGACGTGGTTGGTCTAGTTAGTAGTGACTGCCTACGGATCTAGCGGTCCCAGGTTCGATTCAGTATGGGTAAATATTTGTATCCACTTTTTCTAGTACCCTCAGTGCAAGCCGCTTAGTTTGGGACTAGGTCAATTTGAGTAAGATTGACCCTTGATATATATTATAATTAAAATAAATAAAATAAATACTAGTACAATACAATATTGGTCGTACAATACAATATTTTTAGTACAATACAACCATACAACCACGACGCGCTGGCTTGGTTGATAGTGACCCTGCCTACGAAGCTTGTCGTCCTGGGTTCAAATCCCGGTAAGGGCAGATATTTTGTGTGATGAACGCGAATTTAAAATTTGTTCCTGATTCATGGATTTTTTCTTAGTATTTAAGTATATATTTTCTCTATATACGTATTTATGTCGTTGTCTAGTACCCATAGTACAAGCCTAGAGCTTAGTTTGGGACTAGGTCAATTTGTGTCAGATTGTTCCCGGATATTTATTTTATTCATTTGTTTATTCCAAAAAATAATTTTACTTTTATTTTTTGGAAATAAAAATAGACACAAAATATTGAGTTTGTTAATCTGTACTCCTGGTTCCGAAGATACGGGCTTTACTGAGTTTGGGACCGATGGATAAGCTTCATTGTTGCATTTTCATAATGTTTTTATTCTTTCAAGTGCCCATTTACACTCGTTGTTGTTCGTAGTTAATCTGAATATGAATTTAAAGAAATGTCGCGTCCATATTAGGCTCTCGTTTGCAACTTGTTGTTATCCATTTTCATCCTATTATGGGCTGTATTTAAAATCAGATCTTAAGTAAGATCTCCGTCTCAAACGCGTCAAATAACCCATTTTAAATATTCTCCCCGTTTAATGGTTCACCTAATTTTAAATTCTCGTAGCACCGCAATTGAGCTTGCGGACTCTAGAATTCGAAACAGTCTTCGCTTGAATTTCACGCTTAGGAGATTCAGAAAACCTTTTCTGACAAATTGCAATGCTCCCGAAGTTTGAGTGGGGAATACAATAACTAACTACGCCGTGGAATTTCAATTGCTGGAGCCGTTTGAAACATTTCAATGTTTTCATTTGGTTTTACTTTATCGTTGGGTAACTAATCTATTACAGTGCAATAGCCAGTTAATAGAGATAATACAATCAATATTTTGGACGTCTTCGAATCATATTTTATGGTATAATTTCTTATATTGGAATCCCAACACTTGACATTACCGGATTCAAATAATTAGGTATTGTTTGAATCCAGTGCTCTAAGTGGTAATCTGGCATTTTGAAGTTACGTTATTTAAAAAAATGACGGTTTAAAAAAATGCTTTTTAAAAATGATTCTCTCTATTTCAGTCAAAAATTACCTACTCATATGGGTTATAAACGCTTATTGCCGAAAGACCAGAATTTTAAAATACTAGATTCTCAATATACTTGAATTCCAAAACATAGCTTAACCCATCATTTTATCAAACTTCAGTACATTCTTGGCAAATATCACCAGAAGGTTATAAAATAAATCTTCTTTCCTTCGCCATCTTGAATAGGCCTCCATCATACTCTTAAGATAGGGCCTTCTATCTATCCCCAAAACTGAACAATTAAATACCGCCTTTAAAAGGTTTTTTATGGAACGAAATTGTCCCATTCTTAAAATAACAATGATGGCTGTAATTAACGCTTTTCTATTACACCACCGAGCGGACGACCATAATACCCTCGGTTCGGGTGACCGACAGCCAGAACCCTGCTTCCAAAAATTTAATTCGACATTACGTTATCGCTGTTCTTTTGTCTCGATTCTGTTACGAATAAAGACTAAAAGGGGAAAGTAATAGTCTCGTATTTGGTGTTTTATAGTTAAGACGCAGACATGAAGCAGTGATAAGTGAAATCAGTTTTTGGTGTGTTATGAATATCATAATGATTTTATTTAGTTGACTTAGGGTGGTCTTACGTCATTGGCCTGTAAAACACTTTGTTTTATGCATTCGTCTATTCGTTTTTTAATGATTTTTTGGAGATCCAACACCTTAATTACCTAACAAAAAGCCAATTTAAGGTTTTACGGACAGAAAAAAATATCTGTCTAATAAAATTAAAATCTTCTCCAATTCTTTTATTTAAAAAGCGGGTGTATGTAACGCAAAATATTTAATTCGTTAAAGTATTCATGAGGAAAAAGAAGGACATTAAAAACACTGCAAAAGTACTTACCTTGAACCAAGGCTACGGTCAATTCATTATTTTTCTAATTACTTATAACCGTTTTACGACATAAAATTAAAAAGGGCACCCAATAAATCTCAAAAAGGTTTAGTTGAACAATCATAAAATACCGTACCATATTAAAAGGTTTTCGTTAAAAGTACATTTAGCTTAATTAACTTTTTAATTGATTGCAATTATAAGTGGTAAAGAAATTTTATTATAAAGCGACTGGCCAGTTATAAACAGTATGAGGCGAATAAAATGGTTTTCTATCTTGAGCCCGAATTTTCATCTCTCCGAATGTTCATGTTAGAAACGTTTTTTTTAACCGTTTAACTTGACAGGATTATTAGTATACAACAAATTTAACCTATCCTATAGGTTCTATGGGTAAATCTATTTTTGTAATGGACGCATAAAGTTAGTGGATTCAGAAAAAAATGCGTTTATAACTTAAGTATGTATTTTCAAACAAATGAAACAGTTGAAAAACTAAATTTCGGACTTGCGTTTGGTTACTTCATAAATCGAGACAAGGAGTAAATTCATTTAACGCACGCCAAATGTTTTATTTTTGCGACCTTTTATAAAACCATTTAATTGCCTTTCCTATACCGTGACAAAATCAGTAAGTCATGATGACAAGCCAGTGTTTGCGGACATACTGGGGCTCTTTTCTACGTGGTTAAACCATATTGCTTATGACATGTTAACGATGACGACACGTTATCTTGGATAATTTCTATGCATTTATTTATATAGGTAAGTTTATTGTTGTTTAGTACTCATAGTAAAAGCCTAGAGCTTAGTGTAGGAGTAGGTCAATTTGTGTAAGATTTGTCCCGTGATATTTAATTATTAATTTTGAATATCTATGGGTCTCAGATTAGATCCCACTTACACTATCAGTATGACCACCTGATGCCTTCTGCATAACATCATCGGAAAACTATAGCATTTTTTTTAAATGGATTCAATCTATCGAGTCATATTATTAAACGAACGCGTATTGGTTTTTATCATCATCATCATCATCATCATCATCATCAGCCTATATTAGTCCACTGCTGGACATAGGCCTCTCCCATTGCACGCCACCGAGCACGATTCATGGGCACTCTCATCCAGCTCTTGCCATCCACCTTGCGAAGATCGTCGCACCACCTAGTCTGAGGGTGTCCTAGACTACGTTTGCTGATTCGCGGTCTCTACTCAAGAATACGATAACTCCAGCGATTATCAGTTCAGCGGCACAAATGACTGGCCCACTGCCACTTCAAGCTGCTTATTCGATGGGCTACGTATGGGTTTTTATAATTAATGTTAACTCCGAAGACTGGATGGAACCTTCATCTGCTATAAGTACTAACTAATAACATGTTACGTTTGATCACTCACGTGTCGATCCACAAGTACCTAGGGCAAGTATCGTTTTAATATTTAAAAACCCCCGACGTTATTCTTCGGTTGTAGAGAAAAGGGTATAAGTACTTTGAAGATAAATTGAAAAGCTATGTATGATAATACTTAATGATTTATACGCTTTTTTATTAAGAGTTAAATTGACTTATTATACCCTTTATCCAAGGAACCCAGAGTGGCGAACTTTTTTCAGAACCATTTTGAACCGCTTAACCTGTTTCTATTCAACCAAGCGAGGAACCACCACCGGGTTAAAAAAAACCAACAAGCAAAAAATCGCATTAAATCCGTTCATTCGTTTCGGCGCTGTGATGTCACAGACAGACGGACAAAAAGGTAAAAATTTTACCAATAATGGACAAGGCACCAATAATGGACACTTGATTCTTATTTTACAGAAGATAAGGGTTATTCATTTGTTTTGCAACAATCAATTTAGGATCGTATGAAAATTGAATTAAGAGTGAAGTGTCCATTACTGGTGCCTGTCAGCTAAAAGTGTCCACCATACCAATTTTTAACCCCGTTACAAAAAATTAAGCTATTCTAAGTTAAACGTTTATATCTGTGTATTTATGTATCTGCGTGTCTGTGTATCTGTGTGTGTCTATGGCATCATATATCCCAAACGCATGGATCGAAATGGACGTGTTTTTTTTTTTAAATCTAGTTTAAACGGTATGGTTCTTAGCTAGGTTTTATGAAAATTGGTTATGCCGTTAAGGAGATATCATCAGTTCTAAAATTAGTCCTTATCTATTCAATAGTTATTTTGATTCGTGAAATTTGGTATGCGAATTTAAAACTTAATTATGTTTGAAAAAAGACGCAAATTCCGTTGTCCTTTTGCATGGACTTATCCGAGTTTAAAGTTAAGCGACTCAAATTTACTTTTTATAATACAGTACCACAATATAATGAAAAAATCTCAACACATTAACTTATTAAGAAAACACCTTATTATAAATTGATAACGAATTTATTAACCTTACTTTACAAAAATAATTTCACTCGACTAATTTTAAAGTAAGAAAACGAACGACGCTATGACACAACAGCAACTGTCAACAAGTGAAAAAATCATTCAGAACCCCAAGCGTTTCCTTTTGAATGAAGTAAAGATAGCTATTCATTACTTTTGACATTTCAAATTTTCTATAGCATATAATCAATTCTTACAATTAGTACAAGTGTACGAGTACGAACTATTTAAAATTGTCGGTTTACTTCCTTTAGAACAGAAACGTTTTGCATCGTAAACGTTTCACTTTTAAAATTACCTCAATTTTATCGGAATCTGCCGGTCCGAGCTATATAAAACAAAACCCAAAGCGTATTTCGCTGGGAAAACTTTTCTTTAAAAACCTAACGGAGTGAAATTAACCTTATATTAAAATTGTCAAGAGTAACCGACCATTTTAAATACATCAGCGTGATGAACATTCTTTTATCCCCGTAATTGTCCAAAATTCCACGTCGGCAGAGTCCCGCAGACATTTACAAATAATGCCCGCTCACGCTAAACTTTCCATCATAATGAGTGAGAGAGAGGTCCGACGCAATCCCGCTAAAACACTACTCACTCAGCGCTTTGGACCAGCCTAAATTCCGAGCTGACACTTTGCTGAGGTATTATTGAGGTAGAAAATTTGCAACATATTTTAGTAACGCGTTTTCGTTTTTTGTGATTTAATTTGCTTTGGTTGTTCACTTATAGGTCATGTTTTGATTAAAAATTGTATCGTGATTTTAAAACCACATAAATTGTTTTTTTTTATTACCAACTAATGGTGGTTGTTATTAAGAAAAAAACATCAATAGTGTTATAGATGGATGCTGATACAAATTTTAAATTTAGCTTTAGGTAAAAAAAATCTTACTGCTTGAGCATTATGCATAAATTTTCAAGTTAAGTACGAAAAGTTTGCGTAAAAAATAGGGTGCTACATTTACTCGAGACAAAAGTTTTACCATCTATTTTAACAAGTTTTTCTTGCAATTTTCAAACATCCCGTAGTTGAAATTTTAGCTGTAAATAATAATTGCAGCTCATTTCCTTTTGTAATCTCTATTATGGAGATGAATAACTCGTATTAACTTAAATTGACCTGAATTTACTGTTAAATGCTGTCTGACAATGTAACGAGAGGCTTCGGTATTAGGATTAATTAAAGCCCCAAGGCGCCCACTCGATGACTCCTCGTTCATAAATTATTAATTAATTTTGCAGGCGCATAATTAATTTTGTTGAATATTTTTGCTCATTTATTCGTTCTTGTGGCATTTGAGAAAGGCCTCGACCTATATTTTATACGGTAAGATGATGTAAATTTTTGGAACCTGCGTTACCTGATATAAAATAATCTTTTTTTTCTAGACAATTATAGCATAAATCAAAAAATACGTTTTTAATCTGACGATGAATGAATTTAAAATTATGTGATTTGAAAAACATTTAACTATATGGACTCTGTAGGTAGGTACCAACTTCCTTTATTTTAATCAGAACAAGCGTACAAAAGTAACTTGTCGGGTTATTTTAACAATCTGTAGGTACACCTAAAATACCTTCCGAATTTCGTTGAATACCTAGTAGAGTTTACTTCACGTAAATCACTCTGTGATAAAATAATTTTTGCATATTAAACAAAATTGCATCATCCCTTATTTACTTAAACACAATCGGACCAAATAACAAACATTTTCATCCTCCTAGTCGAGCACGAGACCTTTTTCATCGACCACACAATTATTTCCAGTGTTATCCTCCGTCGTACAAATTAGGTTGATATTCACCTGAGCAAGCGTGTAACCAAAACCCTCTACATTGTCTTGTAAAAAAAGTTACAAGAATAGTCGCCAGATAGTTTTTCTCCTCAGTAATTAATGAGCTTTGTGTTCATAGAACTGCCACCGTTTCTAATATATTAAGTAGTTCAGTAAAAATGCGAGCGCTAATGATTTTACACACCCCTTATATCATAAAAGTATTGTATTCGTATACGCAATTTATAATTAATTGACTGAATAAAACTTGAAAAATAATACAAACAAAGAACATTTTTGTGCAGAAGTTCAAAATGTCAAAAATATTGATTGAAATCTTACTATTATACGAGTAGGCACTTAAAATGCGAAAATTTGGATACGTGGATGTATGTTACTCAATTACGCCAGAACAGCTGAACGGATCTGGATGAAATTTGACTTAGAGATAGATTATACTCTGGAATAGGCTACTTTTTATACCGAAACAAATCATTGTTCAGATGTAGCCGCGGGCAGAAGCTATCTTACTTCTTACTTCTTACTAATATCATAAATACGAAAGGTTCGATCATTGTGACACATACACGCCAGAACGACTGAACGGATCTGTATGAAAGTTAGCACAAAGATAGATTTTTGTCTGGAATAGCACATAGGCTACTTTCTATTCCGGAAAATTGGACAGTTCCCGAGGGAACAGTGATAAACGATTTCTTCTTGGACGAATTCGCGCGCAAAATGTAGTGAATAATATTTCAGTAAATCTATAGGCTGGAGGATTACCAGACATCTTAGAAGGGGGTGAATGTTATGTATGTATAACTCCATGACACGTTTCCATTCCATGGAGCTATGTCTTCTGTTAGTGTCATCAACTACGTCATATATTTTTAGCTGAATAAATTGATACGTACTGAAAGAGAAAACCATGTATAAACTTGGCTTTATTCAGCTAAAAATACATGACATAGTTATTGACACTAGCAGAAGACATAGCTCCATGGAAACGTGCCATAGCGTTATACATACATAACAATAGGAAATCTTACCATGAAAGGTCAATACAATCCTAGAAATGGTTTTTGAATGACTTAATATTAAAAAATAGTGTTTTCTAAGTCTTAAGACATAAACCCACGGCCCATTAAACTAATTTAGCAATATCTGTCGTCGAAAATGAGTCACGTCATAATTCAATTTCACGGTCGGATAGCTGATGATGATGACGCTAGCGTGCTCCCAGACTATTTGCTCACTTAGTCTAGACACCAATATCACCCTTTACGTGACATACTTTGTCTCATACATCAATACTTCAGGTCTTGATCGATAATGCCTGCGGTGATAAATCTCTCACGAGAGATGTCGGCTGGTTTTTTTAAATCGTGACATGTACATGGCTGACATTTTTGTGATGAATGTGCTTGAAGTCACGGACTGTGATGTATAATTTAGCAGCAGAGCTTAGAAAAAACGTAATGTATTGTATTTAATCGACAAAGGCTTTTTTTTTGTCATTCTCTAGATACAGGCTGTGCCTAGTTTGAGACCGATGGATAGCCTTATTATGATATTCTTTTTAGCAATAAATAACTCATTAGTGAAGTCCGTCGTCTCATTATTTAAATTATTTAGGAGATAACACAGAAACATACATAGAGTTAACTTAGTACAGATGCATCCCTGAATGTATCTCATTATGAGCACAACAAATACTAAGCAAAAAGCACGCAGAGTACTTAATGGTACTTAAAGGCTTAACAGAAAAATAGCATCAATTAACCCAAAAACAGTGGAATTATGTTATCCGTGAAACAATGTATTTTATTAAAAATAATAATTATTAAAAATATCTAAATAAAAAGCAAGCTTTAAATACTCGATAGATTATGTTAAAAACATTAAAACACATAAAATCCGTTTTTTTTTATGAATGTACCCAGTGACACCCGCGCCATGAAGATCTAATGACGTATCATTTATCAAAATCGGTAGACCCGTTGACGAGGGGGCATAGGAACGGACATACATATATACATAATACAGGTCAAACACATAACCCTCTTTTTGGGCTTTGCCGTAGTCGGGTAAAAAATGCATACTGTTAGAGAAATGATAATTGTTATTATTTGGCGATACATTATTACATAGTCTACCTCCAGGAAAATAAACGCTGAATGTGTGAAACTGGCAGCTGAAGCTTCTAATTAAACGTGTGGTTAGTTTAATCAAAATCAACTGTTGGTTAATGAATAGAGTTCCAATTGGTGACCACCACTTTTGCCGTGATTGGTTTACTTTAAATATAGTAATGAATTGCGGTGTAACATATGAAACATACAAAATAAACCTTTACATCATGCAATTTTTTATACTTATTTAATTAACGTTTTAAATGCCCTTTAGGGTCCTTAATCAAGAGCTGATTTATTACTTTTTACCAACATTACGTTTAACGTAACCGTAAGATTAAACCAATTTATAAAGATTAATAAAAACTCCATTGTGTCCTAGTATGTCTTAATTTAACGTTCAAATGCACAAATAATAATATGAGATAAACTTAGCCTTAAAAGAAGTCTCACAACAACTTGAAATCTCCTTCGAAACAAAATATCCAAACACTACTTTCTTCATAAAACCGTTTCGAATACAATGTCAAGTAGCCTCAAGAAGATAGTAAACAAACCGTCGGTTTCACCGATTGTTGACGTAGCAGTTTATCTGAGGTCAAACTCAAGTGGAACTCAATTTGCGTTCGGCTTGAAGCCGGTTTTGATTTCCCACGCGGTTCCGTTTTCGTTAAAAGCATAAATTGAAAATAAATCGGAACGCATCGTTAACTTAACCAATTTCAAACATGCAAAATGGTTCTTGTTGTTGCTTGGTTTAAATGTATAAGATACTTTTGATAAGGATTTTTTATAGGTACGGTACGGTACGGTGAGGCGGGGCTATTACATCTGCGGGGCTATTGTAACTTTTCATACTAATTTTAAAAGTACCTAGATCACGTTTTATTATGAAAAGCTACAATAGCCCCGCAGATGCAAAAGCCCCGCCTCACCGTATACGAATAAAAACAAAGTTAGCCAACGTATCATTGAGAATAATACTAGATCTTGATAGATAAAACTGGATTAGAGCTGAGTTTGCCATTATTAGTAGAAAAGGACGCTAACATCAACTTAAAATCTTCGAAACAAAATATCCGAACACTACTTTCTTCATAAAACCGTTTCGAATACAATGTCAAGTAGCCTCAAGTAGATGGTAAACAAACCGTCGGTTTCACCGATTGTTGACGTAGCAGTTTATCTGAGGTCAAACTCAAGTGGAACTCAATTTGCGTTCGGCTTGAAGCCGGTTTTGATTTCCCAAACGGTCCCGTTTTCGTTAAAAGCGTAAATTGAAAATAAATCGGAACGCATCGTTAACTTTACCAATTTCAAACATGGCATATGGTTATTGTTGCTGCTAACAAGATACTCTTTATAAGGATTTTTATAGGTATACGTTAGACAATGTTAGCCTACGTATCTTTGAGAATTATACCAGATCTGGATACATAAAACTGGATTAGAGCTGAGTTTGCCATTTAACTAAAAATTATTCTAGTCCCTTTCGTCAATAGGTATTAAAAAGTTACACATATAGTTGAAAAAGCATGTTCCACGAAAATGAGCTCAAGATAACAAACGTCATAAAATGACAAACGCTGTGAAGGACTGAGATGCACATAAAATAGATGACATTCAAGGCATAAAACAAGCCATTTTATCCTTGATGAATGTCTGCCGAAGAATAAAGTTGTTACTCAGCTTTTAATTTCGATTGCCAGAAGATAATAAAATATTGACAAGACTAGAGCTTGTTTTCTGCTAATGTATTTTAATTCACTATTTATACATGAGTTTAGGAGAAGTTGTGCATGTATAATTTTTATTTTTTCCATTGTGACATTTGCATGTGATAAAAAGCGACAAAGCATACTTTAACTAAACGTACGAATAAGGTTACTTTTTGAGTTTTTAAAATAACACTTACGGCAAATACATTAAAGTCAAAATTAAATTAAATAAACAGAGAAGACAGAAGTAAACAATGCCATTAAGCTTTAAGTCTGTTATTTGTACATTTCATCTGTGTTGTGACAAGTTAATTTAATAAATACATATAAAACAACAAGTTTTTCTATGCAGTTCTTCTTTGTCTGCAGAGCCTCAATGTCTTAGACTTAAAAGAAATGCACTTTTTAATGCACTAGTGCATGAAAAGTAGTTTAAGTCCGCTTACCATCTAGCGTAAATAGCACCACTTTAATAACATAAAAAGTAAAACGGAAAATTCTACGCTACTGAGAAAATGTACGATCACCATAGATGCGCGCGCAAACGACACGAAACTAGCTTTAGAGCTAGCAAGGCAGACTCGTTATTAGTTTTATCACTACAATCGCCAACATAACCTTTTTAACGTGAGAGACGGCTCTCTACGTTATCTTTTAAAAATAACTAATTTCAAACGTACATTTTGATATTATAATATATTGTTATGTAGGTCCTTACTAATCCTTAAGTACTTATTATTAAAAATGTGAAAAAGTAGGTATTGTTTTTTGTTTATTATTAAAAATGTGAAAAAGTAGGTATTGTTTTTTGTTTATTCCTTGGTACAGCGCTACTTGAGATTTTATTCCCATAAATTCAACAGTTTATAGAAAGTACAAATATATCGCGACTGACTTTTATTTTTAAGACCAGTCCTTTGTACATTATGAGTACACTGATCTGAATCTTAGGTTTACATTTAAACTTTTTTCTTGTTTATAAGATCCCTACCACAATCTGATTATTTAACCTACAGACAAGCAGCAATGTTCGCATTGTTTTGTTTCAGTGTATTGATTAAAAAAACCTAATTATTATTCCTTTTTTTCAACAGTACACCTGCCTTCATGAAAACCTGTTCCACTACCTGTGCGAGGAGAACGGCGGAGCAGTGACGTTACCAGTGGCAAAAGGTGATGACGCATGGAAGGTCTACTTCAATGAAAACCCTGAGGAAATCGTCGACGAGTTCGCGATGAGATACGGCATCGAAGCTATCTACCAAGCTATGACGTAAGTGTTTATAGGCTATCCTTTCTTTTTTAATATAGAAATTACAAACGAGCATTGAAATTACTAGATATAGAATAGAGGCATTACATCTCAGTCCTCAACATTGCAGTCGCTTTAAGACCCACCGTGCAACGAAATTTGCCAATGGCGGACATTCGAGTATGCGATCTCAAGATTTCAATCTACAGCTCAGACGACTGAGATAGAATGTTGGTATCGTTACACATGCATATTAGTAATAAACCACATGCGGGCCTTTATGACAACACAGATTGTAAAATGTGCACCGAATAGGTGGAAAAAATGAAACACTTACTGTGTGAATGTGATGCCCTCACCGGAGTAAGAATGACTATCCTCGGTTGTGGCTACCCACAACTAAACGATTTCAAAGACACTGCCATTGCACTCAGATATCCGCTCTTTGGAAGGGGTGGAGGCTGCACTGAATTAAGCGCTAAAAGATAAGAAAAATTACACCAGATGCACAGAGTATATAAAATACATTTTAGGATTTTACTCAATTTCACATTTAGAAAAACTAAATATAATGCGACATTTCCAGCACATCTTTTGTAAGAGGCATCTTACTGAATGACGCCGTACTACCTGAGTTGCTTCAGCCATCAATTTTATCATTTTCCCCGCACATCGTAAATTATACAGGAACATCGCTGACGCGATACAGCGCACCTTTTCGCCTACTTTGAATAATTCTGAATAATACATGCGCAAATAATACCAACAAGCAATAAAATTTGACAGGCACTCCAGGAAATATGACGTTTCTCTTATTGAATAACGAATTGAATTGAAAAATTCCCATCGTTTTTAAAGTGAGCTTCTGACGAAAGTATTCATACGCTGAAAGAATGTTGTGTTCAAGAATTCTACTAGTTGATTCGATCTCTTCGCAGATTTCAAGGCTGTAGCAGGACATGACGCGAATAAAATAATAAGCCGCTAGGAAATTGTTAGACCACTATCCCACTGTAGTTTAAAAATTATCCTACTTCTGTGGTACAGTCGTCCTTATAAGTAGTGGCACATTGAAGTACCTGGTCGCTTTAATACCTTTGAGAAATTAGTGCAGGGGGGTTATTATGACATGGCTATGCAGTTCATTTTACGGCAAGCGTAAAGGACCGAGCAATAGCAGTTATATTGCTGTTCTTTTCTCTCAGCGTAAACTGAACTGCATAGTTATGTCATAATAACCCTCCTGAAGTTTAAACATGATATTAAAGTGACTACTGCTGTGAAGGAATAATATATAGAAAATACAAAACAACGATTAAATGATTTTTTTATTAAAATGAAGTAACGATATCACTTTTTAGGTATTTTACTAATGAAATTACGCTGCCTATAGATTCAGAAAACGCTGACATTGAAACCTAGTCGTAACATCGCTGAGACAGATTGATGTCGACGAACATCAATAATGGCTCGTCGAATATCTTTTGTTTTAGGCGAGGGATGGAATTTCATCTCGCCTTGGCAAACACTGACAAAAAAGAAAGAAATGAGATCTAGATCTCGATGAAACCTTTATTCAGATAATAATAATGATAAATGGTGACTTTTGTTGGCTATCAACTGGCGCAATAAGATTAATGGAATATAGTGGATTTATTTTTAAGAAGTATTAAGGGTCTTTCCATATCTACTTATACATGCAGAATTTGTGAAAAAGACGTCATACGGCCTGGCTAGCCAAGTCGCGCCGTACCTAGCTATAACGACATCTTTGTGATTAGCTTAAGATAATTCGGCGTCAATAGATGTGAGAAGAATATCGTAAATGTACAGGATTGATAAGTCTCGTCGAAAGCTTTTAATATTTCAATTCCGATTACGTTACGCATCTTGTATAGTTATACTTATTCCCCCTTACTAATAAACGTTAAGTAACGGTGGTATAGCTATACAATTTTTTGGTCCTTAGCTGTCATTGTGACATTTGAATTTGACAGATAAGGACAAAACATTGTATAGCTATACCACCGTTACTCAACGTTTATTAGTAAGAGGGATAATGTAGCAAATACTATCCGATACATTTACATACATTCAAGTAAATATTTGTTTGTATTACAGACACTTTCACTGTTTGTCGACGAAGTACCTGTGCGCGGGAGTGCCCGCCGTCATGTCTACGCTCCTGGCCAACATCAACGCATACTACGCTCACACCACTGCGTCGTCTGCCGTATCTGCTTCGGATCGCTTCGCTGCTTCTAATTTCGGGGTGAGCATTAATTATTTCCCGACTGCCGAAGAAGGAGGCTAACATTTTCGACCTGCGGGCCTATTATGGTCGTGTTTATCGACGTGGATAAGCGTGGATAAAACATCTGTCACTTTCTGAGCAGTATGGAAGTGCGAGAGGGACGGATGCTTTATCCACCGTGATAAAGGCGACCATAATACAGGCCCTGTATGTATGTATGTTTATTAGGGAATGCAATTTAACCGGTTATTAACCGTTTTTGTATGAAAATAACCGGTTAAAAGCGGTTATAACCGGTTATTTGCATTTCCTAATGTTTATACGGTTTTTATTCCCTTAACGACTGAACGGATGGCCCGATTTTGAAAAGCGATGTGTCGTTAGACTCGTCTTAGTTTCGTGAGTGTCACTTGGTAGAAAATTCAATTAAAAAATGTCAAAATTACGGATTTAGAAGTATGAATATGTACATGATTAAAATACTTGAAGTAGTCGGTTTTCTTAGCTTGCACTTTGTTATATATACAGTCGCCGGAAAATATGACGAAGCATATGAAGTGCTCAAAAACTCGACTTTAATATTAAATACTCGTATGTAAGAGCATGTTCAAATGCACAAAGCATAAAAGTTACGCAAGTGTATTTGATGATGACTGTACTAAAATTATGTTCTATTTGAAAGATGCAAAGTAGTTTTAGATATTTATGATTTTATTTGGGTAATTAAAGTATTTGTTAATAAACTGATACAACAGTAGGTATGAAATAAAATCATTCACATAGTATGCTACTGATTTCAATCTTGATGATGACAAAGAAAATATGTTTGCTTAAACTTGTTGTTAACGTATTTAATAGATAAAAGTGTATCTGGGTCACCGACATACACAGATGCTCAATTATTCAAACAAAAGTTTTCTAGGCAGTTTTTTTTTAAACTATGTAATCTCAAATTGCAGAAAGAAAAGTTCGTCAAGTTACTAGACCAGCTGCACAACTCGCTCAGGATTGACCTCTCGATGTACCGCAACAACTACCCTGCCTCCAGCCCTGACAGGACTCAGGACCTGAAGTCTACCGTCGACCTGCTCACCAGCATTACGTTCTTTAGGATGAAGGTAACCCTTAATATTATTTTTAAAGAATGGGTTTCATAAATGGTGGTACTTATATTTCCTTTACTAAATTTATGTAAACGTGTGAATATATCATGGCGTAACATCTGGGTAAAGATTTTTATCCATCTATCTATTATGTATTTCATGGAATCGGAATTCGAATATATTGAAGCAGTAGGACCTTGAACAGGATCTGTTCGGATGGCTACGACTATCTTTACCTACCGCCAAGGAGCAATGTTGTGTTCCGGTGTTATGAAGCAACCGGTGAAATTTAGAGAAATGAGGCATTCCATCTTGATCCTCAGCGTTGACAACGCTCTTGCTGTCTTAGGATTGCAGTGTTTGTAGAATAACATACTAGTATTACCTTTTGTCTCAAAAAAAATAAGGCATCGGACATTATAATTTATAAACGTTATACCCCGTAACCATTATGGCAAATTAAATTATTTCAAATGTATTGTTATCCTTAGGTCCAAGAGCTAAGCAGTCCACCACGAGCTAGCACAGTTGTCAAAGATTGCGTAAAGGCCTGCCTCAGATCGACGTATCAGTTCCTCTTCGAGAATTGCTACGAGCTCTACACGAGAGATTATAAGGTATTATTTATATTTCCAAGTAATATATCAAAGCGACATCGTACTGAATGATGGGCAAAGGTCTCAAATAATTGTGAACTAAATGCGTTAAAAATATCTTCGAAAACCACCAGTAACATTCATAAACCACTACAAACACCGGCGATTTCAATACTATACTCCCGTCGTTTTAAAAGGTCCGTTTTGACAGCTGTCAACGCAGTACAGAATATAACCACAAATATGCCAAATCGGGCCTTTTAGAAAGACGAAAGAATTTCAATAACTTCTTTTTATGGGAGTTTTAATCACCGCCAAACACGCAAGACTATTGTATGGAATTCGATAAATAAAATCAGGCGTCAGCTTGTGGTAATTGTAAACAGGTATCAGTTGAGTTGTGCCTAACGCCTAATGTCAACTTTATAACTTAATGAAATTAGCTTATATTTAGATTTGCACAATCAGTTGTTATAAAGATCTTTAAGACGAGCATCAGCTTCGAGAAAGTTGTCGATCGTGACTTATTTGTATTTCCAGGTGGACGAAAAAGGTCCAGATGAACCAAAACGTGACCCATCAGACCATGGCCCCAATTTGGAATCTGTGGAATTCTGGACTTACCTTATCGCTCTCATCGCGTCCGTGATAGAAGAAGACAAAAACTTGTACGCACCTGTTCTCAACCAATTTCCTCAGGAACTCAACATTGGACAGGTATTTCAATCAACTTAAACAAAAACAAATTATATGTAAAAGTAATTCTGTCTTTCTGTAACCCTTTCACGGATAATCCGCTAAATCAATTTTTCTACTCGCGTACTATAAACCGCTAATAGTGATATCGTTAATGGTGTCAGAATACCACCTATAGCGTAACCGAAGAGTAAAAACAATTCTATAATTAGCGTTGCCATGGTAATAACAGTTCTATAATTTATTATAGCATTGTTATTACCATGGTAACGGTCATTCCGGATATCAGTCTTGGCGTTTAGTTAACACTTGACATCCTAAAAAATTGTATAATAAACCGTTAAAAACATTTAACACCAATTAAAATTACGTATATTAAAAATAAAATTAATTTTGAGACTAAATATGGGTTAAGAATTACATTTTTCTTAAGTTACTAAAAATAGATGAGTAATATCCATCGATTTGTTATTTGGTTACCATGGTTACGTTCAATATGGATATCAACAAAATGGCGTTTTGTTTGGCATTCCAACTTTTATGATAAATTGTCAGAACTGTTTTAGTACCTAACTATTAAAAATTGCATGAAATTTGTAAACATTTAGCAATAAAATTTACAAACTATTAACGCCAATCGGAATAATGAAAATGACTTTGCTAACAAGTAATTTGTTAGCAGAAAAATCGATTGAAGTAATACGAGAAAAGTTAGCGATTGTTTATTTTTGTCATTATCATTCTAAGCTTGTAGAAAAAGTTATGTATGCAACGGTACATAATTAGCTCTTAAGGTACTCGTGCCTATAATTAGAGCGCTCGCAAGCTCGCGCTCTAACCTCGGCGCTCGTACCTTAAGAAGCTTCATTATGTACCAGTTACATAAATAACTATTATATTATTGGTATTATCCCAGAGGGAATAGCGATGACTGGCTTTGCGGACGATCCCTATTTATTAAAAATACGTTTGGAATTGTATTACAAGGAAAGTACAACTTTAATATTTGTTAATAGTTATACTTACACCGTACTTTACCGTTACCTTACCGTTATTAGGTACGATTTACAAAAATGAAATCAGAAATTTGCAACAGCAACAGACCGCTACTTACACCAGTTTCATTTTGCAAATAATAATATGTGCCTTATCTGCAGCTTCGACCTGCAAATCCCTTTGCGTCCGAATATCCAGATGCTTTGGGTAGTGACGAGCTGTATCTCTTGCGTATCTCGTATGAAATACTCTACCAATTTTTAACCACTTTGTTCGTTTGATACCAGTTGTCTGCAGCGACGTTGTGGTCCCTGTTCGCGGTGGACATTAAGTACGCGCTTGAAGAGCACGAACAACACCGACTCTGCCACCCTTCAGCTTACATGAATCTGCATTTTAAGGTAAGCATTACAAAAGTTGGTCAATGTAAGGTGACCTAGACCATTGGCCCTATCAGGGGATCACGAATTAACATGTTGTCTGTGGGGCCCTCTCTCTTTTTTAACCGTAATTTGTAACTCAGACCCGGCCTGTTTCATATAAATTTAACGACCGGTGGATCATATATTTGTCTCACTTTAACCTATTGAAATGTATTATCAATAAAACAATACAGCTAGCAAAAGGAGTTATTCATTGTTTAATGTCCAAACTTGCGGGCCACCTTCTGCGTTTCTAAACGTCCATTTAAGAGGATTTTATGGTGAAGCTGAAAGCATATGACTGAAAAAAAAACATACAAAATTAGCTTCGGTTACAATGTTTCTCGCCCCCTAAGTCAAGTCCGATTTTCCCGATTTTTGAATATGTTGTAAGTGATATGAAAATCTTTAGAGATTTGTTTTCAAGAAATATTTAGAGTTATCTGGAAGAAATCCCTTAAAAGGATAAGTTCGCCTTTGTACTTGTTTTTTGTTATGTTGCCTGTGCTTTTTTTATTCTTGTAAGTACAATAAAGAGCATACTTACATACCTAGTTTTTAATAATATCTACAACATATTCAAAAATCGAAAGGGACTAGATTTAAGCGGAGAGAAACTTTATCGCATTTAGAATGACAGATAAGGACGAAGCATATTTCAAGCACACTTTAGCAGTTGTGCGTTTATGAATCAAAGGGTCAGACTTTAGGCCAAATCTTGAATATGTTTGAGTTTAACTTGTTATTACACTTAATTAAGTTAAGTTATTTTTATCAAATTAATATTGTCTTTTAAATAAAAGTGACAAATTGAGGTCAATATTTCAGGTGAAATGGCTGCATACAACATATGTGAAAGACGTCCCTCCTTACTGCGGTTCTGTACCTGAATATGCTGCTTGGTTTGAACCGTTCGTGATGCAGTGGCTGAACCAAAACGACCACGTGTCGTTAGAGTACTTGAATGGGGCGTTCATTAGAGATAAAAAAGATATGGTGAGATCTCAATGTAGCGTTATTGACGTGTGTAGTTGTTTCATGAAAAAAATTCATCAATGTAAATCAAATTACGCCAGTATTCACAAACAATACTTAAGGGATCCTTCACTGAGTAAACGCACTGTGTTCAATACAACTTTGTGATTGGTCCTTTTTGACCGACCTTTTGTTTATGAGACGTTTTGAACCACCCTGTGCGTTCGTGAGCACTGTGAGACCTCATAGTGCCGTTTGTGAATACGGATGTTAGTGAGCTATATAGGTTTTAATGAATGTGGCCGATATACCTATAACCTAAAGCCACCATGTTTCGCAGTATCTCTGATTGAATACAATGTATTGCTGTTTAGTCTGTTCCTAAAACATGTTTCTTTCCAGTTTCAAAAATCAAGCGAGCACGCATTGTTCAGTAATTCTGTGGTGGATGTCTTCACTCAACTAACGCAGTGCTTCGGCGTCGTCTCCAAACTTGAATGCCCTGATCCAGAAATCACCAAGCGCTATATGAAGAGATTCGCTAAGACTATGGCCAAAGTTTTAGAAGCATATTCTGAAACTGTTAAGAAAGAGTTCCCTGAACACTTGAAGGAAGAACGAGTGGTATGTATAACAAGATTATTTGAAAATAATTTGACTTGGGTATATTTTAAGATATAATTAATGAAAACGATTTAAGATACTGTAGCGCATCAGGGATGTTTGCAGAAGGCAAAGTTTGCGCTTGAAAGATTCCAGTTTGTCACGCTGTTCTTATTTGACTATCATTCAGAAGAGGGGTGTTTAGTTATCCTATTACCAGGAGTTTAGAACCTGTAAGGGTATGCTCCAGACTGGCTGGTCTTACGGTCAAACAGAAGTTTAATTGACTGTTTCCACACCACCATTCGCAAGTGGCAGCGTCCCTGGTGCACCGCGTGCATGCCAGCCCTAATATCATCCTTAGCATGTTAGAAAGCAGAGTATACTGCCCCTACATACGTCATTGTTGTGGGCTTCATGCAATGCAATTAGTGTAATAAGATTAGGAGGAACTACTAACAATAAATATGAGTTGTAAGTTTCTCGAAATAAATGATTTCTAAATTCTTTTATTTTCTGAGGATATTATTCAGCTGGATGCGGGAAGAATCTTCGACGTACTTCTAATTGAATATGCAATATTTTTTTTCGAAATTCCCTTTGCAAATAAATGATGCATTTTTATAGGCGTGCATTCTTATGAACAACATCCAGCAACTCAGAGTTCAGCTTGAGAAGATGTTCGAGGCCATGGGTGGCACTAAGCTGGAGCAGGACGCGGCAGACATTCTAAACGATCTGCAGCAGAGTCTTAACAGCACTTTGGATGAGCTGGCTTCTATATTCGCTCTCAGGTATGATAATAAATTATCATTTACTAGTGAAATACTCTACCTCTATACACATTCGAGACAGCTTTAGGGCCGAGTTCACCAACCAATTTAACAAACGGTTAAGTCTTAATCAGCTGTTAGTCAATACATTTGACAACCCTTAAACCGCTAATCGTCCGTTTAATTGTTGGTGAACTCGGTTCTTGATATGAATTTATTACATACATTATTGATTATGAGGCCTACGTGTACCTTAAAAATTAATGCTTCTTTTCGCGTTTTAACCTAGCGTATTGATTAAAAATATCCTTTCAACAGCCTGGAGCCACGAATAACAGTGAGCGTAAAGGAGCTAGGTGAGTTGCTGCAAAAGGTGGGAGGCGGAGGCGTGCCAGGACAGCCACAGCCGCCTGCGCATCACGAAGCTGACGAAGTACTGAGGCCTCTCATGGATATCTTGGTATGTTACAAGTTCTTTAACTTTTACAATACATTTATTATGAGAATCGAAGGCTCGTACCATGTGATTTATGTAAGATTGTCACGCGTAATAGGGGCTTATGAAGGCAGACGCTAATTATTGGGATCGTTAACATAAAATTTTAAGATTTACCTTAAGTTCATTAATCAAGAATGAACTTTTATTTTTTTTAATCCCAAAATAATTACAGGATGGTTCATTGACCATGTACGCAGAGTCCTGTGAAAAGACTGTTCTCAAACGACTGCTTAAGGAATTGTGGAAAATCGTAATGAAAATCCTCGAAAAAACTGTCGTGCTTCCACCTATGACTGATAAAACGGTAAGTTCTTTTTCCCCTTTCTAAAGTGCAGTACCAACTGGTATTAACAACAATAACTGATTAACAACTGGCATATTTTGTATGTTTTTAGATGATGCTGAAGAACTTGACTAACAATGCTAAAAACCTCGCAGCTAATGCTAAGATTGAAGACATGACGCAACTATTCAAGAGCACTGTTGGCAAGCAAGACGTCAAACACGCCTTATCAGGAGTCATGGATATATCTAAAGAGGTCAGTAAATAACATTTTAAAATAATTTATAGTAAAAATATGATAAGTGTTTAAAAGAAATCGCAGAACATAGTAATTCAGCAAGTGCATCCATCTCATGTTGTAATATAACGTAGGCTGCCTTTTTATGAAGGCGGCAGTTCAATAGCTAAGTCATAAAGCACTCTGTTGTTTCTTTAGTAATTATTTAAAGTTTTTCCACCAAAACACTGCGAAGCTTACTTATGTAGTTTTACTAAAATACAAATTGCTTGTTGTTTCCTTAGCATTTGTCAGCCGAGAAGAGTTTGACTCCGAAGCAATGTGCAGTCTTAGATGCCGCATTGGATACCATAAAGCAATACTTCCATGCTGGTGGCAATGGGTTGAAGAAGACATTCTTAGAAAAGAGTCCGGAGCTGCAGTCGCTGAGATACGCCTTGAGTCTTTACACTCAGACTACGGACACGCTCATTAGGACGTTCGTGACGAGTCAACAGAATCAAGGTTGGTTTTTGATTGCTCAAAACTTAATAACGTTTTGAAGATGAACTTAACAACAAACAACTACAAATATGTAATAACAGAGTTATCAACATCATAATTTTAGAAGTCGCAACTTGTTTAACGCTTTCCTTGAGTTCCGTTTGTTTTCAAAACTTTATACACACAGTGGTGAAAGTATTTGACCGTGCAATCTGATTAAACATTATTAACATTTTTCATCAAACCAGATGCGGCAGTAGCTGAAGAAGGCAGCGTTGGGGAGGTTTCGGTACAAGTCGATCTGTTCACGCATCCAGGAACCGGTGAACAGAAGATTACAGTCAAAGGTAATTAACACTTTAATGAGTACGAGATTAATACAGAATAATGTTGAAATAAATATGTAAGAGATTGTCAGTGAACTACAACTCTTGTATCGAAGTGTAATAGTCTAATTTTCCTATACTGATATTTAAAAAAAAACTAAATGATCACGCAGTTTAATTTTATATCGAAAGAGTCCGCTGTCTTAAGTCAAGGCGTTATAAAATCAAAAATCAAATGGTAAACTAAGTAATCCAATAGATCAGTGATTTAACTTAACCTCTTCATTGTTAACCTTCCAGTGGTAGCTGCAAACGACCTGAAGTGGGTGATCCAAAGCGGCATGTTCCGTCCGTTCATTGAGGTGAACCTTATCGGGCCGCACCTCGCCGATAAGAAGCGCAAGTTCGCCACCAAGTCCAAGAGCAACAACTGGAGTCCCAAGTTCAATGAGACCTTCCATTTGTAAGTATGCCTATTATACTAAGTTCTTGCTTGGAGCCATTGATTGCAACCCTGTAAGTGTAACAATATTTCCATCAGCTAGTCCATAGAGGTTTCCTCTTTAAAGTTTAATTTCTTCTAACGCAGAGATAACCTAGTCTTTAGAGTTGCTATTATTTTTGAAGACTTTGTTTTTGGTGGAATTGATACTTTTTTAAGTCCACCGTATGCCAAACTAATTACTTTAATTTATAGACATATATCTGACATGTTACATTGGCTACATTAGTAAAACTTTTCTCGTCTTAATTTCTAGATTTTTTGTGATCAGCTAAATTCCTGCATGTAGTTTTTCAAGGATCGTTGTCGACATAATTATCGGTTTTATATGTTTGTTTATTTGGTCCACAGCATGATCAGCTCGAACGAACAGTTGGCGTTGTTTGAGCTACACATCTGCGTGCGCGACTACTGCTTTGCTCGAGAGGACCGCCTTGTTGGTGTCGCGGTCATGCGCCTAGCTGATAACATCGACCAGGTGAGATTGATATAAGTAAACGACTTTATGACCTGTTGTATATTTAAAATCATAATTATAGGAGGATATTTTCTTTTCAAAAATGGCAGTAGTAACCAATATGACAAAGCCACTGATATTTAATAGGTCTATATGCTAGGCGGGGTCGTTTTGGGTTGTTGAGCTGTTTGTGCACTTACTAAAACTACACAATACAAATCAAAAAAGACATCAAAATCCGCCATTATGTACTAGCTAATTTTTGTTTGGTTTCATTTTCAGAGTGTGTGTGCTGCCTGGCTTCCACTCGGCACTCGGGTCAAGATGGACGAAACGGGATGGACAATCCTCAGGATCCTCTCACAGCGACACAGCGATGAGGTGGCCAAGGAATTTGTCAAGCTCAAGTCGGAGATGCGGTCAGAAGCGCCAGCAGGAGCCGCCGGCCCGGGCCAAGGACCTTCGTGAAACTAGTAACCGAAAACCTACGAGCCACAGTTCTTCTAAAAGCAACGTCCGAATGAATGCCCCGAGGATCCTCAGCCAAACGAGCCGCGTTGAAACCGGAACTTGATCCTCGAATACGCCTTCGTCTTCGATGTGTTGCTTTTCCCTCTCGAGTTGTAAGACACGGTCTTGGAGAGATTCCACTGAAGCAGATGTGAAAAGGCGCTCCGGCGGTTCCCGGTCAGTGCTCGTTTCTTTGATTTCGTATGGCCTCGTTGGCGAGGGTTTTGTAAATATTATACTTAACAGTATTAAGTTACGCGACTAGTAGAAATATTTTGCACAAATTTGTAAACGTTAGCAGAAAAGACTGACCGTAGGCGGCCGCGGGCGCCGCGACGTCCACGGCTATTAGATATTCGGCAAATCAACGTATTTTGCACTTTTCTTGCCCCAGGATTGGCGTTCAGTTCGTTCACGATGGCCGGTTGTTTATGTTGTTTTGACAGTGCATCCAAACGGATTTGATGCTCTTATTTTTGATACACCTATTATTATTTTATTGAATGCTGCACTTTTTGCTGGATAACTAAGGTGGTGGACGCGTACACTCGATTTATGTAATAAATAATACTTATATGGACCAATCTGTCGCAAATACGGATGCATTTATCCTAATCCATTAATGTTAAATCGACATTATTTATCTAACTAATCATCTACTCGTTATACGTGTACAGTAAAATAATATATGGCCTTATGTAAATTATTTTCTTGTTTTTTAAGAATACTTTGCTTGTGTCGTTAGCGGGTACTAAGTGTTGACGGTGTACTGGGTTGTACTGGATGCCGGAGTGCGAAGGAGGTGTGTGTGTCCTAAAGTATAATAATATCATGGTGTTCCCGCGTCAGAATCATGATCGTAGCGCGAAGCATGATTGTATAGGAGATGAGTGTTCTAATGGAAAGAAGTTAAAGTCTTGTCAAGTTTTAAACATTCCGTTCTTGTCCCGTTTTGAGTGATCTACGTTGTAATTGGTGGTCCATGTTGTTGCAGTATATTACTGATATGTAAATACCAACTTAAATGTAACATTACTTACGTATATTTGCTCTTACTTTTAATGCTTGGCCTGTCTAACGTGTAATTTAAAATCTCCTATAACATTGTGTATAAATTATTAAAAATTGTGATATTGTTATAAAATGATACATCTCATGGATATTTTATGTATACCTGTTCTAGCTGATATAACCATTATTGACATGTTGGTTGTTATTAGTCACTTGGTTTTAGTCATTCATATTATATAATTAGGGCACTGATGAAATTGTTTCCAATTAAATCAAAAAATTTATTCATCATTTTTGTTAAAAAAAATCATTAAAAATTTAATCATTGCATGAGTGGCTAGGATTTATATTGGTCAGTGCTCAAAAATAATTTGTTAAGGCTATTAATTATTACGGCAAATATCAATAACGAATCGTTGATTTAACAAGATAATTATAATTATGACAATTAAATATTGATCACAGTCCAATATCAAAACACAAAGTTTGAACATCACGTAAATAATATATTAGTGTGTGTGTATATTTTCAATACCACTAAGACTTCTACTGTATTACATGAACAATTTGTTTCTTCATATTTAGAAAAGTTTGGTTTAAACATTCTACAAAAATTCAAGCTAACATAATTTAACTTGTATTGAATACTTTAAATTTGATGAAATCTACTGACATCGTTACGATTTCAAAAAATACAGTTAGTTTTTACACTCCACCTCTCTACACTCCATAAACTAGCTCATTTAACTATTTAAATAGCTCCTAGTTGTTCTTATACCTACTATTTAATGGGCTTCCTTCTACATAACACACTTATAAGAATTTAGATTTGATGTTAATACTACCCAATATTCAAAATTTACTTAACAATGTATGTATTTACTTTTGATTCAGATTCAGCTTTAGATTGCCAAAATGTTGATTTTTTTAGAGGTGTTAAAACAGGAGACTGAGCAAAATTGTTCAATGACTCTCCTTTATTTATTGCAGGGTTTGAAATAATTTCAAAATATTCTGACCTATTTTTCAAATATTTTTATGTGAACTTAACTAAATAACTTATACACTCCTTTAAAATATCGCGATTATTATTCATGATACTAAAGTAAAAAAAACGGGTTCTTATAACAACCGTACCCATTTTATTAAATTTAGTACTTTTCAAAAATAGTCCTTTTTTTCTAAATGTTCTTTGATTTCTGTAGGTTAATAAGATTAGAATTAGTTCTAATTTACAAATTTAATCTTTGGAGTTATCGCTCCTGTCTTGATGCCCTTCATCTTTTCAATTCTGGGTTTCAGTGTTTCAAATTACTACCTCTACATAAAATATCGGTTATAAAATAGGATGTGTGTTAGTGTACCTAACTGAACATTGTCTCAGTGTTAGTTGAGTGTTTTTATAATAAATGTGAAATAATATCTAGATGTTTCCGAATGGGTTCACCTTTGGAATCCCTAATATTCATTTGTCCTAATGCATCGTTACTCCGAATTTTCGTTTATGCTTAAGCCATTTCCGCCTGAAATTGAAACTGTTTAGTGTTGTTATAATACAACCCTAACCTAACCTAAGCCCGGGTATTTTTGAAAAACTTGGAAATTTGTCTGACTCAGTTGAAAATCAGTTTCGGACAAATGATGATTCGGACGATGGTTTTGAACAAACGTTATTTGAGATTCCGAGAAACTGCCTTTCGGTCCTATTTCTTTTTGTTACATGTTTTAGTGAAGTTTTTACACGTAAATTATTTTTATTTCTGTCAAATATTGTAATAACTATTTAAATTAAATGGTTGTTGGTAATGTATAACATTTCAGCATGTTTGATTTCGGGGTTTACCGCGAAATTGTGATGTTAAATTCAGCAATAGATGTTAATGTAGTCCGTCGATGGAGTGATTGTGATGTTAAGTACTGTACAACAATGAAGTCAAGGTGGCTTTGAAAATGTATACGATGTGTACAAACACATCTACAACCGGGGAAGTTAGATTTTCTAAATTTTAGCATTTATCATGGATTACATATCTATAGATAGAAAATGTGGTTTGTATAGTCCAAATCTCAATAAATAATAATATATATTTACTCGTCTTATAATATAATAATAATACTTTTGTTAAAGAATTTGTATTTCCGAGTCGACTGAATCTGTGTTTCTATTTCTATAGTAATAAAACAAATAACGTCGAATTGAAACTATTCGTTTTGTTTAGCGTTCAATCTATTCAAGGTATTAATGTTCTTAAATAAGTAAAACTCAAAATTAAACGTTTAATATAGATAAATATTTCTTGTCCATCGCAAATGTTTAATACGTACCTAATGATAAAGGTAGATAATTTTGAAATTCTAAACATTTTAAACAGTCACGTTACTGCGTTGAATAGAGTGATACTGTAATTAAAAATCATAATGAAATCGCTTAATTCATTACACATTTGTATTGTCTCGTTTGGAGGCTACTTTGTTACTTCATTATGGTGTCATTCATTTGTAAATAATCGACTCGCGCGTCCTGCGTACTATGGACGACTACAATACAGAGCGTGTGATAATACATAATTTACAAGTAACAGTATTATGTACATTGTATAGTGGCGTGTACGACTTACTCCTGTTAGTTACCTTCCACCCCCATATCACGGCTTGCGGAGATGTCGCGGAGATAGTTTCAAGTAAAGCGCACAGTTCATCAAACTCATCAAATCGAAAATTGTAATTGACATTACCTTTACCGTTTGACAATACTTGGTAAATATTATTTTTAAGTGTACAATGTGATCGTCACAAGCATCGGCATCATTGTAAGTCTGTTACGCTCCAATTTTAGTATTAAAATCACTAAACATTGCATATATCTTTGTATAAATGCATATATGTAAATGTTACATGTTTAAAAACACATTATTGAATTTAGAATTTTTATGAAAAAATAAATAAATATCCGTATTTCAAATATATTTTGTTTTGTTTCATTCTCTTCTACGTGAAAATACAATAACAATAGATTCAACTTAGCGAGCAGCTTCTATGACTATAGTGCCCGGCCGATAAGAAGTCAATTCTGACACATTGCACAACCATGAAGTTTCTTAATATGGATATTGTTGACAGCAGTCAAATAATGCTGTTATTACTATTCCTTCACGCGCAACAAATAAGTTTGGCATTGTTTTACTGCTGTCAATAATGCCAACAGTCATAAACTTCATGGTCGTGCTGTCAGGACAGGATTAACTTCTTATTTGCCTAGTACTGTAAGCGAGCAACACTACAAATTTTATACGGGCGGGGCCTCTATTCAGCTTGGTAAAATCATATTGTCTTTGACATGCTATCATATTGATTCAAACTCGGCCGCCATTACTGTCAAGTAAATACGAGCTCCCAAAACGTGGACAATACAGAAACACGTCAAAAGTAAAAAGGTTTTACCGTGTAAAATCTTAGCCCTAATGTACGACATCGTTTTAAGTTAGAAAACTTCATTTTTATCTTGCTTTCTCACTCATCTTAAGTATCCATCGATAAGCTAATTGAGAAAGCAAGAGGAATACGAAGTTATGTGACAAAATACGATGTTGTATGATTATGTTCTACTAGAGGACGTCCGCGACTTCGTACGCGTAGAATTAGTTTCCCACTACTCCCCCCATTTCTTCCAGTTGGGGGTCGATTTTCGGAAGATCCTTACTTAGTGCTCACTTACATCATGAAAGGAACCCCTGTACCAAATTTCAAGTTTCTAGATACAATAGTTTCGGCTGTCCGTTGATATATAAGTCAGTCAGGTTTGCCTTTTATATATATATAGATAGATATCTGTGCCTATTACTACAGAAGAAGCACCGAAGTCGCTCTTCTTGACAAAAGATCGTATCGGTAGGTAGAACTCTGTGCTTCCTTTACAATCCCAAAATTTCTATTCATCCGCACGCAACCCACCCCATACAATAATCACCCCCAGCGAGACAAGCCAATGTACTTATGATTTCACTCCTAAAGTATGGAATGAGCTGCTGGGCTGGTTAACATTTTTTTTATTACACAAAGCTGTTTTCTTGGGAACGTATAGATAGTATATTTCATACGACATTGTATAAGGTCGGAAAGGTTTCTAATTATCTTGCTTTATTACTCTGATTCACTCTTCGATAAGCTAATTATGAAAGCATGATGAATATTAACCTAACCAATGCGATTAAAGTACGATGTCTTATTGATTATTCACAGCTGTGGAAAATGATGTTGCTCTCTACTAATAATCCTAGCCCACACCTATTTATACTCAGAGCCCTCTAGTGATAGTTTCGTTACCCTATTTTTCCCGCTAAGGGCCGATTCGACCAAACTGGAATAAGACTTAATCAGAGATTACTCCATACAAATTCGGCGTTTAATCTAGGTAGGTATAAGACCTTATTACAGTTTGGTCGAATCAGCCCTTAATGGTTATTTATGTTTGGTTTACAAAGCACTGGGCACCTACACGCTTTTTGATTACTTTTTTAACTAACGACATCTAGCAGTCATTGCTAAAACCATTAGGTACCTACTTAACAAGCGTTTGTGTTTTTTCAGCGAACTAAATAGAGGATAGCGCCGTGCACCTTAGAATAATCACAATTAATACTACTAGATGGCACCACTTCTCGTGGAAACCACCCGCAGACCTCGTATAATTTGTGACCATCCAAAACAAAAGCGACTTATAATTTAGCAATGTTGTGTAAAAAGACCCTTTTCATTTCCACATGTCTTTAAGTATTTTTAAATTCAATTTTATCTTAGTGCGTAACGCAATTCAAGAAATTCGATAATTGACTAAAACCTGATTCAACTTGTATTGTCACAACCATATAAGGCACTGGTCCCACCGCCGACGATGAGCGGTAAGCGAGTACAGCCAGCGATCAACTATTAATATTTGTGTCTCTTTCATTCACACGCGATCTATATTTTTTGTTTCGACAATCTTGTGGAAAGAGTTCTCGCCGGCAGTGTGAACAGCCAGCGATCAACTATTAATATACGTGTCTCTTTTATTGACACGGGATCTATATCTTTTGTTCGTTTCTTGAGCGAGAAAATAGTCGATAGCTAATCGCTTCAGGGCTCTTGGTGGGACCAGTACCTAACAATACGGTCTCATACTTTAGGCTCATTTTCTGCGTCGAATAATAATTATTATAGAACTGTTATTATTATGGCAACGCTCATTATAGAATTGTTTCCCGCTTCGGTTACGCTACAGGTGGTATTCTAATACCGTTAATGATATCGATAATGTACGCGAGTCAAGAAAGTAATTTTGATGCAATTTTTAGTTATCCATCACATAACTACAAGTATTAGGGCTGATTTTTCAATTCCCAGATAAAGCTATCCGGAAAGTAAATATTAGCTCTGTCCTTTTCTTTCATATGACTTCAGAAAAGGATAGTAATACATTTAACTGACGGATAGTTTTATCTGGGGATTGAAAAATCAGCCATTAAATAAATAAAAACTCCGATGTAATGGCAACCCCTTTCAGAGCTGATATCTATCTGTTAAACGGCCCAACCGATTTTCACGAAAACTTAGCTCATAACCATCTCCATTAAACTAGTTTTCTTTCTAAAAACCTGCATACAAATCTGTTCATCGGTTTAGGAGTTACGGTGTGTTTCAAAGTATCTGTTACTCAGAAACACAGACGCACACATGTACAATGTAGATTGTACATTTAAACAGAATTTTTACCGGAGGTTAAAATTACATAATATCGCTGAAATGCTGGAACATTAGCCATGCTTCGCGTTCAACTAGTTAGTTCTTGGTTCGAATGCGACATTGAATAGCAATTTATGTATTCAAAACTTTGTCACGAATTTCAACAGATTACAATCTAAGTGACGGGGTCATTAATCGTGAGTTTAAGGGTGTTATTCTGTTCAGTAACACATCGTGGATGATTACTGACGAGTATAACTTGATCCGTCAGCAAGCGTAAACTACGCTTTAGCGTGTGTCTTCTACTTTGGTTATTAACTTTGACACAGCTCTGCTAAAGTCGTAGCCACATAATGCTTACGAGTATAATACAACGACCCATCACCCCGGATTCTGCGAAATAATTTCGGATTTCAAGCTCTCGTGCGTACCTAGTTATATAATTATGTAATTAAATTGCCGCCAAAATGTTGGCATGCGTTTGATTATAATGTTTCGTATTCCGGGTATTTTATAATTTCTGCTATACACTCAGAACATGTTAATTTTTGTTAGAAATTTAATTCTTATACTACACGAGCGAGTAAAATAAAAATAATTAGCCCCTTGGGGTAAGTGCGTCTACGGGGCAGGGCGGTTAACCATATATTTTTTAGGAGATATTGTTGGTTTGGCACTTACCCCAAGGTGGGGCAAGAGCGTCGACGGGGTAAGTGCGACGAACCATATATTTATTAGGAGATATTGTTGGTTTGGCGCATTTGCCCCGTAGACGCACTCACCCCACCTTACCTTACCCGATCACTCCTAAACCACGCAAAGGATTTTCATGCGGTTTTCACTATCAGTTAGACAATTTTTATGGAAGGTTTTGTATGTATGACAAATTCTTGTTTATCTTGGTGTTACAGAAAACATACGTAAAGCAAAGGGAAGCGCTGGGGGGTCGCTAGTTTAATATCAATGTGAATTAATATATAATAGTAGCAAACCTTTCGTATACGGTCATAATTAAAATGTTCTATTTACGATTATTTCATTTCATGGTTTGTGCAGAATAGTTTATCTTGACTAATAGTCATCATTCCTGTTTAATAATTAAAACAGATTATTTCGCTGCTTGTCTGCAATAACGCTGCAATTCAAAATAATACGTTTTCGAGTTAAGGACATGACGAGGTGCAGCGTAAGCGAAACTTTATCTTGAATAAAGCAGCCGTGTGCCTACGTCACAAAATGGAGGCGTGAGAACGATGTGCCCTTCTGTGATTGGTCGGATTTTGACGCCATTTTTTTGGCGAGAGTGGCTTTCCTCCAGTTGTTTCGCACCGTTCGACGGTAACGCTACGTTTCTCTCGTGAATATGGGCTCAAAACAAAATATTTATCTTGAAGAAAAATTTCGTTTCTACAATAGAGGTCCATTACAAAAAACGTGGATTTTAAATAATTTTTAAGAAATATTTTTTTCTGCAATAGTGAAACATCGCCAAATACAACGCAGAAACGGTAAAGTTATTTTTAGGAACAGTGTAGCATTGGCGTTACGGATTTTCTTCAGGAAAAAGTAAGAACTTTTTTTGACGGTATTATAGAAATAAGCTCTTATTCACTAAAAACTCGCAAGTATGCATAAAAACAAATACAAAATATGCCTGTCTGCTAAAAAGAATATATATGTATTCATTCGTAGTTACGAAATTCTAACGATAACATAGTTGACATTCTTTTTACCCGACTGCCCGAAGAAGAGTTATGGATTTCCAGCGAATGTATGTATGTATGTGAGTCTTTATTTGGCACGTTCTGTAGTCGATGGATTTAAACATATGAGGTGTCGTTAGATTCGTATTAAGTGTCGAAGTGCTGTAGGATATATAATATTTAGCTTGTTTTTAGCTTTTTAGTTGATATTCTTTAAATCATCGTGTGGTTGCCGGATAAGAATAGTGCCACTCCATGTCTTACCATGGATATCGTAAGTGGCGACTAGGGGAATATAGGCTTGTAGCACTGTTAGGCGATGGGCTTGCAACCTTTCACTAATACACTAATAAACATCTTAGCCTATGTCCAAAATGTGGATACTGAATTATCAACAAGTTTTTAAAGTTGTAGATAATTCTGTAACTCTGCGTAGCCCACTCTGGGATTACAGGTGTGAAGGTATGTATGTATGTGTAAGTATGTATTCTTTAAATCATTTTGATTATATTAAAATTAAATCAAAATGGAGCCAGAATTATGATAATTTCTATGTATGCTCTAACACGTTTTGTTTTTGGTTGCAGAAATGAACACTTGAACTTAAAAAATATTTCAAAATATTCAAGTAGACTTAAATACCAATAAAAAGTCTATAGGTAGAAATAAGACCAAAACTGACGATTTTTTCTCTGATGACAGTGTCGAAGATCGCACTTTTACACAAAATAATCTCTCTCCGAGTGCAAGTGACTGTGGTATGTATGACTTCAACCTCGAAAAAGCAATGAAAGTTTACCAAGCGTATACATAAAAAAAAGCAGACCCGTCCTCTAACTATTATTGAAGAAGATGTACCGACTTTGAGAAACCAGCCTGAAAGCTCTCACCAGACTTCACTAATCGAGATAAAGAAAGTTTGGTAATAATGAAATCGCAGTTAAGTAGAACCAGAAAAAACCTGCAATCAATGAATCCAATTTCACTCAAGAGCTAGGTCATGTTAAAAAATCTTCGAGTTCTTCATAGAGCTCTTCTGGTTCATCATCAAGCTCATCGTCAAAAAGTTCTTCTGATTCTGATCTTAGTCACATTTTCCTGCTCAACTACGCATGATATATATATGATAGGAATTGTAATGTCATCAGAATCAGAAGAACTTATTGAAGAAGACCTTGAAGATGAACCTGAAGAGGAACTCGATGAAGGACTCGAAGATTTTGTAACATGACCTAGCTCCTGCGTGAAATTGGATTCATTGATTGCGGTTTTTCTGGATCCACTGTGATTTCATTATTACCATTAAGTTAGATTTAAAAACGACAGGATAGTACGTCTTTATACGATTTCGAAAAACATTAATGTTCAAGACCTAAGTATCATGCAATTCTATATTTGAAAATTATGATAATACACGTTCCTCCTTCGTTGAAAGTTCAAGTCCCCTAACAATACTCCCGAATATACATACCAGCACTTACTTTGCTGAGTACTTTATAAACGAGCACAGGCCGATCGTTCCGTATGAGTTGGGTTGACGAAAATATTGCTCCCCATAATATTCATTAATCAAATAGCCATAAGTAGGTATTTTCATTCCCAGTGCAATGTTTAAGAAAAATTTAGTGACAAACACAAAAGTGCCACTTATGATTATAATATTAAGAAAATTTTAAGGAATTATTGCATGTTAATGTGATATTGTTAATAATTAAGAGTACCTTTTTGAATACAAACCATGATAGTACCTTATTTGTGAAAAATTATACTTAGTGTAATATCTCTAACCAAAAAACGCCTTTATTGATGCTAAAAATACTAAGTATGTGTGGAGTATTACGATTTGGACCTTTCTTACACTGTCTACCTGTGAAGTATTTAGATTTGAGCCTTTTTTGCAAATAATTATAAAGCATGATACCATGGCTCAAGTCGAAGTCACTGTATGTTTTTATGTTTTTAGCCATATTTTTGTTTGATTTCGCTTTTGATTTGATGCCCAAAATATTCTTGAATAATCAGCGGGTGTTATTTTGAATTCAAGCATCCCGTTAAAGTTCTATTAAGTACAAAAAAATCGATCTAAAAATTGTTTTATTTTCAAATGGCCCTCCTGAAAAAACATTAATTTTGAGATGCAGCGTTATTGCAGACAAGCAGCGATTTGTTTATTTATAGAATAAACAATTTTATTACAAAAAGTATGTGCTCGCGTGGAGCTTTTGGTTGGAAGAGAAGGTGTTGCCAGGTGGCAGCACTAAAAATAAAAATAAACGTGAAAAAATTATGACATGACTTCATGTTCAATGTATAATGTATATTGACCAATCTCTATAGTTCATCCGTGACCAAATTAAGAGTAAAAGTCAGACGAAATGTTACTTTGATGCTATGAGTAGGGTTTTGCTGTCAGGCTACTTTACGAGCTGAATAATTAAATAACTTAACTACCTACTAACATTATTCCACGTGTAAGGGGACTCCCACGCATATTTAAGTTGTAAATGAAGAAGTTTGTATTTGGTAAAGTTTGGATAAGGTATCCGTCACCTTCTGACACGTAAATAAGTACGAGAGTGACGGATGCTTTATCCACATTTGACGCGCGATATGGACGCAGCCATACTAGGCCCTAGGCGGTCCTTATCTTAATAAGGGCCGCGAGTGATACATTTCACCGAAATTTTACAAGTCAGTTGCCAAAAGGCAATTTGTTTTGTTAGTATCGTTAAAAAGCAATATTGTTTCAAAAGCAAGATGGGTTAAAGCTAATTAAGACAGAGGTCCAGGACCGCACTAACAAAATGCTAGCAAGTGACTCTTATTAAGACTTTGCGTACTGAGACCCCTTTTTAATTCATATTCTGTCTCGTGTCTCTCACAAAAATATTTTTTACAATAAATAAATATAATAAAGTAAACGTGTGTTTTGTACTTTTCTTTTTAATTTTTGTTTGGAATGTTGTGTAATTTTTTTCACTGGTTTTCGTGAAGTCATTCAAATAGGGGCCACTGAAAAACAGCGTCGTAGGTCGAGGTCCTCCTCGCCACTACATCATGCTTTGTTTTACTGCATATTTTGTTTTCTTTTTGTGTTATATGCATTGTGTCAAATTTTGTCAATAAATCTATTTCTATTCTATTCTATCCTATTCTATTCTATTCTAAACAGAATAACAATTACTTAAGAAAACCGAGAAATAGCTCGTGCATTATTATTTCAATAAAAGCTATAAAAAAATTCAGGTGGGACGATATTAAAGCCCTATTCGCTCCAATACAGTTTCGAGTTCCATTACATCACGTTCCGGGAAGCCGAATAGCTGTTTAACCAATTCAGCGCCCAGCTTTTGTTTTTCATACAAATCTGACACCTTATGGAATAATTACATCAAATGTTTAAGTACTAAAAGTTGAGTGTTTTTTTACTGGAATGCATTTGTATATGGTCAGTTAAGAAGCTCAATAGAATCTAGCTCGTTTGTGAAGGGCATGTGGTTGAATTTTGTATCATTTCACAATATCATTTGAAATTCAATGTTATGTTTTTTCATAGCAGGGTTTTATTCCGATCGTACATTTCGTTACATGTAAGGAGCGCTTAAAAAGGATACTTCGAAATTATATTAATATTAATAGGGATAAGGTAAAGGAGAAGCTATTGAATGTTGGAATGTGGTTAGATTTTTCCGTAAATTGGGCATTTCTGAAAAACCCTTTGCCATGTAGGTAGAATAAATATTTAGGTAACCATAAAGAGTTTCATCTACTTTGACTGCTATAAAGGAGATTGTAAAAGGAGGACAGGTTTATTCAAGGGTTATATTCTACTGTGTAAAACCATATTGCTATGTTTTTATATGTTATAGGAGTTATTCCCAAAGTGGTCTATATCGACCACCCAAACCACGGCTTTAGCTAGCTAATCGAATGCTCTGTCCCTCGCACTCTAAAAGAATACTGTGAGGGACACAGCATTTGAATCGCTAGCGAGTACGGTATTTCGGTAGGGATGATTTCCACCAAAATGCTTGGATATTTTTTCGTTGGTAGCTAATAAGCGCTCTAAATAAATGAAAAAAATATCAGACTTTTTAGTCGCGTCATATAATTATAAAAAATTAAAAACGAACGAATTAATTAATTATTATTTAATTTGGGGCGTATTAAGATCGACACTAACCTTAGTCCGTCACATATTGAAAAAAAGTAACAGATGTACCATTGACGTGGTGTTCCCAAAGTGGTCGGGTCGGCGACGACGACCTGGGGGTCCGTTAGATGAAACTGGGGGTCCGCGGTAGTGGATGCTATTTAAGCAGGTCGCAACTTTAGTTTTGGTCTTCCATTAATAAAATAATCCATATTCATACACTTATAGTAAGTAGGTACCTACTTACTTACGTAATACTTTCTTATAAATATATAAATAAACACATATCTATATTTATAAATAACATTTTTGTTTTCTGTGCGTGTAAGTTTTTATCTTATAATTCATGTTTTTCAGTGCCAAATTTTAATTGTAGCCTGTGTCAATTTTTAGCCGGCTAGACTTCCAACTTTATCCGTATAAAAGAGACCGAAGTTTTTTTTATATTAGGTAAACTGGGTCCTACCCAAAACCGAAAAAGTAGCTTACTGGTCTACAAAACAAAAAAAAATGGGGACCTCTGTGTTATAGTATCGTTAACTCAGTCGCCATTAATTTCAAGTAAAAAAAAGCTATCATAACGTTGTCAATATGATATTACAAAAGCATTTAGGTTTTACCGAGTAGAATAGAATGTAGTAGTCGAATAGTGATTGCATTTTGTTTCTAACTAGGTACCTTGTTTTAGAAACCATATTGCTGTTTTACGATACGGAGGTCTTTACTGCCACGTGGAGCCCGAAAAACGCTGGTAATATGGTTAAAGATAAAGTGGAATAGCATTTCATTTCAGCTATTCGCCTTTATACCCGTGCGTTAAATCTTCTTTATATTTTTCCTTTATTTCTTAACTTTATTTGAAACATGTGGTTACTTTTTTATCTATAATACTCGGATACTTGTATAAACAGGCTAAGATGTTTACCGGTGTCTATTGGTGACAGGTTGCAAGCCCATCGGCTAACAATACTACAAGCCTTTATTCCCTTAGTCGCCACTTACAACTTCCACGGGAAGACATGGAGTGCCACTATAGCCGACAACCGCACGACCAAAGCAAAGTGAAGCAAAGTACTTCGAGATGAAACAACTGTATCTTACGTCTTCATCATCTGCCTGTATTATAACACTAAGAGGAAGTTAAGAAGCCAATCTATACACCTTTCATCACAGCATAATTAATAACCTTTTCATGGAACTTGTTCTCCTTAATTAATGGCTTTCACTCCTCGTGAAAGGTATATTTCGCCAATAGACTATTTCACAGTGTGAAAAAAAAGTAATAATTATGTATGCTCGTATAAATTATGAGTTTTAAAAGCGATTTAAGATATTCTAACTAAAAAACTTGATCTTTTATCCAAAAAACCGGGATAAAAATTTATATTTTTTTATCTGTAGCCATTTTGTCGAAAACGGCGGCGAATCTATGATGACGTCACAGGTCTGTAAATATTGCATCTGTCATCAGTCGTTCATGTCGTTCTTACCAGAGAGAACCCGAGAGTTGACGTGAGGTTTGGTTGTTTACTGACCAGTGACGTCACTGATTCCTGTGCGATGCCATATTGCCGAAGATAGAGTTTTGGCGGAATATTTTTAAACTGAATTTTTATTTGCTTTTTTTAGAAGAAATACACGAAAGAATTTAAAATTTCCACTTTCGGAGTTCTCAATAAACACCAAAAAAAATCTGAGATGGTTTCAGAAATGTGTCAAATAACCTATTTAGATTTATAGACAACCACCATGGACTTACCGAGAAATAAGTCTATGGATATCACATGCAAGGACAAGACAAGTGTTCCTGTAAAAAAAAACTCTTGTGGACTTTACGAAAGCACATAGTGTTAGGCCAATTCTTAGGGTTTAGGGTTATTCTTGTACTGGAATGATAAGTGTTATCCGGATTGATTTTAATCTTCACTTTAATTTATTTACCTACTGCCAACTTTCTCTCTTGCGTAAATAATCGAAATATTTTCTTTGAACTTCGTAAACAAAAACGCACGTTAATGATAAAGTTACGAAAATGGCTAATAGATAAATGTTTTACATTGTGCGTGAATTATTATTTTTAGATAAGTTCGCCTTTGTACACCACTGCTGCAGGCTATATTTTCGTCTATTTTATAATTGTTATCTTTTTGGTTTGTTTAATAAAGTGTTTACATAGATAGGTACAACATTCCTATTGCGAAATCAAGATTTGCATCCCAATAAAGGCTAAACATGTGATATTACATTGTTGTTCTAATTATTGTTGTTGTACAATAAATTATATTATTACTTCATTTTCTTTCTTATCTTAGATTTACTTCAGCTTGACGTTTTCAAATATACAATATGACATCTCAATTTGGGTCCTTGTCGTCTGTCAGTATGTATGTATTCCGAGCACGTTTGGCTCAATTTTATACCCTTTTCACCCTTTTCAGGAGTGAGGTCAATAATGATACGCAGGAACAGGAAGTGATTCTATTATTGTCAGAAACCGTATTTTTGCTTTGAGCTGTAGAAAACAATGAAGCATTGGCAAAGGAAACGCGGTCGCTCCTAAAAGGTTCACTTAGCTCGTAAAGATTGGTAGAACATTTTATGTAGCATTCTATCTTTAGAAATTAGATCTATCGGAAAATACCTAATACCTAATAAGTTTTATAAAATAAAAATATTTCTAGTTTTTAGTTTTTGTTAGTAACGAAATATTATTGTATTAAGTTGTTTTTATTATTATATTGCAATTTTTAAACAATAAGTTTTAAGACCATAATTATCTTTAGTAGAGTGAAAAAATATTTAAATGACTCCAAGCATTTGGAAGTTCTAAGAGAATTCTTTCATAAATCTTTTGATATATCCAAGAATTGTCAGTCATGCTTGCACGTCAGTTTCGGGTAATTTAAGATTCGTCCCTATTCCAGTATTTCTCCGATTTGATTCGAAAAATTACGCCTAGGGCGGACCCTTCCGACCCTTCCACTCACTTTCGCTCTGTATATCTCTTTCGTCAATCTTCTTTCATCCATCCAGTCCAAATGTAAAATTTAATTGCGCTAAAGATAAATAAATAAATAAGATTGTTTTATTCAATGAACATATATTTTTATTAAATATTTCGACCATTCGTTTAAGAAAAGACTTTTAAAGAGGGGTCTTTGTTGCAGTTTCAGGTTACTAAGCGCCTTAACGTGACAAGCGGTACGAAGAGGATTTTATTACAAAACTAGACACCCGCCTTCGCTTCGCAAGTTTTCTGTAACACATGTACATAAACCAGAATTTTTGATACAAAAAACCTTCCGCGAAAAATTATTTAACGGATGGTGAAACTCGTATCAAAATATGTTGCGTGGTTTAGTGTTTAGTGGATATACCGACAGGCAAACGCGGAAAGCGACTTCGTTTTATACTATGTAATGTAAAGAACATTAAGATATCGTCGTTAATTGATAATAAGGTTCGTTCTTGTAACGTATTGTCTAGGTATACATATTACGACATTTGCCAATGTCATACGTGAAGTAATTCCCGATATTACACAAAATTGTTCATATGTAACTTTGTTTTCATACATACATACATAAACTCACGCCTTCATTCCCAGAGTGGGGTAGGCAGAGCCACAGACTCACCAACAATTCCAAAAACTTGTTGATAATTCTGTGACCACATTTTGCACAGCCAGGCTAAGATGTTATCCAGTGTATTAGTGACAGGTTGCAAACCCATCGCCTAACAGCACTACACAGCCTTTAGTCCCTTAGTCGTCTCTTACGACATCCACGGGAAGACATGGAGTGGCAACATTCTAAAACCCGGCACCACACGGTTAAACAATGTTTTCAAATAAAAGATAACTTCGCTTATTTTAACTAAGTTAATGTTTGGGGACGAAGACTCCAAGGTAATAAGAGAAAAATGTCGGCAAGTAGTTTTATTTAACTTCTAAGTAATGTTCAAACTTGTATAGAAAGTAGAAAACTCGGTGAGAAGACAGCGTCAATCTTAATTCAAAGCAAGCGAGGTAAAAGTGTCAGATTTAAACTGGCTGTCGCCCGAGACACAGCACGCGCGTAGAAAAAAAAACAGAGCCTATGTTACTTAGGGATAATGTAGTATCCTAATCGTAAAAGAATTTTTCAAATCGGTCTAGTAGTTTCGGAGCCTATTCAATGCAAACAAACAATCAATCAAATCTTTCCTCTTTATAATATTAGTGTAGATTATTTTAAAGGCACGTGCAGAAAATAAAAGAGAAGTTTTAATCGAGTTTAAGAAATGAAAAACGATAATCGCGAGATTTTTACGTGTCACGAGATGCTAATGCTTGACGCTAAGAAATCACGAGCATAATCTACGTTAAAAAATATTATGTCCATTTTAAAAAGAAGCTTTTTTAATATATATAATGGATAAAAACTATTGGTAGAGATATAAAACAACATTACGAAGTTCAAATTAAATTAGGTACCTATACGGATTCGTCTAAACATTTTTTTCCCCAAAAACGTTTTAGAGACTCCTGCGCAGGTAATTGTTGTATTAGTAAGAATTGTATGCGCCATTACTTTTCAAATATCTATTGCAACAAACACAATTATAAAAATAATAAACCAGTCAACATTGAATTATCCGTACCGCAGCTGATTTTGTACGCTATTTAGGGATCAACAGACAAACAGATCGGAACGCAGACGCCCGCGGTTACGTCGCAGTGTGACGTCGCACTACCGGAGTATTTAACACACGTCATTCATTCATGAAGCTCTAGTCTGAAACATTTCATGACCAAGAGGCGACGCGTACGCACGTCCCGTTTCAAGTGTCGCGCGCTATTTATATCCTGTTTTTTGAGAACAAAGGGATCCTTGTACCGGTAGTGTTAAACAGTGAAGATGAGTGGAAACTTCCTTACTATCCCTGGAGATGACCCTATACAGAGGCGAGAGAGGGTAAGGCTTCTTTGTTATTGTTATGCATTTCTAAAGCCGCTTAAAGGCTTGAAGAGCTCGAAGGTTAAAGTAGAAAATTTCATGCGTAAAATTTGTTCATCATAATTTTGCTAGCATTTTAAAATAAACACACTGTATATGTTATTTGTTGGCAAAAACGTCGCGGCATAATTAGATTTTAATGTTTCTCTTCCCGCTCAGCCAAGGAACCGGTGCACGTGTTTCAGGGACCTTGTGTGCTATCTTCTTTATGATTATTGGTTGCTGTTTTGAATCAGTTAATCGTACTTCCATTACTGTCAATGTCATGTTTATTTCTGTCCTAAAACGTGTTCGGTTTTAACGCAATTAGCTGTTAGATGTTCTGTTTGTTTTTGTAAAAATATGTGTTTATTTTAAGCTTCTTCCATAATGAGCATTACATTTTTTTAATTATGAAGCATCCTTCTTTTTATATCTATTGTTAACACTATTGTGATATTAATGTTGTCAAATATTGGCACAAAATCTTTCCTAGTTTTGATGATAAAATTCTATAGACATAAGCTCTAGTTTACTCTGACAAAAGATTTGCGCCAAATAACTAATCACGCTGTAGATAAATTACTCGTACTTGGAGAAAACGGTATTTGCGTGTAGTGGTAAAGGCCACACAACAATGACACGGTACGCAACGTAATCTTACGCACTTACCAGGGGGTAAGTGCGTATTTATAAACGTGGAATAACCTTGGAGTAGCTATGCTATGTTTTGTCCTTATCCATCGAATTCAAATGTCACAACGACAGGTAAGGACAAAACATGGCATAGCTACTCCAAGGTTATTCCACGTTTATTAGTAAGGGGGCTAGACTTTCATTTATAGGTGATGTAATTACTTGGTTTATGTTATACTCCTAACAGTCCAACCATTTAGACATAGTATGAATTCAGGCATACAGGGTGTACTTTTAACTTTTTAATTATTAGTAGCTAATAATTGCACTTTTGTATTTAAAGTTGCCGCTTTCTTTTTCTTTTCTTTTATATCTGATGCTAATTCAAAAGCAACAATATAACTAATTAAAAATGTTTATCGTACTATAACGTACTTCTATTCTAGCAACTAATCTTTTTTTTGTATTGACCTAATTTTGTAAGTTTTTGAGATCGGAATTTTTACTGTGGAATTTTCAATAAACCAATTTCGCACTGATAAATTCACGGGAATTTCTTGTACCTTTGAAAAAAAAAAACGGATAATCGCCTCATCTCGTTAACCTAATAGGATTGCATTGCAATACCAATGAAACTATTACGAGTAACATCCAGGTAATGGCAGTCATATAATATAGCGTATAACATTCTTATGATTCTTTTTTTTTATACCTAGGGAGGGCACAGGTTCGCGAGTCACCTGATGGTAAGTGGCCAATACCATAATCGCAGTTCCGTTGCCAATCCTCTGGGTAGTGATTCTTTCGTAAGCAAAACGCAGGAGTGAATGACCAAGCGGCGAGTTTAAGTAGTCCCGTCAAAGCGAACAAAACACATTTCAGCGCGTGTATTCAATTTGGCAGCATGGCTTCTAGAACGTATAAGGCTGCCTCATTGAGAATGCACGCGCTAAAATGTGTTTTGCTCGCTCTGACTACTTAAACTCGCCGCTTGGACATTCACTCCTGCGTTCGCTCACCTTTGCTTTTGAGAGAATCACTACCCTGGTCTAGTGTGGAAGGTTTGGTGATTGTTGCCAAGGGGGATTCGTAACTCTATCCATTAAATTGTTTGCACCACAAAAAACAGTAGAAGTGTCAAGTGGGCGTGTAACGTGTGACATAGTTATGTGGAGTTCCGCGCAACCTACCAAACTTTTGCCGCGATCGCTTATTTCTATATTTCGATATTTCGATATTTCTAAAATAGGAAATAATTCCAAAAGCATGCCTTATTGTGCTATTTTGGAATGTAAAAACGATAGCCGCACCAAAACATTTGCATGTCGTTTGCTTAAAATAAGTTATTAATTACAACATCAATTCGTCAACGTCATTAAAAACTATTTTGTTGTTTACTTGGGTGTCATATAAAAAAAACGCATAACAAACATTTTCTAATTTCGATGTGTAATAATTAATGTATCAAATGGCATTATTCGATATGAATGTTATACATAACGTTGTTAAGATAAATAAGGCCGTTATGCTACAAAAATATATCTGTATTTTAGTTTTATGTTAAAGTAAAATGGTAACGTAGGTACTATTATGCAAATAGTTTTTAGACAAATGGAAGAACACCCGTTTTTTTTTAATCTAAAATATGTACATTTTATGTTTAAATTAAAATGAATGAAAAATTCCTCTATATAAACTGGTTATTTATTATCGAATAGATTACACGTAACAGAATGTAATTTTTTATAGTTTTTGGTTCGTCCATTAAGGAGATTTAGATCATTAAGGAGAGAAGGTTTCTATTGTTGTTGTTTTTATCTTTCTTAGTAAATAATGCTTTAGGTATAGGTGACAAAGTTCAAATTAAATTAACTGTGGAATTGTTTTTTAAATAATAAAAATCTCGGAAATTATGCTTTATTGGACTTCATGTTATACCACATTATATACTCCAAATAGGCTCTAGAATCGATGGTTAAAATATTTCTGGTTATTAACACCCACGGTGTATAACGGCCGAAACCTATATTCAAACCGCGGACAGATAAGGCTTACTTCGGGTTAAATTTTGACATTTGCCCATACAAAATGTGTCAAATTTTAATCCGAAGTAGGCCTATCTATCCGCGGTTTGAATATTGGGTTCGGCCATAAGTATGTTTATCGTTGCCTTGTATCCATAGTACCAGCCTAGAGCTTAGTTTGGGACTAAGTCAATTTATGTAAGATAGTCCGATGTTTTTTTTTTTAATAAATAATTATTTTGTATGTACAATAATTCTAAAATTGAAGTTAATTCACTTCGATATTTTGTGCTTCTTTTTTAATGTTATCCTACGAAATTAGTCTTCACTCATCATGAGCTAAGACCATGTAGCGACCACCGGTGACAATCGTGTATGGCGAGTCCATACAAAATGTATGAAAACTAGGTCGGTGGCGGCGTTTTGTGGTCGTGGTTGGTAGCCGATGTGCAGGCACTCTGAGTCATTATTTAGGAGTATTATTAATGTCTATTTATTATTTTATAAATCACTAATTCTTACAGCCATTATTAAGAGACAAACAGGAAAAAATTGAAATAATCGGATCTATTGTGGTCATTACTAATAATAACTGTAAAGCAACCAAATGATGACGCAGATATTTCCAGATATTTAGTATTAACTGTAGCATAATTATACCCTACTAACGCCTACTTCCGTCACCGCTGATCCTCTTTATCTTAATTCCTGGAAGGAGTTTATGATGACGCAAGAATGATAAGAAATCGATGAATTTGACCAATTGACCTAGTCACAAACTAAGCTCTAGCCTTGTACTATGGATACTAGACAACGATATAAATAGGTACTTACATAGAGAAATATATACTTACTTAAATACATAGAAAACATCCAAAACTCAGAAACAAATATTCGTGCTCATCACACAAATATCTGCCCTTACCGGGATTTGAACAGGCAGCATTTGGCAGGGTCACTACCAACTAGGCCAGCGCGTCGCCGTGTGTATCAAGTATGTCTGTCTATGGCATCGAAGCTCTCAGACAGATAGATAGATTTGGACGTATTTTTGTTAGCAACAAACAAGTTTGATAGATAATCTAATCAGGATGGTTCTCAGCTAGGCGTCATAAAAATCGGTTCAGCCGTTTTAGCGATATCAGCTCTTAAAGAAGGCATCGACATTTTCGCATCACTCACAAACAGGGAGATTTTTGTGAGTGCGACTTTGAATCTACCATCATGGCAGTAAAGTTCAATTACGTTTGTTCGATAATGCCATTTTCAGTTTATGAAGATAGCAATATAAACCTTATTCCCATTAAAATACAGTTCAAATTAAGTTGCCTTGATTATGGGTCTTACAAGGTTAAAACTCTTAATTTTTAATTTTTTTAGGTAGCTACTATAGTAATATTACTTTTTAGTAATATAACCAGCCTCATTATAAATTCTTCAACGTACAATGTTCCATGCCCAATTGTGATTGTTCATATTTTTACAATTACTCTAATTCGAAAACCATTTCGATGAATTGGGATTTAAAGCTGTTCTGCATTATTTAGTTTTTAAAATATTTCAAATATATTAATCTATTTTGGATATTTCGAAAAAAGTATATTTAACCTTTGTTTGACTTTCGTTTTCGGCTTAAAGCCCTCCTAGATGTATCTTACAGGTTAGCCGAAAACAGCTTGATATAGTATGTTTTAATACACTATTACAATTACTTTTTATCATTAGATATCATTTAATTGTTTTAATTAATTAGAAAACGCCGACCCAAATTTTAAATGATCATGTCATCCATAAAATCTCTGCCAAATAAATAAAGATATTGAAACAAAACTATTGGGTCAAATACAAACTTATTGAAATTGATCTCTTAAAATTACCTATTCTTTCGAATTAGAATGTAAAAACCGTGAGTAATTTTTTGGTCTCTCCCAATTGCATACAAAATCACAATTCTATACAAAGTTGTGCCTAATGTATGTTAATTTCCAAGAGCACCTTGTCGGTAAACTCAATTAACTAGTTTGCTTCTAATATCCGTAATTTGTTGGAACAGATTCACTGCATAGTTCCCCCAGCGTTGTGCTCATTAGCGGTTGGAACTATTTCCACCGCGTATTAATTGAATCAGGGAACAACTGCAAATCACTATAACATCGTTACCTGAATTACTCCGAGACTGCTCTACTTTTGTATATTTCACTCGTATATGAAAGGCTTATAATAAATACAATGAAAGCTGATGTGATTTCTTCTGTTTACATGTTTGCCATTGAAATATAACCACAGCTGTCTTTTTGTGACTTTCTCTGCATATAAGTCTCCCCGCTCGGGTAGCACAAGTTGTATTTTCTCGCTTGTCACTCAGTGCGTCACTGTCGTTACTGACTAGATAGAAAGAGAGATCCGAGCGACAACCAAGTCGCGGGCAAAGTGCTAGCCGTACTGGGAACGTACCTACTTACTGCATCACAAACTACGATCTAATATACTTAACTAGACCGTATTTAAAAAACACGTATTTGAAAACGTGGGGTTAATTGTCGAAAAGAAGATAGTACTATTATTTATTTACATTTTTGCTAATTCGCATAGATATATCTTATCTTATCTTATCTTACAGATAGGCCCTGTCGGATACACTTCGACCCTTTTAGGATATTTTGTGCAATTACCCTCTTACACACACAGATGTTCGAATGTGCAGGTTTCCACACGATGTTTTTCCTTCACCGAAAGAGCATCGGGTAATGCACTTAAGTTAGAAAAACTCATTGGTACATGGTGACCGCGGGGTTCGAACTCGGTACCTTACGATCACGAGTCGACTTCCTAAACCACTAGGCCACCGACGCTCTAAGAATAGTAAAGATATCAGATCCTTATAATGCATTTAGCAACCAATTGTGTCTGTGTAAATCAGTCGGCGCTGACTTTCTGTTTAGGCTTATCGTGTAGTTTGATAAGGATTGTTAACATTTTCCTTTAATACTTATAAGTGCCATCAATAGTCACATGATATTGTAAACACAACAAATAGATTTGATTGTTACACTTGAATTCTAGTTAGGAGACCAACATTCCAATTTTATACCTAAATCGTTACGGCTTTTTATGCTGCAGCCTATAAGGTGATTTTCAAACAACTAATTATTTAAATTTGTCAATGTTACCTGGCGAGCCTAAATTGATAAATATGATAAATATCAGGGAATATCAAGGGACATTGTCACACCAATTGACCTAGACCCAAACTAAGCTCTAGGCTTGTACTATGGGTACTAGACAACGATAAACATACTTAAATACATAGAAAACATCCATGACTCAGAAACAAATATTCGCGCTCATCACACAAATATCTGCCCTTACCGGGGTTTGAACCCAGGACCGCTAGCTTCGTAGGCAGGGTCACTACCAACTAGGCCAGCGCGTCGTCAATTGTCCTGTCGGAGTTTCAATTAACATTTTAGTGCGCGTATTTTTCATTTGATTGCATGTTTTGTCGAAAAAGAGGTTCGGCCAAAGCGGCACGTACCGAACATTGCCTTACGTGCCTAGGACCGGGCAGAGCCACTTTACTTGGCCGGATATTTCGTCGAAACGTGACGGCGACTACGCATGCGATGAGCTGCTGTGGTGGGTGGTAGAAACAAAATGCATAGAAATATCATTGTCGTCGCCTCGTCGTTTGCAGCATGCTCATATGCATTTATTTGTTGCCGCTCGTCACCACCACTGCCGCTGTCCTGCAAAGTCTAGTTACGTTATTCTCTTAATGAATTCAGTTCTCATCTCGACGGATAAATAATTAACTGGTGATGTTAAAATCAAAATGCGTAGGAATAACTTTTAATTTATATTGTAAATGTATTTTCACAAGAGAGCACATGTTGCACAGTCGGATCATGAAAAAAATGTTGCTAGTTAACAACAAATAAAGCAAGCACCGGCAAGCTCCTGGCCATTAAAAATATAAACAGAACTTAAATCTCTTATTATTATATGTTTTGTATTAAACTGGTGAGTTTAATTGGTCCGGACAAAACGTGCATAAAAAATAGGTTGGCATTGGGTCGACCAATCGACAAGCCGTTTTTAAAGAATAAAACCTTTCTAGCCTGAGGCCCAAGCCAAGATGCAAACGCTGCTAACGTTTGGGATGAGATGACAGTTGACCACGTGGTTTATCGTAACGCACGAGAATGTCATCCCATACATTTTGAGTCATAGAAAAGCAAAACGTAAGTAACGTTTGCATTTTAGCTAGGGCCTCTGTACAGTCAACAGCATAAATAAGTGATTATTTATGTACCTTGTCACTTTGTGATCGATTGAAAGCGACAAGGCACATAAATGATCACTTATTTATGCTGTTGACTGTACCCTTACCATGACATGTGATACAATTGGGATAGAACAAAAAAAATAACTCTCGGTTTTTACATTCTAATTCGAAAGAATAGGTAATTTTAAGAGATATTTTTACTTATTTAGCAGACATTTTATGGATGACATGATTATTTTAAATTTGGGTTGGCATTTTCTAATAAATAACAACAATTAAATGATATCTAATGATAAAAAGTGATTGTAATAGTGTATTAAAACATACTATTTTAAGCGGTTTTTGCCTAACCCGTAAGATACACCTAGGAGGGCTTCAAGCCGAAACCGAAAGTCAAACAAAGGTTAAATATACTTTTGTCAAAATATCCGAAACAGATAAATATTTCAAAAACTTAATAATGCAGAACGGCGTTAAAACCCTATTCCTCGAAATGGTTTTCTAATTAGAGTAATTGTAAAATTATGAACAATCCCAATTACCGTACTCGCTAGCTAGTCGAATGCTCTGTCTCTCGTACTCTATAAGAATACTGCGAGGTCTGCGAGGGACAGAGCGTTCAACTCGCTAGCGAGTACGTTGTCACTCATGGTAAGGACTGTAATAGAGCCCGTGCTTTCGGGCTTTTCAAGTAAACGCTTAAACTTGGTAAATTAATATTACTTATATGCACAGCAAAGGAAATGTATTTACGTGCCACCATTAGATCCCCACCTCAAAGAGTGACGTGACGTATTACACACCACTTCCCTTAAATTTGATTGATGTGCCTGTCATTGTGACAAGGTTCTTAAACTACTCTTGAGAGGCTACAAATTCTGCCACGCCTATACAATAATCGAAAGGGATGGCTTTATGTGCTTCCGCGCGAAGAACGTGAGATGGAGATACGCGCCTTGATTGTACTGTCAAATTAAAATAATTGCTAATTACTTTAAAACTACATCATTTATTAAAAAAATGGTTTACCAAGATTAAGAATTGATAAGTACTCAAATATTAAATCAAAAATCATCCTTAAAGATAGTAGGGTTTTGAAGATTCAACCAAAGACATGTGAAAAAGATTTTGTTTCTAATCGTTTTTTTGCGTTTACCAGTCTCAAGGAAATCTAAACAAGTTCAATATAAGTATAGACACATAGGCGTTATGGTAATTGAGATCCAGATCCCGAAACACAACCGACTTTGTCATATGTGGCCTAAACTTACAGATGTCCACTTATACACTCGGGAGCAAAGAAATCGAGCCACTTAGTACTGAATTTCCATAGAAAGTTTGGTCCCAAGTATAGTTTAAATTAATATTATCTACTAGAGGACGCCCGCGATTTCGTACGCGTTGAATTAGTTTCCCACTTCTTTCCCTATTTCTTCCCGTTGGGGTCGATTTTCGGAAAATCCTTTCATAGCACCTTTAGACCTCATAAGGAACCTACGTGCCAAATTTGGAATCTCTAGCTCCAGCGATTTGGGCTGTGCGTTGATATGTCAGTAAGTTTCTTCTTTCATATATTTTAATACCTACTCATCATTTTATTATACTATGTAAGCATTAACTATGTGGATTATGAAACAAATAGATAGATTAAATTCTAAATTTAGCCCAAATTCTACTTAATTAATAAGTCCATCGCCAAGGTACTCGTATTATCTGGAATATGCCGTATTTCGTAGTTCAAATACCTGGAACATGCCGTATTTCGTAGTTCACACTCGAAACTTTCCAAACCACCCTTGATGTGGGAATTCCAGAATCCGTAAGGGAGGGAATCTAAGAGCGATCTGGGCCTCTATTCTACTAAATTAAACCATATTGCCTTTGACATGTTACCATGAACGAACTCCTTCAACTATCCTTAGATCACGAGTTGAAACCTTAAACCATGAGGCCAATGACGGTAGTAAAACAACAGAATTCGTCGAAGTTATACCCGGTGTGTAAACGAGGTAAACCCACGTCTCATTTTCATAGTTCGTAACCATCAATTTGATTTAACTAGGCAGTTGTTAAAAAAATAGAAGGCAACGTTATTGGCTACACAATTATTTTATTTTTTATGTGTAATGTTTCAATATTTAACTGTTATTAGTCATTAGAAGTGATACGAAAAACTCAACACGTATTCGCAATGCAATTTTTTTATTGATGATACTTTTTCCATTGACATTTTTTAAAACCTTTGAAAAACGAATGAAGTTTCTGATGATTGAGTGGTGTAGTGTTGAAATTACGAATAGGTACAAATTTCAAGTCCGTATAGCTAAACTATCAGTGTTAAAATTGAATATCTGTATTTAATTAAGTTTTTTTCTTGACTGACCAGCGATTGATCTCTCAGGAAATACTCATGAAGAGGCGAATTCTGTTAAGTAAGTATTCGAAACTTCAATTTGGAACAGAAAAAACAATTACTTAACATAATAAGTAGATAACCTTTTTGCAATGTTGAACCAGTTTAACATAAAAATGTAATAGTTTTTTTTTTGTAATAAAGTAAAAAATAAATCATGTGAATTTTAAATTTTGTAACATTATCAGTTAGTTGGAGCTAATTATTTCGTAAGGTTAAAAAATTATACAATATTTATCTAAGCTGGAGTCTTGTAATTGCAACTATTTGGTTATTGTAACTGACTTAACCATTAAATGCATAGCATGTCGAAAGTGAAACACGTCTTTATAGTCCATTTCCAAATTTGAACTTGACAAAACTACAAACCTTACTGCATAAATTCTTAGTTTGAAATTTACTTAAAATGTATGTTTGAAATTGAACTTTAATTATATGATGTATATCTACATCATCATGCATTTAAGGGTTAAATAACTCCCTCTAGGATCACTGTTTTGAACGACCACAGGCGTGATATTGTACCTATTAGCTGTCGTTGTTCAAAACAGTGATCCTAGAAGGAGTTATTTAAGTTAGTGCAATAACCAAATAGTTACAATTACAAGAATCCACCTTAATAATTCATATCATTCCCGCAAAGCGCAGCTGTAATAAAATACTTTTAGAACGCCAAACACATACGATTATAAAGGGAATATAACTCTCTGTAATGACAAATACATTTCAGGTAGGATGGGAATTTATGTTAGTTAAACTATGCAAACTCGCAGAACTCATAACGTACTGGTAGTTAAACAATGCTGAATGATTTTCAACGCTGGATACGCATTCAACTGATTGAACGCTTTATTTAACTTGTGCTACTATCGTATTTAGTCAAGCGTTAAATGCCTTTGTGCATTTCTCGGAACTAAATAGGTTTATACCGTTCAGTATTTAGTGCTACGTCAAAAAAGATAAATTGCCGTATAAAAGTCACCAGTTTCAATAACATTGTAAATATACAGAACGTCTGTTATAAAATCCAAATATTTTTTTATTTGCGAAAAAGGCAAAAAAAATAAAAAACTCATTTTGAGATAACGTTTAATGGAAATTACTTTGCACAACTTTTCCTTCTATAGAGTAAGTATAACGACAACGTAACGTCAGAGAAATTCAAGCTGTACGCCGTTTCGAATCAGTCAGTTATTCTCAAAGTGTGCTCCGCGGAGACCTAAAGCTCCTTAAGTTCTCTACAAAGGGTTCCGCTGAAAAATCAATGGAGTCCTTGCAGAGCGAGCTTAAAACGCCCCAGGTACCCAATAGAGATATTGCCTTTTTAGAGGCTCCGTAGAATATTTGGTGTTTAAAAAGGGTTCCGCCTGTAAAAAAGTTTAAGAAACACTGTCTTAAGTAATTCACTTTTCGGCGCCTAATATTAATCAACGAATTTAAGTTGTCCCGTCAGAGCGTACAGAATATATTTTAGGGCGTTCCATTCTCAATTAGATAGCAGCGTCCCGTGTCCGTATTTAGTACTATACGTTGACATTGATGTTGACTTACGTGTCGTCATCAAATAGTAAAACCGAAGTATACGTTAAATAATGTATGGAAACTAGAGATGTACCGACTGGTCGGGAAAGCTGACTATCTGGCCAAATTTAATAGTCGGCTAAAGATACCGAATAATCTGCTCTTTATGACTAACTGGAAAACAAAAAAATAAATCAACAATATATACTTCTAGATTTTCCAGTATTCTACTTAAATACAAAAAATTATCATTTTACAAAAATAGCAACTTTTTACTTTCATCATTATAGAATAACTAGAGGATGCCCGCGACTTCGTACGCGTAGAATTAGTTTCCCGCTACTCCCCCCATTTCTTCCCGTTGGGGGACGATTTTCGAAAAATCCTTTCATAGTGCTCACTTACATCATGATAGGAACCCCTGTACCAAATTTCAAGTTTCTTGGTACAGTAGTTTCGGCTGTGCCTTGATATATAAGTCAGTCAGTTTTGCCTTTTATATATATAAATTTTATATACGAGTATATAGATTAAAGAATCAAAAATGACAAGAAGTTTAGGTGTGTACTACTTTACCTTGAACGAAACTAAGGTTCCCGATTGCACCCGAACTTTTAGTGAGCGTCAATTAGTCGGCTTTTTTTTTATTTACTTACTTAAAATCCATAGGCCCATCTCTAATGGAAACGTTTTCAAATATTAAATGTTCGTGCTCCAAAAAAACGTGTACCATCGTGCGTTAAATTTTGTAGCTCTTAAGTTCTTGGTGGAGGAGATTACAAGATTATGAGATTAAGTTCGAGATTTCTACCTTATTACATTATGCTTGATATTTCAGTTCACACTTCGGTCAATACGCTAGCAAATTGCTCAAATATAAAAAAATATTGAAACACTGTAATAGGCTCAGAGTTTTAGGATTAAATAAACAACACTAGCGGAAAAACGAGCCAATACACCTATGGCTCCCCCGAGTCAATAAACTTAAATAACGACCTGTTTGTTTAGTTTTATTAAACGAATACGGCCTTTATATTCGCTTTGAACAATACAAATATTTTATGTGAGATAAACTTGACAGTGTGTGTTATGGGAGACTAAAGAGGTCACGGTACATTTGAGTAAAGTTGGTTGTAACTACTGATGTGCCCAACGAAACTTTCCAAAATTGCGGAACATTTCATGTATAGGAAAATTTTGGAAACTTCTCACAATTGTGCGTGGGGATTGAAACTTTCCGTTTCTTATATTTAACATTCCTATATTTCTAGTGAAAGTTTCCGGAAATTTCTTAGATCTTTTCCAACTTTTTGGAAACTTTCCGCAACTTGCACATCAGTAGTGGTAACTGTCTCTACAAAGTCTCGGGTTCGAGTTTCGCTAAGGTCAAATATTAAATGACCAAATGTAATTGGTTCCTTTGAAAGTTTTTTTCCCTCGAGAACTGCCAATTTTCAGAGACAAAAAGTACCTTACATTCATTTCCGAGGATCAAGTTATCACATACTAAATTTTATTGAAATCGGTTTTGTGGTTTAACTGTGAAAGCAAATCAAACAAATAAACAACAATAGTAATGTTCTCATTTAAATAAAAGAAAAACGTAAATTTTCTTAATAATTATTTATTTAATTATTGTAATACCTACTTGTATGGATGTCAGTATGTATGCATACCTAAGTTAGGTATTAGTTCCTGTCACTTTAACGTCTTTGTCAAATTAGTGCAGCAGTTCAATAACGTTAAACTGACAAAGCACTAATGTGTCCATTTACTTACAAGGCTAATCGTAACTTGGATGCTATTCATGTTGTGACTAGATTATTTTTTACCATATTATTTGAATGTTTATTTTAATTTTGGCGCGTATACCTAAACTAATATTTTGCAGCGCAGTATGCGCGTCATCATTCTAATAAAATTCAAATTTTCCAGTATTTTCGCACCAACCGATTTAGGTCATTCGGATGCAAAAGCATGTATGCCCAATGTGTGTGTTACGTATAAACGCGTCTGTGTTCGTTTGAACACTAATATAAACACGTTTGGTGACGCGCGTCGCGGGCGCACATTTACGAGTGCGCAAAAACCAGCGCATACACACCGAAAATACGCTCAATCTGGAAATAATCTGGAGACGCTTGAACTGTCTCAATGCGCGCTGCGTGAGCTGAAATAACAAACCTTTAACATTTTATTGAAAAATAAACTTTATTGGATGCGACTTTGTATAAAATACAAAGCTTGAGAACAAACTGTTGTCAGACTTATACTTACTTTGTAACATCGGAAACTCGAGCTTAAGAAATGTCGAGTTTATAACATGTAAATAAGAAAGAATAAATTTCGTAGCTGCTCAAATTTTATGAAAGAAAGAAATTCACTTCCCTCAACACTATTTTCTCTGAACTATTTGAAAGCCATTATTTGTTAGAGCCTACCAATAGGGCTAAAGACTATGCATTGTTTGTCAGATGTAGTATGTTAGTAAGATATCAAAACCTGTTTAGTTCCAGGCAGTGCACTTTCACTTCACGGAGATTAACTTCTATAGCTCTGTCCCTGTCATTACATTTACTGCAGGTTTTGGCATTTCATGATACGACTTCTGTGGCTTTAGACAAGATAATTAAGTAAACCATTTTTGAAACCTGTCAAAATGTATAGAATTGCGCTTGTCGCGACCGTCCGGCAGCTAACGTCAGCCCTATAAAGTTTCGGTAACGATAAAGTTTGCCGACTGCCACTTGTCTAGGGGACTGCGAGGCTAGACAAGTTACTTAACTCTAACGTAAACTATTTTCGATAACTAACAAAATGTATTTGACGTAGGCGCTCGAAACGACCGTCTGACAGCGAGAGTCTGGCCATCGAAACGTAATACTGAAAATTACCACGAAATTTGCAAAGAAAAATGTAGCTATAGTATGCCTGGATGAGCTACAATTAAACAATTGTAATGCTTTTGTCATTAACTTTTAACTAAATAACTTAATGACAAAAGCATCAACATTGTTTAACCCTAAAGTCGCCGTCAATAGAATTTGCGAACTATGTAAACAAATTAGTACTGTTTGACACATAACCTCAAATATTGACCAAGCGTATTTTTATTAAAAATAACGTATAATGAATAGTTATTTCATCTTAAACTTAATATGAAAATGATGTTTTAGTGTATAAATCGTTGCAAAGACCTCACTTGATCTTTAAAAGTACGTGATTATCGAGTAATCATGGTGAAATTGGTTTACATAGTTCGCAAATTCTATTGACGGCGACTTTAGCCCATACAGGCATACTATAGCTACAATTTTAAATTTTGCGGTTATTTTCAGTATCACATTTCGATGGCCAGACTCTAACGTCAACCTTATACATTTTTGATAACGATAACATTCACCGAATGCATCTTGTCTAAGGCTACTGATCACGCGAAAATCTTGATCGAAATAAAAACCACAATGAGATTCAATTTGCGTAAATAAACAAACGCAGAGATTTTTGTTGCCTCATTGAAACAAACACCAGAGGGCTTATTGCCTATAACGCACTCGCAATCGTTTTCATTTTGACAGTCCAAAGGCGAGTCTGCCTTCAAAATGAAAACAAATGTTCCACTTTGGTCGATTGCGATTGCGTTAGGGAATAGCGACGCTGTTTGTTTACATAACAATCCGGTTCAACACGGAATTGAAACATTTCGAGCGTGTAAAAATTTAAATAAGGCCAGGGTTTTTATTCTAGGACGTCGCATAATACTCGTATCTATTTTGAACTGTTATAGTACTAATAGTATTGTCAACGTTTTGATAGCTCTTATTTACTTGACAGTAATGGCGGCCGGTTTAAAAATAATACCATAACACGTCAAAAGCAATATTGTTTATCGTCGTAGAACAGAAGCTCAGTCCTAAACGCGCTATTTCATATACCTGGGGGGTTATTATTGTTATGGGTTGAGGCAGCAAATAACAGAACAACCTTATAAAGCAATAACATGTATAATTATGATCAAGAAGTATACTTATACCTAACCTATATCTACGTCTAACTTAATTAAACTTGAGCTATCTAATTCTTATACTAAAGTTGACTAACTAATGATTATACTAATGTGAGCTAACTAATCCTTATCCTAATGTTGAGCGCCAGGAGGGTTCAATAATAAACGGGTTCCCTTCCAACCCTGAATGCCACCGGCTAGCGACGACGTTCCTCGTATAAAAATGTGTTATTCCCTTAACTCCGAAGGGCATATCCTTAGGCTAAAACAAAGAGACCGTTGGTCAAGCACATTCTGATGATGGCGTTATAACTGTGATAGCGTCAAACTCTTAATAACTAGCACTCACCCCTTCGTCGTAACAACAGAACACAATAATTCAACTTCAACTAAATTACCACAACTTCCATAAATGTCCTTAATAATTATTTCACATATCTCACATAATCACTTTGTAGCAAGTGGGTACTCCGAGATCGTAGCTACGTATGAGACACGGACGGGTGTGCATTCCTTAGAAGCACGAGCTGGAATGACTCGCCGATATGCAACCGTTGACATCTTAACTTAATACTGAATAAATACTAACCATTTAAAAACACAAAAAGATAATTCACTGCGCAGGCTTGAACCGGCGCCCTCCCACACAGTAGTCCTACGCTAGACCACTAAGCCACCGAGACAACTAGAAAAGTGGTTGAATTTGGCGAACGGTTGTTATAACCTGTTACGGGCATGGTTTACGTCATCACATTAACATTACCATAACATATCCCGTCCCTCATAGAAAAATAAATAAATGACCATTTATTTATTTTCGTTACATATCTTGAGATCTTTTACATGCCACATGCCAATGTCTTTTCCGTACACATTATGTAGTTGAAAGATGTTGTCCGAAAACCTTTTTACGACAATCGCCTTCTCAAATTTAGGAGCTAACTTGGCCATAAATTTATTGCCAGCATTAGATAAATATTTTGTTCTCTTCCAGACTGTATCACCTACTTGAAATGTTCCTACTCTCCTCTTACTGTTATAATGTCGGCTGCTGTCATAATGCGCTTTAACAATTTTATCCTTAACTTTTTGTAAAATGATTTCCCTATCCTTGATGTTTTCAACACACGAAGCCGTATTTACCTGACCAGTTAAAACTGAGTCTAAAGCCGTGTGGTCTAGTGCTGGTATGGTGAGATTAGGCACTGTAGTTTCTCTGCCATAAAAAAGATATGAGGGGGTGTACCCCGTGGACTCATGCACGGCAGACCTAATAGCATGGCCAATTTCATCTAAGTTAGCATCCCATTCATTATGTTTTTTTTGACTTGATATATGCCGAAATCATTGTACCGACTACACGATTGACGCGCTCTGTCGGGTTGCTTTGCGGGTGATAGTGTGGTGTGTAGACTATTCTACTATTAAATGTAGTGGCCAAATCCTTAAACAAATGCGATACAAACTGTTTACCATTATCACATAAAATAGTCCTAGGTGCACCATACAAAAGAAATTGCTTCCCTACTATCTCGCAGATTTTATCAGCTTTGCCAGTTCTGAGAGGAAACAGCACTGTAAATTTGCTAAATATACACGTTAACACTAACAGCATTGTGTTGCACTTTTTGCTTTTTGGAAAGGGACCCATCAAGTCCAGAGCCACGACTTGCCAGGGCTGAGTAACTTCCCTATGATGGCCCATATGGCCCAAAGGTACTTTTTGCGAGACTTTGTGACTAGCGCAACATTCACAACTGTTCACATACTGTTTGACGTCTTTGAGCATGTTAGGCCAGTAAAATTTTTGCCTGATCTTAAAGTAGGTCTTCCTTATACCTAAATGACCCGCGGATGGAATATCATGACATTCTTGAAATACTTTAAGACGTAGGCTTTCTGGGACAAATAGTTTTCACAGATCGTCTTTGTTAGGAAATTGCTTCATGGGAATTTTCTTATAAAGAAGACCTTCAACAACTGCCCAGTCTCTCTTCTTAGTTTGGGAAGCAACCTCTGCTACTTTTTTCCTGTACAAACTGTCCTTATGACTTTCCAAAATTTCTATAGGGTTTATTTCCAACAAGGTAACGCCTATGTTCCGAGACAATGCGTCAGGAACCACATGGCTTTTCCCCGGCCTATGTATAATGTCGAAATCAAATTGCTGCAATTTCATGGCCCACCGCGCCAGTCGGCCATGTGGATCCTTCATTTTATGAAGCCAAAGTAGAGCACTGTGATCCGTCACTACTGTAAAGTGTACTCCGTCTATGTACGACCTAAACTTTTCAATAGCGTAGACTACGCTCAACAACTCTCTCTCTGACGTTGAGAATTTAGATTCCCGGTCATTTAACTTACGACTAAGATAAGCAACAGGTTGCTCTGTGCCGTTTACTTCCTGACAAAGCACTGCTCCTATGCCTTTATTTGACGCATCGCATTGGATTATGAACGGTTTTCCATAATCTGGACAGGTCACCACTGGTGTCGACGTCAATAAGGTTTTCAATCTCAAGAAGGCAACTTCGGCTTCCTCCGACCACACAAACTTTTTAGACTTCTTTCCTTTTGTCAAATCATGTAATGGAGCCGCGACCACCGAAAAATCCTTAACAAACCTTCTATACCAACTTGCAAGACCAATAAAGCGTTTGAGCTCGGTGAATGTTTTAGGTCGTGCAAAGTTTATAATTGCCTCAACCTTTTCAGGGTCCGTTCTCAGACCATCCTTATCAATAATATACCCTAAGTAGCGAAGGCTGGGTCTCGCAAACTTACACTTATCGACGTTTATTGTCAGGTTGGCCGTCTTAAGGATGTTTAAAACTTTCTTTAATAATAGGATGTGTTCCTCAAAATCGGCTGAACAAATTACGATATCGTCTAGATATGCCCAAACTTTGTCCTCTTCAGCACTGAATAAAATGTCCATGAGTCGCTGCTGAGTTTGTGACGCGTTGACTAGACCAAATGGCATTACTTTAAAATGGAATAGTCCTCTGCCTGGAACAGCAAATGCAGTCTTTTCTTTGCTGCTATCCTCCAGTTCAATTTGCCAGAAAGCCGATTTCAGATCTATAGTACTTAAGAATTTGGCGTTGCGCAGATTGTTGATAACATTTGAAACCCTGGGCAACGGATAAGTATCACGTTTGGTGACGCGATTTAATTGCCTGCTATCCAAGCAAAGCCGGTTTTCTCCATTTGGCTTCTTCACAACTAATACCGGTGAACACCATGCACTGTACGAAGGCTCAACCACATCCTTAGCCAACATATCATCTAATTCTTTTTCTATAGCCTTTTTAACAACCGGAGAGAAATTATATTGTTTTTGGTGAACGGGCTTATTGTCTGCTGTCTCTATGCTATGCTTTAAAAGACTAGTTCTCCCGAGTCCAACGCCAACAGTCTCTTTCATTTCTTTTATTAAGCTCGACAGTTGTTGCTCCTCCTCCATGCCAAGGCCTTCTCTATCAATGATTGCCGGGTCTCTTGATGACAACGTACTTAAACGTACGCTGTTATCCCATGCCCGGTCACTCTTAAAAAGCAAAGCCACACCGAATGAGTCAAAGAAGTCTTTTCCTAACACTAATTGCTGACTCAAATTGGGCATGACCAAAACGGGAAAGACTCTAAATTGGTTATCAAAATTAATGGGCACGTCAATAATTTCCCTAATATTGTGCGTGACCCCATCTGCAGTTGAAATACCAATAGGCCGCATTATCGTGGCTCTGAGCCCTAGAGTCTGTAAAATTTCTGCAAAATGTGCGTTAATTACAGTGCGATTCGCACCGGAGTCTAACAATCCTTCGCACTCGTAACCCATGATACTTAAAATTACATAAGACCTATTATCATTGTCCTTATTAACAATTAGGGGACACAAATCCCCATCACTACGACCAAAAAAATCTTTGACTTTACATAGCCATGTTTGCCATTCAACACTGTCACGGCTGATGGAGAAATTTAGCTGGCAGGACTCGAACTTCCCCCTTCTCCGTTTCCCTTACAGGTACAGTCCTTTGTCGTTACCCCAAAACGCCCACATCTATAGCAAAATAGCCGCTGTTTTGGAGTCTTGCACTCCCTGAATAAATGACCACCTTCCTGACAATTCCAGCACCTTTTCACGGAATTCGCGGCCACCTTGATTTCTGCTAATTCCGCCATTTCCGTAGTATCTTTAGCGAATGAATCTCCTGGTACTTTGTAAGCAAGGTCTGGCTCTAGCAATTTTTTATCCATCTTTGGTTGCTGGAAATTGTCACAATTAACTTTGGTTCTCTCTATTATTCTTAGAACATTAATCAAATCTGGAATTGAACTGAATTCATCCCTGCATACCGCTCTCTGATAGTAAGGTTGTATGTTTTTCAGGAGAATGAGTATCTTTTCCTTCTCCGTGATCTTATTTGGCAATCTCTTGAACATGTTCTGCATTACCGCGATGTAAATCAATACCGATTCCTCTGTCCCTTGTGTCCTGGCATTTATTTCTAGCAGAAGTTCTTCTTGGTAGAAGGGTTTCTGAAACGTACGTTCCAATAAAATTACTAAATCCTCCCAGTTGTTAGCATATTCCTTGTTCGCTCGGTACCATATAAGTGCGTCCCCTTCAAAAAAATCGATGGCATAACGCCACAAGTCAAAGTCTGTAGCATTCCTAGCATCTTTGAGCTCTGAGACGCGTTCTAAAAATGCATTCACGCTCATGAAATGCCCCACGTTGGGCGCCATTGTTATGGGTTGAGGCAGCAAATAACAGAACAACCTTATAAAGCAATAACATGTATAATTATGATCAAGAAGTATACTTATACCTAACCTATATCTACGTCTAACTTAATTAAACTTGAGCTATCTAATTCTTATACTAAAGTTGACTAACTAATGATTATACTAATGTGAGCTAACTAATCCTTATCCTAATGTTGAGCGCCAGGAGGGTTCAATAATAAACGGGTTCCCTTCCAACCCTGAATGCCACCGGCTAGCGACGACGTTCCTCGTATAAAAATGTGTTATTCCCTTAACTCCGAAGGGCATATCCTTAGGCTAAAACAAAGAGACCGTTGGTCAAGCACATTCTGATGATGGCGTTATAACTGTGATAGCGTCAAACTCTTAATAACTAGCACTCACCCCTTCGTCGTAACAACAGAACACAATAATTCAACTTCAACTAAATTACCACAACTTCCATAAATGTCCTTAATAATTATTTCACATATCTCACATAATCACTTTGTAGCAAGTGGGTACTTCGAGATCGTAGCTACGTATGAGACACGGACGGGTGTGCATTCCTTAGAAGCACGAGCTGGAATGACTCGCCGATATGCAACCGTTGACATCTTAACTTAATACTGAATAAATACTAACCATTTAAAAACACAAAAAGATAATTCACTGCGCAGGCTTGAACCGGCGCCCTCCCACACAGTAGTCCTACGCTAGACCACTAAGCCACCGAGACAACTAGAAAAGTGGTTGAATTTGGCGAACGGTTGTTATAACCTGTTACGGGCATGGTTTACGTCATCACATTAACATTACCATAACATTATGATATGGCTATGCATGGCGTTTTACGGCAAGCGTAAAGGACAGAGCTATAGCCGTTATATAGCTCTGTACTTTTCTCTCAGCGTAAACTGAATTGTAGGTATAGCTTTGTCATAATACTAATAACCCCCAGATCCCTTTTCTGGCATGGAACTTAACAGGTTTTGATAGCTCCTAATGCAGCCTCCAGCTCAGCTAAAGCGTAAGATTAACATGATTGTAATCCTTCAATGTCATCAAATATTCAGAACCTTCCAAAAATAGAAAACTGTGATCGTATAATGAAGATTAAAATCCTGCCAAATCTAGGCTGTGAAAGAAACAAAGTAAAGTAGGGTAGGGAACCAGAAATGGACAAGGCACCAATAATGGACACTTGATTCTTATTTTATAGAAAATAATGGTCATTCATTTGTTTTGGAACAGTCAATTTAGGACTGTATGAAAGAATTAACAGTGAAGAGTCCATTACTGGTGCCTGTCATCATAAATCAATATCGGAAAAATCTCAAACAAATAGACCTAGTCCCAAACTAAGCTCTAGTCTTGTACTATGGGTACCTACTAGGCAACGATAAACATACTTACTTATATAGAAAACTTAATACCCATATACATAGAAAACACCCAAGATATAAAAACAAATACTCGCGCTCATCACACAAATATTTCCCCTGACCGGAAATCGAACCCTGGACCGCTAGTTTCATAGGTCACATGAACTAGGCTAACCGTGTCGTAGTCATGCAAGGCCGGTATTGTATCCAGAACCAGCAAAGGAACGAATGAAAGAAAAGCAAAACAATCCAGAGTCTAGCGATTGTTGAGGGTTGAGACCCAAATAGAACAGATAGAGTTTTAAACCTGTTAATTGCGAAACATTTGAAACAAACGGATTGAGGCGTATTTCAAATTAAAATAATTTGGCTGTAACATTTATTTACACGCGAAAATGGGCCAAGGATTCCTCGCTCTTTATTTGCTCTTTATGTCCCGACATATTAAATCCCCATATTTTAAATATTCGTATAACACGATAAACTCCAGATAAATGTTGAAAATATGAAATTAGTCCCGTTGAGGTCAGACGAGATCGCTTTGAGTTCCCGTTCTAATTCGTTCGTGTAAATAAATTACAAACTTTTTAAGGGTGGCATTATTAACGCTTATAAGGGCACGCTATTAGGTTATTTTTATATTACAGATGTAGTGAATAATCCTTTGAAAAAGTTTTTTGTCGGATAATTTCGTATTTATCTTGCTTACTCAATTAGCTTCAGTACCCATCAATAAGCCAACTGAGAAAGCAAGATACCTTATCCGAAAAAAACAACAGAAAATAATTATTTACTACAACTATATTTATTTATTGCATTGACAGCTGCTAATTCGCTTGAACTTGATGATGACAGCCCAAGGCAGACAGATGAGGGAGGAGTAAGAGGGGCCAAAGACATACGTTATTTAAAACGACTGATTCAAACTTAATTGATCTACTCTAAAATTGCAATGATAATCAGAATATTCTATTCTATTCTATTCTATTATATTATATCCCATTATATTCCATTCTTTTCCATTCTATTCCATTCTTTTCCATTCTATTCCATTCTATTCCATTATATTCCATTCTATTCCATTATATCCCATTCTATTCCATGCCATTCCATTCCATTCCATTCTATTCCATTCTATTCTATTCTGTTCTGATATATATTTTATTCTATTTTATTATATTCTAATATTTGCAACATTAATAATTTTCTAAAAGGAACTTTTGTTGGAAGTACGGGAAAGTTGAAATTGACGAAGTATTTCTAAATCAAGCCCGTAGAATTATTATGCAAAGTCCTTGTATGAACTCGTACACTCAGTGGAGCGACAATATCCAGTAATGATGTGAGCAGTTACCTACTCTCTTTATCAAACTGAATGTTTATCGCTTTAAACACTTTAAAATATAAAAAAAATATTGTGTTTGCTTTGAGGACCTGATATAATCAGAATAAAATCTTACACAAATTGACTTACATAATCTTTAAAATTAAGTTTTAGCAATGTTCAGTAAGCATGCGAAAACTTTAAACATAAAACTCAGGCCAAATAAAATATCCAATGAGTAGTGGTAAGAGATGCACGAACTAATGAACGAATTTCTGAAAAAAATGTTTAGTTTATTTATTCATGAATGTAATATTTCAATATAAATTGTATGGGTTATCAAAAAATACGAAATAACATTAAGATCGTCAACGCAAATAGATACTAATAATCAAAGAGTACAAGAGAAACTAAATAATTAAAACAACAACAAATTAACATCAATAATATTTCGGCATGTTGTTTCTTTTACTGTTTTCCATCCTTGTCTTTTCGGCATCATCTTGCACAAGAAAGAGCAGCGCAGTTAGTATGTTTTGACATTGTGACATTGTAGTATCAACCGTGAACGGGTCACGTAGTGCTTAAGTCAAGTACATTTTTATTGATTTACTCCGAGTTAAAATTTGACATTTGCCCATACAAAATGTGTCAAATTTTAACGCGAAGTAAGCCTATCTATCCGCTGTTTGAATATAGGGTTCGGCTGTCAGACGTTCAGAATTCAAGACATGTATATTATCAATATATTAAATGGCTGCTGTTAGTTTCTAACGCTGCAATCAAGAACAAAACCCAATTATTAGCACAATCACTGGATTCCTCTGGGACAAAATGGTGAGTCAAGAAAGTGACTTGGTTTCGAGCGTGAATTACATACTTTGGTTTCTTACCACAGTGGCAAAAATGTGGTTTGTGTAATTTTTATAGAATACTAGCTGTTACCCACAACTCCGTCTGCGAAGAAGTCGTTTATCGCTGTTTCCACAGGAACTGACCATTTTTCCGGAATAAAAAGTACCTTCCTACCATAATGTCAATCCCCAGGGTTTAAGGTTTAGCTGCAAATCCCTAACAAACAATCAGAATTACTTTCACATTTGTAATATGAGTATGGATATTATTAGGTTTATGTAAAGTTCTTTCGGCTGTGTCCTCACTGGCTGTATTTATACTGTACCTACCTTTAAATCTCGTTCTCATAGTCTAAAAAGTCCATAGATCACTGCAGCCGAGTAAATCCAATTCATAAGAAACAGTTAGTATGTCTAGAAATTTTACGTGGTCAATTAAAGAGCTGAGAGAGGTGGTAGAGCTGAAGACCCAGCTAGGACTCTTCCTGCCTGAGACACGATGCACAAACATATTTTGGAGAATTTGGCTTTTTTTATGCTAACATTTTTATGTTATAAGTATAAATACAACTTGACAGAAGCGCGTAGAGCTTACCCCATGTGCTTCTGTTTAACTAGTCCACCAGAGTTACGACTAATACTCTTTAACCAAAAAAAAACTCGCGTATCGGTTTATTTCTCTAATTAGTTCCATGGCGATTATCCAAAACACGACGTTGGCCAAATACACCGTGTTAAAAGGAGTGAAAGCCATTAATTAAGGAAACAAAGTGTAAATACAAAAATGTAAATAAATAAATGTTTTCCGAATTATCAGACGCATTTTCCTCGCTCTGTTTAACCTCGATCTCTTTCATTTCTCTGTGTCTCGTATATTCCAATAATGGAAAAAAAATTTTTGCTTTAAGGCATCAACTATCAAGATATTATTAGGTTTCCGTACACAACAACAGCAAATAAATATACATCAATAACAAGTGGTTTATTACTGTCACAAAAGGTATCCCCTGATGCGCAAACTTCTACACAACATACCTTTCTCTTATTTCCCCGAAGGCCGCCATGATCAAAATATTTTGTCGAATATCCGTGTATCATTTGAAATGCGTAGGCTGGGTAGACCAATATTTTCTTGATTACTGTTGTACTTTAGCGGTTTATAAATAAAGTCGATTATTTATCTTTTGGCACATTAACCTAGACGATTTTGTTAGGAGGATTGTGAAGCTAAAAATTTCCATACAAAATGCGATAGCGTTTCTCTTTCCTTAAACCTAGTCCGGTTTTTACGATTTTGAGTCATGTTGTAGATATGATAAACTAGGGCTGTTTCGAAGTAAATGTTAATAAAAAAACGCAAACGTGCAAAACTAACTTTTTCATAACCACTACAAAATATACAAAAATCGTGGAAATCGGACTTGATTAAGGAGGTGAGAAACTTTATCGCCAAGAGCTTAAATTTAGAAGGATCAACCCTGTACTTGGGCTGTTATTTTGACACGCTACGCGTGTTACCGGTACCGCAATGTGTTACACGGGGCAGCTGCAAAAAGCAAAAAAAACATTCATTTGAAATGGCTTTTTTAATCCTATACGCGCGGTCCAATTTGAAATAGAATCTCGCGTCAATAGCACAAAACTGAAAAAGCTGATGTACCCGCGCGAAATTGTAACCTCAAAGTTCAGTTTTATTTTATAATATTAAATCCGATACTACTGATATTATCAATGCGAATGTTACTCCAACGCGCAACGCTGCAAACGCTAAACGGATTTGAATGAAATTTGGAATGGAGATAGTTTGTAGGTACCCTTAATTAACACATACAACACAGGCTACTTTTCATTCCGGAAAATTTCGAAATTCTTGAGGGAATTATTATAATTGAAATCTAAGACAAAGTCGCAAGCGGAAAATGGTAAACAAAAAATTACATGTTTAAAAAATAAGGCCATCAAATCTTTCGTATTCTAAAGGCTCCTGTTATGACTCTTAATATAGTAACATAAATATTTTATCCACATAATATAAACATTAAACTTTTAATGAATAATTTTACAATGAAACTGCGATTATAATAAAAACGTGAAATTACTGACAGCATAGACAAGGCGCGAATAAAATTTAGTTTTTTTATGACAGCATTCACACTACTTACCGTTTTATACAAGCGGATCGGGCAACCGGCCAAGTCTTATTCGCGAGTCGAGTGCCAATCAGTTTCATTGTCAAGGAATTAAAAAAAGATTTAAATCGTTTTAGACAATCTTGTCACATTAGCTCGCGGAGTCACACTTGTTTTGTGGTGTCAACAGAAGAATGCAAAAAGCAACAACCGCGATAACATGTATAGTTCAAAAGCATCGATGTTGTTTTTACAAGTGATTATTTTGGCCAACTATTTTGATTCAAAGACCACTATGGAAGTATGTCAAAGTGACGTTTTATTCAATTCTTAAGAAGTCTCTTCTTACGATTTGAATAATTTCGTCACTCGTACATAGTTCCATGAATAGTGGCCTTTGATTTGAATTGATCTACTCTATAATTATCTATAAAAAGATGTCATCGCACATCAATGTGTTACTTCATTCCGACTTGAATGGAGGATAAGCAACTTCGCATTTATAGATATAGTTTGGAATAAAATCAGACTAGAATAACTTTTGTTTAAAAAATACCTAGTCAGCTGGTCGGTCAACCGAAATCTAAAGCACTTATTTCTTCAAATTGAAAGGAGAATCACATATTTAAAGTTTGAATAAAGACAATGGGCCTTTTTTTCATCAGAGGTAAGTAGAATAATTCAAGAATATTTAAAAGTTGCTACAGATGTAGTGAATAGACAATAGACATCGTATGTAGTCGGAAAAGTTCGTATCTATCTTGCTTCCTTAGTCGACTTTAGTATCCAACGATAAGCTTCTTATTTTTAATCCGTGGAGATGGCAAATAAGCGCACAGATAACCTGATGGTAAGTGGAGTCTGTGACCTGACCCACATCAAGTTGATGAATCAAGTTTCCATCATTGGACCTTGTCCATTACTGGTTCTGTTACCCTATGTAGATGAAAAACTGAAAGTTTTCCTCCCACACACTCAGTTTTAATTAACAGTTAAAGCTGATTCGTAAACACGCTATACTTAACCTCCCTTTTCATCTTAAATCCACAAGCGCTTCAGCAAACAGCCACATCCTCGATCATATTTGCGCAACGCACTCGTCTCAAGCGCTTGCTTGCTCCAATCAAAACAGTGCACTGTTTATTTGAACCCGTCAAAACGTTTAATTTTATCTCAGAATGCTACAAACATAAGTTCTGGAATGCAGGAAGTGAGTCAGGACGTCAAGGCGGCGATCATTCAGAGCTAACGAGTGTTTATAGCAAGGCCGGCGCACGCGCAGCCAGGTGACTCACGCGTCTGTCGTTCACCGCGACACATGCGGGTATTTTGGGGATACACCAGCTCTCGAGGCGATTTCATTTTTGATGTTGACAGTAGTACAGTCGGCTTTAAAAGAAACTGCACATTTGACAGATTAGTGCAGCAGTTCAAACATGACGTTAAAGTGTTAAAGCACTAAAGTGTGTAGATATTTATCGACGCGCTGGCATAATAGTTGGTAGTGACCCTGTCTACGAAGCTAGCGGTCCCGGTTTAGATTTTCGGTCAGGGGAAATATTCGTGTGATGAGCCCGAATATTTGTTTCTGAGTCTTGAGTGTTTTATATGTACTCGTATATAAGTATTTTTTTCTCTATAGTATAGATAGGGTTATGTGGAAAGAAGAGAAGGAGGCCTTTGCCCAAAGGCCCTTAAATAAATAATATACTTATGTATTTATATCGTTGTCTAGTACCAAGTCTAGACCTTAGTTTGGGACAAGGTCAATATTGGTGTGACATTGACCACTGATGTTTTTTTTTTACTTTTGAGTTTGACAGTACAGATTTATGATTTTACACCAACCAAGATATGAAGCCCCAATTACATGAAAATAATCTAGACTGTATTTTTTAAGCTTTAAACGAAACTACAACGAGTGTGGTATTAGTCAAAAGAGATATTTATTTTACGTCAACACTCCATTAAGGGCCCGTTGTTTAGTCAGTAAGTTAATACAACTAATTGTTAAAATTTTGAACGATTAGTTAGTTTAAGAAATACTGGAAAAGGGCCGAATTTTAAGTAACAGAAACCATGTGCGTGCATGACTTGATGGTTGAATGCGGAAGAAGCGAAAGAGATTTGTCCAAAACGTAGCAGGTGGAAAGAGGTGGTCTCTGCTTACCCCTCTGGGAAATAGGCGTGATTTAATGTATATATGTATGTAGTTAGTTTAACTACTGATCAAACGACAGGCCCTAAGAGTAGCTGATTTGACCTTTCAGTTAAGAACCCTACTATCGATCTATAAGTAAGTAGGCACTTTTCGCTCGTTATTGAGTTTTGGGTAACCACTACGAGTAGAGCATTTACTGAAAGTTTGTTCTAATAAAGTTTCATAAGGACTTATGTAAAGTTTGAAATATTGGGGCATTTTGGCAGGTTATTATCGGGCGTCTGATGTTATAATATAGTATATTTACTTTGCAATATCTAACCCGTCAACCGAAGTAAATTAAATTTTGACGTAGAAATACATAGGTAAGCTCTTCTTATAAAACGAAGTGAATTTTAAGGTTATTGTATAAATACTTAACTATTTGATAACAGTAAAGTAAGGCTAACGAGACGAGATAAAGAATGTACATAAACAAGCTTTTAGGAGTTCAAAACGTTTTTATTTGAAATCGTGTCACTTCGAACGAAATCCAATCAGGAATGAACTTCACGAAATGGCGGCCCTAATGTTGACAACTTCTGTTCTGACAGCTTTCCTGTACCAAGAATCATGCAATGACAGCCGTCATTGACCAACTGAAGATATTTATGCGTACGAGAAATAAGGAAAGATTTATAATCGCTCGCAATCGCAAACTTAGTAACGGTCAGTTTGTTTACATCCTTGATCTTGTCTCATTGGCCGTCCTTTAGTTTATGTAACTGGTGCATAATGAGAGACATTAATACACGAGTGTGGTTTTATGAAACGACCCGAAAGGCGAGTTTCATAATAAGATCACACGAGTGTTTTAATGCCTAATTATGTGTACAGTCACATACATAACTTTATCTATATGCATATCATAAGTTTTTTACAATATGTGAGAAAACTTTATCTGTGGTTGCCCTGTATCTTAATGTAACTGTATCGGTGACCGATACTTTAATGTAAAAATTAAGATGACCTGTACTTTAATGACATGCAATACTTTAACATTAACATTAACATACAGGTTAATTAATAAAGGCTGTTCGCTTATCGTTTATGAACATATTGTAGGGAAGTTATGACATGGATGTAGACAGCTACGTTGTCTTTAAATTCCGGTTGCAATTGAAAATTACTTTTCCGTTTCATAATACGAGTACTATCTTTTTGCCAAGATTCCTTTTGGAACTGACAAACATTATGTAATATTTGTGTTTTTGCCAATGCCGTGACTAATGTCTTGCTCTTTTATTAACCCCAGACAAAAAAGGGGGGCGTTGTTATTTTTATGTGTGTGTCTGTGTATGTGTGCGTCTGTTTCTGTGTGTGTGTGAGTAAGTAAGTAAGTAAGTAAGTACCTAAGTAAGTAAATTATTTATTCACAAGAACATGGGTACATAACATGATGGTACAAGATATAAGGAGTTCCAACATATTCTGCTATTAGACGGCGTGTAAATATCTAGTCATAAAAATACTAACTAATGCGGCTTAATTAATATGTTAAAGAAATAATGTCAATTAATTTACAGTTAAATAAGATTATATAGCTACATCATTTCACTTCAATTGACATCTGTTGGCAATTGACAGCCAGTTTAGAGTAGACCCTTACAGGTTCTGAACTTCTGGTAATAGGATGACTACACACCCAAACGGATGGATTGATTTTAATGAAATCTAGTTTAGTTGAGAAGGTTCTGAGCAAGGTTTAATGAAAATTGGTTAGGCCGGTTAGAGATATCAGCTCTGCGAAAATAGTTGCCATGATATTGGGGGTTAAAACAACTTAAATATCTAAACTGCACGAGTATCACAAGTTGTTTTCTCGCTTATCGCTCAGTACGTCTCTATCGTTACAGACTAGATAGAAGGGAGATCCGAGCGACAAACAATTCGCGGACATCATATGCTAGCCGTGCTGTGCCATTCATACTAGCCTCCAGAGACCCATTTCATGAAGCTACAAGTTACAAATTACAAGTCTCTTTCTAACTCCTTTTGCTAGAAAGAAACTTCCGCTTTTAATTTGTAACTTGTAGCTTGTTGAAATAGGCCACAGAAGTTATTAAGACTGCAGCGAGCAATCGTTGAGCTTCCAGTGGTACCCTCATTACTATTATTGTGTTTTCTAATTAACTAAAGAATTTCCTGGACTTGGACGATGTTTTTTGTAGCGCAAGTAAAAACACAATTTATGAGATACGTAACCAACTTTAATAACAATTACCCTTTTATTAGTTAGCTTAACGTTAAGCTGATAACTCGAAGGTCAATTGTTTTATTAAAGTATGTGATAATATCCTATAAGTTGTGTTTTCATTTGTAGAACTAAAAAGCACCGTTAGATTTCAAGAAAATACTTTTGTTTAATAGAAGACACATTAATAGTAATTACTATTTACTATTACACATTACTATTATTGTGTGTTTGCGGTGTAGTCTTGCTATTAGTACTAATCGCTTAGTCCTAACCTGCATAGTGACAAGTGACAAGTAACCGTTTACACGTCGGAATTAGTAGAAAGACATTTATTTAAGGTACAACTTGTAACTAAGCACTTGTCGTAGCTGTTTATACACGGTCAGCAAGAAACAAGTGCTTAATAAATTGTGATGGGGTTATTGACTTGTCGCTAAGTAAATAGGATCGAATTTTATTCACTTGCACTGTACACAAACACTAATACGAAGCACTAATCAGCATGTTTACACTTTGGGTATTAGTGTAAGTGGCAAGTACTAAGCATTAAACCTGTATAAAATATTAACCTTTTTATAAAACGAACCCAAAAATTAAACGTTGTTAACTCATACGATAGAGAACTATTAAATCAGATATTTTTTTGTTTTTACGACTGGTGGTTCGATGGATGAACTCGGTGGCCGGTAAAGTTTGAATGAATAGTTTCTTAACACATTCACTGCCAGGGGGCGTGGCCTAGGAATAAACTTGTATGACAGTGAACGCATATATGCGTCGGTGGCAGTGAATGCGTTAACAAAATATGAAAAGAGATCACCAAAAGTGAAATTAAAATTAAAATCGGTCGAGATACAAGCATTTTAAACTGCTAATTAGACTGAAAGATCCGATCCGCCGTGTGACGTCATGAAACACATCGGCTATAATAAACTCTATGTTAAATTCTGATGTGCTAGAAAGAGATATAAACAAATCTTTGTTGGCTTATATCTTGGTTATATTTATAGCTTTTCAAAAAATGTGTGTTCTCAACTGTTTGTCACATGAATCAGCTTTTACTGAAGCTGTAAAAAAGACATAAATATTGCCTATTCGAACCTCGTAGATCTATCTGTCCGAGACTATTATCTGTACACGAATCAATTAAACGTTTTCAATGTCTGTTAAAGATAGTTAAGTAGAGTTAAGTTACCCTAGTAAGCGGTAGATGGCGCTATTAGGTCGGGAGAATTTTCTACATCGCGCTAGCGTTTGTCTACCCCAGAACATAGACGTCCATGCGCTAATAATCGATACCTTTGAAGATTTGTACGGAGTTCAGTAGCATAAGGAAATACATTTTGAGATTGTTATAAATCACAGTGTTTTCATTGCTAGCTACCTCTTCCCTCGAGATCATTTTTGACATGGTCCTTACGAGTCGGATGTAAATACCAGTTGTGTATTTAGTAGCGTTTTGAAGAGTTTCTACTCGCCGTGACGTTCCCATAGTGGCAGTGGATTGCTGTCCATAGGGAAGCGGAGGCTTCCTGGATTCTGCTTACGTACGCCATCTAGCGACGAGTAGACTAAGCTGCAGACGGTGCGCATTGCAGCCGTAAGGAAGAAGTGTTCCTGGATTCAGCTTACGTACGCCATCTAGTGGCGAGTAGGCTAAGCTGCAGGCTGCGCGAGCGCGTGTTGCAGCGTGAGGAGGAAAAGTTCAACGGAGAGAAGACACGAGGCCCAGTGAATGTGGAAGCATTCGTATGTGTGAGTGGAGTGCAACTGTGAGTACAATCAATTTTTATATAAAGTGCGCGAATATCAACCTTGAGGTCAACATCAGTAATTTTAAATTTGTCACGAAACTTTGAACTTTGTTTACAAAAGGACATTAACTTAGTGAAAATTGATAGTTAAAATTAACTTATAACAAATTTGCTGTATTAACACTTGGAATAATTTGCTCTTATATTAACTTAGAATAATTATCGAAAAGCTGGTCTTACGGGGAATCCACGCCCGATTTTTTCCCCAAGTGTTAATAGTTTAAACACTTGTAATTTTTCTATCATATTGTTCGTGATTTTTCTAAGACGTTAATTATTCGTTTTAGACACTTGTAATTTTTATTTAGTCTGCTCAGGCTTTTGTCTACGTGTTTAGTCAGATAGTTTAATTAAACTCAAAGTGTTCGTTTGCATTTCATTATGGAACCCGCACTAAGCTTTCAGGATGACGTATCTACACGCATATTTAAATCAAGAAAGAATTTTAAAAAGTCTCCTAAAGAACGCATTAGTAAGGATTACATAGAAAGTAGATTAGAATCATTAGAAGAGTTGTGGGCTGACTTCAGACAGGGACACAAAGAAATAATGCAAAAGTTTGAGCCGAAGGTCTTAAAGATTCAATTATATTTTACTGAGGACATGTACGATCAAACAGAAGAGGAATATACTGAATACAAATTAGAGTTGAAAAGTGGTTTAGCAACCTTTAAGGGGTCTCATGATAGCCAGTGCAATGTTAGTAGCGATAATACGCATGTTAAGTCTAGTATAATAAGATTACCTAAAATTAGTATACCTACTTTCTCTGGCAAATACACCGAGTGGACTACATTTAGAGATTTATTTGTGTCAATGATCCACAACAATGACTCGCTAGATAGTGTGCAAAAGATGCAATATCTAAAAGGTTATTTAACGGGTGAGGCGGAACAATTGATACGTAACATACCTGTGTCCGATACGAACTACACTCGGTGCTGGAGTCAATTAGAACAACGGTATAACAATAAGAAGTATTTGTCGCACTGCATATTAAAAAGATTATTGAGTCAAAAGAATGCTACTGTGGAATCGCCAGGGTTTCTTAAGGATCTGATGGACACTTCCACAGACTGTTTAAGCGCATTGTCTAATCTAGGCATTGATGTTTCCACATGGGACATTATAGTAATTCATTTGTTGACGTTAAAATTAGATCCTGAATCGCGTAAGCAATGGGAGCTTAATGTGGCGGCTAATTCGGCTTCAGATGCTTTACCTACATTCGATCAATTTAAAGAATTTTTAACAAGCCGATACAGAGCTTTAGAGTTTATTGAGCCGAAAACCGCCTATAAGGCCCCGAGTGCTTACGGGAAACCGTCCTCCAGTAGTTTTAGTAAACCAAATGTACTCCATGTGACTGACGCATCACCCTTAGCGTGCGAATTTTGTACTGGGACTCACAAGTTATGTTTCTGTAAGCAATTTGCCAGTAAAGATTATGCCACCCGGCATGAGTTTGTTACCAACCATCGAATGTGTTATAATTGCTTAGGTAGCAATCATTCTGTCAAATTCTGCCAAAAAGACACTAGTTGTAGAATTTGTAAGAGAAGGCACCATTCCCTGCTTCATCCTAAGGAGGTTTCAACTTTAGCAGCCAATCTGAAGAACGTAGCTCAGGCAGCTGAAGGTGACTCCACGGAATCTACGAATATTGCAACCGACAATACACAAACAGACCTCACACCAATAGTCAGCTGTTTTACGAAAGGGATAGTGAAGGATGAGATATTGTTAGCCACAGCTCTTGTAAAAGCTGAGTCGAAAACAGGGGACTATCAGGTGATTCGAGCGCTGCTAGATCAGGGCTCACAAGCTTCATTTATTACTGAAGCCGTTGTGCAAGCTTTGGGGTTAAAGAAGACCCCCATCAAGGGCATAATTTCAGGGTTGGGTGGCGATCAGACATCGGTGGTGTCGAAGTATACGGTCCAATTAAAAGTTCGATCGCTAACCGATTCCACCTTTAACATGATACTTAAAGCGTATGTTTTGAGCAAAATAACGTCTCATCTCCCAGGTAAGAAAATAGTGGTTCCTGACTGGATGAAGCTACAGCAGCTTACGTTAGCCGATCCAACCTATAGTTCACCCAACAAGATTGACGTGTTATTAGGAGCGGAGCCATACTGCCGGATTTTAAAAGAGGGAGTGCTAAGAGGTCCGAACGGAACCCCAGTAGCACAGTGCACCAGTCTCGGGTGGATTCTATCTGGTCCGGTGGGTTCTGCAGCGTCAAGCGACAGCATAACCGTGTTACACACGCAGATCAATGAGGACGAAATTCTAAAACGTTTCTGGGAGATAGAAGCTGAGCCTTTATTTCACACTAAATTATTAACCATAGAAGAACAAAGGTGCGAAGAACTTTTTGCATCAACAACAAGAAGAGACGACAGTGGACGGTACGTGGTAAAGTTGCCATTTTGCGACGACGATCCATCCTGTGAAGGAAACTCACGTGAGGTTGCTATAAAAAGATTGCATTCATTAGAACGAAAATTTAGTAAGGATGAATCCCTTAAGGCGACATACACGGAAGTAATTAACGAGTATGAGCAACTAGGCCATATGGTATCTGTTTTAGAAGCTGATTGCAAGCGAGAGAAGGCAATCTACTTACCCCATCACGCGGTCATCCGGGAAGACAAAAGCACCACTAAGGTACGAGTCGTCTTTGACGCCTCCTGTAAGAATGATAAAGGAGTATCACTCAACGATTTACTCATGACAGGACCTACCTTGCAGCCAGACCTGCGTCACCTGATTATGTGTTGGAGACGACATCCAGTCTGCTTAGTGGCAGATATAGTCAAAATGTACCGTATGGTAAAGGTAACAAAAGAAGACACTGACTTCCAACGCATAGTATGGCGAGAAGACCCTGAAAAGGAAATAAAAGATTATAAGTTGCTGACAGTGACTTTTGGCACTGCCTCGGCACCATACTTAGCAGTGAAGGCACTTAACCAAGTAGCTTGTGATTACAAGGACAAATATCAACTGGCCGCAACCCGAGTGGAAAAGGAGTTTTACATGGACGACTTGATGACCGGCTGCCAAACGATTGAAGAAGGGGTGCAACTATATAAAGAAATGAAAGATTTATTGAACGAAGGAGGTTTTGTGTTACAGAAATGGGCTAGCAATAAAGAAGAATTGTTACAAGCCATAAATCAAAGAGAAAAAGAGAACCTAGGAAACGAAGAAGTGAAGAACAATCTGGAGCTGAAAAAGGATAATATTGTTAAAATTTTAGGACTTACCTGGAATAGAGACAATGACGAGTTTCAGTACTCGGTAAATCTGCCCCCGCTGTCACCACCTGCAACAAAAAGAAAAATTATCTCGGACGTATCGCGTCTATTCGACCCGTTGGGTTGGCTAGCACCATGTGTCATAAAAGCGAAAATATTTATTCAGCGGTTATGGATAGCCGGAATCGGATGGGATGAAGAGCCACCAGTTGATATATTGCAAGATTGGTTAACTTACCGTCAAGGGTTGGTCAGCCTTATTGATTTCAGACTTCCTAGATGGCTGCACACTTATACTGAAGATACACTCGTAGAGCTACACGGTTTCAGCGATGCTTCAAATGTCGCTTACGCCGCCGTCGTTTATCTTCGGGTAGTTAGCGCAATCGGAGAAGTGCATGTAACTCTAATCGGAGCAAAGACAAGAGTAGCACCTGTCAAACAGGTGTCCATACCAAGATTAGAGCTTTGCGGTGCTGTCCTTGTGGCTAAATTGCTAAAAGAAATAGCTGAAATTATGCATATACCCAAGTTTAACATTAGGGCATGGACAGATTCCACGGTGGTTGTTGCCTGGCTTAACAAACATCCAAGTAATTGGAAGACGTTTGTGGGCAATAGAGTATCGGAGATACTAACAACAATGGATTCATCGCAATGGTCGCATATCTCTACCAAAGAAAATCCTGCAGACTGCGCATCTCGTGGTATAACGCCTGCAGAACTCAAATGTCACGATCTATGGAAATGCGGTCCGAAATTCTTGCACCATGATACAATTACCCATTCTAAACTAAAAAACAACGATACGGAGATGGAAAGATCGGTGAGGGTTCATTTGGGAGTAGTACAAGAACCCATTTGGACCAAATATTCGTCACTCAACCGACTAGTTCGAGTGATCGCCTTCTGCAGAAGGTGGATCACGAAGCGTGATCCTCGTCGAAAGGATAGTGGTGACTATTTAGAAAAGTGGGAATTACATGAAGCCATGACGTGTTGTGTCAAAATGTGTCAAGCCACAGCGTTCAATACCGAGATTTCAGAGATCACCAATGAAGGATCTGTAAAACTTAAAACGTCGAAAATCAGATCTCTGACCCCTTTTATTAAAAACGGTGTTATCCGAGTAGGAGGCAGACTAGAACACTCAACTGAGTTAGAAAACGCCAAGCACCCGATCATCCTCCCACATGACTCACACTTTACAAAGTTAGTTGTAGCAGACGCCCATTGCCGCACACTGCATGGCGGGCTGCAATCCATGCTCAACTATCTCCGATCAGCATATTGGATCATTAGGGCCAAAGATCTGATAAAGCAACATATAACAAAGTGTATTCCCTGTATAAGACATAAGGCCAATATTCAGACTCAACTGATGGGAGCCTTACCTTCGACTAGAGTCACCCCAGACAGGGCATTTATTCGCAGTGGGGTCGACTATGCAGGACCCATCAGTCTGAGAACAACAAAGGGTAGAGGACATCACTCACATAAAGGATACGTGTGTCTATTTATTTGTATGGTAACAAGGGCCATCCACATCGAAGTTGTCAGCGATCTGTCTTCTCGTGGATTTATTGAAGCTTTTAAGCGATTCGTTGCCCGGCGTGGACGCTGCTTGGAAATCTATAGCGACAATGGCACGAATTTTGTTGGAGCTGCAAAAGAGTTGAAAGATTTGTTCAATATAGAAAAATCGAGCATGATTCAGGAAGTAGCTGAAAGTTTAGCTTCTGACGGAACGTCGTGGCATTTTATACCCCCAAAAAGTCCAAATTTCGGTGGCTTGTGAGAAGCGGGTATAAAATCCACTAAGTATCATATTAAGCGAGTAATTGGCGACTCAACGTTAACCTATGAGGAAATGACAACATTACTCAACCAAATAGAAGCCTGCTTGAATTCACGACCTATATCGGTAATGCACAGCGACCCAGGAGAGCCAAGTCCTTTAACGCCAGGTCATTTTTTAATAGGTGAGCCTCTAGTTACCGTGCCAGAAACAAATTATGAGCGGTCAAATATAGGGACCTTAAAAGGATGGCAGTTAACGCAGCGAATGCTCCAAAACTTTTGGCGAAGATGGTCTGGCGAGTATTTAACTCATTTTTTACACAGGTACAAGTGGACCAATAAGGTCCCAGAACCTGAAATTGGGGACGTTGTTTTAATCAAGGAGGATGACATGCCTCCAACCAAGTGGCTTTTTGGCAGAATAACGCAAAAACACCCTGGCCTAGACTTGTTGACAAGAGTGGTAACTATAAAATGTAAAAACGCTTTAATAAAGCGCCCGACTTCCAAACTCTGTGTCCTGCCAGTGACTGATTAATTAAGGATATTGAATTTTATAAATGAGTATGTAGGCTTGATGCATGCAAAGCCATCTACTTTTATAGTTTTAGTGAAAATCTTTGCGACTCCATGGTGGGCGGCTATGATGAAGGACATGTTGTCCTTGGTGGGCGGTATGTTAAAGATAGTTAAGTAGAGTTAAGTTACCCTAGTAAGCGGTAGATGGCGCTATTAGGTCGGGAGAATTTTCTACATCGCGCTAGCGTTTGTCTACCCCAGAACATAGACGTCCATGCGCTAATAATCGATACCTTTGAAGATTTGTACGGAGTTCAGTAGCATAAGGAAATACATTTTGAGATTGTTATAAATCACAGTGTTTTCATTGCTAGCTACCTCTTCCCTCGAGATCATTTTTGACAATGTCCATGTTTAAAAACACCCTTTATAATTTAGATTACTTCGCATTTCTATTTCAAACCCGAAATGTTGCCCTTTGAAAACATACTGACCGCAGAACACCTCATTTGAGATTAAATCGGGTTTAATTAGAAATGGTGACGCATGTAGCAATTCCTCCGTTTTTAATTAAAATTTTACATGCGGAAAAGAATTTTCCATCCTTAATTCGACGAAACTTTTTGCTACTTTTTAGAAGTCTTTTTTAAAAACTGACGTGCACAAGTTGCTTATATCTCTTTGGAAGGTTGCCCGCTGCGGGAATGTAACTCAAGTTTAAATACAGAATATAATAGAAAATAATCTATTCCAAAAAATTAAGAACATTTAAAATACACATAATGAACGATTCGTGGCCCCAAAAACGTACAGAGCGACTTAATCATCATTAACTTTACTTTCTGAATCGGAATATTCTTGACAAACATGGCGTAGACAAGTTATTCCCGTAGTTAATTCTTTAGGTTCATCGTCCCTATCTCATCTGTTTCCTCGTAATAAGGTTCACTGCTGCTTTAACTTCACACGTTCAGTACCAAGAACTCGTCATTAAGTCAAAGTTCTACGGAAATCTGGAAACCCGGTATTGAACGTGATAACCGAAGTACCTTGTTTACCTAAATTGCTTTCTCGTTCCCTTCGAAATGTTAACAACCTGATACCTATTCAAGTCTCTTCAATTTTGAACTCAATTGTACACTAAAACTTACATCAACCACTATTGTATTAACTGCCATGGAATTGCTATATTGTTTCGATATCCTTCAAATGTAATGTCATAAATGTAAAGACTAACCCCATAATAATTGTTACCTTTGCAATTTGAGTACAAGTCAATAGATAAACTCATCTACATAACTATTTAGTTATCATTGCAAATTTAAAAAGAAATATTGACTTTCTTCGGGAATGGAATCCAGTACTGTACGTGGAACTGGACCCTCACCGTGCATCTTTCAGAAACAGCCGAGCGTTACGGATCAAATGATCTAGCGATTGGAGGGCTCAGGTTAAGCAGTTCTTCTTTTGTATAAGGTCGAGCTGTACAGTTTACTTCAAAGCAATTAGGTTAAACTCAGCGGTTAGAGACATCTTCAATATTTTGCCAGCCCTACGTGACTGTCTGGTTGGTGGCCTAACCGGAAGCGGTGCGGTATGCGACGCAGAGTCTGACGTGCTTCATATGCATTTGATTTAACCGCTCTCGTAAGGCTCTAAACGCTTAAACTCTTGAATCCGATTGGTAACTAAGAATCACCAAATTTGAAATTAAGTAAAACCTTTCTCTTTTGAACTTCGATTTTCAAAATTGGTCTATTGTATTGTCGAATGCGTGTTCGTTGAATATCGTCCTTTGCTCTATAATTTGTTACAAACAACAATAAACTTTTGTCAAATTAAATAAATTCAATTAAAACTGTCAAAAACAAAATCTTTTTTTTTTTCTTCATAGTTTGAATGCACGTTTTTTGCTAAAAAAGGTAGAAGGTGAATCGATTTTAATGCAAAGTACATTAGAAAAAATAAGAGGAAACAACTCGTTCATTGAATACAAAACGGACACATTCCAAAATCAGTCAGTGTTGCATTTTAAAATTAGAAGCTGTTCGTATAAGATTTTCAATGCAAGAGCAAAATATTTTGGAATGCGTCCGTTTTGTATTCAATGAGCGAACTATGGAAACAAAATAATATGATAACATGACTGACACAGAACACAAAAAAAAAATTACCACTGTGTAACAAAGTAAAACAAAATGTGAGTGAGCTAGCCAAACTATTCACCGCGTCATATTTGACTTCACCCTTACATTTATAAACGGGGGATCAGGTGCCGATCCAAACGCGCCCGCTTTGGCAGCGGTGACCGTCGGGCAGGTGTTGGCAGTCCGTCTCTTGTGCATCTAGCCATCATTAGGCGTCATAATTATGTCACCTGCCCGTAAGATATGTCAGAGACCGGAGGGCTTATTGCCTAACGCACTTGCAATCGCAATCGCTTTAATTTTGACGAGTTTGCACTGTTATTTAACACTATAAGAAAATATTTTTAGGAACATTTCATGAGTTAGAGTAAGCACTGTAAATTAAATTATTTATTTTTATAATCATCACTACCTATAAAACTAAATCTCCCGCCGCGTCTGTCTGTGTTCGCGATGATCTCAAAAACTAAGTACAGGGGGGTTATTATGACATGACTATGCAGTACATTTTACGGCGAGCGTATAGGACAGAGCTATAGCAGTTATATAGCTCTGTTCTTTTCTCTCCCCGTAAACTGAACTGCATGGCTATGTCATAGTACCCCACCAGTGTATGTACAGGTATTGCAGAAAACTTACATAAACCGAAGCTAAACGAGGGCGAGTTGCTAGTAAGTATTCAAATAAATACGATCGTGTAGTGATATGTTAAATATTCAGTCTCATATAAATCTCCCTTTTTAGTTTTAATGTTAGACACACTAGTGAATTACTCAGGGGTTAATATTAAGGGTATTATTAAGAACTTATAATTAAGACCCTCGTTAAAATCTTCAGAGTGAAATACTAAAATTATTCATGTTTAAGGTTTATTAGCGCTTATTTAGACGACGCGTTGGCCTATTTGGTAGTAAACCTGCCTACGAAGCCAGGGGTCACGGGTTCAAATTCCGGTAAGGGCAGATATTTGTGTGATAAGTCGCTCGCGTAGCTAAACATCTCCTGTAATTATGGCTTGTTTTAGTCTCTTGTTGAACAATCTACTATTTATTTTTTATTCATTTCAAATTCTAGAAAGCAAAAGTTCCGAAGTAAGTATAGGTAACTAACAAAAGAAGCCGAAAAATAATCTTATTAAACCACTTTTATAAATTGCAACAGGTACTTATATATACTACAAAACATTGTTTACGGGTCTAAGATACTACTGCACATATTTACTGTGTCCGATAACGTTTATAAAAATATTCTAGTAATAAAACCGGTAACCCATCATTTCAACGAATTTCACTTCATCGATTGTATTATTTCATCGAATTTAATTTCATCGAATGCTATTTTTTACTAAAATCTTAATTAATAAAAACTTAATTGTTAATAAGGATATCTTAAACATTAATCACGTAGGTTAGATTAGGTTAAACTTTGTGACTACTAAAGAAAGTAACTCATGCAGCGAGAAATGCCTTTCGATGAAATTAATATTCTGCGTAATGATATGTTCGTTGAAAGGTGTTTCGATTAAATAATTATGTACCTAGTGGCACCATTTCAAAATAGCAAATAGTAACGTAAATATTGAACCAAAACCTTTTACTTTCCTTATTTGAACCATAGGGGATATGCTAATATCAAATAACGTTTCCCAAAGCGGACAAACAACGCAACAGTTATACGTGTAGATACTAAATAAACATTGGAAACACCAATGTCTTTTTAGGTACCCACATCATTCTGCTCTCTAATTGTAAAAGGCAGTATGAGCATATGAACTTCATAGTATTATTCTACATTGTTCTTTTGGAGAGCAGAATTTCCCGATATATTTGTTTGGTTCCTTTGTCATACGGGTGACGGGGAGCTGATGGCATTCGCTTTGATCATGATTTGGCTATTGTGTTAATAAACCAATATTAATAAATCGTGGACAATAGGTTTACGTACTGTAAATCGAGAAAAAGCTACAGTTTTATGCTAATAAAATTAATAGTAAAGAACTTGGCAGTTACGTTTATAGGGCGACGGAATTATGGTCACTTTTAGTTGACAGGCACCAGTAATGGACATTTCACTCTTAATTCAAATTTCATACGGTCCTAAATTGATTGTTGCAAAACAAATGAATAACCTTTATCCTCTGTAAAGTAAAATCAAGTGTCCATTATTGGTACGAATGTCTTTTTGGTAAAGTTACATTAATTTATTGCTCATATCAAGTACATTGTGGTCCTAAGCAAATTTGGTTAACAATGTTAACATTATCGTTCGCAAACAAGTGGGTACCTTTAGCTTCTATTTGCAGCACATTGTTTCTATTCTGCTTCAAGCTCGAATAGTTATACCCTATTTTTGATGGTATAATTGAAAATCATTATAATTCATTCATTCGTTATTAATAGTAGGGCGATGTTGATGTAGTTAAGTGATAATAATAGTATAGGTACTTTATATATTATGATACACGGAAATAACTGGTAACATTAGTAACTTTTTAACATACTATCGCGATTTGATAACTAGGAACCATGCAATATTGAAGGTAATTTTTGTGTTGAGGTTTTTTAATGGCCACAATTATTTTCTCTGTAACTGTTGTTCATTTCAAACTCTTCATTTTGGGACGTAAATGTTTTTTTTGTAATACTTCATTGCAAACTCTAAATTTGGAGATTAAAATATTTATTTTAAGTGGCTTGGCATGTCCTTTTTGTGTACTCTTCAAATGTGAATATTTTATGCCAATGTTTATACAGACACCAAAGAATGTGTGGGTTATCAATCTACATACCTATACAGCTGGTTCAAAAATAAATATACTGGTTCAAAGAATTTTCTAAGATGTTTTAATCTTTCTAACATTTTTTTTAGATGTATCACATGCTTGTCGCTCAGTATCCCGCTCTGACCAGTTAAAAACTAAACCGACGTAAAAAGATAAAACGCGTGTTGCACAAGCCGTTAGCGACCTAGGAATGATGCTCAGACGCCAGCTGCGCCTGAACTGTTACAAGAAATAAAGAGAACACTGAAAATAATAAAACTGCGAACATGAAAGAAGATATTTTAATCACCCCGTTATCTCGGGCAGCTGAGGTTATTATTATTGTTCCTTGCTTTGATATTTGTTTTTATTTTAGTAATTCATAAACTATTTGAGGGATGTGAACTTAGGAACAAACAAACTCCTTGTTTACATAGAGATGAAATTGCTATCGGAATTTAAAGGTCAAACAGGGGTGTTATTCTCTTAAAAACGGCGTTCGGTTGGTCGAATAGCGGCCTTTACACGTAAAGTTCGGACCGCGGGAAACGCCACGCGCCGTTCCAATCTTCGTTCCGAACCGTATATTTTTACTATTTTACTATTAAAGTTGTTTACACGTACGGTTCGGAACGAAGATTGGAACGGCGCGTGGCGTTTCCCGCGGTCCGACAAGTACAGTGTGCAGGCCGCTAATGAGTGAACGAGTGAACGCGGCGAACCGGCGATTTTTTTTCACGACACTTCAAAATACCGATATATATTTTTCCGAATATTCAGTTGTCCGAATTTCCATTTGTCCGAACGCTATATATGTTATGCTGGAGCTATTTTAGATTAAATGCATAATTTAATTACTTTACGTTTGCTAGGTAAGGTTTGATTTATAAGCAATATAAAAAAATAAAGTCGTCTATCAAAACATTACATTCGGAATTATGAAAATTAAACACACACACACACACATAAATAACTACATGATATTTAAAGTGAAATCTTTCTTTTAATTCGGTCTTGTTTATGAGTTTAATCTCACACCCATGGGCTATTTTTTTTTTATATATACTTATTTCTCTGTTTTGTAACTTACTTTCTTTCCCTTCCTTGGCAAAGCTAGACTAAGAAAATATGTTTTGTTTGCCTATACATGATTTTCATATTTAATTTCTACACACTAATTAATAATATAAGATTTGAAACAATATCGCTCAGACAAAATTATGTCGAATATAATAAGCACTACGTATTTCGTCTCGCGTATTAAAATAAACCACGCGAGGCGTAAGTATACCAGCATAATCAGTATTGAAGTTTTTATTTCTTAAAAAATACATTCCTGGTTTTTGTAGCGTTTATTTTGGCGAAAGTACGGTTGAAATGGGTGGAGTGGCCGCTCAATTATGCAAATCTCTATCAGAAATCCAGCCAGCAAAAAAGGATAGTGTTAGAACCAAACTAGACATTGTGTTCTTTTCCCATGAATCTAAAACAGAATTTTAAACCGATTTAGGAAGAGTAATCTGCTATTCGGTTGTGTTTATTATGATTGTTACTTTAGAACTCCGTTTTTGTGAACCGGTTTTTTTTTTAATTCTAATGCAGCCCTTCTAATTCTACGAGTACTGATAAAAATTCATATATGAACAGAATTTTCAGGACATGTCAGGCCAGGCTAGAAGTTCAATTCTAAAACATGGTAAATTCAAATATATTTTTCAATAGTCTATGGATTACTTTAAACTTAAATTTGTCAGTCTTTCATTTTACAATGATTGAGTAAATAATTTCCGGAATCACCCCAAATTTTATTTAATAAGTACTGAAATAACAGTTAATAGGCTAACAAGACTTGGTAGTAAATTTTTTTGTCGCTCAGTTTCTCTACTCAACTCGGTAAAAACCATATTGTTTTTGCCGTGTTACGGTATTATTTTTAACTCGGCTGCCATTACTGTCTAGTAAATAAGAGTCTAAAATCCCTTAACGGATTTTATCTCAAGAAGTTGTTAAAGATTTTAAAGGTATTGGAACCGCGACATTCGAACAGCTGTGTGTGAAATAGAGGAAACGGAACAAAAGATCCTAAAGAGTCCAAATGTATCTATTGTGGCCGTCTGTATAAGATAGGACGGGGAATTAAAGTTTTTTTATTACAAAATGGCGAAAGCTTTCACAATAATAAAACTCGTTATGAAAGGAGGTTAATTGGGTTTTATTATTTTGGAAGTAAATTTAATTTACTCTCAATGGTAGTTGGCAACGAAACGTCTAGAAATTGAAAAGGGAATATTGATGTCATTATTTATTATTAACTAGCTTCTGTCCGCGACTTCATCTGCGTAGATTTCGATTATCGTTATTCCCTAAGGAACTGTCCAATTTTTTGGGATAAAAAGTAGCCTATGTGCTATTCCAGACTAAACATGGTGGAAAAAACGAATGTCACATTGACGGCAACTACCTTAAATATTGGACAGCAAATGTGATTGTTTTTTTTCAAACTGCCTTAACCGAGAATCGAACTGGTTGAAAATGACAAAACAAAATGCAGTATTTATTGTTTTTAAAAATAAACGTAATCTCTTTTGCGTAGAATTTGCTATACCTATTTAATTTAATGTAGCTGCTGTCCATGTGGCGGTCGTCGTCCCTGTATATCTCTGTGCCAATTTCACCCAGATTCGTTCAGCATGCGTTCCGCCGATCTAGCGTGACTGAGTAACAAACATTCAAACTTTAACATTTATAATGTTAGTAAATTGTTATAACCAGTTTCGAGGGAATTCCATTATCAGATTCCATTCAAAAAGGACTTAATAGTAGGAGATCCGAATAGGAGACGACCTTCACACAGCTGTTTATTCGATAAAAAAGTATTTTACATCAAATTTAATATGGTAAGTAATATATCGCGAATAGGTTGACTGAAAAAATTCAGTCCAGTACAGTCCATAATATAAAAATAATTAAAAATGAACTTTAAAAAAAAATTGCTATTGCTTGTTTAATATACCAATTATTTACATAATAATCGAAAGTATGAAGCCGATAGAATATTATTATGCAAACGTTAGGTTGACTATTTTTTCCCATCATAACCATTGGGTAGGCAGGTAGGTACCTAAGTCGGTACTAATAATTTGCACTAAACCTATCGTTTGCATATTCTATAGGCTTCATACTTTCGATTAGTATGTAATTGGTTTGATGATGAATTTTGATTTGATTGTTAGAACCATATTTTCAAAAAGAAACGTATTTTTTTAATACTGTTGTGTTGCCCGCGACTTCCTTTGCGTAGAACTGTCCTATTTTCCGGGAACAAAAATCTCCCATAGCCTTTGCCGGGACTTAAGCTATCTCCAAACCAAATTTCATCAAAATTGGTTCAGTGGTTTAATCGTGAAAGCGTAACAAACAGACAGACAGAGTTACTTTCACAATTATAATAGTAGTATGGATGGATTGCAGGTGTAGTAGTATAACAATACTTCAAAATTTATAACTCCCAAGACAAAGTCAAACCAATCCCTAAAAAATTCCAAAGTGAAGCATGAGACGCGTAAATTATTTCGTCAATGATTCCGAGACGACATTTTTCTTCTATTATTCGTCGTCATTTGGCGGATCTATTCTCGGTGCGCTCACGCTGCCAACTCATATTGATTTGCGATGGGCATTACCGAGACAGCGTTAGTGGCTAATAAATGTTTTCAATGAAACAAGAGGAATTAAGGAAGCGAGATTTACAAGGAATTTGCGGGCTTGTTAACACGAAGAGGACTGCTGCAGAAGTGACTAATCAAGTTTTTTTAAAGAAAATAGTCCGGGAAATTAGTTAATAATTGTTAAAGTATTATGTAATAGACACCACTAGCTCTAGAACAAATATTTTTATGAAACGTCAAGTACACATTTTCTCGATGACGTTACGTTAACGGTGACATTACGTTAACGGTTCTTACTGGGTGTGTAATGTTTTGCAAAAAAACAAATGTACTAAGTTGCATTTTTCATAACACAAATAACATAATATTCGTTGATCGGGTCGCCACCTTCCCCAACACATGGTTGAGGGAGGCGATGGCTGAGATACATACTCGAGGTATTTATAATGATCAAAGTGTTTAATAATAAAATGCTTAAAAACAAAATGAATAATGCCTTGAATCATAACTATTATGAGTGTGCATAATAACTAGGTGCATTATGCACTAGTATAATAAAAGTCATTTTGTATAATGGTTAAGTACATAACGTATGTATAATATAATAACGCAGATACTAACGATGAATAGTAGTAACTTAAAAAGAAGTGTACGAAAACGTCGACGAAGCTCCGCTGCGGAACTCTTATTCCGCGTAGCTATGGCGATTCGCGCCTTGACACTAACCTAACCTAATCTAACCTTAGCCTTAAAGGCGACATTAACCTAATTTAGCAGATTGGTTTATGACGTTGATTTAAACGTATTATAATTTATAATTAGTTATATCACCTAATTATCATTGCAAATATTTTTATTATTTTTAATAATTATACTTATTGTATACTAATCAAATATTATTCCATATGAATGTTATACATAAGGTTGTTGTGCTAAATGAGTGTTATATTATGTCACTACAGTCTGATGTGCTACGAAAAATTATACATTTAGTTTTTATGCTGGACGTATGTTATCCATTTCGTAGGCAGTTAAATGAAAATATGCCATATGTTTTTAGACTGATTGAAGCATACCCGTTCTTACCAGATTTAGTCACGGCTCAGAAAATGCCTACACTGTATTTAATTTTGTAATTAGTGTTTTAATATATTGTTACTTCGCGTTTGATCCGTACATTATTGCTCACTTCTGGGAACTAACCAATTTTCCTGTACAAAGGAGGTTTACTGACAACCACATAGTATGATATATATTATTCATCGTGTAATTAATGTTAGTAAAGAATAAATTACGATTTTACTTTGTAACAGGTCTTTTCCACTGTCTTGAACCATATCGATATCATATTGTTAACGTTATTATAGCTCTTACTGCTTATATTGACGACGCAGTGTAGTCTAGTTGGTATAGTGACCCTACCTACGAAGCTTCGATTCCCGGTATGGGCAAGTAATTGCGTGAGGATCGCAAGTATTTGTTAATTAGTCTTGGATGTTTTCAATGTATTGAAATACTCTATTATGTTTGTTTATGATTGCCTAGTATCCATACCGCGACCATAATACTAAGTTTGGGACCTATCCTTACCCTAATGACCTACACTTTGTAAGATTGTCGTCTGATATTTATTTATTGGACAGTCACAGTTACAGATGTAGCGCGTAATTAAATGACATCGTAATTTGTCGGATAAGTTCGTGTGCGTCTTGCTACTCAATCAGCTAATGGATGCGTACTACAGCTGACTGAGAAAGCATGATAATTTCGAACAAAACCGACCAAAAACGATGTCGTGTGTTCATTCACTTCATCTATATCTGGGAAATATGACGTCTACTTAACATGAAACCTTATTTAATATCTAACGTCTACTTCGAGTATAATGCAGTTGAAACCAGACTTAACGTGTAATTTCCTATAGGTTTACCAGTTCCAACCATATTTATATTAAAGTGGAAATAACATTTCATTTTGTTTACATTTTTTTCTTTACAAGCCCCGTCAGAAAAGAGTAGTTTTATAGGTTTAACGCGTGTATGTACCTTGTATGTATATGCCTGTGTAGCTCCCAAACGGATGGACCGAATTGGACGCGGTATTTAAATAAAAAAAGCTAGTGTAGTCAAGATGGTTTTTAGCTAGGTTTCATGACAATTGGTAAGACGCTTAAGGCCGCATTTCACCAAAGTGGAATAAGTTACCTAGATTAATCGCCGAATTTGTATAGACTAATCTCGGAGTAAGTCTTATTCCAAGTTTGGTGAAATGCGACCTAAGAGATACAAGCTCTGAAAGAAGAGGTTGCCATTATATGACAGGTTTTTTTAATATTTATCATTATTAATGTTCCGCATTCTTCTTTGCAGAGCTCGTCCTTGACAGACCTGATCTCCGCGTTTGACACGAAGGCGAATTCCCACACACAGCTCCAGAAAGTCACAGCGTTCAGCGGGTCGTTCGACAAGAGCTTAAAACCCACATTCTCGAAGGAGGAGTATGGCAAGTAAGTAATTCCACTGTTATTATGCTGCCGTTTCTAAGGAAATAGGTATTAACGACTTCTACGTGGACGGAATCGCGGGCAACAGTTACGAGTAGTAGTAAAATTATACAAAACCTTTTAAGCAAAATTGGCGCATAATAAAAACTAGTCCAAACAACTTTAACGTATATAAACTGGGTCTATATTGTCTGCCATAGTGTTTTTTAGTCATAATGTGTTTTAGGTCATAATCATTGCAAGTCATAACGTATTTTTTTTAAGGAACTGTTACTTTTTCAGGATTTTTATAAATTAAGCCTAACCTAACCTAGCTTTGTCTAAACGTTAGATATTTCAGAAATTCTGAAAAGTTAGCAGCAACATAAAAAATCATGACTATCGATAATTATGTCAACAATGACATTATAACCAAAAAAAATATACCAATGCAAAGGGCTCCCATATAACCTACTATGTGATGTTTTGAACTTTCGCGACGTTCACACACACATACATCTAAAATGGCACTTAATTGCGTAGTATGCCTCGTGAACCCGAACGACACGTCCCCGTTGCAACACGATCGAAACGTCGAGGTATAAGTATATAATGTATTTACGCGATTAAGTCCCGTTTTAGATTTGGAACGGTATGTCTACTACGTGATGACCCAGAATGTCTTATTTTTAACTCCGAAAGGTACTTAAGACTGTGTCAAAAGAAAACTGTACACGATCGATTTTTACTATTCTTTACGTTCTTTTGAATACTGATTAACTCAATAGCAATTCAAGAAAACATCCGGATAAAACGTCGCTTAGAAAAATGTACAATACAAAGGCCTTGAAAATACTGAACCATCAAAAGCGAAGCTTTTAAGTAATTATGAATAGAATCCGAATTGGGTTTGGCCACCTTTCAGCCAAAAGGCCGTTTTCTTGCCTTAATTTGCTTGTCAATAGCCGTGCAGCTGCCCTACCAATACTAATTAATATGAATCTTAATAAAGAAAAACTCTGTGTGATGAGTACGAAGTTTGTTAGTCTTTTAATTCCGCATGGATGGCTGAAAGGATTTAGGTGAATGTTTGGTATACTGTCAATCCATTCCTAACTTAGAACATGAACTTTTGTTCCAGAAAAACAGTTGTACTTAACTGCCATCTATTTGTACAGTTGTACAGAAAAACCAGAGTTCATAGTGTATAATAGTACTCGGAAATTTTACCCCTTTATACTCTGTCAGGTATACCAAATATACAAACAGATGAAAAAGAAAGTGTGAGAGAGGTAGACGGTTTAAATTAAATTACATTAGATTATTTATTTTTCAATATAAAATTACAAATTGCACATTTATAAGATTTTACATTTTGTCATGAATAAAAGTACATAAACAAATCTAATAGGGAAAATAACAAAATACAAAACAACACATTTTATATAAAATCAAAAATGTCAAAGGTACATTTAAAAAATGTGAGCCTACCAAGCGATGTTTTCGCCAGATAAAATGAATGCAATAATTATGATATTAGTTATATCAACTAAAGCTGATTTTAGCAACAGCAAGATCTTTAGTACCAATTCCACCTACGATGTTAAATGTTAATCAATGTTAATCGACTGTTAGTTCATACATTTTGACAGCTGTTCACACTCTAATCGTCAGTTAAGTTATTAACATCGTATGGTGAAATTTGTACTTAATTATTTATTATCTTAGTTGATGTATCTAACGTCTTGTCAGGCTCGTATGGTATCAAAACGCTTATGCAAAACAATCACAATATTGTTAGAAGCGACTTTTTTTTCATTGCAGAAAATTAAAAGTCATATTAATCACAACGCTTAAATCTAGAACAAAATTAAGAAAATACAATGAAAGCTATAGGTTTGACTATTCTTTAACTTTGCCGACAGCCAAGTAGGTAAATACTATTAATAGGTAGGTACTTACTCTGGTTTATACTTTTTTACCCACTACGCAAAAGAGATTAAATATTTACATAATTATTATGCTGTCGATAATGCACTTTAGATCCTTTGTGCACGTTTTCCCATAATAGTTTTTATAATTTATTATTATTAGGCTCTCAAGCATCTCATAATAGGTTTTCTCATCAAACCCCTGCCGCAACAGACGCGTCTGCGAGGCATAAATTATTTGTTCGTAACAAGTTTATTAAGAGCTTGGAGCGTGCGAAAGAGTTATTTGGTCCAGAATTTTCCAGGGAAATAATAATGTAGCATCCGTCAAAGCAGCATGATGGTAGTTATTTGATTCTTTAGTTCGCATATAATTTTTAATTAAAAACAGGTTTTACTTTTTTTTGTGTGCTATAAAATTGAAGTTTAGTTTTTTATAATCCATAACGTTTTAACCATAATAAATGTTAGTTATAATGTTGAAAGTCATAAAATTAGAAATAATTTCTAATTTGCAGATCCGATTATACCAAAAAAAATTACAACTATGACAAGTGGGATATCATTGAAAGGTTTATTTCGTCATTTTTCATTTTGAATGATATTTTAGGATATATAACGATTTAAAGTTGGTTAGCAACAGTCGGGTATTCCAACACTTGCTTTTTTAGCTGAAAGAATAAATGAGTTATTGCAGCAGTGTTTAACCTGGGATCTTAAATAAAGACTGTAATTAGATATATTCGTATATTTTGGCAAACGCAACGAAAATAAATGTTTTAATATAAGAAAACAAGAAAGTTTAGTGTCTGTCTGAATTACTATTACCACGTTGTAAATTAAGTTGCACAGATAAGTGTAAATAGACTTTCTCTTTATGAGTTTTATAACCTTTAACAATTATTAATTTAAGAGTTTCAACACTCCGAGTGAGGTTAAGCGTTTGGTTTTATTATATTTACTCAGTCCAACTAGAGTAGGTACATATAATAAATATAACCTCCCAGGATTATTTAATAAAAAACAGAACAAGTGCAAGTTAAACTCGCCAGGAGAGGGTTCCGTTTGTTTTGAGAAATGTCCTATGTTACTTTAAATAAGTACCATAGACTTCTTATATGTTTTGGAGGAGATTCTCACAATAACCCGCTTCATTTGATATGTCACATGATATAACTACTTAGTTAGTTTACAAAAAAAAAAATTTCTATGTTTTCTAGTTTACCCCCAAAAATGGCCCCATGTTTTTTTTTTACGTTACACATCACTTATCGGTAACATCATCACACATCACGTTAGGACGAAAATAATGGAGAGGTATTGTTTTTGTTTGGAAAGGGATTATCTGTAAGCCAAAATTCCTCATAATCCGTTTATCTATTAAAGCGAAATGGAAAGAATATTCAAACACCGAAAACAAACCTCCGCATTTACATTATTTCTAAAAATCATAGCATGCCGATTGCAATGAACCAAATGACTATAGCCAGTTTTTACATTTTGAATGAGTTCTTTTAATTGATAGGCTGCACTCAGAGTCGGTAATTGACGATAAAATCGTTGGTAAGTATTTTTCATACATACAAGTTTGAAAAAAGAACTAATTAATTATTTCTGAAACATTTCTGAATACGGTGAAATATAATATAAATAAATTAGGTACAGTGCCTTTGCGGTGTTTCTGTTGGACATTTAACATATAATGCAATAATGCAATAAATTATATGACTACGACAGTCGGCCAAATAAGTGGTCTTTTAATTTTGACTCAAGAACATATCGAATTAAAATGACGGTTAATTTCGGTTCGAATCTTATCGACCGTATTATTTTATGAGGTGCAAACAAAATTCAACCTTACAGTCAAGTGGCAGTTCACTTAAATTGAACGATTGTACCTATAATCTAGTATTGAGTTAGCCACAGTTATAACATACCTAACCTACATAATACTGTCTATAATTGCAAACGTTGGAAGTGCACTCCGTTATCGATTCTTCGTTTTATGGTTTCCTGATTAAGGTTTTTTACGCTGCATATTCGTTGAAAAATCAAATTATAAATGCATTTCAGATTTTATGTGGTGACGGTTGGGCAACTTTTATGGGTTTTATTTCCATATTAATATTTTACTGTTTAGTTAATCTACGGATGCTTATAGTATAAAATAGAGATGGTTTTTATAGTAATGCAGAGTTTATATTGTTTTTAGGGTTCCGTACCCAAAGGGTAAATCGGGACCCTATTACTAAGACTCCTCTGTTCGTCTGTCTGTCACCAGGCTGTATCTCATGAACCGTGACAGCTAGACAGTTGAAATTTTCACAGATGATGTATTTCTGTTGCCGCTATAACAACAAATACTAGAAACATAATAACATAAATATTTAAGGGCATCCCATACCACAAACGTGATTTTTTTGCCGTTTTTGGCTAATGTTGTATAGATTTTTTTTATATCTTCCCGCGGTAGTCAGTAGCCGTAACGAATGTTTTCCGGCATAATTATGTTATTTATTTGGAATCGAGAAAACCTTTACAAGGCTGTAAATAGTGTTATTTATGAATATAGCAACACACCTATTTGAAGACTGACATTTATTTCTGCCGCGGAATCTATTACATTAACAAAAGCAAATATCAAATCTAGACTTGTTGTTCCAGACCAATTCCTGGTTCCATGACGGAGTTCAGAGGCGCTGAGGCTCAGGCAAGAGTGTGCACGGAAATGAAGGAACTCTGCGAGATCATTAACGAGTACGGAAAGAACCCGTGCAAAGGCCTCCTGCCCCCTGAACTACAAAACGCCTCGAAAGTAATCTCATTTGGGGAATTATTTACGGTAAGTTTTACGGTCAGAGATACTTTAAGATCAAAAGATTTTTCTGCCCTAACTTATATTGCTAATATCGCGCTTCACTTGTCACGAAATGAAGTTATGAGTGACCTTCCTATAATATCGCAATATCTCTAAATGTGGGGTCTATTAGCATTGGAAATTAACTATCATACCTTCACGTTTAATCATGTTCAATTAAGTTACAAAAGCCCTAATTAGGTACTATTAGAACTAACAGTTTTGCTGTGATGTGCTCTTAGAAAACCTTTTTTATTAGTAACGAATAGATTTCCACAACAGTGGCGCTACGGAAGATGCAAATGCTGATGACAGTTGACCGGGCGGTTTATCGCAACGCACGGGAATGTCATCCTATAAAATTTGAGTGATAGAAAAGAAAAACGTTAGAAGCGTTTGCATCTTTTCTAGGGCCCCAGTTACTTTAATACGCTTACACTATTACGATTATATAACTTTTTATACTCCAGGGGGGTTATTATGACATAGCTCTGCAGTTTAGATTACGCTGCGAGAAAGGGACAGAGCTATAAAACTGCTATAGCTATGTCCTTTACGCTCCGCTCATCGTAAAATGATCTGCATTGCTATTGTCGTAGAAACGCCCCAGTAATAAGTTAAGAAAATTAATGAAAATATTTAAAAATCTCAATTTTTATCTCGATGGTAATATTCACAAGGATTCCGAATCATCTCGTGCAGACAGTAAAATCAACTAAGAATGCTCTTGTAGAATTCACAGTAAGCTACTATTTAATTGGAGTACACCTTAATTGAGAGCTGGGGTTAGCATAAGGTGCGGGGTTGAGGTACTAAAGCTCATATTATAGTCACATTACCCTCTCCCCGCACCTAATGCGTACCCCGGCTCTCAAATAAGTTGTAAGCCTTTAACACCTTGCTTGCAGACTCTACTGATAGGTATTTAATATATTTTCTGTTTTAAAGTTCTGTCAGATGCCTTTATTAAACGCTCATGAATTTGGACGTATTACTAACCGGCGAGTTTAAGTAGTCTCGTTGGAACGTACAAGTAAATAACATAACATGGCGTGCATTCTCAATTAGGTAGGTATCTTTAGCCGTCGTGTGAGCCCGCTCGTATGATTGCATACGCTCGATCGACCGTTCGACAGAGAGTTTTTAAGAGGATGACTCTTCATTACCCCACTAAAAAGATTGAAAACTTTAATGCCTTGTCATATGAAACTCCGAATTAAACATAGTGCGAACTTCACTTTTTATCCAACTACATTATGAAATGACAGGGTTATAAAGATTCTCAACCAATTTAATTGGGTGACTGTGCGTCCTAATATTACAAAGAGAGTTAACAAAATTATTTAATCAAATTACGCTCTCGGGTTACCTTTCCTGTATTGGAATTCTTGTATCTGTTGAAAATCAGAAAGTGCGTCTATTTCTTTCATAATAGGGAATTAATTATTCCAGTTGCTATGTCCCTTGGGATTAAATTGTTTTCTCTAGGTTCTACCAAGAATCATGTGCTTATAATTAAATTGAAGATTTCCTTTATAAGTAATACATAAGACTGAAAATGCTTTGTATTAACAGGGAATTTAGCGAACGCAAAGTTTAAAAGACAAATGGCGGACCTTTATTTAACAAGAAGCTTCGGAAAACGGGGCAATTAGTTTCACATTTTTCAGCACATACTTGAATTAGTGTGTCAAAGGCAAGAGCGCTTTTCGAACTGTTTGGGGATCTTGTTCGTCGTGGAAATCCAAGAGTTTTGTAAGATTCGGAAAATTTCCGCCTCAGAGAGTAAATCTTTGAACTTATTTCGATGAAAGGACAGGATATGGATATAAACCTACATTTAGGCTCTATCTTTTGATTTAGATTTAAATTATTTTACCTGTTATATAATATAATCGATAAGATCTTTTTGGGAAATTAATCGATGGATCGACTAATTGATAAAATTTATGTTTTTTACAATTTTACAACAAATTATACAAAAAATTGGAACACATCGCTCTTCACCTCTTAGTTAAATAAATTGTCTCTCCTAAATAGTTTCAAGTAAATTGGCCACATGAGGGCTCTTTTACAAGTCGGTAATATAGAGTAAATCTTCTAGCGCTTCGGACAAGACCATCATTGCGGAGAAGAAGCGCCGCAAGAAACTCCAGCAGAAGGTCATTTTTTCCAATCATCAAATACAATAATACTTAAAAGTTACATAACAAGGTAATAAAGTATTAAATCATTATTTTTAAAACTAACACAAATAAAATCATTACAAATGTAAGGTCAATAAAATTAAATTATAAATAATGACTAGGAGAACAACATGACGAGGTCTCTACGCCAGGAACGATAATTAAAATAACTAAATAAGAAGAATAATTGATTACGCTTAGGAATAAAGAAAAATTAATGGTATTTTAAGAATACGGATTAGAATTCACTTAACTGGCTGTAATAAAGTGTTTAAATCGGTTTATCCGCAGTGTCAAGCTTAGTGTCTTGTTTCAAAGTTAATAGTGCATTATAATTTAAGAGGCTCAATAGTGGATTAAGTTAAGTCTACAGGAGTCCACTTACGCTAGAATCTTTGCCACAATAACAATAGGTATGTTTTGCTCACCGGGTATCTTTACATAATAACTATAAAATGAAGTCGCTTCCAGTCGATGTCTATTCGCTTAGATTTTTCAAACTACTCAATGGATTTTAATGCAGTTTTCAGCAATATATAGAGGAAGGAGAGAAGGTTTTTATGTACCTATAATATTTTCTAAATTATGTACGGGTGTCACAGAAAACTCGTATAAACAGAAGCGAGGACTGGTCGCTAGTACTTTATAATTCCAAAGATTTATAATACCCACTTGATCGAAATTCCAAATTTTCGTGATTTAGATCGTAATTTATCGTCGGAAGACTTACTTTATTAATATTGATGATCAAAGTAATCATCAGTATTTAAATTAAATCAGCTCCAGCAAAGCATAGCATATATTTCAATAACAAATAATTCGGAATCTTAGGTAGTCCCATTGCAAACGGCTTGAGCCTAAAAAGCCCAGAATCCCTGTTCTGAAATTCAAAATATGCTGTAGGGCTGCCCAGGGGCTTTATACTACTTGGTGAAACAATATTACTTTTGAAATGTTATGATAATTGTTTTTAAGTCGGCCGCCATTACTGTAAAGTAAATAAAAGCTATCGCAACTTTGACAATACCATAGCATGTCAAAGGCAATATGGTTTTACCTAGGAGAATAGACGCCCTGCTGTGTAAACAACCGGATACATCCTGTTTATTTTCAACAATAAGTTTCCGTGCCCGTATTCGGTCTGGCCGCTAATTACGCTTTGCTAAACCGATTCCAAATTTAAAATGTTGACCGTGACGCGGCCGCGTCTCGGAATGCGTGACGTCAGAGTTTGGAATGGCGACGCGGCAGTACGACACGATAGGTACCATACGATACTCTCATGTGTGAATTCTTAGATGCATTGCATCTTATTTTAGTAAGAGTATAATTCATATTAAGGCAGGTGAATTTGTAGCTCACAATACTGACACTGATTTACAGTACAACCAGAGGGCTTATTGTCTAACGCACTTGCAATCGCAACCGGCTTCAAAATGGGGTAATTGTTTTCATTTTGTATGCAGACAAGCCTTCGATTTTCAAAATGAAAACGATCGTGATTGCGAGTGCATTAGACAATAAGCCCTCAGTTCCTACTAGCGATCGTCAATCTTCGTTTTTATATGAGACACGAGTGACAAATATACTGTCTGTTGCGAGTGCAAGTGTGATAGCGATAGCCACACGAACACTATTAAGAAGATAGGAGTACTGTAAACTAGTAATAATATGTTTGAAACCATACTTATAATAAAATATATGTTAGTGACATATCGATAAAAAATCTTTTTTTTAATTCATCTGGACCGTATTATGAATTGTCGAAAATTCAAAGTAGTTAAAGGACCCGAGATTTGACTTCTATAGCTTCAATAAAAAAACCCTCTTAGGTAATTCTTTGACCAAACTTGCTTCACTCGGGACGGACGAATCATTAACCAGCGAGCTAAAGTTGTCCCGTCAGTACAAACAAACAGCACTCTCAATTAGGTAGCCTAACCTTGACAAGAAGCAGTTTCAAAGTCTCTGGCCTTACGAACAACGTATAAAGTAGATTTTCCATTACAACTCACCAATGTAAAAATAAAACCCAATGTATGTTATTTATTCTTGACTATTGGTTAGTCTTAAACCGAAAGAGAACTCCAGATTTTATCTCGCAATATCGGAAGTAAAAACGCAAATGCTTCTTTTTATCAGCAAATGAGCCTGCATGCGGCTGGCGCTATATTTGAAATTTAATTAAGCTCACAAATGAGTATGTTTGACGAAAGGTTTCAAAGCAACAAGAGGGCGTAGAGGCGAGGGTAGCAAACAGAGGTGTTTGCTACACTCGGCTCTACGTCCTCTTGTTGTTTTAATAGGTACTCTAGTTTACAAAATCTACATTTAACATTTTTAAATTTCATTCATTGGCAACAGGAATAGCCTATGCGCTGAGCTATGTTGTTGACCTTAGTTCTTCTGCGGATCTCCTCATTTCTGATTATATCACGCAAAGAAATGCCTATGATTTTTTGGTATTATAATCTCGAGAATAAGAGGGTCTCAGATGATATTTACCATCAGGTAGCCTGTATGCTTGTTTGACTTCTTCATGACATAAAAAAACATACTGACAGGCCATATCATACATACTGGTCAAAAACATTATCTGCCTTTTTCGGCAATCAGGAAAATAAATCGTAAACAGCCATCTTACATCTCGCTAGACCCTTCATTACTAAGGTAATTCAATGACCTTTGGCCTTAACCTGGCCTTTTGAAATATTTTAATTTCGTTAAGGATGAAGACAAATTAGGGAAAACAAGACAAGCAAAAAAATATAATAATGGGCTAAGGGCTCAACTAAACGCTGGACTGCTAGAATGTTGTGAATGTAAAATGATTTATTTATAAGCCCACAGAAATATTATTGCTATAACACAATTGCAAAGGTCAGGTACTTACATTCTATGTACCTATTACAACTTTAGTCCTTACAATTGCTATGAAAAATAATATTATTAGCACGACATCAAAAATTACGATTATATTTTTTATGTCTTTCGATAAATATGACTCGCAAAATCGGAACTGCAAATTATACTTTCTAATATTAGCCTTATTGCCTGTTCCACAATCGAGAAGTAAAGTATATTTTGATGGATAAATTTAGCCCTTTTTCTTGGTTACACTTGAAAATAGACAAGGAGAGAGCCTACTTTAAATGGCAGATAAATTTACTTGTTGATTGTGAAACAGGTCCTTAGCCTTCTTAACCTAACCTAACAGGGTCGGTTTTGAATTGACAAGACTTGTTCGCTCTGTAACTTTAGGTAATGGAATGGTATAAGTACATAAAAACAATTACGTAAGAATATAAGGTATTAAATATTTCTGAATTATTATCAATATGCCTTTGTACCTTATAGATATAAAATTTAGAACTTTAGAATATTTATAATGTTTAACATTATGAATAATTAAAGTTATTATTTAGCGTTATGCTTTCCGGTTTGTATGACTATGGATACTTATGAGCATAAAATACATACATTTACGCCTGTAATCCCAGAGTGGGGTAGGCAGAGCTATAGGTACCTACAACTCTAAAAACTTGTTGATAATTCTGTAACCACATTTTGAACAAATAATAAATTATAATGAGTATAAATAATATGAAACTCAATTTCTGACTTTCGAAATTCGGTACAATAAGGGTGACAAAGGGATTTCCCACCGTCCGCTACAAAAATGTCATTAATTTGACTTTATATCATAAATACCTAAATATCATATTTATTTACTTATTTCAGATATACACCATGATCTCCGACAAACTGGTCGGCATTCTTTTGCGGACAAGAAAGTACCACCTCACATACTTTGAAGGAGAAGTTTTATTCCAGGTGAGCAAATTGTCAAAATACTAACATTCTCAACCTCTAAAACCTTTTTTTTAAACAGGGTTAACAAAACACAATGTCGTCACGCTTCGTTCTGACTCTTTATTAAAAAAATGTACAATTTATTTATGAAAAAATATTCTGTAGAAAATTTGGCACACAAAAATTCAACTGTAAAATAACATAGTGACATTATGAAGTAAATGTTATTCAGTTTGACTGGATTAAATCTTTTAATCCGGCTTCACGGCGCCAAATGAAGGGTCATGTCATGTACATGTACGTTGGCCCATTGAATTTACTTCTTTCGACTGATTTTATAAAGAAATCGAGAAGTTGTAGATCAAGCTTATCCAAATAGTTTCAAAGAAGGATATTTTACCCCATTATTTATAAACGCACGATAAACTTATTTTACTTACATTATTCTTTGTCTCTTCCTGTCAAATTCCAATGTCACAATGATAGATAAGGATACATCATATTTCAAGCACACTTTAGCTAAGTATTGCTATTGTCTAAGAACGAACCAAATGTATTATTAACTAAAAAAAATAAAAATGTGGAGGTACGCGTCGCATATTCCCGGAAAATCTTTGGTTTTGAAAATGTGATATTCCATCACAGTTTAATAAAAAAAAATGTCGTAAATGTCTGCAACGACAACGACAAGTTCATGTCATGCGACAAGTGTCGCGAAACACTTGCGACAACACCGACACATCAATATGACTTACTGCTAAAGCCACAGGTAAAAGCTTTCAGACTCAAGTGAGAAGCTGCACTCAGGGCGTTGATTCTAAAAGATAGTTCGACTGTGAGCTCGGCGACAAAAATTAACTGGCGATCTTAGGTGAAGACTAGACTAACAATAAATACTGTAATCTACTGATAATTATTAAAGATCGTGTAATTTAGTGTTGACAGATAACAGTACTTATCACGGAAATCTTTTCTGGATTTCTGGATTCCGTAATGGCAGTTTGTGATAAATATTTGACATCCGTCAATATACTAAATTACGCGATCAATAGATACAGTGATATGTCAGTATAGTTTTTGCCTCCACATCAATTACACGTCTGAACTCTACGAAACACGTTACAGTACTGACGTGATAAATATTGACCTATCAGTTTTTATCATGTTGATGGACCAAAATATTTATTGTACGTCTAGCCTTCGCCTTAGGTTATCCCGCGTTCTCCTAGGCATGAAGTAAAGTTAGGTACAAGTTAAGTCACTGATTGTAATAACTAACCCATGAGATATACGCACTACTAGATCAAAACAGTATCAAGTCAAAATACAGCTGTATTTTAAACTCAACTTTAATGCCACTTCTATGAACTTGAAACAATCTAGCAAGTGTTTTTCAGTTGATACTGTTTTGACTTAGCGTTGCGTATACGAGGAGAACCCTGTAAAAAACGTTATAATATATACCTCGACATTGACGACATTGTTGGAGTTAGGCCCAAACCATTGGATTGAATTTCACAATCCAAAAATCCTCTCTACGGAGGGCTATCTACTCCTTTTAAACTAACATCAAGGTGACTGAACAGTGTGGTCCCATTTTTCCAAAATAGGCGTCATGGTTTCATAGAGGCGTGTAGATATTTTAGACGTCTTGGAAGCTTATACACTTAGACTTTGACTGTACACACACAAAATCTTACTGACACATACTGACGGCACAACTTGGGCTCTCTAGTTTAAAGTTCACTCAAGAGCTGACGAGTTAGTAATTATTTTAGAGAATCAACGTCGACTTTGACTTTCCTAAACAACTTGCTCTTCAATTTGCTAAGTAAATAATTACAGGCAAGTACAACCTTTTACGATACTTTACCCTATTTGGGTTCGATTCGTACGAGCCACAGAACAGAATAAACAGTAGAAGTGTCAAGTGGGCGTGTAACGGGTGGCACGGTTTTGCGGAGTTCCGCATAACCTACGATACTTTTGCCGCGATCGCTTATTTCGATATTTCGATATTTTGATATTTCTAAAATAGGAAATAAATCCAGAAGCATGACTTATTATGCTATTTTGGAATGTAAAAACGATAGCAGCACCAAAAACATTTTCCATGGTGGCGTGTTATTTTTATAATAGTTTGAGTATTGGCGACAACTGGTCTGATACTAAGCGAAGCTCATGCCACTTCCACTGTTTTTTCTATTCCGTCGTGGTACGAGCAGATGTTTGTGTGGTGAGCGCGAATTAGTTTCCGAGTCTTAAATATTTTTTAATGTATTTCTCTATTATTATTTCAGTGTCATTTTTGAATTTGATGTATAGGTACGTTGACGATCTCAATTTAATTTCGTATTCACTGACATGTAATATTTAATTGATGAACAAATAAACTAAACTAAACTATATTGTTGTCTAGTAGCCATAGCTTAAACTTAGTCCGATACTATGTAAATTTGTGTTAGACTGTCCGTTGTTTGTTTTTTTTCATTAATTACTAGTGGCCCGCCAACGGCTTTGACCCACAAATTTCTGACATTCCCGGTGGGTTTCAATAAAAACCTTATCCGGACAGTAACGAACACAACAAAAAAAGATTTATCCAATTTCGCGCAGCCGTTCGGAAGTTCTGCGCGTACCTAAGTATATACATTTCGTTGATCCATTTTTATTTATAAAGATTGGTGCGTGTTTTTTTGTCGATGTTTTGAAAAGTGAGTTGTTTACAAGAATATCACCCCAGGTATATCCACAAGGGCGGGTTAGATAACAGCATTACTTCGAAACATTTCAGTTATAGCTCATAACGTCGTAGTTTAAAAACCCCGAGCTGGGATAATCCGCGGTAAGAACCTGAAAGGGTTTATTTTGAGGGCAAAAACCCCAATCACAATTGACAGGGTCCGTAAAAAAGTTTACACCTAGGGAACGAGCGTAGTTCTTTACACAACATAAATACTTTATTATTTTATGCCCACGAAAATTAAAATTGGAATCTATGCTCAAGCGGGCTATTCTGACAGAGTGGGTCACTTGATTTTTTCAAGGGAATTCAACGTTTGAAAACTATATTTGCGTCCTTTTATAGTAGTTTAAGTACCTTAATTTCTATAAAAGGAAGCATAAATACTTTTAAAACGTTTAATTCCCTTGAAATAATTAAATGACGCATTTACCCCTTCTGTCAGAATAGCCCCGCTGCTTGACTTTAACTTTTTAAAGAGATTAACGAATGAAACGTATGTCACGTCATGATTGTGTGAAGGTGCTTTTCCATTGACGGGGCCAGCAAGGGTAGCACAAGTTGTATTTTCTCGCTTGTCGCTCAGTGCGTTTCTATCGTTACAGACTAGATGGAAAGGGAGATCCGAGCGACAAGCAAGTCGCGGACAACATGTGCTAGCCGTGCAGGCGAGATTAGACAAGAAGTGAATTTAAATTTGTATTGAAAAATTTCATTTCCCGCCTCGTGTATTTTCGATGGAAATAGATTTTTAATACAAATTTAAAATCTCGCGCCGCCTCATCTCGCCTCGACTCACCGGTGGCAAGCACCTTGAGCACCGTTTAAACGTAGTTCGAATTTTAAACACAAAACCTATATTTATTTTACCCCTACGTTTAAATAAAACAAGTGTAATTAATGTTATTTGCTATTTTATTGGGATCATAGACTATACTATTGGTTCGGTTCCTACAGAAAATACTGTATAGAGGGGTACAGACGAGTATTAACTCGTCTGCATGATCCTAAAGCCCTAAAGTCACAGGTACTCTTAACAGTCGAATTCATATGTAAGTGTACATTTTAATACCTTCTCACAAGAACGTATTAAAGTGAGAGTTTTTCGTTCGTTTGAATTCAGTATATCAATAACTATATTTAAGCGGAAACATTTTTTTTTCTCTAATATATAGGTAGTTTGGAATTTCGCAACTGACGTTTCTGTTAAATTAAAAAATGTTTAGTATATCAATAGCCGCAACAAGGTACTAAAATGTACTATGACTACAGTTACCTACTTACGAGTTCGAACGTACGTACGAGTATTATGAGGGACGTTACTCTTTGTTTATCCATCGTTTGTAATCGCATTAACATTTTGTTATTACAGCCGGCTTGGAGCCGTTTGATAGGTGAATACATACGAGGGGGAAAATAGGGAAATAAATATGTATAATCCGCCCACGGAAGTTTGTACGCAATTTTGTGATCCAGAACATCCGATAAAATACGGAGGTTCCGTATGCGTATTTTTAGGGTTCTGTATCCGAAGGGTAGTCCAACGGGACCCTATTAATTATGCTTGAAAAGAGACCCAGTACAGTATGTAATGAATAACCATACATCGTATTATGTCGGATATGTTCGTATTTATCTTGCTTTCTCGGTCAACATCAGTGACCATCGATAAGTTTGCTGAGATAGAAGGTAAACACGAAAGGTTCTCAATGTGTTTAATTAGTTATTCGGCCATTCCATATTAAGTATAAACACGGAACAAGAATAAAGATAGCTTGAATAATAATGAGCTAAGTTGATTGAGTAGAAAGGAGAATAAATAAATGTATGAGTGCATACTCATACATAATTATATTGTTTTATACTTAAAGGTGCAAATGAATACGTACACACAAGAAGCAAATTTATTGATTTATTTATTAATACACCAACACAGAATCGATAACTAACAACGAGACTATTTCCTACCGGATCATGTTTCACTTTGTTGAAAAGGTTGCTTATAAAAGTTGAGCTGGCACCGTCGCAATTAATCGATTTATTGCAAAAAAAATAAAGTATAGCCATTAACTTACTTAATACTCGGGCTCATATTTCGTGTCTATCGAATGTCTATCTTTTTTTCCCGATGTCAAAGATCAGGGGTGTGATTCTGTTAACAACGACGGACGATCGGACGAACAAGTGAATGTCCAAGCGGCGAGTTTAAGTAGTCCCGTCAGAGCGAACAAAACACATTTCAGCGCGTGTATTCAATTTGGCAGCGTGGCTTCTCGAACGTATAAGGCTGTCTAATTGAGAATGCACGCGCTAAAATGTGTTTCGTTCGCTCGATCGGGACTACTTAAACTCGCCGCTGCGCATTCGCTCGTTCGTTCGACCGACCTCCGTTTTTAAGAGAATATCACCCCTAGACTCGCGCTCGTTACACAAATATTTGCCATTACCGGGAGTCAAACCCGAGACCGCAAGCAAGCTTCGAAGGGTCACTACCAAGGCGTCGTCCATGTACTTGTATTCGGTTTCATGAGCAATCGTAGTGTAGAAGCTATCAACGTATGCGAAAAAGATTCATTTTAACGATAGATACTTAATACGTTTAATACATAGATTATACACGTATCTTTATTGCTTCGTATGGAGTTGACTTTTGGACAGTGAATCTAGCTAACTCCATTGTGTAAAAACTAATGCTGTAAGTCTAACTCCATGACGAGCTCAGTCTCACGCATACTACGAACACGCGAGGTGTCAATTATTTGATTGAAAAATGCTAATTTTTGTTTATTATAATCCGTGAGACACTCATTTAGGCTTGATTTCCTCCTACGCTGACATCGGTCGCTAACGTCGGTTGAGCGTACGAATATATAGCAAATCTGCCGCGGAAGACAGCGTCGCTGTGCGGAGTCCCATAGAACATGATGTATACGCTAGACCGATGTCAGCATAAATAGGAGGAAATCAAGACTTAGTGCGACGTACTTTGTAAGAAATCAAAGAGAAGAGATAGAGCGCTATTGTTGCTTGCCCAAACATTCGTGACATTTTCGTTTTCACGAACCTCTTAACATGAATATTTTACTCGCTAAACAGAAATTTCAATATAAATTAAGTCGAAAGCAAACTGTCGAAGTTAAATACCTAACAAGTTAAACAACTCAAATATTTCTGAAATAATTCACAAAACATTTCCAATTAATTATCAAAGCTTTGTCCGTGCCATTAATTTGCAATGTTTTCAAACTGTCAAACCGGCGTTTACGTGTAATTAAGATAGAATGTTCATAATTATTTCATAATTGTACATACATAAATTGTTTATGCATATGCATAAAAGCCGAGCTTTGCTGAGCCAGTGTACGTTTCACTGCCGCGTGGATACTCATTACGTGCTATCCCTGTTACCTTTACTGTTTTCTTTAATCACTTGTACATTCGTGTGTCTTTCTTAGACTTCTTTTTCTTCTTCCGCCTTATTTCTTCGAAATAGTTCACTAATGTTTTACCAAATCATCATTTGACAAACTATATCATTTTACAAACTTTCAGTCGCAAAGACGTACTCCCTGCCACATTTTTTTTGTGGTCATTAGTCTAACCTAACCTAACTTATTTAATAAGCCCATGTAACCTATGTAATGGTTTAAGCACAATTACATTTTTGCGAAATTAAAGTTTGTAAAATGATATAATTTGCCAAATGGTGATTTGGTTAAAAGTCAGGATACCCTTTGAAATATATAGAACTTTTTCTCACCATTTTTTTGTGATCAGTTGTCACGACATTATGACAAAGTTTCATGCGGTTGCAACGTGTAATCATATCCTAATCTCTGACTAAGCTGAGGTCATTTCCCCGTCATGGTTTAGTTCTGCACTACAGGATGGTTTAAAATTCGTAACGGTACATTTTGCGGGTACCTACTTATTATTTTATCGAAACATTATTATTTCAACGAACGAATATTTACGCAGAATTCTAATTTCATAAAAAGGCAACTCACCCTGCACAAGTTTTTTTTAGTAAGTAGGCACAAGTCTAATCTAACCTAACCTACGTAATTAATGTTTAAGATATCCTGAAAACATCATGGTTTCCGCAGAGAATAGCGTCGAAAGAAATGGAGTTCGATGAAATGATACAATCGATGAAGTAAAATTCGATAAAATGATAGGTTACCACATTTTGCATCCCATAATTTATTATTATATAAACTAGCTGTCCGCGCCCGGTGTCGCCCGGGTGTGATTTTTTTTTCAACCAAACCTTATGAAATATACTTTACGTCCTGTTCTCAGACCTACTGAATATACACACAAAATTCCATAAGAATCGGTCAAGCCGTTTCGGAGGAGTTTTGTTACAAACACTGTGACACGAGAATTTAATATATTAAGATAAAGAGAAGAGATAATCAAAATATTAGGCGACTATGTCACATCAATTGCGCTAGTCCCAAACTAAGCTCTAGACTTTGTACTATAGATACAAAACGATATTAATACTTATATGGAGAAAGATATACTCAAATACTTAAAAAACATCCATGACTTAGGAACAAAATATTCGCGCTCATCACACAAATATTTTTTCTTACCGGGATTTGAACCCAGGACCACTAGCTTCGTAGGCAGGGTCACTACCTACTATCTTAGGCTAACGCGTCGTCAAACATATTTTAAACTGTATATTTATATTTATAAACTTGTTTGTTCCAGAAACGTGACGACGACGTCCCCGTGTTCCTCATGATGCCAATGGCTGAGATCCGCTCCTATTGCGACAACAAAGCAATGCAAGCCAGGAGATCCGTTTCGCCCATGCCTCAGTAAAAACTTTAAACCTTCACGACTATTTCACGAGTCTACCAAATCATAATTCATAAAAGTACCTACTGCGTTGTTATTTTTTGTAGGCCTGATTTTGTCAGTGTCAATATCTATCGTCAGTTAAAGTAACTCCTTCTTATGTTTTGTTTGAGAAAGGAAAGGAAAGAGCTAAAATCTAATGTCAGTTAACCGTCAGAAGCCCTTAGAAACTTATTGATCCTTGACTGAACTACGTTGAAAAACAATCAAGTTTTCTAAGAGAATACCTTTATTTGACGATTCACTCAACTTTTGGTGGTAACGGTTAACCCAGATTAAGATATCAGGTTTTTATAATTAGTGATTGGAAAACGAGACTTGTAAATGTACTTAAAGTCCAGTGTTGATCTGTTTTCAGTTTCAGATTGGCTGACGAAATTGTTTATTATGATTGTTTATTCATAAATATCTGGAAATTTATACCATTGTTTTATGTTGTGTTTTTCAAAAGACAATTGAAAATCGGACATTTACTCGTTTAATAATAATTTATCTACAAAATATAGACATCGACCAAATAAAGCGTTGTTATTACCTTAAGCAGGTATACACAGTTTCTTATATTTATTATCTACAGGGGGATATCAATTTAAAGATTACAACACTATTTATTTTAAGAAACTAACGTGCATAAGAACTTCGTGCTCTCGAAATAAGGCAAACTTCACGGGAACATGGATCCAATTATCCGATCTCTAGTTATGATATACTTCAGTACGTCAGTAGCCGGATTCAAAAGACATTTTTTGTATAAAAACCTGATCCGAATTGCTTAGATCATTAAATTTGACCCCTACAGTCCTACCTTTCTCCGAATCCGGAAATTAAGTATACGGGATGGTAAAGGAAATAAATTTATTTGATGTCGGGTACTTGTGTGTCTTTTGATATTACAATAAAAACCCTTTTCTATAGGTTTGCTTTATATAATATAAGTTATTTCTTATTAAAATATGGGGTGATTATTTTTTACCACAATCGCTCGATTCAAATCAAGCTTACTCATTTTTAAAGTAAAATTTAATGCAACACCTCTGTTTGCTTGATGCTAAATAGAAATAAGGTACGGTTTTTGAAGAGTAGGCTGTGGTAGTAAGTAATTTCCCAGTATTCAAATTATGGTCTAATATGTAAATTATGCGTCTGTATAATATGTCCATTTGTAGTAACTTTAAATACGCGGATATAAATTAAACGGTCATTAACTCATTATACCTATAGTTAAATTACATGTTAAAATATTTGTGTAGAATTTATAAAGTTCAAACGGGAAGTAAAGTTAGTAAATTATTTAATACATATATTTCGAAGTACATTTGCGGAAACCTATTTGAAAGGCCGTTAAATTTACCTGTTAAAAGTTACGCTTTGTTTTCAGTTTTTTTTTATAAGTGTAATACGTGAATTTAACGTCATTAATTACATGATATTTGTAATAATTACATTTAAAGTGCATTGTTTAGTTTTCAAAACGTGTTGTATACCTGTTCTTTAAGACTCAAAGGGTGTAAATTATACTGATTTGAAAGCGTAAAGGTATTTCCAACCTTATGCGTTATTAATATATTGTTTTTCGTTTGAATTTGTCTCTAACGCCCTTTCAGTTTAAAGACGTTGACTTAGGTTTAATTGGCTTGAATTATTTTTTGATTGAGTGTTTAGGATAAAAAGCACAAAGATATTGAAAAGAAGGGACCCTATTGCTATAGACCTGCGCTTAATTTTCTTGATTCTTTAAACATTAATACGAAAAGGTATTAATGACATAAAGGAGGTCATTACTCCTAGAAAGGGATGTTTTATTGACAAAATTTTACCATTTTTACATTACTTACCTTCTTAAATAAAGTTGGTAATAATGTTAATAATAAATGAACAATAATGGTTTTCTCTTTAAGTTACTAGGTTATAGAGATACGAAACACTTCAAGTGTAAGTAAACTCTTACTTTTACGATAAATTATTTCTAGTCTTTTCTAGTCATTAAAATGAGATCCATCACATGTTTATTAAAATAATAATAAAAAATGAAAATTTGAAGGTTATTTGAATATTTTTTAACCACATCTTTCGATAATAGACCTTTCGTCTGCAGTCACATCTAAAAACTTCTCCATTATATGTATAATTAAATGCGAGTATTAGTTAAAAACCAATTAAGAATCTAAATTCTCTTAAAAATTGACTTTTAAAAAGATGAGCGGAGGCACTGTTTTTAATGTACTATTCAAAATAATTTTAATGAAAATTATATATTTTTTTCTGGACACCCTTTATTAATTCTTGTTTTATTTTTCATTTGAAATAACTTACAAGAGTTTTGTTATGTAACTGTTTTCACTATTCATAATATACCTAAAGCAAGTTCATCTATTGTAACCTTTACTTTATAACTTATATTTAGAAATTATATTAAGAAATGTTATTAACTTTATGAATTACTCAATAAGCGTTTTAATAAATACGTATTCATTAAAATGATCGTTTTTATTATGAGAAAAGAAAAAAGACAAGTATTTTTAATCCTACTAATATTATAAATACAAAGGTTTGTGTTTGTGTGTGTGTGTTAGTTTGTTATGCTTTCACGCTGCAACGTCTCGACGGATTTTGATGAAATTTGGAATGAAGACAGCTTATACCCTGAATTAACACATAGGCTACAACATTTCATTATAAAAAAGTTAAAAGTTCTCGAGGGAATAACGATAATCGAAATCTACGCGGACGAAGTCGCCATCAGAAGCTAGTATTTTAATAATTCTAAGACAAGGATCATTAACGGGCTAAACTTAATTTTTTATAAGGATTAGTAATGGTTTTGGAAACATCCCTATGAAACCTTAAGGTACAAATAACGTTCTAAAACTATTATTGCTCCATTTTACAGAAATGTATGTACTTAAACTACTACAAAAGAGTGCAAAAATAGTTGTTCCCTTAAAAAAATAATGAAGCATTTACCCGCCTTAGTCGGAATAGTGCGCCTGACCTTTGCAAACATTTAATTAAAACCTAAAGTTCTTAAAAAGCCTCTTCAGACACTGACGCTAACTTTAAAAATAATACGCCACTTTAGTATCAAGGGGTGAAAAATTTAGTTTGAATTAGTAATTCTATTTTTAGTCGAAGAGGCCGGCGAGACGAGCTGAAAAGTTCCAGAGTGGTGTCTGCGTGGCGAAATACAATTAAAGTATCAAGAAACTCTAGAACAAAAATGTTCATTCCAAATATTTAAGTTTTAAACGACAGATAGTAAATTTTGAATATTAGAGACGGGTAATCCTAATCCCAATCCAATACCCCCTCTGACCGCTCCAGGGGTGTGATTCTCTCAACAACGATGAACGGACGGACGAACGGGTGAATGTCCAAGCGGCGAGTTTAAGTAGTCAGAGCGAACAAAACACATTTTAGCGCGTGCATTCTCAATTAGGCAGCCTTATACGTTCGAGAAACCATGCTGCCAAATTGAAACTGCACGCGGCCGACCGTATACACTGTGAGGTCTTTATACAGTCTTGTTAGCCTATATCTTTGTTGGTTTGATGGTTATTTTAATAGCTCTCTATTAAAAAATGATTTCCCCACTGTTTGTTATATGAATAAGTATTTATTGAAAATGTGAAAAAAGTCAAGAATATTCTCTGTAAAGAATAGAATGCTTCAACTACATTGCAGTATTGCATTACATTGCCTTCTTTGGTATTTCTATGACAATTTGCTATCCCTACAAGTGCGCGCTTGAAACTTGAAAGCCAAGCAAAAATAAAGTGGCATTCCTAGTGTTGCTACTCAACAATTTTCCGGTGGCCTCAAGGATATAAAGCCAAGGTTTGAGAATAAAAGCTTTTACTTAGTTAAGATTAATCCATTCTAAAACTTTCTGTGGTACAGCGTCGGACGTGATTGTTTCCATTCATTAGCTAGAATTGGGTTAAATCGGGTCAAGGATCGGTCCCATGATACTTCGTGACCTACATTGATATAGCTGAGTCTTTTTGTTCAGTTTCCCATAGTCCAAAGTAAAAAAAATCTAGAATTGTAACGGATTGAGATATTCGTCTTTTTCAATAATGGCGGTCCACCGCGGTATTTCGCAGTGATTTCGCCAGTGTCAAGTGAGGAGAGTAAATCAGTAAATAGCGACCTGCACACGAAAAGTTCGGACCGCAGGAAACGCCACGCGCCGTTCCAATCTTCGTTCCGAACTGTACGTGTAAATGAAACTGTAATGGTAAAATAAGAAAAAAAATATGGTTCGGAATGAAGATTGGAACGGCGCGTGGCGTTTCCCGCGATCCGAACTTTACGTGTAAAGGCCGCTAATATAATAGATTGAGATGTTAGATCCACACTGTGGAATTAGGTTAGCCTGAAAGGATAGTTGTGTGATGTTATATTGATTAACAGAATCTAAATGATTTTTTTGATTGAGAATAAAGGTTAAGGAGAACCAAACAAGAAAAACTGAAGCGAAAACTTGCTTCCACCGTTTCTCTTGAAAAAACTTATCGTAACTAAATAAAAAGCAAACTTGAAAAACCCGACTGCATTTTTTGATTATGTCGTTGATATTATGTAATTGTAAGCTTATGTACACAATGACACTCGCGCCATCAAGACGAATTTTTAATTTAATTTTGTTGCCAATAGAGTATAAAATGCTTCGTAAACTACATTGCAGTTAGCCTTCTTCCCTTCTTTGTTCTTACGGCGGCGCAGCACGGCGAGGTTAACTGTTATGGTTTATGTGACATAATGATCACAGTCACCGAACACCGCACTGCCGTAAGGGTGGGTTTAGACCAAGCGAACGAGCAAGAATTCCATGGCATTATCTCTTACGTTTAAGTTTTAAAAATAAAGACAAAATATGTTCTAGAGCATTCGCTGGTTTAGTCTAAATCCACCCTAATGGGCGCTCGATATTCGCGCGCAATTCGCGGGCGCAAATCGCGGCGCGAGTCGTGGCGAAAATTGCGCGTGAAACTCTTCTTGGCTCCACATTCGCAGTGTTCACAATTGTGGTCGAAGTATAGTTCGCGCGCTCGACGATGTTATTAGGTCTCCATTAAAAGTAAAAAACCAATTAAAACGAAATGGAGGAAACGAAGATGTTGGATGACGAGTATTCTTCGTAATAGAACAAGGTTTGTAATATTTTGTTCAGTATTAGTGGTTTTATAAAAGTAACGCGCGAATGTGGAGCCTTGTTGTGTTCACGCAGCTTTCGCGCATTCACAGGCTCTTTGATCGCGGAAAAAAACCCACAAAAAGTGGTTAACAATGCGCGAACCCGCGAAGAATATGCGAATCGGCTCTACATTCACACTTTCATGCGCGAATGTGGAGCGCCTATAACAACAAAGAAAGCGGCTAACTCCAATGTAGTAGTCAACGTATTTTATACTCTATTGTTAACCACATTAAATTTAAAATGCTTATACTATTACTATGAAGATAGCCATCTTATTTGGTACCACACAGCAGTGGAATTGCGCGGCGCGTCAATGGCACCAACCGCAGAGATCCCACGCTTCCCCATTCCATTATCCAACTGCAAATTTATCCTTCACGGTTGGCAAAACACGACGTAGCGAAGCTTAGATAAGAAAAACCGGCCAGTACCCTTACCATGAGTTACAATTACATGCTCTATCCCTCGCACTCTATAAGAATACTACGAGGTATGCGAGGGACAAAGCATTCGACTCGCTAGCGAGTACGGTAAATGGTAACTCATGCTCTAAGATCCGAATAGGACACGACCTTCACTCAGCTGTTTATTCGATAAAAAGTATTTTATATCAAATTTAATATCATAAGTAATATATGGCGAATAGGTTGACTGAAATAAAAAAGGTTCTCTATCGTTTGCCGTAATTTCAATTGCCATAATTGTTTCACTTGCCATAATATTCATTTGGCATAAAGGCAATCTTTTCTGAAAGCGTTAACTATTTAGAATTGTTATAAAACTAACCTTACCTAACCTATTAGGCTCTATACGATGGCTTGTAAAAATAACCTGAACGGTTTACGGTTTCATAAAACATACCTTTATGGCTAATTAATCTAATGGCTAGTGATACAATTATGGCAAATTTAAATGCAGGCAAACGAAGTGAAACGCCAGTAAGGTACAGTGGTGGCGAGCAGAGAAATGTAACCCCTCCTGCTGGTTAAATTATATGCACGGGGGGTTACTTTTCTCTGTACTCTACGGTTACCGCATACAAAGGTAGGCGGCGCAGCCACAAATAATTCAGCGTAAATCAGTGTTATCAGCGTTATGTCTTGCCTCACCAGGGGGCTTAGTATGCTACGCGAGATTTACTGTCATATTTTACGTCATTCATATGAAAATAAGAAAATATGACATAACGTCACACTTTAAGATGCTTAGTAATAAAAGGACTCAATTCACACAAAATACACTTTTATTTGAAACCTTAAATGTTTACTCTTACGTTAGAATATGGAATAGACATATTTGACACTACATCGCGTTTGACGAGGTTTGACGTATTCTCCTCGCCTCGCATGCTAAGCCCACAGATGTGCTAAGTAGGGAATGCAAATAACCGGTTAAAACCAGTATTAACCGGTTATTTTCATACAAAAACGGTTAATAACCGGTTAAATTGCATTCCCTAGTGCTAAGCGAGCACACATATAAGCCGCTCGTGAAACGCTTATTCAAAGATGTTCTACTGGTTTGTTCATACTGTGCCTTAAGTACGCAAACGCAACGGAAACATTGCGGTGCGGTACGTTCCCATACTAAAACCGCCTCCACCACGGTTTCAGAACGCTTCTCCGCTCTCGGTGTGTTTGCGGTGAGTCTTCTTGGGCTGAGGCGTATTATCAGATCGCTACGTTGTGTGTCTGCTGAGTGTGATCAAAACTTTAACAATCAATACTTTAATAAAAAAAGGCTTAAAAAGAACCGTAAAAAAAGCTAAAGAAACTGAAAATAGTACAGTCAGATGCAGAGAAAAGTAACCCCCCTTGCCTACAACTTTCCTTGCAAAATTACCAGTTAGTATCTATCACTGCTACCGCTTGCGCTTGTGATCCAATCGTACATGAATTAACAGAGATAACGTCAGCCCAAAGCCTAGCCTTTCCTGCCGCCACTTCCATTTGTTTCACAGATAAAAAATGCCGAACAAAGGACCAAGCTTCCACTCCGCCTAAATAAATTTTGATTTAGTATTCTTTTGTAGAAAAGCCGCGGTAAATAATGAGTTTATCCAGCTGGGATTCAAATAGCTTTACTTGTTTTATTTTAATCAAATGGTTCTTAATTAGAATAAAAATATTTACCGGATTCTCGTGCCTTTGATACATTTATAAATCCGTAAAATACTTTTAGTCTTAACAACAAAACAGGTTACAAGCCCTTTTTAGATCCCGTAGTCGCAAGTAGACTTATGTTACCAGCCCCCCATTTCACCATTCTGACAATGACAGGTGACAGATGACATTTCAGTGTACACGGCGCGGTTGATGTGAATCCCACTGATGTGAAAGCTTGTTAGCTTTGCAATGTGTAGCGAATTGTCACCTGTCACCTATCATTGTCAAGATGGTGAAATAGGGTGCTGGAGTTACATTTTGACACTGACATTTATTTGGTTAAGGGTCTGTTTCACAATCGACCAGTAAATTTATGTGCCAGTTAAAGTTAGCTCTCTTCTTAAGTTCTCAAGTGTAAGAAAAGGAAAGGGCTAAATTTATGTGTCAGATATGCTTAACTTGTCGATTGTGAAACAGGCCCTAAATATAAAAGTCATCATAATTATCATCATCGGCCTGTATCAGGCCACTGCTTGATATAGGCCTCCCCTAATACGCGCCATTTTACCCGGTCTTCGGCCTGTCGCATCCAGAGGCTCTACTTTAAAATCCGTAATTCGAACTTCGTCTATTGCTATCCCTTTTGCTCTCGACGCGTCACTAATTTGCAAGAAAGTAACATGGCGATCCGAAGTTCGAATTACTGATTTCAAAGTAGAGCCCCAGCATCTGCCAGCGACCTTTCGCCAATTGATACTCCACCTAGCTGGAGGGCGTCTAGCACATCGCTTGTCGAGTTGAGGACTCCACTCAAGAACTCGTTTACCCCAGTGGTAATCGGTTTTTCAACATCCAGCGCACTGCCACTTCAGCTTGCTAATCCCGTGTGCTATGTCGATGACTTTGGTTTCATGTCGAATAAACTCGTTACGAATTTTATCCTTGAGAGAAACTCCAAGCATAACACGTTCCATAGCTTGCTGAACGACTTTGAACTGGTGTACCAGCCATACTGTGAGTATCCACGTCTTAGCACCGTAGGTCATGACAGGTAGGACGCAATATTAAAACCAGCCAAGTGCGAGTTAAACTCGCGTGGAGAGGGATCCGTACACACTTTTTTTTTGATATTACGTTATAGGTTTTCCTTTAATCTACAAGCAATTAACTATATTTTGTATTTTTCCATAATTTGAGGCTCAGTAGTTTCGGAGATCAGGGGGACGGTCAATTTTCGTCTTCTTTCATGAATAAAATCAAAAGTATTTATTTTACAATAATAACAAAAATGTATTTGAGATTCTCATATTGAGCCCTTTCATTTGATATATTCATGACACAGTAAGGTTAACCTTTTTTTTTAATTTCCTTATTTGTCCCCCGAAAATGACGCTTATTCAAAAAACAATACTTTGCACATCTGTGTTTGGGTCATCAACTTACATATGTGTACCAAATTTCAATCGGTCCAGTAGTTTCGGAGGTAATTGACTGTGACAGACGGACAGACAGACGCACGAGTGATCCTATAAGGGTTCTGTTTTTCAATTTTTTTTACGGAACCCTAAAAATTGTCAAATTTCAAACCATAGTATCCACAGTATTGGAAACAAGTATAGGAGGTTGGACAGCAGTGGTACACAATCTCAGGGTATGAAAGTCCAAAAAAGACTAATATTATTATCAAAAATCATTTATTAACACTGATATGTTATCAGAAACTCTTACGATTAAGAAATATATTTACACGTACCTTACAAACCTTGACCAACTTATCCTATACATTTTTCAATTTTACATTTCCATTATTTATGCATCAATAGCAAACCATAATACTTGAACAAACCAGTATTGTCAGAGAAGGAACAAGGCGATTTTTTTTTAAAGTTCCGCTCAGTGAAAGAGACAATAGATCTTTGTCCCTTTAACTGCCTATAACGTCAAGTTTTGCAGCTTATAAAATAGTATCTGGTATCAAGATTGCATTACTTAATCTACTTATCTCTCAATATTTCAACCCTATTGTTCATCCACGCTAAACAATGAGGTATAAGTTCTAGAAAACTAGGAAACCAAACAGATCTTAAGATATTTCCCTTATTTCAAACTCTATCAATAGTACTTATCGAAACGTAAGTTCAAAGTTTTAAAAAAGACAGTTTCTTTATTTGTTTCGTCTGAAGCCGTCTAATGTCGCCACTTCAAACTTCAGTCGGTGAGAGGTTTTTCGAGGAATAGGACTTAAGAGAGGATGACCCAAGTTTTTCGTAGTTTAAGTATTATCTACGGGAACTAGGTACGATACTCTAAGAGTTAAAAATATCTTATCTCCTTCCCGCGACCTTATTATATATGCATACTTACTATGTTTAACTGTGAAAGCACAGTCAACCTTTTGCTTTTATAGGTGCTGTTACAAATAAAGTTACGCTTCTAATAGAACGCGGAACTGAATACTTTTATAATAAATTAATAAATTCAACGACAATGTTCAACGACACCGAATATTTGCGAACGTGCTTGAAATTTGAAATGCCCGCTGAGCTACCATTAGGGATTTCGGAGTGAAGGGGGTTGTTTTCACCCCCTTCATGGTCTGCCATTAATTGGACCCCCTTCCCACAATGTACTTGTAACCGACATTAATGGGTAAATTATCGCAAGTCCCACGTTTCGTTTCTCAAATGTTCCATTTACCAAATTTTCGTAAATTAGAATTGCTTTTAATTTTTCAATCGTTATCTTTTCAGTAAAAGATTACCTACTAGAACCTATAGATTAACTAGGTTAGTATTGTTTTATAACAATCCGATAAAGTTTCAAAATTTGTAGATAAACGAGACCTAACCATCATTAAGGGGGTTACCACGCCAAAAGGAGTTCAGTTAGGTTGAGAGAAAAGGACAGCAGTTATACAGCTCTGTACCTTTGTCTCACCCTAAACTGAAATGCTTTAGTTTGTGGTAGTTTAGTAGGTACAAGTTCAGTCTTCTCGTTACCTCGATCGTTACAATATGATTGAAACGTCGAGGTAATAATTCAAAATTATTATATTACGCCATTATTATGCAAACTTAGCAAAATAAAGAGTTGGGAAACGAAAATATTCTGACTAAAGATAAGTAACTTGATTTATGTGATTAATACAGTAAAATCAAAATTATTTATTCAATTAATTGGCCACATCTTGGCCGAATATGGAGTGAATCGAACCGCTAGTAGCTTCGGACATCTGCTGGTGGATGCTGGTGGATGGCGGTGGGAGAATGTTGGATCGTGGTAAACTTTTCAATTTTTGAAGATTTTAACACTTACTTACAAAGGCAAAATAAACAGAGAACGAAAGAAAGGTTTAAAAAAAGCGAAACAATAAAAAACTACGGGCGGAAAAATAAGTTCAAAATTACAAGGGAACATTACAAAAACCAATAACAGATAGGTAAACATGTTATTAAATACTCAGATACCAGCGAAATATAGCAAATATACATATAATTCCACGTAAAAAGCAATTTGAAAAACAAACAGTGTTTAATCAAGAGCAAGAATCGAGCCAATATGTACCTACCCAGCCAAGCCAAACCAAGCAAAAACTGAATGTTCAAAGAGTAGCAGCCTCCCATTGTATTAGTTTGTTATTAGTGTTAGTAGATGGCCCCACCTGTCTGCTTTAAACCATTTGACAGCATAGAAGAATAACGTTGTTTTTATACCTTAATAGATGGCGTAAACTGTAGATTAAATCGCACAAGCGTTTGGTTCCCTCCGATTGTATATATAGTTTTGTATGTTTCTTAGTAAATCAGACCTTAACAACCAAGAAGTGGTTTCATTCAAGAAGTTTGGTAGATCAGCAGTAGAGAGGTGTACATGGTCCTTCGAGCCGGATCACACTCGGGTTGTCAGTATTTTTTGACCTTCGGTATCAAGTGGCGGCGGATTGTCGTTGAGGATACGTCATCACAGGAGCAGCGGAGTTCCTGTTATCGAGGCGGACGTAGTAACCAACCGGAGGAGGAATCGTGAGCAGCGAGTGACGTATGGTGCAGTGTTTTGTCCTTTTCATTTACGTTTATGAAGAGAAAACTGTGAGTACTTTGTTCATTTATAAAGTGAAGTGTCAATTAGGAACATAGAAAATTTCGTAAAAAATTGTAGGAAAAATTACAAGTGCTAGAATTCTCAGGACTTAGAATAGTTTACATAAAAGTGGAAATACGGGGAATCCATGCCCGAATTTACTGGCACTTCAAACAGTTGTAAAAATTTCACGGATTAACCTAAGGACTTAGAATATTTCAACACTTCAAACACTTGTAAAATTTTCATGGTAACCTTGCAAGTATTCATGGAGTTAGAAAACTACACTTATTAGACTTGGGATCTTGAAGGTTGCTAGCTACAATGGAAACTCTAATAAAACGTCAGATTGACACTTCGGATCGTATCGCGAAAGCGTTAGTTAACTTTAGAAAATCGCCTAAAGAACGCATCACAATTTCCTATGTTGAAGCACGCATAGAAAGTGTAGAAAAATTATGGGAACAGTTTACGGCAACACATCAGAAGTTAGTCGAAGATTATTCACCGTCTGAGCTGGAAAATTCTACATATACCCAAAGAGATATGTACGATGAGGCAGACGAGCGGTATCTTGATTGCAAAACTGTGCTTAAATACACCCTAGATGGGTTGACGGGGCGGTCCAGAGTCAGTGGAACGAAGTCGGATGCTCTAGCCGTCAGTTTCTTATCATCATCAGCAGGCAGAGCACCGCAGCTGAAGCTACCTAAGATTACAATACCTACTTTTTCGGGACAATACACTGAATGGATGAGTTTCAGGGATCTCTTTGTATCACTCATTCATGATAATGAAGATATTGATAATGTGCAAAAATTACACTACCTCAAAGGTCATCTCCGAGGAGAAGCAGAGCAATTGTTGAGGCACATACCAATAACCAACGATAATTATGAGCAATGTTGGACTCTTTTGAAAAGTCGATACAACAATAAACAGTATTTGGTAAATTGTATCTTTAAAAGATTCTTTGCTCAAAAGAGTGTCTTGTCAGAGTCGGCTAGTGCTATCAAAGAATTATTGGATGTTACCTCTGAAACTTTAAATGCGTTAGGCGGTTTAGGGATTGACACGAAATCATGGGATGTAATGATTATTTATATTGTAAGTCAGAGGCTGGACTCCGAGAGTAGGAAGCAATGGGAAAGTAAAGTCAGCGAGTTAGTGTCGCTTTCTGACCAATTGCCAACTATTAGTCAGTTCAATGATTTTCTGACAACTAAGTATCATTCACTCGAATTTTTAGATTCTAAACCGGACTCGGCAAGTGGGCAGAAACAGTACACTTACCCGCATAATAAATCTCACTATGTTCAAACTGGTAAGGCTAGACCAATTCACATGCTTCATGTTACACAAGCATCTTGTGTATGTTGTAAACTTGATCACCACCTTAGAAATTGTAAGGAATTTGTAAACATGGATCTTAATAGCAAGCGTAACTTCGTTCAAGGTCACAGATTATGTTTTAACTGTTTAGGTAGTAATCACTCAGTCAAACACTGCAGAAATACGGTTTCTTGTCAAATTTGTAACAGGAGACACCATTCTTTACTGCATCCAAAGGGTGAAGTTCAGGCAACAGGTTCAAGGGAGCCAGTTGTCAGCCAGGTCTCATCACTGGTAAGTCAGACGAATTCACGTACAGTGTCAAAGGGAGAAATGGAGCACACTGGCACGGAAAATATAGCAAGTCATTTCGTGAAAGGAGTGGCGCCTCAGGTGCTACTAGCCACAGCTGTGATTAAAGCTGAATCACGGAGCGGCGGAGGTTATCAGCTCTTGAGAGCTTTAATTGATCAGGGGTCGCAGGCCTCATTTATAACAAAGGCAGCAGTTCAGTTACTCGGGTTGAGAACAATACCAACCAAGGGAATGATATCGGGATTGGGAGGTGAACAAAACCTTGTGACAAGGTCAATGGTAGAAATAGCGATCAGTTCACGTCTCAATTCAGGTTGTGTATTACGGGTGACAGCATACGTGCTTGACAAGTTGACTGCGTACTTACCAGCAGACGTAGCATCAATCACATCATGGCCGGATCTGGAACAACTTACCTTGGCAGATCCAGAATATCACACTCCTAACAAGATTGACGTCCTGTTAGGAGCAGAAGTTTATAGCTCCATTATAGAAAGCGGTGTAATCAAGTGTCCTTTTGGGTCTTTAGTAGCGCAGAACACTACCCTGGGATGGATACTAAGCGGAAAAATGACGGAAGAAACTACAGGTGTCCGTAATAGTGTAGTCAGCATGCATGCTCAGGTAGAATCTGTGGAACAATTGATTAAATCGTTTTGGGAAATTGAAGCTGAGCCCTGCAACAAACCAAAAATATTGTCCCTCGAAGAGCGACGATGCGAGGAGATATATGAGGCTACAACTACTAGGGACAGCGAAGGAAGATACGTCGTCAGGCTTCCATTCCGTGATGAGCAACCAGCCTGTGCAGATGGTAATTCCAGAGGTATAGCTCTCAAGAGGTTCCACTTTCTAGAAAGCAAGTTGCAGAAGAATCCGAATCTGAAAAAGGAATACGAAAACACATTTAAAGAATACTTGCAACTCAATCACATGCAAATAATAAACTATCACCTATCTGAAGAGTCGCCAAAGGGTTTATACTTACCTTATCACGCTGTAATACGCGAAGATAGAGAAACCACAAAGGTTCGTATTGTCTTCGATGCATCATGTAAGGGTACCAATGGTGTGTCCTTAAATAATGATTTGATGATAGGTCCCAAATTACAGCCGGAACTGCGTCATATAATTATGCGTTGGCGAATGTACCCAATCTGCTTTATAGCAGACATAGTTAAAATGTACCGCCAAATTAAGGTACATGATGCCGATTCGGAGTACCAGCGCATATTATGGCGAGAACACCCAGATGATGATATCCAAGAATACAAGTTGCTCCGAGTAACTTTCGGGACTTCTTCGGCACCATATCTTGCCGTTAAGAGTTTAATACAAATAGCAAAGGATGAAGGTCATCACTTCCCCTTAGCGATGGACAGAGTAATACAAGACTTTTATATGGACGATTTAATGTCCGGGTGTGAAGAAGAAGAAGAGGCAGTTGAAATATACAAGCAGATGACAACACTATTACGAAGAGGTGGATTTGAGTTGCAAAAGTGGTCCAGTAATTGTGAAACCATGCTGGAACAAATACGAGAGAATACACAAACAAAAGAAGGTGAAAAAAGGATTGATGTCAAGCAGGATGAAATAAACAAAATACTTGGACTTACCTGGAGTCGAACCAAGGACGAGTTCGCATATGCAGTACAGTTGCCTTCGACGTCAGCACCTATAACGAAACGAAAAGTGATCTCGGATATATCGAAATTGTACGATCCTCAAGGATGGATAGCACCGAGTATCATCAAAGCAAAGATATTTATCCAAAGGTTATGGCTTGCAGGCATTGACTGGGACGACGAGCTACCACTAGCTCTACTTGACGAATGGTTAGAGTATCGAGAAAGTTTGTCAGACCTCACTCAGTTTAGACTACCGCGCTGGATGTACGGTAGAAGTAAAGTACAATTAATAGAGCTCCATGGTTTTTGCGATGCTTCTATCTCAGCTTATGGAGCAGTTGTCTACCTGCGAGTGATAGACGCAGAAGGAGGAATTCATGTGAGTTTAGTAACAGCGAAGACTAGAGTAGCTCCCATTAAACAAATATCTTTACCACGTCTGGAGCTCAGTGGAGCAGTTCTACTTGCTAAACTCTTACCAGAAGTAGCAGGGGTATTAAATATACCTAAGGAAAATATGCATGCCTGGACAGACTCGGAGATAGTATTGGCGTGGTTAAGTAGCCATCCAAGCAAATGGAAGACATTTATTGCCAACAGGGTCTCCGAGATACTTATGGTTACCGCCAGAAGTCAATGGGCTCACGTGCAGTCAGCAGAAAATCCCGCTGATTGCGCGTCGCGGGGTATCTCACCCATAGAATTAGTCAACCATCATCTATGGAGAAACGGTCCGGCATGGTTAAGTGAACAACGTATCGAATACAAAAATCCTAAATTTTTTAACACTAAATTAGAAGAAAGAAAAATCCAAACTTACCTTGCATCCGCAGCCGTAGCTGAGGATGAAGATGCCATGTGGTCGAAGTTTTCGTCAATTACGAGGCTTTTGAGAGTGGTCGCTTACTGCCTTCGTATTCTGAGACCTAAAAATAAGAAAAATCACACCTATCTCTTAAAAACAGAAATAGATGAAGCGTTGACAGTTATGATAAAAAAGTGTCAGCAACAAGCATTTGGAGGAGAAATGCAAGATATAAGGAATGCTAAATTAAAAGGGAAAAGTCCACTCACCTCCCTCAGTCCGTGGATCGATGACATGGGAATAATTCGGGTTGGTGGGCGGCTCCAGTTCGCTAGCATAGGGTATGAACAAAAGCATCCAGTATTACTACCAAAATCATCATATCTTACTCAACTGATCATTAAAGAAGTTTGGTAGATCAGCAGTAGAGAGGTGTACACTGAACAAACGCAGCGTCAGTGTATTTTAAGCTCTGATGACGGGGATCCTTAAGACTTTTTCTTTATTTAAATATATTATAACTACGAGAAGAACTAGGATAATCGAAGAAGGTAAAAATTTTTTTATGTGTTCTCAAAATAACTTATTTTATGTGTTTCAAAAGTTCGAATACAAGAAATTATCTAAGTTGATGCAAAACTTGACAGATGTACCTATTTAAAGTTAACTAAAAACCCTTTTTACAGGTACTAAGTCATTTAAAATGTACGCGGAATGTCATGAATACTTATAACGAACATTTACCTAGTTATTAAGTTTAGAGCATGACTTTGATACAGATGGATACAGTTTATTCGTCGATTGATTTAATAAATAGGGCCAAGGTCAAGTCCACTTCCGAAACACGGAAAAGGCAACGGCAACATGATCTTTAGGTAAATTAAGAAGAAAGAAGGTAAAACATATTTAGTGTAAATAAAAATCCCTATTATCCGATGTTTGATATATAACTACATAATCATTCGCAGATCGAACTAGCTCTAAAGTTATTAAAGTTACTTAACTTAGACATAAAATAAATCACAACGCATTCTATCCGTCTTAACTAAACCTCATTTTATGAGCGATACATTTTAATCTTTATAACATATTTAAAGTACCTACCACCTTGCACACTATCACTTAATTAACTGTTACATTTTTAATTAAAATAATCTTTCCAAAGTAACTTACTACAAAAGATTTAAGCTTTGCTTGTATACATTTCTTTTAAAATCCTAGACTTTCAATTTGAACCCCACCGATCGACGCCAAAGACTAATTTACCCTGCTTAGTCCAAATATTTCCAATAAATAATAAATTTACATAGGGGGTCCATCTCACACAAATACACCTAGTCCCAAGCTCTAGGCTTGTACTATGCCGTCATAATACTTAATTTAATGTGGTTAGAAATAACGCATAAAATACTCTTTCAAAATTAGTTAAAAATGCATTATCTCGCTCTGCAAAATGTGTTAAGGTCAAGGGACTTACCAATGTCCTTTAATCTTAACATATAGGATCATGCCTCTTATCATTTCCTCCATCCTGTTCCAGTATCTCTAAATTAATAATTTACCTAAATTAGCTTTAAAATCTTCAGGTCCTGGCATATCAGCGTTGCTAAGTTATTCGTGACATGTTGCTGAGCCATTTATAATTATTTGTTGTTTTTATAAATCCGTTGTGTCTGAATAAACTTTTTCTTTCGTTACATTGCAATTAGCCGCCTTCTTGCGTATTACCACAGTATGGGTACGAGGGGGAACACCTTAAAATTCCGAATTACTTTTTTCCGAATATTCATTTGTCCGAATTTTCATTTTTCCGAAAGCTATGAACTTACTTGGAGTTATTTTAGATTCAATGCATAATTGAATTGTCATACGTAGGTTAGGTTAGGTTTGATTTATAAGCGATAGCAAAAAGTTTAGTCTTCTATCAAAAAACTGCGTTCGGAATTATGAAAATTCGGAATTTTGATCAATTCGGAATTATGACTCTTCGGAATTATGTAGTGTAATTTTTAATAATAATCACGAGGAGACTGTAAAGTGAACACCTCGCAGCTCCTAGCGGGCCTGATTTTGTGGTCTTCGGAGTGATCCCTCCAGCAAGGTACAGGGTCCGAGGTAACGCTGGGTCCCCCTAAGGATGTCTCCTGGAAGCGCACCTTGTACCGGCAAGGTATAGGCTGTACCTGTGACAGAAAAAACTATTAATATTCAACGTTTGAGAGTTCGGTGGTTGGCGATGGTAGTTTAATTAATTATGGCCGTGTTAATTAAGTGATGTTTGCTGAGATGGCTGTCTCAAGTTACACCAGAGTAAACGTGCAACGTCGGCTTCAAGGTAGGTTAACGGATAAGGGACTTTAACATACCGCCAAGCAGCAGTATTCACAATGTTGTGTTCCAATGTGGGTATAAGATAACCGGTAAAATTACTAAAGGGCGGTCTATCTTAGCCCTCAGGGTGCGCTTCGCATTTAATTTTGCAGTCTTTGAATTGCAGTCTTTTTTTTTTTTGGTAATCGCCTGAAGGGCCAAAGACAAAAGTCCTTGCTTTTATTTACTGTTTTTAAAACATTACTTTAGAGAAAAAGAAAAAGGGCAGAGGTGAAAATCCCTTCCGGAGACCTGGGAATGGAGGGCCCAGGTACTGCCGGGGTCGCACCGGCTAAAAACACCAATGCCCCTATTACCAACAAGAATTTAGACTCCCGCGGATACTACCCCAGCCAGTGCTGAAAGGCCGGAAGAGAAAGTCCTTCCTCCGTTTACTTATCCGCGGGGTTTTTCCAAAAAGGGGGGATAGGAGTGGGGGTTGGGATGGGGGGGAGACTATATCTATGTGAGTCGCGGAGTGGGAATCCTGACGCATGCATGCTTACGGACTACGGGCTTCCTTTCTTTTGCCCGACAATGGAAGGGTTGGGTCGGAGATCTTTTCAGGACCGCTTGTGTGGCTGTGGACACCATCTTTATGGGTGGGGCTACCCTTTTTTGAGGCTTGGTCTTTTGCATGGAGATACTATTTTTGCGCGTGTCTCCTTACGCTACCCTCTTTTGTGACCTCTTCCATTGCAATTTAGCCTAAACATCTGCTATAATTAAGGGGGAAGGGGCAGGTGTCAGTTTGACGAGGGACCAGTGAATCGCGAGCGGAGTCTTACCCCAGCCAGTGCTGAAGGGCCGGGAGAGAAAATCATTCTCCCGTTTAGGAGGCCGCAGGATTCCCCATCCCCCGTCCTACCAACACCCCTTAGGTCAATTGCAGTCTTTATTGAATAGTGAGACAAGCATCTTAGCCAAGATCAGTTTATTAATATATCTTGGCTGGGATGCCCGTCCCAAGTCGTGTCAGGGTAAGCATTAACCTCAATAAAATTATACATAAATACATAAACTCACGCCTTCGTTCCCAGAAAGGGGTAGGCAGAGCTGAATTACATACAACTCTAAAAACTTGTTGATAATTCTGTAACTTTTTGCACAATTAGCCTAAATTTTTTAACAGCGTATTAGTGACAGGGTGCAAGCCCATCGTCTAACAGCACTACAAGCCTTTATTCCCTTAGTCGCCTCTTACGACATCCACGGGAAGACATGGAGTAGCTCTATTCTAACCCGGCAACCACAAGGGTAGCCAACACAACCTTTTTGCTAAGTTAAAATTCCAAATTCCGTTAAGAAGCTTGCTCTTAAGCGTGAATGAGACTGGAAATAAAATTGTAGTTATTTGCTGTTCTAGCAAGAAGCACAATTTTGCTGTCTTTTTCTAATAGAGTAAAAGAGCAGTTAACTTCTGCAATTTTTATTGCTTGTCTACGAGTAAACCTCCCTTTATGTTTTTCTAAACGTCCTCATGTCATAATAATATTTAAACTAGACACTTCTTTCCTTTGAGCACCTACACATATCATTTTCGTTTAAACTTCACTCGTTTTTAAAATATAGGTATACCAGTTTCTAATACGATACGTTCTTAATAACATTGTCTAGACACACGATTGAAACAAGGGTTCTTGCGCTAGACTTATCATCTTATTTGCAGTAAAACATTCACTGGTGCTTATACCTTACGTTCATTACGAAGAACTCTATACCTGGCTCACTTTGTTTAGAAGTTAAGAAGCCTGGCGTTCAATGTGTTTCGCTATACCTGCTTGAGTTTATTGCGTCATCAAACAGGCAAGGCAGAATTGGATTTAGGTACTAGTTTAATCTAGATTAAACTAATGTTGAAGTGGATTTGCTACAATTAGACTCAAATAATTTTGATGCGAGTATTTATTTACTTAACCCTTAAATGCATAGCATGTCGAAAGTGAAACGCGTCTTTATAGTGCATTTCCAAATTTGAATTTGACAAAACTACAAACCTTACTGCATAAATTCTAAGTTTGAAATTTACCTAAAATGTATGTTTGAAATTGAACTTTAAAATATATGATGTAAATCTACATCATCGTGCATTTAAGGCTTAAAACGTAATTAATATTTGCACCAAAATTATCAGAAAATTAAGACCAAATAAAAAAAGGCGGTTTTCTTCTAACTTTAAAAGTATCGTAAAAAGTTTAAAAGGTGTGTTTGTTTACAGGATTCATTATTTTGCTTTAATTAAACAGCTTTTTAAGTTCAAACATTAAAAGGCGCGCGAACACAAGCCCATATTCTGTTGATGTCTTTCTGTAGTAAACAAATAAACGCCAGTACTCTCTCATCCTACTGTCAGTTTATTTAGGCTCAATTACCGTATAGAAATGGCTTTGTTATATGTATAGTGATATAATTACGCACAGCGTTTTAATTAAGAGAATTTTAATAAATAAATAAATAAAGGTCGTTCACAGAAAAAGGATAGTACAATTTTAATAATAAAAGAATCTCGAGGTTTTGTATATTCAAATGAAAAATTAATTGGTTACTGATTTCTTGTTAGTTATTCAAACATATGTTTACTAAATAATTATTTATTTCTCATAGAGGCTAAAACCCACACAATTAGAAATAAGTACGTTGTATTTTTTGCAAACATAAACATGACAACCAATCAAAAATTTCTTAACCCAATTTATTCTTAGTTACACTTATCGTTAACTGATAAACTAAGGTTTAAAATTATGCACAATTCATATCTTTTAAAAACGAAGCTTTTATTTAGTAAGGACTTAAATAAAGTCTTAGGTGTTCAATTCATATAAAGTTGTAGAATTTAGTTTATGGACGCGTCAGCGTTTAGTTTTCAAATCCCTATAAATCATTGAACATCAGTTACACACTATTTTATTGAAGTTTTCGTAAATTATAACCAGCAATAAAATTGGTTAAGCACTTTTGGATAGATGATTAAATTCGATAAGCGAGTGAGTGATAACGGAGGTCCGTAGAAAGACAACGCCTAGCTACGATCTTGCTGCTATTAGCAAAAACTTAGCCCCGATCGCCGAGCGTCAAAAACAAATGAATATATATGTATTAAGCACGCCACGCGACGACGCGGTTATCGATAAAGACTTCGCGCCGCTTGCCGCAACGCTTATTGCTAAGCCCAAAGTCGTGGCAAGGCCGATAGGATATAAAGTGCCCTGCAAAACAAAACTGTTATAGAGAGAATATCAATAAACTTCCAAAGTCTCGGCAAGGCTTATAAGATCTAATACCAAGGTCAGTTATTAATTTTTACTCAGTTACATCACGGTCGGCCTTCGATTTACTTCAATGCCTGTTTGAAAAAAAAACACATAAAATGTAAAGCATATAAAAATAAGATAAGAAATCAAGAAGAAAACATGTCATATTTAAACTACTAACAGTCAATGTCGAAAGTCAACATTATTGAAATACCTAACGTGAGAGTCAACTAACACACAGGGTGGTAAACTAATCGAAAACGCATCGTTGGGTGCTTACTTACCTAAAGTGAAAAATAGCCCTCTTATTCATAAACGCACGAAAGCAAAAATGTACTTAAAATATGCTTTGACATTATCTTGCAATGTGACTTTTGAAAAAAAAATGTTAAGAACAAAGCATACTTAAACTAATGTAGGTTTAAAGTACGTTAGGAAAGGGATAATTACAGCGCTGGCCACACAGTGCCTTTAATGCCACACTTATTTCGTCGAGCGGGAGTCGCTTAGTAGCAGTAACATGCCACCTATGGTGCAGCCTTTACTTTCAGACTAAACCTCAGTAGGATAGTAGCCATTCAGGGTTTTTGAAGCCAAATAAAAGTCAAACGAGCACAACGACCTGATGATTAGTGAGATCTGAGACTGCTAGACATTTTAATTCTCAAGCCCGCAATTCTAATAAGACTGCTTATGCGTTTCCAACCAGAGGGCTTATTGTCTAACGCACTCGCAATCGCAACTGCCTTCAAAGCGGAGCAATTGTTTTGATTTTGTATGCGGACAAGCCTTCGATTTTCAAAATAAAAACGATCGTAACTAAAGCCTACGCGTGTGAACAAGTGCCTAATAATTGTTTTTGTGCAATAAACGGTGTATTTTCCATATCATCTTATTATTGTTGCGTAGGTAAATAAGACCCATAAACTAAACCACAACAATGTGAACACTGCTGCTTAGTGGTAGGTTTATAGGATAAAATATAATAGCGTTCCAAACGGACCGTGCACAAGGTCCTACCACCTACCTTGCAATGTGCTAGACAAATTGCAATCTGTGAACAATATGGCTGCAGAAATCAATTCAATCAATTCATTTCGATAGATTTTTACAGTTCTTGATTTTTTGCAGAATGCGTCTCCAGAGATAATAAAAAGAAAGTGTATAAGTCTGAAATGATGGATTTTTCTCCGAGAAAATTCCAATTAATAGATCCTTTGCGGTGCTCCCTCTGCGGCAGTTTATAATAGGTAGGTTCTACTTGCACATTGCGAGGACAAAATACTGTATAAAAAGACTTTTCAAAGTAATCTGTGAGGGGAAAAAACCAATTAAATGTTCCGGGCCGAGATTCAAGGCCGTAAAAACCACATCGCCTTTGACCCGCTGGCCTTTTGCCTAACGCACTCGCTATCGCAATCGACTTCAAGGTCGAACAATTGTTTTCATTTTGAAAGCAGACTCGCCTTCGGACTGTCAAAATATTATTGTAGTGTCAACGTTTTTAAAGCCCTTATTTACTTGATAGTAATGGCGGCCGAGTTAAAAACAATAGAATAGAGGCAAAGTAGAGTGGTATGAAACTACAGTTACAGTTTGCGATAGAAACAGATAATCTTTACTACTTTTACCATTTCTAAAATATGATAAACGCGTAAATTTGTTTGTCTGTGTTCCGCCTTTGAGATCAACATAAAATTTATTTGACAACGTTTAGACAAGGGTTACACGATCAGTTTGGCGTCAGTTCAGTCCGTGCTCGAAAGGGACGCAGCTATATTAACATAATAGCTGCGTCCCCCTCGATCATGATTGAACTGACGCCAGACTGATGAAATACTGAGCGTGTAACCGATGTCTTATAGCACGGAAACGGACAAAGATAATTCGTTTGGGAATAGCCATAAACGACTTCTTTGCGGCGGACGGAGTCGCAGGAAAAAGCTAGTATAAAATAAGTAAATAGCCTAATTTATTACGGAAGCCCGTCTGGCACCAGAGCGATAATGTTTGAGAATAAGCTGACTCACTTCCTATGCAAAGTCTTAAATATGGAGAGCGTGGAGGCCACGCAAATATTATACCTAACGCTACCCTTGGGTAAGTGTTATTTCAACCCTTCTTTTTATTCACAGCTTACATAAGTAGTTTACAAGATGTGGAATAGTCTTGTGGTTTATTAAACGAAGTAATCTGACAAGTATGCTTGTTACAATACTTTTTTTGTGCTAAAGTAGAAAGCACACGGGCACACAGGTTATTTGATGATAGAAGTGGGTAGGTACTGAGGCCCCTAGACATTTTGAATTTAAAGATCAAAACCACAAGACTGAAATCCTAAGACTCCAAAAGAGTTACCAACCCTGACGAATCAGCCATTAGAACTTTTTTTTTAAACTAACCCGACTATACCTAAAATAGTCATGATCTTTCTTTAAACTTCGTCTATACAAATTATTATTAATCGTTAAGAAGCAAAACTAATAAACAAAAACAATAGGTACCGTTATTGAAAACGCCTATTTAGTTTACAGAATATATTTGTACATCAAATTTCATGTACCTATTTACTTCAAGACTTGATGTTTGTCAAAAATACAGACAACTTCAAAAAGTGTTACTATTTCTTTTATTTTTAACTAAAGGAAGCCAGCGACTTTGTACGCGTAGAATTCGTTTCCCGTTTTTTGCCCTATATTAACCCCCTAGGGGAACAATTTCCAATAATTCCTTCATTAGTATACCCTAGGATATCCGATAGAATATTTCCTCCAAATTTCAGGTCCCTAGGTCCAGCAGTTTCAACTGTGCCTTGATCAATCAGTCAGCCAGTCAGTTTTTTTTGTGTGCTTTACATTAAAAAAAATAAGAATCGAAATCTCGAAAATTACTTTCGAAATGAAGGTAAAATCGTATGTATATGCAAACACTTTATTGTGCAAAACACAGAAATTCCAATACAATATTTACAAAATAGCAATGTACGAAGGCGAACTTATTACCTTTAAGGGATCTCTTCCAGCTAACCTTTGGGTTGAGGAAAATAAGAAAAGTAGAATGTGGCAACGAGTAGACATAAATACAAAATCGTCATTCGAGGTTGGCCGTCTCGTTCCATGCGTATTATTTTCTACTCTCGAGAACTCGCTTTTTATAAACCTACGCAGTTTAGTTATTACATAAGAATAGAGTTAGACAAAGGGCGACCTTGACTGGCGGAGAAATGCTTTTCGTTTTCCGTCGTTTAGTCCTCGATAGCGCTCATTACCATAAGCTCGTAAGCCGATGCCATGTTCGTATATTTTAACGATCTTCTTCTTAGAACGGGCAAGTGGGGTTTAGTAACTACCGTCTTGTATATCAACAAGTATATCATGGGGATTACGTTAAGTGTAGTAGGTTTTAATTATCCAGGAGAAAATTCCACTTAAATAGGTCAGGCTTTAACGGGAACTCCTAGAAAAAGTCCAATTCCAAAGTTCCAATTCATTTTTTTCTGAAAGCAGTGCTTGAGCCGTTTTATATTAAATGCATAATTTAATAAGGTTAGCTATTCTTAACCTAATTAAGGTTATCTATGAGCAAGATCCAAAACTGTAGTCTGACATCGAAACACTACTTTCGGAATTATGAAAACCCGGGATTTTGCTCAAATCGACATAATGACTCTTCGAAATGTAGTGTACTCTTACTACACCAGCTTTCTTCGCTGTCAGTAGACCATTCGTAACACCCTGTAGGTGTCTATAAACTGAACTCGACTGTAATCTCCGTGTCAAGATGCGTCAAAAATTACAGTTTTCTATGAATTGACGTTTACATTGACTTACCGTGTCGTTCAAGATGAGTTAAATAATATTAACCTAAAACTTACTTGCCTCAGTTGTTTTTGAAACCGTCAAATAATAAGACAAGACAAGTTAATCGCAAGAAACTTACTAAAATAATAATACAATGTCATTTTTAACGATAACACATACATACATACATACATACCTTCACGTCTGTCTCCCAATGAGGTAGGCAGAGGGGTGGTATGGAACGCCAGGTGCACCGGTCTAATACAACTTTCGCTTCCTCTACATTCATCAATCTCTTCATGCACGTACGTCGGTTTCGGGTGCTTTAATTTTTCCCTTATTTCAGTACATCGCGAATTTGATCACAAAGTACATTAGAAAAACAATTCTGCCTCACTGTTAGTATTAGCGTGCGGAGTCAAGGATCCTCAAACTATTAGGGTTACGCATACAATCCTGCACCCTTCCAAAGTGGTAGATTACTTAAGATTCAGAAGCTTAATGAAGGTCTATTTGTACTCCGCTAGAGTTCCGGCGAGTTCACTACGTACACAAATAAATTAGCCCATCCGACTTCGCATGTAAACTTCTTCCGCTAGTTTTATTATCAAACTGCATTGTAAAATTCTCTGGAAAACAGTTACTAACTCAATTCGTGATGGAGGCATACGTAACCTGATTAAAGGGACGGGTAGGGCAACGTGTTTCCATACTAACTTTGTGCATGCTTATCTTTTTTTGTAGCGATACACAAAACATATTTTACTCACAGATGTCGTTTTTTGCTAAATGAGATTTAAATAAAATGGGAAAACAGTTAGACGCACTAACGAAACAGATAATATATTGTACCAAAACAAAAAAAATAACAACTTGCACAAAGATATGGGAAGACGACTGCCCTGTCGCCTTTAGCCAAAACTATCGAAGCGACTTTATATAGGTAATATAAGTTGTACAGCTACGTACAATGCAATACAATGGCTCTTAAAAAGTCTTTTGTGTTCGGGTAAAGTCAGTTAGACTAGCATAAGAGGGTATAAGAGAGAGTGAGAAAGAAGTACAAACCGGAACGTTGTTTCAAAACCTATTGCACTGTAGTAATCTTATCCACGAAACGTATGGAGAAGTCTTATATTATTAAACTAACCTTAACTAAGACGCGAATCTTAAGACGCTTCAAAAAGAAAAATCTATGACTTGGGATTTGACGTATCTTGAGATGAGCATCTCAGCCAAGATGAGTTTGTTTAATACGGCCCTAACACCGCAAATGCGCCTGAAGATAAAAATGAATCGCCTCTATGCAATTTAAAGAACAAAGCCACGTGATGTGCTTAGATCTTTCAAACCACGCAACGGATTTAAATGCTGTCTTCATCAATAGATAGAGAGGTTTTGATGTATAATTCTGGATTATATACCTACGGATGTAACGGAAAACTTACATACCGAAGAAAAGCGAGGGCGGGTCGCTAGTGATTTATAGATGCTAGTGATTACTATATGAAAAACAAGGGAAGAATACTGAGATGACGGCTTATAGGGGTGTTTCTTAGGAAAATTCGATACGCGTCTTTCTATTGATTGCTTTTTCGACATATTCTTATCTCGGCATATTCTTTTCTCGGTACATTCTTGTTTGCACACATTTAGTCGTGATCAATTTTTATTTGAAATGTATTATTTCAAAGTAATTGTTAAAAAAACGTTTATTTTATTATTGAAGTCCAACATAACTTTGACATTTCGATGAAAACGAAATGCGTCCCAACAAAAACGTGTCGAAACAACAATGTGTCCAACAGGAACATGACGAAAAAGAAACCAATCGAAAAGACGTGCAGCGCCGATCACAAATGATTTATACATGAGCAAGATGATTATGATGACATTTTGATGTTTAATATACTCCATTTCATTGTACTTACAGGCGCTGTTTGAATCGCATCGTGTGTCAGCAGCTTAGTTTTGAGTGTAGCGTGCGCAGAGATCCCTTTGTCAGCATGAAACAAAGACGTTGCACAGTTAGCAAACTTGAACCCTGACTTACAATAGAACCGTGTTAGACTGACGTGTTAAACCCGTAAGATTTGTCATATAAGATTTTACTGTGACACAGTTCTATAGTGGAACAGGGTCTTATTTTGCTGATTCTACATACACACTGGGTTCACCAATGTTATAACCAAACCATAAACGACATGAACAAGGTAACACTTTACAGAAATTTATTTACTCGTAGAAGTAAACAAGTCAAGTCAATCTTTTCAAATGGAAGAAATGTAATTCCTCAATTATTGTAAAAAAAATGTGATATTTTTTTGCAATATCCCACTTAAAAAGCTTATCGTTCGGTAGTAAAGCTGACCGAGAATGCAAATAATTACGAATTTATCCGACCAAAAATGATGTCGTCTGTTTCGCTAAACCTGAGCCTATATTCCACTCGGTAAAACCTTAATGCTTTTGAGATGTTAACGAATTGTTTTTAACTGGGCGGCCATTACTGTCAAGTAAATAGGAGCTATCAAAACTTTGACAATAACATCATGTAAAACATGTAAAAGCAATAAGAGGTTACTAATTAGAAGAGCACCTGTACACAGAAAACGTTCATGACGCAGTTACAAACTATGTACCTATTGTTCCCCACTGAAAATCAAACCGAATTTAGTAATAATTATTTATTTATTTATACTTATTAAAGAGTAACAAAAAACAACACAAATTTGGGTCAAAGACGCTTCCTTTAAGAGGCATTGACTCCGCGTGGACTCTTCCAAAACACTACGTACAAAATGAAACTTTCTTCATATTGTCGTGGGCATCTTGCATGGCCCTAGATAAAAATATCCTATGTCATTACTTATTGTTTCTTTTTAATATAAGTTTCTGTCAACAAATAATTTTTGGGTCAATCATTTGTTGCCAACTGGACTTTTCTTTGCACAATCATTATCTGCCTGTCAAGACCAATATAATAACTCTCAACACGGTGGGTCTTCGTTAAGTTTAGCGGAGATCCTGTCCTTCCCTCCTTCCCTACCTTCCGACTCCGTCATTACATCAACTCTTCGATACCATAATATTGCATTGTTTGCTCATTCAATCAACGGAAACTGATTCAAAAATTACTTGCAACTTAAAGAGCTTGTAATAAACGTCATTGTAAAAAACCTCCGTTAGTGCCTTGTGTTAATGACAATTTTAAGTCATTCCTTATTGACCATTTTTCATACACAAGTTTGAAAAGGAAAGAGTTAGTTGTCTCTAAAATATTTCAGTATAGTCAAGAACTTAAATTTGGGACCCACCTCAGGTCCAGAGTCAATCTGACATTCTACAACAATAAGGTTGAGTTTCCTATAAGTTACAAATGATTTGGCATCTCTAATGACATTGACGACTTCAAGCCTATTTTTTTGGAAATGGGTCTCAAATTAACGTTCGTGACCGTACGGCGGTTATTATTAGCTTTTTACCCAAATTACCTAGGAAATACTGGTTTGGGCCGTTTATTGTAACGTTTCATCTATACTTTTCCAATTTTATCAAATGGTGTCTATATAAATTGATCAGAACTGTTCAATTTAAACTTTGAGCAAAGGACGGGAACTAAATTAAACGAAGTTAGCGCTTTTGGAACAAAAGCAGGACTGACTTTATGTTTTGTTAATGAAGTTTTGAGATAACATGTTATTTTGTCAAAAATATGTCATTGTGTCAAAGTTGTTGAACGTAAAACAAGAAATGCTTCATTGGCGTATGGATTTACTTTAAAAGTGTTGAATTTTTGAAGTTGTGGTATATTTAAAAAATTGCTAATTTATTGAGGATTTTAAGTTAAGGTTTGATTTTAGGTTAAGGTTAGGTAATCACAGATAATAGCCATTTTAGCCAAGAAAGCCAAAGGTGTAACGCAAGGTAGTTTTCTTCACGAGTGTTATTAAAATCTTAATACTTAACTCTTAAACTATCTATGGCAAAGGCCACACTACGGCTGAACCGCCATGCTTTTTAACCTCGTGACTTTTTAACCAAGTACAACTATCGCAAGCGGCCGCATTGGCGGTTGATTATTTACTTGATAAAAAAGTCATGTGGTTAAAAACCGCGGTGGATTAGCCGTAGTTCCTTTGCCTAACAGAAAGGTAAAAAAAACCCCGACCAATCGAGAACCTCCTCCTTTTTTTAAGGCGATTAAAGAAGGTTCCAACCATACACATCAAGTTCAAATACGCAACCTAACTAGTCAATAACCATATATCTTAAAAGGGCACTTACTTGCCTCGGGAAAGGTCAAAGGAGTTTAAATGGGATCACTCGAGCAATTTTTCTGCGGGTGACAGCTTGTAGAGGAAAACCGGTGGCTATTGTCCCCTTGCACGACCACTTACACATCACACACACACAGACTCACATTTTATTCTTAAGAGCATTTAAATATTCAGGTTTCGCAGCGACTTTAAGCGGGCTACTCAGAAACCGGCCACGGGTTCTCAGAATTTGACCCTTAATTGTCTCCTTATAATGTAATGTGTAAAGGTAAGCAAGCCAAAAATGTGTAATCGTTTTCGTCAAACTAGTGTATTTTTTGTATTTTTGTGAGGAAACTTGCAGACGGCAAGAAAGCAATTAAATGATAAACAATATCCTAACTTCCCTCTAGTTATGAGAGGAGCCTCCGTCTACGTGACTGGAGCGTACAATCATAATCGTAAAGGATGTTTGTTTTCGCGAAATTATGTATTTCGTGTAATATATTCAAAGTTATAAACAAAACAATTGGAATACATACATACATAAACTCACGCCTTCGTTCCCAGAACGGGATAGGCAGAGCTACAGAATTAATTACATCATTAAAAACTTGTTGATAATTCTGTAACCACATCTTGCACAATTAGGATACACCGTAATTTTATGTTGCCATTTCATTCAAAAACTATTTGAATGCATAGCCTCTATCCAACTGTAGTTATTATTAAATAAGTTTGTTTGAAAGCAACTCAAACAAATTTTCATAACCAAAACTCCTGTCACATACCGCGATATGAGGTAGGCATCATAGAGCCGAAAAACGTGACTCATTAAAATGATGTAAGCCGCGTTAACAAGCTTGAAAATTAAGCCAATTACGGTTTTAAACACAAAAAGCTATCAGATATGAATTAAATGTATTATTAAAAGAGCAGACAACAAAATTCCTATGAAAGGTAGAATCGCGGTCAAAATTAGCGGTTTACGACCTTAACCTTATCTTACTAAATGCGAAAGTGGTGATGCTTCATGCCAGAGAGCTTATTGTCTAACGCACTTGCAATCGCAACCGGCTTCAAAGTGGAGCAATTGTTTTCATTTTGTATGCAGACTATCCTTCGATTTTCAAAATGAAAACTATCGTGATTACGAGTGCGTTAGACAATAATCCCTCAGGACTGGAACCGAGGTCGCTGCCAGATGCCGTCGGCAACATCAAGGGTCTGCTAGGCTTCCTGGTGGAACTGGGTTGGCAGGAGTAACACGTCACCAACCCCTCACGCAAAATAGGCGTACATTTAAGTCGTCGAGTTGCGGAAAAGAACCCGCCACAACCTATAACCTATAACCTATAATCACGCCAGAATAGCTGGGTAGTGATTCTTTCAAAAGTCCCGTCAAAGCGAACAAAACACATTTTAGCGCGTGTATTCTCAATTAGGCAGCCTTATACGTTCGAGAAGCCATGCTGCCAAATTGAATACACACGCTGAAATGTGTTTTGTTCGCTTTGACGGGACTACTTAAACTCGCCGCTTGGATATTCACTTCTGCACTCGCTCACCTTTGCTTTTGAAAGAATCACTACCCTGAAAGGATGTTGTGTACAATTTTTATAGTAATGTAAGCAATGTTAAGATCAACTGTAATGACGTTATAACATGTTTTTGCCTACATTATGTTATTGTACCTACCTATTAAAAAAAAAACAAGCCTAAGAAATTACATATAAATAATAATGAAAATACATATAAGTATATACATACAGTGGTGGTCACATAATTAGAGACACTTATTTTTTTCCCATACAATTGCCTACAAATATTACTTTTCAATTTTGACAACCAGCCAAAAAGTTCTTAATAAATTTTATCTTTAGTTAGACTTATTGTTTACTAATAAACTAAAGTTTAAATGTATGTACAATTTATCTCTGTTGGAAACGAATATTTCATTTTATAAGGATTTGAAAAAATTAATATTTGGCGTTCATACAAAGTTGTAAAACCTTGTATGGACGCGTCAGCACTAAGTTTTTAAATCCTTATAAAATGTAAGGTCCATTTTTAACAGCAGTTCACTGTACATCAGTTTAAACCTTAGTTAATTATCTAAAGTAAATAGTAGGTACTTAGCAATAAAATTGGACGAGAATTTTTTGATTGGTGGTCAAAATTGAAAAGTCATATTTGTAGGCAGTTGTATGGGAAAAAAACAAGTGTCTCTAATTATGTGACCACCACTGTATGTATAATTATATAAAACAAAATAAGCAAAACCTGATTTTAGTTTAATGAAAAATTAAAAAGTAGACGCTCGACATAATGTTGATAACTTTTAATTTCTGACCTTACCTCAGGGGTCCATGAAACACACTTTAACAATAACAGCTCTAAGTATAAACTTACTTGTAATTTCATTGCTATTAGCATGAATGCAGAAGATCTTCCTGAACGTCTTTGTGAGAATGCTCTTTAAGTCCAACGCATAAGTGCCATACACGAGGGGATTCATGCAGGAGTTGGAGACTGCCATGATGAAGAATAGGTCCTGCAGCCGGGAAGACACGTGCATAGCTGACTCCCTATCGATCATGTACCTGTGAACAAGTTGGTATTCTTATAACCGTATTCACAAACGTCACTATGAGGTCTCACAGTGCTCATGAACGCATAGGGTGGTCCAAATCGTCTCATAAACAAAAGGTCGGTCAAAAGGGACCAGTCACAAAGCTGTATTGAACGCAGTGCGTTTACTTAGTGAAGGATCCCTTAAGTATTGTTTGTGAATACGGGTGTTAGTGTTTATCCAGGTGTGTCTTACTCTTAGGTTATTCTCTGGAAAACGGCTTCGTAAAGATCAGCCGATCAAGCGAGCGAGCTCATAATAATGATGGTTAAGCTACCTATACTCTGATTATCCTATGCTGATGCCTGTGACAGCCGTATTTCGTAATTTCAATCATTTACTCTCACAAATGAGGTACCTATTTAAAAAGGCGATCAATTATTTAAATTCCTGGATGGCGTCACTAGGTACCAATTTAGTATTAATGTAAAGTTAAAGAAATAAGTGTAATAAGTGTTTATATGAGCTGTCACAGGCATCATCTTAAAATAATCAGAGTATAATTGATTGTAATTAATTATTTTCCATACTAAAATTATTTAGCATTTAAAAAAAGAACTAATTCAACTGGTTTTTTTTTGTTTTATTCGATAACTCGATGAAGTTAAATAGGGCTGTCAACTGTGTCCTGAATTTGGTCTGCCTGCGGGTCCTGCCAACGTCTGTTGTGGCAGACATATGTATTATTCCTCCTTATCGAGCTTTATCCCAACAGATTAGTTTAGTTCGGAAACTACATGAGATCATTACTAACCTCGGCAGGTCCACTTTTTCTACTAATTGCTTTTCCAGAAACTCGATAGGGTAAAACTTTGAGCGGCCGGTTGTCGATCTATGTTATTTTTACGCTCTGAATGGACAAATCGCTGCGTTTTAGTGAATAGGAATTTTTAGGCTGAAAGGAGGGCATAATTACATAATTATGTCATAGTGCAGTGCATAGTGCATAGTGTAGTGTGTGGGTGTGCGTGTGCGTGTGCGTATGGATGTGCGTGTGCGCGTTCGTTTGCGTGCGGATGTACATGTGCGTGTGCGAGTGCGTGTGCGTGAGTGTCTGTGTGTAGTGTGTGATTAAAAATAAGAAACGAGGTGTTTAAAGTCGAAAGGATAAATAAAGAGGGGATTTCATTGTTTATTCTACATTATTAATCCTTGATTTATATATGCTATTCATGTGTTGATTAACATTTGAAAAAACCTTTCTAAAAGATATTAAATACGACCGAATCCATTACATAAAATCCAGTGCTCATGCGCAAAAAAAAATATTTTCGAGAACACGTGAAATTCGAACGGGTTAATACGGAGGGATAAATAAGGGATCAGCTTAACGAACATTGTGTGGGCGGTAAACGTGTCGATTTGACAACACTGAAGTACTTAGCATAATAATTTAGAACGGTATTTTTCATTTAATCGATCTAAATTGCGCATTTGTATGCATAAAATTGGCTTCAGATAAAAAGAGTGCAACGGTCGTAATTACTTTTTCAGTTAGAAATATTGGTAATATGATATACTTACATATGATGGATCTTTCCATCGCTCACATATGTATAAAGAGCAGCTGATGCAAGTTATGTATTTGATTAAGTAGTATAAAGATTAAATAAAAAGACGATTAAAAAATCTATATTTACTCTAGATTTTTTAATCATGTAGTCAAAGTATCATGCTTAGAGCTACAGAAAATGACATTAGAATAATACCAGTGGGAGAGCCAATGGCAATGCACCACCAGATCGTATATTATAGGATAATGCTCTTATAAGTAGCAAGAAATTTAGTAACATCTGTGGGTAGGATCATTAAGAGCAACCGCTTCTAGTCTTAAGTCTGTTGAAGTTGAATGAAGTCTGTCAGTAATAGTCTACTATACTCTGATTATTCTAAGATGATGCCTGCGACAGCTCATATCACACTTATTTCTTTAACTTTACATAAATACTACATCGGTACAAACCTAGCGACGCTGTCTAGGAATTTAATTAATTAATCGCCTATTTTTAAACACATCGCTTGCGAGTATAGTAAGTGATTGAAATTACGAAATACGGCTGTCACACGCAACATCTTAGAATAATCAAAATATAGTAATCTCGAAGTGGTGTAATCCAGTGACGGTGGGTCTAGAATTTCATGAAAAAGGGGCCATTTCCTTTGACATGTTTTAGTTTCAAGGGGGGCATAGTCAAAGGGGCACAATCAATTAAGTCAGAATCTTTATTATTCTTTGGTTTTGTCTATTTTGTTTTAATATCGCTATCACACTGTCACTGTTACTGTCAAGCGAATACCTAAGAGCTGTCAAAAGGTAAATTATTATTATTATTATTATTATTATTATTATTATTATTATTATTATTATTATTATTATTATTATTATTTATTATTATTATTACTTAAAATGATAGGCCGGCTTGACTTCAAGCTGAGCAAGTGAAAATTCAACTAAAGAGCTAGCTAATAGGGTAGGAAAGTAGGAAAGACGACAAAACGATGCGGTGCGAATAAATTAGCGAGCGAAATTAACCATTATTTCTAGCAAGAACAGTTTTATTTTGCTCTTTTATCAGAACCGAAATAATATCGATTCTGTTCGAGCGGAATCGAAATACTCAATACTCAATACTCAATACTTTATTGCTATTCATAATGTAATAGGTTGGAATACAGTAATTTTATGTAATAAAAATGCTCTATTTGAAACGTGGCGTCTCTGACGAGCTGGGTAAAAAAGATATTCAGGATTTCGAGCCCTGGCTGCGAGGGCTGGCTTAATACGCGCAAAAAAATATACGCTAGCTAATAATATTTTCGGGAAAGTTTCGTCTCTATTACACGCATTAGGTTCCCTTTCACAAACCTTTCATGGAAACGAAATATCAGATGAATATTATACTATCGTTTCCACAGAATACACAAGAGAAAACCCGTACTGTATTTCCTTTTATTTAGTAAGACCCGAGGTTCAAAAAAAACTGTGTAAGCGGTTTCAATATTTGAAGTGTGTGTTTGTTTCATCTTCATCTATTTAATTTACTGACAAGGACAGGAAATAAAAAATGAAAAAAAAAATTGTTCCAGATGGACCAAAGCATCACAGTGGCGTACTAAAGCGTCATGGGGGCAAGAAGAATAGTTGCGGACGTACAAAGCGTCATGGTGACACGGAAAATATTACCAGGCGTCACAAAACATCATAAGGCAAGAAAGAATAGTTGTAGATATACCGAAGCATGATAGCGGCAAGAAATAATAGTTGCAGACATACCAAACCATCATGCTGACAGCAAAAATAGTTGCAGACATATCAACAACAAGAGTAATAGTTGTAGTTACAGACGTATCGAAGCGTCATCGTGGCAAGATGTAATAGTTGCAGACGTACCAAAGTGTCATGGTGGCGTATGGTAGCCAGCAGCACGCGAACACGGCGACGATGGTGACGGTCATGCGCAGGGTGCGGCGGCGCGCGCGCGCCAGCGGCCGCCGGTCCGAGCGCCGCAGCTGGATGCGGCTGTGGTCCGACACGCTCTTGTCTGCAACAATGTACCGGTCAATATACCTGTTCACTCATCAGCTGAAGTACTACTATTTTCTTGACGACTATCGGCTTTGCGAGTGTGATAGCGATAACCAGCCGATGGCTATTAAATAAATGTAGCACTGTAGGTACCATAATCTTACTAATACTAATGAGAAAGTTTGGATGTTTTTAACTCAATTACGCCAGAATAGTTGAACGTATCTGGATTAAATTTGCCACAGAGATAGATCGTACCTATTCTGTAATCAAAAATATGCTACTTTTTATCCCGGAAAATTGGACAGTTCCCGAGGAAATAATGATAAATAACTTCCACCCAGACGGAGTGGCGCGCAAAAGCTAGTAAGCCTATATGGGGTAAACAGTCCTATCGTAACTACCCTACTGTTTTACTGTGTACTATAAATAATCTTGTGTCCCTCACATGATTTATTGCGCACTATAAAATAAAAGGCAGGCAAGTGAAAATCATAAAATCGGCAGTGCAAAATCCCGCATCAACACAGGGTGCCTGATGGTTTACCCTTGTTTTGTAGACACAAATTTCATAGAACGTATCACTTCGCAGAATTTTCGTTTTATAGAGGTATAAAACTGATTTCTGCTGAACCCGTTTTGATTTCAGGTTATCTTGTGATGGATACAAAACTAACCTATTTTAACCTACGTATCATTTTATGAATTGAAAATTCTGCGAAGTGGTACATTCTATGAAATGAGTGTCGGTGAAACGAGGGGACACCCAGGATGCCTAATGGGTTTTTACGTTAACTTAGCACTGAATAAATCTCTAAATATTCATAAATCTGACAAAATTCGTTAAAATCAGTATTTTTGTGCATCGATTAAATCATAAATTGATTCTAAACTAGTCAGAGTTAGATTCTTGTAAGTACCTAAAGGAAATGGAGCTGCAATAGTAAAGAGAAACAAGATGGTTAAATTTGAATAAACTGTTTAAAGCTGGGTTTTATAAAGATCCGTTAGATCAGATTTCGGTCGCGAATGTCAAAACATGTATGAAGTTACTAAAATTTACCGTACACATATTTACTGATGCTTTGTACCGACTTAAAACCAATCAGGAGGTAGCACAAGTATATCATCACACACATATCATTTCACTTTAGGAAATAGTTAATTATTTTGCTTGTTTGTTTGTTTGGCGCCGACTCAAAATTATTTATTAAGGTATTAACATTAGTGGAGGAGGAGGTAGGAGCTTACTTAAAAGGCTCTTTTTTATTTTTCGCTTATCAGTTTTCTTTTTTCGGCGGTTTAATTTTTTGTTAAAAAAAATTATGTAGTCTTACTACAGAGAGGGTGTATAGGTTTCTACTACTGCACAGGTCTATCAACATAGTTCTTTTTTCAAATTACTTTTCTTCCCTATGGTATGGTAGACATGTATCACTTTCAACCCGCTTCTAAGATAAACAATGGCCTTATTCCAGAGTATGAGACATGAAAATGGTGTTTTTCCATTAACTTCCGTCATACCGACCAAAATTTTGTTTTTAAAATTATGCAGGGTGACGTCCCGTAGAATTTGCAATCAAGTTACCAAACTCCACGCGCCTGGTCCGGGAAGTGTGAAAATTAGTTTGACACAATTTCCCTAACTCTAGGCATAGTATAAATAGAAAAGTAGGTCATCTCCGGCCCTTTAGGAGTTTCTGTAACTTATTTTCTGTAACGCTTAGGATTTTGGTGGCAAAATGTTGTTCTAGAATCCAAGGAGTTTGTCATATTTCTAAATACAATAATCACATTTTTAGTTCAGTTTATCCACACCTACTAATATTTGTTAGTTTTTTACGCTTTCACAGCGGAGATATCAACCGTAATCTCCGTACCAAAATTAATTTAAACTCGTTTAGCGATTTAATGAAATATTGAATTTTGAATGGCAGTACTGAAGGTCAAAATGAAGGTGGTATTTATTATTTATAATAATCAAAAAACAGCGACTCCGTGGATCCTAAAACCACGGTTTGCCACCAAAATCCTAACCCTACGTATTACTGCTCTTGCGCTAGGGTTCTCTATATTTTTATAATTATCACGTCGCTCGATACTTGATACGCACGAAACCCTCGAATAAACCGGCTCGGTCCGTCCTGTTGAGTTTGCTTGTGGCTCACGGCACGTGCGGTCTGGGCACGCAACTTGCAAGCCGCCCAATATGTCTTTTTTTGAAGATGAACTACTGTTTATACTGTGCTCTAGGTCACGCAGCGGCATGTATAACCAATTATGAATGTCCATCTGCTTCAGTAGGCCTATGAAGTTTTATTGGTTAGTTTAGGTTAGGTCATGTTATGATTTTTTACGATTTACCGGATTTTACTTCTTCTCGATACCGAATTGCTGTTTTTACTCTTCTTGGAAACCGGATTTAGTTGAAAAAAATGTTAACATAGATAAAAAGTGTTTTATATTTTGTTGTTTGTTACTAGAATAACAAACAATAAATAAAACACCTGTTTTTGTTCAGTCAGTTACTAGCTGACTAACAAAGAAAAAACCGCGCACTTCTGTACGTTAGAATAAAAATGTGAAATTTGAAATACTTACACCTACACTACAGTTCTGGTTATAGTACCTACCTACAACTGTATATGTTGTTTTTTCGATATTTATCCCATTACAGAAATAAAGGAATACGTTCCTATGAAATCACGGGCGTGCTGTATGCGAGAACTCAACAATGAAACCAAAAAGTTCATCTTTAGCAAAATGTAGTTCAAATTACTTGACAAGAGCTACATAATGATTTAAACATTCATTACAAATATAAATAGGCCATTTGTTTGTTGGACTGATTAAAAATGAAATATTGGTTATTATAAGCCTTAAAGCCATTCATTGAAATGTAATGTGATTGAAATGGTTTTGATTGGATGCTGGAACAACGGCAGCATAATTAATGAAAACTAATAACCATTACACTTATTAATTTTAAAATCCGACCCTCGTTGCCATTTTGAAGTCCTAAGTCAAATTACTTTTATTTACTAATCACCTTGTGTACAATAATTGCAGATAATTCCACAACAAGAAAAAGGAAACGACGGTCTTGTCTAATAAAAGAAATACCGAACGGTTTTGTGGTTCTTTGTGGGTGAAAAAAACACAGATTTGTTTTCACTTCTATATTTGGAAGGCGAGTATTAGTATTATAAGACTTTGCGGGAATTTGAGAATTTACGATGAATAATAAACTAATTATACTCGTAGGCGTCGTTACCGAATGATAGCAAGAATTCTGCAAACGGACTCGAAGTGAAAGGAATAAATTATCCGTAGAAAATTATGCAGGCCCTGACCTCTAAAGTAACGAACTTTAGTTACAGCCAATAATCAGATAGGCAAACTGTTTTCTTAGGGTTACTTATCAGAATGTAAGGGCAGTAAAGCGCAATTCACACAAAGGGCGGGTAGTGCGCGGGAGCGGGCGTATTGCCAGTACATTGCTCGTAATACACGCATTCTCCGATAGGCCTTCTCATAGAGCGCACAATGTAACGGCAATACACCCGCTCCCGCGCCCCACCCGCCCTCTGTGTGAATTGCTTAAGTAGTATTATTTTATAGGTCACATGACGTTTAACTGTAAATCTTCATGATTTACATTTCTAATTAAATGCTAAAGGTTCGGCTTTGAATTGTTTCCTCGGGTTTCGGGGTCTTGAAATGCCAGATATAATAAAACGGTGCAAAAGAAAGGACCACCTGACTTTACATCCTAGCAAAAACTTAACCACCTACAACTGACTTACAGAAACGGTCAAAATGTCAGCGACTGTGAAAAAAAAAACATACATACATTGTGTTTTTTTTGTTTGTGCAATAAAAATAAATGTTAACATACATACTTACATACATTCATACATATAATCAGGTCAGTTTTTGCTTTCTTAGGCACAAAACCCGAAAAATATATTTACGCGCTTGAAATTTCGTTACATTCTATGAAAGGACACTTACAAAACTTTCAAAGAAATACAAACATGGTTTCTTCATTAAATTATCTTCATAAGCTTTTGTCCAAAAAATGCTCAATCCCCTTCTTTATATTCACGACAAGGACGGCCCTACATTACTCAGTGAAAAGAAAGTAATGTAATTTCTTCAACTTCCTAAAAATTTGTCATTTCAGTTGGAAATATTTTTTATTCAGGTAAAATTGTATTATCTTTTTTTATTAACTAGCCGATGAAATGATCAGGCCCACCAGTCCAGCGTGAATGGGGTGGGTAATGCTGCTCCTAATATTTTTTATTTCGCTGGCTTAAAGTCGTGGTTACTGTTAAATAATTTAATGTCCAATTTCTTTGATTAATTGAAATTTAAATCGACATCAAACAACTCAAATCTCAACGTCTTAACAAAACTAATCAGTAAAATGTGTAAGTGACTTTTTACTGATTCGCTATAACCAACTTCGACAGTTGACTTTAAATTTACCTGAGTAATTCGATTCTTTAAATACAGCAAATAAAATTTTCACTGAACCGGACACGCTTTTTTTGTAAGCCTGTACTTGTGTAACACTAAGGCGAAGACCTCCCCTCTGTCTCTCCACTTGTCCATTATGTAGAGTGTTCTTCCATCGTCAATTCCTTACCCAACACAACAAATTACTTCTTTTTCAATTCTCAGGCTCGTAAACATCTTGTAATTGTGCTGGGAGAAGACGGACTGACATGGATTTTTATACTTTAGTCACTAAGCTAGTGCATGAAATAACAAAATAGACAGTAGTTTGTCTTCAAACAAAGGTATATAGCGCGGCTTGCATGTGTGTGTGCCACGACCGTACGCTACCACAAGCAAACTCAACAAGTCACGTTTAGGCGGTTTAATCGGGGCCCGCAACAAGTATCGAGCGACACGCATCGACGCAACCCTAGCGCCCGAGCGGTAACGAGTATGAGAAAGTTGTAAAAGGTCGGAGACTTTTTTAAGACAGCCTCACTATTACAATTGTTCTTACTGCAATGTTCGATATATGCAAACTACTAATGCCCTTTTTAACCGACCTCAAAAAAGAAGATGTTCCTAATTCTTCGCAATATTTTAAGCCCGATTTATATTTGCCAAGGACAGTGGGAAGTACTGCAGTGCAAGGACAGTGGAGTAAAAAAATAGAAAGCGATTCTATTTGGTTCCACTGGCAAGGCAACTGTCTGACCGGTTTACACTACTGTGGGGTTATTATGAGGTATCTGTGCAATTCATTTTACGCTGAGAGAAAAGGACAGAGTTATGTAACTGCTATAGCTCCGTCCTTTTCGCTCACCGAAAAATGAACTGCATAGCCATGTCATAATAACCCCCCTGTACTGTCCACTGTCACTGACCACTGTAGAGTACCTACTAACTAGGTGCACTTGCCGTCCCCGGACAAGTCTAAATAAAGCGAAGCGGTTTGCTGCCATCATTTCAGAAATCTCAGTAGGTAACGCTCACTTAGCTTAAGCCGCGAGTTCCCTCCGGCACTTTTCCCATTTTTCCCATTGAAAGTCTATGGGAACAGATTTTCGGTGATTATTCGTACGTGGTATATCCAATTTTCAATTTTATTTTTTCTAAGCCATCTATGGCTAGATGTCGTATTACAGGCTAAATTTGATCCTGATATCTAATAGGGGAGGAGTATGCGGGCAAAAGAAAATCCGAATCGGGGAAGAATGGAGCTTCGCTCGAACTAGAGCTTCGACAAATAAACCATCATAGTTGTGTACGGTCAACTTTATAAATAGCTGCACAATTTATGGCCGAACCCTATATTAAAACCATGGATAGATAGGCTTACTTCGGTATAAAAATACCCTTTATTATTTAACTCGAAGTAAGCCTTATCTGTCCGCGGTTGGAATATAGGGTTTGGCCGTTAGTGCTTTATGTCTTAAACGTCATGTTTGCCCTGCTGCACTAATCTGCCAAAGGCGTTAAGCGAAAACCGTGCAACTACTAATAAGGCTGACTCTACATAACGAGATTCTCGCCGAGAAAGGAAAGCCTTTGAGGTTTTTGCAAAAAAGGGAACAAAAAGGTGTTTACGAGCGTGGTAATGACACCCACGGGGATGCAAGCATTAACGAGCTACAAGTCCAGAACCGCGTCGCAAAAAAAATTACGTAATCTTGTTTGCTTTTTAAAGTTTCGTACCCAATGGTTAAAAACAGGACCCTATTACTAAGTCTACACTGACCGTCTGTCTGTCTGTCACCAGGCTGTAACTCATTAACCGTGATGACGTATTTCTGTTGCCGCTACAACAACAAATATTAAAATCAGAATAAAATGAATGATTATTCAATTATTTATCAAGTTCTTCAATTTCCCGTTTGTTGGTTTCAAACACTGTGTTTACTTGATAAATACAAGAATCCTTGAACTGATATTTATTACTAACTATTTCGGAAGCTTTGTTTTTTCGAAAACGATTGGAACGATTGTAATTAAAATGTCGAAATCGGGGTTTCAGGCTTTTAGGAATTAAATTTAATAAAGAGATCAGGGCCAAAATACTAGGCCGTAAAAACCATATCATCTTCGACCTGCTATCGTATTGTTAAAGTTTTGTTTGCTCTTAATTACTTGTCAGAAATGGCGGCCGAGTTAAAAACAATACCATAACAGAGGGCTTATTGTCTAACGCACTCGCAATCGCAACCGGCTTCAAAGTGGAGCAATTGTTTTCATTTTGTATGCAGACAAGCCTTCGATTTTCAAAATGAAAACGATCGTGATTGCGAGTGCGTTAGACAATAAGCCCTCAGGTCAAAGACGATATGGTTTTTACCGCTTAGAATAGAGGCCCAGGCTTCAACTCAACAGCAAAAATACTAAAACTATGCCAACCTGAAATCTCCTTAGAAGTCTTGGAGATCTCGTAGAAGATGCATCCGTAGCAGACTGTGATGATGAGAAGCGGCAAGAAGTACATGGCGCAGAGACAGAACACGTTGTAGGCCAGCTCCTGGTGGTGGCTGCTGAAGGCGTCGAAGGACACGCACTGCTCGAACTCTGGCACCTTCGGGTGGCTGAGCACGCGAAACACCAGGCTCTGGTGGGAAAAAGGTGAGGGTTAAACGAATAGTACAGTCACAACATGGAATGTTAAGCCACGTGCTACTCTTCGTTATTTAGCCGAGTATTACATACTGAGTATACAAGTCTAACCGACTAAACCCGATGTGCATTACATGGCCAAAATAAGAATACATGAGGTAGAAAGTTACTGTATTAGTTCTGTGGCCTTAGACAAGATGCATTGCGAGAATGTGATAACATTCATCACATGTTATCGAAATGTATAGAATTGACGTAAGCTACCGGACGGTCTGTCATTTCATACATTTTGACAGTTTTCTAAAAGCGTTTACGTTAGCGTTATGAATCTTGTCTAGGGCCTCAGTTGCCCGAGACACGAAGCTGTCGGCGAAGTTTATCGTTATAGAGAACATATCTAGGATTGGCGTTAATCTGTTAGGTCAACTTCTAGTATCTCGTCAGTTATCGAAAATTGTTTACGTTAGCGTAAGGGCTTGTTCAAGGAGACGCGGGGCGTCGTGCGTAGTGTGAGGCGGTACGGTCTGCGTTGAATTCAACCTTATGGCGTTATATGAATATGCGGAGAAGCTATTTTATTTTCGTTTGCTTGAAAATACAGTGCTACTTGCGGCGAGATGGAACCCCCCCCCTCATCTTCATAAACATCAACATTATATTGTCATGTTTGTGTTTGCGAGTGTGATGACGACGGCTGCACGCGCCGCTTCTATGTAAACGGAAAAAAAGATACGCCTAGCCCCATGCCGCGCGCGACGCCTCGCTTCTCCGTAAACAAGCCCTTATGCATCTTGTCTAGGGCCATTAAGCACATGACTTTACGTTGACAAATTAATGTTCAGACTATCTATACATAGATCGGAGTTTGTTCGCAGGCGATTATAATGTTTCAATAAACCATTGAATTGAATTGAATCGACAGTGGGTCGTGTCGTGGCCCGTAAAACGAAACGTGACAGTTTTTGTTATAAGAAAACCATTTATAATAACAATTATTTTCTGCAACCCAGTGAGTGAAACTCGCACGTATCAATTAGCGGTTTTTTTTATAAAATTGTTATGAAGCAAAATTGTTTTTAAAAGGCTTTGTTTCACGCCAATTAACAGAGTCTCGCGCTACTGTTGTTGTGTTATTTGATATCACACAGTTTATACCTATTTAATTGTAATTAATTGCTTCTTTTTCTTCTTTTAACTGCTATTGTAAAACGGCTGGGCATTTCATGACAGTTTGAAACAAAATCACAGTCTACTAGTTTCCACATCAATTTGAAAATTATTTTATTTAATGCATCATAAAGGATTGTGAATGGACGCTTCAAAGAAAATCCATGTAAATTTCTCTTCTCCGGGTGATAACATTTCTCACCCCTAAATCAAATCCAATTTCCACGATTTTTTAATAATGTTGTAGTTTTGTTATAAAAAAATAGGTTTTTACGTTTCCGTTATTTTCTACTACGCGATATTTCATCCTTGCATCGTCGCTTTTGCTAGTAAAATATATACATATACCTACAAACACAGCCTTAATTATTCAATTAATTTGATTAACGCAAGATTTAGGTTTTGATAATGCACGTAGGTAATTTAAGACTACCACTTTGGAAATTACTTAGGTATATGATTACAAGCGAAAATGTACCACTACTTTGGTTTGCCAGTAAATTAAGCTTTTGTTCAACATTTACTTTTGTTCATTAAGTTTGTTAGAAGTCTAAATATTACGTGAGTTGCCTTCAAAACATAAATTAATTGTAGTTCGTATAAACATAACTAGCTACTGCCCGCGACTTCATCCGCGTAGATTTCGATTACCGTAATTCCCTCGGGAACTTTTAAATATTTCGTGAATAAATGTAACCTACGTGTAAATTTCATCCAAATCCGTCCAGGCGATGGAGCATGAAGGAGTAACAAACAAACACACACAAACTTTCGCATTTATAATTTTAATACGTTTTTTTTTTTCAATGATTACGTATTTGTTTTTAAAATGGTTTAGTGGACCTCTAAATACGCATAAATTGCTTTAATTTTTGAAGGTATTTAATCATGTAGAAGCTGAGATTTTAAACATAAAAGTTTCCATCAAAAACTTCATTCTTGGGACCAGCTTTTGTTGCTTATACTTTTTTCCGCTCAAACATCATCTGCTAATCAAGACGAAACGAACGAGCCCCAACACGGTAGGTACATATTAAGTACAGCAAAGATCCCGTCGCCACCTTCCAACTCCATCATCAGATCAGCTCGATCGTAACATAATATTGCATGGTCATCGGATTTACAAATGTATTCCAAATTTCAGCCCATTCCATTGACGGGAACTACTTCAAAGTAGACTTACAAAATTCTAGGACATAGTTACCAACAAGTGTGTAACGAGGTTGTTAGAACCTCCTTTTAACGTACCTGGCCACTCTTACATTTCGATCTAAATCTTTCTAAATTCAAAATTGTTTGATCTATTTGGATATCGATCTTTTAGCTCAGTCTCCAGAAAATTTGAAATAGAACCAGACACGAGCTCGTGTCTGTGTATTTTACCCTCATAAAAATAATTTATTACTATTCAGTTTTATTCTTGTAATAACCATATTTTCTGAAATTAAATAATAAAACGTGAAAAGTGATTTATTTATCATCTACAATATTACTCCTCCGTGTGGGTCTCCAGCGATACTTACCCTATACCGTCAGAAGTGAATCATAAAAGCATGTAAAATAAACTATCTTTCCAGAGGGCTTATTGTCTAACGCACTCGCAATCACGATCGTAATCATTTTCAAAATCGAAGGCTTGTCTGCATACAAAATGAAAACAATTGCTCCACTTTGAAGCCGGACAATAAGCCCTCGGGTATCAATACAAAGATATTTTTAATATCTCAGCTCTAATGCACTTTAGAGTATAATTCTAACAAACTATGCTTTATTTATAGATCTATTATAATTTACCACTTTAACTAATGGCCGCTCACAAATCCTTTTAACCCTTCAAATATAAACTTTTCGAAATGTTTATTAAAATTTGAATAAGGCCAACTTGAAAAAATAATCTTATTTCCATTTCAATTTAATCCTATAAGGACGCAATGGTCAAAAGGATTAAAGTTTTATACTTTTTCGTCAGACTTTTAACATACAATGTGATGTAAAAAAATCTCTACATTTTCATCAAATAGCAGCACTTTAAAAATACTATTACGATATTTAAACGAGTTTAAAGGTCGGTTAGACTTTTGGTTTGAAGCTCTTGCATTCTCTTATGTTTCTTTTCGGTTAGGCGAAGGTCATTTCTTAGAAATAAACCTTAATGGCCGATATTACCCTTCCCATCATTAAGATTTCATCTGTTTTATTATAACCATACGAAATCTAAAAACAATTAGGTCTTTAATAAAACGCGTGCTAGTTAAACAGAACAATTAAACTATTTAATAAATCTTAAGATTTCTTTAAATAAATAAATATAAAAGTTTTTGATCTACCCCAATTCAGTGTTCATTGTGTCAGTGTGTTTTGTATGGTATCGTCAAGTTTGTAAAATAGTGGTATAACTTTTCTTTAAATTCTTAAAAATACATTTTTTTTAAATAATTTCTAATAAAATTTATAAATTTGTATCGTCAACGTGATATCACTCCTTTTTTACTTACCTACTCGAAATTCCATGTGATTATGAGAAGTACTTGCAGTAATCATTCTATGTATAATTACTTTCATTAATTAGTCACTAAATAAGATTTTCTTTTTTTAAGTGAATTGTGAACCTGAAATTTTCGATTCATTTCTCTCGTTTGCGATAATGTTTACGATATTATGAAAAACTAGATTTGTACCTATTTCTTTCCACAAAAATAAAAATAAAATAAAAAACGGAAACGTACAAACCTAGTTTCTCACAATAAATAAAAAAAAATAAAAAAATTGTAGAAATCGGACTTGATTTAGGCAGTGAAAAACCTTATCGCCCGGAGCTAAATTTTATCATTTTCTTTTGACAGCTACGCGATTTAAGCGTCGCTTTACAATCCTATTAATTTTTGTACTTGCCTGTGGTAAACTGCAGATTAGAGCAATGAGCCAGGCAAAGCTAAGCATCGTCTTGCTCCTGGACCTTGCCACAGCAAGCCTCAGAGGATAGACGACTGCGAAGAACCTGTAACAAAGATTATCCTCAAAAGTTTTCAGGGGTTACAACGAACTTGACTCAAACTCGCCACGGATGCCGTGCGCTTCAATTAGTACCCTTACCATGAAAGTAAAATTACCGTACTCGCTATCGAGTCAAATGCTCTGTTACTCACAGTATTTAGAGTCGCCTTGTGTGCGAGGGACAGAGCATTCGACTCGCTAGCGAGTACGGTAATTGTAACTCATGGTAAGGGTAAAAACTTTTTGTATAATTTCATTCAACTATCTACGACCTACGAGGTGCATAAACGTGTAGCATAACATTCATATCGAATAATGCCATTTGATATAACATACATGTACAGGGTGTCCCAAAATTCAACGATAACCTGGTACCGGACGAGAGTTCAAGTTATAGTTCTGGAAAAAATAAGACAAAAATCTACATCACAATTTTCCTTATTTTTTCCAGAACTGTTACTACTTGGCCTCCCGCCCGGTACCAGGCTATCGTTGAGTTTTGGGGCAACCTGTAGATTTTTTTTCTTATTTTTTCCAGAACCGGTATAACATGGCCTCTCGCCCGGTACCAGGTTATCGTTGAATTTTGGGACACCCTGTATATTTTATTATAAAAAAGGTTAATTAGTAGAGCAAGTGAGTGAATTTGTGTACCAGGGAAAGTATGTTTATAAGAGATGGTAAGTGTGAGAAGAATGTCGAGAGGAGGGTCAATACGGGCAATCAGGTTAATGGGGCCCTGTACTCCTTTGTGAGCAGCAGAGGCGTTTCACAAAAAGCCCGTGTTTGTATGGGCGAGCGTGTGAATGCTAGTCTTAGTCAAATAAATGTTGCGAGTGGGTGTGTAATTATTTTCATGGCGTCACGAAACTCACGGCATATAGCTCACGGACAAGTCGGCGCTTGCCGTCTTGAGTGCTGAGGCTCTACTTTGAAATCCGTAATTCGAACTTCGTCTATTGCTATCCCTTTTGCTCTCGACGCGTCACTAATTGGCAAGAAAGTGACGGGGCGATCCGAAGTTCGAATTACTGATTTCAAAGTAGAACCCCTGAGCCGAGCCGAACAAACCCGTTCATTTTTGTGGTTGCGAGACGGTGTAATTATTGGAAGACAAAGGGTTGCCATATCTACACACACACAAACACACAAACTCACACCTTCGTTCTCAGAGTGAGGTAGGCAGAGCTACTGAATTACCTACAATTCTAAAAACTTGTTGATAATTTTGTAACCACATTTTGCACAATAAGGCTAAGATGTTTACCAGCGTATTAGTGACAGGTTACAAGCCCATCGCCTAACAATACTATAAGCATTTATTCCCTTAGTCGCCTCTTACGACATCCACGGGAAGACATGGAGTGGCACTATTCTTACCCGGCAACCACACGGGTTCGGCAACCACGCAGGTTAAACCACATTAAACTTGATCTATTATTAAATGTTGGTATAATAAAAAATAAGTTTCTAACACCACTACAGCATACATTTTAGTGCCCTTTGAAAGCACGGCATTAAGGTGCACCGCTGCGTAAAATACGGTGTGTTGCGTAAACAAAAGACGGGGTCATAGTAACAACATGGCGCCGTTTTTGACGCACCGTAATATACGCACCGTTGAGCAGCGGTGCGGTCGCACCTTAATGTAGTTTATAGTGGCAGACGTCATCAAAGTACATACGTAACTGTGCAAATAAGCGCTCGTGTAGTGTGTGGGCGATGACGGATTTGTTCACCGATTTGAAAAGCGCGGGTACGGCGTGACGCTCGTGCATCGAATCACGTCTAGGGATTGCAAATAACCGGTTATTACCGGTTTTAACCGGTTATTTTCATACAAAAACGGTTAATAACCGGTTAAATTGCATTCCTTAATCACGTCGTCATCGAATTGCGACACAACAAAGCATAGTGTGTGGACCTTTTTATATTTTCATGAATATATTTTTTTATTTTCAGTATTAACAAGCAGTAAATAGTCTGGCAACACTAATACAGAATACAGAATTTATTGGCAAATACACAATAATAAGTTTTTATAAAAACCTATCTTGTTCATAATTAACAATTAAAACATGTAAGAGACAAAAATAATTATTCATTGATTTTAAAAAATTCACCTATTGTCACTTATAATTTACATTTATTATACATAATTGCATACACGACAATCACTGATAATTTTAATGTTATTTAAAAATTATGATAATTTAGTTGTAAATTTACATAAAACCATTTTGCTCTCGTCCCAGCGTATTTCATTAAATTACAAAGAGAATGAACGATAGTTAAACACGGAATTCATTAAGTTTGAATTATCAGTCAGCGCAACTAACCTTTGTGTAATTAAAGGTAATTTTGATTGTAAATTAGTTTGATTGATTTTCACTGAACTATTTTGTATTGTTAATTAAATTAATTCGATTTAATTATTACTACCAACGTCCGCCAACTAACACACACACACGTTAGTTTTTTACTACTTCACGCTGCAACGGCTTTTGGATTTGAATGAAATGTTTACCTTGGATAAAACAACCTGGTTTAAACACCACACCCAAATGTATCAAGTCACACAAGTTTTAAAACTTTATCAATGTTTTTCAAAAAACATAGAATGACTCGATCAACTATAAGGTGGTACCTCCACCTCTTTGATACGTTAAAAAATAAGAAGGCAGAGCGAACGAAGCGAACGTACCGTTACTGCAGCTAGCAACATCACCACCGAGAGAACAAATCACGGGGTTTATAATGACATAGCTTTGCAGTTCAGTTTACGCTGAGAGAAAAGGACAGAGCTATACATATAACTTCTATAGCTCTGTCCTTTACAATGAACTGCATTGCCATGTCATAATAAAGACTGATATTTGAACAAATATTTGATTCAGTGTCCAATGCAACATAGTCCAGACCAAGTATCAATAAAATATTATTTTGTTTACGTTGCCAAATGAAAATTTTATTTACTCATATATTTTCATGTATACTGAACTCTCATGGTTAGTATTTTCCTCGTCACGTTTGTCATAACTTAGTTTCAAGATTTTACTTTATCCAACCAGTAGCTGTTGCCTTCGACTCTGTCGGTGTAGAAGTAGTACCTATATCGCTGTTAGCTCGGGAACTGTCCAAGCCCATGTCCTTTTCCGGGACTTAAGCTATCTCCATACAAATTTTATGGAAATAAAATTGATCCTGACGTTTAGTCGAGAAAGCGTAACAAACCGACGGACAGAGAAACTTTTACATTATATAGCTTCTGCCCGCGACTTTGTCCTCATAGAATAAGTTATTTGGCTATCCCATGTTGAGGGAATTTTGATGATGATGTGTTAATCCAGGGTATAAGCTATTTCGATCCCCATTTTCATCCAAATCCGTTCAGCCGTTGCAGCGTGAAGGAGTAACTAACTTACACACACACACACACACAAAACTTTCGCATTTTATAATATTAGTATGGATTTAAAAGTCAAGGAACACCTTAAAATTATCAAGTTAAGATAACATACCTCACAGAGATCATCTAAAGTGAGATTTAGACAAGCGAAAAAATTTAAAAAGTTGACTTCTTTGTCACTAAAATGAATAAGAGGGATATTTTATAGCCCGGAAACGGAGGAAGCGTACTTTTTCCTGAGAAATTGGATATTTTTAGGAAATAACAACAAACGAATTCTACGCAAACTTAGTGGCTAACAAAAGTTAGTTGTGTCATAATTTTAACACTTTTTGTTACATTTTATGTCTATGGGTAATGACGTCTTCAGAAAAGATTTTTCATATCACTGAAATTTAGTCCAGGTATTTACCCTAACCCTAAATTCCTAGAATTTTCCGACAACAGACTGCGTAGAGTGGGAATTTATTACGTCTAGTAAGAAAACATTAATATCCAGTGTAGGTAAAATAAAGCGCTAGGCGGTTTACGTTCCTATAAACATAATAAGCTTACGTAATACATTCCCTAAAATGTGACATGGCGCCTGCCAAAGAGTTTGTTTAACCCTGATCATAACCATAGTCTATGGAACGACAATGTTTCAGTCACATAAAGTTACGCCCACACCAATGCTTAAAATACGGCGACGGTACGGAATCGCAGTGACGCATCGTATCCGTACCGTTTTTATCGCATGCCCTCTACACCGCTGCTAACGGTGCGTATATTGCGGTGCGTTAAAAACGGTGCCATGTTATTACTATGACCCCGTCTTTTGTTAACGCAACGACACCGTTTTTTAAGCAGCGGTGTGGGGAGCGTGCGTCGAAAACGATATGGTTACGACGCGTCACTGCGTTTCCGTACCGTCGCCGTATTTAAAGCAGCGGTGTGTGAAGCATGCGTCAAAAACGGTACTGATACGACGCGTCACTGCGATTCCGTACCGTCGCCGTATTTTAAGCAGCGGTGTGGTCGCAGCTTAAGACATTCAATAGAACGGACGTCTTTCAGACGTACGACCAAGGACAGTGATGCTAAGCCAGCTACAAACTCACAGTAAACTAGTGATTAACTTTTAGGGAAACCACCCAGTAATCAGCCAGAAATTTGTCGTCGGCTTCTGCCTATACTTTGTATGGGTGGGAAGAGTTCAAAAGATATATTTCACACTCTTCGCACTCACATGAGGTCAACTACTGATTTATTGCTGACTAATTGATGTTCTACCCTATATTCTTATTCTTTTTGACAGGGTTTTTTGCTAGCTCTCAAATTAAATTAAACTCGATCCACGCTAAGGTAACTTTATTGAAATAGCAAATTGGAACAAATTAGCGAGGTTTTTATTAAAAAAGGGGATGTCTTTGTTTGTATTTCCAGGAATACTCATCACATAGCTAGTCTTTAGGAAAAAATATGCTCCAGTTTAAAAGAGTTTGCGTAACTGCGTTGTTCCAAGTTATAACCTAGTTGTTGGCATCTGTTCAAATGGTTGAGTTTTGTATGAGTATATTACATACATTTTCATTTCACGTTCCCTACGTCGTTTATTTCTTGGTTCAGTACAATACCAGTATTATATGAAGGACAACAATTGAAGTGATGCCAAGACGATCAAATAAAAAACCAACCAAGCACAGAAGGGTCCCGTACCGTTCTTCCATGGGCATGGGGGCCCTATTTTTTATTATTATTGTTATTCGTTGTTATAGTGGCAATACCTAGTCTAGCCATAAGTTCTGTCACTGAGATTTATCACAATTTAAAAAATAAATAAAAGGGTTTCATAAACCTGTAGCACATCAAACAAAACCTTATTTTATCTAGAATAATAATTTGTATTCTTTACTATTGCAATCATTTGATGAACGAGCTTCAAGCATTCCATTCGGGGTAGGAAATCATGGGTCAAAACACGCACGACCACGATACTGATAACGGCTACAACTTTTGTAAGAGTTCTCGTATTGAGTCGAAATTTGCGTGACATATTGACCAGACTTTTATGTTTAAACCCTGATACAAATGTATTTCCATGCAACTAAAGATCCTCTTATACACCGGTCAATCTTCGTGTCTCATTAAATCGACCCTAAGATTTCGCATCAATTTGCAGCAATAAGAAAACAGACTAAACTTTGAGCTTCATAAGCTGGTTTTTGAGTGTCGTTAAGAAAACAATGCTGGTCTCTAAAGATACCCACAGATAACAGAATTCATAATATTAAACAAAAAAAAACTTAGTTAACAAAAACTAACCTTTAAACCGTTTTCAAAAAGTGAAATTTTCAAAATCCTCGTGCGTGTTTTAATCGGTTCCGGCCGTGAATGTTAGAAGATCGTATCGGAAATTGCGGCGACAATGTGGAATGATTATTAGTTCTTAAAATTGTACATTAATTAAGCTTTTAATTTGTGTATATTATGAAATTAAGAAATAAACAGAAGTTAGTTTTATTTGACTAAACCTTTGTGACAGAACTTATGGCCAGACTAGGTAGATTACTACAAAAATGAGAAAATTTCAACTGTGTATCCGTTACGGTTCCTGAGATACAGCCCGCTGACAGACAGTCAGACAAACAGACCGATGAACAGCGGAGCCCAAGTATCAGGTCCGGTCAGCACCCTTTGGGTACGGAACTCTAAAAACTATAATCATAAAACGCAGAAAGATCTGTCTTTTGTTCAAAAACCTTCTGGATTTATATCCTTTTCAAGCTTGTAATACAGAAACTAAAATCCAATATTTCATTGAAGAGTGTCTTAATAAAATTTAGCTTGAGATATTTCTATAACCTACGACGTTTCGGTCTGATCCAATCCACTTAATGGAACTATAAAAATCGGATTCATTCATTCGAAACGCACAAACGGATGACGCCCTTTCCGCTAAGTGATTTAAATTTATAACTTATTAGGGTACCGATTCGAATACGGTACAAATACGGTATAAATATCTGATAGATACAAAAATGAACATATGTTGTTAGATTCTGTACGTTCTTTTTTACTAACTTTAACTAAATGAATCAAATATTTTCCAGTAGTAAAATATTGGTATAATATTGGTATTTATAGTGTTTTGTAATTTCTAACCTCCGTAAAACTAAACTCTATTCTAATGTAACACGAATAGAGTTTGAAGTTTATAAATTCAGGTTTACAGATATGTTAAATTACAAAACACGAAGGAATTGGCCCCAATAAGCTAGTTGATTGCTGTGATGTGCCGAAATACATACGTAAATTAAATCCTTAAGGATATAAGAACACACATAATAAGCAAAACGATTTTTTTTTTAAATGGAGAATATGAGCGGCCATTTTTAAGACTACACTCTTAAGATTGCAATCCTAGGACCGTAAACGTTTCAATGGTTGTCTTATCCCCACACCGGAATACAACAATGCGAACACTGCTGCTTGGTGGTAGGTTAAAGGTTAAAATGACCAAAGTATACAATGATCAAACTATGAATTCAATATTGACAAATGTCAAGGAAAACTTTGAACTATCTTTTAACAGTGTGTTTAGTTTTTAAAGATCCCCGAGAGTTCCTGTAGAAATGTCAGGACATGAAATGAGATTCGGCGCCGATAGTGGTAATTCTGTAAAGCTGTGATTTAAAGGTTTTCCCCTGATACTGGCTTTTTGCCAGGTGAGAAGTGCCTTTATAACTGTTCTGTGCAGAAAAAATATTGCATTAACGATAACTAATTATATAACATTTTTACGTCGATACGGTGAAAAACATTGTATTGAAAATGCATTTTGGTCGTAACTAATTACAGACTAACAACTTGAAAATTGTATAAATAGCCTACTGTGTCTTGATTTGATCACCAATGACTTATTACAAAAACGAGGTGATTATCTGCATCAACTGCGTAATGCGATAGTCCAAAAAATGTTTTAAGAATTTTATACTGAAAAGGAAAAAAGAAGGCAAAATTTTAATTTAGCCTTCTGGTTCATGTAGCTTTTGAAAAAGAAAGCACTTTATTCGCAATTAATTTATTTGTCCTAATAACGGTTTTTCTTTTATGTACTTGCCTCATGTTTTTGACATTTAATATAATATGACACAAAGAATCGGGGCCCTTTCCCATTGCAAATTTTACAAACATATTACATATTGTAACATATTGTTTGTTGTAGTGTAAGTGGTTATTTTATTTGGTATATTGCGAATTTCTATAGAAATAGAACCCTGAACCATTGGCAACAAAAGTACAAGACACCTATAGATAGATAGGTAGATACTCTCTTAAAGTATTACCCACGTTTAAATATTTATGTGTATACTTATATTTTATAAAACAAATCGCTTCAAAGTAGTAGGATAAATAAACTGTTTCGGAACGTGATACGGGTTGAGTTTGCCCCACTTAATGAAACGACGGGTCTAATATTTGCCTTATTATATTTTGTATAAGCGGTTTCTCAGAAACATACTTTGAATAAGGTTAAGGTTTATAAAAATCCTGAAAAAGAAACAGTTTCTTAAGAAAAATACGTTATGACTTGAAATGATTATGACTAAAAATAATTATAGACCCACCTACCGGAAGCCCTTTGTTTCCCATATTTTTTTTGGTCATAATGTCATTGTTGACATAATTATTGATAATCATATTTTTTTATGTCACTGAAAGTACTTTTCAGAATTTCTGAAATATCTACCGTGTAGACAAGGCTAGGTTAGTTTAGGTTTAATTAATAAAAATCCTGAGTAAGTAACAGTTTCTTAAGAAAAATACGTTATGACTTATGACTAAAAATAATTATGGCAGACAATATACACCCGTACCTACCATTACAGCCAAACTCAGAGTCAGTTAACAGGATTAAGGCGTTGCTTGGTAACTTAATAACGATTATTTCTACACAAGTTTGAAAAAGAAACGATTTGATTGCCTCTGGAGTACCGCGGACATTGTACATGCCTTTTCCAATGTAAGAGATACATATTACAACATACATTATTCTAACATTCAAACAATAGGTAGGAATGCAAACGGAAATTCAACCCTTAATAAAATAATAATAAGATGAAAATGTTTTCATGTATTTTTCTTCTTTCTAAGCACTCTTTATTCATAATCCTACAAGCTTCTCAAAGCAAAAAGAGCCACTTAGCGGTAACTCAACTTACCGTCCTCCGTTTTCCAAGTAAAACCACCTAACAAATAATTTTGTAAATGCTTTTGACATTAACAATGGTAGCTACTTTTTATACAAAATGGAACTGTAATCGTCCAGAAAAAGTGAATTGGTTTTCCTCAATAATGTAATTTAATTAGAAGAAGAAAAAAGGGAACACCTTAAAATTCTGAATAACTTTTTTCCGAATATTCATTTGTCCGAATTTTATTTTTTCCGAAAGCTATGTTACGCTGGAGCTATTTTAAATTAAATGCTTAATTTAATTGTCATACGTAGGTTAGGTTAGGTTTGATTTATAGGCGATAACAAAAAGTTAAGTATTCTATCAAAATATTGCGTTCGGAATTATGAAAATTCGGAATTTTGATCAATTCGGAATTATGACTCTTCGGAATTATGTAGTGTACCCAAGAAAAAAACGTTTAAAGTCACCCCTTTTATTGCCTCTATGTATGCACATTACAATTGAGGTGCTAGCCAAGTTGCAAAATTAAATGCTGCTTAAGTTATTCTTCTCTATCGCTCAGAATGTATGGGAAGACAGTTGACCACGTGGTTTATTGTAACGCACGAGAATGTCATCCCAACACTGGTCACCGCCAACTATGCTCAACACGTCGTCAAAATAACAAACGTTAGTTAGATTTATTCCTGATTCGTCATATTCCTAACTCGTCATATTCCTGATTCGTCATATTCCTAAGTAGTCAATGTACAGTCAAATAAAATCGCGAACACGTGCTTACAGGATTAAAAAGTATTAGGACAGATAGTACTAAGTAGCATATGACACGATTTAAATAATGAATTGACAATTTCATGATAGACAAGTAATAATTAAGTATCTAAGGAGGACTCTGTAAAAAGTTTACGCAGGCAAATGTACATTGACGACTTAGACGAAAGGCGACGAATCAGGAATATGACGAGTTAGGAATATGACGAATCAGGAATAAATCGTTAGTTACACTCGTACTTACCGATCCAATGATATGCAGACCAGGACATTTGAGGAGAGGTAGAGCCCGAAGGCGCGGAGGACCAGGAAGATCTTGCAAGCATAGTTCCCTGCCATCCAGGCGTTTGTGGTGCGCCAACCAATCTGCGAGCAAAAATGAATTTAATTATTAGATAGATAACCTCCGAAATAATAGTGACCCCTTTTTTCAGAGCTGGGGAGTTATTATGATATAGCTATGCAGTTCAGTTTACGCTGACAGAAAAGGACAGAGGACTGCTATAGCTCTGTCCTTTACGCTCGCCCTAAAATGAATTGCATAGCTATGTCATAATAACCCCACTGATATCTCTTAAATTGCCCAACCGATTTTTATGAAACCTAATCACCATTACTAGAAAACCTGCTTCAAAACGTTTCACACATTTAAGGGCTTCTGTGCCACAGAAAGACACACACACACATAACGGTCCAACAAACATCATAAACATCATAAAATAATATTGTAATATTTCTATTTTTGTGCAATAAAGAGTTTACATACATACATACATATTTAGATACATCACGCGACGACGACGCTTAATTATAAAGGCAAATAATACATTATTTATAATTAAAATTGAAAAACTCATATTCTAAATATCTATTTCTAAACGGAAGCATCAAATCACTCGCCAACTCGTGTCATGTTTAAAACAAACGTAACATCGCTAAAATTCCTAAAAAATACTTTTTTCATTAGCAATGCCGCAACGAATGTTTCTGGGAATTCTTTATAACTATGTTTTTGCTTATTTTCCCGTAACTTTTTTGTCCGAGATGACTTTTTATAAAAGCCTGTTATACAACCGGACAAACAATGGGATGATAAAACCTAATCACAAATAACAATAAAGGATATTTTATTTGTTCATAGTACCGTGCGTGACTATGATATCGTCCACGGTTACCATTACTAAAATACACTTTCCGAAACATACAAGCCAATAAATAGAGGCAAAGGTACGTATTTGCACGGTTTCTATTGCTCTGAAGTGTACTGATAAGGGTTTAAACAAAATTCATGCTGTTGATAAAAATAAAATTTACGTTACCGCCCAGAGATAAATTTCTTATCTTTAAATACTCAGAGAATCTTTTTTTGAAAACTACGAGTATTCAAATAATTTGGCAAAGTCTCCGTCGCTGCCCAATGCTGCTCCCAACTTATTATTAAGTTGGGTGTATAGGATTTATTTAATGGTCCTTTTGATTTTATATGCAACTAAATAGAAGACGCCCGCGCCCTCGTACGCGTAGAATTAGTTTCCCGCTACTCCCCCCATTTCTTCCCGTTGGGGGTCGATTTTTGGAAAATCCTTGCTTAGTGCTCACTTACATCATGAAAGGAATCCCTGTACCAAATTTCAAGTTTCTAGGTACAGTAGTTTCGGCTGTGCGTTGATATATAAGTCAATCAGGTTTGCCTTTTATTATTTATAGATAGATTCGTGCCCGGCGCCGCCCGGGTGTAATTATTTTTTCATTGAATCCTTGTTAATTGATTTGATTTGATTGATTGTTGATTGATTTTTGATTTCTTGTTTCCTTTTTTGTCATTGATAATTACGAACATAACAAAATTAAATATTAAAATCGATCGAGACATTCTCGAATTTGGCGTGACCAATGGAAACAGGGATTTATTTTTATATACATTTATAAATAGATGGAGAGCATTTTTAGGGTTCCGTAGCCAAATGGCAAAAAACGGAACCCTTATAGATTCGTCATGTCTGTCCGTCCGTCTGTCCGTCCGTATGTCACAGCCACTTTTTCCGTTACTATAAGAGCTAAACTATGGAAACTTTGTAAGTAGATGTATTCGATGAACCGCATTAAGATTTTCATACAAAAATAGAAAAAGAACAATAATTTTTTGGGGTTCCCCATACTTAGAACTGAAACTCAATTATTATTTTTTCATCAAACCCATACGTGTATCTACGGGTATCTATGGATAGGTCTTCAAAAATGATATTGAGGTTTCTAATTGTGTCCCCCCCCCGTAACTTCTAAAATAAGGGAATGATAAATGTTAAAATAATATAATTATGATGTACATTACCATACAAACTTCCACCGAAAATTGGTTTGAATGAGATCTAGTAAGTAGTTTTTTTTTAATACGTCATAAATCGTAAACCGCAATTTACCTTTCACGGAACCCTTTTTGGGCGAGTCCGACTCGCACTTGGCCGCTTTTTAAATAAATTATCGCAGCCGACATGAATGTGCTTTCATACGTTTAGTTTACTTCTTGGAAGAAAATTAGGTAAAAGGTAAAAGGTACTACGTACGTATTAGAGTGATTTAACACTCTTAGGTTATACGCGTTCTCGTTTTTCTAACCGAGAGCCATCCTTTCCGAGCATAAAAAATGTTTAACAAGGTCTAGACACATGAATATCATGCTGTTTTATTGTACAGCTTTATAAGGTGGTTTGCAAGCATTCGGGGGTTTGTATATTAAAGGACTAGTTTGTTTGCACTTTATCTCAAAGAATGCAGACTTTAATTTTATTTGAAAACAACCAGAAAATTATTTAACAGTGGCCAATTTTAAATTTGCATTGTGGTGGCACTGCAATGCAAATGTTGAATTGATTACGAGCACACAATAGTAGTGGTTACGAGATAAAGCACGAAATGCATTTTAATGAAACATTAACAGCAAATGCAAAACGTTTTTAAAAAGGTCGAAGTATTGCCATTTTTCAGTTTTAAAGTTTGCGAGACAGATTTACTCACTGAATGTATAATGATATGTATTGTGTTTGGTTTGGTATGGATTTATTAAACTATTTACTTTATGTATTTGTGTATTTATATTTAGTTTAAAGTCGTATAAGTAAATTGTATTTTAAATAATAATACTCCAAATGTTTCCTGTAGTTTAGTTTGTTTGAGTTCTAGAGAAATTAGTTTACACCGCCTGCCATGTATCTGTTCTCAGTCCATGGTTGTCTGAAAGAGATTGCTATGTAGCGGTATTTCATTCACGATATTGACAAGTATTCAAAATTCAAGTTTTCTATTATACGCTGATGACACAAAACAATATCGGAATATAAAATCAGAGCATGACTGCGCTATGTTGCAGCAAGATCTCGACAAACTGTGAGAATAATAATTACGAGAAATCGCATTATTGTTAACGTGAGTTAGATGTAACCACATTAGTTTCACACGGCGGCGTAGCAATCCCATAAAATCTAATTATAAAATAAACAACGCCGATATAGTATCAGTGGATAAAGTGAAAGACTTAGGAGTAATCAGGACGCAAAATTTACCTTCTCCAATCACGTTGATTCGATTGTCTATATCGACAACAAGGTGTAATGACCTCCTATCTAACACTACAACTATTTTCTGCCATAACGATTGTAATGTAAAATGTGAAGGTATGATAATTTCTTATTGTTTTATATAATGCTAGGTTAAGTATAACCATTGTCATGAGTAATATAAAAAAATACTGACTGTTTAGTTGCTTGCGGCATTTCTTCTAAGCAGTGGTCTCCTCTTGGGAAGCGCTTTACGCATAAACACCTTTTATCTTTTTTTATCCTAAGTACTGACAAATAGGTTTTACATTTGATATGCCGGTGCCTCCTAGAATAAACGTACGTAGAGACATCAGACTAATAAATTCGTAGTTCGTAATCTCTTAGTACAATTGCGCGTTCTCCCGAAAAAAATGTGTTTTGTCTATCCCACCAAACAATGTACCTATCCCTCAGTATTTCCCAGACCATTATACATTAAAAGGACGCGGACATTTCATACAAGACATACAAAACCATTTCCGTTACGTTACATAGTGGACTTGCGTTTGGTTTCGATAGAAATCGTCCGAGAAAATAGTTTCCAAGCAAACATCTGCCTTCAAGTACGCGATGCTACGAACAAACGTTACGTATAGTTTCTAACTACTAAAGCTGGGCATTCACGAACGCGGCATTTGTCTCGGTGACGTGCGCGTTCGCTTTTCACTGCGTTGTATAGTGGCATGACGTCGTATGAGAATTCATACTATACACCGCAGTGGAAAGCGAACGCGCACGTCACCGAGACAAACGTCGCGTCTGTGAATGCCCAGCTTTAGAGCTAGAGTTCTTAACAGAATTCAAGTTTTCCGATAATTTTATCCAACTCACAGAACTGTTGGACAACACTGCATTTCTACACTGCATTGTTCGGTTATGCAACTGGTTTAATCAGAATAATTTCTTAGACAGTAGTCACTAGTCACTAGTGGTTCTAATACAACGTGATATCAATACTAAGAAATGCATGCGGAACATCGCATATAAGTCGATTGATTTTATATATTTTGATTAAAGAAATCAGATAACCTTTTGTAGGATTGACTTTAACTTCTATACGTTGTTTTTATCAATTCCATATTTTTTTTACAGATTCTACACTCCTTCTTAACATGCAATTTGACGCTTCGAAAATGGAAGATCGAAGTTACGCTATATCAACCATTTTTTTCCGATTTCATCACACAAGACGAGTGAGAGATGGGGCACCCTAAATTTTGTATTTAGTGTGTATTAACCACCCCAAGGCCCTGAATAGATGCATTCTGCGAACGTTATCACGTATCAAAAATGTATATGACTGACGTAAGCTATCGGACGGCAGTATAAAGCGCTTATATCAATTCAATACATTTTATAAGTTTTCGAAAGCCGTTTACGTTAGCGTTATGTATATTGTTTTCTGTAGAAATTGGGAAGCACGACAAATTCAATGTAAGTAATATTACAAGATTTTACTAACTCCGACATCATTTAGGTATATCTTCCATATAGGAAGACATAAATGATATTAAAACAGAGGGCTTATTGTCTAACGCACTCGAAATCACGATCGTTTTCATTTTGGAAATCGAAAGCTTGTCTGCATACAAAATGAAAACAATTGCTCCACTTTGAAGCCGGTTGCGATTGCGAGTGCGTTAGACAATAAGCCCTCAGGGTATAAGATATTAAAATATTGAAGTCAATATAGGATATCATTTCACAGGCGAGAGATATTAAGACAAAAAGACCATTAAAAAAGTTATAGCCGCGTCTCAAGACATTATAAGGCGTTATAACCAGTCATTGAATCGTCGTTTGCATAAGCCTGTCCCGAGACAGCAGATGCTGCGCCCCTAAATCTGCGGATCCCACTCAATAAGCTCTGTTTCATACCTTTCTAGCTGTAATAAAATGTCACACAGCACCGTAAAAGTCGCCATCGATAGTTTATGAACGGCGTCACCGTCGGCGTTGGTTTGCGGTTTGAACTCGTTTTCGTTAGTCGGGGTTGCATAGTCTGAGTTTCGAGAAATGGGCCCCACATATTTTAAATACCAACAACTCCAACAAAACCTTTAAAATGTCACTTTACCATTTGAAGATGATAATTTTAACCCTTTTCTTTGCAAAAGTAAAAAAGTCATAGATTCAATTCAACCCTCTTCGGATTTTAATCATACCGCAAAAAATAAAATAATAAAAAGATATAAAAGTGAATGTTATGGTATGTAGGTACTTAGTATCTTAACATACACATCGTCAAAGTTAGGTTAAAGTGTTTGAAAGAAATTAGACAATTCTTTTTTTCAGTCTTAATAAGTATTTTTAGTTAATAGTATTGTTTTTACATTAAAAGCAAATGCAATAGAAAAAAAACGTTTTTTTCTGTCTACCCCATTACTAGAGTTAGGCCTGTAAGCGATGTTTTTACTGAATAAACCGCCAGAAATGAAGTTCATTGAAACAGTATCACAAACTTAAAATAAAAGCATAATATTCCAAGATCAAATGTATAATTATTAATTAACAATGATTCCCAGGTATTCATTAGAGTGGAATATGCCGGCAGTTTTATCAGCTTTTGCCCCCGTTATCGTTTGTGTCCTTAGTTACGCACGAGCAGTTTATGAAGGACAATTTTAATGAAGAACATTTCGAGAATTCCGTTATAGATTCGAGAGTTAATGGGCAAAAGTGTCGCGTGAATTGTAAATATCGACGTGGAATTTAATCAATTTCCGACCTTCAAGGGATTGCATTTATTAGAATAGATAAAAAGTACATACCAAATAGAATATAACCGTTAAACGTTATGTTTTAAGAAATTATGCGTTTTGTCGTTATACATTTTATCTGCATATTATTAGATATAACATACATACCTTCACGCCTGTAATCCCAGAGTAGGGTAGGCAGAGCTACAGAATTAATCAAGGACATAACATTGATAGAAATTATGCAATTTGTGTTATGCAAAATTAAAATTAGTATTTGTTTTTATGTTAATCATTCCACGCCCGAATGTGCGACCACACTTACCGCAAGGTAACTGTCACAGTCCGACATAATTGTAATGTGACCGCAGGTGGTTTGACAGGTTGTTTGCTAACTGACCGCTTCCCAACAAGGTCACCTTGCTTTTCTGGCAAAAAATGCCCGAAACTTAGCATGATTATGCTACAGGAAACTCAATTTATTAATTCGCTTATGCGAAAACTAACTTTCTGCGAAACTAATTATTTATGCGTACCTAAGTCATTTTCTGCACAAATACAATTCAGCTTAAATAAATTTATGGAATATTGAAATATGACTAAAAACATTATGCGTAAACAGAGGGACCCACCTAGCCAATTGTCCTACCCATTTGAACTTTAAGCTCGTGTCTTGTCTACCAACGTCTTCAACTTTTTACATTAAAACGTAATATACTTACGATGAAATATAATACTATTATAAAATACTCTTAGTTATACTAAATGCAGACCAATTTTTTGGACAAAACTGGCAGCTTTGCCACTTTTAGTGCTTTGTCACTATAACGTCATGTTTGAACTGCTGCACTAATCTGTCAAAGGTGTTCAAGCGACAAGGTACGAAATGCAGCTTATAAAGTCGACTGTACCCAGACAGAGCTCACATATTGTAAGCGTCGCGTTGACTAAGACCTACCACAAGTTGTTCGCGGCTTATTTATTTGTGGCTTGTATATCCCTTTCTTATTAGTCTTTAAAGATAAGGACGTAGCAAGGGACAACCAAGAAAATGTCAGATGTGGTTTGGATGGCATTTAGTTCCCATTACTGACAATAATAGACAGTTCTTTTCTTTTGATATTACAGTACCATACGTTGCATAAAATGAAATTTATGAGATAATATTATTCCTGACTTCCCCGCTTTCAATTTTATTATCAAACAAACTGGCTTCCTGCTTTATTCGTCTGATATTGTAAACGTTGCAGAATTCATGCAATATGGTATATTGCATTCCAATAGTTTACATCACAGAGAAGAACTGAGGAGTTCATAAATGATTGCATATTTATTGACTAGGAATATTGGTTTACTAGTAACAAATCAAATGTATTGGCTATACTCGAATTTATCATCAATTGACTTTCTCAATGTAAATTATGTACCTATGTATAATCCGGAATTCAAAACGTATATTTAGACCTGTAATAGATATAGTAAGATTAGATATCTTGGCTCTAGACAAGATGCATTGTGAGACACACACACACACACACACGCACACATAATTAGGGACGCTTGCGTTTTTCCATTACAATTGTCAAGAAATACCATTGACCTTAAAATTGAAATTTTGAAAATCTTTTAAAAATTATATGAACCAATTTTATTTTTTCGATAACTAATAAACTAAGTTTTAATTTGAAGAAATCAATTTTTGGCGTTCAAACAAACTTGTAAAGCTTCTGCGTTAAAACTAATATTTCTGCGTTATTGGTGTTTCGAATAATTTCGTACGTATTTTTTTTTCGTAGACTTTATTATGATGAATTATGGTACCTATTTACCGTTACAAAATACACCATTTACAAATGTAATTTAGACTACTATTTAAGTAAACCACTCAATTTTACTTCATTATTCAATAACCAAAAACTTGAGGCCTTTCAACAAAATAAATAAGTCGAGAAACCGAAATGCAAAATGATGCCAAAGTGAAATTTCCTTAGTCTAACTATGCTGACTAAAGCATCAATGGCTGCTTGTTATGCGCGGCATTCGGCGGGCTCGGCGAGGAGCGTGAGATCACAATTCTATCAGAATTTACGTGTGAAACGTGTTTCGGTAAATCATATTCATGGCTTACTGGTTATCTTGACAATACAGGCTTACGTGTGATATTTGTACCTCTGCGTTAACAAGTTTTACAAAGAACCGGTCACGTGCGAGTCGGCCTCGCGCACCGATGGTTCCGTAATACCGCACAGTAGGTACTTAATATTATATTCCATTTGAATCAGTGCCTAACTAACACGTGACCACTTTTTTTGGTTTGTACTATAATCATGCAAATTTTTACGATACAACAAAAATAAAAATGCGTTGAAAAAAACGTTTCATGTATGGGGACACCCTTTATTAATACACATTGTTAAAAAAAATGTTAGTAAATCCGCCGTAATAACACATTCTGAAAAAAATATCAACCCACTATCTATTACGGTTCAAAAGATACAGCTCTATGAAGCTACGACGGACGGACAGCGGAGGCATGTTAATAGGGTCCCGTTGGGATACCCTCCGGGTTCCGTACCGTAGTCCTTACATATTATGAAATTTGCGTTTTGTTGAACTGGCCACTTTAATTCAAAATATCAGGTGTTTGGTTAAGAATTCTAAATTCAAAATTATTTCAAATTTTAGCTCTTGTATTTTGTGCTTCGAATTTAGAGATTCATTTGCAATCGCGTCATTTGTTTTATCTTTGACATCACATCATTCTGTTCACAGTATGGAGAACTTAAAATGTCGCGTTATTTACGAATACGAGTGCCACCGTGGCACTAGTGTTGCAGAAACGGCTCGAAGAATTAATGATGTGCATGGCGCAGCTACTGTAAAATAAAACACGGTACGTTTTTGGTTCCAAAGTTTTCGTTCTGGAAAGTTGACCTACAAAACAAGCCCCGTGGACGGCCTGAGACCCAAGTTAATAACGAAGAATAAAAAGTTATTGCGGAAGCGGATCCATCGCAAACTACGTCAGAGTTATATAGACATAATAGCGTCAAATTAATCATTATAGTACCCTAAAAAGCAACCGGACTGCATTTTTAACCCCCGACCCGACAAATAAGTATAATGAGTGCATCTGTATGTCTATGTATCTGTCTTTTTTTGGCATCGTAACTCCCAAACTTCTTACTTAAATTTCATGAAAATCCGTTGGGAGAGATATCAGCTCTCAAAGAGAAGATCGCCACTGTCCTCCTCTTTTTTGTATTTGGTTAAAAAGACGAACCTTTACGGGTTCTTGTCAATTTGGTAGTTAGTTTTGGCTGAAGTAGTTCTTAGCCAGATCTAATGATAATTAGTCGGGCAACAACTGCGAAACAAGCTTAATCAAAACTCTCACACTCACTTTTGGCTGTCCACCTGATATCAAATTCAGTAAGCCAAAAAAACTGTTAAGCACTTTAGTAGTAGTTAATTGCAAACTTCACACTGAACATCAAAAAACAAGCGTGGCAATGACCTACGACAATCACAACGAGAAGATTCTAGTATGCTCAAATTTTTTACTGGGTACGTATAAAAGTTGTCGAAATATATTTAGCCCTGCATGGCTAGCAGGTATTACAAATATTTATGGCAAAGCCCCTGTCAGCTATGTTGTTTTATCAAAAATTCCGCAGCACAACTTGACGTTTCCAATAAAACAATTGCTGCGAGATAGGCGAGCCGAGTTACGGGACTTTTTATATTACAGCTGAACTGATCGATAAAAGAGGTGAGCTATTTTGATTTCTTGAATAAACCAAATCAAGGGCCCTTATTTAGATATAGCGTTTTAGTTTTAAAATATAAATAAGTTTATAATTGTAATTTTAGTTTTGTATCGTAATTATGTATTAACTTGAATAAAACAAATTAAAAAAAAACAAACAAGTGTTGGTTGATGGGTACTTTATCTACACACATATCATAAGTCCTCTATTATGCGTTCAAAACCCGTAGGCAATGAGAGGCATAAACCTTATTCTATCCGCGGTTTGAATATTGGGTTCGACCGTAAACCGTTCCTTATTGTCGTTTTTTTAATCACAAATTTGAAAAAGGAAAGATTTATTCGAAAAAATCACTTGCCAGTACCAAGCAGTTGCTTTAGCCAGCTCCTATATAGCGATCCGGATCCTACACACGAGAGTACCTAACGAAGGTCTCGCACAGAACTTTAGAAATAAACACCAGTTGTTCAAAAGAAGTTCAATATTCTGTAACGCGACGAGTTTGTTAAGCCAACTTAAAGTTTTTTTCATAAGTAAGACTCAAGATTTTTTATTGGAATTTAGGAAAATAGTTCTAAGAATTCATTATGATTTATGATAATTATATTATGTATAGAGAAAACGAAAATTTTACCAATTTAACGTACTTTTTAACGTACGTTGAAGAATATGGTTTAGAAAAGTGCTCTTTTTTACGGTTCCGAAGTCACAAAAGGAACCCTTATAGTTTTACCATGTCAATTATCGAAGTAATTTAATAAACAATTATTCTAACAAGTCCTCACGCTCCACTTGGCTAGTGAAACAGTTAACTACCGTCGGAAAGCTACTGCTGCAGTTTTTTTATTTTTACTTCATAATGTTAATGTAATATCATAAATTTATTTGTTCGGAATTAAGTAAATTCGGTATTTAAATCCATTCGGAATTATGTTAGTAAATTATCGTTCGTCGATTGTTTTTTTACTGCATCGCCTGTTTAATTTATGTTGTTAATTTATCCTTCGTATGTCGGACGTCGTCACACAATTGCACCCGTCGTCTGTCGCAAATAACGCGTCCAACGAATCGAAATGTTTAATTCAACGAATGATGAATGTCTATGGTTTATTGGTCCATTGGGATTGGAAAAATTAATTAATTCTAGACTGTATTAAACTGGTTTTCAAATTGAAAATCGAATAAAATGTTGATCATGCAACTTTGCTCTGATTAGGGGTAACGGTAGACATACCAAAGGTAACTTTCACTACAAATCAAAATATAAAGTTCTTCAAACTGTATAAAATTGAAAATGGGAAAATATGAAAAAATACAGTACAAAATAGAACGAAAACTACTTAACTTCAAACAACTTTCATGTTTAAAGTAGTAGGTACGTACGCACTAAGTGGCGACCATTAAAGAAAATCGAGAATGTTCTTAAAGTGAATCACGTTCACGTCCGTCGACTTAATTGAAGTACTTGTCTTCTTCCAGGCTTAAACTTACCAACCGGCTGGCCTATTGCCTAACGCACTCGACTTCAAAGTGGAACAATTGTTTTGATTTTGTATTCAGACTCGCCTTCGACTTTCAAAGTGAAAACGATTGTGATTGCGAGTGCGTTAGGCAATAGGCCCGCAGGTTCAAGAGGTTTACTGTCAGATATTACGAGCACTCGAAGGTATGTTACTTTTTAAGCCTAAAAAACATGTTAGTATTTTCCTCGTACAAATTCTTGCATGCGGCAAAAAATAGTACAAAATACAGCCAACGCCTAAGTATAGTCGAGTTCATAAATAATATACTTCAGTAGGTACCTTGTCACATTAATCGTTGTGACAATTAAAAAGTAGTCTATGTGTTAATCCAGTGTATAAACTATCTCCATTCCAAATTTCATCCAAATCCGTTCAGCCGTTGCAGCGTGAAGGAGTAACAAACTAACACACACACACACAAACTTTCGCATTTATAATATTAGTAGGATATACCGGCACTTTGCCTCGTGAATATCACATACGAGTACTACTTACAGTCAGCCTGCACACTGCACACTCCTGTACCTTATCGCTTTAATCCCTTTGAGATTAGTGCAGCTAGTGACAAAGCTCTAAAGCGTGCAGCTACTTAAGCCGGGTTCCCACGGCCCGTGTTATTACAGGCCAGGCCGGATCGCGCGCCGCTACAGGCCGCGACAAGCCCCTCGCGTCGCACCGTGCCGTGACTTTGAACTTACCGACTACGACCAATCGAACGGGCACCACAGGCCTCATCAAATGTAACCATTCCCACGATCTGTTGGCCTGTAACAGCGCGATCAGATCTGTGAAACAACAGGCCCCAGGGCTTTGCATGGCCGACCGGCTGTATTTTCACAGCGATTTTACACAATGTGCTTCAAAGAGTTACAAAATTGTAAGACCCTTTATATTACAAAAATTCCAACTTTCTCGAATTCCTTAGATATTCCTTATAACGCGTAGAACATGGAAAAGGAATTCGAGAAAGTTGGAATTTTCCCGGAAAAACATCTACACATTTTCAATTTAGGATAATTTTTAAACTATCCTTTTGTTTGTAACCAACCATTACAAAGTTCATAAATTTTGCAGCTCTGAACCTAACAGTATAAGGAAAACCTCTGCCTCTGCAAGGTGCTAAGGTGTATTTCGCCAATGTCAAGTTATGGGAATGTAATATGTTTTTTTCTCTTCTTCCCCATAGTGCGGGGTGTCGTTGGATAGGTCTTTCAAAATATTGCGGGTTTGTGAAAACAATTTCTCAAAATATTAAGCTTTAAAGCGCTAGTTTTTCTTAGAGTCAAGTGTCCCCCCCCCCCCCCCCCCCGTACAGCCAAAACTACAAATACTAAAAATCTGAAAATATTTTAAATTAAAGTATATATAATGAATTTAATAGGAAAACTATTAAAATACTTATATAAAGATAAAGGGTCTTGACCGACAGACGGACAGACGGACAACATACAAATTGATCCTATAAGGGTTCCGTTTTTTCCTTTTAAGGTACGGAACCTTAAAAAATGTTTTTTGTTGAAAAGAGCATCACCTACTAACGTCCGGAGATACGGCTAATTAAAAAAAAACAAAGTCTGTCGGGTCAGCCCGTTTTGAATAAATAAAACAACGGTACTCTAAGCGATAAAAACGCGGTAAACAATCCCAACAAAAAAAATTACAGCTGTATAAAAATACTTTAGAAGAATTCAGTGAAGCCAAATAGCCAGTCGAGTTTAGAACTGGGCCTGTATTCTACTGGGAAAAACCCATATCGCATTTGACCTGTTATCGTATTGTCACCGTTTTGATAACTTATTTACTTCGACAGTAATGGCGGGCTATACTCTGATTTTTCTAAGTTGATGCCTGTGACAGAATTTCGTAATTTCAATCACCTACTATACTGTGACAGCCGTATTTCGTAATTTCAATCACTTATTATACTCAGCGATGTGTTAAAAAAAATATTTAAATTCCTGAACGGCGTCGCTAGGTTTGTAGCGATGTAATATTTATGTAAAGTTAAAGTTATATAAGTGTAATAAGTGTTTATTTGAGCTGTCACAGGCATCATCTTACAAAAATCAGAGTATAGTTAGGAACAATACCATACATAACACGTCAAAGGTGATATGGGTTTTACCTGGCAGATTAAAGGCTCTGTGCCATTACTGAGGGCTTATACCATGACATACTAAAGCAGTTCAGTTTAGGTTGAGAGAAAGAGACAGAGCTATAGTGGTTATACAGTTCTGTCCTTTTCTCTCAACATAAACTGACCCGCTTTATTATGTCATGGTAACCTGCGGTCGCTTTTAAGTCTTACCGAGTTAATCCTATTTCTCGGTTAATATTATTTTGAACTTTACTGCGGGCGAAGCAAGAAATAGAAGGCGACTTTTCCAACATCCATGAGCTGTTGGTAGTTTAAAGACCAAATTAAGTAGTTTTAAGAGTAATTTAAAAGAGTTAATTCTGTCGTCACTAATTATAGGTAAATACACAGACCATTTATTATAATCATGTTATCGATATTGTCATGATTTTGTTTCGTTAAGAAGTTTAAGAAATAAGTTGTGTTAGAATTTTAGAATGTTTAATTATATTTGTCTTTAGCTTAAATCATGACACTTTTGAACCAGCGTACCTACTAGTATACAATACAGTATGTATAGTATACAATACGTATGTCTCAATTTATAACTGAATCTTTACTTTTCTCATTTCTTATCTAATTTCTCAGGTTGAAATGAGAAAGATCTACTAATTGATAGTTAATTCCTGTATCTTTATTGCTATGTCTAAGCTTGGCAAATGGATTTAGGCCTAGAATTTAAACAGTGAACAGAATTAACATTTTAACTAGATCTAAGATGTTACTTTGAATTAATTCAACAAGTGCTATAATTTATTGTTTAGTCTTATCATTTTCATTGTTTACTAAAATTTCATTGTAAGCCTTATTGCACGGTAAGAAGCACTTGGCTGCACAGGTTTTAGTGAGACGAAATGTCCCTTATTTGTCAGTGTCAACACATTAGGGCTAAAGCAAACTGAGGCAAAAGTCGGATGACGCAGGCCGTGACGAGTAATAGTAATAAAGGTGAAGATATTAACTCCCCAGATGGGGGCACGTAAACACAGGTGACAGCGACAAATTACTTGGTCACAAAAAAGCACATAAACTGTGATTAAACTCGCTTAATACGGCTAGCTCACGCGCATATTTACCTTCAACTAATTATGTGGCTCAAGATCGGGCTACGTGGAAAGAAGGGAGGGAAGTCTTTGCCCAAAAGTACCTTAAATAATAAATAGTGAAAAGGGATACAAGTCTTCCAAGGTTCAAGTAAATAACGTTATAAATCTAGTATACTCTAAACATTATGTCCCTTTTAAACCTGGCTAAAAAAAGAGAGGGATTATAAGAAAAACGTGTGTATTTATGTATGTGTGTGTAAGTGTTCCATCAGCAACACAGTAAGGGATTTCTGTGGTCTGCGGTCTGATTAAGCATCTTTTGCCTCTATCAGTTTACTAAATTATGACAGAGGTACTTGACCTGACAGCAGACCGCAGAACGCATCCAGTGTGCCAAATCCTTTAACTGACCATTTGTGAATCTTGTCACTTTACAATAAGGCTCACTAGTGGTCAGTTACCAGTGATGTGGTTTATATCTGTGTATGTATGTCTGTGTTATCGAAGCTCTCAAACGGTTGGATCGATTTTGACGCGGTTTTTTTTTTAAGAAAGTTAATTTAATCTGGATGATATTTAGCTAAGTTACATGAAAACCAATTTTCCTGAAACCTAGCTAGGAACAATCTCGATTAAATTAACTTACTTAAAAAAAACGCTTCCAAATCGTTCCATCCATTTGGACGCTACCACAAACAGACACACCAGCAACAAAACAGAAACAGGCAGACATAGGTACCTATAGTCAACAGCAATAATATATTATCCAACATTGCGCGCAAAAATATCTGACACGTCTTTATTACTAGAGGTATAAGAGCGTGTCAGATATTTTTGCGCCCAATGTTGGATAATATACACCGTGGGCTGCTAAAACCCGACCGATTTTAACCATAGCTTCCTAAGCCTAAATGGAGTAAAAAAAGTCGTACAATATGTAGTCCAAAAACGCATATTTTTTGAAATAATCGCGATTTTAAGAATTTATAAAGTTAAAAAATCTCAAGTATAACACATCCTAAGAATGTGACGTAATTAGGTGCACTTAAAACTTATCTGCGCAGAATCACAAGAAAACGTTACTGGCCAGTAGGTACCTAACGCCCAAGTTTTGTGTACAACTACAAACAGATTTTAATACACAGAGTATTTCTGTCTAACAAAAATGTGACTTGCATTACAGCTGAGTGCCAGTGTAGTACTCGTATAATCGCAACAATAATCTTTATCTTTTCTTTATCACAAAATACAAGTATCGCGAAACTAGACAGGTTTGTTGTTTGTTTCCGAGTTTTATTGATAGAGTGCAAACCTTTGGTGCAAACGCATGTGTCTTCGCTAATAACTGGCCGGTAAATTGAACTTAAACGTTAAAATGTCAACGTCTAAAATGATAATTCTGTCATACCCAGTGTCATTTGCAAATAATTGTAATAAAAATAACCACAATGCCCCATTATCCTTCGGCTCATTTAGCTGATATCCATTTCATTTATGGATTCTGCAACGGAAACTCGCACAGGGCGGTTGATGAATACAGAAGAAGATTTCCAAACCGCCGAATCCCGCATCATTCCACTTTCGTGGATGTACACAGACAGTTTCGTGAGAGAGGCCTCAATAAACATCGCAGAGAAGTGGCGATGAATTTAGATATCCGAACAGAGGATAGAATTATGAATTTAATAACAGAAGATCCGACATTGTCATCCAGAGCTGTAGGAAGGATTGTAAATGTCAATTACAGACTAGTACTAAAAATATGGAAAAAGTACGGGCTTCATGCTTTCCATTACCGGAAAGTTCAAGGTTTGGTAGAGAATGATGGACTTGCTAGACTCGCCTATTGCCAAAGAGTCAACCAGAAATTAGTAGAAGACCCAGGGTTTCTTAATAAAATTTTATGGACGGACGAGTCGATGTTTACGAGGGAAGGAATTTTTAATTCTCGTAATCAGCATTTGTGGCAACAAGACAACCCTCATGCGAAGAGAGAAAATTCATTTCAACACAAATTTTCCGTCAATTTGTGGGCTGGAATAATTGGTAACAAATTGATTGGTCCTGTCATATTTCCTAATCGATTGAATTCAGCAAATTATTTGAATTTTTTAAGAAATGAGCTTTATGATCTACTGGAAGATGTAGATTTGGAAACACGAAGAACAATGTGGTTCCAGCACGACGGTTGTCCAGCCCACTTCGGCCTTGTAGTGCGAAATTGGTTAAACAACGAATACCCAAACAGATGGATAGGACGCGGAAGTAATGTTCTTGCCTGGCCCGCTAGGTCGCCGGACTTAACGCCGTTAGATTTTTTTTTATGGGGGACACTGAAGGACAAAGTTTACTCGAAACCGGTGCATTCAAGAGAGGAATTGTTACTAAGAATTACAGCAGCCTCAGAAGAAATGAAAGCAAATTTTGTGAACCTCAATGATCAAATACGTTTAAGACTTAATGTTTGTGCCCAAAACGGTGGTTCACACTTCGAAAACCTTATTCATTAAAACATGTTATCGTATGTCTTGTTCTTTTCTTTATCTCCGATTTTCATATTATAGTGACAAGATGAATGTCATCATTGTGAATTGATATTTATGTACGATCGTGTCTATCGCGATATAATTTCATGGTTTTTACCTTAATGTCGTGACCACAGCTAGAGAAACTTGGTTGAATCGTCGGAATTAAGGTAAAATCCATAAAATTATATGCTGCAGACTGCAGACCCGTTCGTACATAAATGTAGTCCGTTTTCACACTAACCGATCCGATATCGGATGTCGGAAGGGTTTCAATGGAAAAAATCCAAGAGGTCGCCTGTAATGTATGGGATATTGGTCCGACATCCGATATCGGATCGGATAATGTAAAAACGCACTAAATATGTGTTCAAAACGCGAAAGTACAAAGTGTATAACATTGTGAATTGCATGATTTTGGTTATGATATGAAACTGAAATTGCTTTCGGGAATTCATTTATTTATTCAGATAATTGAGCTAAAATAATAACTTTATGTAGGTACATAATCTTCGCTTGAAGCCTTGAACCACGAAAATGATAAAATAGTGCTAGAAATACGGATACTTCATTTAATTGGTTTGTTTACATTGTTACTTAGCAAGTTCATTAACAATCATTTTACCTACTAACTTGACATTTCTTGTCATAAACTAGTAAACACTCCATGACACATAGGTACTCATATTTCACTTGCTGTCGGAGTGATTCGTGAAGTGTCGTGTTTGCTTACTCTGTTTCTCGTTCAGGTACATTTTCTTATTCACACTCTCAAATAAAGATTTGTTCATAATGAAGTGCAAAGCTTAATTGATTTATTTTGTTACAAAAGTTAAAAAATAAATAATGCGTAATTGGACCTATGTTCATATAACATTATTTACTTGTAATTAAGTCAGGAATATGTGGTTGAAATCGGTCGGGTTTTAGCAGCCCACGGTGTATTATTGCTGGTACACGGTTCCCTATTGGAACGCATAATTTTTTTACGCATAAAATCGTTTGAACTAAAACAGTTTTTACAATAGAAATGGTTTTATTTTAATTATTATTAAAAACTAACCTACCCTAACCTAACCTAATCTACACAATAGACGTTTATTAAATTCTGAAATGTCAGCCTAAAGGGTGTTATGCGAAAAAAAATATGCGAAAAGTTAAATTATGCGTATAAAGTTGATGCGTGCACGTAAAATTTATAAATCCGCTTTTTTTTGTTGGGGCTCAAAAAAAGAAGATTAAAGAGCCTTATATTTATGCTCTTTTTATGCACGTTCATGGGGAAGTTTTTATGTGGTTGATGGATTTTAATGATACTTTATATTATTATCTAGTTCGAAAGATTTTGATGGCGATAATAAAAATGGAAAAATTCGATATCGGTATATCTATATCAGTATCTAAACCGGATAAAAAAAGTATTTATTCCATATTTGACTACAAATTGAACTATTTCCACTGTCTATTCGGTCTATGAACATATAAATTGCTTGCTGCATTGCTTCTGCCCGCGACTTCTCCGTCCTGCCGTTTTTGCCTCAAAGACGAACAAACATACCAACTCACACACACTCACAATCTTTCATATTTTTAATATTAGTGTGATAATGGCCGCCTCCAACGCCATTTTCATCATAAAGTCATGTGTAAGTGCAAATATTATCTAAGTTTTTGTCCAATTCGAGCTCTTCTAATTTGTAAATTTTCCTGATTTCGGCTCCGTAGCTTTTAGGATATTTACTGCTGCACTCAGAGACGTCAGTTAAATTTAACGCTGGTTTAGTGACGTGTTGTCTTATCCTATTGCTATAGCAAAGAAAGTGACAGCAGCTACTTTAATCAATCATTAAATTTAATTGACGTCTCTGAGTGCGGCAGTTAGTGTTTTTGTCTTTCCCTTAATTTCGCCATTTAATAAACAAAGCAGAACGCATGTATCAATTACAAGTTTATTGTCATTCAGACACTTTCCTTCGTTCCTGTTAAAGACAAACATTTCCAAGTTAAATTTGTACAAATACCTATTGCTTTCTCGCTGTTTGACTTGTCAAATGATACCTGTTTGCCAAGACAAAACATTATTGCGTACATAATATGTACCCAGCTATATGACTCCCGTCAGAGTGGGACAACATCATAAAATATTATTCTATGATGTTGTCCTGTAACGAGGTTGTTAGAACCTCCTTTTTACGTACCTGGCCACTCTTACATTTCGATCTAAATCTTTCCAAATTCAAAATTGTTTGATCTATTCGGATATCGATTTTTTAGCTCATTCTCCAGAAAATTTGAAATAGAACCAGACACGAGCTCGTGTCTGTGTATTTTACCCTCATAAAAATAATTTATTACTATTCAGTTATATTCTTGTAATAACCATATTTTCTGAAATTAAATAATAAAACGTGAAAAGTGATTCATTTATCATCTACAATATTACTCCTCCGTGTGGTCTCCAGCGATACTTACCCTATACCGTCAGAAATGGCTCTCCGGCGGGGAATCGAACCCCGGTCTCCCGCGTGACAGGCGGGGATACTTACCACTATACTACCGAAGAAGACGGGAGTCATATAGCTGGGGCTCTATTCTACATTGTAAAACCATGTTGCTTTTGACATGTATTGTTTTTAACTTTGCCGCGTTAACAGTCATAGTAAGACCTATCATAACGTTGACAATACCAGAACATGTGAGAAGCAATACATTTAACCATGCAAAAAGTTTGTGATTATGTTGGTTTTACTGCATTCATTTCTAAACCTACTTTTGATCGTTCCTGTTACGTTTTGGTTCAAATCACAATGCCGTCTGCTGCTAATTTGAGAGGATTTTAATAATTACCATGTATTTTGGATAAATTTATGTCCATATTTTGGAATAAATATTCTAATATCCAAATGGAATGTAGGTTATATTTCAAAAAGAGAGCTTAGTTGAGATACTGTTTTATCTAATACATTTACTGTGCCAGTAAATAATTTGTCCTTAATGAAAATTCCATCCCCCTAGTATATATGTAATGAATGTATGTGATAAGAGCAACATATTAAAATACGTCTCGTTATTCGGCGTATCTACTATAATAGCCAAATGCAGAGGGGCCAGAATAACTCGAGAAATCAAAAAAGCGCTGGTAAATTCACTCCATATTACCGACGTGTAAAAGAGCCCTCATTTGGCCAATTTACTGAATAAATATTTTGAATTTTGATTTTTTTTAATTTATTGTAAAACTTTTGTTGGATAAATAACTGTCATTCACGATCGGCCTGAGCTTCTATTCTAGGCGGTAAAAACCATAACACGTCAGGCCCTAGGGCATTCGACGTTAATTATCGTTATCCAAAATAGGATCGACGTAAGCCTCAGACGTTCGCGTCGAGCGCCTACGTCAGTTCCATACATTTTGACAGTTTTCGAAAACCATTTACGTTAGCGTTAAGCCACTTATTTAGCCTATGTTTGATTAAGAAGCGTGGGACAATCCTAATTACAATGAATGGCGTGCCGGATATTGGGCAGACAACCACTCTGTGCCAGACGAAACTTTATTACGCTGTAACAACAAACTAGATTGCTCATTTATTCACTTATTGTTAGCTTTTGCCCGCGACTTCGCTGCGTATAAGTCAGCTATTTCTATTTCCTTAAGAACTCTTCCACCTGCCCCCGGAATATGGTTGCCTTAATCGCGGTGGATAGCATCCGTCACTGTCAAACCTACGTATTGGTAAGAAAGTGGCAGATATTTTATCCATGTTTATTCACATCAATGAACAAGAGTTCAGGCCCGTTGATGCTAAATGGACTCTGAATCCCATACACATTTACAATCTTACGATAAAAATCTCAAGACCGCAAATTTACCAACCCATTAGAGCAAAACGGAATGCCTTTGTGCTAGTAATTACATCGTTTGTCTTATCCCCGCACTGGAACGCAACAATGCGAATACTGATGTTTGGCGGCAAGTTATCTAATGGGTAAGAAATGGTGGTAGCAATTCCGACGAACCCTGCGCAAGATCCACTTCGATCGCGTTAATTTAGATTCTGCTTTAAAACCAGAGGGCTTATTGTCTAACGCACTCGCAATCACGATAGTTTTCATTTTGAAAATCGAAGGCTTGTCTGCATACAAAATGAAAACAATTGCTCCACTTTGAAGCCGGTTGCGATTGCGAATGCGTTAGACAATAGCCCCCCAGGCCCCTACTTCACTATCCTGACAATGACAGGTGACAGGTGACATTTAGCGTACATACATGGCGCAATTTATATTAATCCTAGTGATGTAAAAAACTAAATTACCGAACAATTGCTAAGTATTGCGCGTCTTCTTGAACCTTGACAAACCAAATTAATGACTGATTAATGTAAAAACTTATTAACTCAGCAACGCATACCGACTTGTCACCGGTCTCTTTGTAAAGCTTAGATTTAAATATTATAATTCTTTAACATTTTTGTTAGCCATACTTTCGAAATGAGCAAACGTCACGGTCCCGCGGCGTCTTATTCCCGCTTACTTTTTCAATTATCTTTAAATCTTCTTCGGCTGTGGGAATTATTTCGTCACAAATTGAGTCTCTTCTGGGGTAGCTAGACCGTAATTCGTATAAGTCAACCAGCAATTTATCGCATTTTCTTTCAAAGAACTCGTAATGTACGGAAAATTACTGTCCACATCAATCTAAATCAAAGGTTTTGTGATAACTAAACAAGTGTACCTACCTATAGGTACTTATTTCTCCATATAGGTACTCGTAGGTGTGTTTCCCGTTATCTAGTACCATAGAACCCAGCCTAGAGCTTAGTGAACTTAGTTCGGGACTAGGTCAATTTATGTGTGATTGTTCACTTATTATTTATTTATTTAAGTGCGTGTTTTCCAATGGTTGTGAATTGTTTAACTTAAATCTATTATGTAATCTTCGTAACTGTCCTTTATAAAGAGAATCTAGAAAAAAACTACAGTTTAAATTACTTCTATTGTAACTTTTTTTTCTCTAAAGAAACAAAACACCTAGACAGCTACAATTGACGGCGGAGAAAATTAAAATTAGATATCTTATTACGCGTTTAACCTTTACCAAATTATTTTTGCTTTTTGGGTCATCGATTATTCATAACATCTAAGTATCTTACCCATAGTTATGTTTCTACTGAAATCTAATCAATCCTCTATCGCTAAGTTTCCGCTTCCTCCATGTCTATCAATCGCCCGAAACGGTGAGATAACAAGAGGATAATGTCACATAAGACCCCGCAGGCTCGCTGTAACATGACCTCGACAATATAAGATAAACTTTGATAATAAATATAAAGGTATTTTCGCTTCACCGTAATATAAGATGATGTTACGGTCGAGAATGAGACGCTCAAGGAGGGAAAAGCCTGTTCAGTCTCTCTTTAATGTTTGTTTTAACGGGCAGCGAATTACTTTTGCGCCTTTTCAATGTCTTTCAAGTTACTTAGGAGAGACGGGGACGGTATACATATAACCAGCTACGGTAAAAGCCTAACGGTCATGCTCAGAGTCTGAATAAATTAAGTCGTATCTTAGTGTAAATCTATATATATAAAAGGCTAAACTGACTGATGTATCAACGCACAGCCGAAACTACTGAACCTAGAAACTTAAAATTTGGTACAGGGGTTCCTTTCATGATGTAAGTGAGCACTAAGAAAGGATTTTCCGAAAATCGACCCCCAACGGGAAAAAATGGGGGGAGTAGCGGGAAACTAATTCTACGCGTACAAAGTCACGGGCGTCCTCTAAATAGTTATTAATATAAGTTCGAAAAAAGAACGAGTTAATTATCTCTTACATGTCTTTTACGGAGAGCAGTAATGGTAGCTCGATTATAGGACCAGAGTTGCTCAATTGAATAAATAAATAAACTAATTGGCCTAGTCCCAAACTAAGCTCTAGTAACAAATGAAAAACAGGACAATGTCCCAAAAACACTCTTTCTTTTATCTTACAAAAGCGGGTGGGCCATACTTATGTACTCGTTGTGTCTGAGTGCGTAACCATCGTCGCTAAAAGTCGTCGTAGAATGTGTCTATATGCATTACAACTACAAGTATGGCCCACCCGCTTTCGTGAGATAAAACATCTGTACAACGATAAACATTCTTATTTGGATAAATCTATACTTAAATACAAAGGAAACATCCAAGATTTAGAAACAAACACTCGCGCCTATAACTAAAATGTTTCCCCTAACCAGGAATCGAGCCTACTTAGGACCGCTAGTTTCGTAGTCGTATTTTTTCGTACCGCGTCGTATTTTTTTTATGTTCGTTATTTCCCTTTCATTACGCCAATTTCTCAATTACACATGTATGAAATATCACTTTTATCTCAAAATTGTTGTTTTATTCAGCTCATGGCTCAATCAAACTCAATTTGTATGTTTATATTGATAAAGAAAATTCTTTGCCATAAAGAAGCAGTTATATAGCTCATCACTAACTATACCAATAATCTTGTAAATTAATTCAGAGCCTTTATTCTACCTCGTTATGATATTTTTAATGTTGTGGTAGCCATGAATGACAGTTACGGCGGTCGTATCGACATAAATTTTAAGGCAAAGTATAATTCAGGGCCTGAATAGTTCTGTAATAAGATGAGATAATATTATGTTATATTGACATAAAATAGGTACGAATTAAATTAAAGCCCATGAGCTAGGTTGGATATGCCTATGTTACTGTAATCGGTGTACTCATGTTTGAGTATCATAATATTATTTTTAATGTTAATAAGTTAATATCGTTACCCCCGGCATCGTAATTACGATTCCTCTGGGTGTTGTGGGGGATTATAAGTCGCGGTAATCTACTGTACCTGAGTGATAACCGCGAGTTCATAAATACAGGGTATCCCATAATTGACACGTAACCCTGACACCGGAGATAGCCCACCCCTAGACCTACCAAACCAGCCTAATATTTTTTTTTATTTTTTTTTTCTATTTTTTTTTGTTTTGGTAGGTAATAGTTTTCATACGAAACTAATTATCATTATTGGCAATATCTCGAAAACCGTGCAACTTTTACTGAGGTCATGTTAGGCTGGTTTGGTAGGTCTAGGGGTGAGATGTCTCCGGTGTCAGGGTTACGTGTCAATTATGGGACATCCTGTATGTGTACACTTTAGTATCAACAAATTTTTGGAGTTGTTGGTAATTATGTAGCTCTGCCTACCCCACTCTGGGAATGAAGGCGTTTATGTATGTATTTTAGTACCTTGTCTATTTAGATAATGAAATGAAATGAAATGAAAAATAATTTATTTGGCACAAAAAAAGGATTAGGTACAAGCATAAAAATGTCTTAACCTAAATACATTTTTTTTATTACGGCCAAAATGGTCTCCGCTCAGCTTTAATGTCATTTTTACTGCCATATATGAATTGTCACAGTGATTAAAATGACGAGGTACTATAGTGTACACATATTTATCTACACTCATATCATAAGTCGGTAAGTCCTCTATAATGCATTCAGAATCCGTAGACAATGACCAGCATTACAAGATACAATTTTACTATGATATGTTTTCTTATCTGTAGCTGTAATGAAAAGTTAAAATTACGATACAACTTTTGATAAAGTAATGTTGTTCAAATTTGGAACATCTTCCAAAACCAACACAATTCAAACTGGGGGCCAATTCTAGTATCAATTAAACGTCGACTCAGTATATTATAAGTAAAGTGTCGTACGCCATTTTGATTTCGAATAACATTAGAATAGGGATTTTGTTAGCTTGTCCATGATTTAAAAAAAAAACAATCATATTCGTGACACAGGTTAACTTTGCCGCCATTTGTTTGTTTTGCCGCCTACTGAACGCATCTTAGAGTACTTATAATATGTGTGTAGATAAAGTAATGTATGCAACTGTACATAATTAGGCCTTAAAACACTCGTGTGATCTTATTATGAAACTCGCCTTCAGCTCGTTTCATAAAACCACACTCGTATTTTAAGGACCCTCTTTATGTATCAGTTACATAAAATACTATTATGAACTCGACTGTACCATCAGGTGATTATTTTATTTTATTCTATCTTAATGTGTCAGGATTGACTTCAGATCTCCGTAGTACTATAGTAGTTATACAGGGTGTCTTAAAAACCTTTCAACATATTTGGCGGGGTAATAGTTCGCACGATTCTGATCACGGGGGTATGGTTCATTTTTGTTTCTGTTAAAGTAAAAAAAAAAGAAGGTTTAATTATATTCATCTTGTTACTTGATGTATCGCAGCCGATATCTTGACCTTGACATTTTGGCGTTGATTACTATACTACTCCAAACGCTCGTAGTAACTAACGTCAGAATTCCAAGTTCAAGGTCAATGACCTTACCTACGTTGTTTACATGGTATGTAAACAAACAGTTCGCTCTATGTAAACAAAAATAAGTTAACATTTAAAAAAAAAGATAACTTTTAGTGCAACTTACTGTATTTTTATTTTTGCAATTTGAACACTAGCTGGTTTTAAATGTGAAATCACTAGATCTCTTGCTTCTTGCTTCTTGTTCATGCTTTGCCAAGGCTGATAATATCGTCAGTCTTATATTACTGTCGAGATCTAACCATTTACCATTGTTTCCTGCTCTAAAGTGGCCCATATAACTGGTTTACAGCAAAAATAATTACGACTAAAATATCTGAAAGTAACATAATTTAACAATGACATCTAATGACAGCCATAAATTCATAGACAGACATCTAAAAGTTCGGATAGACATGGATTGAACGATCCGATTTTAGTGCTCTCCGTATTGATCCGTAATGCAAAACATTTAGTCGATGGATATAAAGGCCGTCGCATAATTGATTATAATTATTTATAATGTAACACTTACCATAGAGAAAAAAAATACCAACCTTTCCCAGGCCATGGAATCGATAAACTTACGTAGTACAGCGCGATAGCTCTTAGGTGCTTCGGGTTTGTACTTCTCCCTCACTCGCTCTTAATAAGAGCGTATGGGAGCGAGTGAGAAAAAAGTTCAAATCCAAAGCACCTAAGTGCTCACAGACTGTACATATTTTGCACAATTAGGCTAACCTGTCATTATCTTACTCGTTTTTGCAATAGGAAGCTTCAAGAAAATGCCGTGTTATAGCAATAACCGTGTAAGAGTACAAAAAATCCAATACAAGATTTGCGAATTTGATGTGTTTATGGCATCAAAGATTAATCCTATTGCCAAACCTGCATCCCTGATAGATTTAAATCAAAGTGGTATAGCTCATAGAGTACTAGTACAGAATCTGAACTATATTATGAACTTTGCACCAGCTATTCTTCTCTGTTTTAGATTACGTATTTCTTAAGAAGAAATGAAACAAAAACTAGGCTGTTTTTTCTTCTTCAAATGTCACGATCGCAACGTCAAATTCAACGTCGACTCTGACAATGGACCTCTCTTGGACTTTGAATACAGATCAGAATAAAATTATGTCCATTGTAATAAATTAATATTATTTATATTAAATAAGTTTAAACATCGATGATCATGTTGCCAATTTCACTCCGAGCAGTAGTAGCGACATAATTTTTACCCTTTTGGCTAAGCTACCATGCCTACGGATAAAAAAATTGGTCCTAATAACGGTTGTTGCCCTTAAGCCGAGTCCGCTGCGCCATGGTATCGTGTTTTTCTAACACCTAACATGTTAGGTTCTCCCTCCGCAGGCGAACGCGGGGGATATCATCCATCCCCCGCGGCAAACATGTAAGGGGCCTTCTAAACGGGCCATATTTTCACTGCAATATGTGGCCGGCAACTATTAGTGTCCCTGTCTTACTCGTATGTTAGAGAAAGACACCAATAGTTGCCGGCCACATATTGCAGTGAAAATATGGCCCGTTTAGAAGCCCCTTTAAGAAAACACGAATAACATTGCGCAGCCCGGCTTCGTGTTCGCTCTATCCTTGTCCTGACTAATTTCCTCTATGAAGGACACTTTTGTATGGATGTTGTACTAAATTTATTTGTTCTTATTAAAAGTCATTGGGCAGGACGAGGCTATGACGACAGACTAACGATGACGGCTAGTTTGCTTATTTATTAGTAGGAGCATGACAACGAATGCAACTGTTTGCCTATGTTGATCGAAATTTATGAACAACTAGCGTTTGACAACGAGCTCTGCGACTCCGTCCGCACACAAGTCAAGTCGTTTGTCGCTCTTCCTCGGCTCTTTATTGTAACATCTGGGTACCAAATTTCACAACGATCGATAGGTGGTAAAACCGTGAAGACGTACTCACGTAATAAATCAACACAACTTCGAGTAAAAAAAAAAAATGAAGTATGCAGATAGCTCGAATCACCGAAATGGCCATAGGATAAGTAGGTACATTACAAACTTTTCATTACTCTAAGAAACTTATCATGTACGAGAAATTATACTGTCAGATGCGATGAGGAGCAACGATAGTAAGTGATAGCGATAGATAGACGTAATGTGGAGAAAAGGATCTCCGTCGACACTACTTGATTTGAAATTAAGAGCTCCTATTTCTGGGTGGTTTGGCCCTTCGGGCCTGAAACCTTCCTACGTATTTACATTTTTAGCAAATGAAAACGATCATTTCACAATTTGTCCTACTAGTAGAACTACGAGGAATAGGTCTCCCTCTTGGTCCTACTAATATGTTAAATCAGTAGGACCATGAGAAAACACGTCATATATTTTCGGCATAATCCTGATTGGACAGAATCAGCTTTGGACAGAATAGTCTTATGGCAGACCATGTATTAGACAAATGAAAAAAAAAGTCATATGAACGATTTTAATATTACATTGTAACTAACCTCGAAAAAGCATTTTTACAAACAACAAATGTGTCACGTGTTACAAATGATAGGTAATAAAATTAGTACCTAGCATTTAGTTATTTTTAATCATACAAATACACACGTTTACTCTTGGTCCTAGGGTGATGGAACCAATAATGAACAAGGACCAATAATGGACACTTGATTCTTATAGTAGGTACAGAAGATAAGGGTTATTCATTTATTTTGAGATAGCATCCATTATTGGTGCCTTCAGCTAAAAGTGTCCAACATTGGTGCCGTCAATTGTATCAAAAGTGCACCTAGATTTGATCACGAAATACTAATTGTGGTTGTAAAAGTAGGTAGGTTAGGTTAGTTAGGGTTCTTCAGATGCCCGAAGGGCAAACCACCAAGAAACAGGAGCCCCGCCGAAAGTCAGTAGGACAAAATATAGTAGGACCACTAGAAAACAGCCGTGAATACTACTTAAAGCCATACAGTATTTCATATTTTGTGGAACTGTACTTCTGCCGTAAAACGATTCTGTCCAAAGCCGAATCTGCCCAATCAAGATTCTGCCGAAAACAGATTCTGCCGTACACCGCCGGAGGGGATTGGTGCTTTGCTAGACCTATTTGAAATAAGGTTGTAAGTACCTTACCAATAATAATTATCAGGCGAAGACCGGCCGCTGCGCAATTTTTAACCGACTTCATTTGCGTGTTAAACGGCGTTATACAAAAAATATGTATACTAGTATACCACCACCACATTCATGGTACATACCACCGTAGATCACAGGTGCCCTTTACGAGGCCTCTTACTACAGCGGTTTTCTTGATCATTAAAGTGAAATTGCACCTAAATGTTACAACTCAGTCGCTACCTTTAGCGATTTAGCTAATTGCCATATCATAGGTAAGTACCTAATAGTGGCATATTTGTTATCAAATATTAAGTACCGGATAAATAATATCTGTCAGTGTACCTTTATCAATGGAATTTTATTAATTGACGACGTGTTGAATAACAGTATTTTATTTTGTAAAAAGAATAGTCATTGCGATAATTTCAATAGTTTAATGACAATTAATAACTCTAATTGGAACTTAGGTCTACTCATTTTATATCGGTTATAACTTATAATTTGACGGCTCACATACGGTGTGGAATAAAACCGGTTTTACAGTCCCTGCTATAAATAGGTAGGTATGTACCTACTTTGGTTTTACAGTACATTTCCTTGACTGCACAGTCAAAATAAAAAAATATGTTTTAAATTCTCATGCTCTTAAAATGTTACTTTAGTCTCTGCGTATCGGGACTAAAGCTCCTTATTAATCTCTAGGGATTAAAGTATTTTTTAATTTTCTTCGGAATAGTACATTACTTAACAAGGGCTGTAAAAGAAAGAAAGCCCGAAATCGCAGGTATTTGAGACCCGCGCCGTAGGCGAGGGTTGTAAATATGCGATAGAGGGCTTTCTTTTTTACTGCCCGTGATGAGTACACAATTTTACGTCTTCACCTGGCCACAATGCGAGTTTTACCGTGCGCGCAGCGTGCGATAAAACTCACATTATGGCCAGGTGTTACGTAAACCCCTAAACATCCTATCACCGTGTTTGTGAATGAAGGATTATCGCCATTTTCAGTGATTTTGCATAGCCAATTTTTAGGGCGTGGAAACAACACCTCAAAATGACAACTGTGAAAAATATTATTAATTAAAAACAAAAAACCGCCATCAAAAACGCAAAAAATTACTTCTTTAAAATTGTAGATACCTAATAGGTTAGTCCAACTGATGTTGAAGAAGTTGTTTTCTATATTCTATATTCTTCGTTGCAGTCGCTCAACTATCTTAATCGAGATATCTTATCGCCACCCTTAAACTAGGTACCGTTGAGGAGTTCCGGTGGCCATTTGTGGTCTTCATCATCAGTTCCACTTCACCCAGTGATACTTTCTGAATGCAAATGCTAGACTTGTTACTAAAAATACTAAAATCGCTATAAATAAATAAATAAATAAAATAAAATCAGTTTATTGCAGACAGTGTCCATATTTTGTTAGTAATTACATTAGGCTTAGAAAGATATAATTAGTAGGTAATTATTTAAAACGAAACCGATATAGCGATAGCTATATGTTTGCCTACAATATTTGAGGAGCTCCCTCAATTCCTCACTGATTCCCTCATCAGATTCAGATTTGGTGACAATGGGACCTCGGAAGTATACTCTAACAAACCAAAAAAGAATTTAAAAAATCGGTCCACAATTGACGGAGTAATCGGCGAACATACATTTAAAAAAATAAACATACGGTGGAACGTATAACCTCCTCCTTTTTTGAAGTCGGTTAAAAAATATTTAATTATATTAAGGATGAATTCATTTTATAATGCATGTCCAATTAGTTTTAAAATAGGTTTCAAGTTTAAACCTGTTGGCTAAATAAGCAAGCATGTAAAGCGGAACTTCATTAAAAAAACGAAAAGAAAAAACCGCTGAACAAATTTTGTAAGAAACTTTCTTATAATCAATATTGTAACTTTGTATAGAACATCGTCAGTGCCGGATTGAGCAAGCACGGGGTCCGTAGCAAATTCTATAAAGATACCAGTTTTGTTTTAGGTTACAGGTTGTGGCGGGCTCTTTTCCGCTACTGGACGGCTTAGATATGCGCCTATTTTGCGTTGGGGTTTGTTTTAGGTTATTCTGCTGGAGAATATCGACTGGATTATTCATCCTATCGTCAACCCTGATAGATATGAGTACACGCATACTGATGTAAGTACCAAAACAGGAGAACGTCTACCATACTAGCATTTTAGAGGTTAGACGTGGGTGCGCGGGGCCCGTAGCATTTTCTACTCTTGCTACGTGGCTAATCCGGCACTGAACGTCGTTTTTTCAAAGGGAAAAGTAGAGTGTTTAACGCGAGACTAAACAACCATAATGACACCCGAACTATAGCCACCAGCGTTTCGCTTGGGTGGCTAAACACCTCGTGTTATTATGGCTTATTTTAGTCCCTTGTTGAACAATCTACTATTGTATTTAGCACCTTATTCAATTTCATTAAGGTAAACAGTGTAGGTATAAACACTTTTTGACAAGTATAATATAAACATCGAGATGTCAGTTGATCACCAAACACTATCACTGTCATTGTTCATGCGTGTAAGCATAGTTATAAGAATGCTATGATTATTATAAAAGAACTGTAATTCCCACAGCATCTGTCATTATGGAACTGTGTTCACGCTTTGGTTAGGTTATAGATGGTAGTCTGAAACTGAGCTATTAAATACCTTGAACATAAAAATTGAATGTATTGAGCGTAAATCCAAAGTTTATATCACATTTACTGACATTAGTGCAAAGTAACATTTGAGCTTTAACCGCAGATGATTGAAGACATTTCGTTGTATTTATGGTTAGCGGTAAAAAAATATCTTGAAACGCTAAGGCTACGCCTTTATGTGACATGATTTCTTTGTTACCCGTATTTAGGGTGACTTGGCAATCACGAGTTTTGATCTTTCTAACCATTTTCTATCAAGTTCATGAAGTAAAAAAGTAAGTTAGTATTTCTATTCCTATAAATACTTACAGTAGCCTACATTAAACTAAGTTTTTGACCCAGAAATAGTTTTCATCTTAAAATTGTTATTATATTGATGAAGAATTACGCCAAACAAGTCTTTATAATACTTTTACAATCATGATTTGAGAAGGATAACACAGCTTGCTCTGAATGTGATTTTTGAATAATTCCAAACTATTAGGTACTAGTTATGGGTCATGGGGCAGGGAAAAAGAAGAAAAATAAAGAAGAAATTGTGTGGGGAAGAAAAACATAATAAAATTGAAGAAAAATAAAAATGAAGAAAAATAAATAAGAAGAAGGAACTATGTGGAGAAGAAGAAGAAGGCTACAAAAATGGCTCTACGTGGCTACCGCTCCTTGCAATGCAACACTCTGCAGCAGAGTACGTGTGTAGACGCACTTTGCGCAGAGTGTTTGCATCGCTGCGAATAGCCTCGAAGGCCGAGATTATGCGGCCTTCTAATTCTTCTCCACTTTCTACTTCAGACTGTTTACTGTACACGAGGTCTTTTACACTGCCCCACAAAAAAAAATCTAGCGGTGTGAGGTCAGGGGACCGTGCCGGCCATGGCACAGGTCCCCCTCGCCCGATCCACCGCCCACCGAAGCGTGCATCCAAATGCTGCCGCACCACTCGCCAGTAATGGGCGGGAGCGCCATCGTGCTGGTAATAAAGCTCTCGCAGGTCAGCGAGCGGAACCTCTTCCAGCATTTCCTCGAGTCGGCCCGTGAGGAATTCTAAATAGCGCGTCCCGTTAAGCCGGTCTATGAAAACCGGCCCAAGGACGACACCATTCAAAATTCCAGCCCACACGTTCCGACTGAAGCGATGCTGGAAGGAGCACACTTTCACTGCGTGGGGGTTTTGTCGAGCATAACGATGCTCGTTATGCATGTTGAAAAAACCCCCGCGAGTAAAAGTGGACTCATCCGTCCACAGGATGTTCCGCTCCCGGTCCTGCAAAAGCCACTCACTAAAGCGAACCCGCGCTGGCAAATCGGGCGGCAGCATTTGTTGCACCTTTTGTAGGTGGAACGGATATAAATTTGCAGATTTTAGGGTGATGTGGACAAAGTTTCGGTCGAGGTCGAGAATGCGGCTGGCAGCACGGACGCTTTCATTGGGGTTCTGTAAGAAAAACCGGACCACGGCGTCTATTTCATCTGTATGACAAAATAAAAGTAGATTAATATAATTTAAGTTTATCCATAGATATCATAAATTAAATGTTTTAAAAACCCACTTCAGTGTGCCTGACCTATTTATTACCCACCATTTTATAAGAAGTTTTTGATGGCGGTTTTTGTTTTTTTCAAACATTTTATTTCATCCTTTTTACCTTATACTTTTTGCTGTTATGTTGTCCCACATAGCAGTAATATGACTTTTAAAACTCACCGCAAGCAACGCCGCGACGAAATCATAGTCATATATTAAACCATCGAGATATCTTATCACTGCCCTTGAAATAGGTACCATTAAGGAGTTCCGGTGGTCATATGTGATCATCATCTGTTCCACTTTACCAAAAAATGATACTTTCTAAATGCAAATTCTAGACTTGTTACATAAAATACTAAAATCGCTATATGTATGCCTATAATATTTGAGGAGTTCCCTCAATTCTGATGGCAAATACCTGATAAACATTCAGATAGGCTAGCATACAGACAGACAGATAGAAGAAATTGGTTGGTAAAAAATCGGTTATCGCTATTTTCTTGGAAACTATTCAATTTTTCGGGAAAAAAAGCGTATGCTATACAGGGTGGAAAGTTAAGATGGGGCAGCTACTAGATCCCTTGCTGCTACGCGAAAATGCTCTTAGAAGACCTTTACTAACTTTTAAATAATGAAAATCGACATTCACAGTAGTATACGAACTGTATGGAAAAAGTTTTCTTTGTTTTGTGGGTTTTGTAGTACACCTTAGTTGGTCCCAAAGAGTGTTTTAATCCTTGAAAGAAATGGGACCGATTGGCATTAAAAAAAAAATTTACTCAAATTTGACGATTTTCTCGCTGACTGTACATTTCTTCAGCAATCTGTGAATGTCGATTTTTATTACTTAAAAAGTTAGTGAAGGTCTTCTAAGAGCATTTTCGCGTAGCAGCAAGGGATCTAGTAGCTGGGTAGTGATTATTTCAAAAGCAAAGGTGAGCGAACGCAGGAGTGAATGTCCAAGCGGCGAGTTTAAGTAGTCCCGTCAAAGCGAACAAAACACATTTCAGCGCGTGTATTCAATTTGGCACCATGGCTTCTCGAACGTATGGCTGCCTAATTGAGAATGCACGCGGTAAAATGTATTTTGCTCGCTCTGACGGGACTACTTAAACTCGCCGCTTGGACTTCACTCTTGACTTGCTTTTGAGAGAATCACTACCCTGCCCTTACTGTCCCATTTTAACTTTCCATCCTGTATGTCCTTTGCTGACTCAAGCTAGCATACCAAAATTCATTGAAATCGGTCCAGCGGGTGAGCCGTAAAAGCGTCACAGACAGACAGATAGACAGATCAAGTTACTTCCACATTTATAATATTAGTATGAATGGATTAGATTATCCATGTTTGAACATAAGAAGGAAGAAGGAAGGTTTTATAACTACAGTGCGATAGCTCTTAAAATAAGCTTGAGGTTTGTACTTTTCTCTCAATCGCTCTTATACGTTGATCCTCTGTCTAAAGACAATAACAGTCTAGTATTTTTTTTGGCAGTTATGGTAGTCCCGTTCAGCTACCAACACATGATATCTTATAAACAACGACACAACGCATTTGGCGCCGTTTTACAAGACACTTAAAATATCAAATGCACCTTAATAATGACGAGAGTTACGAGGAAAATTGGGCACGAACTGGCACCAGCGCTGTCAGGAGCTGCTGGCTGCTGACGCGCTGCGCGCTTCATGCCAGCGGGCCTAACACTATTTTATTCACTTCCGTCCCTTTAAGAGCTCGATTTAGGTACGTACGGTTGCTTAGGAAACGGTGCAGTCACGACTGATTTAGCATCAATCAGCGCTTTCAGTCTTACGCCACACTTCACCACTGGGTAGTAGCGCGTACGTTCAAAGCGCACATACATACAATGTACCCCTGTTTAAAGATGTCCATTTACCGCACAAATTATAGACAAAGTTTAATCTATTATGTATCGTACATGCGTATGCTTTTTTCACAATCAGACAGGTATTTAAATTAAAAATAAAATGCTAACTCAAACATAACGTTACCTTGGGTGTGGGAACTAGGTCTACCGGCGTCGGTACTCTGGACTCGGTACGACGCCGATTCCCTAACCCTCTGCGCAACGGCCCTGAATGTTTGTCCGCTTGGTGTCCGGTTTTCCTCAACGAACCCCCTGGCAACGTACATTCGACGGGCTGCCGCCGCATTCCCGCCAGCAGCGTCATAACATAATAACATGTTATGGAACTCTCTATCGGAATAGTTTCTATACGGCATGTTAACCTATAAATTGTTTAATATTAAATTCTATTCATTCGTATAATATTGAAAAACTCGTCGTAGCACAAATAAATGATTAAGTACCTACCTGAGACCGACCGAAATAAATTAATATTTTATTATAAATAAAATCCCTGCTCTCTTAGTTTAAGTTCAATTTGACAAGGTTAGGTTAATTCTTCGATTATATGGCTTTTGTCCAGTGAGACAATTTGGCCAGTGTTCAGACGTGTTGAATAATAGAATAAGTACAAACATAGAATTCTTCCGGTAACCTTCATGGAGGGAAGATGGCCGATTGAAAGAAATCGGAGTTTTTACTTTTGATTAGGGCGTATTCGACCAAACTGGAATAAGGTCTTATACCTAGATTAAATGCCGAATTTGTATCGACTAATCTCGGAGTAAGTCTTTGGTCGAATCGGCTCTTATTCTATTTACTGATTTACTCTACTCACTTGGCACTGGCGAAATCACTGCGAAATACCGCGGTGAACCGTCATTCGGTAATAAAAACCAAACTCGCGTTGAGAGGGTTCCGTAAATACTTTTTTTTTTATAGAATTCTTATAGATTTTCTTGTAATTTACAAACAGCAAACTACATTCCGTATTTTTAAAAAATTTTAGGCTCAGTTGCTTCGGAGATCAGCGGGGAATAGTCTTATAAAATCAAAAATATTTATTTTACAACAATAACAAAACGAGATCCTCATAACGAGCCCTTTCATTTGACATCTGACACAGTAAGGTTTGCAAAACTTTTTTTTTAAATTTCTTAATTTGTCCCCAGTAAATGACCCCTATTTAAAAAATAAACATTTACTTTGCACATCTGTGTTTGGGTCATCAATTTACATATTTGTACCAATTTTCAACTCAATCGGTCCAGTAGTTTCGGAGTAGATTGGCTGTGACAGACGGACAGACAGACAGACAGACACACGCACGAGTGATCCTATAAGGGTTCCGTTTTTTCATTTTTGTACGGAACCCTAAAAAAGAAGAAGAAGAAGTAGGTACAAGCATAGCGACCTATTTGTAGTTAAACTTCAACATTAGGTGTTTGTTTGGCGCCGACTCAAAATTATTTATTAAGGTATTAACATTAGTGTAGGAGCTTAATTAGACTTAAAAGGCCCTGTTTTATTTTTTGCTTTTCAGTTTTCTTTCTTCGGCGGTTTTTTTTTTTCACTTTTCAGTTTCTTTCTCTGTTAATAGATACTTATTCTTTGATTACTTACTTTAACTATTCATTGTTTCGCTACAAAACACAACCGTGTCTAAACAATTCATTCCACAGACGAGTCTCGTGAAGTTGCTACCTATGGGAAGAAACTTCCCGATAATTTTGTTCCAAAAGATGTGAACAACTGCGGTGGTCTTTTGTCTGAGCAAAAATTAGCTACCGAATCCCGTGTCATGCTTAGGGGTAACATATTATCACCTATAACATTTATACCTGTGGGCCTCGTCAATGGTGTTTATTTTTGTTTCTTAATTAGTGGCTTTCACTCCTTGTTTTAACCAGGGACCGGAAAACCCGTTCGTTTGCTTAAGCCGTTCGAATCGATATCCCCTTCATACGATAACCCAAACGTTTCGGTAAGCCTTTCATCGGCTTAGCCGTTCATTACGATAGCCCGTTCAAGCCGGGTAACCCGTTCCGTAACAACCGGTAACCGCTTACTGAATCAGATGTTTTCGAACTAACCGCTTATCGTTCGGGTTACGGTAACCCGTTCCATCCCCTCTTTTCTCGCACTGCACGCGACGTGGTATGTGTAAGAACTAAAATATCTTAACAGGTTCAATCAGCGCAACAAGGGGTAACCCGTTCGCGGCTTATTGATAACGGTAGGAGTTTAAAAAAAAAACCTTTATTTTATTTTATACTTTTTAGCGATCATAATAAGTGTAGTTCGACTTCTTAGTTGATATGAAACTAAGACTTTTCAAGCTCGCCGCAAGCAATGCCGCGGGAAAGTCATAGTCATAATTAAATGTTCTTCGTTACAATTGCTCAATTACCTTAATCGAGATATCTTATCGCCACCCTTGAAATAGGTACCGTTGCGGAGTTCCGGTAGCCATTTGTGGTCTTCATCATCAGTTCCACTTCACCAAATGATACTTTCTGAATGCAAATGCTGGATTTGTTACTAATATGCCTTTAATATTTGAAGAGTTCCCTCATTTCCTCACGGATCCCTTCATCAGATTCAGATTTGGTGACAATGGGACCACCTCGGAAGTATACTCTATCAAACCAAAAAAGATTTTTTTAAATTGGATCGCGCTGTAAAAGGTTATGCATGATCATACATTAAAAACCGGTCAAGTGCGAGTCGGACTCGCGCACCGAGGGTTCCGTATTGAAGATAATATGCTTGGTAACCGCAAAAGAAAATACTCATTTTGTTATAAGCTTTATTTTCCAGGTAATAAGGTCGATTTTGACTAGCCTAAATTTTTATACAGATTTTCTTAGTTTTTTTTTTATTTCTCAAAAACTGTAAATAATGAACACTTTATTTTATTTTTCCCAGAAAAAAATAGTAATTATCTATACGACAGGATTTTTTTCAGAATTTTTGATTAATAAACTTCGGAGATAAGGGGGGGAACGGTCATTTTTTGTAAATTTTTGGCTATAAATCAAAAAGTACATCACAGAAAATTTTCAAAAAAATAGTTTTGATATGTGCAGATTAATACCTTTCATATGACACCCCATTTGCTATAATCGAACCACTTTCATTTTTGAACCCCTCATTCTAGACCCCTTTTCAATTATTAATAAAATTAATTTCATATTTTTTTTACTACAAATAGATGCGGGCAAGCAAGTTGTACAACTTTGCCAAATTTCAAGTTGATAGCATTTGTAGTTGCTGTGACATACAGACAGACAGACAGACAGACAGACAGACAGACAGACAGACAGACAGACAGACAGACAGACAGACAGACAGACAGACAGACAGACAGACAGACAGACAGACAACGAAGTCTCACCATAAGGGTTCCTTTTGTACCATTTTGGTACGGAACCCTAAAAAAATACGCGTCGACTTGAGAACCTCCTCCGTTTTTTTTTTGTCGGTTAATACGTGCCCAATGCACCCCTACCTCCCCTACATACATACATAAACTGACGCCTTCATTCCCAGAGTGGAGTAGGTAGAGCAAAAAAAATGTTGTTCTGTACTACATTTGTTTTTGTTATTTAACTACCAAACTAAGTAGCGGCTTCTACAACATACCTATACTCCAAATTTCATCAATAAATCTCTTGTAGTTTTAGAGTAAAATGCCTGTAACATACAGACGGACGGACGGACTTGACAAAACAAGACGCTAGTAAGCACTTAACACAAGCATTACTTACTTATTTTAGTTTTCTTAGCTCTATTGCGAGTTTTCTTAGATATAAGTATCTTCCTTGAGCTGGCTACTGCTTGCAATTTCTTAAGAAGTAAGTACCTAGTTACCTACATCACTTCTTCCTTCATCAACGTGATTTATCGATTTGCGTTCGTAGGTTGTTCTATCTAAGTTCCTTGTGTAAAATTAGCTAGATAAGAATAATAGTTATTACAAAAAAAAACATACTGAGGTACTTACTTAAATTCATTTTTGCAATAATATTCGGTGATTTTGTCACATTTTTCAGAGGTGAAAATTCTTTGACACGCTGTCAATATCATAAAAAAGGTTTAGGTTATATAATTTATAGCTGCAGCTTATCGTTTATTCATTTAGGTTGCGTTAGACTAATCTGGAATAAGATCATATTCCTAGATTAAACGCCCAAGTAAGTCTCGGAGTAAGTCTTATACATTCCAAGTTTGGTGAAATGCAGACTTAGAATTAAAAATAAAGGTACCCATTTATTTAGTTAAGATTAATGTATTTTACCCCTTTTACATGCCATTGTGCATTAATAAAATGATAACAAAACCTCTAAAACTAACTCCTAAAATTCCAGCGAAAGGAACAGAGTTATTAGCACTTATAGCAGTCAGTACGAAAGGGACATGACTATAAGTTATGTCCCTTTCGTAGCCTGGTAGGCAGTTGTCAGTTTTGAGTTCGTTATATTGCCTCCATGCAACAAGCGTGCGTGTCTAGTACTTAGGCCGGTAGAGACCGGACCCTGTGGCCAGACCAAAGAATACTTTGTAATCAAGGACTTATTACTCAAACTGGACTACTGATTACTGCATAGAATAAGAACATATAAAGTCGCCGTCAATAGAACTTGTGAACGATGTAAACAAATTAGTAGTTTGACACATAACCTCAAATATTCACCAAGCGTGTTTTTATTAATTCATCCAATTACTTTAATAATAGAAATCTAGGCCAAATAGTAACATTTTCCTGGTTGTAAGGTAAGCAATCGAAGTTTGCATAGTGATGTGAAAATTTTTCGATATTTGCAGATTTCCAAAAGATGAAAACCTAATTGGATACATTTTGCGAATACGAGTAAACCGAGAAAATCATAAACCTAAAAGACGTAACAAGGTCTGATCCAAAAAAAAAACATCCCGACTCTTTTTTGCCGAGCGTGCAAAGAAAAGGATAACATGTTAAACCCGATGCCGTACCTAAAGTCAGGGTCAATGGAAATGGCAAAAGATGTAAACAAATCAGTACTGTTTGACAAATTGTCTCAATATTTTCTGCAAACAGTTTTTATTAAAAAAATTCAAATAGTTAATGGTTACCCATTTTATTTTAAACAGAATGTGAAAGTAACGATCCGGATTGGATCCAATTGTCCAAAAGGACGTGATTAATGTGATTATGGAGTAATAATGTTAATTTGGTCCGTTTGGTTTTGTTTACATCTTTTGCCATTTCTATTGGCCCCGACTGTATGTTCATTGTATGTACGCAAACATTTTAGGAGCCACGACTAGGTTTCAATTCCCCTGGACCAGAGAACTTCAACTTGACTTTCACCAAAACGGTTAATGATCTCTTTATAATTTGCAATTGATTGTTAGCTCCAAAATTGCAAATAAAATATTGTTGAAATTATAGAATATATTCTTTATTTAAATTATCTCTCTCCTTTTCTTTCATATAACAAAAAGTTTCTATCAAAATTTTGCTTTCAGGACATGCTTTTATAGCCGACTGTAATTTTTTATGCAATGTCATCATCTGCCTATCAAGGCCAAACTAACGATAACGCAACATTCTTTACGTTTACCCACCAGCAGATGTGGTTGTGGATGTGGTTCGGTGGGTCGAACAGATCCTGTTACCAATTTTCGACTCCATCATCACATCTGCTAGCCAATTGCCTAACTCACTCGCAATCGCAATCGACTTTAAAGCGGAACAATTGTTTTGATTTTGTATGCAGAATTGTAGACAAGCCTTCGATTTTCAAAATGAAAATGATTGCGATTGCGAGTGCGTTAGGCAATATCCCCTCGGGTCTTTTAAATTATAATATTGCATCATCATCGAGTATACATTTAGTACGGCTATTGGGAAAATCGGCCGTAAGACTCTTAGAAAAAAATAAAATGTGAAGTTGAATCGACATCGATAATGATTCTCGACTCAGCAACAACACTGGCGTTGTCAGATCCAATTCAAACCCTGTGACAACATGTAAGATAACGAAAGAATAGGTACCTAAAAGCACATAATTTTCTAACTCCTTATGAATGCCATAAATAGAAAAGGTCTTCTAAAGGTTTCTATGCTACTACTTATTCTATGGATTATTTATTGTGAAGGAGAAGACACGTTACATGTAGTATGACGGCATCCTCGCTTTGCACCCTCGGCTCACACAAATTAACCAAGTCTCAATCTAGTCTTGTACCTAATAATGTATAATAAAATAATTAATGATAAAACATCTTTAAATAGCTTCGAAAACATAAAATAAAATGCTAGCTGTATTTGTTTATGGTTTCTGAAAAACCCGCCGGAATGCAACGCCACCCTAGTGCTTTTGGAACATCTGAGTGAGACACAGTAATCGGGTTTGTCGGTCTCACTTGAACTAAGTTTTCTTGGTTCCCTGTCATCAAAGAATTTGTAACCGCCTTACTGGCTATAACGGTATAATTTTGATTAGCAATTAATAGTTAGTAATCGATCCAGTCTGAATATAAGATCCTTGTGCGTAACTTGTTCTATGGACCAGACTTTCAAGTGGATAGTTTCCCGTTCAAAATGCACACAATGTGTTTGCAGACTTTTTTCCGGTGTCGAATTTTGGCAACATGATCCAATTTTTTATCAAAGTATTGTAGTGTCACCACGAGATGACCTCTTCTCAGCATCTTCTTACTAAGCTACAAGTACTAAGTTTTATCTTTCTTCTAGGATAAGAATTTCATTCAACAACGTGTATGATGCCAGCTTTAAATGGAATTCTGATAAAACGTAACGTGTAAGGACGATTTTATTTTTACAAAAGAAATCTTAAACCTCCTTGCACAAAGAGGTACAAGATTTAAAAAAAAACTTTGTCAAATTGTCAAAGCATACTCAGACTTTAACGATTCGTTTTAATTGTTGTGCATAATTTATTCGCAGTAATCTCTGGTAGACGCAAATAAATAAAATTAATCCATGATTCATATTCTCGTAGAAGAAGTTTAATGTAAAAGTGATAGTGATAGTGTGATAGTGATAGTGTATTTTAGTTGTGTACGAGACTGATGAGTAAAAATCGTAATCGTAAGTTTCATATTTAAATTATTTCAGACATAAGCCCTTAACAGAGACCGTCTTTTCGTTCATATTACACAATAAAGTCTCAGTTTTCTAAACCCCATGGAGCATTTGACCATGAGTAGAAACATTTTCCAGTTTGTTTATTTACAATACGTTGTGACACATGTTATGAATGAATTAGTTAAGATGGGGCACACTGAGAGCATCATCAGGAAGGGCGATGACAAATCAGTCTGTAACTCAGTCAAAAATTAACTTAAAAAAAAAATACCAATGTAGGGATGATCCAAATCATCCACCCTACCTACTGTTAAAAAATGTTGAAAGGTTTTTAAGACACCCTGTATATGTTACGAAAAGGTTTCCTATTACATAAATTTAAAAGAACCTTGAAATTATTACCGATTGTTTACAAAAATTTACCAAGTTTTAAGGGATAATTTAAAAGGTAATCTGATACTCGCGGCACGGTCGTAGTTAAAGTGGTATAGGCTTTTCGTTGTTATCATTTTACCTTCATATTAAAATGAAGGTAAACTTACAGATTACCTTTACTTTGTGAGAGACTTAAAATGTCACGTACCTAATACTTTTGTTTATATATATATATATGTATATTTTAGGTTGCTAATAGTAAAACTTTGTACTTATGGTAACTTGTAGTTTTTTCAGGTCAAAAAAGATAACTAAATAAACGTGATTTTTAACACTAAGCTATTGAAAACAAAGAACTGTGCATTTAAGTGCCGTTCCATAACGTTAAGGAAGAACTTTATATTCGTGTATATTTGTATAAACAGCTTAAAATCAATACGGCTAACTCCTCGGAAATTCGGCCATTTCTAAAAGTAGTCACTGAGTACTACATACAATTTATATGTACGGAGTCGAAGGAAAAGCTAGTAAATAGAATAACAATTTCTAATCTACATAAGTTTCAAATTATTATGTTTAGATCAATTACTGATTCAAAACGTGACTAAGGCCAAAGTCAACAGCACGTTCTTTGTTAAGTCTGGTTAAGCCACGTCGACATAAGCAGACGAAACAATGCCGCAATCTAAGTTTTAATGAGACACCTCATAGAATGCTTATTTGACTTTAAAAACGAGACTAGAATTACAATTACAACAACCCTGATATAAACAAGCCAGCCTTCTTATCGACCGAGCGAACTAAGGTCTAACCGCCGCCGCCGCCGCATAAAAACAATTACTCGTTCCTTTTTCAAAATGTAGAATCGTCACTTAAAGAGATTCTAGGCGGTAAAAACCATGGTCTTTGACTTGTTATCGTACAGTCAACGTTTTGATCGCTCTTATTTACTTGACAGTAATGGCGGCCGAGTTTTTAAAACAATGCCATAACAGGTCAATGACGATATAAATTTGGATTTTACTGCCTAGAATAGAGGCGCAGGTTATATACATCGTGTAAACAACGTTATAAAGAAGTGTGCGGGTCCACCGAGTCGTAACTGAGGGCCCTGCCAAGATGCACTTCGCTAACTAGCGTTTCTATTCGTTTCGTTTTTAACCAATCGCGTCACTGGTAGATCACGTGACTTTTCGTATCACGTCATCTACCAGTGACGCAATTGGTTGCATCTTGGCAGGGCCCTCTGGTGCGTCACGCTGGAGCGTACTGCTCGCGCAAGTAGCCCGCGGTCATTACTTGATCCATCTACACCCACCGTGTACAAGCACCATTAGAAACGACTTAATCGTATTAACAGACTCTGAGTACGGCTGACGGTCCGGCCGAGACGGTAATCTAAGGTTTTTTTCACTTCTCATACTCGTAAACTAGTGCATAAAAGTGTTGTCATCTAGACTAAAACAATTAAGCCCTACAGCCAGACATTGGAGACGAGTGCATTAAATAAACTTGTTAATTTAATACATTTACTTTAATTTATTTGCCTTCTTGTTGCATCTAGCAAAAAATAAATAAATAAATATAAAAACAAGGAATATTAACAAACACATTACTTAAAGCAGGGATCGTATAACGGTATTATTTTCATAGAAAAATACCGGTATTCAATTTCGGTATCTCGCTTATTATTGAATATTTTGCTCTTCAATGAATATTGTGTTATTACCTAAATTACAGTCGAAAATATCAAGGGAATAATGCAAATTAAGGAAGATATTTCGATTTTAATTAATACCGGTATTGATCCCTGACTTAAAGTTTTTTTACATTATCACTGTTTTATTTCCTCGCAATCGAAGTGAAAAGCTAAGTGTGTAACTCGGTCTTAAAACCCATTTCATCCTCGTCTTAATTTTATTATCCGTTCCATAAGTCTTATTTACAATGACTTGTTTTATGCCCTTGTTGTACAATCTAATATTTTATTGATAGAGGAGTACGTACACCAGCAACAGCAGGAGAGGAAGCAGGTTCGTTACCAACCTTAAATGTTAAATTTTAAAATGTTAAATGCCTTGTGCGTTTGTTTGACGATAACTTGAGTACTGACCCTGCTCATGTTCAGACTTGAAACTTATAGTGATCTTCATGAAAGTCGTGGAAAAGTACTTGAGACAAATATATAAGTTTCAAGTCCTAACATGAGGAGAATCAGTCAAGGGAGGGAGCAAACTAATATAGGGTGGTCCAGAAATATTTGTATTTCTACAAGCTTTTACTCTTGCAAATTTGCCAAAAAATTGGCCATCAAATTGGTACAGCAACGGCCAAAAAAAAAAAAACGCAGTTGTTACCACCCATTCATTGGTGACAGCGGGGGATTTTTATTTCCAGTAGTTACTAGAGGTAACAGGTGGAAATATCCCGCATGAACTGTGGGACGGGGGTAAGGCAGGTAAAACTCAGGTGTACAACACTATGAAAATGCAATGTTTACGCGTCGTATTTTCCTTTTTTTTACTACACTGCACTTTAATAATATTTCGTTTCAAGAATACGAGTACAGTCAACAGCATAAATAAGTGATCATTTATGGACCTTATCGCTTTCAATCGTTTCAAAATTTTGTATAACATTTCAAACACGACGTTAAAGTGACAAGGTACATAAATGATCACTTATTTATGCTGTTGACTGTACAGACATTGTTAACTTGATTGTGGTGTACGGCAACCTTTAGAGGTGTCAGGTGGGGTGTTTTTTGCCTCTCTCTCTTACTCATTTAATGTTCAAATAGCGTGACTGTTTTCCCAATGCCTGGTATCATTGCTCACTAATAATTAACGAGCATCATTTTTTTTGACAAACGTATCATTACTTGCACATTTTCATTTTGCAAAAGCAGCATATTTCTTGTAATAACAATTAAGGATTTCTTTACTTAACTTACGTAATAACTGCCGCACTCAGAGACGTCAATTAAATTTGATGCTTGATTAAAGTAGCTACTGTCACTTTCTTTGCTATAGCAATAGAATAAGACAACACGTCACTAAACAAGTATTAAATTTAATTGACGTCTCTGAGTGCGGCAGTTTGGCTGTGTTATTTATAAAAATACTCCTCGTCTTCACGTCTCGTGGAAGTCGTTTATCGCTATTCCCTCGGGAAATGTATGATTTTACGAAATAAAAACAAATTTATTTTCGCATTTATAATATTACTAGCTGTTGCCCGCGACTCCGTCCGCGTCCGCGGCCATATTAGGTCCCTAGAACGTTAAAAATATGATTAAGATATGGTGTAAAACAAATTGCAATAGAGACCTCTCTAAATTACGATCTATAAACAAGAAGCCAAGCCTCAATTACCTTTAGGTATAGTCTTACTTACGTCAATAAAACCGGTACCTAAATCGGACCGTGTTAATTAGGTGGTGTATTTTACCGTCTTAATTACGACGTAAACCTCGAGAAGTAATTAACATAACCGAATGAAATCAAACACTGGCGGAGAAATGCGAGTAGCTTAATATATACCGTACCTTATTTATCTTATTTCTCAGATCGGTCCTTTCGGATACACTTCGTTCGGCATATTTTGTGCTATTTTTTTATTTATTTATTTAGTAGGTAACACTACATACATAGAGTGTAACATATTTTTTATATTGGTACTATAGATACAGATGCTTCCCTGAATGTATCTCACTATGGAAACAAGAAATACTAAGAAAAAATACAGCATGCAAAGTACCTACTTAAGTAAGACTTGATAGAAAAACATGTGCATGAGAAAAACTCATTGGTACCTACATGGGGACCGCGGTGGTTCGAACTCAGTAACTTACGATCTCGAGTCGACCCCCTAAGCCACTAGAGCACCGACGCTTTCTAGATCATACCTTTAGTGTAATTTACAGACTTATGGATAAAGAAGATGCATTTAATATATTTACTTGATATTTATGTTTTAGATTCACATTTAGTATCACGGTTTTTTCATTCACTATGTCAAAGTGACACAATCAGTCAAATCATATCCAGTCTCTTACAATTTGATTTGTTACATCACTTTGATATAGTTCCATAGTGGCCCAGGAATCAAATTGATTAACTGTACTCAAGTTAGAAAGACTCATAGGTACATGGTGTCAGCGGGGGTTCGAACTCGGTACCTTGCGATCACGAGTCGCTTTCCTAAGCTACTACTAAGCACTGATGCTCATCCGCGGGTACCTTACTTTATGTTAAACGTTTTTACAGGTGAATTTACTCTATAATAAAAAATCTTCCATAGTTAACGCATTCAGAGCCAGCTGTGCTACGAGTGCTACGCTGTAGCCTGTAGCAGAATTTTCCCACTGTGTTGCGAAAATCTGCTACGAACAGTGGACCCGACTATCGGGTCGTTGGCACTAAAAGTGCTAAGTGTCTAACATCATTAAATGCTACTTTCTCTTTTTTTTGCCCGACTGCCGAAACAGGAGGGTAATGTTTTGACCTGCATTTATCTAAAGAGAGACTCGCGAGGTGTCGTTAAATAAATAATATATTTATTTATTTATCTATAAACTAAGTAAGTATTACAAATTAAAACTAACAATATGGCAAATTAAAATAATAAAAGCAAAAATAAACCAATTAGTACTAAGACAAAAAAAAAACAGGACAATCTCACACAAATTGATCTAGTCCCAAATTCTAGGCTGTACTAAGTATGAGTAATAGACAACGATATAACTACTTATATGTAGGTATAGAGAAATAAATACACCCGTATTCACAAACAATACTTAAGGGATCCTTCACTGAGTAAACGCACTGCGTTCAATACAGCATTGTGATTGGTCCTTTTTGACCGACCTTTTGTTTATGAGACGATTTGAACCACCCTGTGCGCTCGTGAGCACTGTGAGACCTTATAGTGACGTTTGTGAATACGGGTGTGAAACATCTTAGACTCAGAAACAAATACTGGTGCTCATCACACAAATGCTTTCGAAACCCATTATACAACCCTGTATAATAATTATTATTATTAATATTATTATTATACAACCCTAATTTGGCACCTCTGAAACCGAGGCAGTGATTATATGGTTTTAGCATATACCCAGGGTAATGCAAGTGCGAAACCAAAACATCAATGTATATCTTTGAAAGCTCTCGATAAAACGCATTTTCTGAAGTGATATGAATTGCCATAAGTGTGATATTGCGTCTCTTCGATGGTGATGTTAAAGGAACATTCCTTTGAAAGAGCAACTTCTCCTTAAGTAAATAGGACATAAACTTAATGAGGAAATTCCAACGAGGCTCTCTTTAGATATTTTGAACGATCACGGTACGATCTCACGAGTATCGCTGGAGGTATTTATTGAATTTATCCTTAATTTGATATTCTGCTCTATTATTCCCGATACTCTAAAGTAATTAGTCAAACAAACACGATTTAGTTAATTTAATTTTTTATTTATCGACACCTAATTGCAAAAAAAAAATGCTATTGGCGAACTTAATTCCTTAAAGCATTTTCTACCAGTCAGTCAATGGCCAAACGGAAACATTTTTAGGTTGGTGCTGAGAAATCTCTACATAACTAGTATAAAAATAAATCACTTTCCGCCGACTATTCCTCTCTATGTACGCTTAGATCTTTCAAACTACGCAACAGATTTTAATGCGGTTTTCATCAATAGATGGTTTTAGTGAATAATAAATTCTGGTGTATGTACAGGTGTTACAGTAAAATCGCATTCTAGATTCGCGGGTCGCTAGATCAAGTTTTTCATAGTTTAAAAATAAATTGTTCTTCCGCTAGGGTTTCTTGCGGCGCTTCTTCTCCGCAATGATGGTCTTGTCAGAAGCGCTTGTAGGCCCACTCCATATTACTGATGGGTACAACCTCAATATAAATAAATTAGCGCCATAGCATTAACTAGCAAACTAAGTTAAAGTTAAATAAGTGCATTTTACTTTTATTTCTGTGCATGCTGTGACTTTCTATAATTAATAAGGCGCTTAGCTTGTAAGTTTGCATGTACAATATTTATGTAACAGTGTACTTATTGTTAAAGGTCCTAATAAATAAATAAATAAAATAAATAAATAAATTATTTCATTTCATGCAATTCGTTTTAGATTTAAATAGCGTAATCCAATCCAATCATAATATATTCCAATCGATTACCGATAGTAGACATTAACTGCAACATGATAATAAATAGTGAAATAACTCATGGTATGGCACGATCACTAAACCACCGGGTGTCGGATAATATATTCATTGTTTGCCATAACCATTAATCAGCCGAGAGCATAGATTGTTGTCTATACTCATAAAACCTCCCTCATATATTGCGTTTCGAAAGCAGCCAACGTACTAAAATCGGTCAACCAGTGGGCCTATTGCCTAACGCACTCGCAATCGCAATCGACATCGCAATCTACTTCAAAGTACAACTATGCCAACTTTAAAGTTGATAGCTTCTATAGTTTTAGAGAAAAACTGCTGTGAAATTCAGACATACAGACAGACACCGAAGTCTCACCATAAGGGTTCCTTTTTATCATTTTGGTACGGAACCCTAAAACACGGTTCATTCATTTGGGACCTACGATACGATAACTTTACTTTGGGTTTAATATGCCTTTATTTATTTTAGTATTGTACTTGTATGGCTTTCGTTGTCATTCTCGATCGCTCAAAGGTTAACTGGAATAGATCCCATAAAGGGATAAGTTCATCTTTGTACATTCCTGCAATTTTTTTGTTTAATTTATAATAGTTATCTCTTTGATTAGTACAATGTTTACGTACGTGCATTAAGTAACACGGATAAACAACTCTCGATTTCGCAGTTCTTTTTATTTTTGTCAGTACTCGTATGCGTTCGGTGCTTGAAATCGAAAACTTATTCATTGCTACATTCGTGCATTACTAAAAAATCCACAAAAAAGATCCATGCAACGTAACGTATTTTTATAGTAGCATTAGCTCTTAAAATCTTTTTTTATTCCTGCTATTGTTAATTTTTGTAGAAAATCCTCGCATGTCTCATCAGGGAGTACTTAAGCTTAAGCATGTTAATGTCTTTAAGTGAACTTGCACTGTGTGTTGCACTAAGATGCATAAAGCAGCACTCATGACAAGTGCAAGCTTAACGAATCATAACCCTTGTCACGTATACGAGTATGTTGTATTTCCTCTGTGACTGACATCGCCAATTTGGTTTATTTATAAAGCCGGCATTCCACAACGGCGTACGCTACGCACGCACACGTATACGCACTGCTAGATCAAAACCGCAGTAACTCAAAATACAATACAAACAACTTTAATACAACTTCTATGAACTTCAAACAAAACTAACAAGGATTTTGAGTTGATACTGTTTTGATCTAGCTGTGCAAATTGGCTTCGTATTAAATAATACTTTTTCTACTCGCGTACTATAAACCGCTAATATTGATATCGTTAATGGTGTCAGAATACCACCTATAGCGTAACCGAAGAGTAAAAACAATTCTATAAAAAGCGTTGCCATGGTAATAACAGTTCTATAATTTATTATAGCATTGTTATTACCATGGTAACGGTCATTCCGGATATCAGTCTTGGCGTTTAGTTAACACTTGACATCCTAATAATTTGTATAATAAACCGTTAAAAACATTTAACACTAATTAAAATTACGTATATTAAAAATAAAATCAATTTTGAGACTAAATATGTGTTAAGAATTACATTTTTATTAAGTTACTAAAAATAAATGAGTAATATCCATCTATTTGTTATTTGGTTACCATGGTTACGTTCAATATGGATATCAACAAAATGGCGTTTTGTTTGGCATTCCAACTTTTATGATAAATTGGCAGAACTGTTTTAGTACCTACCTATTAAAAATTGCATGAAATTTGTAAACATTTAGCAATAAAATTTACAAACTATTAACGCCAATCGGAATAATGAAAATGACTTTGCTAACAAGTAATTTGTTAGCAGAAAAATCGAGTGAAGTATACGAGAAAAGTTAGCGATTGTTTATTTTTGTCATTATCGTTCTAAGCTTGTAGAAAAAGTTATGTATGCAACGGTACATAATTAGCTCTTAAGGTACTCGTGCCTATAATTAGAGCGCTCGCAAGCTCGCGCTCTAACCTCGGCACTCGTACCTTAAGAAGCTTCATTATGTACCAGTTACATAAATAACTATTATGTGACGGGTGCATAATGAGAGGCATTAATACACGAGTGTGGTTTTATGAAACGAGCCGAAAGGTGAGTTTCATAATAAGATCACACGAGTGATTTAATAATGCCTAATCATGTGTACAGTCGCATGCATAACTTTAACTACATGCATATCATAAGTTTTCAATATGTGAGAAACCTGTATCTGTGGTTGCCCTGTTTCTCAAAGCTTACATTAAAGTATAGGCCACCGATACTTTAATGTGAACATTAAGATGCAATCACATCGATAACCGATACTTTAATGACATGCAATACTTTATTTTAACATTAAAATACAACCACAGATATAAGTTTCTTAATCTAGGTCATTTGCTTATCGTTTTAGAAAATATTTTTGGGAAGTTATGATGAAGAAATGTATGTAGATGCTCCTTCAGCACCCCCTAGAAATGGCTACCAGGGACTCAGGCCAAAAACAATTTGACCTACGTGGCTCTCGTGTGTAACGTGCACCGCAGTGTAATTCATTCCTAAAAGGCTTCACGTACGTAAAATACTTTTTAGGAAAATAACAAACAACAAAATAAACAGAAACACAAAAGGTATCTACAAAGGCAAACTTATCCCTTTAAGGGATCTCTTCTAGTTAACCTTTGAGCTATTGCAAAATGTATTGAACATCAAATAGCCAAACGTACAACAGTGAAAGGGAATGATAAATCACATGTTTTAAACTTTTCAACCATGCACTACTTTAACGAGAATTATTTTATAAGTATTTTGCGTTTAAGGTCTAATAAATCAAATTTGCTACTTATAAGTGGAATCTGTTTTGGCTAGTGCTATTACCTACCATTTTGTTTCATGTATTTTATTACCAATGTTTGCTTCCCTAGTAATAAACAAAGAAATACAATAATAATATGTGTCTATAAAAAAATGTCGGGATATTTACACCATTTTTAACACAAGAATGTCTGAACTAATTAAGTATTATGATCTTTCATTTGTTCGATTTGTATCTGCCCCAAATCGCAGAATAATTATTAAAACATCAGAAAAAATACGAAAAAAGCATTCTGAGGCGGTACTAAGATGGCCGGGTCGGCTAGTTTATAATAAATAGTAATATGTTTGAATCATGTCTTTCTATCTAAATATCAGCTAGAAATCTGCTGGATTCCTTCCATTTATCGAGTTTATCCTTAGATTGGTTCTATTTCGCCAGATAATCCGTTGGAATAAGCTAAGGGTCAAAAGGGACAAGAATTTCAACAAATACCTTTGCTAATAAAAATATTGAATTAAATAAGCATATTGAAATTACATTCCTACTAAACATCGGTAAGATCGATTCAATACTTTGTTTTCTTTTATAGACTTTTTTCTTGCACTTGAGTGTATCGCAACATATGTTTACAAAGTGCCTATCGCGTTTTCCACGTGTTACATAAATTATTTACAACCATGTCCCATATAATGCAATATTTGCGGTTCGACGTGACTTATAGCCAAGAATGTATTGGCAGCAGAATGAACTGAAAGCTAATAATGCGAAAACAACGTCATTTTCTATTTATACTTGTATCACGTATAAGAAAAAGCTCTAGCAATAAAAACAATGCAATACAATGTACAATAAAAATACTCTTTATGGAATAGGGCGATCCTGCAGCGTTTTAACTGCCGTCATTATTGTCTTGGTATATTTTTCAAGATAAAATGAACACTGCTCTTGTTCTTTTAAATATAATTAAAACCACCCCGGCTGTGCTACCCTGTGTACCCGACTTTGGCGAAGCCTAAAAGGAGGGTTATATATTTGACCTGTATGTATGTATGTCCGTTCGTATGTACCTTCGTAACTTACCCAACGGGTCAACCGATTTTAATAAATGGTAAGTCATTAGATTTTTTTTGATGGCGCAAGTGCCATTTGGTACATAAAATATACATACATACATACATGAAATCACGCCTGTTTCCCAGAGGGATAGGCAGAGACCACTTCTTTCCACCTGCTACGATCTTGACAAATCTGTTTCGCTTCTTCCACATTCATACATCGAGTTATGCACGCACGTCGGTTTCGGGTACTTAAAATTCGGCCCTTTTCCAGTATTTCTCCGATTTGATTCGAAAAAGTACGCTTAGGGCGACCTCTTCCGACCCTTCCACTCACTTTCGCTCTGTATATCTCTTTCGTCAATCTTCTTTCATCCATCCTTTCCATAAAATATAATATTTTAAAAAAACGATGACGTTCTCGCAATGCTTCTTGTCTAGAGCCACTGGAAAGTGAAAAGGTTTTCATAAGTTACCCTTCTTTGCATGGCGTTGGAAATTTCCATCATAACAATGTTCCTTTTATGTTGTTAATTTTTATGCGGATTCTAAATGAAAAGGGATTTGAATTCATGAGTTTTTCTATTTTCGGGTTAAAAATTAATTTCTTACTTATGAAAATTCGGACAAATAAATCAGGAACGAAAATTACATCTTGTGATAGGAAACCCATGCAAGCATACAAATGCCCATTACAGTTGACTATAAGACTCTCCGTCTGGTCGATTAAGTTTCAGTAAGGCGACATTTAAAGTAGACAAGTAGGTTATCCTAAGAGAAACAGTGATTGAATGAACAGCTGTCAGTGACACAAAATAAATTGCAGTCTCGCAAAGATTTATTGAAGGCCAAGCGTCGTAAAACTCGTTTTTAGAGTTCCGCATACGAAGGATGCCAGCGGAACACTATTATTAAAGCTCCGCAGTCTGTCACACTTGACATTTTCACAGGGTATGTATAACTATGGCCGCTATACCAACAAGTAATAAAAATTTGCTTTCTTACGTTTCGTTTAGTCGCTCTAAAAGGAATTATCCCCCTATATCACTTAGATTTGCATCCTCTAGATACGGACAAGTCAGTTTCTTGACGCGTGCTGATACAGGCTTGAATAATTGGGTGAATAAGCTGGATATTGATATATTCAATTGTAAAATCCCTTCCGTGAGGCGAAGTTTGACAGCGAAATGTGTTGTTTGAGCATGTTTTACTTACCATAGGATAGAGAACTTTTTGGCGATCTACCTCTGGTTGGTATTTAGCAGTAGTTTTAATTTTAGCTTTGCGCAAGTGTTTTGTGTAAGTGCGTGTACCTTTGAAGTTTGTACTAAACTTTTTTGTCTACTCTGTCACTATATATGTGAAATCTTTTAATTGGTTTTGTGTTTCCTATTCTTGTTTCATATGTTGTATTTGTAACTGTTGGATTTCCTACCAATACATAAATAAATTTAAAAAAAATTGAGCTACAAAAATGAACGGGGTCCTAAACAAGAAACCGGTTTATTTCGGCGTTTTATGCTCGATCTGAGGATTGTGAAGATGAAAATTTCGTTTCGTGTTCGACGTGTTCCTTACTCAAACTCCAACTATGATACAATTCTAACCCTTTGCAACTGAGACTAGACGATTTTATAAATAAATAAGTACTTACCTATCCATAATAATATTACAAATGTGAAAGTGTGTATGTTTGTCCGTATTTCACGCTTCAACCACTGAACGGATCGAGATGAAACTTAGCACAAATATTGTTTAGGTCCTGGAATTCAACATAGAATAGTTTTTATCCCGGAAAATTGGACAGATCCCGAGGGAGCAGCGATAAGCGACTTCTACGCGGACGGAGTCGCGGGCGAAAGCAAGTAGAAATATAAAGCTACACATATTTTCAACATTAACGCAGCTCGAGTCTTGTAACACGTGCTCTTGATGATTAAAAATTTGCGAACTCGCAGGCGAAACATAATAGAAATGAGATGAGTCATTGTTAAAAAGTTCTGAACGTGTAGAATTGTACGAATGCGAAAAAATGGTGTCACGTGTTTAAATGAGCTGTCATAATTTTATTGTACTATGTATATGTATGTAAACACATTACTGTACAAAAAACAGAAAATAAAATATTATAATTACAGAGTTGGAATGTACAAAGGCGAACTTATCCCTTTAAGGGATCTCTTCCAGCTAACCCTTCGGTGATTCAGGAAAATAAGAAAAGTAGAATGTGGAATCATTAAGGAATGGAATTGCCCTAGAGATAGGAGCGTCAGCCGCTCTAATGTGGACTCCATAAGCTCTGTTTAGTCTACTGTGTTATGAAAATTCCGATCCTTGATATTATATTATAGACTTCGATATTTTATTATTACAAGTAGTAATAATACGCTTGATCTTAAATTAATTTATATATTTGCTAGAAGTACAGGTTAAGATCTTTCGGGACCGGGTTCAGGTGTGTTATTAATTAAATCGATTAATACTGCTATTTATGATGTACAGTCAACAGCATAAATAAGTGATCATTTATTGTACCTTGTCGCTTTCAATCGTTTCACAATTTTGTATAACATTTCAAACACGACGTTAAAGTGACAAGGTAAATAAATGATCACTTATTTATGCTGTTGACTGTACTAACTTACTCTCTTATTCATAAACGCGTAATAGCTAAAGAGTGCTTGAAATATGCTCTTGGAAAGAAAACTTTTTTTTGGAAAGAAAAACGTACAGTGCCTCTATTCTAGGCCGTAAAATACATCGAAATATAATAAGTATGGAAGAGTAACGTCTAACAAAAACGACTGACAAATCAGCTCCAAAACGCCCACTTTTTGAAATGAAAAGATCTTATGTATCGAGTGGTTTCAATAATCAACTAAATATTAATTGAGTTAAGGTATGAAGTCATTTATGTCAGACGCTGGTATAACGTTTGAGTAGACAGTAATTTCAGTAAGGTTTTATACCGTTTGAAAGACAAAAATCTGCAATTGGTTACAAGCTCTCTGACACAAGATTTCCATTGGTCAATATTTTTTTTCATAAGGGTTACTTGAACGCGGCCATGTCTTTCAACATTTGACGTGGATGGTTTAATACAAAAACAACACAGTAATTGAATAACGAATTTTATTAATATTTTTTTATATTATTGAATGATTGTTCCCCTTGAATCATTTAACATACTTACTTATGTTACACTATTATAAAGTTGTAAAATAGTATATCAGAAGATATTAATTGTTGTAAGAGTAGTCAGCGTCAAATAGTCTTTAGCATCTAAAGTGCCAAATATATTGCAACCCCTTTTTTATTCTTATAGGCATAAAGATACGTGACAGCATAATACCTATATATAGGTATATAGTCGCTTTGGATGGTACAGCCTATTTGATGCTGCCGAAAAAACATGACAAAAATTAACTTTATACGAGTAGTAAGACGGAAACATCACAAATAATCCATTTGGCACTGTTTCTATTCTACAGTTAGAGATGTGAAGCCAACTCTTAAGTTAGATCATATACAATAGAGTATAATTTATATTAACCGACTGTTTCACAATCGACAAGTAAAGCGTATTTGACAGATAAATTTAGCCCTTTCTCTTTCTTACACTTGAAAATAGACAAGGAGAGAGCCAACTTTAAATGGCAGATGAATTTACTTGTCGATTGTGAAACAGGCCCTTACAATCTTAGCTTTACCAACTCAGTTATTGTACAAGTATCAATTAATATTAAGCCTATTGCTTTTTAGCGTTCCGCACTTCGAAAGGAAAAGGTCATATTTCGTTTTTTTTTATTATGTACATAAACTAACGATAGTAAAGATGACATAAAATTTAATTTCCTATTCATTCGAAGTAGTTGCTTGTAATTCACATTTTTCAAAGATATATTGCATAACATCGGCCATGACATTTTGGTATGGAATATTAAAAATTAAATAACTTACTACTGAAAATAAATATCGCTTTGTTTTGCATCTGTGTGGGTACTGCACCAATTTACAATGCAACTTGGCATGGTTGCAGCGTCATTTAAATCCGGTAATCATTAATATCGATTTTTTCTTTTGTGATTGTAAACAACTGTTTGACACTACGTCAGAAAGTCGACTGATAGACAGTTCGGCACTCATTAATAGCTCCACCCCCGCCGGCACTAAGTCAGTGGGGCAGATTTTGAGCGTCGATTACTCTTCCATACTTATTATATTTCGATGGTAAAATACAAATAGTATTTATCCGAGTATGGTACCTATATTGTTTTTAACTCGGCCGCCATTCCTGTCAAGTAAATAAGCGCCATCAAAACATTGACTATACGATAACAGGCTAAAAACAATATGGTTTTTACCGTGTTGAATAGAGGCCCTGACCTAGTTTTTCATAATATCAACAACATATTCCAACAATCTTAAATATCGGACTAGGTTTAAGGGGAGAGAAACGTTATCGCAATTTATATGGAAATTGTTAACTTCACAATCCTCTTAAAAATCAAATTTGTGTAGAGCAATAGCTGAGATAGGCCGACGACATATTTATAAGACGACTAATCACAAAGTAAAAACGAAAAAAATACCAAAGACAACGGACAAGTCTGTAGACGACTGTTGGCTACTGGACATTTCCTGTAAAGAAATCCTGTTGTCAACTGTTGTCTACTGAACACGTGACGGGTTGCTGCTGACTTATTGTAATTAACAAATAAATCAATATACGTGCTCCCAGCTTCTTAAATAGCGTTCGGCTGGCTACTGCTGTCACACTTCCACTCGCAGCTGACAGTAGGTAGGTAATATTTGTCACTCGTTTTAGCAAAACGAATATTGCCATTAAGAAACTGGTAGGACTGTAATTGTATGTGTGCACGTACCTCAAGCGGTATGACGACGAAGATTACGATCAGATCAGCCACAGCTAGATGCGTCATGAGCAGGTCGACGCGCGACTTGCGTCGGCGCGAGCGCACGAGGGACGCGAACACGGCGCCATTGCCGAGCGCGCCGGCGCCGAGCAACGCGCCGTACAGCCCGAGCACGAACCCCTGCTCCGGCGCAGGCACCGAGGCGGGCGTGCTCGGCGCTGCCACGTTGAAATAGTCCCAGAATAAGTCCGCGGTGTCATTCATTTTGAGAGTTTTTTGTTACATTTGCATTGTTGTTAATGTCATATTATCATTAACATATAAACCTTGAGGATCTGGACATTGCACACATCGCTGGGTTGCGACAATGTTCTCTATTTTTTAAATATCTGTTAACCTAAATATATAAACGTCAAACTCTACATATAATATTCTTGTCACACTTGCATAGAGTTTTACGTTTATAAATTAAGATTTACATTTATTTAGATTTAGATAACACTGACTTGAATTGGCTTCATTGATTGATTACACATATTTTTACATTTCCTTTTGCTTATTTATTTATCGATTATGAAAGCAAACAAGAACCATATTAGAGCCTAGAGCTTAGTTTGGGACTTGGTCAATTTGTGAGATCGTGCCTTGATATTTATTTCTTTATTTTTATTGTAATTTACCTATACAAACGGACCTTAGACAATTTGCATTCTATCAATCGTACATCTTCATCATTGTCAGTATTTTTTGTGCCAAAAATTCAATTTTTCGTTATATGCTGTTCATTTCAAAACTAGGAAATGGAATTTCTTTTTATTACAAATCTCATTATTATCATGTCGCCTGACAGACGTCAACCATTCAACCTTCGTCTTCGCCGGCTTCGACATTTCTTTGACATTAAAAAGTTATAATAAATGATAATATGTTTTAGAATAAGTTCGCTTTTGTACAGTCCTGTACTGTATTTGAATTTCTGTTTTTTGTACAATACAGTGTCTCCTTACATATGTATATACATTCAATATACAATCGGTCAAAAATCAGCTGGATGAGATCCCCAATGAATACCTCATTTTTATGTAAATTGTATCGTTTCTGTTTCTAGTATTTATATAGTAAGTATTTATTTAGAAACGTACCTACAATAATGTAGACGTTCGAGTGCTCGTCGCTGTACTACTTAGTACTTGTCCCCATACTTTGAATTGCGATAAATAAGATATATTAACATTTCTCTTATCACCACCTAATATTAGCGATGAAAATTTTTTGTGGCTTTGATATTTCACACGCTATTTTAAATAAAAATCTTATTTGCCAGCAACATCATCTGACATTTACTCATACAATCCGATAGACTGATCTTTTTTCATTTTAAGAAATTTCGTTTAACTCACCATATAAAACAAATTCCATTAAAAAAAAAGTAAAGGTCACATCTCCCAAAATACATGAATATGTTTTGTGTAGATGAGTAGCTGCAAACAGATAGACAATAGACAGACAGAATTATTTTCACATTTATAATATCAGTATGGATTTTCTTTCTACAGCAATATTATAATGTACCGATGTATAGATTTTTTACTTCTAAGTATTGTTTGAAATGACCAGAATATCACGACGCAAATGAATATTTTCTTTTGACATGTCGAGCACTCGGGCGTCTACCTTACGCTTTCCTACCGTTTTCTGATTGGTGTATTTTTATTTATCTACTCTTACTTATTTTGCCAAAAGGATGTAACAAAATGCCAAAAAATAGCAATATACAAAGCGGAGGAACACTATATTGCTCCGACAATGCCAAATATATTCGCAGTCGTAGTCAGAGTTCGCTCGTGCGTTTAGTGAATTTTCTCACCGAGCGAGACTGTGCAACGTTTTGGTTAAAGCGTGTAATGTACAAAATAGGACAGATGGCTTATTATCTAACGCACTCGCAATCGCAACCGGCTTCAAAGTGGAGCAATTGTTTTCATCTTGTATGCAGACAAGATTCGATTATCAAAATGAAAACGATCGTAAGACAACAAGCCCTCAGGTCGTGAAGCTATAGAATAACGGGTTGAGCACTCTATATTATCGCTCTTTTTTTCCATAAAGTATCATAGTACGAACACACAGATAAATTTACATGCACGCACTTACGAACACATACACACACATAAAATAGTAATAAATATGTCGAATGAATTAAATAAAAACTGAGTTTAATAATACACCTTTAAAGCCTTTGCGGGTTAAGCATTACCCTGCGCCGTGGCTTACTTCTGATATTAAGGCTCTAATGGCTAAGAGGAACCGGGCCCGCTTGAAGCTGCGCCATAAACCGACAGATGAAAATCACCAAAACTATGTTGTCTTGCGTAATCGCTGCAGTCATAGGTGTAGAGATGCTAGGCGCCGCTACATTCACGAACGTATAGAGAGTTGTCCCTATCCTAAATTATGGAAGTTTCTTAAGTCTTTAGGGGTGGGCAAACCTCAACAAAACTCTTCTAATGTTAAACTTGACCTCAATTCTCTCAACAATCACTTTAGCGCTTCTCCGGTTGTCTTGGACCCGTCTCTAAAAAAACAGACTTTATCTCTTCTCGCCAACACTCCTCACCCCAACTTTCCCCCTTTCGACCTAGGCTTCATTTCGACGGAGGAGACATTAAATATTTTAAAAAATATTAAGACGAAAGCCGTTGGTGAAGACGGTGTGGGTTTGGATATGCTTATGCTCGTGGCGGAGCCTATTTCTCCCATCCTATCCAAAATTATTAACTTTTCTTTGTCATCAGGCTGCTTTCCCTCTTTGTGGAAATCTGCCCATGTCATTCCTCTTCCTAAGACCACTAATCCCTCTTCCTTTTCCGAATATCGTCCAATTTCAATTCTTCCAGTCCTATCGAAAATTATAGAACATTTTATAAATAGAAAACTGTCTCGATTCCTTAACTTTCACAAACTTTTCAATTTGTTACAATCTGGGTTCCGCCCCGGGCATAGCACTGTCACTGCCTTGGTCAAGGTCACCGACGACATTCGTCTTAATATAGAAAACAGAAAACTCACTGTTCTGGTCTTATTGGACTTTAGCAGTGCTTTTAACACCGTTGACTTTGACATCCTCCTCGGCATCCTTAAAACGTTTAATGTCTCTTCTACGGCTCTCTCGTGGTTCCAATCATATCTCCTTGGGAGGCGCCAGCTTGTTAAGGTAGATGACACTGTCTCTTCCTGGAGGGATTTGTCCGCTGGTGTCCCCCAGGGAGCTGTGCTGTCCCCGCTTCTGTTTTCCATATTTATTAATGGCATCACTGCTTCCCTCCAATCTTGCTTTCACCTTTATGCAGACGATTTGCAGATTTACGCCTCGGCTGGTATTGATGATTTTCCCTCCTTAATAAGCCTAATAAACTCTGACCTTGCGACTATTCGAGACTGGGCAGCTAACTACGGGCTAAAAATCAACGCGAGAAAATCGCAAGCAATTGTTATCGGTAGTCCACATTTTATCGCAAAGTTGTCTGACATTGTGTGTCCGAATTTGGTATTCGACGGTACTATCATTCCTTTTTCAACCACTGTCAAAAATTTGGGTCTCACAATGGATCAGACGCTTTCCTGGTCGGCTCATGTTTCTGAAGTTAGTCGTAAACTCTTTAGATCTCTCCATTCTCTTAGGCGCCTGCAAAATTTTCTACCCCTTCGCACCAAGATTACTCTTGCGCAATCTCTTCTTCTCCCTTTATTCGACTATGGTGACATCGCATATATTGACGCTACTGAAGAGCTGCTCAATAAGCTGGAACGGCTTCAGAACGTGTGCATTCGGTACATATTTGGCTTGCGGAAATTTGACCATGTGTCTGATTTCCGTACTCAGCTAAAATGGTCGCCCATTAGGTCGCGTAGAAATGTCCATATCCTGTCGTTGCTATTTAATATCCTTTTCAATCCTCAATCCCCTCCTTACCTTGTCGAACGGTTTTCTTTCTTAGCTACCGGCTCCCAGAACCGCTTACGCTCGAGTGCCAACCTACTCCTTGCTTTTCCTGCTAGCAAATCCAAATGTTATTCTAAATCCTTCTCGGTACATTCTGTTCGTTTATGGAATAGTCTTCCAACTGACATCAGGCAATCACAATCTGTTGCTTCACTTAGATCTAGGCTTAAGAAATACTGGCTTGACTCTTGTTCCTGATCTAAGACTGTATGTCCTTTCTACCTTTCATACTTATATTATATATATATTTTATATTTATTTATTTAATTATGTATTTATTTATATTTATACAAGTATTTTCATTTATTTATTATCTATTTATTTGCTATTATTATTTTAGTCTTCTGTATCTTTAATTGTTGTACGTTTAGCCATCCGTTGTTTTTATTAATATCCCAATCGCTCAAAGGTTAACTGGAAGAGATCCCTTAAAGGGATAAGTTCGCCTTTGTACATACCTTTTGTGTTTCTGTTTCTTTTTAATTTGTTATTTTCTGTTTGTACAATAAAGAGTTTACATACATACATACATACAAATGTGTAATATTAATATTGTTATTAAAAGTAATAAAGTAAATTTTCAAATACGGTACCATATTTTGTTAACTCTGGCACCGTAACCTTTTTTCTGGTTACTTATTTGAGCACCAGATTCAATATGACAGGCGTCGCCGTAGTATGTAGTAGGGAATCCGAATAGGAGACGACCTTCATCCAGCTGTTTACTCGATAAAAAGTATTTTATATCAAATATAGTACCTAGTAATATATGGCGAATAGGTTGACTGAAAATTTTAGTCCAGTACAGTACATAATAAAAAAAAAACTAAAAATGTACTTTTTTTCAAATTGCTATTGTTTGTTCATTTTTAGTTATGGACTGTACGGGGCTGAAATTTTTCAGTGAACCTATTGGCCTTATATTACTTACCCTATTAAATTTGATATAAAATACTTTTTATCGAATAAACAGCTGGGTGAAGGTCGTCTCCTATTCGGATCCCCTACTAAATACTACGGCGACGCTTGTCGACCAATGGTAATATTCATATGTGTTCTTTTTTTTCTTGTTTAAAGTTCCCGGCATCCGGCGCTGCCCGCAACAACCGGATCCCGGTACCTCCACCAGAGCGTCCGTCCACAAATATACTCGCAATAAAACAATAAAGAACCGGCCAAGTGCGAGTCGGACTCACGAAGGGTTCCGTACTATTTTTCATTTTCAAATGTTTTTTTGTTATAATTAATTGTTAGAGTGGCAATAATAATAATAAATATCAGGGGACAATGTCACACCAATTGACCTAGTCCCAAACTAAGCTCTAGGCTTGTACTATGGGTACTAGACAACGATATAAATACTTATATAGAGAAATATATACTTAAATACATAGAAAACATCCATGACTCAGAAACATACATTCGATCTCATCACACAAATATCAGCCCTTACCGGGATTTGAACCCAGGACCGCAAGCTTTGTAGTCACTACCAACTAGGCCAGCGCGTCGTCTAATAGTAATATGCTCTGAAAATTTAAACTGTTTACCTTTTACAGTTCATGGGATGAAACAAAGAACCGCACATACAAACATACATACGAACAGGTTTAAAACATTACCTATCTTTATTCTTGGGCAGTCGTTTAAAACAAAATAAACTCGAAAAGACTTAACAGTACCATAAAACTTGCAGCTCGCTCGCATACGTCAATTACATGAAAACATACTTTCTATCTTCTACTTTATAATAGAATAAACCTTGTCTACGGTCTTACTTCAATATTATTTGAATATAAAAAACGACAAATATTTAATTACTTGACAACATGGAACCCAATATCCATACGGAAAAAAATCTACAATAATGGACAAGCCCTTTTACACCAACATTTTTAATAAAATACGTACGACAACGTTGCGGTAATTTTGAAAACCTCAAAATGGCCATGAGTTTTTTTTTTGTTTTATTAAAGATTTGTACTTCCACCGTAGTGAATTATTAATTTATTAGAAACTGTTCAATCCACTTATATTTTAACAATATTTAACTTTGGAATATTTTAATAACTTTCACAGTCAATCAAAATTTCACTGAACTTCTGTTACACGTCAATTACACACATCCTTTCAATATTCTACATAATGATAGAATACAAGTTGTCTACGGTCTTACTTCATCATTATTTTTTGTATAAAGAAGGCAAATATTTAATTACTTGACAAAATGGGATCCAATATCCCAGAGGAAAAAAATCTACAATAATGGACTGCCTTTTTCGACAAGATTTTTAGTGAAATGTAATAATACTTCGTCGTACTTTTGTTAAACCCAAAATGTTTTAATATTAATTCCTTTGAAAGTATCTTTTAAGATTCCACTGTAGCGAATTATTAGTTTTAGAAACTGTTAAATTCACTTATATTTTAACACTGTATAACTTTGGAATGTTTTAAATAACTTTCATAATCAATCAAAATTTCACTGAACTTCAATTACACTTAATGCTACCACTTTAACCAAACTTTGTTCAACTTTACTTTACTCAATTTTTAACCAACACACTTTTTCAACTTTTTAAAACTTTATCGCTAAAAATTCAAACAAAATTTTCACTTAATTGAAATAATTTTTCAATCACAGTTATTGTTTAATCACGAACACAGAATTTAGTGTACAAACTCGACTGAGCGTGACCTCAGAAGTTCGTAGCAACTCTACGGGCTCGTAGCACACGTCCGAACGCGGTTACGGCGTAGCGATCTCTACCGCTACGCCGCGCGTGCAGAGCCTTTGTTAATGAAAAAAACAAAGTATTTAATATTTACACGACATACATAATAACATATTGTTGGTAAACACTGCATTTTGGTTGATGGAGTATTAAGTACTAAGGAGAAAGGATCACGAAAAAGATGAAATAATGAATGATGATGATGATATGAGTAGTAGTAGTGTAAATGATGTACGATGAATATTACAGCGGAAGAGGTCATAAAAATTATGATTTGGGTAAAGTCCGGTGAGACTGGCATAAGAGCTTGAGAGGGAGATAGAAGTACAAACCCGGAGGTTGTTTTATGTGCTATTGCACTACTGGGGCTCTTTTCTACTCGCTAAAACCTTATCACTTTTGACATTTAATTATTTACTTACTCCAACACTTGTCCATTCAGTCATCAGCTCGCTATTTTAGAAGTGAAGAGATCATAATTGTTGTGTTGCCGCAAACAAAGTGTTGAGCAGCGAGGGGTGTTGTGGTATAGTATTTAACAAATTCCCTGCGAGCCACTTCTACAAGTGCTACGCTGTAGCCTGCCGCAGCATTTTTCTGCGATGTAGTGAAACTCTGCTACGAACAGTGGACCCGACTATCGGGTCTTTGGCGCTGACTGTCTAAAATCAGCCGCCATTGCTGTCAAGTAAATAAGAGCTATCACAACGTTGACGATACGATAACAGGTCAAAGGCGAAATGGTTTTTACTCAGCAGAATAGAGGCGCTGGTGTTTATCTAAATCATGTATAATGTTGTTGATACAATTTTATCAAAAAATAAAGTATGATAAATTTTCGTTTACGTATATTTTAAAAATGTCCCTTCAGGTAGTCAACTCCCTTAAGAAAGCCTTGCCCCTTTGAGTTTTTTGGTGATATTTTTATTATATCTCTGGACTTTTAGGGGTTTTCCTCAAGAAACAGGAAAAAACAGGAAAAAACAGGAGCCTTAAGGATAGGTTAAGTTATATGATATCGTTTATCTGTCAAAATAGCTTCCGGTAATATCACAGCCAATTCGGATCGTGTTTTATTATTTAAAATGACCTTTTTTTTAAATGGTGTTTATTCAGTAAGTAGGCCGTACGGGCACTTAGACACCTAAATGTATAAACGTTAAACTCTATTCTAATCTAACAACAATAAAGTTTGACGTTTTTAAATTACTAGCGACCCGCCCTCGCTGCGCTTCTGTATATGTAAGTTTTCTGTAACACCCGTAAATAATCCAGATTTTTTCAAAATAAATACCTTTCTCTTGAAACACTATCTATTGATGAAAACCGCATTAAAATCCGTTGCGTAGTTTGAAAGATCTAAGCGTACGTACAGAGGGACAGACGGCGGGAAGCGACTTTTTTACACACTATGTAAAAAAAAGGTTAACAGATATTTAATACTTGAGGATAGTGATTCGACTTGGCCCCCATTTATGTCTCAAATAACTGTGTGCTTAAAAAAAATTATAAGTTAGTTGATAATAAAACTAGATAAAGTTGTGATTCTAGAGGGAAAGGTTTATTCATCATAACATTCTGTTAGTTCGTTTGCCAATAGTTGAAGGGGCAAAAAGGATGTTATTTAAACTACTTTGCGAGGACAGACAAAATCAATACATACATGACCGTATTCTTTTGTTTTGGGTTAAACGCATGGTTATGATGTGAGCGGACGCGCGAACAGACTTCTCATGAATAATATACCCATAAACACTGTGCCAACAATCCCGTTCTTTCTCTCCCCGTTCACTGCTGGGCGTTGAACTTTGGGAGGTTATTATCGCGATAAAAATGTTCCAACCTTAAAATTAATCAAATGTAAAGGTTATTCCACCTTTCTTAGACTTGTTACCTTCCATTGTAACAAAAAAATCCTTAAGCTGTGTCCACATTTGTATCATTTTTGCGATCACAATCAAGCGTATTGTATCGAGCACGCGTATCCTAAGTATGGACGCTCACTTTGGGCAAACTGTATCTAGCAACGTCGCATGAAAAAATGCGTCCATACTAGCCGTAGCGTAGCAGTGGATCGTATCATAACACCGTATGCCTTTTGATAATCTGAGAAAAACCCAACCTGAGGTGGATCATGGTACAGTATCAAAACACGTCCAAAATTAACAATCTTGACACACTTATCCGATCGCAAGCGTGTGGAGTATTTCATAAACGCATAGTAACATGGATCGCGAGCGATCAGATACGGCGCGTAGGATTATCGTGGTCTTTTTGCGTCCACACTAACAGTCATGATACGCGACGGTACTTCGTGACGGAGATACGATACGGCAAAATGATACAAATGAGGACCCAGCTTTAGGTTGTTTTTAGGCGGAAAAATATGATAAATAATTATGAACACGCTAAATTTAAAGTGACTTGACAGGATTGATCATGAATATTTATTAAACAAATGGCAGCAAAAAATAAGAAGTGGAGAGCTGACAAGGTTCCGTACAGTCGCGGAGAAGATAATTAGACGACGGCAGCTATTAGTAGAAATATTTATCAGTGTGTCAGAGGGCTGTATTTGGTGAACCGTAATAGGTAGACAGTTGAATATTTAGCAAAGTGTATATTTCTGTTGCCGCTATAACAACTAAAAAATATTTGAAAAAGACCATACAAGAGTCCTTCGTTTTTAGGATTCCGTACCAAAGGGGTAACAACGGGACCCTATTACTAAGACTCCGCTGTCCGTCTGTCTGTCCGTCTGTCTTTCACCAGGCTGTATCTCATGAACTGTGATAGCTAGACATTTGAAATTTTCACAGATGATGTATTTTTGCTGCCGCTATAACAACAAATACTAAACAACAAAGGTGATGAAAGGTGATTTTTTTGCCGTTTTTTGCTCGATATTAATAACGGCAACAGGTAGACGCTTAAAATATTCAGAGAATATTTAGTTGTAGGTTCACTTTAAAAATAAATAATCCCATACAGCAAACGTGATTTTTGATTTATAATGTTACGGAACCCTTCGGGCGCGAGTCCGAATCCTTTGGCCATCTTTGGGCTATAAATAAAGTGTCTCTGTACCTAAATGTAAGTACATCGATCAGTTGAGGTGTTGAACTGAGAAGGCGGAACAAACAAACAAAAACTTGTCAAACTTTACCGGTATCTATATCGCTTGTACGTTATTATACCTTTTATTTGACGATGTGTAAATTATTATAAGATGCGTACCATAACATTCACTTTTTATATCTCTTTTGATGACGGGGCGGTAATTAATTAATTTCCAATAGGGTGTCGATTAAACGAATCTTTTAAGGACTTTAAACGGGAAATTCCATTTAAAGTCCTTAAATTTCTTTTTATTCCATTCATTCTCTACCAGGCAACCAGAAAGAAATATGGATGGTTGGTTAGTCGGGTAGTTAGCGGTAGCTGCTGGTGTTGGTGTTGTGTGTTATAACTACCGTTTTAGGCGACTACAAAATACGTTCACATAATTAAGTAAAGGTCTTTTGAATAATAACAAACCGACCAAATGCGAGTCAGATGAAGAAATTTTTAATTTTATTTTAAAATGTTGTATGTTCCAACGGGACCACTGACATTTGCCGCTTAATAATTGGTCCAACCAGTTCAGAAGTGAGTTCCTTAACAGAACTTGGAAGCCTGCACTTTAATCACGTCCGTCAGCCATGACGTTACGTAAAAGAAGAACATTAATTAAATACAATAACTATGAAATAGATAAAAGCCTCCGATATAACAACTGATTACTCTTAAACGGCTCTTTCATGAAACCGAGCTCAGAACCACTAAAAAAATCCGCAAAAACATAAGTAAATGCATCCGTTTGAGAGCTGTGGTGCTTATTGCCAAATTTCATGATTCTTAGTGAACGGGAAGTACCCTTTAGGTTTCGATTCTCTTGCTAGTGTCAAAATATGCGGCATAAACGGCGGTATCTTTTGATTGCGTTGACTGAGAAATTTCATTTCTGAGCACAATGGTTTTGACAGACAATCAGACGGACAACGAAGTGATCCTATAAGGGTTCCTTTTTTTCCTATTAAGGTACGGTAACAGAACCCTAAAAACAAAAAATAAGAATGAAAATTCACTGAATGTTAATAATATCATGCCAGACTACACAGTCTGGATGTCGATGTTATCCGTTAACCAAAAGAGATAATGTTTGAAGAGCTTTCGCGCCGTTTCATTGCGGCATGCACCGACGTTATGTCGCCACTTCACGTTTTATACTCGTACGAACGAGACATTAAAGTCTCCGAGTAAACGTTAAACGTAGAACAATACAAATGTATATTATGTTTAAATGCACATGTCTTTATTTGTGATACTAGGTTCAGTGCAGATTGAAGTTTTGTTAGACGTAGGTACATAATTAAATTGCTTAGAAATTAAACGAACGAAAAAATATTTCGTTGGAAAATCACACCGTGACTTCACTTCACTTTTAGATTAATTTCTTTGGCTTGTTGTTATTTTTTTCTCATATATACACATTGAACGATTAAATGACATCAAGTTTGTAAACCATTAATGTTATTTTCATTGAAGAATTAATTCTTAATAATACTATTGTGCTCTATTCAATTTAAATTCAATTTCATAGTAAAATACTAAATAAATTACGCATGTAAGTTCCGACAAACCCAAATTTGACCCCCTTATTTTGGACCCACGGCAGAAATCCCCACGCGGCAAAGGTGCAGTTCCGACTAAACCGGCTCGGTCCTTCCTGATGAGTTTACTTGTGGTGGCTCGCATCGCATACAGTCGAGGCACGCACACATGTAAGACGCTCGATATACCTTTAAAGACAAACTACCTACTGTTTTTACTGTGGCGATGCGATTGCTTATTTACTTACATTTTCTACACATTTGTTTCATTTTCTAGACAGTGCATAAAAGCATTCCACAAATGCAAAACAAATTTATGTGTTTTAATATGTCTGCCTCCAGACATATTGGTAGACTTTATTCGTTCGTTGAACAGCATTCAAAAAATACATTACAAAATGAGAATAGAAATGCAAATCAAACAAGCATTCATCGCTTTATCTTGGAGCATACAGCTTCGGATTCAAGTAATCAACTGTCTAAACTGTCGTTTCTGAACAATTGTGAATATATGAATGCAATTTAGATGTCCGTGACCCCGCCGCGGGCAAAAAAATAAATTGCGGGATATATTTAATACTTTGCCAGAGTGAGAGCTTGGAAAAATAGAATCCTCAAGTTCTCAAATGTGCCTCACCTCGATTTAATTTAATAATTAGGAATCAATTTCGGGGATAAAGAGGTATAAGGAACATAAATTGTTGGTGAGAATTCACAATTTTATTTTAATATAATTCTTGTGACTTAATCATTATTTCCGATGTTTTCGGTTATAAGGGTGAACGTGCCATTTAACCAGCATCTGCTGTATTTTTGCGTGTTAATTCTTTACTGCACTTAGAAAACTATTTTAGCGTTTAGTTGTAAAATGAATCGAATTTCCGAGACGAATAAATGTATTGGATGAAAAGAAAAAAGGTTCCGATGTAAGTTAATATAATTAAGTCGTTTTGTTTACTTTAAGTCGTAAAAATAATAAAATAGAAGTTTTTTTTAATGTTAAAAGGGAGGCAGACGAAAAAGCGAGTCAGCGACCCATAAAATCCCGCAACACCAGTATCTTCATTTTCATGTTTTATTACTATTTGACATGTTTTTTATGAAAAATACAAAAGAGCGAATATTTATTCGCCCCAAGCATCAGGTGCTGTGCTTTCTTTATTTAACGTTTAATTTAGGAGGTAGGCACACGTAGTTCATTCACTCGGGTTCTTTGACATCCCTTTCAAAAGGGATCAACAAACGATTACTACAAAAAGCTCAGATAGTAGGAGATCCGAATAGGAGACGATTTGCACCGGGCTGCTTATTCGATCAAAAGTATTTTATATCAAATTTGATACGCTAAATAATATGTGGCGAATAGGTTGGCTGAAAAATTTCAGTCCAGTACATAATTAATTAAAAAATTTAAAATTAACTTTGGCTTAAAAAATGCAATTGCTTGTTTAATAGACAAATTACATACCAATCGAAAGTATGAAACCTATAGAATTCGCAAACGTTAGGTTGACTATTTTTTTCCCGTCAAACTATTGGATAGGCAGGTATAAACAGGTAAGTCGGTACTAATAATTTGCACCAAACCTAACGTTTGCATATTCTATAGGCTTCGTACATTCGATTAGTATGTAATTTGTCGATTAAACAAGCATTTGCAATTTAAAAAAAGTTTTTTTTTAATGATATTAGCACTGGACTGAAAATTTTCAGGCATCCTATTCGCCATATATTATTAAGCGTATCAAATTTGATATAAAATACTTTTGATCGAATAAGCAGCCCGGTGCAAATCGTCGCTGTCGCAATCGTACTAAAAGCTGACTGTGAAAGCACAATTTTTCTCATTATAATATAATTCATTATATCATCTACGTAATATTGACAACGACAAGTTAAGTGGGGCGCAACTTTGTGGTTTAAAAACACGATAATAACAAAATACATAAAAATACAGCATTATTTCGATAATCGAAGTGAAAATTTGATCAACAATTTTCAATCAATTAATATAAGTGTTTACAATGGCAGGTGTAACTTTGTACTACGAGAATTAAACGAGCGCGCGATGAAACGAGTGGGAGAGATATATTACATACAGTACAACCATTTAATTAATCGACTCCATATCGCTATCACTCTCGCACTTACCTGACAGTATACTTGTTTCTATATGAGAGACGATTGACAAACCAGCCGATGGCTGTGAAGTGGTAGGTATTACGACGATTTAATAAAATGATAGTTGTGAAGCGCGGCACTGACTATAAATTTATAACTAAATTGCTTTTAGCTCTGCGATTGCATACACTCGTGAGTGGCAGCATGTACGATGTAAAATGATTATTCAATATCACAGGCACTGTAACGTGTGTGCGTCATTATTTTTTCATCCCTCCTGTTTCGAAAATAAGGATTTCCATATCTCATTAGCGGGCTGAAAATGGCATTTCCACCCCTAGGGCGGAAAGTGATTTAGAATAAAAAAGTTGGTCAAACACTCAGCCATTTTTGATTCTTCTTACAGCCATTACGAAATGACTCCGTCATTTTTTTTAAATTGTTTTGAATTTATGTCAAAACACTCATAGTTTTTGTACGACAATACCTAAAGACAAAGTTCGTTACAATAACATACAACATTTTTGTTTACTTTTCTCTCAGTTGAAATGAAAAGTAGAGTGTTAAACTCGGGTGAAAGTATCAATTGCACCCTCGAAATAAGGGCCTAAATATGTCGGCCTGCAATTAATCACTTTCATCCCTTGGTTAACAACCTACTATTTTATTATTATTATGTTTTTACACCTTAAACCTGCATCTCCCAAGTGATTTATTTGTAGGTATGTTGTAGTATTTTTGTTTTTTTTTTATGCTGGAGGAGGCAAGCGGGCCATCAAGCCACCTGACAGTTTTCAACGCCCCCCATCAATAAACCCCCCCCCATGGATAAAACATCTGTCACATTCTGACCAGTATGTAAGTGCGAGAGGAACGGATCCTTTAATCCACATTTATGCACATAAAGGTGATCATAGTACGGGGCCTGAACGTCGGGAGATATTACTGAAGGAGTGTAAGACGGACAGTAATCGGCTGATTATGCATTCAAAACTAGTAGACTGTGCTGAGTGGCTGCTGACAGCTGCTCATGCATTAATTTCTGGTAGAAATAATGAATAAACTCAAACTAAGACTATTTGTAATAGTAAATCATAGGTACATACAATAGAAAAACGTTTATTCGACTAACACCGTATTATGAAACAGATGTATCGAAAGAAAACACATAGGTAAACAAAGATCAACGTAGTTCCTGACTCACGTGACAAGTCAGAATAATTAGCAGTTGCACTGATTCCAATAAACTGTGAGTGAGTCGATGACCTTGGACTTTCCATTACCTATATTGAATAAAAGAATAGGTACCTACACATAACCAGTACAAGGGCCACATCGGACAAAGAGCAGCAAGCGATTGAAATCTATAATGTCATTATTGAATACTGAGCTCGGCTTATACCCTTTTGGGGTATGGAGATTACCAGTGGTGTAATAATTTAGGAGAATATTTGTGGCGTTATCTATGAAAAGGGACCTTATTGTCGATGGTGCTTACACCGCACTGCGCCACGCGACGTTTTATTTATATCGGAGCATCGTTAATAATGGCGGAAGCGCCATCGACAATAAGGTCCCTTTTCATACATAACGCCACATTTAAGGGCCGGCACACATAACACCGAAGCGCACCGCAGAGTATTTTCACTGCCAAATTAAATTCAAATTCAAATTCAATTTATTTGCTTGAGAAAGCATAATCGTCTTTGGACGTGTTGAAATAAGATCGGATTTATTAACACGACAAGTACAAGGAGACGGTCGCAGAGAAAATCTCTGTGCTGCGCCTAGCTGCATGTGCGCCGGCCCTAACATTGGCATAAAGCTTTCTATGGGAGGTATAGACGTTACTGTGTGAGATTGTCCCCCGAAGTTTAATATTACTATTTATTAATTTATGATACATTATTAGCTTAGCAGCGGGGGTTGGTTTGAATGACTTCATTTACATAATTCACGAAATGAACAAAATTCACAAACTAATAAATATAAACAAAATATCGCGAGAAACTCACACAAATTGACTTAGTCCCTAACTAAGCTCTAGCTCGTTTTGTAGGCACTAGACAACTATAATCAAATGTATTGTTAGATGTTGTTATTTTGGTAAACAACCTTGAAGTTGCTTAAGTTGGTACACCGAGGGGTAATCTGTGGTTTGTTCAAAATAAAAGTTCTTCTCGCCAATGTCTTGCGCAACTGATGTGCTTGTTTCATGTAAAAGCCATTTAAATACATTAAAACCCTTAAAATACATATTCATATAGAAAAAAAAAGACCAATAATACTCGCGGTCATCATACAAATAATTTCCGATACCTAGAGTCGAACCCGGGACCGCTAGCTTTCGCTAACTAGGCTAACGCGTCGTCAACGTAAAAAATGTAAACTTAACATTTGTGAAGAAACAAATTGCAAAAACGGTTTTTAACCATCATAAAATAAAACTATAAAAACTATGTAAAAAAGCTAACTTTAAAAACCCGACTACACTGACCCGACCCACTACCCTACTATACTGTCGTCGGAAACGGTAACCCATCATTTTATCGAATTTCACTTCATCGATTGTATCATTTCATCGAATTTCATTTTGTCGAACACTATTTTCTGCTGAAACCATTTTTTTTAAATGATATCTTAAACATTATTTACGTAGGTTAGGTTTGGTTACAATGGTCATTACCAAAAAAAAGCAACGCATGCGGTGAGAAATGCCTTTCGATGAAATGAAAATTCTGCGTAATGATACGTTCGTTGAAAAGTGTTTCGATAAAATAATAGGTACCCCGTGGAAACATATTAAAATAACGAGGGGTTAACCCTCCCCCCTCATTACTTTGATCAAAATATGTTTTTGACGCAGTCGGGTTCAATAATAGTTAACACAATCGAATTTCCGAATCAGGCCAACAAAATAATTTACTTACGAAAGAACATTTGAGCATTTGACAAAATCTTTTGAAATAAGTACTTTGAACATTCTATCGTCTGTACCGACTTTACCATGAAATATCTTAACATAGTATTGTTAATCTTAACGTAGTGTTGAAGGTTAATTTAAAATAATTGTGTAGGCAGCTAAGTGTAACGTCACACCTAACTAATTAACGCCTAATGAATGAGCAAAATTTACGTGAAACCTTTTTATATGATAATATACTATTTTACATGTCAATTAAGACGTCAAGACCACCCTTTAAACTTTAACAACACGGGCTTATTAAAGTTTGTTCAAATTCCATAGCGTCAAAGATGATACTGCGATATTTTATATTCAATTTTGTACGAAACAGATAGGATCAAAACGCTGTTCGAATACTAAATACGACGGGCCTGTCGCGAGACCAGACTCTTTATCTGATACCCCTAGCTGAATAATAACCAGGGGCCAATAATTCAATTTGGTTTACCCTTCTGCTTATATTTCGTAATTATTAATATATTGGATATTATAGTATCACTTGCTAGTAGGTGATTGCTAAATGTCATTATCAGCTACACAGTATAATTACCAAGGAAAGTCAGTACTATAAAAAGAACACCCCCTCTAGCAGGTCCGCTCGCGGCATGGTCCCTATGACACTGGCTGCGTTACCTTTCTGGATAGCCAGCCCAATCCTTTGGGAGAGTGATTATTACTTACATCTTTAATATTTGAGTAGCTTAGTTTTATTTAAATTTAAATAAGTTTAGTTTTAACTTTTTTGTTTTATATTAAATGTATTACCTACCACGTTATTGTTTTTAAATTGACCTAATTCAAAAAATAGACTTGTCTGCAGACAAACTATTGTCATATTGAAATACTTACTGTAGTTGCCATGTTATTAACTTTAATAAATAAATTCAAAATTAATAAAAAAATATACGGAACAGACAGAAAGCAGAAACAGAAAAAGACTACCATTATTAATAGGTCAAATCGTTTTTTTTGCTAGTACCCGTGTTTTGTTGATACTCGATGAGTTAGGATTACGGACGGTGCCCTCTCAGTTAACATCGGCTTGTGAACTTCTCCCGAATTGGAAAATAAGTGACCTATAAAAGTTTGGATTTCGCTTGACACAGTCTTAAAATTATTTACGATTCGAAAGTAACTGCCGATAGTAACCCGATCTATCTGCCGTACCTACTGCATTTAAAAGACCGATGTTCAACTATTACTACATAAAATGTATTAGTACCATATGTACGGCCAGGTAATTAATTATTTTCCCGATATTCGCGGTATTTGAATCTCACTGGGTTAGCGAGAATTATGAAAATTAAGTCACACGGTTATCACACGTGATGTCGTTTACGAATTTTCACGTATTTAAATTACACACCTGAGAACCATTTTCTCCATCAAATTAAAAATACAAACTTCGAGAAATCAGTAAAAAACACATTTTGAAAAGCATTAGTCACCGAATGAGATTTAATAATCAACTCTCTGGATCGATCACATAATGGTAACTGCACAAAATAACTTTGTTTTAAAGGGAAAAAGTAAAGTAGTACCGGAAGTTGTTGCTTCCCTCTTTGCGTACGTGACCAACCATATATCGGAACGAACGAGTATATTAGGTTAGGTGCAGACGGGGGTCGCTGACACCCATCAGAATCTCTATTAGGGTCAGTGCAGATGTACGGACGGCAGACCTAACTAGATAGCAATTGAAGGATAAAGAAAACATTATATGGCATACTGAACCAAAACGTTCTTTTTTGTTCAATTATCCTTCAAGCGATTGTGAACCAGTACAAGTTAAAAGAGAGAAAAATGTAATTACGTCACAGAAGTGATATTTCAAATGTTGAAAGAGTAACTACGTTCTACTAAAATTGAATGTCAAACAATATCTTTTCTACAGACTTAATTTAATACACCTAAATGAAATATATTTTTTATTAAGTTAATCTTTTTTTGAACCGAAGTAAACTGACGTAACCAATATACTACTTGGAGACTTGTCAGACGTCATATGAGGTTTATTGAAAAACCTAATGACGCTCCAACTCGAATTGAAACCTAAAATCGAATGCTCACTACGCAGATATATCATGTGGTTACGTGAATAAAAGCCCTTTTTAAAGAGACAGATTTAAACAATTTCATATTAAACTGCTTGTATTATAGTGATTAAGTTCAATGAAGCTAAGCCGATTACCTACTACATAACTGGTGACTAATAATGGGCATTTAATATAAAAGCTTTCTAAGTCTTATTAATAGGTCGCCTTTAAATACGTAACCCTGTATTGAAAGGCGACCTATTAATAAGACTTCACTATCTGTCCATCCGTCGATCCGTCGTATAGTAAAAATGTTTTAATTCAATAATATAGATTATTTACTCGTCAAAAATTTAACCTATTAAAAGCAGTTTATAATTAAGTTTAAAACAATTACATTATAAATTACATTAAAAATTAAAAATTAAAACTATGGCAAATTAAAAGATAAATTAAAACAAAAATTATAACTAAACTAAAAAGTACAATGAAATTAAAACTAAATAAAAGCTAAAAAATAAAAAATAAAAAATCAACTTAATTCAATTTATATTTTTTTCATGAATAAGGAAGAAATCTGTGCCATAAAAAATATCTAGTCATTATTATCTTTTTTCCGAGAATAAATAACTTTTATCGACTTCCTTTTTGTTATATAGGAATCCCGCAATCTTATCGCTTTAAGCAATTAATCGATAATAACAATCTGTTTTTGCGATAACGCAAACGTCATTAAAGTATTGACATTCAGTACTGTCTCGTGTTTGCTAATTTATATCGGTATCATTGTGTTATTGTGAGTTCATTATTTAATTATTAATAAAATCATGTGAAGTGACTACAACATAGTGTAACAACGTAAGTTGTATTATTAAATAATAAAAGATATTTAATAAAGGTAACCAATCAAGTGAATGATCAGTAATCGTTTTTTTACGCACTTTAAATTGAATTACATTTTTCAAGAGGCCGCAGGTGGAATACCAATTCTTTGTGGGATAAAAAAGAAAAGGCTTTTTGAGGGTCAACCATTTTCTATTTCAATTGTATTATCGACGCTGTATTAAATGAAAGAAAAAAGGAATTATAATTCTATTTAGACACTGAAAAACCGACTGCAATTTTTTTGAGGACTGGATGGGGCTGCATCATGCACTTAACTTTGGATGCCATGCTGCATAACTTCGAACTTCGATTTCCAAAGTACGGATTTGAGTCAAAATTGTCGGTTTCAACCACAGATATAAATACACATAGATAACGCAAATCCATTTACTTCGCGTGTCCGAATCCGGACTTAAACCCCGACCAAGCGTCGGGGTTGGCCGTCGCTACTGACGTTCCGCGCGCCTGTTGCAGCCGGTCGAACGTGAGAATTAAGAAAATGCCTCGTTGCGTGATAATTAACTGCAATAGCGCAAAAAAACAACGACTTTGAATCGATGTTGCGCGGAAAAAGGGGAATTCTCTTATCTTGTGACCTCCCAGTTGGTAGAAAAAAGTGACACGGTTGGTTTTCATACAAATTGAGGTGTTTACGTTATCTATGTGTATTTATATCTGTGGTTTCAACCGATAATTAGTTAACCAAACCAAATTGTTTCGTAACCTCATTAAAGCCCGCGACTTTGTCCACGTCTGCGTATATCATTATTGTTATTCCCTGAGGCATTACCTTTGGATAAAGCATGGTCCCTTCTGCGTGCTTAATTTGATCTTAACCAATCCAAATCCGTTCCCGTGTCAAATAATCAAAGGAAAAAAAAAACTTTGCCACGGATTTTAATGCGACTTTCATCAAGAGATAGAGTGAGAGAAAAAAATATATATGGGTGTTACAGAAAACTCACATAAACCGAAGCGAAGCGAGGGCAGGTCGCTAGTTTAAAATATTCAAACATTATTTTCAGGAATGGGAGGAGTTATTATGACATAGGTATGCAGTTCAGTTTACACTGTCAGAAAAGGACAGAGCTATAGAACTGCTTTAGCTCTACCCGTTACGCTCGCCGTAAAATGAATTGCATATCTATGTCATAATAACCCCGCAGGAGTTATTAATGTTGGGTATTTACCGAGTACTTAGTGTTTCGATTAAAAATACTCGGACCTCGAGTATTAATCTAAAATTGAATTCTAATGCTTCCCCATAATTTTGTTTAAAATTTTCAACTTCACTTTAGGTACAAAACCGAAACTCATAAGAAAATCTAAATTAAGCGTAAAGTTTCAATTTAACTAAAGTCTTATTTAAAGACTTGTTAGACGTTATTTATAAAATAGTTTATGTTATTTTTCAGGATAATTCAACGCGCATTTCAAAATGATTCCATATGCAAATGATTCCCAAAATGAGAAAGAAATAGAAGAAATAGACCTTAGTAATCTCTATGAATACGAAAAACAAGAACGTAAGTGGTATTTTGGGAACTATTTAAAAATGCCTTTCAGCAAATTCTAACTTGTGCCAATAAGTGTTAAAAACTGTTTGTTTCTCTCTGAAACTAAAATTCACAAACCTTTTATTATAAAATACACACATCAAAATTGTCCTTGGATAAAAAAATCTATAAATATTTAGGCGTTTATAATGCGTGTAACTTTATCCCTTTGAATGGCGGCTTTTTAATTATTATATTTCGTTTCACAGCGAACATACTTTTACTTCATTATTTACAACGGGAAAATATAAATAATGTGGAATTTAATAGCTGAATTTGTTGAACACATAATTTAAATTATCCACGCCCTTTTATGAGGACTTCTTTTGTTTTTCTTACAGATCTCCACTGGTATGATCAAATTCTTCTAAACAGACCACTCAAGGTAGTCATAGTGTTATTACTCCTATCAGTATTGGCGCCCTTGTTGATTTACCACTTTGTTTTCTTTTCGAGTATGGAACTGCCCCCATCCGACGGGTTCTCAGTAGGGTCTTGCGTGGTTCCCCGGGAGTCGCGGCTGCCTTGTGGCGGGGGTAACATCTCTCAGGCCGAGTGTCATACACAGTGCTGCTACGATCTGAACAACCACGTATGCTTCCACAGATACCCCTCGAGATTCACTTACGTAACACATCGCATCTGGACAGAGGAAGTTGTCTTAGAGCCAAGAGTTGCAACCGTCCCATTCTCATTTCAAAACAGCTTACCAAATATCAGATTATCCATCGACGAAATATCAGCATCGCATATGTCTTTACAATTCTATAATGCCAGAGAAATGTCATTATTAGGGAGGAGGATTGAAGATACAAAATATACCTACCATGTGACGACACCAGAAACGAGCGTCACAGTCGAAGCACCTCAAGGGCTGATATTTAGTACCGTTAGAGGTCCCTTGATTGCTTCGAACGATATTTGGGAAATCGCTTTCAAGTTAACGAATGAAACGATGTATGGTCTCGGAGAGTTACCTTTGAGAGAAGGCACAGTCAAAGTAATTTATAATCACAAGGGTGGTCTAAGTTCTATTCCACTTATATTTGCGAAGGTTAATAGTTCTTATCATGGCGTTTTAATCGAAGCTGAAGCGCCTACAGAAGTGACAGTGCTGGGAGAGAATCAGATTGTAGTGCGTAGTATAACGAATGAGGGGTTGAAACTGCACGTTTTTGCTGGGCCGAAGCCGAGTGACGTCATGAAGGACGCGGTGGAACTGATCGGGGTCGACAGACAGCTGGAGTACTGGATGCTGGGAGCGCACATCTGCAGGTGAGCTTTGCTATGTTCAGTTTAGCTTGAGGGAGACCCTAACTCAAATTTTAATGAATGGCTTTCTCTCCTGTTAAGGTGTATTTCGCCTGTTTCATTAGATAAATAAGTCCATAGATATCACAGATGAGGACAAATTGTTCGGTAAAAGAGTATTTTCTCATGTGGACTAAACAGAAGCACATGGGGTTAGCTCCACACGCTACTCGAAGTTCGTCAACTCGAAGCTCTCGAGCCCTTCTAGAAAACTAGGCCTTATTGAAAATCTTGCCTTGTATTGTCAACTTCTTCAAAAAATTGTATTCCAAATCGTTTCTTGTGTGTGGGGATTTTCTTAAAGCAATTTCGGCCAGGGTTGTTTTACATTTCCGTGCTATGCCATCATTATCATCATCATCATTGTGTAATGCAAACCTAACCTGACTACCTAACCTAACTTACCTACTTACTTTGTTACCTAACTTACAGAGGGCCCTGTCAAGATGCATTGCGCTAACTAGCGTTTCTATTCGATTCGTTTTTAAACCAATCGCGTCACTAGTAGATGACGTGATACGAAAAGTCACGTGATCTACCAGTGACGCGATTGGTTTAAAAATGAAACGAATAGAAACGTTAGTTACCGCAATGCATCTTGGCAGGGCCCTCTGATATTTTTAGAACATCTAAAGAGTTTTCTGATTTGCTCAACACATCAGAATTAATGAATGAATCATATCATAATTATGGGAGACTATCTACTCGCATATTTTTTTTACGCATAATAATCTTTACGTATAAAAATCAATCGTCATAACACCCTTTTAGACTGACATTGCAAAATTTAATAAACGTCTATTGTGTAGATTAGGTTAGGTTAGGTAAGGTTAGTTTTTAATCATAATTAAAATAAACCCCTTTCTATTGTAAAAACCGTTTTATGACAATTGATTTTTATGCGTTATGATTATTATGCGTAAAAATATGTATGAAAGTAGACCCCTACCCCTTGATTTTTTTTTAAATTTATTATTTATTTTCCAAAGTAAGTCACAGTAGGTACTTATACAATGCACAATATGACAAAGTACAAGATATTACATTGAATTCTTCATGCGATGTCCTCACCCACTCATTCCAAGGTTAATAAGTTCGCCTTTGTTTATACATACTTTATGTTCATTTTTGTGAAACAATTTCTTTGTTGTGCAAAAAGAGTTTACTTACTTACTTTTTGTACAAATGATAATTTGGCCCCGAGCTACATTAGAGTAAATTTTGTTAAAAACATAGTGAGTTCCCAAAATGAAACTTTTCTAGAAAAAAGATGGAGTAGTAAATTTTCTGTAAAGAATTATTTTCCAAATTATTTTCTGTAACTTGTCAGTTTATTTTATCCTAATGAGCAAATTGAGTACTGGAAAATACTCTTAAACATCAAACCGAAGGCAAATAGGTGGAAAAAATAAAACCAAGCCCTAAATATGTTAGGTAATACAGAAAAGTGTTTTTTTACGAGTTATTTTTACCTTTAGCGCTACTTACACGAACCAATGAGGTCCCGTTATCGAATAAAAAGATAATCGTATTCGATGGAGTCTAGTTCTGTTGGTCTAATATACTGGACATCACGTGGAACACTTATTTTATTATCTTGAGCGGTTAAATAAATTGTGGGCTTGTTTATGTTACTCATTTTAATTTATTCTATTTATTTATTTATTTTATTTGAGGAGATCCAACAGCTATACGTAACAGAAATAGAACTTAAAATAAATGTAGAAAGCCAATTATAGGTTCTCACAGATAGAACTAAGTTAACAGTGATTAACACCACAAAAGCCACTGAAGGACTTATACTTACTTACCTTGAGAAATCCATGAACATTTATACATTTGTATCTGTTACGTTTCTTTATATTATTTTTTCAAGAAAACCTGAGTAGTAGTAATTTTTCGTAATTTCGGTCGCGTTATTTCTGCTACATTCGGTTTCATACCAAAATCGTTTGGTTCACGCGGCGACGGAAAATAAATTGAAAATATGCGACTCACAACTCATGAATTACGCTCGTTTGGGTTCACCCTTAACGACTTTGACAGATTAGTGCAGCTGCAGTTTAAACAAGACGTTAAAGTGACAAAGCACTAAAGTGTGTAGTTACTCATAACTCTTATAAGGCTTACCGTATTTTTAATCTTTAGAAAATTGGACAACTCGAGGGAATACCGATAAACAAGTTCTACGCACACGGAGTAAGTAAAAAATAAATAATAAATATCATGGGACAATGTCACACCAATTGACCTAGTCCCAAACTAAGGTCTAGGCTTGTACTATGGGTACGAGACAACGATAAACATACTTATATAGATAAATATGTACTTAAATACATAGAAAACATCCATAACTTAGAAAAAAATATTCGCGCTCATCACACAAATATCTGCCCTTACCGGGATTTGAACCCAGGACCGCTAGCTTCGTAGGCAGGGTCACTACCAACTAGGCCAGCGCGTCGTCAAAAAGTATAGTAATAAAAGGGTTTATGTTTCAGCGAATCATCAAAGACGTCAGCAGAAGCTTACGAAGAGTTAAATGCCTTCATCAGTACAGCCTCAAGCGAGGGTCTGCCCTACGAGAGCCATTGTGGCACGGCGCCAATAGTGTTCGACTCTGCGTGCGACCTTGAGGAGACCTACCATGAAGATGGTGCCAATGCTGTGAGGGCTGCTAGTAAGCGATACGTCCCGCATGTTTCTCCATACGTAAGTACCTATTGCTTATTGGATTGACACAGACTTTGTAAACAAGTCTAACAAAAAGCTAGTTACAAAAAAACAATGGCTGCTTGGATGATGTCTTCAATATAATGTTAGTTATCATGTATAGTTTTTTTAATTCCCCAATTTCATTTCATTTAAAAAAAAGTACGCGACTCTAAGACGAATCTAACGACACCTCGCTTGTCGAAATCGGGCCATCTGTTCAGTCTTAACAAGGGAACAAAGAACCATACATACATACATGCAAATATACATTCATACGTACATACATACATACATAGATACATACATACATACCAGCCAACTTAAGTTCGCCCGGTAATAGTTCGTCGTAGAGCTCACGGGCGAGTTAACGCTCTGAGGTGTTATTCAAAAGTGTTGTAAGGCATTTTTTACCTTTGCTTTACTTGTATGGGAGGGCACCGAAAAAACTTGTTTTTTCAAGATTTAATTTTACACCTTTGTCGACGACATTTCAATGTATATACCAAATTACAGCTTTATAGTAGCAAGAGTCTCTGAGTTAGATCGCGGACAGACAGACAGACGGACATGGCGAAACTATAAGAGTCCCTTGTTTACTACGAAACCCTAAAAACTACTTGTTCAAGAAAATTACCTATTCTGTCGCAAGCCGCTAATCACGTTGTACTTAATACCAAGATTATGGTAATCCCAGTGAGCAATAAATCCACTCAACCGTATTTAACCAGGGATTAGCGAAATTCAGGGAACCCCCTCAATCAGAATGTCTCAGAAGTTCTGATCCGAAATGATTAAGCTAATTCTGATTCCGTAGAGAACTGTAAATCTTGTTAAATCAACATCTTTTAATAGGCATGGAGGGCTTATTGTATAACGCACTCGCAATCACGATCGTTTTCATTTTGAAAATCGAAGGCTTGTCTGCATACAAAATGAAAACAATAGCTCCACTTTGAAGCCGGTTGCGATTGCGAGTTCGTTAGACAATAGCCCCCCCGCTTCTAATCTATATCTTAGTACAAAACAAAATCGCTTCCCGCCATCCGTATCTATGTACGCTTAGATCTCTCAAACTACGCAACGCATTCTAATGCGGCTTTCATCAATAGATAGAATGATTCAAGAAGGATTTTTTGTTTAAAAAACTGGATTATGTACGGAGTTACAGAAACCTGGCATAAACGGGCCGCTAGTAATTTATAAACGTCGAACTTTATTCTTGTTAGACTAATCAAGAGTGATGTTTATAACTTTATGTTATTTAAAATAAGAAAACACGAATCGAATTGGCCCCATTTTTATTGAAATAATGGAAGTGCTCTTTAACTGGGTTGTCTATAACTCGTAGGTAAATTGTTAAATTTTAGTACTTTTTTTGCGTGTTGCCGATAATCATACCTATGTAAAATGTCTTGATGAAGCCTGTTGCATAATATGTTAGTGTGTTATGCTGATACAATGTTTAAAGTCTTAAATAAGTAACGTTAGAATGTAGTATTTTAAGGGCGGATTCGGAATAAGGTCTTATACCTAGATTAAACGCCGAATTTGTATGGACTAATCTCGGATTAAGTCTAACTCCATTTTGGTCGAATCAGCCCTAAGTAAATTTAATTTCAATTTGTAATATTTACTGTGTTAAATTAAAATTGTATAATAGTTTGTTATTATTAAAATTTGAGTACTCAGTGGATTTATTTTCAAAGCCGCTTTTAGGATGGTATGCTCTCCCATACAAATACAAAACTAATCTAAAATTGCCACTAGGCCTAACATGTATGTAGGTTGCCCGAAAGAGATCGGTATTTAGCGATAAGACCGCCGGTTGACTCACTATTTAGTCTTTATTTTATTTTCCTGTATATCTGTTACTTGGTGTATGTGGTGTTTCAATAAAGTGTTTTGTATTGTATTGTATTATATGTATGTATGTAGGTATGTAAACACTTCATTGTATAAAACATAGACATTCAAATAGAATATTAACAAAACAGGATTGTTTTAAGGCCCGAACCTATCCCTTTCACGGATCTCTTTCAGCTAACCTTTGGGTGATTGAGGAAAATAAAAAAAGCAAAAAGTGAAAACGAGTAGACATAAGCACAAAAACAAAGTGCTTGCTTATTTTACTCCAATGTTAAATGGAAGAGATCCCATATGGGATAAGTTCGCCTATGTACTTACATTGTCTATTTGCAAACATGTCTTGTAATTGTTTATGTGCAAGAAAGAGGTAACCTCAAAATGTATCGCAATACATGCACGTCATGCATAGCTTTGGATCAGATATAGTTAACTAGATAAATCATTGTACCTACTAACGTCTTAATTCTCTTAATAAATTCGCTCAGACATACGACCGAAGACGGCAAACCTCGGTTGCTTATTTAACTACATTATATTAACGTCATGATCCAATAACAAGATTACCTTAGTCTGAAGCTGCAGCCATGATCGTAGCTTACTCGGTAAGCGCGCAAGTGTGTTGCTTTAAATCGATGCGGGGTGACGTGATGTGATTGAACGCTCAAAAGCCACTGGTTATGCTGAAAGCCATAAAGATTAGTCCTGGAAAATTGGAGCGATTTGTTCCCTCCGGTAACAAACAAAACATTGTATGTAGGTACATAAACCTATATTGAAGCACGCAGGGTAGACCTAGTTTTTCTAATATAGTAAAGGACTGCCTATTGTGTCGCAGAATAATCTTTTGTCCGATAATGTTGAGCATATTTTTTGAAACGCATTTCATAGTTTTTAGCGTAACATATAGATATCAGAACCCAATTGAAGGTGACTAAACGGGCTCATAATATCGTCTGTCATAAAGGTCATTGCCGTATTAATGTTAAGTAACAGTTAGTGAAAATATCAACGCGGGAAAAGTAAGGAGACAAAAATTAGTACGCTAAAAAACTTATTGGTACGTATGGTTGAATTCTTCTGGGGATACAATATTATAGATACCTATAGTACCCATCTATAGGCTGGTATGTGATGATAATCTGACAAGAACGGAAACATAAGTTTTTGCATCAAATTTGCTCTTAATAGTTGTTATGTAGTGTCTACACCACAGCACCTTATGGTGCTGACTGACGGACTTGCACATATTCGATAGAATGCTCGCCAAAATAAACGTTCCTATTTGTTGTTAATTTCGAACAACCAACCGGATCGGAACGCTCATTTCGGCGAACATTCTAATGCTCGAGTAAGTGCTCAAATCTATCAGAACTGCTTAGATACATGGCAATATTGCTTCAGTCATACACCTCGCTGCAATCACATCATTATTAGTCTCGTATGAATTAATTTAAACGCCCACACACAAGCAGTGTCCACTTGACCGTAAACAGAATTGGTAGGTATAGTTGTAGCAATATAATTCGTATCGATTCGGTACGACGACGCTTACCAAATCGGTGCAAATTATATTTCGACAAATATACGGACTTTGTAAAGTCTCAGGCATATTATAGTGGTGAAGTTACAGAATAATCTTGCAGAATAAAGATCGAAAAAAGACTAAACGCCACCATCTACCAAAAGGATCGCCATTTCTATAAAATGACAACACAGCGTAAAAAAACAAACACATTTTCCTAACAACTTATTACTTTACACTCAGACATATTTCGAAATAACTATGGTAATGACTAGTTTAGTGTTCTTCTAGGAAGTATATGTAAAATATCTCCGTAGATACGTAACGTCGTTAAAGTTTGAATCTAATCTTTTCCAATTACTATTTCCAATTTACCTATTACAGATTCGATATTACAAAGAAAACGAAACGTCGTCGGAAGAAATGGAAACGAACAGGACAACCACCGACGCGTGTTTGGATGTAATAACACAATATGAGGAGTACATGCTCCGGACTTCCCAGTCAGATCTGTACGTGGGGTCAGTAGGGGGGGAGACTGTTGTGTATCCAATGTTCGAGAATTCATCGGCTGAGTTTATGAAAAGGCTGTGGGCGTACGGAATGGAAATCGATGGAGTTATCTTAGAAAACAGTTGGCCATTAGATGATTCGGCGAAGAGCAATGAAAGCTACTCGTTTTTACCGTACTTCAGTCAGGTAAAATTCATTTATGCACTTAATCAGCTTTAATTTTGCTGTATTAGCATTCACTTTTGAGCTTTGATCGAGAAATTTAATTAGATACATTCAAAACTCCTATGCCATTCTTATAGGGACGTCTATTCAAATTTATAAGCGTCTTAAAATCATTTTCAGAAGTTTTTTTTATAATCAGCTTATAAACTAATTAAAAATTTTAATAGAATTTTAATTTTCGTTTTTTTCGCCAATAACCTTCTTAAGTCTTGCGTTATAAAATTATAAATTATAACTGAACATTTTATGGCTTATTTCAGAATTTAGAGCTAGCTTTCGAAGATACGCCCGAATTGAACGCTACACGCCCCGATGGCACTTTATACTTTTATGGACACAATAAATACGGAAACCATTTCCAGCAAGCTTTCAAAACATTGTTTGACGTTGATATCCCCTTGTGGTCGACAACTCAATGGATGAAGGGAGAAGTTAAAATAAACCGACAACATATTGACACTTCTTGGACTAACTTGCGAAAGGAGTTGGTCGAGACTGCCCTTGGGGGTATCTCAGGGCACCTGTCTTGGTCCACACCCATTTGCGGAGATACCGAAAACTTCGATCCCGAAACGCAAACCAGCTTGTGCGTGAAGTGGTACATGGCGGCAACATACATGCCTTTTATTAAGATCCACTCAGCATCCATACCAAGAACACCATTAGCCTTCACTGGGACTAATAAAAACTTAATGGTCGCAGCGTTAAATAGACGATTAAGTTTACTGCCATATTTCTTCACAACTCTGCAAACTGGGCCTCTTTTGAGGCCGATGTTTTATCAGTTTCCAGCTTCTGAGAATTTGAAGGATTTGAATACTCAGTACAGCGTCGGAGAGGATTTGGTGATAGTGCCGAACCTGCAACCGAGCCAGAGTCATGTGCATTTCTGGCTGCCACCTGGTTCATGGTACGAGCTCTGGGGTGGCCTCAAGATAGTGGGAGACGAAGGCGATGGCATCACCATGACTACCACTGAAGCTGATTTGCTTACCTTTATTCGTGGTGGAGCAGTCCTCGTTCTGCAAAAGGTAACATCGTTTTTTTTAATATAAGTACATATTGATCGGTACCAACCATGTTCACCTCACCAAAGTCACTTTGTTATAACGCAACGTGGAATCCTTAAATATTGTGTCGTGACAAAAATAATCTAGCCAAAACTAGTTAATGCTTGCCTAATGTCAACCCACCATATACATATCATTCAAATTTATTTATCTTCCTTTAGTAAACAGTTCAATAACGATAACAAAAATTCTTCTTTAGCTATTTATTATATATTATATCACTTTGAGGTAACTAAATAAGATAAAGTAATACTTATTCAATGTAGAGAACGCCCGCGACTTCGTACGTGTATAATAAGTTTCTCGCTAATCCCCCTATTTCTTCTCGTTGGTGGTCGTTTTTTGGAAAATCCAGTGTAAGTGCAACCCTAGGGTACCCAAGGAATACTGCTTCAAAATGTCAAGTCCCTAGGTCCAGCGGTTTTCTGTCAGTCAGTCAGTCAGTCGCGGGACTGTTTTATATATTTAGATTGATAGTTTATACATATCAGTATAATTGAAGTTCAACACGTATTAATTTAGTTTAAAACTTTAAGATAGACCTAAAATTAAAGTGTTTATTATTATTTCAGGACATAAAGTCAACAGCGGAAGAAACTCGTTTACTATCGAATTTCTCTTTGACCATCGCCCTCAATTGTGACTATACAGATAAAACTGAACTAACAACCGATAAGTCAGATTGTGTAGCAGAAGGCAGCCTTTTTATGACGAGGAATCTTTCCATCCATTTCAAAGCGAACAATGAAGAATTGAGAATCACAACAGACGGTGACGATTTTGAAGTGATGTGCGAGGAAACAGCGATATGGGCTCACCATATCCAAGATATCAATGTTTATGGTCTGGAAGGAGGGTACAACAATTATGATAACCATAGACATATATCTGCCAGCATAGACTTATGCCAACTAAGAGAAACTGAAGTGCACGAGCTTGTACACAATTTGATAGATTAAAGTAATTTTAATCACACATTTCTATTCTATAATGAAATAAATAAATAACTAGGTACCTTAGAAACGTTGTGTAACCACCAAAAAATAGCAATAAAAAAAACAATAAAAATGCCTAAGAAACATACTTTCTGACTTACCTGCGCCTTCCTTTCACAAAATATTTCGGTCAAATGAAATTTAGTTGTGTAGGCACTTAAATCCTATAAACAGTTTATTTCGGCAATAGCGAAGACATTCCTCCATTTTAGGGTCCTGCTTTATGATACGCTATAAAGCGCTGTGGCCGGCTGACTCAGCCTCCACAAGCAACACATGCGTACATTGAGCGGGTCTTTTACTGCTGCTGCGGCTGATCACTAAAAACCTGAGCTAAAAATAGTGGAATTGTTCCCGGGAAATTTGAATTTTATAAATAAACGTAAGTATTAACAAACTAAAGCTCATTATGTAAAATACCTTAATTGGACACAAGCAATGTATCTTAAAGTGACGACGCGATAGTATACGTAAGGCTTTTTTTTTTAAAACCATCTCTTAATATCTTTTTATCAGGAAATTATTCCACTGATTTTAAGTTTAGTTCATTAGAAGGGTATGACAACACAATTTCAGTTGTCGGTGGACCGTCACTCTGCTCACATCGTGTTTCATGTAATAACATTGTATAATTAAAATTAGTTTCAAAATTAGTTCTTTAATTTAAATGATTAGTAATGATTTAGAATGCACGACAATGTATAATCCGATTTTGACTTATCTTTAATCGATCTGCATTTAATCGATTTCGATTCTAATCAATAATTTAAGTACTTGAAAATAAGCTTTGTTTTTTAATGTTGACTTGGTATTTCAAAACAAGAATCAAGCAAGAGCTACTATGAATTTAAAAAAAACTAAATAATCATATTAAAGCTGTCATAGTTAGTGTTGCCAGACGTCTTGATTTCTGCGGGACGTCCCAATTTTCAGGGATCTATGGACACATCTCGATTTACTCATGATCGGGAAACCAATTGTCCCGTTTTTCAGCACATCGCCAGTGTTCATATACATATAAGATACTATTTAATTTCTAATTTATAACAACCGAGAAGGCTAAAAACGGTTTGTCACAATTTGCATTGCAAGAGGTCTGTAATTCGCACGATTTCTTTGTCGATTTGAAGTCCCGATTTTTTTCTAGCACAGTCCCGATTTATGATAGACTAGACCTAGACACACTATTCATAACTAAGTTGATGAAACAGAAATTAATTCAGAAACTTTTTATAACATTAGATCGGTTTTTACCCATGTAGGCAAACTTTCAACATATTCGATCTAAATATAGTGTTTGAGTTTGGGTCCATTAATTAATTGATTCATTCCTTCATTAATTCAATCAACTAATCATACATTCATATCAGTGGGTTCTGGGATTTACATACAAAGAGCCTGTATGGAATTACCCGTAACTCGTGGCTTAGGTACTTCGAAGCATTGGGTCCGTTAATTTGACCAAAAGTAACTTTTACAAACGTATCATTTTACAAACTTTCGTTTTACAATAATGTGATTTTGCTTCAATCATTACATAGATTACATGGTTTTGATTAAATAAGTTAGGTTAGACTTTTGACCACATAAAATTGTAAAATAAAGCGGTGAAAGTATCTCCTTGCTAAATGAAAATTTGTAAAATGGTATACTTCGCCAAATGATGATTTGGTAAAATATTAGTGAACCAGAAGCACACAGGAGACATCAAATTGTTTCGCCTTTCACTGTACAGTTATAACAACAACAAGAGAGGGACAGAGCTCGTCTTCGATCTTTGATTTTGCGACCCTATATTACTTGAACTGTGGAAGGTAACGGTATTGTTTGCTATCTGCCCGCACACGTGCGTAGTTCTCGCTTCACTGGGTTCGGGGAAGTAATTAACCCTTCAGTAGCTAGGCGTTCATAACAATAATATGGCTGAGTGAGTTAGCTATACCTGTTACCATCAAGGACTTTAAATGTTGATCCACCATAGAAGGAACTCGCCCTTGCTCCGCGTCTTGACGCAGCTAAATGCTCTTCTGGTACTAGTACCTGAATGTGATTTGTTTGGGTGGCGATGGGCAGCTGTGTGTCGTGAATGTCTAAGATTTTGCGAGATGATGGATGATAGGCCATCTAGTATTAATTGATTTCTGTTTTTAATTTATTATCTCTATCATTTGTAATTAATCATTAAGTTTCTCGGTGTATTGGTCATACTGTAATGCCGTGTAAATGTATTTGAATAAATAAATAAATAAATAAATAGAACCTTGTCATAATGACAGCGTCAAGTGACGAGATATAAATTACATAGGAATCATTCGTTGGTTTTATGCGACAAGGTTCTATAGCCGTTCATCAATTAAAGGCTATGACCATACACTATAGGAATAATATCATATCCAACATGGGGCGCAAAAATATCTAACAACTCTTTATTATATTTACCTACTAGTGATCCGCCCTCGCTTCACTTCGGTGTATGTGAATTTTCTGTACCAAACCCCATATAAAATCTATAAAATCCGTTGCTTAGTTTGCACTCGGTACCTACGTGTGTAACAGGGATAGACGGCGGGCAGCGACTTTGTTTTATACTATGTAAAGGTGCTACGGTAAGCATGTCCTGGTGCTGTACTTTGAAATCAGCAATTCGAACTTCGGATAGCCCCGTCACTTTCTTGCGAATTAGTGACGCGTCGAGAGCAAAAGGGATAGCAATAGACGAAGTTCGAATTACGGATTTCAAAGTAGAGCCTCTGGAGTGGAGACCGCGTCTTGGCAAACGTAGCGTGGGACGCCCTCTGGCCAGATGGCGGGATGACTTGCATAAGAGGGCCGGCAGCAACTGGATACATAAAGCATTAGACCGGGCTCTGTGGCGTTCCTTGGGAGAGGCCTATGTCCAGCAGTGGACTGCAACGGGCTGATGATGATGATGAAAGGAGTCCGATATTGGATAAGACCTTATTGTTGGTGACACTGGTGACCACCTAAAACTTAAGCCAAGCTGCGTTGACGCCAAAACCTGCAATCCCAAAACAAAACACGCATGTAAATGTTATTATACGCACTGGCAAGATAACTTGAGCTCGCTGGATAATAAAGGTCACAGCACATTAGAACCACCCGGCATCCAACTCGCACCGCCTCGCCTGGTTCGGTTATCTTTATATGGATTTGTATGGGCATGCGCTCACTACACCAACCATTTAGCGTAGAACCTACACCCGGCGAAGCGTACCTAACTATCTAGTTGATGTAGTGAGCGCATGCCCATGCCCACGCTCGAGGCGAGGCGGTGCCGGTCGGGTGCCAGGTGGTTCTAATGAGCTATGACCTTTAATCGCCGTTAGCTCTTAAACGGGTGAACCGATTTGAATGCGGTTTTTCTAGCGGTGGTGCTTAGCTAGGTTTCATGCGAATAGGTTGGGCCGTTTGAGAGATATCTGGGGTCTTACCAACGGCGAACGGACGGACGGACGCGTGAATGTCCAATTGGCGAGTTTAAGTAGTCCCGTCAGAGCGAACAAAACACATTTCAGCGCGTGTATTCAATTTGGCTTCCCGAACGTATAAGGTTGCTTAATTGGGATAGACCAAAAAATATAACTCACTGTTTTTACATTCTAATTCGAAAGAATGGGTAATTTTAAGAGACCAAGTTCATTCATTTTGTATTTGACCCAATAGTTTTGTTTGAATATCTTTATTTATTTAGCGGACATTTTATGGATGACATGATTATTTTAAATTTGAGCTGGCATTTTCTAATAAATTACAACAATTCAATGATATCTAATGATAAAAAGTGATGGTAATAATGTATTAAAACGTACTATTTCAAGCGGTTTTCGACTAACCCGTAAGATACACCGAGGAGGGCTTCAAGCCAAAAACGAAAGTCAAACAAAGGTTAAATATACTTTTGTCGAAATATCCGAAATAGATAAATATTTCATAAACTTAATAATGCAGAACGGCTTTGAAACCTCATTTCTCGAAATAGTTTTCGAATTAGAGTAATTGTAAAATTATGAACAATCCCAATTGAGAATGCACGCTCTAAAATGTGTTTTGCTCGAACGGGACTACTTAAACTCACCGCTGCGCTTTTCGCTCGTTCGCTCGACCGACCGCCGTTATTAAGAGAATAACACCCCATCTCTGAAAGAAGGGGTCACCATTATATCGGGGGTTTTTATCTATCTTAGGCCGCATTTCACCAAACTAGAATAAGACTTACTCCGACTCCGAGATTAGTCCATACAAATTCGGCGTTTAATCTAGGTATAAGACCTTATTCCAGTTTGGTGAAATGCGGGCTACTAGTTATATACATAGTTAAGTAAGAGATTAAAAATTGCTTCATAGCCAAACAGGGAACTTATAGCTTCTTAATAATTGATTACTAGTAATTTGTGTTTAGTTCATTAACTTTTTCATCGAGGGGTAATTAAAATAGTTATTTTAAGGTGCACCTAACAGGGTGTTGACTTCTGGAGTTTCGTTAGGAGTTTTGAGACAAATGCGCTAACTTTTGAGACAGTTTACAACCGTGTAACTCTTTTTGGTACAAAAGATTTATTAAAATTTCAGAATTCTTTACGAGTCTTTGACTTTAGAAGATAACACCAGCGAAGATTGAAATCTGTCGAATGCAGAATAAGTTATGTATTGCCTAGAAAGCATTGATTTGTTTCTTATTTGGATTAATAATGTAATTTAATTAATTGCCAAGTTATTGATAATTTTATTACATTTGGCAGAGAATAATCGGCGTTATTAAGTTAAGAACATTATCTGTGACCTCCATGCTAGGCTCGCCTTGGTCTGGGTCGGTAACATCAATTTACAAATAATTATAATCCATTTTCGCGCTTAACCTGCTTATTTAGTAATAAATGCAATATTTATATTTTATTAATTTAGAGTTAAGATTAAGTTTAGTAAAGGAATGTGATTATCACTTTTATTCAAGTAATTTTGCGCAAAGTGTTCGGAGAAATGAACAATGCAGTGCAGATATTGTGATTTTTATTGAGGGTCATTGAAACTTTAACAAATCTAAAATACTGGTCGCTCGTTTAAAGTAAAAGTATAGGTTTTAAAAAAAGTTGTCGTGAGACAGATTATTCAACAGATTTTCTAACTTAAGCAAAAAATACTTCAGAATGCATATTCAGTTAAATGTAAGAGTGGTAATTGCACACAACCCCACATGATCTAAATGTTTCTGACAGGCTCTATTAGTAAAAGATAAGATACAAAACACAAACAAAATAGCTATTAATCTGTTCGGATAATAATCCGCTTACGTAGTCAGATGCGCATTTCGCCTAAATGTACAAGTTTCCTCAGATGGTCCCCCCCCCACGTCCGATTCAGTTGGGGAGATTAAGAGGATATGCGGACAGCGCGGCGTCTTGTCCATACAAACATAAACCTCAGTTTCATCTCTGGATATATTTTCCATACAACTAATAAAATATGCGCACTACTATAATTATTGTTAGAACTAAAAGCCTTCTAAATTTCTAATACTCGTAGAAAAATTGCCCAGTTTTAAAGCCGTTTTAAAACATTCATCAAACAACAGTAACGAATACAAATAAATATATCAAAAAAATTAACATACCCAAAGCCCTCTTTACATTAAATATTGTTGAAATAATTGTTAAAATATATTTTGACTATTTTACATGGCTATACTGCAATATCTATCTGAGTAACATTTCACCATTCTGACATTGACAGGTGACAGGTGACATTTCGAGAACACGGCACGGCTGATATGAATCCCACTGATGTGAAAGCTTGTTAACTTTGCAATGTATAGCGAATTGTCACCCGTCACCTATAATTGTCAAGATGGTGAAATAGGGGGCTTTTGTACGTGTTTCAAACATTTCAAAATTACCATTCAGCTTAATTAATAGAACACTTACATAAATACAATTTCTTTTTCTGCCCATCGTTACACCCAAAGTTGCGGCCAGGGAAGCCTCTTACATCAACGGTGCTCTTTTTCTTTGTTACCACATAAAAGCAGATGAATGTTAATGATTTGAATTTGTACTCGTCGGGTAATGTATACGACATTTATGACAAATGTAGGGACTCGCCGCAAATATTTCTACACCCCTGGCGTCATAAATTGCGGCCGAGGAAAATCTTACTTTCTACCGTATATTTATGCTCGCAGCTGCCCCCATAGATCAACAAAACCCACGCCTCTCACTCGTAAGAAAATGTCCAGGAGGCCTACATCTAAAATCAAAATTAGAAATTGCTTTGGTCCTCTCCCTTTCTCTTGATAGCGCTATAAATGTAGAGTGAACAGGACAGAGCTTACGAAGTTTCGTATTTACTACTTCGGATTAACCCTGTGCATACCTGCCCCGTATTAGGGGCTCAGTAAGCGTTAGGTATTTTTTTATGGCATGGAACAACCGCTAGGCTACCTAATGGAAAGTGTTTTGCCCATGGACATTTGTAGCCGACCTTGAGGACTAAGGGCCTATTTACACATATCCCAACAACGGGTGCGCCTTCAATCAGTAAAAAACATTTTGTATAATTTCATTTAACTAACCACGCAAAGCATAACGAACGATTAGCATAAAAACCAATTGTATAATTTTAACTGGCATACGATCGACTAACATAACACCCATTTAGCATAACTGTTATTTTCTTGTTATTATGCATTTTAAGTCAATTTCTTCTAACTAGGTTAGGTTAAGTTAGAACTGTGACCACATTAATAGTAATGAAAGCAGTTAGAAATATTTATTTTTTACTTTATAAACATTACCGTTTTTGAAATTATGCATTTCGTTTTATGCATCATGACTATTATATCGATGGTTTATTATGCAGATTGAAATTATGCATTTAGTGTTATGTAAAATGATCATTAGACCATTTGTTTTTATGCTAAACATTACGCACCCCATCCGGATCACAATAGTAATCGTTAACTTGCCTCCAAGCTGCAGTGTTCGCTGTGTTATGTACCGATGTGGCGGTAAACAACGAGGAAAAAATTAAAATAGCAGGTTTACACCAAGGCATTATCCGTCTGTTCTGTGGCATACTAGCATAAAAGGAGTATTACTATTATTAAATACAAAATAGGTGTACCTACCTATACCTAGGGCCTGCCCAACGATTCGGTTTTCACGCACGGTAGGTAATCGTTAATAGTTAATGTTTGTTTCATGTTTTATTGTTGACTATCAATTAAAATGAAACTGCAAACTTTACATCGCGATAACACACTGTAATTAGAGTAGATTATTTGGAGTCACAACACGCAACAAATTAACCTATGTCTTGGGCTTTTGCACTGCACTGATTTGAATGTCCATTGACCCATTACATCAGCTGATGAAATGATAAACACAAAACAAGTAATATGTATGAGGTAAGTTCATCCTATTTGCGTCTACTGTTTACGTCTGATAAGCGGCTATAAAGTTCCATTGCGGGGATCGATAGAGCCCGACCTCTACGTGAACTGCGATAAATCAGTTCAAGCAAACAAATATCAGTCGACTTGAGAGTATCGACCGGTCACCAGCTCCGCAGTAGAGCAGAGAGCATCGATGAAATCGGACGAGCACCAAGAAAAGGACAAAGTTACACAACCCAGGAAATTCATACATCCCAGCCCAAGAATGCCGAACATCAAAGTGTTCACCGGAACCTCTCATCCAGAAATCGCGAAGAAAATTGTCAACAGACTTGGCATTGATCTCGGAAGAGCTACTACGAAAACGTTTAGCAATCAGGAAACTAACGTTGAAATAGGAGAGTCTGTTAGAGGCGAAGATGTGTACATCGTACAAAGCGGATGCGGGGAGATCAACGATAATCTAATGGAACTGTTTATCATGATCAACGCATGCAAGATCGCATCCGCGTCCAGAGTGACGGCCGTCATACCGGCCTTCCCTTACTCCAGGCAAGATAAAAAAGAGAAGAGCCGCGCCCCCATCACAGCTAAACTCCTCGCTAATCTGATCTCCGTGGCCGGAGCGGACCACGTCATCACTATCGACCTTCATTCTTCACAAATCCAGGGTTTCTTCAACATTCCTGTCGATAACCTGTACGCTGAACCAGCAATCACGAAGTGGATTAAGGAGAACATTCCTGAATGGAAAAGCAGTGTGATGGTGTCTCCAGATGCAGGAGGAGTGAAGAGGATGACTGCCATCGCTGACCGACTCGACATAGACTTTGCCATTATCCACAAAGAGCGCGAGAGAGAGGGCGACGACAACACAGTTCTCGTAGGAGACGTGAACAATCGAACAGCCATTATGGTAGATGATTTAGCCGATACTTGCGATACAATCGTCACAGGTGCGCAGAAATTGAAAGAGTCAGGTGCAAACAAAGTCTACGCTATTGTGACGCACGGCGTTCTGGCAGGGAATGCGATAGAAAAGATTAATAATTCTTCTTTAGAGGCTTTTGTTATAACCAACACGATACCCCAGGATCGGCGCATGAAACAGTGCCCCAAACTACAGATCATAGACATCTCCGTGATGCTAGCGGAGGCCATCAGAAGGACTCATTACGCCGAATCAGTCTCCTATTTATTCACAAATGTGCCGTACTAATGTAAGAACATTAACAAACAATGTTTATAAAAAACTAATGAAATGAACAAATGGTAATAAAGCTTAAGTATACATAATCTAACAGCCTTTAATTCCCAAGAATATAAAAGGAGCGCAAATAAAGCTAAGAAATAAATCCTGAAATAAACCCTTACCTTGCTCTTTTTTAGTAGTTGAGTCAAAATAAGATTTTAGGTCGCATTTAAAACACCTTGGTTTTAATAGTTTTGAATGAACAATAGTTAAATTAGTAAACCGCAAAACGTTTTAACGTTTTAACTAATGGCACCGCAACAATTAAGTTCTTTGGATTTAAAATAAAAGTGTCTTGTTTTGACTTGAGCCAACCACATCAAAAAAAGGGTTTTTATTATAGAAAAACCAATTCATTTTTGTAATTCACTGGCAGAAAACCTCAGTCTGTTGAAAATTGAGCAACCTAGTTAACGAGTTTTGTGGTCGCTACACAAACATGGGGATCCTCGCAAAGAGATTTGCCACGAGAAGGTTTTAAACAAGGGTGCCCTTGATTTCTCGGAATACTTAATTAAATTAGTAAACCCTTCTCGGTCCACGAACCAGTTTATAACTCGATCTCTTTTGATCAATTTTTTGTTGCAACTCGTTTGTAATGTTCGTATAAGTACCTACTAAAAATTGACCATTTCTATCACACACGATAAAATGATCGCGTGTATGGGAGTTCTTCTAGAATTAAGTAAGTTAAATACCTAAATAAATAAACGTGCTATATCACACCAATATTATAGATGCGAAAGTGCGTGTATGTTTGTACTCCTTCACGCTAAATGACTGACCGGATTTGAGTAAAAATGGAGATAGCTTATACCCTGAATAAACACATAGGCTACCTATTATCTTGGAAATCACTGTTCTCGTGGGATTGTTAACGCGGACAAAACCCAAACCCCTGACACGAGCACTCGAAGTCTTTTCAAAACTGCACGGCTAGCACAAGTTGCCCGCGACTTAGTTGTCGCTCGGATCTCCCTTTCTATCTTGTCAGCAACGATAGAGACGCAATGAGCGACAAGCGAAAAAATACAACTTGTGCTACCCGTGCTGTACGGTCACAAGCGTTAATTTGGGACCCATTTCAAGAAAAATATGCTTGAAGTCGTCAATGTCATTAGAGATGTCAAGTCATTTGTAACTTTTAGAAAACTCAACCTTATTGTTGTAGAATGTCAGATTGACTTTGGACCTAAGGTGGGTACCAAATTAAATCTCGTGACTGTACCTATGCAATTGGGATACACCCATTTTTAACAATGTATGAAAATTTCAAAACCATTTCGAGGAATAGGCTTTTCGAATCGATTCCAGTAGTTAGATTAAAAAAATATGTTACAATGAATTAATTATATTAAAATTAAGAAATGACCTTCATTTGACCCCTAAATACCCGTCCCAATTGCGCTATATCAAGGACTTTTCTGGTTTTACATAAAACATATAAAACCTCTCCAAATTTTCATTTTATAAGTACAATTTAGATATCTACCTGACACCTACGTTGGAAGACAGCTGTTGTCATGTCAAATTTATTTGTTTACAAATTGACTGTAATTTTTATGATGAAATTAAAATAGTAATGAGACCATTTCTCTTTTGAGTTATGTGTGATAAATATTAATAATTTGTGTGGTAAGGTTTTACAAGAGGTTCAAAAAGACGGCATCAACATTTATTGTGGAAACTCATGATTGGAAGTATGGAATCCGCCTTTTCAACAAATTTAATGTGATTGTGTTAAGTAAATCTAGTCTAGAAACAAGGTCATGTAGGAAGTGTTGTATTAACTGAGGTCTAGGTAATAAGCAATGATTGAACGCTTATATACTCTTAAATAATAAATTATAGCATATTACGATTGTTTGTTTACATTATATTTGAATGACGTTCGTCTATTATGACTTTGAAAACAGATCACAGGTAATAAAAAATCGTCTTTCTAAGTCTTAGATGAAGTATACCCGTTCTTTATAAATATTTACATCATCTTGTCGCTACAAATAGGTAAGGTTACTTTAATTTAATAAATTATTTTAAATATCAATAATACAGTTAATCATGAAATGCTTCAAATTAGTTTCTTATAAAAGGCTATTCTTTCGAATAAAAATGTAAAATCAAGCAGTAATTTTTTTTGGTGTATCCCAATTGACATAGGCTCTCGACGCGCCGTCTGATAGCTTACGTCAATCGTTTACTATACATTTTGTATAACGATACCTAACGATCGCCGAATGCATCTCCTCAAGCCTCTGATAACTTAGTTTGGCGAAAACGATTTTTAAAAAACTTCACGTCTGCGAAGATAAGACAAACAGGGTTTTGGGTTGAATGCTTTGCCGTAGGTATTTATCTGAAAACAAACTGCAAAATCACTTTATGAAGACAAAGTTATAAAATATTTCTAGGCGTCAACAAAAAAAGATAGCGTATCATGTTATTGTCGCGGTTGAGAGTTTTAGGTTATGTTTTATGCTAGGTAATTGTTAAGATTATTAATAACTACTTATTATGTTTTAATATTGAAGATGTGAATGTGTTTATTTGCTTCTCTTAACGTCACGAAGAAGCAACGAATTGTTTTTTTGCAAACGAGTTTTGGAGATCTTACCTTTGGACTTTAGGATTTAAGGTTACCTGTGTTCAGCGGTAAGTACTTAAGTTAAAATTAAAAGTTTTACTCTCCTATCGGGAGATAGGTATTATAACTAATAGCAATTGCGAATGAAAAACAAAGTTTTCGAATAATATTATTCGCTTGAGACAAACAAACTCAACGACCTCACCGATGAAAGATTGCATTGCCGCTGAGCGTGTTTTGTGGGACCCGATAATATTATTAACTTTTCGTAAAATGTACGCCAGACGAGTGCAAAAGAGAATTACACCAATATCCTACCAGCAGTGCTACATATTACAGATTTCTAGAATTTGACGTTTACTAAACTTGTTCAAGATCGTCAATAGGTATAAGTACCTTGAGGTAACTTATGTTGACATATCGGGCTTACTAATAAGTGTAAATGGTGTTAATCGGTCAAACAGCTCGCTCTTAAATGATGTGTGACGTTGTGGCGTATCAGAGTGATCGTGCAAGGCGAGTAGGTACAAAGATTGGGACTTTATTTCATTGCTCGACTGATCCTACCCACAACTAATCAGAAGGTACTTACTATAGAACTAATCTTCTTTATGTAGATTGTATACTATTGTCTCGTTATTAGTATTTTTAATTTGTGGCAAACAGAAAACATTAAGTATTTGTATTTGTACATTTCTCAAAAGTGCTTGGAACTTTAATAAGTAGATTGATATTTTACCTATGTGAAGCTCGAGGCGCCATGCGAAATTGGCAGTTTTAGTTGTTTTTATAAGGCTATAAGTATTGATCAGTTACACTCATTAGGTTGACCGAATTTTATGCTTATTCGTAATTTTATATTTGTCGCCTAAATAAAGCTTCCGTTACTTTTAAACTACTTGGCAGTAAAGTAGCAGAAGAGACGGCTGATTTATGTACTCGATAAAGACTATTTATGACAATGAATCCTTTGTGAACTGCCGGCCTATTATGGTCCTATTTATCGATGTAGATAAAACTTCTGTCACTCTCTGCCCAGTGAGTAAGTGCGAGAGCGACGGATGCTTTTCCTGCCGCTATTAAGGCGTCCATAATACGGGGTCGCTGGAATGTAGGGAAACTAAACGGCGTCTGCACGACTAAGTTTTTTGTAGGTAGGTACGACCCAATAAAACTTAGAGATTCGATGTATGATAAAAAGTTGTGTCAACCCCACTATCTTGACCGACTATAATATACATTAATGTTCTCCCAAGTAGTAAAACTACGTTTTTTTTTAATTTGCTACACAATTTAGATTACAGCTCCAAAAACAAACTTCTTCTGAAGATATAAATTTTGCAGTATCCTCCAGTGACCAGAGATGCCTTCAGTACTGTACGGTTCAGACAACAGTCCGCCATCGCGGACTGTGCGGATGGTAGCCCACATTCTTGGAGTTGAATTGGAGATGCGGCAAATCCAGCCCGTAGCGAGGGAACAAGACACACCGGAGCTGACCAAGGTTTTTACAAGTTATATTACAGTTAGCTGATTAAGACTAGAAATTAAGCAATAAAAATTACATTAATTGACTTCTGTTACTCGAACTTTTATACCTAAGCAGGATTTAGACAGCAAAATTGGCTGTCTGTTGGATTCGGAAACCGTCAGGCAGGGAAGATAGGTGATTGATTTGAATTTGTCCGGCTTTTACTTTTGATTTTAATTACTGATTATACTCCAAGTACTCCACTCACTTGACACTGGCGAAATCATTACGGAAACGCCATACATGAAAAATAAGAAGAGCTGTCTCTTGCTTTTACCTACATACCTTCACGCCTTCATTCCCAGAGTGGGGAGACATAGCTACAGAATTACCAACAATTATTATTGTTCAAACATTGTGTATGAAAAATCGAAACTAAGGAACGACCTACATAATCGTCATTAGCTGACTCGGCCGAGTAAGATTGCAGTCAAATTCTGCAATTTCTATCGTCAATCTTGCAATTTCTGTTGATTTTTTAATATCATTTAAGCTTTGTGTAACTTTGAAAATGCATTTGATTACAGAAAAATCCCATGCGAACTATTCCTTTGCTGGATGAAGGTGACTTTTGGCTGGCCGACAGGTAAGGTTGCACGAATTAGTAGTTGAATATGATTAGTAGCGAAATATTTGCCCTTACTGGGGCTCAAACCCGGTAGTTAAGCTAAGCTAACCGTGCCATTATCTTGTTGTTAACCTCTTCAGACCCGGTGTGCCATAAGAGGTGGTACAATATCAAGACAATTTAGTTTAAACTATATATAATTGAAAATGGCATTTAGCAATGATAATTCTTTCCTTGAAGGAAGATTACAATTCGCACTCACATAAATTTCCCTGTTTGTAGTAGGTATAGTGAGTCTCACGAGGTAGTAGAGATTGAATTGAAATGGCAACATTTTACTTTTACACTATTTCTTTATTTCAGCCACGCCATCATCGTTTACCTGTTCGAAAAGTACGCGAAGCCCCGTCACTCGCACTTGTATCCGGCCGACAGCCGACAGCGAGCGACCATCAACCAGCGGTTACACTTCGAATGCGGCATCCTCTTCCCAAGGCTGCGAGCTGTAATGGTTAGTACCTACAGTACCTACCGCAGCATGTCAGGACCTCAACTCTCCTTATAGATGGTAGGTATAACGTTCGATAGGTTTGCTATCGTCAGCATACTTCATTGGTAGAAATATTGATGTTAGTCACACATGTGACCCGGAAAATGAAGGACAGATTCTTATTCCATAACTAGGTACCGTACGTGCGCATATCAATCATTTTACGCAGACTTTTCCGGGTGATCCGGATCACAGTTTGTGCTCCAAAATGAGTCATTTAGTCGGCGGATAAGAATCAAAATTTGACTTCCAGGACTGGGACGTTATCGTACTGTGCCTCTATTCAACACGGTCACACCTCATTGCTTTTGACGTGTTATGATATTGTTTTTAACTTGGCCACCATTAGAGGACTCGAATAGAGGCCCAGTACGAAAAAATGCCAAATCAGTGTCTAAAAACTTACATTTTCCATGACTTGCGTATAAGCAATAGGTACAAATTAAAACATTTTCTGCACCACCTATTGTAGAGCAAAAATACTGCATACTGAATTAAAAGGCAGTAAATTGTTTCAATAGAGCCCCAGGAGCCTTGCTTATATCGTCAATATTGGCGCCATGTTGTTACTATGACCCGAGGGCTTAAGGCCCAGCCACACCGGATGCGTGACGTGCACGTGCACGTGCGCGTTCGCTTTCCACTGCGTTGTATAGTGACATGTCGTAATGAGAATTCATACTATACAACGCAGTGGAAAGCGAACGCGCACGTGCACGTCACGCGTCCGGTGTGGCTCGGCGTTTATTGTCTAACGCACTCGCAATCGCAATCGGCTTCAAAGAGGAGCAATTGTTTTCATTTTTTATGCAGACAAGCCTTCGATTTTCAAAATGAAAACGATCGTGATTGCGAGTGCGTTAGAAAATAAGCCCTCTGTTGTTGTTTACGCAACGTCACCGTATTTTACGCCTCGGTGTGGCGCTCCTTTATGCTGTTATCGTTATGGCAGATGTAATACTTACAAAACCCCTGTATTTTCAGGCTCCTACTTTCTGGGGGAAACTAACAGAGTTGTCGAAGACAATGAAGCTCAACATCGAAGACGCCTACCGCACGCTGGAGGCATATCTATCAGAGACTCAGTACATGGCGGGTGACAACGTCACGCTGGCTGATATTAGCATAGTTACATCCACGTCTGCTTTGGACGGTCTTCATCCGGTCGATATCAAAAGGTAAGTAAAGTAAAGGTGCAATAACACGGACAATTATTAACGGCAATATATAACCGGCAACAATTGCTGTCTTTCTCTAATTTTGCGTAATAGAATAGAATGAGACCGTTAACGGACAGATATTGCTAAAAAAATTGGCCATGTAAGCGCACTTTAAAGTTAGGTAAAGTTGAGAAAAATAGAAGTCTAGATTAGGGTCTGAATGTGTAATAGCCGCGTCCAACTGCTTCATTTTACGTACATTAACGTAACCAATCATCTTCAATTTAGAAGGCGAGCGCCTTCATAAATTGAAAACGCTATACGTACCTAGTGTCGCATATGACGCTACGCTTCGGTGCCGTGATCTGTCGAATTAACCCACATACCAACCAACTTCAACTTTTAATAGATGATCAGTTTTGTTTAACCTTAATTATGTTAAAATTAGTCACAGAAGAAAAAAATGCCTGTCGCCAGAAACTTTAGCTATTGTCGTGTAGGTTACATTTAAATTCTATCATTCCAGATTCCCGAAGTTGAAGCAGTGGTTGGTCAGAATGTCCCAAAAGGATTATTGTAAAATACACAACGAGCCAGGGAATGAGGGTCTAGTTATGGGCCTCCAGGCTATGATGACGAACAACAAGCACAATCAGTTATCAAAACTTTAGTTCTTGATAAAACACATTACTGCAAGGATTTGAATTTTGTCTTCTATGGAGATAAAGTCCATTGCGTGGTTGGTGGCAAGGAGAGGTGTTATTCAAGGGAAAGGTGTCACTTACTCGCTAAGCCTGTTTAAAAAGCTAAGCCAAATTCAACTTACGTACTATCACGAACGTTAATTTGTGACCCATTTCAAGAAAAATATGCTTGAAGTCGTCAATGTCATTAGAGATGTCAAGTCATTTGTAACTTTTAGGAAACTCAACCTTATTGTTGTAGAATGTCAGATTGACTTTGGACCTAAGGTGGGTACCCAATTAAAGTTCGCGACTGTACATACGAAAAAAAGTATTTTGAATTGCACCTCTGACAACTAAATCCGTCGGTGGCGTTGTAGGCACACAGCTCATTACGACTTTAGGCGTTCTTGGCGTTCAAAAGGTGCTGCACGTTATTTAGTTTTTAATCCACCATTATAGCTACATAATTCAGTAGTTGTCTTAAAGTTTAACTGTTTCTTAAAATGATTTTCGTAGGTTTTGGTACAATAGATAATAAGAGGTATAAGGTATGTTAATAAATAATAAATTGTGGATATTGAAAATACAGTTTATAAGAATCACAGGTTTTTATTTCAGTAACTAAAAAGAAATGCAAAGAATTTCTCAACTTTACACTCCTGTAACGTCTAGGGCTAACCATATGGATAACTTTTTGATGAGAAATGAATGATTACAAAAAACGTTACACATTAAACATTTCCTATAAGTCTTATAATGTCTCTCGCCAACGCCCGCCGCACTTCCGAACATGAATAGCACTTAACATATATCGATTACAGGACATGTACAATACTTGAGATAATCTCGCGTAACATTTAGCTCAGTCATACCTAACACAAACTCGGAAACGTCGCGACAACATACTAACTCATTGGAAACATTCGAATTATTTAAACTATCACCACGCTATCTCGTTGAGTCACTTTCAATTTAAAGGCGTCCGTATGCTTGCTTGCGAGGGCGTTACTGTAATTTGTTGCACGTTAGTCTTAAGGTTACGGCAGCGCGAGGCCTGCATTAGCCATCCTCCTTCGGTGGTGTGAACCAGCCTGGAATGCACAAGAAACGTGTGAAACATTGCAAAAACGTACATAGCAAAAAAGTGGCTCATTTTAATGATTCCCTAAATAGTATCAGTAAATATTGTATCGCTTTATACAAACATTTCTTCTCGAAAGGGGTTAAAAAGGTCAAACAAATTTTAAGTACAGTAAAAGTACAGAGTTAATCCTAATAATATTACAAATGCGAAACCTTACGTTGCGACGGCTGGACGGATTTGGATGAAATTTAGAATGCAGATAGCTTACTACTATACTATAGGATACTTTTCATCCCGGAAAATTTTAAAGTTATGAGGGAAAAACGTCAATAGAAAACTACTCGCAACTCATCTATTAGAGTATGAAAGCGATAGACAGCAGAGTACTATTAATACAGTAGTTTCAATTGACCCGATTTTGTTTTTATGCTTCGCCAACAAACTGTTTACTAGTATGGCAAAATTATGTAAAATTGAAGAGCAAACATTACTAAAATTACTTTAAAGGCTGCTGTCAGTATTACCGACATTGCCTTGTCAGCATGAAGCCGAGGCGCACGGCGTTCCGCTCCGTTCGCAGTGTGTGGCGACAAACTACTTTGCTTCGTATCGCCGTGTCGACCTCTACGCTCATGCCTCGATTAATACCATTGTTTTATTTATCTAGAGATCCCTTTCGCATACAGTTCGCGCGCGAGCTCCGTGGAACCAAGGGTTGGAAAGCGGAAGGGGACATGACCGTCGCTTCATTATCTCAATATTAAGAAAGTAATGAAACTATTATTTCTACTTCTTAATGCCCATTTCTTCGGAGCTAGCGCGCGAACTATATTTACGCACAGGAATGAACAGACGTACTCGTTTGGCTTGAACTCAGTGGCGGCTCGTTAAGGCCCTCACAAAACAAAAAAAAAATTCAACAGAATACCTAAATTAGTGAATTCGCCATCCCAGTTAATGCCTAGCTCTTCCTTCAGGTGATGCAACTTTTAATACATAGCTCGCATACTGTTAAAATATACATACCTATAAATGTGTCAGCGATAGTGAATGAGTTAACCCTTAACCATGTTTCCCACATTTAGGCTGCGGCTCCACTGAGGCGGAGATGAGCGGAGTGGAGCGGAGGTGTGCCAATATTAACCAATAGAATCTAAACTAACGTGTGGAAGGGCCGCTCGACTTGACCGCATGCTATTGGTTAATATTGGCACAGCTCCGCTCCGCTCCGCTCCGCTCGTCTCCGCCTCAGTGGAGCCGCAACCTAAATCTACTCAATAGTACCCACTTGTAAGTTGGTAAGGCTGAAGCTCTACTGTGATCTGTAATCTGTCAGATAACTTTAAGAAAGTGTCCCTAAAATTACATTCTAAACCCACTTCTCTATGAAAGCGCTTGAGAAAGTCGTATTAGAGCGTCGGGGCCTAACAGCTTCAGGTGCCGACTCATGTTCCCAACGTAGCGAGTCCGATCTCCAGGCCGCCTAGCGTTTTCAATCAAGGACGGCGCGCCTCACTACATTATTTTACGTAAATTGATGCACCCGTACGTTAATTTAAGTGGTGGGGCGCACCGTCATGGATCGGAAACACTATACCAATGACTTAATTTTAACTATAATTATTAATTATACACTATGCTAATACGGTGTAGGAAAAACATAGTGAGAAAACCAGCACATTCCGCTAACTATGTGTAAAATAAAGAGCTTTCACATTAACCTTACCTGAGCGGGTAAGCAATGCGACAATCGAAATGCTTAGTCGCACGACGAGAGACCATACAAACATTAGCAGCGTGGTAGTCGCACTGCAGACTAAGTACCAAGTAGCGCTGCAACCGCAGTAATGTAAGAACATTCGCTGCTGCAGCGCTGCTACCGAGCGACTAAACCACCTAATGTGAAAACGCTCTAAGGCAAAGGCCGCACTACGGTTAAACCGCCGCGGTTTTTAACCGCGTGACTTTTTAATCAAGTAAAACGAATGCAAGCCGCCGCACTGGCGGCTTTTATTTTACTTTTCTAAGTCACGCGGTTAAAAGCCGCGGCGGTTTAGAACTTGTGCTATGCGGCCTTTGCCTAAGAGATAATCTTCAGGTTAAAAGGCCAATCAGAATACAATAAATAAATAAATAAATGTCACGGGACAATCTCACAGCAATTGACCTAGTCACGAACTAAGCTCTAGGCTTGTACTATGAGTACTACTTATATAGAGAAATAAATACATAGAAAACATCCAAAATTCGGAAACCAATACTTGCCCATACAGGGAATCGAACCCGGGACCGCTAGCTTCTCTCTAGTGTCTTGTGAAAACAAACTACACAAGAGGGTACCCTGTAAACTCAGGCCAAGGTATCCTAAAAGGTCGATCAGAATACAATAAAGTATAATAAAGAGGTTGTATTTGAACGTCGTCCTGAGATGGTTTGGTCATTTACCCCCTTACTAATAAACGTTGAGTAACGGTGGTATAGCTATACAATGTTTTATCCTTATCTGTCATTGTGACATTTGGATTTGACAGATAAGGACAAAACATTGTATAGCTATACCACCATTACTCAACGTTTATTAGTAAGGGGGTTAGAAAGGATGGATGAAATAAGAGTTACGAAAGAGGTATGGCAAGCGAGAGTGACTTTAGATGTCACGCACGTACAGTGATCAGATTCGCGATGCACTTAATAATGGCCAAATCAAAAGCACCCGAAACCGACGTACGTGCATGAAGAGGTTGATGAATGTAGAGGAAGCGAAAGTTGTATGTTTAGACCGGTGCACCTGGTTTTCCGTAGTCTCTGCCTACCACATTGGGAGACAGGCGTGTAGGTTGTATTTATGTATACCTACCGTTCTAATTAAAAAAGGACGTATGCGCAATATGATAGTCGAAGCAAATTTAACGCCCCATGTTAAGAAATAAGGTCACTAATAAATACGCGGTTCTATGAGACATACGCCCTTTTTTCTAAGGAGGGCAGTATGTATTTGAACGTAACTGACCATTTTTCTCGTGTATCTGCACGAGGCACTTGAAACTCTGCTGCGCACGCGCCAGACTGTACTGCGACTGCGAGACGACCTTGGTGGCGCCGAACTGGATGCGCGCCTTGCCCTTCACCAGCGTGGCCGCGATCTGCATGATCACCGCCTCCACCGTGTACGCCGACGACCAGCCCTGCTTCGTGAGCAGCTCCATGCAGATCGCGCCGCCGACGAGCACGTAGCCGCCTGGAAATACAACATTACATCTAATGGGTACAACAGGAGGTCGCACATTAGTACATTATTGCCTAGGCAGGGAAGTAGACAATTGCGGGCCGAGTATTGGTTTAAACGGACGAGCTTGTGAGCCGCCTTACCGCCTTTTTGTTTATGACAAGGAGAAAGGCAATTTTAAAAAAATACAAGTTATTCCAGACACAGATAAAAAAGTATGTTTCGAATAGAATATGGATGTACGAGTATAAGACTTGTGCCCTTATTTAATTATGGCTTTGTATACAACATTGCTTGGTTGCGTGGCGAGCCGCAATGTTTTTTTTATTTCTTTGAGTGCTGTCAGAAAACTATGTACTTCGCGTCTCAATAATGTAGATAGTAATGTTAACTTTTCTGGACATTTTTGAGAAAATAATTTATCTATTCAAGTCTAGCAATCTTCGATTGGCGATTACTGACCACCATAACCATTTGTTTTTTAGGGATGCTGGAGGATTAATGAGTTAGATGACGGTGAACAATTTCCTATGACCCACAAAACCTCTGCTTTTGCAGTACGAAACGTCAGCATATTTGCCTTCTAAAATACATAGAATCGCTAGCCTGCGACATGCGCTATACTCCATTAGGTACTTTTGGTGGATCTTCTAAACAGTCAATCAAACGCGTTTATTCAAGCTTTGAGGTATCAGTGTACTGCTTCTATTCACTAATGAACTATATACGTAGATGTTTTGGTTACATTTAGTTAACCCGGCTTTACGCGGCGGTTCAAACTTGGGTCACCCTTTTCTACGGTCTTATAAATTGAAAAAAAAAAACCCATCTCCCTTGAAAGTTTTATTTCTGGATATTTCATTTTCAAAATGCTCTTTGAAACACCTGGGTCAATGGTGGTAAGTAACAAGTGAAATATTGCCAAAAGATACCTGCGACTACAGCATACAATTAGAATTGTTATAACGTTGATTAAAGTACAATAATTCGAGTTTCCTCAGTTTCCTAGATACTGAGATACCCACCTGATATAATGGGGTAGACGACGCGCACGAACGGCGGCTCGAACGGGTAGGTCTCCTTGAAGATGATGTTCAGCAGGACGGCATCCTTCCCCTCCTTCTCCTTGAGGACGAGCAGATCGTTGTGGAGGGGGCTGTCTGGGTCTACGGAGCGTAGTCTGATGTTCCACTCGTAGAGAGAATCATTCACGAGCTCTGTGGGAGGAAATTACAAGTGTAGATAAAATTTAATTATTAATTCAATATGTTTAAGGGCCTGTTTCACAATCGTCAAGTAAAGCATATCTGACACATATATTTAGCCCTTTCCTTTTCTTACACTTGAACATAGACAAGGAGAGAGATAACTTTAACTGGCACATAAATTTACTTGTCGATTGTGAAACAGACCCTTGGTAAAATATGGAAAAAGTTCAATAGTTTTGTGGTTTGTTCAAACCACAACTTACATTTAATTTTTCGAACTTGTACATCAAACCATTTTTTTTTGACTCCGAAGTACTTGACTTAACCAACCCAACCAACAACCAACCCACAAATCAGTTCATCACAAGTTTTGCTTACCATACATACATACATACATTAAATCACCCCTATTTCCCAGAGGGGTATGCAATATAATGCTTACCAATGGAGTACATATTACTCTTGAAGGAATGTGAGCGATAAATATCTCTGAGCTCTTTCATGAGGCGGTCTGTTGCTTGTAGACTACCAGAGACACTGCCAGACAGGTAGTCTTGCCGTTGGTTTTGCCGCAGTCGCTCTAATGTCGCTAAGTGTTCTGTTTCCATATCATCCTGAAATATAGCAATGTTTGATTGTGACATACATGTCTATAATTTACTTGTGAAGCGGCGCATTATATCTTACAGCTAAAACTAAGGTGAAGTAAGCTAGAAGTAAGGTGAAATGCTAGAAACAATGTGGTGGTTCTTTTCTGCAAAGAATCTTGGCAAAATAAAACTATTACTGCTACTTGTTTATGTTAAAACACTATTATACAATATAGGCAAAAGTATTATTTTAAGAAGAAGATGTAAACTAGAACCTTATTTGTTTTTACAGATTTCTCTAATCATATATTCTACCATAATTTTTAAGTACTGAAAACATTCACACATATCTTAAAAAAAAATGGACTAACTTTATTGCTCCGTCCTGCATCTTCTACCATCTCCAGCGGCAAATCATCTTCTCCTTCTGAGTCATCCTCTTCTGCTGCCATCTCCTCGTCTTCTTCTGTGCCAGACTCTGCTCCATTTGACGTAACACTTGGCAATCTATAAACATATAAACTATTGAGTAACTTAACGAGTTTCTTCTTATGTATATGTCAATTTAAAAATGTATAAGAATAAATTACAGCATTGAATGGAAAAAACAACAGAATAAATATAATAAATTAAAATATCAGTGGGATACTCTTGCACATTAACTAACAAAGCAAGCTCTTAGGCTTGTACTATGGGTATTAGACAACAATCTACATACTTATGAAGAGAAATACATACTTAAATACAAACAAAACAAAACAAACATTTGCCCACACCGGGAATCGAACCCGGGACCGCTAGATTCATAGGCAGGATCACTATCAACTAGGCTAAACATGTTGTCATTGGAAAGTCCATTTATTTGATAGTGAAACAAATTGTTGCTGTTTATTGTAGATTATTTGAGTGGAATCATTAAATCCAGTGTTATCACTCGGTCCTTTGTTAAATGGGATACAAGGAAAGAGACAGGATAGAGCTATCTATGCCTACACTTACCTCTGTTGTGGGAAAGGGTGCATTGGTATAGTGAGGGAGTCCAAATCTGGAGGCTCGGGGACACCGTGTATCTTGCATAGTTCTCTTAACAATATACCAACCTGTTAAATTTTGTCATACTATAGGTATTTGCCATTTAATTGTTTTAGATAAGTCAAAGATGTTAGTTACATTGTAGATAAGACTGTCCTAAATTTTTGTAAGTACATAAGTTTGTTATCAAGTCTGAATCATTAACATAAGTATTATTGCTTTTAAAATATATGTTACACAAGTAAAAGAAAACTTCTTACTATTGATTAATTTTATTACATCAAAGTGTAAAATATTGTACCAAATTAATTAAGTCATAATTAGGAAAAAGTCATTCTATTCTTGTTTACAGAGATGTCCAAAAATAACCAGACAATTCATATAGTTGGTACAGTGAGCTGCAAAAACATGGTAGCATAGTATCCAAAGTATGTTACACCTTCTGAAAATATGAACTTGACAAAATGATGCAGCTGACTGTACCAATGTTCTTATTAAGGCTAAACTTATTTTGAAAATAATGTGAGTACTCAATGTTTTTATTCTACCACATTAATCTTAGTCTTAGATTGGTAACTATGTCTTAAATTCTAAGACATATAGCCTGTGTCAATTGAAATTGCCAAAGATGTAAACAAATTAGTACTGTTTGACACATAACCTTAAATATTCATCTAGCATGTTTTTATTTATAAAATAACATATAATTAATAGTTATTTATTCTTAAACTTAATGTAAAAGTAAAGATCATCATTACTAAGACCTCACTTGATCTTTAAAAACACATGATTATCGAGTAATAATGGTAAATTGGTCTGATTGGTTGTGTTTACATCTTTGCCAATTTCAATTGGTACAGACTATAGTTACCAACTAATGTATCTTCCTACTTGATACCCAATCAAATAACAGATATAATCCATGCAACATCATACTTTGCAGGAAATTAGTTATTTTATCTTGCATTCTTAGTTAGCCTAACAAAGAGATCTGAAGATGATTGACAAGGTAACATAAATACAAACTTATTCCACAAAATATAATGTTGACTAGATTCATAGGCAATTAAAAAACTTAGAACTAGGTCTTGTTGAACCTTAACACAGATTATTAGAGAAATAGCTTCTTACCTGATTTATGACATGATTATCTCTGCCTTGCGTGTTGCATAGAATCTGCACTGCATTTGTCACAATGGGATCCTCACTGTCGGCAAACCACACTGGTGGTGTGCCGGGGTATGTCTCCTGAGACATGAAAACAAACTGTTTGTTAGAAGGCATTTGCATTAGGAGTTCGCCATTGTACAGTCAGCTGCAGCGAAAAGTCACCACCCCTGCATACAAGTTTCCTAGCAAAGTGGGTTACATTTCTCTGCAGCTAACTGTACATGTTAGTCTTAGGTCTATGTATGATGTCATTTGTACTCAGTTTTTTGTGCAATAGAGTTTACATACATACATTAACATGTGGAACAGAATGTACATATACGTATTGAATTAGTAGGCATTAATTTCAGCAATTGTTAATAAGAAACAAATATGATGTTAATAATAAACAATATGTTAGATCTTGTTAAGTCAGTACATGTAAAATGTTTCTAATCTCATATAACCATTGTTTTGACCGTAACTTAAAAATTGGCTAACACAGAGGGCATACTACAACATCAATGAGTACCTTGATTACTTCAACCTTTAATTATTTAACTTTGACACATTATTCATAAACAAGTAGGTAACTTTAATGATTGTATTTATTTTGTTTTATAATTATGTACTGAACATGAATTACAATATTATAATCGTTACTGAATAAAGAATTATGAATTATTATGTATTAACAACATACCTAAATATTAATACCAAATCAGTCACTTTAACCCTTTGAACACCAAGAACTACTAAAGTGGTTGTGTACTGCCGTGCCTGCCACACCATCGACCCATATAATGGTCACTGATACAGTGCAAAATAGAACCGAGTAATTGTGACGTAAGCTTGACATTAGATGTGGTTTTCAGCTGTCATTGGCGTGTGAGGACGGCGTTTGTATCAAGTCAAAGGCGTTCAAAGGGTTAATCACACATCCACTGCATACTAATATTATCAATGTGAAAGTAACTGTGTTTTTTTGTTTACCCTTTCACAGCTAAACCTAGTTTGATGAAATTGTGAATGGAGGTAGTCTGAACCTGGGGAAGTACATAAGGTACTTTTATCCTGGAAAATTGGACAGTTCCTGAGGCAATAGTGATAAACCACTTTTAGCTTAGTCATAGGCAACAAATAATCTTCAATAAATTAAAAAATGTTACTCTCTATATTGGACAACAAGACACAAAATGCATTAGGCTTTGAGTAAAAATATTGCAACAATTGTCAAATGTGATCAAATCCCTTCCCTAAAATTAAAGAACATTAAAATAACAAGAAAAAAAATGGTGTGCTTTTGTTTCTTCTTTTCTATAACATGTATGAGACCACTTTTAATTACTGCTGTTAAATACATCATCATCAAATCGATTTGCCCACTAAACCCACTTTGAAGGTACATTAAAGAAACTAAATCTGTCAATAATAACAGCAATATTATTAAACACACCATCATGTTGATAACAATACAATGATGACATAGTGTAACATCATTTAGTAATCCAGATGTATTCATAAGAACAATTGAATGTTAACCAAGTAAATAATATCACCAAAGTAACCTACAACAGTTACATATTGTAAGCAGCAAAACCAGCTAGGTTTAACTGTAACTTCAATTGAACAAACAAAAAGAAAGCACAATGTACATGACAAAAAACAGGTATAGAATGACTAAGTATTGTCCCGAAATTGCGCCTTTTACCGTTATCTACGGCATAAAACATGCGGCAATCGATAGCCTGCCGAGCCGCTGAAACAAACATGAGCTCCGACCGAAACACGAATGATCGATACGTTAATTCGTCATGGACTGTTATTGCTCAATTCAAACAGTATTTACGTAAAAACCCTGCGCACTTTCCACGATCGATCTCAATGCGCTTAGTATAAACAAACCGACTACTAATTGGTAAATAGTAGAACCTTAACTAGTATTATGACTTGGAAACTACCTAGTGAAAATCGCGTTCACTTCCGTAAATCTTTTGTTGACAGCCCTGCCCTCATAAACAACGACCCTTTGTCCCAACTAAGATAATCAATAAATGCCCTTACAATTAGCAATGAGCACCTTCTGATCACGTGTAATAAGAGTTAAAGGGTACTCACGGTAATGTTTGCGTGTATCTCATATTTCTTTCCATTTCTGCCAACGAATCTGCAGGTCAGTTCGTCGACACTGGCTGACATTATCTGAAACCGCTCATGGTTCTTTGGAAACACTTGTTCTAAAGTCTTGATTTCTAACTTAAGTGTGTTCAGGCAAGCCATTAGTGTCTTCAAACACTAATTTTAAACTAAATAATTACTATCCACGTTATAATACATGGAAATAATTCTAAGTTCACTCCCTCTGCAACCGAGCAAAATGGCGGAACGTAAAAGCGGAAATTAAAAAAAAACTTGCTAGGAGTGAAAGAGAGAGTGCGTGTTTTAAAAAAAATGTTTTTTATTTGAAGCAGAAAAATACTCAAAATATTTTTCAAAGAAGTGGTTTAACATTCCTATACATATACAATAAGAAATTAATTAAAGTTCACGTTAATTTCACAATGCAGTAGAATAGAAACAAAAACTTTAGTTTGTGGGTGATATTATGACCTAGACTCTACGCGACGCGTGTCAATAAAATGTGGTCGTCCGTTTTGATTACCTATAGTATTTTATCATAGGCTCTAGGCATATTTTGTTACGGAAATGAAGGTGCAATCATATAACATCTAGCGCTAACATATTTCTATTGTAAGTAGAGAAGCTCTCGCATGAGAAGCAAACGCGAGAATAGAGGCTGCAGCATTTTCCTTCCTTTTCATTTATGCTATTATGACTAGTAGCAGGCAACACCTTACTTCGTGTCGCGCTGTCGGTTTCTTGTCAAGTCAACCCATGTATCATGTGTCAGTTGTCAAACGCTCATGTCAAAAAGTTGTTGTTGTGTCTTGCAATCTGGATATTTCTGAACCCTAATTAAAAACTAAACCATTCCTTTAGTTTGCGTGATAGCATAGCAATACCTTCCTATTATTTGCTTCACTTATGTCATAATTATATTTCCAGCATGGTAAGAAATAATATTGAGTGACCCCTTATTGCAGTTGTGCAAGAAAATTCTAACATAGTGTTTTTGTTTCAGAGCGCAATATTTAATTTCCAGAGCTTGCTATCCGTTATACTGCTATTAATATGTACGTGTGCATATTTAAGATCATTTTTCCCTAGCATTATGGACCGCAATAAAACAGGGTTAGTATACTTGACAATACTGTTTAGTTAATTGATTCAAAGATGAATAATAATCATTACATTTTGTTACTTACAGATTTTTGGGCTCCTTCTGGAAATGCGCTCGAATCGGGGAGCGTAAATCACCATATGTGGCGGTTTGTTGTGTGGTCATGGCATTTTCAATACTTTTCCTAACATAAAAACTATTGTATGTATGTAAATAAAGTAAAGTTTTTAATTTAGGTGTCATTTTTCCCTACATTATACATGTAATGTTTTGTCTTAATTGTTTATAAGATCCCAATCTTGTTTATTATTATTTGTATTATTGCCCTTAACCTCATGCTGCCCAATGTACATCACATTGTACAAAGTGACACTTAGCATAACCGCCCAAATCAAAAAAAAAAAAAATTGAACTAAACTCCCAGTGTGCATTACACTGCACTCATGGGCAGTTTGGACATAAAAATGTTTTGGCTTATACATTGCACACTCGGCGTTTATAGGTTCTAATGTTTTTTTTCTTGGGCAGCACCAGGTTAAAGACAGGCTGCACATTTTTTGTAATAAGCTTTCCTCTCAAACAATTACTTATACCTGAGATAATCTAGGATCACCTCTGTGACACTTGTTTCTTTCTCATTAGACTTTTATTATACCCTAGGATCCCTTTTATATACTGTTATAGTATGTAAAAGCATTTAAAAAAAAAAGCTAAGTTTAAGTATAAATTAGTGAAAAAGGTTGATAGAGGTTATGTGGGTAAAAAAAGTTGATCCACCTTGATAACTGTTTTTATTTGCTTGCAAGTATAGCTAGTGTTTGTAATTATGAAATAGGGTTGTACCATGGAGCATCCTACATTAAACTAGGGTCTCTATTCTTTATAGTTATTGTAATGTTAACATTATGAAAACTCGCGGCAGAGTGGTGAAGGAGATAAGGATAGCTGAGCCCACCATGTTCCATTAATTATAAGGTTTTTGCCTCATTAGACAAACATTGAGCGGCTGACTTTTTCATTTAAATGGAGTATACATACAGCGCAATCAGAGTACAGTATGTGCTGTATACACTCCATTTAAAAACATATAGGGTGGCATACTGTAGACAAACAGTTAGTTATCTAAGGTGGAGAGCCAGCAACTCTTGCCACAATTATGAATAAATAGCCCAATTGCCTGACCTGGTAATGGTATGTCCACAGAACACTACATAAAGAGGTCACCCTGATATAAAATTTGCTGGTCACACGAACCATCATTTTTGATCTTGTAGTACTGGAAGTTGCAAACAAGTCCCTCTTGTGGCAATGACAGTTGAAGAAGAAAAACAGCCTATACTCGACAATCTAATTCAAGGCCAAATCTGACAGTTCCCATCTTGATTATTTAGTTATTTTAACTTTAAAAACTTGAATGAGAACTCATGTAAGCAGTAATATTAGGGTAAGTTTTATTATTAATAATACCTTCACTTACTGTCCGGGCGGCCTCAATGTGGGGTCATGAAGCTTTTTTTCAAGAGTCCATGCTTCCATTATGGGGCCACACCCCCATACTGAATGCACAGTTGGACTTGTGACATTGTCAGATCGTTTTGTATGGGGACAGTGAACTTGTTAAACCAAAATGCAGTAATAACAAACAGCGAATGTGCGCCCATTGGGGTTAGGATTTTGGTCTTGAATTGGATTTTCGAGTATAGTTTAAGTTTAATTTCCTCTCAAGAGATAAGTAATCTAAAAAGCTGCTGCATTATCTCTACTGTTCGGAAAGTAAGGTTTTCCATATCTCAATAGCTGGAAGAAAATGTTATTTTCATCCCTAGGGAGAAAAGCGATTTATAAAAAGTATTGGTTAAACATTCGGTGATTTATACTTTGTCACTAGACCATGGAAGAAGCCATTAGGAAATGACTCAAGAAGTGTAATAAATAAAATGACACATATTTGTATGACTACAATTAAAACATTGTGACTTAGTTACTGTATCATATGATATTTTTGTTCACTTTCCTGTGTTTATCTCATATTTATTGAACTATTAAGTCGAAACCATAATCCGGGAGACAACTTTGACAAATAAAGGGTTACCAGGGCCACTTCACAGCAATTAAATCACTAGTAATTTACTAACGTGAAGTGAGGAACGAAAAGAAAGTTGTCTCACGGATTATGGTATCGACTTTATATGCACTCTCTTGGGCTCATGATCCACGGGATCCATCAAATATTGAAACTTACATATAACTTATGTACCAAACTAAGTATTTCATTACAAATTAAACACCATTAATTTTAATACTTTTATTTTTAATGAGATTGGATTTCTAGCACATTTTATTTTTATGGAAAACAGTAAACACTAAGGGATAGAATATAAACAGGTTACAAAGACTGATTCAGTATCATTGCAGAATAAATGGATAAAGTTTAATTCTTAAATAATAGTTATCGAAAACTAAACAAATAAGTGCTTTAATAATCTTTGCATGATTTAAATACATATGTGTAATCAACAGCTGTGCTTTAATGCAGATATTTTAACAAGTGAGGTCATTATAAACGACTACTTTTAAATTAACTATTTGTAGTAATTCGTATCAAACGGGTCTGTTGCAGTTGGCAGTGGCGTTTGTATTTTGTTTAATACTTAAGAATGTTTATTGGGTGGTAAGTGATCTTATGTTTCTAACGTATAGTTAGGTAGGGATGTTACAGAGCTTCGAATCCGGTTCCGATAAGTCGAAACTTCCGATTGATATTACACCTCTGGTTCCGATACATTTTAATCGGAGGTCGAAGCGCAGCGCCGGCGGCGCCGCCGGCTGCGGTTACAAACAAGTACGATATACTTTTCCCGCGACCTTTACCTCCGCCTCCGACTCCGATAAACCTAATTTACAAACTCCGAATCCAACTTCGGTATCGATAAAACCACCTCCGTAACATCCAGAGTTAGGACCACACACGAGCGTGAACAACATCGCACGATCAAACCGGAATTCCAGTGCGGCGCACGCAAAGCACGTAGGTATAAATTCGCTTGGTCAAAAAATGTATACAGTGTGTATCTTCCATACAAACATAAATAAACGATAGCTTTAAGTGCTGTTAACGATTTTAGAATAAAATAAAAATATTACAATTACGCTTGGTAATAATAAGTTTTCTCGAGCAGCAATGTAATGCAGTTTTTTTTTACACTTCTGACACGCAAACTTAGTTTCATTTCAATTTGTACTGTCTACCTTATTGATTGATAACAGTTATTAACTTGTTACAGATACATTGCGTGCCGAATTAACTTGTATGAAAAAAAAACATGATTAACTTTTTTAACAAAAGATATCAAGTTATGTTGGGTCTTATACTTTCAGCCCTTAAAATATATGTTCGTATGGAAGACACACACTATAGATACTTCTACAGCGACACGCGCACAAAATTACATTAGTGACACACGCCTAGAACAATTGAGCCTCTGGACTTGTGTGTAGCAGCGTGTGCGTGCGCCGCGATGGAATTCTGCATTTTAATTAACTAGTCGTGCGCGTCCGTGCCACGGGGTGACAGACGCTGAAAGAGGCGAGACTGCCAGTAAATATTCACCGCCCGCCCCTTCAAACTTAGATGTATCGTCCCCGCCAACGTGTGTCATTGTCATTTCAGAGGGACGGCCGTGCACGAACGTTTTCGAATACGTTCAGGTGGATCTGCTTGCTATAATAAGAATTATGAACCTGCAAGTACCAAATTGAAATGAATGTATTTATAAAAAATATGAATGTTCACTGAATTCAAGTACAAACAGATGTAGAACATAATCAAAAGACATCGTATTTTGTCGGTTAAGTTCGTGTCTATCTCGCTCTGCTTGGAAACTTATGTAGTGTACCGAAGCTAACTGAGAAAGCAAGATGAAGAGGATTTATCCGACGAAATTCAATGTAGTTTTATCATGCACAACATGTATACCTACTTTCACAGATGCTTTTATGTAATCTATGCCAAAAGTGCCGATCCACTTTTATACCTGCTTATATTTGCTTCAGGAACAAAAGCGATCATTCAATGGTTTTGACTACATACATTATTACAATACAAGTAAATCCAAGTACATTAGTTACATCATGATTCATCACCATGGACATTACAAGAATAGCTATATGAAATTTCAATTATTATATCTATTTGGATTTTAGGTGTACTAATGTATTAAGACCACTACTTTTTATTTATTCTTATTAATACTACTGAATTTACGAATCTTAACGGGTGTAGAATGTCCCATGAACAAAATCCTAGCGGAGCCTAACCCCCTAGCTTGCAAACACAAGTAAGAAAACCTGTACTTGAAAATTGCAATTCCTTATAATTCTTATAAAGATACCCTTGTTATATGCTTCCAAATTATAATGTGTAAAATCATGAAATCAAATAGAAAATGGACTTTAAAATGCTTCCAAATTTCAACAGTCACAATTTCACGGATAATATCTGAATTATATTAGTACCTATAAAACTTTTATCAAATGGGCCGAGTATTGCAAATTTTTATCACTTTTTGTGGAAAATCTAAGTGCAATATAGTATACTAACACGTCTAATTAATTGGAGCGTAATTCAGTCTAGACATCGTCTATCGTAAGCTAGATAACACTTAAATACAGCGACGACACACCACTATGGCTACAACCTATTGCTACACAACAACCGCGCGACGCCCGCTTCGATGCATTGATCCGCACTACTTACTCTTCAAAGCGGGCATTACATTATACAAATTGCAGAGCTCTAGGTGAGTTAGCGCAATAATTTTGTATAGTGTAAAGACAGTTAGCTAGATGATCCAATCGAGTTTGATCGTACGTACTCTGCCGCAACTAGCACTGCCTAGCGCACTAGAATTAGCGCTTTGCAATTTGTATCATGTAATACCCGCTAACTCGTCGGGTTACCACTGACCCAACTGTACTCTATTATCGGTCTTTTATCGCGAATACCACTCGGCCATTAGTAACATCCTATTTCATAGACGTAATGCTATTTAAAAAGGTTCCATGAGGAGGATTAACATCTAAGAGTCGGTAATGCAAAAACCCAGTAATATTTCTTAAGCAGAGGATAACGTCATAATAGATAGCCCTTTTAGGCAGATCACAACAGCTTGTACATTATTCTGTTTAAAGCTTCGTGGAACATGTTTTCGTACAAAATGTAGCAGTTTGTGATGGAGGTCGCACCTATAAATATAAAAAAACGTACGCGTCGGACATAGAAATAGGTCAAATTAAGTACAGATACCTAATATTATGGCACTAGAGATGAATTTACTTTAACTTTTCAGATGAGATTTGTTGTTGATAATCAAGGAAGAAAGAGCCACAACAACCCTCTATTAAAAATCACTTAAACACAAAAGTTACTACTGTAAAATGTTACGTGAATTTAATTTAAATGTTTTGTGCATCAATGTCTTTTTTTTTCACGATCTTTAAACATAGCCGACAGGCTAACATATTAATTTTACTACAATCACAGTTATAAATGCACGTTCAATCATGTGGAATTATTTTTCTTTACGAATAAAATAAGTAATTGTGACGAGACATACATAAAATAGAGTTAAAAATAGAGAGTGCTAAATGAGAAGGATTTTTGTGATGACTATCACAGAGCAAGACTGTCGGAGCTGATTCAGACAATATTAGTCTAGCTAAGGTAAAGATAAAAAAAACCTTGCTTTTGTATGCATAGGGTAGTACTGTCTCTTTCATGATGTTTACGAAAAGCGGAATAACTTAAGGATATACACTTGGGAGCAAAGAAATCGAGCCACTTAGTACTGGATTTCCATAGAAATTGGCTCGATTTCTTTGCTCCCATGTATGTATAAGTGTGTCGCGGAAATTTATTTCAACAGTCAATGGTCGCCCTCAAAACACCCCCGCAAAGTAAATTTTAAAAAGATAAACGTTGGTTTTTCTTACCTTGACAAAGCTATATAAAGACTAGAAGCTGTGCGTCAGTGCGATTTAATAATTCAGCATCAGTTCGCATAAAATACCGTACTACACACATCTATCACAAACCACAATCATTCCCTTTTACATTTTTTGGTGTTTTATACGACGATGGTCAAGTCGGCTGGTTACTCTTCCAAGGTTTTCTAAATTCTAACGTTAATTTCGAAAAGGGAAAGGTTGACTTGCTGTTTTGAATCGTCCGCGACAACTATAACATGCAATCTTGGCAAAGTAACCAGTCGAAAGATTATTCTAGAATTAAATTCTACGTCTAAATGCCCAACCACTGCGCCGGTCGCGGGCGGAGAGTAAAATACTAGAAGATACTGGCTAGGAATGAGAAATGTGTTCTCACTAAGGCCTCTACCTACAAACCCAATTGGTTTGTCACGCGCCAGAGCTAGTACAACTTGTTGGCGAATTATCTGTCGCTCAGTAAGTCCCCCCGAACTCAATGACTACTAATAACATACATGTATTTATTAAAATTACATATTAGACTAAGCGCCTGTTTCACAATCGACAAGTAAATTGTCTTGTCTATTTTCAAGTGTCAGAAAGAGAAAGGGCTAAATTTATCTGTCAAATATGCTTTACTTGTCGATTGTGAAACAGGCGGTAAGTAGGTGTGCGTTATGTGGGTTTTTGTCCGAAGGGCAAACCTTCTCCACAAATAGGAGGCGCAGCGTCATCATCATGATGTCAGCCGAAACATTTCTACTATTAGACAAAGTCATCTCCTCCATCATCGATCCTCTCTTTGCATACAAATGTTTCCTGCACCCAGGGGTCAGATCATCGATCCACCTTTTTAGAGGCCAGCCACGCCTTTCGGCACGACGGGACCGCCACTCCAGAACCTTTCCCCTCCAACGGCCATCGGTTCTACTAGGAATATTATATTTATGCCCGCCTAATTCTACTTAAAGTTTGCAATACTCAGAGCGTCGGTCTCGAACTTTCGCCCTGCAGTTCTCCCTATTTCTGATTCCTTTTCCATCTCCCTCTAGGAGACCTTGAGCCTTTTTATCACGAATTGCGAATATGTTGATGGTAGATCTTAAGAAGCTTACCAAACACTTAAAAAGGTTGGCTGTGAAAAGACTTCGCCTATTTGTAAGTTTGGTAAGCATGTATGTTACTAGTTGAGTCATTGAGTTGAGGTGGAGGTCAAGGAGCCTCTAGAAAAGTCTAAAATAAAGCGACGTCCCGAGCGACAAACGAGAAGGAAATGCAAGTTACTGACGACTTATTAATTTATTATAAACACGTTATAAGTCGTGTCTGAACACATTTTTTCTGTGGTAATCAGCATCATTGTGTTGCTCTAAACACGAGAAAGGCCGATGGTGAATAACGAAAGAAAAAATATAAAAAGGATCTAAATAGGTGAGCCTACAGCTAATGCCTCGCCGACGCAGATTTCCCTTAAACTTAACTAGATTGAATATTAGGATAATACTCTTGTATAACGTTCTAAAAGTAAAAATATAAAATCTAATTTTAAAGGAGTATTGACTTAAAGGTAAAAAACTATGTAAATTATGTTTTAAGCAATTCCAATAATATGTCATAATTATAAAAATAATCAAACCTGTTTTTTGGGCGAGTGCTCGATGCTCGCTCGATGTAACAAATACAACCGCATTTTATACCGCCATTTAAATATAAAGATTAAATAAACTTAAATATAGAATACGCATCTCTCAATAAATACGCCTTACATTACTAGAGAGCATTTGTTTGTTTTGAACTTTCGCGATGTTCACACAAACTTTTATGAATTAAAAACGGGACTTAATCGTTTATTTTAAAGCATACTTGAGAGTCTGCTCTTGACCACAGTCGTAGCAGCACGATCGAAACGTCGAGGTAAATATAATATATACGCAATTAAATCCCGTTTTAAATTTAAACACATAATCGCCGGATGGTGATACTTGCATTGTTAGGGAAAATTCTAAACAGTCTTTTCAAACATTCGACAATTATCGGAAATCATCAGGGATGAGATTGTGCATTACACTGAGACAGGTATACATCAATTTCACTAACGCATAATCAACCACGGTCGTATGTGTATAAGATCACCGAATATGTAAAAGGCTCTTTATCGACTTCACAATGTACTTGTACAGTATACGTTATTGTACATTTAATCGAACACAAATATTCGTTCTTTTTCCGATGATCGAGTATGTTCATAATACGATTACAAAAGTTTGGCACGAGGCAGCCCGAAAGCCGCGTCGGAGACTCGTATAACCTAAAGGCTAAAGCTAACAATGACTATGTGCGACTAAATCCTGCGGTTGGTTTAGCCTTTCTTGTCCATGTACATTTCTCCGGATTTTCTTGTTACCCTGGAAGTAAAAGGGTGATTAGAAACGTAATAAGGTAAAAAAGTGGATACTACTCTTTGCAGTCGTCTGTCCATGTGTATGTACTGTCAAATTACAGACATGTACGTGTGTTTTCAATCCACGATGGTACGCCACGCTACTCCACTCAAATCAACGATATACGGATGTGTACATACATAAGTACTACATAAATTAAGTACTAACCTGCACGGTGCATAACTGATCTGCTTGATGTGTTGTTGTAACAACAGTGACCGGCGTGAAGCAGTGTTGTTGCGGCACTAATCAGCAAGATGCAGTGTTGTAGCGGCTCTAACCGGCAAGACGCAGCTTAGTGTTGTAGTAGCACTGCCCGGTGTAATGCAGTGTTGTAGTAGCACTGCCCGGCGTAATGCAGTGTTACAGCGGCAATGATCTGCGGGATGCAGTGTTGTCCCGGCACTGACCTGCGTTACGCAGTGTTGTAGCGGCATTGACCTGCGGGACGCAGTGTTGTACCGGTACTGACCTGCGTTACGCAATGTTGTAGCGACACTGACCTGCGGGATGCATTGTCGTAGTGGTACTGACCTGTGTTCCGGCTCCTATCTGATCATCTCGAGGTACTTGTGCTTGTGCTTGGTCAGCATCTCGGTGACGGTGACGAGCTTGCGGATGGCTGGCTGCGTCTTAGCCAGAGCCTGTAACTCTGTGAGATGCGACACGCAGATGTGGTGCAGTGTTGCCAGCTCTTTCGCTGTAAAATAAATAAAGATTAATTTATTCCCACAAATGGTCCTTCGAACCAAATATAAAGAACAGATAACAATACGTGTAGAGACAAATTAGAATAGGGCCCCAGTTTGTTTAAAATGAATTAAAAACGGTGTATTTTTAAACTAACTTCTAAGAAATAGAAAATAGAAATAGAAATAGAAATAGTTTATTTGACACAAGTTTGGATACATTTATAATAACTTAAAGGTAAACATAAATAATAATCAAATGCCAAATTGTGTCAAATAGGAAGCCATTCAGCTTTATGCCATGGCATGCCTCGCCTGCCATGGCGCTGGTTTTCAGTGGTCCCTACTCGAATGGCATCACGATCACTGGCGCCGACATAATTAAAAATTACAGTAAATATACAAAAAAAGAAAAACGTTAAATAAATGGAGACATTAAAACTAGAAAACAACCATTACAAATTATTGTTGTATGGCAACACTTGAGCAAGTCAACATATTGAATGATAAGGATAGTGTTACTCAATGAAACTTTGAACTTCGGAGCACTTACCAATATCGAAGTTGTTGTTGGGATTGGGCGGCGAGTTCCCGGGCTCCTGCACGTTGCTCAGTTGGTCCAGGAACACGACCATCCGCTCCTTGTTCTTCAGGATGAACGGGTTCACCACCTCCATGTAGGGCTCCTGCAATTAATGCAATTAAATAATGAAGAGAATTAATTGAAAATTAATACAGGAATATTGCTTTTTGGCAGACATAAAAAAATTGATAAATAAATACCTAGTCTCATTAGTAACTCTTCGATGATATGACAGTTACCTTGGCGCCGAACTCGATGAGGTTGGCGAGGTTCTGCAGGCACTTGGCCACCATGACGAGCGAGCGCTGCGCGTGCGGCGTCGGCGCCGCGCCCACCAGCCCCCACGCGCGCGGCTCCACCAGCGCCGGGCAGATCAGCCGCAGGAATATAAACCCTAAACAGATATTCCTTTTTCACACACAGACCATGTAACCTAGCATTTGGTTGGGTCTCTCGGAATCCCTTATAAACAGGGGTCGGAAGGCCGCTTTCTCGTGGTCCTACTGACTTTTAGCTGAGCCCCAACTTTAAGCGGAGCTTCTATTACTGGGTGGTTTGCCCTTCGGGCATCTTAAAATGCCTAATGAACCTATCCTACCTACTTTTACAACCACAATTAGTAATTGGTAATCAAATCTAGGTGCACTTTTTCTGCAATAGGACAAATATAGTATGAACACGAGAAAGCGTGTGGTCGGAATAGCTACTGGTTATAACCTAACCTAACCTAAACTTGATGCATCTTCAAAGGAATCTTCATGAATGAACATGCATCAAGTTTAGGTTAATAAGCACTACCTATTCCGACCCCTGCTAATAACATTTGTCCTAACGCATTGTTTGTCCGAATTATTGTTTGTCATAAACTGGTTTTCAGCTGAGTCAGATAACATTTTAAGTTTTCCAATAATACAGGCCGTTAGGTAAGGTTAGAGATGTAATATAACAAAACACAAAAAAGTTCAAACAGAACAGTTCAGACTTTAGGATAAACGAAAATTGGGACAAACGATGCGTTAATTAGGTCCTAATGCATCGTTTGTCAGAATTTCCTAATGGTTAGGACAAATGACGATTAGGCATTCCAATATAGACCCCATTCGGTTATATGGTCTGTAGTTCTACGTAATCTCTTACTTTAGGCTCTTGGGCAGAAAAGTTCCTAAAAAATAATTATTAGTATAAGTCGCGTCACCAAACAATGTTCGGTATTACAATTTAAGTACCTACCTATAAAAATGAAATTATAAACCATTCAAACCCTTGCGCACTAGGGTAATCAAAAGAAAACCAATAAATAAAGGGGAAAATCATAGGTACGACATCTTATTTTTAGATAAGATAAACATATAATAAGATTATTAGACGTACTATTTCGAATCAAATCGGAGAAATACTGGAAAAGGGCCAAATCTTAAGTACCCGAAACCGACGTGCGTGTATGACTCGATGTATGAATGTGGAAAAAGCGAAAGAGATTTGTCAGGATCGTAGCAGGTGGAAAGAAGTGGTCTCTGCCTACCCCTCTGGGAAACAGGGGTAATTTAATGTATGTATGTAAGTGCATCAGAATCTGTAATTGTTGTATACGACGTACCTGAGACGACCCTGGTACGGACGAACCGCTCGTTAGGCCACTTGTTGACGGCCGCGCGCTGCAGGCAGCCGCAGAGGTACCGCACCGGGTCCGGGCACGCCTTGGGCGACGTGAATATCGACAGCGTGATCTACAATAATTCATACAAATATCATGTTCTTTCAATAAAATAAAAAATAAATTCAAAAAAATATTTGAGACAGGAAGAGAACTAATCGATAAAGAAAAATATCTTGCTTGAATAAAGCAATTCAAGCAAGCATGTTGATCATCGTCTAATATCACTCTTTATCTATGGTATTTTCTACAAGTATTTGAGATAGAACCATAGAATAAGAGCCCTGGACCAAAAAAATTATGACCGTAGTGTTGATTGGTACGTACCTGATCCAAAATCATAAGAAGGAACTCTGCATTGTTGCACGCGTCTTCAGGCGAATCCATTTTGGTCGGGTTCAGTTCCGCGGATTGCTTTGCTTCTATGAGCTGCTGAACAGTTTTCGATATCGCTTCCTGGAATAAAACCCAATATTAAAGTGTTTTAAATTATATGATACTAGCCGTGGAGCGCAATTCTGTCTGCGTAGAACGGGAGCTGTCCAATTTTCCGGAATAGAAAGTACCACCTGTCCTCCTCAGGGCTCAAGCTAACTCTATACCAAATTTGATTAAAATTGGTTTAACTGTGAAAATTCAAACCAACAGAGTCACTTTCTCATTTATAATATTAAGGATAGCATGGATGATACCTAAAAGAGCCCCTAACAGGAAACATGATAGTCACAGCGAGTTCAATGCAACGAGTGTGATGCGAGTAAGGATATTTAATATTAACAATTTTTATACAGAGGGAATTTTATGATTTTGTCTGGTTTGTAATTTTACATGCACAACATTTAGCTTGTGAACATGGCAGCGCGATGCGAGTGGAATGTAACGACGACTCGACGCAAACGAAGCAGAGCCCGCTGTGTAACTCGCCTGGATCATTCTTACCTTATTCACAAACGTCAGTATGAGGTCCCACAGTGCTCACGAACGCACAGGGTGGTTCAAATCATCTCATAAATAAAAGGTCGGTCAAAAAGGACCAATCACAAAACTGTATTGAACGCAGTGCGTTTACTCAGTGAAGGATACCTTAAGTATTGTTTGTGAATACGGGTGTTAGTGTACTGGGAGCGGTTACCTGCAGGAAGGGCTTGCACTGCGCGCGCATGAACTCGTCGGCGACGGCGGTGGCGAGCGAGGCGGCGCGGAACAGCGCGCGGTGGTCGGGCTCGCGCGCCACCTCCGCGCCCGCCAGCTCGCGCGCCAGCTCCGCGCCGCGCCCCGTCTCCGAGAACGCGTGCAGCAGCGCTGCACCACACACCCAAGCCGTTACATCAATACCCCGAGGGACCAAAGGGATTAACACTGCGCCGAGCAAACGTGGACCGTCCAGTGGCGCCCTCATCACTATTATTGTGTTTTCTAATTTATTAAAGAATTTCCTTGCAATCGGACGATGCTTTTTTGTAGCGCAAGTAAAAACACAATTTATGGGATACGTAACAAACTTTGATAACAAATACCCTATGAGTAGTCAGCTTAACGGGAAAAGGTGGCCACTTTTTTCCGTTAAGTTGATAACTCAAAGGTCAATTGTTATTAAACTATGTGATCGATGTCCTATAAGTTGTTTTTTCATTTGTAGTACAAAAATGCACCGTCCGATTTCAAGAAAATACTTTATTTTATTAGAAAACACAATAATAGTGATGAGGGCGCCACTGTACATCCGGCGTACGCTAGGCGTAGTCTTAACAGATTACATGTCATAGTAGAGTTGTAGCCTTACTAATACACAAGTAAATAAAAATGTGTGTATGTGAGTAAATGTTATGTAAGAAACATGAATTCCTTTGCATGGTTAAGGTTAAAGTGATCGGTTGCATCCTGAGTAACGAATCTATAATGGCCAAATATTTGACCAATTCTTTTCCACTTCTCGAGATCAAAAATTAGTCAAAAAAATCCGAACGGCCGGACTTGAGATATTTTAACTTTATAATTTTGTTGTTGCGCCACAACCAGCCAGCTACGTGTTGGTCATGTCCCCGGAGAACGCGGCGGATGAACGGTGGAGAAGGTCGGTCGCGGTCGTGGCTGTTTGTGCCGCACCAACTAAATTAAAAAAGTACATTAATCCCCCCTCCCCCACTTACAAGTGGCAAGTGGTTGCCGGTCGGTGCGGCACAGGTCGGCCAGCGCCTTCACGGCGGGCAGCCCTGGCTCCAGCAACAGCTGGCGCAGCGGGTTGTACTCCTCGCGCGGCATCACCAGCTCCTGCATGTACCTGGAATAACAGAGTCGTTTACAAATATCAACTCTGTTATGACGTCAATGTATGAGCGTTCTTAGATGGAGCGTTCATAGAAAGCCTACTGCAAGCAGTTTGCGACGTTTTGTTAATAGCCGACAGTCAGCCGCAAACTGTTTGGCTAATGGCACCGCAGTCTAAAATGCACACAATTTTTACATCGCCATCAAAAATATCTCGAGATATGTTTATCGACGGTCAATATTCCCATAGACTAACCGTATACGCAGCCTTAACGATCCCCACTCTCCGATGGGCGTCATGCCGACCAGCGGATACCATTCTTCAATCTCTTCCCCATTGGCCAGGTTAGACAATTCGATTGTCAATTCTGCTACCTGAAAAAACAATATTTTGTATTTATTGCTAACCTCAATAATGGTCAGCAGACAGAAAAGTAGTCTCAAAATGTTGAATGCAAAGAACAATCGTAATATTCAAAATACTCATGATTCTATGATTCGCGTTTACTACTCTTAGATTATTAAAAAACCTATTTACCTCTGATTCCTTTCCACGTTTTCCTGTATTATGCACGGTAATTGTGAATGACGTGACATCTGGAGGAACGTCACTGAAAAAGCAAAATGATGACGTCAATGACGTGAGAATAACTTTCGATGTCACATGGATGGCGGATTTTCTTATCGAGTGGCCACGGTTGATGTATTTTAGGTACACGCCGAGCTAGCATCTAGGACAAGTAAAAATTCTCCAGTAGACCATGCACCTAGCCTGAGCCCCGGCCTGCGGGGTTCTTATTTTTGGGCGATGCGCCGGCAATGGTCTAGGCCGAAGCGCTAGTAAATTTACTCGATACTACCGACCTGTAAAAAGCTACATGAATTAGCGAACTCCATCGCTACTAACCATCATTCAGATTATTGATTCAAACAATAAGATAGGGTCGTGCGAACAAAAATGTCATACATATACGTTCGGCCAGCCATCTCTCAGATTTCTTACTATTTAGGCACTTAAAAGGAGTCTCACCGAATTTAAAACAATACTATTTCGCATTTCGAATTGACAACCTTGCAGGTTCGCGAGACCGTGATATCACTAATGTTTAAACACTATTGAGATGTCCAGATTGATTGTTCCAGAAGATAGTTCACATGAAGTAATATAAGTCTATGGGCGAGATAGGGGTGTCGTTTACTTGGCTTAATTCTTATTGTCCGAAACTTGTTTGGCATAATATACTTAGTATTATATTGTTTAGAGGAATGTTGACATCGTAGAAAACATATTTAGTATGATTGATAAATATCCGAATGATTGTTCGGTCGATTTTTAAATAATAATGAAAAATTTCGTTTAATATTCATTAGGTCATATTGCATATTGGGAGCGAGCGAAGCGAGCGGATAACATGGGTCGAGGCAGAATATTATAGTTTAGGTAGTTAAGTCAATGGCTGGTCAGTGTAGTCTCAAAATATAAAAGAAGGAACTGACCGAGTGACTGACTGGCATATCAACGCACAGCCGAAACCGCCGGACATAGGGAATTGAAATTTGGAGGGGAGGGAGGGGATTTTTACTTGTGCAAAGTTGCAGGCGTCGTCTAGTGTTATTATAAAGGTAATAATGATAAGTCTCACTCGAAGACGAACTCGTCGTCCCAGTGCGGGTCGGGCGAGGGCCGCGGGCGCGTGCGCGCGACGGGCGCGGCGCCGAGCGCCAGCCGCAGGTGCGGGCGCGGCGCCAGGCGCGCGGGCAGCCGGTGCGCCGTCAGGCAGCGCACGCGCAGCGCGCGCAGCCACACCACGCGCGCCACCTGCCGGGGGCGACAGTCAACCGGGGGGGCGCCATAGTTCACATAAAATTGCAACTCCGATTATTGGAACTCCGAAATAGTTGATTGATAACAAGGGTTGAAAGTGACCCATTTCACCCAAGTATTTTTGGCGCTCGAACGAAGTGAAAGCGCCCATAGTTCGAGGGGAAATGGGTAATTTCATCCGAGTTAGACACTCTACTTTTCATTTCGACTGTGAGGAAAGTAAGTTACTTACTACACGCACATTTTATAAAAGAGGTATATTAAGTATAATCAGTTAAAATTTCAAGTAAAATTATTTTAATTAGAAAAAAACAAATTCAATGTTTTGTCTGGCATATTTATGTTTCACTTCCATCCTCAACATAAATCACCATCTTCCGTTCCTAGTTTTTGTAACCCTTACCTTGCACTGGTGGCGCGCCTGCTGCGGCGCACACAACGGGCGCAGCGCGTCGAGCCAGGCGCGCTCGTCGGCCGCGCTGTTGCACGCGAGGAACGTGTGCGTCGACAGACACGGCAACGCGCGCTCCACGAGCTGGAAGCAGAACGAGCGCTCCCAGAGAGACTCGTGTACCTGGGAATTAACATAATTATTTATACTTCCAGTTGGTTTCTCCTCCAGTGCCTATAAAACGTTCTCCGCAATGATGGTCTTGTCCGAAGCGCTAATAGATTTACACTATATTACCGGCGTACATAAGAGCTCTCATGTGGGCAATTTACTGAAAGAATATTTTGAATTTTTGCATTTTGTTCATGTCGTCGAGTAACTGGCCCTTATCGAATTCATAATCATCACACGTCTTGGTTATCGGCGGCAAGAAAAAGGGGATGAATCGCGAACAATGTAGTTTTTCTCTGCGGTGACTTTAGCGATATATTGGCCAGTGCATACTTAGCATGCTGCAGTGGTAAAGGTTATAAAATTCTGAGGCTATGAAGCCTATTTGGTAATGCTTAGCAATATGTCCCAGATAGTTAACATACAACTTCATTTCTAACCCCTTTGCTAGGAGACTTGTATGCAGGGGGAGGTTACTTTTCTCTGCAGCCGACCGTACATACACACATACCTACAATCACGCCTCTTGCCCGTAGGAGTAGGCATAGACCACTTCCATCCATTTGTGTCGTAAATAAACATCAAAAATACACACCTGATACAGATAAGCGCACGACAAATCAATAAGTCCTTTAGGCTTCGTCCTTTTTGGCGAATCGTAGAAATACAGATGCGTATCTGTCCCCTCTTGCAGCAGTACAAAATACAAAGCCTTCCATTTCTTGGCAGCTTTGTCGGACTTCTTGTTCAGGTAGCCCTGGTGTTTGATGCCCTTCATTTTCTTCAAGCCTATTTGATCTCGGCATTCGCGTAAAGTCGCGTATATTTTTTCCGCGGCCGCACCTGTGGTGCTCTGCTGAGGCTCTATGTGATGCCCTTCCGCAATCAACTGAAAAACAAGATTTTATCTTTGAAAATGTCTATCAACAAAATATGAATGGATATTGTTATCGCTGGAAATGTCTGTCAAAAACAATGAATGATAATTTACGTACGTGCACAAAAGCGACGATGATATGCAACTTATGCAAGAGAAAAAATATTTTTTTCGGTATCTTATCAAGGCTAATCAATGTATGTCAAGCTATGGTTGTTAATAAAAAGATACTTGGCGAAATAATGAAAGGTACTGTAGAGGTACAAAGATATGTTAACACTTTCGCAACTTAACCCAACCAAATAAGGTGCAAAAGTGTACAGATATCTTTGAACTGGACTGTAAATCAAACTCACCGGTTGTCCCAAGGTATGCCCCTCAACAATCTGCTCCTTCCTGTACCGATTAATGACAGCATCAAGGCACTCAAACGTCCTTCCCCCCATCAGATACCTGACGCCTTTCTTCTCGATCCTGAACCTTTGGATCTGGTTGTTGATGTGGAAGAACAAGGAGTAGTCTCCTGGGGAGTTGTCTGAGGGTCTGACGAGGAAGCTGCCAGGGCCAGCCTTGACGAGCATGTCCACAGCCTCGCTCTTGGTACAGTTAGGGTGGAACCAGGAGAAGACGGTGTTGGGGTCTATCGACGGGTCGAGGTCTTCGACCAGCTCTCTGAAGATCATTCCTTGCTCGCCAGTCCTGGTTAGAGAAAATATTTATGTGATGGTAGGCGAGAAGGATTTTCAAAGCTCAAAAAAAGGCTTCCAAATGAAATTCCTGGTTGACAATCTCGTACAAATTGGCCTAGGCCAAACTAAGCTGTTGGCTTGTTATATGGGTACTAGATAACGATAAACATAGATAATATCTAAGACTCGGGAACAAACACTCTGCTCACTGCACAAATATTTGTCCATACCGGGATCGAACCAGGGTCACTGCCAATTACAACGTATAAATGACTAATTTATTATAGCAAAACCATTTGCTGAACACAGCCGTTCAAAATATTTAAAATACAGTTAGAGACAATGCTATTCTTGATCATTATTAACTAACTAGAGTTAGGGTTGCTTACAAGTTATCAAGTTTATTAACCACGAACCAATTTAAAGGTTTGTCTAACTGCAGTGAGGCTAAACAAGGTGATAGAATGAATATTGGGGACGGCCGTAAGTCTAGTTTGCAAAAAAAAAACTATAGCTTTCAAGACGTTTGGAACGAGTCTCACAAATTAAGACACTATGAAATCTTTTCTCTTGTTTTTATCCATATGGGCACACTCTAAAACACCTACTTCCATCCTACGGGGTTTTTTGTGCAATAGGCTAGTTGCCTCTGTTTTAAAGTAGGTCTCAAGTTATTAATTATTGTCCGATTAGATGAAAAAAAAAAACCCACATTTTTTTAGGACCTACAATGCCGCAAAACTTCATTTTAAAAGTTTAGTTTTCGTTAACGGGTGAAAACGCTTACAGCCATATTAGTCTATAGATTATCTGTGCTGTGACGTCATACGGGCCGAAAACAAACGTTTGACAGTTGACGAGAGCATTTGACATATAGATAAACATTTATCATTTTCGAAACCTCGATACTTTTATTAATAAAAACCATGACTTCCACCAGTTTACATGGAAAATATAGTAATTATCGTTATTGTATAGTCCGAGAATGCAAGAACACATCAATTAAGACTTCAGGGAAATTATGGATTAGAATGCCCAGTGAAATAAATATCGCGGGCAAGCGTACACCACATTCGTGCAGCGTCCACTCAGGACACCAGTATGGGTTTCATTTGTTTAACATGCACGCCGCATGCCCCGCCCCGCTGCACGCTCAACTCGAGCGTCCACTCAGGCCTTAGACTTACAATAACACACAGATTAGGTTTTTACTAATATTATTAAAACGACTACGATCATAACACAACCTCAAAAGTCCATGAGTCATAAATGACAATGTCATGTCACAGCACAGAGGCACTACTCTGAAAATCGAAGTTCGAAGTTACGTGAGCTCCATCTCGGTCACTCGTCATTCGAGACTAAATCGAAAGAAAGAGATGAAGATAACGTAACTTCGAACTTCGATTTTCAAAGTAGGGCCACAGAATACTTGCAGAATATACCATTGCGAATTTCACTCGTATAAGAACCGACATGAAGTTTGCTTAAGGTCCTATGACGTCACAACATGCCCGACAGCGTTTTCAGAGTTCAAAATAAAAATAAAAATGAACAATTTTTAAATAAAAAATATGTAGCCATCTTACACTTTTAATATCTGAAATCGATAAATATTGGTTTCTTAAGTCTAATACTAAAGAAAATATTAATTTATTAAGCCAAATTTAATATGAGGCAAGTAGCCTATTTGTGAGCTACCTAATTGAGAATGCAGGCCCTAAAATGTTGTTTGTATTTGTACGCTCAGACGTGACAACTTAAACCTTGCCGGTTAATAATTCGCTCACTGATTTGAAAAGTTACTTAGTCCTTAAATAAATTACATAACTGGAGATCAAACTCAGGACCTACGATACGTCGATAAACATGACTATATTAGGCTCGCTATTAACACTTGTTTTTAACGGTAGTCTGCTAAGCTTGGTTGTAAAAGGATGAAAAAATAAGGAGTGACACATTTCACGGTATACCTAGATTACCGGGACAACGGTCCCGTCCAACGGCCAACGGCATACGAAGAATAGACAATTAAAGTGTTCGATTTTAATTAAAAACAGAACAATGGCATCATTATTAAACCGAGAACAATAACAGACTAATCTACCAAATGTACTGTTGAATGATTAACAATTATCAACGGATGACTAAATGACTAATACCCAAATGACTTTAGTTGTGTTTGGGTGCGAAGAGTACGCCCTTTTAACTTAATAATTATACAGATCTATAGGGTGCCCTTCACATCACATACAGAACGTTCTTAAATCTTTTGGTCGAGTATGTTTGTTGCATGAGGCTAATTTTAATATTATTGCGACTTCTTATCTCTCTTTAATCTTACCGTGCAATTAAAACTCCAAGCCCTAAATATAACATAACGCAATATGGATGCTCATTACTTTTACGGCCTAAAGCGTTATCCTCATCATGACCACGACAAGTGTTCGGGATAATGCAAATAACAGGAAAAAAACACCCATTCTGTTCGGTTTGCACATTTTGTACTTTGCACGTCACCCAATGAGTCGTTACGTAGAAGCTAGGGAAGTTGGCTAAAAGGGAGATTACTAAGCTATAAACCAACCAATATTACTCGTATATTAAAACTCGTATCCATATTAAAATGATATCTGTGGAAGTCACTGTTTGTTTTTTTGTTACGCTTTTATGGCTAAACGAAACCTAAGGATATAAGGTACTTTTTACCCTAGAGTAGTGATAAACGACTACTACGCGGACGGAGTCACCGGCAACAGCAAGTTTTTAGGGTTCCGTTCCCAAAGGGTAAAAACGGGACCCTATTACTAAGACTCCGCTGTCCGTCTGTCTGTCGGTATGTCTGTCTGTCACCAGGCTGTATCTCATGAACCGTGATACCTAGACAGTTGAAATTTTCACAGAAGATGTATTTCTGTCGCCGCTATAACAACAAATACTAACAACAAACGTGACTTTTTTTGCCGTTTTTTTGCTAATGTTGTACAGATAATGGTACGGAACCCTTCGTGCGCGAGTCCAACTCGCACTTGACCGGTTTCTAATATATGTATATGCGTTCAAAGTTTTTGCTCGTACGATGTATAACTTAATATTTATAAGCAAAATAATTACCCAAACTAAAGAAAAATAATATTACTCATATTATAATTGCTCCTATTATTATTGTAGCCTGAAATAAAGTTATTCTATTCTATTCTATTATAAATGCGAAAGTTTGTGTTAGTTTGTTACTCCCTCAGGCTGCAACGAAATTTGAAATGCAGGCAGCTTATACCCTGAATTAACAAATTTGGTACTTTTCATCCTGGAAAATTTAAAAGTTTCCGAGGGAATAACTATAATAATATTTACGCAGACGAAGTCGCGGGCAAAAGCTACTTAATAATAAAAGAAAAAATAAGAGGGTTACATAAATAAACATACCTGTGTGCAGTAACCCAAAGCCAGCCATCTCCCATGTCGTTGTGCACGAAGAAAATGTCGCCTTTCTGGAAGGTCAGCTCATCCGTATCAGGCATCTTCGTGTACGGGAGTATTGCCACCACTCTCTGTAAAAAAAAGTACATTTGAAAAACAAAAACACATTAATAACACACATAAATATAACATAAAAATAAGGAATGAAACGACAGACGGTGGTAATTGTTTCGAAACGGTCCCAACTCAGCATGTGCTGGCTGTGAAACCAACTCTGGCCTTCCGTTTGGACCGCACCATATTTGGGAATTATATTACGTAGAGCTGCAAAGCGTCGGTTCACAATCCTCTAAACTAATCTTGTATGAGATGCGTGTCTTAAGACAGTCAACGTCATAAAAAATCTGTCAACTCTAATGCGTCTAACCAATACCCCACAATACAATTCAAAAAACTTTATTGTACACCAAACAAAAACATTACAGAGAAACGGCACAATTAAAAATAATACAGGTAAACAAGAGGCAGTCTTATCGCTGATTAGCGATCTGTTCCAGACAAACTTGGAAGGGATATGGTGTCAAATTAAAACATTTTACACAGTAGGTGGTGCAGACTTCTCGCGGACAATGACAAAGTTAGTTATTAAACGTGAATATTTACTATAACAACTACAAAAATAATAAATATACACTTATCAAAAAAAAGATATAAAGTAAATATGATACTAATACAAATAAATACAGTGCGATAACTCTTAGAAGGAGCTTCGGGTTTGTACTTGTCTCTCACTCGCTCTCCCACGCACTTATTAAGAGCGAGTAAGAGAAAAGTACAAAACCGTAGCACCTTCTAAGTGCTTACAGGCGGTAGTACATGATATATTGCTTACATAAATAAATATGAATATATCCAAATCAGGGAAAGAATTAAATAGGCGACCACACGACGAAACACCTGTTTCTACAGGAACACAGCGAGAGAAATGAAATGAGGCAATGCAATTATGACTTTGACAAAAAGTGCTGATGAAGAACCCACATACTCATCTGAAAGTTACCTTTTTATCGTTAACAGGCTCTGGCGGCGGCACCGGCTCCACGAGCCGCTCCCGTTTGAGCAGGTCCGAGCAGTGGCTGTAGAACCCCACCAGCTCCGTCAGCGAGTCGAACTGCCGCCCGCCTATGTAGTAATCGCCGCATACCGCTGTTATCCTAGTAACCAAGTTACATTGGCATTTGATTTTAAAAAACGAATTTGACAAAAAGCAAGCTTTGACGCCCGGACATTGATAATAAAATGTAGGCTATGATGCAATAGGTACCGGTCACTTTAAAACCTTAGCCTAGTATACAGGGTCACATTGAAACAGAAATACGTTTATACATAGCCACATAAATACATACATCCAAAATAATTAGCCTTATGTTAGGGCTGACGGATAATGACGGTACGTTACTGCAAATCCGTGAGAAAACAAAGTACGAGTACAGTCAAACCACAAAAAAATCGTCTATGCAAACTTTACTCATTAAAAAAATAAAGACAAAATGCTACGTCCACATATTGCATTTTATTCACGAGGCAAAATCATAATACTCCTTGAATAATAGTTTGTCACTCCAAAAGTGACTTCTTTTGGTTTGACTATCAAGGAAAACATTACTACTATGAATAACCTAAATAAACCTAATAATTAAGTAATTATTTATGTGCAATAAAGAGTTTAAATACATACATAAACCCTGTGGTCGGCGATAACTCGACCGATACCTAAAATTAACGTATTTGGTTCATAAAGCCACAGACAGTTCTGAGTGCGCTCTAGCTGGACTACCTAATTAGAATCGAAACAATACGTTGTTATGTTAATATTTAATAACCAAAGCTGTTAAAATGAACAACAAATGAATTGACATTATGTAAAACATAGGCCCAAATCTAGAATTCAATACATATTATTTGAGTCACTTCAGAATGGTCGCAAAACCAATGAGATATTGTTGAACATTTTTGAAACCAATTTGGGCACTTAAGACATGCAAATTAATACAGGCAGACGGCAACGGCAGGCGAAGCTGCTGGATTCTATGTATTTCTATGAAGCACCTTCTGTAGTGAGCATCACGACGCCTGCCGCTTGACCGTAACCGCACGAGTCGCTGACGCCCGACCGCAGGCCCAGCTGTGATGCCGACGTTCAAAGCCTGCTACTGGCGTCTGCTGCTCGCAGTCACGTGCAGAATCACGACCGCAGACGGCAACGGCAGCCGGTAGCAGCAGGCGACTGACGCTTCCCGTTGCCATCTGCGGTCGGCTGTGGAGTGACACCTTTAGACTGCAAATGCTTACATTAATAACTTACCTGAAATGGTTTATCCCAGTGCGCCCCAAGTAACTCAGGACATAGGACCCTGGCTTGCGGTCGCTCTCGCGGACTGGAATTAAAAGCTGTCATTATGAAAGTGCAACTTCATTGATTGATCGCCCACATACTTATAGTCATAGCATAAGACTGACAAATTGGTTAACAGTTCTGTAAAGCACGTTATTATCTTATCTTATCTAACAGGTGAGCCTTTTCGGATACACTTCGACCCTTTAGGTTCTTACCCTCTTACACACTCAGATGTTGGAATGTGCAGGTTTCCTCACGATGTTATTCCTTCGCCGTAAGAGCATCGGGTGATGCATTTAAGTCAGAAAAACTCATTGGTACATGGAGACCGCGGGGTTCGAACTCGGTACCTTACGATCACGAGTCGACCCCCTAAGGCACTAGGCCTCCGACGCACGTTATTAATTCGGCAGCTATTTAAATGGAGCAATGGATATGCAATGGGAATACCTTATATCAGTTTTCTGACAACTACTGACAACTCTAGTTGCAAAACAAGGACAATCAACAGTTATAGGTACATATTATATGATAGTTTGTGAGTGTGTTTGAGTTAGTATGTTTGTTATATCTTCACGCTGATGAACGGCTGAATGGATCAGGATAAAATTTCGAATTAAGATAGCTAATACTCACACGCACATAAGCTATCTTCAATGCCAAACAAAAACACTGTTCCTATGGGATGGTCAATGCGGACGAAGTCGCGGGCAGAAGCTAGAAACTTTTTCCTTTATTTATTTTTTTCTAAATGGGATCCTCCATCCCTTGGACCCTGGGCCAGGAGCCCAGAGCTCAACTACGTTTCGGCCCTCTATATGACTCGTTCAAAAATCGCGTACTTTCTATCCTCTGCAATAATGCACTATTTCATTTAAAGTCATACAGAGTCAATGCTTAATTAAAAGCATACTAGGCTATAGGTGCCATAAAGAACTTATTACAATGCACATGATTGTTGATGCTTTTTAAGGAGAACAATAAAACAATCATTGCATATTCAATAGGCAAATTCTGCATAAAGATGTCAAATAGCGTTAGTCATGCCATTTGTCTGGTTTTCCCATTTGTCCTAGTTTGGTGGGCGTCCAGGGCCTGAGGGGGTACCTAGAAGCGTGATGGTAAAACCTATACATTATCTGAACAACACCATAATTGTAAGCAGGCTTGTTTTGGCAACTGAATTTCTTAAGATACATAAGACAAATATAGTGGGGCTTACAATTTCCGAAAATCACTTTTTCTTGGTTTCATTTCCATTCCTATATTTTCCCAATGGTATTTTTTTGGGTTTGATAGGCTCATAATTTCTGAAAATCTAATTTAATGGGTAGCAGAATTTCTTTACGCATCTTTTCCCCATCTTAATTTTTTCCAGTTTCTTATTTTCCTATCCGGATTTCTCCCAATCGCTATTTCTCCCCACCATAAATAAGTCGAAATAGGTAGGTAGGTTTAGGTTATGTTAGTATTGCAACTGGCCCAAAGGGCCAAACTGTCCAGAAACAGGAGCTCCCAAGAAACTCTTAAGACTTTATTAATAAATTAAAATAATTTAAAATTTACTTTATGCTTAATTGTAATTTATTCAAATTGTTTTTTACGAAACCAGAAATAATAACTATTAGATAAATAGAATCCTCCGATATAATGTGACCCCATCTTTCAGAAGAAATATTTCTAAAGCCGCGTATCCACCAAGGGCACGCGAGGCAACGTGCGCCCGAACAGTCCTGAGGCATGTCCACACGGACCGAGCATTTGGCTCGCGAGGCTGCCGCGCGAGCGCGTGCGCTTGGTGGATATGCGGCTTTAAACGTCTAAACCAATTTTCATGAAACCTAGCTAAGGATCACCAATAGAAAACCTAACACACACACCATGCACTCGCACTCGCACACGCACACGCACACGCACACGCACACTCACGCACACACACACACACAGCTGTCAAACTTATAATTCTTATAAAACACCCCTTTTTTGCATCGGGAGGTTAAAAATTAGGATTGATTATTTTCAATGCAACAAAGCATAAACCATACAATAATTAGTGCTATCTACTTACCCAGATAGCTTCCTTGTTTACTGGCAGCCCACAGTCGCTCCTCTGAGGTATATCGGTCCAGGCGACCATGATACCACTCCGTTTCTGGTGGGGCCAAGACAGCTTGCCTCTCACCTAAGGGTCAAAGAATTGAGCATAAAATAGATTAAAATAACTGAAAACACTTCTGTTAAAAAATATTATTTGTAAAATGGAGAGCCTTAAAAATAGTGTTTCTTATTGCCACCTTTCTATTAAATGGAGAGTGAGTACTACTTCCTCAATTATTTGTTTTAAAGTCCCAATTATACAAGCTGTAACCTGGAGTAGAGTTGTCAATCAGTTTTATTTTATTTTAAAGATCTATCAACTGACTAATAAAATGGGGAGTTCTCAATATCAAAAACAAACTGTTATCTACTGTTTGTTGAAATAACATAAAGGATCATTAAATAAATAATATATTTAAACGTACAGGTGATAACAGTAGAGGCATAGTATTCAGGAGATAGTTCTAAACTTATAATATTATTGCATTGTCAAAGGTTTAAAACAGATTTCAATAATATGGATACCACACTGAGTCAAGACTCCTGCTAGTAGTTTTTCAGACAAGCACTTGTTCTGTGATATTTTTAGATACTTACAGCAAATTTAAACTAAATAAAACATTTAGAACCGACAACAGTGTCTGCTTGATTAGTTATGCAAACTCATTAGGAAGGAAAACTTTTATTAAGTAATGTCATGCTTGCAATGTTTGATAACTATTAATTAAAAACTTATTAGTGCTGGAAAACGGCAATCTTAATCTTAAGGTTGTGGTCGAGTTTACGTTATTAGTTACATGATAATAAACTCAGTGGGTTAATGAATAATGCAGCTAAGTCAACCAACCGTTGGCGCTAGGTCCGTCGGTCTCATCCAGTTCTAAATCTGCAGCCAGTTCGGCAGCATCGCCGCCGCCATCCTCCGACTCAGTCGACGGCGATCCCAGCTTATCCTTTACAGGGGGTCCGATCGGTGCCCCCATCGCACGAATTAAATCAGCCATTTTAACGCACCACTACCTGCCACTTAAAATATCAATCTGTCCCAGCGATCATGTGTAAAACCTACCATTTAACACATTACGCAAATAAACTTAAGAATTAAATATTCTTGTTTACAATAGATTCGATCTTTATGCACTGGTGAGCAAGCGGTTTGGAAGACGACAAAATAAGAGCAACAACTAAGCTTATGCAGTGGAATAAACTAACAGTCTACTTGTATATCATATTTTACACAAAACCATAATCATACAGTGAATATTTTGCATTACTCGAATGATTATTTCGATCTGATACGCCCCCCCTTCCGATCGTCTCATCTGCACTTTTTGTTTGATATGACAGTTTCTTTTCCCTATTGCTATATACAAAAAAGAGAACCATAGACGGATATGCAAAACTGAGGACTCTTATTAAGCGCTTTGTGAACGATTGATCGGTCGGGCAGTTTACAAACGATATCCTGTTAGGCAGTGCTTTTCCTTCAGTCGTTAAATATTAGCATATTATTTTTCACCCACCTGCCTCAAAAAGGCAGGTTTTGCTGTTTAAACACGGTGGGGATAAATCGATTATTAATGCTGCGACCGAAAGACAGTGAGCAAAATTCGAATATTTAAAACCTCGGACGACGCCCTTAGAGGGGCCACACGAACGTTGCCTGGGACCCTATTCTCGTGACTTCGAGATGATTTTTCATGCGATATGCACTGTCAACTGCGTACATTTTTTTGACATATCTCGCATGAAAAATCATCTCGAATTCACGAGAATTGGGTCCCTGTGCGTTGCGTCGTCACCGCTGCGTTGTTCCACGTATAAAGGGCCCTACGCACTAGCTAACTTGGAAAGACAACTGAGGCGCTACTTCGAACTTCGTCTATTGCTATCCCTTTTACTCTCGACGCGTCACTAATTCGCAAGTAAGTAACGGGGCGATTCGAAGTTCGAAATACTGATTTCAAAGTAGGGCCTACGTACCATCCAGCCGCACGTCGTGCGAGAAGTAGTGGGGGGCTCGATGGACGAAAATTCGGTCGTTCAAGTCCATCACGGTAATTATAATAATTATTGACGTCCAGCAAGCCTACGCACTATCGTTTTGCATCGTGCATCGTGCGCGGTTGTCTTTCCAAGTCAGCTAATGCGTAGGGGCCTTATTTTTTACTTAGCGCTGTATATTTAAAAAAAAACAACAGTGCAGGGCTCATTACAGGGCTACTTTAAAAGTATTGTAATGTTACCATATGCAAACGGCCCATAGAGTACAGAACATATATAAACGTTGGAGCGTGTATTTTTTTAATCATTATCTGACTGAAGTGAAAGCGTCTTGTGGTGTTAGTCAGCTGTGTTTTGTTATATTTAGAAGTATTATTGTAAAATCTAGTTCCAGTTTTATATTTAAGATTTAAGACCAACAAATTGGTAAGTAGGCATTTTGTTCATCATATAATCTCTATAATTAAGATGTTTTCTTGTATTGTAGGGTTTAGATACTTAGCGATTCGGATTGTATCGATTATTTTGAAATTTTGCAATGTCATGTCATTGCTCAGTCAGTCACGACGCCATTTTGTGTTGGTGATATTTCTTTGTTCTATCACCACAGTTAGATTTTTGTTACATGTTCACGAGTCCAAATTTAAAGTTTTAATTTTCATTAAACGAGATCTGTTATTGTTACAGCCACCAATATGCAGATCTTCGTTAAGACTCTTACGGGTAAAACTATCACCTTAGAAGTTGAGCCATCAGATACTATTGAGAATGTTAAAGCCAAAATTCAAGACAAGGAAGGTATTCCGCCAGACCAACAGCGACTGATCTTTGCTGGCAAGCAGCTCGAGGACGGACGCACGCTCAGTGACTACAACATCCAAAAAGAGTCTACGCTCCATCTTGTATTGCGTCTTCGTGGAGGTATGCAGATTTTTGTCAAGACCCTTACAGGTAAAACTATTACCTTGGAGGTTGAGCCTTCCGACACTATTGAAAACGTGAAAGCTAAGATCCAAGACAAAGAGGGAATCCCGCCAGACCAGCAGCGCCTTATCTTTGCTGGCAAACAACTGGAAGACGGCCGCACACTATCCGACTACAACATCCAAAAAGAGTCTACACTCCATCTCGTGTTGCGTCTTCGTGGAGGCATGCAAATCTTTGTCAAAACCCTTACTGGGAAGACAATCACTTTAGAAGTTGAAGCATCTGACACCATTGAAAATGTGAAGGCTAAAATCCAGGACAAGGAAGGCATTCCCCCAGACCAGCAGAGACTGATCTTTGCTGGCAAGCAACTTGAAGATGGCCGTACTTTATCTGACTATAATATTCAAAAGGAGTCTACTCTTCACTTGGTTTTGCGTCTGCGTGGTGGTATGCAAATCTTCGTTAAAACTTTGACTGGTAAAACCATCACCTTGGAGGTTGAAGCATCTGACACCATTGAGAATGTTAAGGCTAAGATTCAGGACAAGGAGGGTATCCCTCCTGACCAGCAGCGTCTTATTTTTGCTGGCAAGCAGTTGGAAGATGGCCGTACTTTATCTGACTACAATATTCAAAAGGAATCTACTCTTCACTTGGTTTTGCGTCTGCGTGGTGGTATGCAGATCTTCGTTAAAACTTTGACTGGTAAAACCATCACCTTGGAGGTGGAAGCATCTGACACCATTGAAAATGTGAAGGCAAAGATCCAGGACAAGGAAGGCATCCCCCCAGACCAGCAAAGACTGATCTTTGCTGGCAAGCAACTTGAAGATGGCCGAACTTTATCTGACTATAATATTCAAAAGGAGTCTACTCTTCACTTGGTTTTGCGTCTGCGTGGTGGTATGCAGATCTTCGTTAAAACTTTGACTGGTAAAACCATCACCTTGGAGGTTGAAGCATCTGACACCATTGAAAATGTGAAGGCAAAGATCCAGGATAAGGAAGGCATTCCCCCAGACCAGCAGAGACTGATCTTTGCTGGCAAGCAACTTGAAGATGGCCGTACTTTATCTGACTACAATATTCAAAAGGAGTCTACTCTTCACTTGGTTTTGCGTCTACGTGGTGGTATGCAGATCTTCGTTAAAACTTTGACTGGTAAAACCATCACCTTGGAGGTGGAAGCATCTGACACCATTGAAAATGTGAAGGCAAAAATCCAGGACAAGGAAGGCATTCCCCCAGACCAGCAGAGACTGATCTTTGCTGGCAAGCAACTAGAAGATGGCCGTACTTTATCTGACTACAATATTCAAAAGGAGTCTACTCTTCACTTGGTTTTGCGTCTGCGTGGTGGTATGCAGATCTTCGTTAAAACTTTGACTGGTAAAACCATCACCTTGGAGGTTGAGGCGTCTGACACCATTGAAAATGTGAAGGCAAAGATCCAGGACAAGGAAGGCATTCCCCCAGACCAGCAGAGACTGATCTTTGCTGGCAAGCAACTTGAAGATGGCCGTACTTTATCTGACTACAATATTCAAAAGGAGTCTACTCTTCACTTAGTTTTGCGTCTACGTGGTGGTATGCAGATCTTCGTTAAAACTTTAACTGGTAAAACCATCACCTTGGAGGTTGAAGCATCTGACACCATTGAAAATGTGAAGGCAAAGATCCAGGATAAGGAAGGCATTCCCCCAGACCAGCAGAGACTGATCTTTGCTGGCAAGCAACTTGAAGATGGCCGTACTTTATCTGACTACAATATTCAAAAGGAGTCTACTCTTCACTTGGTTTTGCGTCTGCGTGGTGGTATGCAAATCTTTGTTAAAACTTTGACTGGTAAAACCATCACCTTGGAGGTTGAAGCATCTGACACCATTGAAAATGTGAAGGCAAAGATCCAGGACAAGGAAGGCATTCCCCCAGACCAGCAGAGACTGATCTTTGCTGGCAAGCAACTTGAAGATGGCCGAACTTTATCTGACTATAATATTCAAAAGGAGTCTACTCTTCACTTGGTTTTGCGTCTGCGTGGTGGTATGCAGATCTTCGTTAAAACTTTGACTGGTAAAACCATCACCTTGGAGGTTGAAGCATCTGACACCATTGAAAATGTTAAGGCAAAGATCCAGGACAAGGAAGGCATTCCCCCAGACCAGCAGAGACTGATCTTTGCTGGCAAGCAGCTTGAGGATGGTCGCACTCTATCTGACTACAACATTCAAAAGGAATCTACTTTGCATTTAGTGCTCCGTCTTCGAGGTGGCTAATTACCACAAATAAAGCAATTACGCAATTGTAACGCATCAAGATAACTACTACTCACATTTGCATCCGTTACTATACCATTCCTATTGCAGTATTTGATTAAACTAGTAGATTGAATATTTTGTTTTCTTCACAATCTTATTCTCTTATGAGGCGTAAGCACCGAAGTGATGCGGTAAGAGTGAGCACCCTGTACCTAGTTTTTATCATGCACTCTCGCATAATTTTGTTGCTTATGCCCCGTGTGTAAGGCCTGGTTCCCACTATGCCGGACCGGCAATTTTGCCGGATGCCGGTAAGGGTAGTGGCTGTACAATTTATATGAAGCTGTTCACATTATGCCGTGTGAACAGCCGTCATAAGCCACTAGCCTTACCGGCATTCGGCAAAATTGCCGGTCCGGCATAATGGGAACCGGGCCTAAGAGTAGGTTTGCGCTCTCGGCCGTTTCCTGCTTGGTCGGTACAGTTAAGTGTAAAAATATGGGAGAACGCATCTTCTCAAAAATATTTCCGAATGCACCTTATTCCAGTGTAATAAGGATTTCGTAACATATTTATGAGAGGATTCTTTCGATACATATTTGCACTTAACCTATGATAACGGCAAGAAGCGCTCGGCATACCGCGGCGATATCGAGCTGCATTGTCGCCTTGGATGCAGTGGTGGTCACATTATTAGGGACACTTTCGTTTTTCCCATACACTTGCCTAAAAATATGACTTCAATTTTGACCACCAATCAAAAGTTCTCTACCAATTTTATTTAATTATAAGTTACTTTAGATCATAAGTCATAACGTTTAAACTGATGTACAGTGAACTACTGTTAAAAACTGACCTTATATTTTATGGGATTTAAAACTTAGTGCTGACGCATCCATAAACTTTGTACGAACGCCAATTTTTTTTTGAAATCCTTGTAAAATGAAAGGTTCGTTTTCATCAGAGATAAATTTTAGTTAATTAGTTAACGATAAGTGTAAATAAAGGGCCTGTTTCATAATCGACGAGTAAATTTATCTGCCATTTAAAGTTTTCAAGTGTAAGAAAGAGAAAGGGCTAAATTTATCCGTCAAATATGCTTTACTCATCGATTGTGAAACAGGCGGTAAGTGTAAGTAAAAATAAAATTGGTTAAGAACTTTTTTAATTGGTTGTCAAAATTGTAAAGTCATATTTGTAGGCAGTTGTATGGGAAAATAACAAGTGTCCCTAAATTATAGGGCCTCTAGTCTACTCTGTAAAACCTAATTGGGGTTTTGACATGTCATGTTATCGTAATGTTTTTAATTCGTCTGCCAATAGGTACTGCTAAGTAAATAGATAATCATAACGTTGACGATAGGATAACATGTCAAAAGAAATTAGGTTTTACAGAGTACAATAAGGCCCCGTTTGACGAGAGCTTGTAACTTAGCTTTCGTCAAACGGGCCTTTTGCTCTTGACATGTGTATGTGTGCTTGTGTGTGTGTGTGTGTGTGTGCGTGAGCGTGCGTGAGTGCGTTCGTGTGTGTGTGTGTGTTTTGTGTGTGTTAGGTCGAAATAAGGTCAACCGGGGCAATTGCGTGAATGGGTTAAATGCATCTTTCAAAGAATAAAACATTTCGTATTTAGTTTTATTCTTTGAAAGATGCATTTACCCCATTCACGCAATTGCCCCGGTTGACCTCACCTAAAAAGAGCTCCAAGCGGCTAGTGGAGGGGAAATGTTTGCTCACGAACCAATAGCGTGGCAGCAAAGCGGAGCGGTTTACACTCCCCCCCGTCTTTTTTTTTTGCTCACTGCGCAGGAAGGTCGCTCGGGGCTCTTTTTACGTGTGTCGACTTGTACAATAAATAATATTACAAGCGGAAATCTCTTAAACACAGCATTGAAAAGAGAATTCCACTTGGTTCCAAGCTTTCGTGAAATGGGCCCTGATGGACCTTAAACTCAGGTGACATTATTCCTAGCTTACAAAAATAGCCCAAATTAAATTCCTCAAATATTTGGAGAATAATAGAGAAGCTAATCGCTATCTAATATGTGACACAGAATACTGTGTATCATTAAAAAACAGAAAAAAACAAAATAAAACTCATTGTATGTCTACACATGATCTTCGTACAAGGAAATTTGAACTAAGCTAGGAATAATAGTTGCCATTTAGTAACAGGCTAAAAATAAAATAATGACCCAGATTTTTAGGGATATTCCCACCTGTTACTACCAAATTTTTTACAACTTACAGTGGGGGTTTTATACGGCCTGTTACAACTGGTAACTACTGGGAATAAAAATTTTGTGGTAACAGCTGGGAAATTTCATTCTCGGTAGTTACCAGTGATAACCGGTGGGAAAGATTCCCAGCTGTTACCAGTGGTAACCGGTGGGAAAGATTTCCAGCTGTTACCAGGGGTTATTCCCATCTGTCACCACCAGCACACTTTAGCCGGCATAATTATAACTTATAATTGGGTCCATATTGGCTCAGCTACAAATTTGTAGTCCGAATGTATTGTTATTCATAATCATAGCAAGTCAAAAGTTTTTTTTACTGAAACGGTGAACAAACCTAACCTAACCTAACCTCATTTACCAGCTAGATTTTCAAAAATCCTGAAATAAAAACCGTTTCAGTAAAAAACACTTTATGACTTACGATGATTATGAATATCAATACATTCGGACATTTTTTTTATATATGAAACAATATAATTTTATAACAAATGAGTAAAGTTTAAAGTAGATCACGCTGGGAGGTAACAGGTAGGAATACCAGTTACCAGTGGTAAGCGATGCGAAAAATATTCCTAACTGTTACCGGTACAGGTAACAAATTGGTGGTAACAGGTGGGAACAAACGCGACGGAAAGTGCCGTCCGTATTGTGGTGGAGCTATAGTCGAAAGTTGTTATTCAAGAAAATAAAACAATAATAATTGTTAACATTTTATTAGGAGGCGAAAACGAGCAATAAGTTTTTGGATAAATTTCAATACAAATCAATAGTAAATTTGTATTACATGTCGTAAATCGTCAAGTTTAATCTAACAAATTACAGTACATATTTAAGATTACAGTAACATGAACAAGTATAATATATGTAAGGAGTAGGTGCCCTCCGCTATCATTTTCAAACATTTGCGATCTTCCATGTAAGTGCTACATGTTGTCAATACATACTAGCTATGGGTTGTGGACAACAAGCACCATAACTTACAATACCATAGGATACAAGGGAAGGAGGCAAAAGCAACACTGAACCAACATGGCGGGTTGCTCGGAGATAACGATAAAATATCAGACGTCTAGGTATTTATTACCAGTGTTAAAGTAATCTGTGACATTTTGAACTCTGAGATTAAAAAATGTTAAAGTGTACATCGATAAAAGTTGTAGCGTCTCACGGCGCCGTCGCCAGTGGCTAGGGTTTGCAGCACGGTTTATACAATCGCCGCCGCGCCGCAGCATCACATCAAACATTGAACGACTCGTACCATTAATAAATGTATTATTCTTTCAAAATACTTACATTAAAGAGACTTGAAGATAGAACAATTATTAATGTACTTACGTGTAACTAACATTAGATCTAGGTATTGTCTTTTGTATGCCAGAAATGTGATTCAATGGAGTACATTCACTTTGTGATGATATTAACTAGCAACAAATCGATGAGAAAATATGCTCAATATTACTGCAACATCAATACTTGGACAAAGTGAAATATGACGATTTAAGATCTTATTCAATAATTGCTATCATTAAAAGTACATTTAACAATCCTATTTAATAGAGGCCATGAAGTAAATTACTAATTTTATGTTTGGTATAAATTATGCAAACTAATGTAGTCAAAGTGAAACAAATTATTATGCGAAATGACAAAAGTAATGAGTGAATATAGCATGTGAACTTTCGAATATATATATTTGTTAGGACACGGCACCAACAGCACGATAATCTAACGTTATCACAATGACATTATAATAATGTTTATATCATATTCACCAATAAAACATCGAACATCGAAACGCCACGAACTCCTGGCAAGATTGCAACAACTCTTATATTTCCACCTTCATCTCGTATTTAAGTATAAGTATTACATACATTGTATACATTCTCCATTTAGATAAATATTTACCCGCAAAGACATAACTATAAAATCTAATCTCATACTGTTAATACTACACCATAATCCTATAACATGTCCTGTGCTTTCATTGAGGGTTCCGAGGAAGTGACAACGCATTAAACTAATCATACTTTGAAACGGAATACTATACAGAGGTGAGAGCGCATCTACAAAAATAGATTTATAATTAATTAACTAATGTACAGACACATTACTTTAAAATATCACTTCTTAAAATTGTTGCTGCCTGAAGGCAACGAGCTCGCCTCGCCCTAAACACACATACTAGGTCTGCCGCATTGCTTCTAGTCTGGTGCTTCACCATTATTTGCTAGATACCGTAAACCTAGGATTATTAAGACCGCGTACCTCTATCACTGAATGTTTTTGATCTAAAGGTAGGAACGATTACGTGTCAAATGGATACCATCGAGCGACCATCCTAGGCTTGCTTCTAATTATTGTAACACACTTCGTAGCTAAACGATGGAGGTAAAATGTCGTTCATACTCCTGCTAGTGCTAGGCTTCTTTGATAGATGGCCAAACGTGATCATGTCTTTTATTATAACAATAGACAGCTGCACCTTAACATAGCAAATTAATTCACACATACAAAGTCAAAATAGTATAAAAATAAAATAATGGCCACTTCATTACAATATTACCTTGCATCCCAAATCAATACACTTCTTGTCAATATTGCCCAGCCAGGGCAATATAGCTAGATTACGTAGGGATTCGACTATTCGATCTTAATTAAACAAAGAGATACGTTGATTCGTAAAAAAATACTGCCACAAAATTTGACACACACAGCATAAACTTTTTGGAATGATCGGTTGCGAATTAGCTCGTGCTAAGTCAGTACAAGGGGGTTAAAAAAATGGAAGACGTGACCAAAATATAAAAACCCATGATAATAAAAGATAATCAGTTCATAAATCGAATATTTCCAAATTTTAAGTAGTGTGAAACACTTCCAGTAAATACTATAACATTGAGCTTTTGACACAGTCACAGACAAAATGAAGAAGTCATCTACGTAATTCCACCCCAGCGACACTCCACGCTATGCTATTTGTTTCCAGTTATATTTTGTATGTGAGTTCACCCAGGATCGTACCCCTTGTAGCAAGAGTGTAGCTTTTTTCGTAGTAATATTAGCTATTCTTGGATAATACTGCGTGACGAATATGCTACCGACTTTAAAATGCAACACACGCTCCGGCTGTTAATCGATGACATTTAACCAAGATAACTTCAGAAATGGTAAATAAAAATTTATCTGCCACTTCTCTAAAAAGCTTAAATAATTAAAAGGACATTTTGAAGTCCGCGTAAATGTAATTGTAACGTCAACTATTTTTCTCTGACCTGTTGCTTATTTTACTTAATATTGCATTAGTATGACACAAACGACTATAATATAAAGTCGCCGCAGGGTTAATATCCTCGAATATGACCGTCTTCTTCGCGTCACAACATTGACAAAACCGAGTAATACCTTCCACACCACACTATGGAGATGATCTCTAAGACGACTTGAAGTTCCGTGGCTTGGGTCTCGGCCTCATCCAGCATTAAAAATATACTTCATAGTTGACGCTACATGGTGGCAAAATGTCTCCGAAGTGTGGTCAAAGCGGGTGTTGCAGTAATGGACATTTTACATGTTGGGTAGCGGGACAGTGATCTGCACATAGCTGATGGGGAAGTAGCCGGTCTTGCCGTTCACGGAGCCTTCGAACCAGTTGTCGTCCACTTTGTTGATCAGGGTGATCACGTCGTTTTCCTATGGTTTAAGAATTTGGTTAGAAGAAAATAGTTGACAAAAGCCGCAAACGCACTGAGTGGAGGAGGCGCGGTGCGGCGCGTTCCCAAACTAAAAACGCATCCGCAGATTTTTCGGCACGGTTTTAGGCAGTGGCCTCATAAGGCGAACAGTGAGTGGCTAACTGTTTGCCTCTAGTTCGCCACCCTATGTCATTTAAATGGCGTGTCCATACAGCGCAATCAGCGTACAGTACGCGCTGTATGGACACTCCATTTAAATGATATAGGGTGGCGAACTAGAGGCAAACAGTTGCCGCTCACTGTTCGCCCAATGAGGCCATACACTCCTCAGTGCGTTTGCCGCTAAAAATACAATAAAAACAAAAGGGGATATTTTTTTACAAATTCATCTTTTCCCAAACTTGTATAGTGACCTACATACCTATAAACATATCAAAGCAATATTTTGAAAAAATATCACAAATCGAATCATCATCAGAAGGAAGCAAGTCCTGCAACTAAAGATTAAAAAAAAAACATAGTCGCTAACGCTTACCGAAAATCAAACTAAGTGGAGTTCACAGAACTCGGTAACAGCTTGTTAACACCGCTATGCCCATTTAGACCATAAAGCTCACCTTGAAGCCCAGTTCGCCTTGGTTCTCAGGCTCGAAGTCGTAGAGAGCGGTGCAGCACGGGCCCTTGGCGGGCGCGACCGGCGTCCGCGCAGGCGACTTCACGGGCGACGGCAGCGGCGACGCTGTACCCACGGAACTTTAGCGTTGACGCAAAGTTGTGATGACGCTATGCCAATGCAAGGGACCTTATGGTTGAGATACTTGACTACTCGCATTAAAAGTTTGTCAAGTCTGAACTCGACGGATCCATTTAACGGTTATTTTTCGTCTCTCATTCAAGGGACCACTGAAACCAGCGCCGTGGCTTGCCATGGCAAAATGCCGAGTGGCTCCCTGTATGACCCAATTTGATTTGTTTACAGATAGTTGCATACAAGTAAAGCTTATAAAAGCGTAATAAAACAGTTTTTACGCCGTACTTAAAATAATTTTCGTTGGCAGAGTAGCACCCAACGTGTTTTTATAGATATAAGGAAAAACAAGTGAATAATTGCGTGTACGCAAAGTTAATTAACCAGTAATTAATCGAATTTCAAAATATCCCATAAGGTCCCTCATTTTAATTGACATAGGTTCTAATTTACAAACTTGTCGAAAATCTACCTAACAAACAAAATGAAGGGGAAAAATTACTTTATCGTTAGGTACAGTCAGCTGCAGAGAAATGTAACCGCCTTCGCTAGAAAACTTGTATGCAGGGGTGGTTACTTTTCTCTGCAGCTGACTGTACAATGTAATATTGTTAGGTAGATTTAAAACAATTTTGTAATCGTTTTTTTTTTTGACGAAGCAGCGTCAAGTGTGGTTTTTCTTCGTAACTATGTACTATTTTTCTAAAACACAAAAGTTTGCATTATTCCAAAAGGAAAAGTTCTAAATACACTAGAAGTAACACAATTTCCGAAATCACACGATGTTTAATGTTTTAGAAGAATTGACAAAGGCAACAACATAATTATGATTTAGAAACATTTAAGGCCAGTTTGAACCAAGCACTAATGATAGCATCATGCCATGTGTAGAGCAAATATGAGACGGTCATGGCAAGAACTAAATGTCGCCAAGAAAATAATAATGGATGATAGCGACATGCACAGTGAAAACAGATGACACGACTACCCACTCTAGAAACCGAACGCAGTTGAAAACAAACAAGCGACTATCAAAAAACGCTACCAACTCAAACAAAACTCAACACGAGAAAAGAGAAAACCTAATTTTGAAAATTTGTGTGTTATGTCATGTGAGTGTTGTGTGAGAAAATAAAATATTTAATTCCGTTGTGGATTGCGGTATTTTCTGATTGAATCAGCATAAAGCCTCGTAGGGTAAACATTCGTTGAAAAACAGTTGGTCAACATTGTTGATGAGCAATAAAAATGCTCTCGCTTGGCGAAAACTTGTCAACAGGCGGTGACCACCTCTGCAACATGAGTTGCGAGCAAGAAATGTTTGCCACGAATACGGGGCTTTAGTTTCCCTAGTTATTATATATCGTCGTTAAAAGTGCAATACCGCGTATCTAAAAATAATAATAAGGTGCAATGAAATTATTTAATTATTAAGCTACCACGGTGCTCATATTAATTCTTGATTAAGGTGAACTTTTCTGAGTGAAATCACACGGTATTGCACTTTATTTGCTTTCGTAGTAACGCAGTTTTGAAATATGACCGACGATATCTGATTTTGAGGAATTACTGTAAATAAATTAAGTGAGAATTTACTGACAGTATTCGATTGTCAAATCAAATAAAACCGTTTTGTGCTGTGCGTGGCGTGTTTGTGTAAGTTGTTGTTTGTAATGGTTTAAATGTATGTAGTGTAATTTGTATCTATGAGAGTGCTCGTAGTGTCACGGTATTTTTAATCTTATTTGGTTCAGTTATCAGTCCCGGGATAAAATAGACATGATTTTAGTATGAGTGTTATCAAAATTATTTAAATTACCAAGCACATTTTTTTTGCAATAATCTTGACACAAATGTAAAGAAATAAATATCTTGTAATAAATAACGGCTTTAATACCTACACCAAAGACTGTATCTAAAATGGAAGAAGGTATCACATGTAACTCCTTTTAGTATGGCAGTAAGACCTACTATGACGCTAAGAATGTCATTTCTATATTGGGTTTACGTGCAACAACGGATAAATTGAAAAAGAAAAGCCTCTTGTGTTGTCTGCCAATTTGCATTGTACGAGAGCTAGTAGAAATCTGTCAAAATGTATGGATTGACCACCACATCTGCCGTCCAAAGCTTAAAGGGAGTAAAAGCATAAAAACTTCATACTGTTATACTGCCTTTTATTTTGCAGGACAGCTTAAGTCAATCCAATACAAATTCATTGATTTCTGCAATCGCTCCCGCCGATTTTGATGTCTCACGAAAGTTTAAACTTGACTATTGTATGATAGTTGTGTGTTTTATGGAAAGCAAATAAGCACACAGGCCACCTGATGGTAAGTGGGCTATGAGGCCCTAGACATTTGTAATCTCAAGACCGCAATCCCAAGATTGCAAACGCATTGCCTACCATGAGGACTATAAGGGGCTCTTTTCACGTTGCGACAGTCAGACGAACTTTGGTCGCAACATAGCGGACAACGTAATTAAGTATGATCGCAAGGTTTGATGAGTGTTTTAACGGATCTACGCGAATGGTCCGCCCTACAACCAACCCATTCACGATCACGACCGGAGTTCGTGGGACGACCTGCACATCGGAACGTGAATAACCCCTTTATGATGGAATGTCTATGGCCTGTGCTAGTCTAGTGGTAGTTGTGTTCATGTGTTTACCGTTGTTGGAGCGCGAGTTGTTCGCGGCGCTCGGAAACAGCTCGAGGTGGGACGGCGGCTTGTGCTCGGGCGAGCTTGCGCGCGACCCGTCCTCTCCAAGTACAAAATAAATCTCTCAGTATAACAACATTAGCAACACTACCGAGAACGAGGCGAAAATGGTCGGTGTTCTAAATTTGACTAGATTATTTCGTCTTGAATATAGAACCTTGAAGAGTTTAAACGAAATGCATTTATATAACCTTCAAAAGTAAACGATTCGAAGTGCTGAAGTTGTCTGAGTTGAGACAAGTATTCTGTTGAAATGACAGAAAAGTAGGTACTGTGAAAGATTATAATACAATTACTTAAAATTCAGTTCAGTCTTATGAGTACGTTGATCTAAGTTACGTTGACGACTCAATAAATATAATTTGCATGGTTATATTATAAATTAAACGATAAAAGACCACAAACCACATCAATTTTTTTTTTACTATGTAACTAAAGCGTCCCTGGTATTCTTTTTGATAGGACATTAAACAAATAAGTTTACTTTATCTCATTAAATCCCAGACCAACACTCAATTTAATTCCACGTTATTACTACGTTTTTGATTTGTGAACAGTCCGAACTAAATTGAATGCCTAATAAAATCTAACTATCCTTGTTATATTATTGGGGTCTATTTTGTGTATAAAAATGTCACCTGACTTCTGCATCGTGCATGTCAATTCGTTAGTCCGCGAGACGCAACATCGATTACAAATAGAGAAGGAGATAACACACACATCCAGAACTCTACTCGTCACAATATCATCGATTAAGAATTATAGGACAGTTTCAGAATACCAAGGGACATAGAACATTCAATTATTGGAAACAAGCTATGAGCAAAAATAACGAATAGTCTAAATAATTTGATAGTTATCGTAATTAGATTCGAAATTTCTTGCACATAGCTTTATATTACAAAAATAAATAATTATTATAAGTTATGGGATAGGAATGGATGGAATAAGGAGTGGACTCTCGGCAACCTGTAAATCAAATCTGGTCACTGTACAGTTTTTACCACAACCTGTTAGAAAATCTTTTACTTTTGTTTAAACCGACAAAAAATAATTCAAAACTAGTGCCTACGTTCGAACTTTTTCGGGATCCCCTTATAGAGCATGAAATATTATTTATTAGTTCGACAGAAGAGCATTAGTTAAAGGTATGTTTGTACAGTGTTAACACAGAAGCCCGCCGTGTGCTCATGAGTCACCGAAGCGTGCGAAGTGTTTGACCCGATAAAGAACACAAGTGAATTTTAACTGTGGATCGCATAACATAAAAAAAACCTTGAAAAGGAAGGAATATAGATGCAGTATACAGTTTTTTAAGCGATTTATGTACAGCTGGGCTAGATATTGTGCAAAAATAGCGTACTTATTCAGGTAGTTTGCTTTATGAATTTTCCAATTAATAAAATACAAATAATTTGTTATATTCAGCAGTTATGGACGTACAAGTATGTTCAAAGGTATTGTAAACTTCAGTAAAACTTACAAACTTTCAGCATAATAAGAGTTATCAGTTAGCAGGTCCGAACAATCTTAACTATATTTTTCGCATTTTATTTCTCTCAGCGTTTCAGCGCTTTCTAGTATTTTTTAAATTAGGAGCTTGCTATACTTCGCAAATGACTACAATTAACAATTTAAAACGCTACGCCTGCCGAACTATAGTTGAAATTTCAACTGCCACTAACAATATTTTGTTAACTCCATCTATGTTACTTCCTTTATCAACAATTAAACCCAAAATAATAACAACAAGAAACGTTCCCCAATTAAATCCAACAAAAACCTCAAAATAAACCCTCCACCTCCCAAAAGCGATCCACAACCAAAACAGAAAACCAAAAATAAACCTAATTCACCTGTCCACGGGTCCCTTCCATTAAACTGAGATCGCGGGGCCGGGTGCGGCCTGAACTGGTTGGCCGGCTTGGGCGGGGTGGGCGCCTCCCAGGCGCGGAGCGGGTCGCCGGCGCTCAGGTCGCCCACGGACGAGGAGGGGGGGAGGTGCTGGCGGGGACGGGGGAGGCTCTGGGTGGAACCGTACCGCCTACCATTGGTCAGGTCGTGGATGCCCTCGATGTGCAGGTCCGCCAGGGTCTTCGGGACGAACTCCAGCTTCGGACGGTTGACCGCTTCCTCTTTCCTGCAACCATCATCATCAATTTAACAAGGCTTCAAACTGACACGTAGGCGTTATCTGCAGCCATACTGAGCAGAGTACCCGATATTATGACTTTGAAGTAAAAAACGTGATAAACCCCTTTTAACAGAACCGGTTCAACCGATTTCTGTCGAATATGGCTAATAACCGCTTCGAACTACTGAGACAAAAGATATATAGGTGAAAAATTTAAGTAAATGACCTCTTGCATGCAGTTCTGTCCAAAATTAATATGATATTTACGTCAAATTTCAAATACAGAATGCCGAACGGTCTATACAGATGTGTTACAACTACATGCAAGAGATAATTTACTTAAGTTTTTCACTTATACCAAAATAAATCCAAGGCTCGTTAAAGTCCGTCCATTAGTTCCGGCGCTACGATGACACACGGAAACGCGGACAGATATAAAAGAACTACCTTAGTAATTTTACGTTACTAAAGAGAGAATATACTTAAAATAACTTAATGATTTGTTTTGAGCAAGTTTCTTGAAACACTTTTTTGTAAACAGATAGGAAAATGAGAGTGCATTACGTTTTTCCCCAACCTATATTTTCAATCAATTTTCTAATACCTTTCGTACTTATATAATTATTAGGATTTGGTAGGAGGTTTGTCATCTTTCTCAGTGTGGCTTGGCATAAATAATGGATTAAATACAGGAATAGTATAATTATCTTTCAACTACTCTCTCTTATAATATCTTAGCTAATAAATAAATAAAAAGGTAAGCATACATATTTTTCCGTAGATCAAAAGGCAAATCAAAAGAAACCGTATAAAATTGAACCATAACATTTAAAACAAACTTCTTGAGCTAAACTTAGACGGAGATAGCTGGCTTATATTCCCTACAGCTCCCGACAGATATTAACATACATTCTCCATTCAGGTGGGATTGGGAGAGTGCCGTGAAAAATAACGACGCGTACCTATCGCGCGACATAAAAGCCTGCCGTTGGATCAACTGCTACAAAAGCTGAGAGAGTTTGTCATAAAATGCGGCCGGGGTAAATACTTTGATGCTTTAATGTTGAAAACTGTCGTCACACGTTAATTTTATCGTAAGGTTTATTGATTTAGGGGTGTGCTTGAAGGTTTGTTAAGAAAATGATTTTTCAATAATATTTTTAATTTTTAATTTTGAGAACGTTGCCTGTAATTTTCCCCGAATGTAGCTCTTTATATTTGTACCTATGTATTAATGAATATAAATGTATTTGCTCACAGGGTGCTTTCATTATGCTGGTGTTTAGTTATTAACTGGGTCAAATAAATAAACAATACAAAATAAAAAAGCAGTAAAATTATCACAGTTAAATACAACTTAATCGCAATCAAGTACGGATTTTCATTTTTTATGATAATGCTACTCGATGATTTTTGCTACTGCCCATCTCAATGTCGGTATCGATGAACTCGGAAAGTTTATTAAAGGGTTTATGCAGAACCGCTTCTGCGATACCCGGATCAAATATGAACTTCTCAATGGCAGAGAAATCCGTCACTCAACCTTCAAGCTAGCGCCCTATAGCACAGTGTTTCAAACCGAACTGTACGCTCTACTTAGGGCAGTGCAGATCGCAGGGAAACACAAGGCGCGGAGCGTCAGCATCCTCAGTGACTCAAGATCCTCACTGGAGCTCCTCAAATCACCGGACACGACACACCCCTTGGTTCAAGAGATCAAAAACGCCACAACCCAAACAAGAGCAATGGGGACCGATCTCAGGTTCTATTGGCTGCGAGCTCACGTTGGAACGCCAGGAAACGAGAGAGCAGATGAATTGGCAAAGCAAGCAGCCCTTAGGAAGAAGACCGCCCCCCAATACGACATGGTGCCGGTGTCCTACGCCAAGAGGTCGATAAGACAAAACACGGTCGAACAGTGGCAGGTTCGCTACGGGGCATCCGGGACAGGTGCGACAACCAAGAAGTTTTTTACAACTGTGAGAGATGCGAACAGCATATTAAAGAAACTCAAACTCACAAACTTCCTGGTTCAAGCGTTTACTGGTCACGGAGGCTTCGCCGCCTATCTCCACCGTTTTAAGATCAAAGACTCACCCTCGTGTGTCTGCGACCCGACCCTTGACGAGGACATCTGGCACATTGTCTGCGAGTGCCCGCGTTTCGGCGTGGAAAGGCTTGACCTTGAGCAAAAGACCGGAGTCAAAGTTTCTCCGGATAGCTCAAGCTGGAAAGCCCTACTGGGAACAGAAGCCAACCGCGAAAGCACGAAGGGTTTTATAGAAAAGGTGGTACGCGTAGCGTGTTTAAGGAACAAATAGTTCGGTACCCTGACTATTCTGTTAAACGCTACGCTGAAATCTGACACCACGCAAACCCCTCGGCTACAAGACCCCGGCAGGATCCCACGCCGAAACCACCCCCCAAACATCTCCCAACCTTCCCCAAAAACCCTCGTACTCGTACCCCCCCCCCCCCTCCCCCTTTCCAACTTCAACCCCCTCCCCTATCCTGTTCCCTGAACCCAAACTTTCTTCTTCCACATAAAAACTCCGCCCCCCCCCCCAGCCCAACCCAAACTAATCCCCAACGCACCCCTAATCTTGTAGGATGATGCAATAAATACTTATTTCTTATTTCTTTTTTAAATTGGACGATCTCTTACTTAACCCAGAACTAAACTAGCTTTAAGTTTTATATTAACAGCAACCCCTGACGCACGCATCTCCCGAACACCTAACGGGTGTCGGTAGGACAGGGGATGGAGAATCCTGCGGACACCTAAACGGGAGAATGATTTTCTCTCCCGGCCTTTCAGCACTGGCTGGGGTAAGGCTCCGCGCGCGATTCTCTTGTCCCTCGTCAAACTGACACCTGCTCCCCCCCTTTTCATTATAGCAGATGTATAGGCTAGGTTGCAATGGAAGAGGTCATAAAAAAGAGGGCAGCGCAAGGAGACACGCGCAAAGAAAACATTATCTCCAGGCAAAAGAGTAAGCCTCAAAAAAAAAAGGGTAGCCCCACCCATAAAGATGGTGTCCACAGCCACACAAGCGGTCCAAAAAGATCTCCGACCCAACCCTTCCATTGTCGGGCAAAAGAAAGGAAGCCCGTAGTCTGTAAGCATGCATGCGTCAGGATTCCCACTCCGCGACTCACCTAAGTTAAGCAACCCCCTTCCCATTCCCCATTCCCCATTCCCACCCCCTTTTTTCTAACCCCGCGGATAAATAAACGGAGGAATGAACTTCTCCTCCGGCCTTTCAGCACTGGCTGGGGTAGTATCCGCGGGAGTTTACAACTTCACTCACAACAAGGGGCATTGGTGTTTTTAGCCGGTGCGAGCCCGGCAGTACCTGGGCCCTCCCTTCCCAGGTCTCCGGAAGGGATTTTCATCTCTGCCCCTTTTAAATGTAAATTTCAATATCCTGCTAACAAAAGCAAGGACTTAAGTCTTTGGCCCTTCAGGCGACAAAAAAAAAAAAAATGAACTTCTCATTACTAGTCTTTAATTTTTAATCAAATATATGAAAATTGACATAATCGGCATCACTTCGACCCCTGGTCCTCAGAGCCCCCCTTACAACATAAGTGCACTCACTTCTCCATGAGCGTGGAGACGAGCCCCTGCAGGATCTCCGTGCACTGCTGGTGGTACTCCAGCAGCCCCTCCGCGAAGAAAGACAGCTGCGCCACCTGCTCCACCTAAAGCAAACAATATTTATGTAATAAAATAGATATTTCTCTTTTATTTGACATGGAAAAGAAGTTTCTGTGAAATAAAACATTTTTGGAATAACGAGTTACTTTTTACCCGACTGCGTCATTTGCATAGTTATCATCTGCTTGTCAAGACAAAACTAACGAGTCCCAACATGGGTGGATCTACGTTAAGTATAGCGGAAAACCTCTCGCTATCTTCCGACTCCAACCTCATTTCAGCTCTTAGATACCATAACATTGCATTGTCATCGGGTTGACATTATGTGGTCCCAATTTCAGCCCATTCCATTAATGGGAACTGGTTCAAATTTACTTTTAAGGTTTCATTGCAAGTTAATAGAAAGCTTGTTAAAACGAACGTAAAGGCCACCTGGGGCCTATTGCATACTAAATTACAAGCTCATACTATTATTTAGTAAAAATCCATGCAAAATCACTAATAATATTAGCTTGTACTTTATTATGCAATTGGCCCCTGATGGTTAACAGGATCTGAGGCCCATAGACATTTGTAATGCCAAGACTGTAATCCCATGTCTAAGAATGCGTTGCGGACCCTCAGGACCAATATCGACTGACTTTATGTTAGTGTCTTAACGGTAATTATCTGAACGAACTCAGCGCCAGATATTACCACCAATATCCTTAAAACAGGGATGTCTGAAATATTTTAAAAAACCAAACCTAACTTAACTAAACAAGGCAGGTTTTGTAAATATTAGTTCGGGTTCGGTAGGTCAGTCGGGCACCTTACTTATCCAGCTTGCGGCCTAAAGCGGAATATTAGTGTTCGCGGCCTGTAGTTTGGAGACCCCTGGAGACTATCATACCTTGACTGCGGCTTGTTTGTTGCGTACCTTTCCTCTAAGTAGTCCGCAGTGAAAGAGACGAACTGAGCCACAATAAAAACCAAGCTCAGCTAGTCCCGCACTGAATTAAAATATTTATTGTCATGACAAAGGCGTCATCCAAACAAATTCCGTATTGAAAGACTTCTAGTACGGGGAAAGATCTTCGGAAGTCAAAAAAAGTTCGTTCCATTATAGTAGGTCATTTTTAATCAGAATAGATTTCCCCTGAAAATCTCTACGAATACAATGAGGTAAAAAATTATGCAGGCTGAAAAAAATAACTTACGTCATTGTCAAGAAGGTTGAACATTCCAATCTGCGCCAGCGTGAGCGACTCGGCGAACTTCTCCTCCGCCTGTCGTATCTCATCGTCTGGAATGTGAGAACCTGGCATGTCAACGCTTAACCAAATGCGTCGTCACCGTATTAAAACAATAAAATAACGAAAAATAAAAACCAAATCATACAGACCAAACGTTGAAAATAATACGCAAGCAGGTAATGTTGGATAAGGGCCGTTGAATGTGCGGAGCGGGAACAAAAACATGAAAAAAAAACGAGCGAATGTTAAAGGGATTGCGAGATAAAACCTATTATAGTGCTTTCAATCCACGAAGTCGCGCCCCACCACTTTGTTGACCGTTAGCTGCGTGACTTTGTGGACTGTCGCGTAAAAACTAAAGTTGCCACTACTGTTTCCAAAGTTTATCCACATGTTAAAACCAAAGTTAAGTTTGGCCTTTTATTAAAGTAATATAATAAATATCATACCGTTAATCATCAGAAACAGGAGGAACAACATTGAACCTTATTGTATGTATGGCCCAATTTCGCGTAGATAACTTAGTAATTGAAACAACGGATCTACCCAAATATTATGACGTGTTAAAGTTACTTTATAAGTGGGTAATGGTACTAGCTTTATAGGCGTCTTACGTCACTGTATAAAACATACCCTGTCTTGGAGTATTGCTGTGACTGGGACTCATGTAAGGACTCGCCTTACCTGGGCCTGACCAGTTCAATCATATAAACAAACAACATAATTAAACTTATTGGTAGACCAAGAAGAGGCAAAATAAACTTAACAATAACGTTAGAACAGTGTATAATGTAACATTGTTAATAATCACCTTTTGCTTGGCGACGTCGTTTGCAATCGAAATCCAACCTACGTCCCTGTAGTTTCTTTCGGTGATGCTAAAAAGAAACAATACCCAATTAAACGTTGCTGTTGTATAAACATGATTACTAGGCTACTAGCAGCGCTGTTGCTATGAAGAAACAATATTACAAACATTTTGTGACTTACCATGACTTCTTTGAGGTCTTTAGTCTGCAGATGGTGCAAGGGCTCCAGGAAGCTTTGTTTGATGTTGTCGTCCAGGGAGTATTTCACGTCCGCCATCTGCTTCATCGCCTCGCCCATTTCGATGAGACAATTGGCTGAAATAATAGGGCAATGATCGATTGATCGATTGATCGAGGAGGTCAAGAAGAGTTACACATAACATCAGCACACAAATCAGCATCATCATCACTTTAGTTAAAATACGATTTCTTGAGATGCAGTCAACTAATTACCTTAAAATAAAAGCTGGAAGTTTTCATTATAATTCCAAACTCAAATTATATGACAATACGGGTTTTGCATCAATTGGAACGGACGGATCTAGAAACCTAGAAACTGGTCCCACAAAAGGTCATCTGAAAATCTGACATGAGTCGCGGAAAACAGCTGTATAACTGCTGTAGTGTAGTCCTGTCTAATAATATTGCACCAAACTTACAGAACACAGTGTCTTCTCCCAGTTTCTTTCCGTAGTGCAGCATGCAGTCTCCCAGAACGCCCTCTGGCTGGGGGTACGTATTGCTCTTGGCCTGGCCGCTCAGTTTGCTAATACCCTTCACGGCGGCCATCTTCGCTCGGGCTGTCGGGTTTGGCTGAAGGAACTCTTTCGTTTTCGTTTGTAACTCCTCTACCAGTTCACACGTCACGTCTGTTTTCTGTAAAGAAAAAAAACAAACAGTTGACTATTTAGAACACAACCATGTAGTTGTAAATCGCCTCCGCCAGGTATTTCCAGATGTATGTGTTAAAGTCTAGCGATGTACAAATAGATCACAATCGAAACTGATATTCAATTTTAGATAAGTCTTATGTATTGTATGTAAATTTTATTCTGCTTTATTGTGTGGCTTTAGCACAAAAGCTTTTTTTAAAGTGGCACTCATGTCGTTATTGTAAAAACAAATATGTGGACAAGTGCAATTACAAATGTATCTGAAGAAATTTTGTTTACATGTTCAGATATCAATGTTATCATTATCATTTACCAAAAAATCGAGTTGTGAACTGTCAGTTTACACCATCAAAAAAAAAAACTGTAGGTATACCGTATAACCGAAGACCTCAACCCCAAGCAAATTACTTATACCGGCTACATGACTTAAAGGGCAACTAAAGTGTTATTCCATTATAATCAGTGATCGGAATAGGTAAAGCTTACTTGATCATGACGCAAGTAATTCGCGCGTCAATAAAATAAAAATAATTACATCAATAAATATCTATTCCTATTACGCGTGAAATAACAGGCTTGCATTTTAGCTCAACCTATTCTGATCACGAATTTATATTATACCCCAAAAGTGAAGCCTGTAGAAGTTTCTTATAAAAAGCTGAGAGCTAGCGGGCATCTATAGGTACAAATGTGTGCTTATATTAAAGCACTCAAGCCTCAAACGCTGGAACAATAGCGAGTCGACGCAAGCACGTAATCCAAGCCCGTCTGTGAAAAAATCTACCGCAGAAATCCGAGCAGTTTTTATCACAGGAGCTTTGTAATTTACACCTTAGAAAGTAGTGAACTTAAGTAATTACTTACTCTTTCCATTTCCACGAAATCCAAATCCAATTTCGTGCCTTCAGCACCACCCATTTTCTCCGTGACATACTGCAACAAAGAAACAATGCATTAACCGATTAGGATTATCAAACAAAACGAGATTGCGAAATGGACAACGGAGGGTTTTTTAGGTAATTCGTATTACAAAGTATAAAGGTATAGTCTATTATGATGACATTTGACATTTGTACGGAGATAATGAAACACACCGTCTCTCTGTCGCTTTCCTTGCCTTCATATTATATCTATCAAATTGATGTGTTTTCTACAACTACAGAAGATGTGGTACGCCTTGTTGATAAGACGATGCTAGTGCTAGCGGTCTCATCAGTTTCGATCCCCAATAAGGGTAAATATTTGCGTGACGAACACTACAAGGTTGGGCACCAAAATCGTCTGCAGTCCTCTCAAACTTCTGTAGAATATCACCTAGCAGCAACGCCGTTGTTGTTTCAATTGCCCTCGTCTCACACGCAACGCAAGGCTGTCTCGAGCCAAAGCCAATTACCAAGTGTGAAACAACGCGTATTTTTCGCGTGTGCGAGTTTGATCCATGCCCAAGGCGAAAATCGTCAAGGAAGAGATCACTCATGCGCGTAAGCAAAGGACATTGAGCCGGAAGGACCGATTTACAAGCTATCTCGCCTGGAAACTGAGACGGAATTTGTTCTCACAATCTTTTATCAGCGTAAGGTTAAACTGGTGATTATCGGGTTGCGTTGCGACTTAAATTTGCGATGACGCTAATCGAATTTTAAAGCGGCAAAGTTTACGAGTTTACACCAGGCGGTTAATCCTTTTACAAGTCGTTAACTCAAGGATTTTAAAGTAAGGATATTTATAAAAGTTGACCTTTTCAAAAACAAACCCTTTTTTTACCTTAACGTAATTCCATTTCATCTTAGCCAATCTTGCATCTCTACCGTAATCATATTGTTGATGCTTAGTAGCTCCTACTGCCAATTGAATAAGAGCTGTCCTATGCTCGTAACACCAAGGGCTTTTAAATGCTTTCTGTCAAACTTCTTTTAAACTTTATATGACAAATAACTGAAATACCTATGTTCCAATATTCCAAGTGTCAACAATATAACTACGATATAGAATCAAGATGGGCAAAACAAAATGGGATAGAGCCGCTGTAATAGTATTGATCGATGATTCTATTCGTTTTATAACAATTCGCTATCGTAATGACATCGAAAAGCTGAACGCTCGGAATTGTCGAAGAAAGGATGGCCGTTTAGCCGCAGAGTGGAGTTATCGGAGCGCTGTATAAAGCATGGGGTCGAGGCCTAACCTTGGCCGAGATTGTGCTCTCGTTGGCTACTACCAAATCCGTATATCCACGTATAGTATTCAACTTTTTGACAATGTTACGTTACGACCGTGATATCACAATGTTGTATTATATCTTGAGTGAATGACAGCCTAGGTTTTACTTATACTTTTTGTTAGACAGACATCATTATGTCCCTTGTTTTGAAGTTGCCTGCGTAGGTATTCTTGTGTTATGTTTCCTTTATTTGCCGTTTGTGGCAGACGAAAATAAGCGATATAAAAAAGATGGTAATCAATATTACTTCGGGATTTGACGAATATAGCAAGGCCTAGGGGCATTCGTATATAATGAGTACAGATTTTTTTTTGCTAACTTTGTTGAATATACCAAAAGTTGTGATTATCTCAAACAATAGATTTGCAAGCGATCATGACAAAAAACACTTCCAGTACAAACAGCGATATCTCATCTGCGGGCATTCTGAATAAATATGGATAAAACATCCGTCACGTCACTTTCTGACAAGTACGTAAGTACGAAAGTGACGGTTGCCTTGTCCACAGCGATAAACGCCACCATCATAAATCCGCTGGTCTAATCTGATATATTGTCATGACCATTAATTCAAAAATATTTAACGCGTTACTTTGATTAAAACATCAGTAAATTAACCTCTAATCTGTGCAAGGATAATAAACTAGTTATACGTCCATTTCTAGCAGCCTGTAATTGTTCCAATGTCGCGGGATCCTGTCGGGGCGAAGGCCGTAGTAATTGGGACACAACGGCGATATAGGGCGAGGCTCGGGTCACGGCCACTTTTACATCATCCCCATTCCAGGATGTCGCGAAATGACAAATTATTAAAATAAACTATTTCAACCAAAACAATAAAATTACGAGTACCTACGTCCTGAAAATATTTATGCTCAGTCAAATTGTCTAAAAAATAGATTAATAAAAGAGGAGTTTCGTTGGGAGAAATGTTTAAATAACATACTTACAAGAATAACAATCGTTTAATTAACGCGGACTTTGCTTTAATTAGGGACCGTAAGAGTAAATATACTAGGTTATTGTATTTTACATCTGATCAAATAATTGTACGTATACTTTGGTTTGTACCACACGAACAGTTACATGACAAGTTCAGCTGAAATTTGGAAGATTAGGCACGTAGCAGTGTAATTTATCTTGGAACGAAACACGCCCTTTTAAAGGCTATTTGGCATATTTTTTAAACGACGCGCTAATTTACATTTTAATGAGTACTTTGTCATTAAATTCTCTCTGGTGTCTCGTAATAACTTTTGGCACATTATAAAGCTAGGCAATGCATCCGGCGGGAGTTTAACATTACTCCCACGGGGTTTTTTTTTTCGAGGAATAATTATCCTTTGTTGAAAAAACCATTATTTTATCTGTAAAATTTATTCCGTTTAACCGTGATTTAAAGACAAACATCTAAAAATCTAAACATCTTTACAAACGTTAAAATTAATTATATTAATAGAATAGTATTATTATTATCACGAAGGACATGTTACACTTTACGATTTATAACTATAGTTCTCATAGGTACTGCTGTAAATACTGATATAGTAGGAAACGTAGAAGGCAAAAGATCGTGTGACAGATCTCCAACGAGATGGACTGACTAATAAAAAGACAAGAGCAGTAAGCTTCGTGATGTGATGCAGTTGGCCACTAAGAGAAGCCGATGGAAGCAAGTCGTTCTTTCCAAAACTTAAGCCTTCCAGTAACCACGATCTTCAGTCATAAAGGAACGACCAGAGAGAGATCATACTGCTGAACAAAATAGCAATATCGTCTAGAGACATTTGCAACAAGTGTATATTACTCGGCACCTTGGCACGCTCGTGGTAGAACGTTGCAATATCCAATAACTTAGAAGCGAGTTTCACGTCTCGATCTCAAAGCTTCGAATATCTAGTCTTATCAGTATGTTACTTATACGTGGTCTAGTTTTGTAAAAAAATGTGATTTAATTCTAAGCATAAATAAATGTAGTAATCGCTTGATAGTCGAGCGTTTATATATTTGTCAAGGTAGTACGGCATAAAATTTGATTTCAAATTTATTAATTTTGCTAACCGCTTATAAATATCATAGCTATTTGTTTGAACTTGATGCTAACTAGAATCAAATTACCTCTACCTATTTCGATCACTACGAGGGGTGATCAATAAGTTTTGAGAATCAGTATGAACCATCCACTTAATGATATTCTTTTAATGTGGAATATACCACGGCACTAATCAAAATTAAATTAGAGAAAAAAAATATATACATTATTCATTTGTTTTTCTGCGACAGCTAAACAAAAAACATCTGTATGAACAATTTTACAAGACGGCAAAAATAAGAGTTCGTTTTGTAATACTTTGGAGCGGTGTGGAGAAAGTTCTTTTACACTAATAAAAAATATTGTTATTAAAAATGAAACCTTGATTTATCATTATGATTTAAAGGATTAATAAGTTATCATTGCAGTGGTATTTTTATCTCCAGCTCTGTAACCAAATTTTAGGGTGGTTTTTTCGGCCTTTTCCAGGACTATTGAGGCCTACAAATAAATAATGTGACATTCGTTTTTAGCAATGGAGTTCAAATAATCTAGGAGAGTTATATAACATTATTCTATCATAGTTATGGGAAAATATTAAAAATAAGATGAAGAAAAAAAAAAACGAATTTGCGGCAGGAATTGTGCTTCAGAGCCTTCTAATTGACAAGGGTGCTGCTCATCGACCAAAGATCAGAACTGATAACCGCTGTCCTTGTTATTTAGCCCTAACTTTCGACTACTACTTCTCATTCATCGATGTTCAAAAAAAACTATATAATAATCACGAGCTGGTGATGACTTAGGGAAGGTACAAAATTTGACCATTTAGAACTCCAAAAGTAAAATTATTTCTATAGTGGCAAAATAAAACAATTGAATGAAGTTAATAAGTGTTTGGAAATATAGAAAGTGTGCTTATTCCAATTAAAATATAACGATTTATATATTTCCCATTTTTAATACCGATTATCAAAACTTTTGGATCACCCCTCGTACACATCACATTCTGTTATCAACACAAATGAGCTCTACCTATGCCCATAACACTTTGCTTTAAACTAAATCAAATTAGTTCTACTATTCCGATCACTGCACATAAAACACTTATTTCTGCAACTAAAGCAAATTAGCTCTACCTATTCCGATCACTGCATACAACACTATGTTATGCAACTAAAGCAAATAAGCTCTACCTATTCCGATCCCTGCATACAAAACTTTGTTATGCAACTAAAGCAAATTAGCTTTACCTATTCCGATCCCTGCATACAATACTTTATTATGCAACTAAAGTAAATTAGCTCTACCTATTCCGATCACTGCACATAACACTTTGTTATGCAGCTAAAGCAAATTAGCTCTACCTAATCCGATCCTTGCAAACAACACTTTGTTATGCAACTAAAGCAAATTAGCTCTACTTATTCCGATCCCTGCATACAACACCTTGTTATGCAACTAAAGCAAATTAGCTCTACCTATTCCGATCCCTGCAAACAACACTTTGTTATGCAACTAAAGCAAATTAGCTCTACGTATTCCGATCCCTGCATACAACACCTTGTTATGCAACTAAAGCAAATTAGCTCTACCTAATCCGATCCCTGCATACAACACTATGTTATGCAACTAAAGCAAATAAGCTCTACCTATTCCGATCCCTGCATACAAGACTTTGTTATGCAACTAAAGCAAATCAGCTTTACCTATTCCGATCCCTGCATACAACACTTTGTTATGCAACTAAAGTAAATTAGCTCTACCTTTTCCGGTCACTGCACATAACCCTGTTATGCAACTAAAGCAAATTAGCTCTACGTATTCCGATCACTGCACATATAAATAGATTAAAGGGCGGGAGAGTCCGATGTGAATTAACCCGACCCGTGATATATTATTCAGAAAGCCGTTGGGGTAAGAGAGGCAATATGTATACGCTATTAAAGCCCAATCCATCACTTCGACGCTCGAGGTATTGGTTTGGAACACATAATAACACTGTAATCGCGGGTACATTTTGATCCGTGTACTTTAGCGCTATTAAAATAATGCAGTCGCATAATGTAATTGCTGTATGCACATTAAACTAAAGTATTATCTGGTAAAGTAAATTCTGTGAACCGTTTGCACATTCCGGCACTGTTTATTATTCCCTCGTTACTGAGTTCAGACTGTATTATGAAGTGCCAAAGCCTGCCAACTTCCAGACCATACAAGGGACTCAGCTATATGACTGCATTAGCTGGGATCAGCTCTTTCTCTGCCTGCAACTAGATTTATATATAGAGGTTTTAAGGGCATTATGAAGTATCAATCAATACCTGTGTCAAGCTTCAGGCAGAAAAAGAGACACAGCTATATAACTGCTACCATTTTATTCCTTAATCTGCCTGTAAATAGACAGGTTTTGACAGGTCAAATACGGTTTTAGTTACCACCGTTAAATACATTTTAGTAACGTACGGTTTAACGCGCAACATTCTAGTAACGATACCAGGTTAATTTAATAATTACACAACTAACACAACACATCTTGCCACTAATATTTAAAACTCATTCTACCAGCATAACACTGCAAAATATCCCTCGCATGTTAGCAACATTTGTAGCTTGTACAGATAAACGAAAAGGAACCGGGCCATTGTGGAGAGGAAACAAAGCCTACGTAAGCCTGTGTAAATGATTATTGTGCAATTCGCACCGAACCCACTTAACAAGCATTGTAGACTTGCTAATACAAGCCGGTGGACGCTTCGGTCATTAAATTTAATGGAATTCAGGAGCATCCAATCGGTTAATTGAAAAATATTTCATCCGAACCAGAAGCAGACTCAGCAAATCACTTTTTGAAGGCGATCGCAGCTTATTGCGATTTATTCTGCTGTGTTATTCTTTAAGGCAATTGAAAGAATCTTAGCGTCTAATACTTTCCAGTCTAACTAGACCTTTGCAGTGTTATAAATTTACTTACGGCCTGGCTACGACTTCAAGCCTTGGCAACTGCGGCGGCGGTAAGCAGAGGGCAGCGGAAACAAATGCATTGACAACTCGTGGCATGCTTTATACATTAAATATTATGCCTTGACTTTAGGCTGGTTGCCTCTTGAAACTTTTCAAAATGTTTAAAGAGATATACTCATAGAACCTGTAGGTAAGGTTAGTTTTATAACAATCCGGGGAAGTTAAACGGTTTCAGAGAAAAAGGATTTTCGGACAAGCGAAACAGCGGACAAAAGTTTTTCGAACTTAAGATAGGTATTTTACCTATTCTTTGAACGAATCAGCTTAAAAATCACGAGTTTGACTGTGTTACTTAACGTAAAGGCAGGGCGAGATGTAGAACTATGTGTAGGATAGTTACGGCTATGCAAAGTACATAAGAGATATGCTAGGAAAAAAAAAGTCGGACAAGGCGAGTCGGACTCGCCCACCGAGGGTTCCGCACATGACACGGTCAACTCAATTCAAAATTTGCACCGCCGCCGTTCCTTGCATAAAGACCCCGTTTTTTTTTGTGATTTAACTAAAAATGAACAGATTTCAGATTTTTTCCTATACTTGTAGTAAAAGACGGTGCTACTTGCCAAATTTCATAGTTCTAGGTCAATGGGAAATACCCTATACATTTTGATTCCCTCGAGAGTGTCGAAATACACGTTTTTTGCGACATAAACGGCCTTATCTTTTTTTTACGTAAATGTAGAAGTTTGATTTTTTCACAGCTTCAAGGGACTGTAGATTTGAGTATATGGTTTAAATTTCAACTCGATACCTTTACGGGTTCCCGAGATAAAGGGTCTTGACAGACGGACAGACGGACAACAAAGTGATCTTATAAGGGTTCCGTTTTTTCCTTTTGAGGTACGGAACCCTAAAAATGCACTTTAACGCATTCACTGCCGGCAACGCATATAAGCGGTCTCCTGACTTTCACCCAGTACCTTAAACGCATATGTGCGTTCTTACAGTAGGCAAGCTTCGAATAAAACAAAAAATGTGGCACCTGATGAAAGATCGAAAAACAGTACTGGCATTGAATGCGTTAATCTAAAATAATCTAAATATACGTTATAAATAAGTTGCTTAGAATCGTATTCAAATGAACGGCCTTCTCAAGAAGCCTCGTAGATCGTTTATAATGGATCCCTGCCCACCTCCTTTTAATATGTGCGTCCATGCGTACAGTTATGTTCGTTCAGTGCGCATTGGGAGTAATAAATAGTCATCAGTGTCCCGCAATATTAGGTCCAGTAGTTTCAGCGTTTAATTCCATGCCGAGCGGGTCTTTATGTACAGAAACAGTGGTATTGGGGTTGCCAGTCGCAATTACTCGAAATATTAGGTAACTATTTCAGTGAAATTTAGTTGCCTACCGACCGCAGGCTTGTTAATTACTTCAAAACCTAGTCAAAGACGGATAACTGTCTGTGGCTAATCAACAGTGATTTGAATAGTAAAAACCAATAATATTATCTCGTGTTTAAGTCTGGCAGATAAGTTATAAAAGGACAGATTCATTAAAAGTTGAGAGGACTTGAAAGTTTAGTTTTTCTCGCATTAGTGCGGGGCGGTCCACTTTCTGCACGATATTACGATAGTTTTAAAGTAAAACGTAATGGTATGTCTGCATTCATAAACCTAGGTACTCGACTTTTATGCTAATTCAAACCAGGGTAGACGTGGACCAGTAAAATATTAACAATTTATGTTAACAACTGCTCGACGCAGGTGTTTCACTGCTTGGAAATCCAAAATAATAACAACAGCTCACCTGATTGGCTTTATTTATCTGCTTTCTAAATCCAGCGAAAGCCATTTTGTAGCGCCTGGTGTTTCTATTCTAATAATCTGAAACAAATAAAATTATACATAATTAACAAACACGCGAATTGTGCAATAAAATAGGGTTTGCTAGACTAATTGCTAGAGTTAATCCCCCAGGCGTTTAACCGAACATAAGTTTAATGTAGCCCCGCTTAGCGGAGGTCCTATTTCTAAAAGGCTTTGCCCTCGGGCCGAAGGACTTAACGAACCTTACTTAGCTGCTACAACATGTTATAAATAGAAGTTTTTCACACGTAACATGATAGTAAGTAGCAACAAGTTCGAAATAGGACGCAATAAAGTGATATAAACGTTCATGTGTTTAAGTTTCATGAACGGGAACAAGTTGGCGCGGGTAGTTTGTTATTGGCAGCGCGCCACGCGGGCCGGTCGATACGCGTAAGCGAACGTTACGTAATAGCACGTTGTGGCTGATCAACAATAAAGCCTAATTTGGTTCTGCTGATGCATTACGAAATCACACCAATGCTGAGTACGGGCCCCTATGCAACACAAAATTTTTATTGTATTTTGCACTTGTCTGTTTATTATCTTTATGACGATTTCTTGTTATGAGATAGGTTACAAACAAATACGAACGTAAAACGTAGACGATAATACGTTTCAAATAGAATTAAGATAGAAGATAAGTATTTTAGGGGGATATCCTTGATTAATGAACTCGAATAGTACTGTTTTATTTTACTGTTAATTAAAGCTTGTAAGCCTAGTAAGACAAGAACACAAGGATAAGTAACTACCGTCATATTTCTCAGTACCTACCTTCCTTTATAACAATATGTATTTATTTAGTTAGAAAGATAGATCGGAGCATACAAAGTTATTTTCGTCATTTTTGAAATGCTATATTTCTAGAAGGTAAGGTGAGAACTTTTATCTACGAGTATGTATGTAAAATACCTACCTGCTTGTAAAAAAAGGGAATAAAACAAATACCAACACGAAATAAACATAAAACAAGGATGTAAAAGGTTAACTTTACCCTTTAATTGGCTTTCAGTTAATTTGTTTTGTTCTATTTAGTTAACGTAAGCTGTTTGATCTCCAATAAATGACAAATATACAAATTTATCGCCGCGAGGCTGACCAAAACCGACTAACACCAAATGTATTAATCAAATTAGCTCCTTTTGGGTTTTTTACAATCTAATTTACCGAAACAATCATAAAAGCGTCGAGCAATAAAAAGGTTCGTAATGAAAAATAACTCTGTTGGATACAGCGCGAGTCGTCCACGTATATAAAGTAGATTGTCAAAGTTTTCCAGAAACGAGCCGGGTGCGGGTGGCGCAACAGAGTGGCCAACGGCTTAACAATGGGTACTCCTTCACGGAAGGGTCAAACTTTTCTCTAATTCAAAAGTCGCGTAATATTTAACTTAACAGGCAATTTATACTCTTCGTGGGGTTGTGAGAGCCGCTTTGTTTCCTGGCTGAAATTCGAGCAAATCGTGCACAACTGTGGCACAAAAGTACCTCATTAGCATTAGAGATGCACACATTAACCTAAGAACATGAATTTACGAACATATGTATGCTGACGCTTGCTCGTACGAAATAAGATTAACCGCCTGTTTCACAATCGACAAGTAAAGCATATTTGACAGATAAATTTAGCCCTTTCTCTGCCTTACACTTGAAAATAGACAAGGAGAAAGCCAACTTTAAATGACAGATAAATTTACTTGTCGATTGTGAAACAGGCCCTAACTAATTTAACGTAAAAGCGCGTCTACTATTATTTAGTTGTCTTTTGTTTCTTGAATAAATTAACTCGCTATCCCATTAAACCCTGCACATCATCCGTCAAGCTGCTTAGTGTGTGTCCAAACACACATTAGTACCTACACCCGAAAACATTTCCTCCTTGGGCGGTCTGGTAAGAACAAAACAGCCACAACGAATACAGTAACACATATTGTTTCAAAAATAATTCACGTACATATCCCTACATTCAATAAATTCGAAGGACACAATAGAGTGCCCTAGACGTTACCCGTATAGCAAATTTGTCGTCACGTATCGATATTTTCCCTAACCTTGTTACTCCTATACGGTGGTTCCATTAAATACATGAACGACCAAACAAGGGTAGCTACATATATGTTTCTTGTCGTTAATACAGCGTAGAAAATCCGTGGGATTGTTGTTAGATCACGTTTATTAACGAATTAATTATTAACGAACGATTTCGGAGGCTTTAGCGGCGTGTTATAACGCCAAGATAAAGTATTCATAACATAATAACATTGCAAGCTTTCATTCTAACTAATCCGAATCCGAATCATTTATCCAAACGCGTGTAAACCTTTAAGATAAACAGACTTGTATTATATATGTAACTATATCTATAATATTTTACTGTAAGACGGTAGTAAGCGGATTAAAAACTATTATGTTAGTTTTACAATGTTGAACGTAACAGGCTCTATACCATCTTCATAGTTTAACGACTTTAGTTATTTTATCTTACGCCTTTACAACTTGGAGCGTGGGTTTAACAGGCCGTTAATATTTCAGGCTAAGTAGAAATGGAGGGTGCTAGAAACTCTAAGAAACCTGTAAATAATAAAGGAAGGAAATGTGGGCATCTTTCTGTATTCACTTCGTCGGCTCCATCAGGAATTATTTATGATAATGCAAAGTGAAAGAAGAGATAACGTACTCGGCACTCGAGCTGGTTTTAGGGTAAGTCACGTGCAAATATAATTTTAGCGAAAGCTAGCACATCCAAAATAAATGAAAACCGCCACAAAAGAAAACTAAATTGAACAAGCCAAATTATTTAGGCTTTTATGTATGTTCATATTTACATATGTTCAAATATGTACATAACAATCACATTGAGCATTCCATCTTAATACATAGGGTTGGCAACGCATTTTCAGTATTATGTTTGTACCTACTCTTATGTAGTTTCGAGAATGCTTATAAGCCTCAGATGTCATTTGCCATGTGGCACGTGAGCTCTTTTGCTTTCTTCTTGGCTTAAAAATACCGACATTCAATCTCACACGCCGTGAATATGTCTTTTTATTTTATAATTCAAATTGGTCTTTTAGCAAACTATGTTTATTGTTTGAAAAATATTTCGCCTGGAAAAAGAGTGAAGGGTAGAAGCGTATTTATGTACGAGAATAACCTTATTACTATTTATAGTAGCACTATTTATTACTGTTTTTGTGGCTTGACACATCAATTAGTCTACATTTTACAAAGACATAATAAATATAATAGGATAAATCTAAAGGATGTAGCGTGATCATAATGATCAAACTCAAAATTCCACTGCGGCGCATACTAAACATGCACACGTGGGTAATAAATTCGTTTCGTATCAAAACATAAGTACACAGCGGCATACACACAAAATGACGTGACACATGCCTAGAACAACTGATCCACGTTCCAATTGATCCATTTGCGTGTGTAACGTGTGTAACGTGTGTGTGGCGTGTGCGTGCGTAGCGGGTTCGTGCGTAGCGTCCGCCGCAGTGGAATGCCTTAGTACATTTTAAGATTAATTTTGGAAGTTTTAACCTAAACCAATGTCAATTAAAGGTCCTGAGAAAATATTTTTTATGCTACAATATTTAATTAAAGTACGCGTTCGAAGTCGGTCTCAAGTTGCAAGATAAGCCGCCCACGATTTTTCTGCTCGTTAGGAATACAATAAAAGAAATATCTTGTCAATCATTTTTACTGAAATAATAAATCCAAAATGGTTTTTCTTCGAATCAAACGCTTGCTCATTGTAAATTGAAGAGAATCTCTGTCAATCACTATCTAATTAGCAGTTTAAAATGCTTGTATCATCCGTATTTCTTGGCCAATTTTAATTTTAATTTCACTTGTGGTGATCTCTTTTACGGTATTTTCATACTTTGTTGAGAAATGCGGTTTAAAAATCTATGCATATTCAACAAGACAACTCTTCTTGAGTTACTGGTGTCTATGGGCGGTGGTGATTACTTCCCACCAGGTACCCCGAATGCTCGTTTGCCACCCTCTCCAATAAAAAAATGAGAATGACCATCACAAAGTCATGTCATGGTTCTAAGGATGTTTAACGTTTTTACTACGTGACTGTCTGTACACTAAGAAAACTTTGACAGGTTCAACTTTTGAATATACCTTGGCAATACGTAGACAAGTATTTAACCGCGACTCCACTCGGTTTCAAGTAATTCAATAGTTATTCTTTAAGTCCGATTTTACAGGATAAAAGAAGTTCAATAGTAAGATTTAGGACTTAATAAACTGATAGATTATTATCCATATCATCATCATCATCTTGACCTTATCCCAATCATTTGGTGTCGGCGCAGCGCGTGTTTTTCTTCCAAACATCTCTATCAGCCGTCATCTCAGTAGTCACTCCCTTGTTTTTCATGGCGCTCTTCACACATTCCATCCATCTCTTCTTAGATCTCCCTCTCCCACTAAAGCGCTCTACATTCATATTTTAAAGTCTTCTCGTCACATAATTTTCATTCCTCCTCATACCATGACAATTTATTCCCTTGCATTCCATACTGGCGCCACTTTTAAACAGGATAAAGAACTAATTAACGTTATGTTTATCAAGACATTCATACAGACCATTTATAATAGACCTAATGAGTAGAGTAAATTGACTCATTTTTAATGAAATAAGTAAATTTATGGTGTAAAACCATCCCTAAACCATACAAAATGTCGTCTAATGTGTTTTCCTTCTGTTTGGGGGTAAGGGACTCAAGATAAAAGCCAATGTGTCTCCCGAGATCAACTTACCTATTGCTCGTGAAAATGTTTACCCAATAAACCTTGTGTATTCCCTTATACCGACCGTCAGTATTGTCGGAACGCGGGTACTGACGTCAAAGCAATTTGCTGAACGTCACACGGCATTCAGTAGGTAAAAGTTTAGTTGTTAATGTCAGTCAGTTTTGTCATTTATCGTCTGGCATATTGAACACTATATTGGTATCGATCGCTTTCTGTTTACACGTTTTCTTGTGTTCTGGTGTGAGCAGAGGGCTTATTGTCTAACGCAGTCGCAATCACAATCGTTTTCATTTTGAAAATCGAAGGCTTGTCTGCATACAAAAGGTTTAGCATTTGCCTCCCCCTCCCCCCCAAGCTATTTTTGCAGCAGCCAGGCTTCTGGGGTTATTTGATGGAACCACCACTGGGGCCCCAAGGTCTAGGGCCTCTTGTAGCCCTAGGCGGAAATCCAGCGTTGGGTGTGGGTTAAGATGAGACAATTATTTTATGCATAACCTCGTAAGACCATATATATACCTATTTTAGTAACATGTCGAATATAGACCTACGTTTATATAATAGAGATCAAGTCACTTGAAGGATAAACCGTTGAGACCGATTGATGTGTAGTGGTAAAGCCGTCAACAATGGTCCAGGACTCACGCACACGCGTGACGGGTTTTGTGTGACACACACAAACGAAAACGCAAGGGGAAAGATTACTCAGAAAACCGCTTAGCTACACCTTAAGAAATTTTGCACGAAATAATTATGACAAACACTTAAGGAGACATTAAAGAGACGTACAATACGTCGTTTTCAAACTATTTAAATATGTTTGTTTGGAGCTTTTTTAAACTACATTTTTTCAAACTAAATGGTAGTTCAAAGGTTATCTTATTTTCAAGCCACTTTATTTTTAACATAGATGTAAACCATCTAATTAAGCTTATTGCAGCACGTGTGATAACCTAGGATAAGGTGACAATGAAAAAGAAAGACAAAAAATATTTATACCATTACCAAAATAAACATCGTTTTTTTTAGTTATATAACCGTCCTTTACTCGGTTCATAGCAACTTGAGGTCATATATTCTTTTGCACATTATTTCTTTATTTTTTATAAATGAAACGGCTACCCGACAGAAAGTTCCAAGAAGTCTTACGTAATAAGGAGAAATAACAGAAGCTACATAACAGTAACATCATTTAATACATGGATCCAAGATCCAATACCGCTCGCGACAGAGTCGTATAATACGTGACGTACAGATATAATTCATATTTCAGACATCATTAAACTGCGGGGGCGTACCGATAAAACGTGCCATCTGACATTCCTTGCCCATCGTAGGCGTATCCAAATCACCTACAAATACAACAATAGAGCACTCGCTAAAATTACATTTCCACGAATAAATGTTCGGATCGGTGAGCGCGAGTGGCGCGCAAACTTATAACGACATTTAAATGCACCGACAGCGAAATGTGAACTATGGCTTCGTTTAAAAACAACACCGAACATTTAATACCTTGAAATTCGTTGAGCTCCTCTACAATTTCCGTTGTAAAACAAAGTCACAACACTGACGGAAGGGATATCTTGTCAGTTAATAAAATGTAGGGTTAGGCGGCGTAGCGGCCGACACGGTCGGTCTCGTAGCACGGCGCGACTGAGTCGCTCGTAGCGGCTACGGCGTAGAGTGCGCGCGCAGCCTCGCCCCTTCACACACGGACCCAATACTAATCCACGAACAAAAATTACCATTAAAATATTTAATTGATCTAACATCATTTGCTCATCTGTGTTTAACAACCTACAGAGATTGATCTTTCAAATAACGGCAATCAAATGTTACTTATTCCAAAATTATGCGGTTGACCACAGAATTCAGGTCAGGACTCACAAATAACCCAACCCAATTACGAGTAGACCGGAAAATTGTTGACTTACTCTGTTCAGATCAAATCTTTCCATAATTTGCCATCTTTGATGTCATCAATCAGCTTAAAACCAACGTTTCATTTTTAATTTGTTTCGTATGAGACGTACAAAATGAGAATTCGTAAAAAGAACTGTCGAAGAAGCTTTATTTCTAAAGCCTACCTACGAGCTCGTACATTTTTGATTAGTCTAGAAAAAGATTGTCAAGGTAAAAGTTCGTCTCTTTCTTTCTGTATATAAATAAATCATAAAACCCACGGCCTATACCTGTCTATTGTAATATTCTATATAATGCCAGTCCCAAGCTCCTATTTTATATCTTGCGGATTATCCTTTAGAGGTTTAATCTGAGAGAGGAATATTATAATTACTAGACAGGCTCACGACAGCCTATTTATAGTCCGGCTTAAATTTAGACGTTGCTTTATAAGAGAATAATTTTCATCCTAGAATCTTTAATCTTGTTTTTCAGGTACCCTCTGAACCTGTAGGTTATTTTTTGTACAACCCTTTTTACGCGCTATATTTGTCATGGCTTTTTATAGCTGAGCTGTTCAATCATGACGTTAAAGTGACAAAGTACAGTCAAGGACTTTAATTGTTATGCCACTATGGAACCCTGTCGCAGAACGTAAACCATTAATTTTGGCGTAACTTCTTTCATGTGGTTTGACGCTGACATTGACAGAAATGACAGGAATGACAGGGTTCCATAATGGCATAACAATTAAAGTCCTTGACTGTACTAGCGTGTGCAGCTACTAAGAGCCGGTTTTATAAAGCTGAGACCAAAATATACAACGGCAAAATAAAATTTTAAATAATGGTTTTTGAATGTCAGTAGCTTATAAATACCACCCAGCGTTTTATAAAGTAAAGAATAGTAAAATTGGACGTTAGTTATAACCATAGGTCTGCCGCAAATGAGACTTAATACTTATAAATACTATCCTTTTTTGCTTGATTATTGTCTGTGACTACCCTAAATTAATTGTCTATAGACTTGCATTTTTTATTCGGTCGGTCGTATTGAGGGTCCGGTGTTTTTTTAAATAAAACAATCTTGATAAATAAGGCATTCAAAGAAATTCAAAAAGCATGCGGACATTTACAATGTTCTAAAAATCCTACAGTAATATTTTTTTAGCACGTACCCACGTTATGGCTTGCGGTAATTATCACCTAAAATGTTTAAAAAAACAAAGTTAATTTTTGCGTTTTGGAAGGCGGTTTTTTGTTTTTTCAAACAATTATTTTATTTTACACTTTTTAGTGATCATAATAAGCTTATGTAGTCCCACTTCTTATTTAATATATGGAACTTTAAAACATTTCAAGCTCGGTGCAAGCAACGCCGCGGGAAAATCATAGTCATTTTTAAACAATTAAATGTTCTTCGTTGTAGTTGCTCAACTGTATTAATCGAGATATCTTATCGCCACTCTTGAAATCGGTACCGTTGAGGAGTTCCGGTGGCCATCTGTGGTCTTCATCATCAGTTCCAATGATAATTTCTGAATTCTGGAGTTGACACTAAAAATACTAAAATCGCTATATGTTTGCCTACAATATTTGAGGAGTTCCCTACTCAACTCCTCCTTTTTTGAAGTCGTAACACATTATGACTAAAAAATATTATAACAGACAATATAGAACCTTTTCGTTCACTAGAGATCAACAATCTGTAGAATTCAATCCAATACAGTAGGTGGTCCTCGTAGAGTTCCTGGCCCGATTAATTTTCTATGAGCTTTGTTCGAGTGTCGGAATACTCTCGTATTGGTTTTCGCACGGTTTGTCTATTCTATATTGCCCTGGGAGAGAACTTTTTCTAGCTTTTATTTAAATTGCTTTGTGTCATGTCTTTCTGGTTCAACTGTAAACCATTTTACCACTCGGTGTCATTTTATTGAGCTGGGGAAATCTAAGTCCGGAAGATAGTTAAATTGTGTGTCTTACGCTTATCAGTAGAAACACCATTTTGATAATGTCATGGTAAAGCTTATTTACGTTGTAAAAAATAATATTTTTTGAATCCAGTTCCATTATAATCTCCATTCTCCAACCATTATTGATTCCACAATTATTTTGATGATATTTCAGAGTGGCCCGTTCATAGCACGATACCGTGACCACGTTGCAGTGGTAAGCATAATGTATATTAAATAATAGCAGCACTAGGCAAATATACTCAGTCCTATACCAAACGTTGCAATATTCACAACTCCTAAGTCCCCGCTATAGGTACATGGCTATCCTGCTAGGTATAACTATACAATGTCATGTCCTCGCCTTCTATGGCCATATAAGTGTCCATATATTTTCATCTTCATCTCTCAAGTTAAATTACAAAAGAGTCAAATGAGCCGCGAGTGCAGCCGACCGTACCGCCAACTTCGTCCTCCACTAAATAAATCCATTCCTCTCAACACGAAACTTTTTCATTTAGGACTGCTTTGTAGAGCTGCGACTAAAGCACGAAAATGTGCTTATAAAAGTTTATTTCGCTTGTGAAAAACCGAAGCGAGTTGTAAGATTATTTGCGGCTGTGCTTATAATTATGGTTATTAGCCGCATAATGATTACGCATTGCGAATTTTTATCCACGGACTCAAAATAGAGGAGCGTTATGTGTTTGCAAGCTGTCTGCCATTGCCTAGGGACTAAACCGGTGAACAAATTTTATTGCGTTTTTTTACTCGCTCCCTTGTATTCTTAGCTATATTAAATGAGAATCCATTGGATCAATCACGCGTTATCATGTCTGAAACGAGTTCGTGTGAACGTGCCGGCGGGATTCATTAAAATTTCCCATTTGTACAGTAACCTTTGTTAGTAAATCGGAAAGTTAAAAGTACGTTTCGTTCTGAATTCAATTTTTGTTTCGCTTTATCCCCGTTGCGTAGAGACGTAAATATAAATAAATAAATATCAGGCGACAATCTCACACAAATTCACCTATTCCCAAACAAGGCAAGGCTTATGCTATGGGAACTAAATGACGATAAACATACTCATATAGAGAAATACATACTTAAATACATAAACAATAAACTTATTGTTTATAAAAGTACAATTAACCAACTTATTGCTTTGGCACTTTCTGTCCAATCAATGTCATGATGAAAGATTTTTAGACAAATTAAACGTAGATATTGTGTTTATGAATAGATACGAGGTGAACCTACTTTGTCTCCCTAACAAAGTAACTTGCAGTAGCCAATGGCCCCACAGCGTCCTTTATGAGCCGGCGACGGCTCCGTGGAAGCGAGTGCGCCGAGTCAATTTTCTAATTTAATTTAATACTCCTTGGACCGCCGGTCACAACGCGTTTCAAGTCATAACCCTGACAGGCAATGTCAGTAAATAGGGTTTCGAGTCGTAAATTGAAGGAGTTGTGACAAATTGCAGTTTTACTATGTTTTAAATACATTCTGGCATTCAATTTTGTTCCTTAGTGCTTTCTAGAATTCTGTGCGGTAAACATTATATTCGGATCTGATACACAGTGATTTTTTTGCTGCAAAACTCTACTAGGGAACGACCCTAAAGAAACAAAGGTCAAGGAATAAGGGATGCGTGTTACACCCCCATTTTTAAAAGCGGTCTTCTAAATTGCTTCCTTCAGCGAAAGTTCTACAGTATGAACGAGTTTTTCAAGCTGCCATCATATAGGAACTGTAATTTTTAAAATAAACTTACGAAATAATTACTTTTTTTGTATTTCATATAATCATAAGTATATAATTACAAAACTATAATTTAAAAGGAAAACAAGTGGCTTCAAACCCTATTTGGTACAAATTGAATATCATTTTCACAATGACATTAAGTCGGATTATAAGTCAAATTATTTCAAGCTGAGGCTATCAGGCAGAAGCAATTATAGGCATTGTTACACTGCTTAGCAAATTATTTATGCTAGCCTAGATTAGGTATATCTTTGACGACGTTTGTTCAAATCCCGGTAAAGGCAGATATTAGTGTGATGAGCGCGAATATTTGTTCCTGAGTCTTGGATGTTTTCTATGTATTTAAGTATATATTTCTCTATACAAGTATTTATATCATCGTCTAGTACCCATAGTGCAAGCCTAGAGTTTAGTTTGGGACTAGGCCAATTGGTGTGACATTGTACCCTGATATTTAATTTATTTATTTATCTGATAAAATTGACAAGAATACAACGTTCAAAGTCCTCATCAGAAAAGCAAAAGATGAAAGGTAAACGCTAAACACGTATCACAATAGTTAATGCAACATTACCTAAGTAAGCTAAGTACTATGTGGGACGTCAAAGGGACGGGAATATATCTTTACTTGCAGCCTGATTTTCTTTTTTTTATACCGAATACAGGCCAAGTGCTAGTCGGACTTCCGTACTTATTAATCAAGTGAAAACAGGTTTTATTTTGCGCTAGTTACAAACATGGTTCTATTGCGGGGTATTACAAAATAAAAACGTACATTGGAATGTGCAAATGAAACCATTATATGAAATTCTACTTAAACCTATTTCTTTTTGGAATTTTCATCGTTTTTGAATTAAAAAACCATCTCGTACCAGGAAGAAATGCAGTGCCGCGCATAACTTATTAACTTCCATTGTTGCTTGTTGCTATTAAAATCAACCATCAACATACGCCACACCTTTAGATCTGAATCGTAGAAGTTTGTTTGCAAATGTTTGGATAAATAAATAAATATATGTATAAATTTTTCAACTGCGACTTAATCTGCATAACTTTAGATTTAATAAAAATTTAAACGATTTTGATAAATGCCTATATTTTAATTAAGTATAAGTCCACCACCTGGCAACTGAAACGAGTGGGTAGCGTATAGAAAGAAACCGATTAGGGCTCCAAGAATACGCCGCCCACGGACCGGCGCCCACGGCGGAGCTAACGGTGTGGATGAAAAACAACCTAAACATGAAGTACTATCGCATACAATGTGGTATTACGTTACTCGTTTACAAGAGGAAACTCTGTTGATAGTACTTTTGATGGGACGTTATTAATTATTCTGAGCACAACATCAACGAGCTCAGCGAAGAGCTGTAAAGTTGTTGTAATAATGCGTTAACGCTTTCCACCTTTAGTGGTGGCTAAAGTGGGTATAACGTACAGCCAGCTGCAGAGAAATGTAACCCCCTTTGCTACGAAACTTGTATGCAGGGGTGGTTACTTAATACCTACTTAATGCTTACTTAGAAGGCTCATACTAAATAAATATAAGATATCTGGGGACCTCTAGCATTGTCCTATGGTTGCTACACCACGACAAATATACTTATATAGAAAAATACATACTTAAATACTTAGAAAACATTTAAAACTCAGGAACAAATACTCGTGGGCATCACACAAATAATTGCCCATACCGGTAATCGAAGCCACGACCGCTAGCTTCGTAGGCAGGGTCACTACGAACTAGGCTAAACGCGTCGTAGGTATAGACTACTTTAAAAAACCCATCGAGATGCCCTGTCAATTTAGGGCGTCACTGGACCGCTTTGCAGTATTCAATAGTCCCCAAGGTGCTCACAGAACACTCATGGTTCTCTGGCCCTTGCTATCGGGCACCGTCAAAGCGGAAGGATCAGGGGCCCGTTTCAGAAAGTCACTCTTCAGCTCTGCACTCCAAAAATCCCACTCTTTAAACGTATTTCTGTTCCACAAAGCTATTGCAGAGTTGAAGAGGCAGAGTCAAATGCAGAGTTTGGATTTGTGGATTTGCAAAGTAGCTTTTAGGAACAGAGTCTTTGCAGAGTTTACAAATTACGCAAAATGTTTTCTGGAACATGTTTTCTCTGCACTTTGCATTATCGTGGATTTACAAAAGTGCCGAGTGCAGAGTGGCTTTCTGGAACGGGCCCCAGGTATGCATAGCACCTCTGCACTCTACCATGACTACCCCCGAAGATCGGAAAAGCCTGTGGGGTCTTCTTCGTACTTTGGTTTCATGGCCTTCGCCTTTCGCTCGCGGTGTGGACAACGTTCGACAAGGATAGGTCGCCCCTAACGACGCCACTTAAGTCGAATTGTCATTGGATATACTCAGGGCACTCTACAATAGTGTGGCGCGCCACGATGGTGACATGAGGGAGTACTACTCGCCCGGCTTTTTTGTGCGGTACAGTCAAGGAAATTGATTCGTAGACCACTTTGGACTATGTCAAAGTCAAGTAATCAATCAAAACGTAAGAGACTTTTTATGATTTTATTGACAGTGTCACTTTTACATAGTCCAAAGTAGTCTATGAATCAATTTCCTTGACTGTAAATAACAAAACAGCTCTCCCAGACTTACCGACCAGGATAATTCGACCCGTGAGCGCGTTAGGATTACCTAGTCTGTACGTATCTCGACCTTGGTACATTCGACGCTCGCCGTGCTAAGGTTGAAGATAAGTATGGTATCAACTTTCCATCAGCGTTTCTCCTGAGGAGTGTCGAGCGGACGCCGACTACAATAAATAACACCCTGTATATTTTCGATAATTAATGCTATTTTAGACATAAGGCGAATAATCTCGTGTACCTAAACACAGTAGCGGACTTAGGGTGAAGACACATTTATCAGCACCGATTCGCATTTCGTCTATAGAAAATGGCTGTTTTGTATGAAGATGCGTACGCATCAGTTCTGCTTACGCACGCGTACGCATCTTCATACAAAACAGCCATTTTCTATAGACGAAATGCGAATCGGTGCTGATAAATGTGTCTTCACCCTTATTCATCTAACTACAAAATAAACCTCCTTCAAACTAGTAAATCGCGTGGTATTTATTTTCTCATGCAATAATAATCCATAGTTCTTCAACAAGTGTTTTCAAGGCTGGGAAATCTATTGTCATGGTAATTAGTTACCTAAAACGATAATTAGCGGCTACGTGATATTATCATTAGTCTTATTATTTGCACAAACATACACATTCTGGTTGATAGATAGGCCTTAAAAAATTGATACTGTTCTATTTGCTTATCATCGCCATGAAGTTTTTTTTGTATTTTCGCTCAGTGATAAGCGTTTATAATTTTAGTACATTAAATATTAATATTTAGCAGTAGGGAAAAATAAAACGATAAATATACTTTGCGTACAAATGTATAAAACCTGATGGTTATTTACGATTACGTTACCAGCATAGGTTCGAAATGATAAGGTACATACACTCAATTAAATCACTTGACTATTATATCATACAAGGGTATTTTTGTCATCCTTTGCAAATCTCACTCCACTGTGTCCAATCTTCTCTACCTACTAAAGCTACGGCTGCCTAATTCTTCGAATATACTTCGAAATCGATTACAACGCCCACTTATCAGTCTTAAGTCGGATAACGCAATGATTATTAAATTTTACTACTTAGGAGAAGCAACACTCTTGCTATATCAAGTAAGGTTAAATTTACACACAAAACAAAAGGCGACTAAAGACGATCTATTAGTAAGCGTGGTGTGCCTTTGTCTAATAGTGACAGTTCAGGAGTATGTGCGCAAGATTTAGGGCGTTATCACTACATCGTGAGATAAGAACGTGTCATTTCGATCGTAAACAATAATTAGAGTTGCCCAAAGCATGACTAAAGTAGATAAGAGCCGGGTATTTTTTACCGGCCCTGTTATTCGTTATTAAATTCCTGAAGCGCTTATTGTGGCGGGGAATACTTCGGTAAACGTCAGGTTGTTTTAACGTAAGGCCGGGAAAACTTTGTACTGACATTGTGACGAGTTTACGAACGTCTATGTACAGCTAACGTTTTCGATTTAGGAATGTATGTACAGCCAAGGCCGAAATACGCAAGCGGAAGTTTAGTAAACATGTCTTATAATAGTGTAGAGCTAACAGATTTTTCAGAGCTGTCATAGACTTAGCAGAATGTGTACAACAATTAGTTAAAAAAAACAGAATCTTGAAAACATTTTCATTGATTTTTAAATATCGCACGGCGATTTTTCTTAAACTAGTGCCATGCCCTGGTTTTGCATGTGAGTCAATCTCTCCAAGAATGCTTCGAACTATTATTTAAATATTTTGCGCGCTCGTGTAAAGTTTGGTGAAAAACTCATCAAATACATCATTTAGTTATCATCATCATATCATGTTGTTGTTAGTTTTTTTTTTCAATATTTAATTTTACAACTTTATCGACGTATTTCAAATGCAAGTATAACTATGCCAAATTACAGCTTTGTAGTACCAAGAGTATCAGAGCTAGACCGCGGACAGACGGAAAGAAGGACTGTCAGACAGACGGACACGATGAAACTAAAAGGGCTCCTAGTTTGAATACGGAACTCTAAAGAAAATATTTAGTGTGTGTGGTTGCCGGGTTAGAATAGCGCCGCTCTATGTCTTCCCGTAGCCGGAAATGCAAGCCGATGCATTGTAGAACGCCTATAGTGCCGTAATATCGAAGAGGTCGCCCAACTGCAATGTAGTATTCGAAGCATTCTATACTCTACTGGTACCCACATTCAATCTAAAATGCTTAAAGTATTACTATGCAGTTACATCATCTTTGGTATTACTGCAGGAGTGCGCCGGGCTGATCTAGGCCTAAACGATGTTATTCAAAGGAAAGGTCCTAATCGCTCATCAAAAGGTGAAAAAAATTCAAAGGCAATGAATGATGGTTCATTAACGATGCTGTGTGATGTCCGCGACACAAGCGGCGTGAGGCGGACAATTTAGTGAGTGACCGTCAGTTCATTCAAATAGCGAGAGTTTCGGATCGAAGAGGGTGCGCGCGCAGTTCCCTCCTCGCCTTATATCGGGGACTTAGAAATTCAGCTTACATACGTTAGTATGAATCGGCTGAAGGACAAATAACTAGAACGTTCCCGAAAACTTAACGTCTAGCTTTATAAATAATTTCAATATTTATAAAGAAACATAATATGTTAATGACAGGAATAGAGAAGCAGATTTGACATTTTACTTGAAATAAAATTGGTTCACGACGTCTAATATACAGGGTGGTAAAAACAGGAACATGATTAAAACTTTGACGAAAAACTCGTTAGACACTCAAGGTTCGGGATCGTCGTAACGTTTCCCAAGAATCTTATTTTACGTCCTCTAATGATATTATTCGGTTCTCATAATTTGAGGAGAGTTGCGAAATAAAACTTTAGTGTATTTGAGTGGGAAATTTTATTTTTGTTTGTAATTCATTTGAGATGTTACTGAGGTTTTTATATTCATTCGTTTGATGTCTTTTAAAAAATATTTTGGAATAATATTGCTGTATATTCGACGGACCAGTAGGAGAATTCCTAATGCAAAAATATTGCTACAGCTCTGTACCTACGTATCGAAATAATAATATATAAAGATTACGGCTTGGGTTACCAAATTTGTAAACTATCCTTTATTGTAATTAAGGATATACCGAGAGGCTATCATTTGACTTTCTCTGTCAAACCAGTCCATCAAATAACGGTTTATATTAGCTTTATGGGAATGGCGAGATGACCGAGACGTGGTTCCTTATGTAAGTCATTGTGTCAGGGGCGAGCATTTCTAGTACGCGAACAATTTGGAAATATAGGTCGCGAGTCGCCCTCGGATACTCTTAACTCAACCCCTCTCTAGTAACGATTTACCCGGCACCCGTTTCCCACTTCATTTTCATTCAAATTTTTCCCCCATTAATAACCAATTTAGCTTAGTAACGAATCACTGGCCACAACAAATTATGAAGCATTGTTATATATCATACATTAAGTATTATGTGTCTGTGTAGTTTGGACAGTGACCTTTAATAATAAAAAACCGTATGTAATTGTGACCCCTATTTTTAAGGGTGATCACTATTGAGTGACTACTGATTACCATAAAATCTAGCTAATAACTACGCCTGTGGTTATCTGTCTGTATGTAGATTTATTTATCTACACGTAATTTTGTTTCTAGAGATCACTGGTTCCAGACAAGAGGAGCTAGGTAGCATTAATAAACATGCCTCTTTACGTAGACTACATCGAGCCCTTATACAGAATGTTTGAATTTTGAATGCTATAACGTTCCCATTTCTTGTATCTTTGATATAAATTCTAATAAACACCTTCAAACCAATTGAATACTAATTAAAATTACATTCGGGTAATAATAAAAGTAAATTAGACCTTCAATATATTAATACATTTTGTGGGTTTAAAATATAATTTGAGTAACACATAACGTGCATTATAGAAAAAAAACCTTATACATTGTCCGGTACATCAATTTTATCAAAATCCCTCATGGTTTGCATGATGTGGTCCAAAATGTTCAGAACGACCTTGACACCCTTAGAATTCCCAGACTACGCAAACATCCTGTATATTAGCGTAGGCCTTGTGGCGTCGCTTAGGCATCTTGGCAGGAGACACGAGACCGGCGCCCGACAGTCTGCCGTCATACTTTCACTGCAGCCTAGATCTTGCGGGTGAAAGATCACGCCATGGTCGAAATTAGGGCGGAAAGCGTAAAGAGCAGTAAATCATGTCTGCCTTAAGCACGGCTTGATTATATAATCGGACAGTTGTAATCACGTTCAGACAATGTTGAATAGGTACTGCGATTACTATCTACTAATGAGTAGGTACTTACGGCCAAACCCTATATTCAATCCGCGGACAGATAAGGCTTACTTCGGGTTAAAATTTGACACTTGCCCATACAAAATGTGTCAAATTTTAATCCGAAGTAAGCCTATCTATCCTCGGTTTGAATACAGGGTTCGGCCATTAATCTATAACCTACTAGCTGTTGTCCGCGACTCATGGTAAACAAAAAGGAAGCTTTAAAAACCAGACTTTTGTTAACCAACATTAAACCGTTATCAATCCTAAATGATCGTTCATAGTGAAAAATTATGAAAGAAACCTTATGATGAATTTTAAATATCTATTCAATGATACTGATACCCCACTTGTTTAGTGCATCGACTTGTTTTTTTTTCTTTTTTACAATATGGCGTCTGGTTGCCGCTCTATTGAATTTTGATTACTGTCATATCTTTAGTGATGCTCACAATGCGAACTCTGCTGTTTGGCGGCAGGTTAATGAGCAAGATGGTGGACCTATTAGGTACTATTTGCCAAAGGAGGGAAGTGTTTATTAGCTTACATATTATGTTTTATATATAAGCATATTATTTATTTCAACGATAAATCAGCTAAGCTACGAATAACTGACCCACTGACTTAAAAAAATGTACATTTCACTAAGCAGAGCGTTACATTTTGTCGCTAGTTTCCATTGCGTCCCAAAAAGCGACGGACATAAAAAACTAATTTACATAAAAAAAATTGTGTTGTAAAATTAGTTTTACTACTTCTACTTCATCTATAATTTCACTACACGCGTATTGAATGAATGCTATGTTTATGCAATACAGCACCTTATCTGACACGTGATCTTACAGCGTGCCAAGCAACGGCTGTGCAGCGTTTACCTACGTGTACCAATGTTATTTATGTTGTGACTGAGTCTGTTAGAGTTACATTAGGACACATATATTTAAGTCGGTAGGTAGGTGCTATCTGAGACCCTAGACAAGATGCATTACGCCAACTAGCGTTTCTATTCGTTTCGTTTTTAAACCAATCGCTTCACTGCAAGATCACGTGACTTTTCGTATCACGTCATCTACAAGTGACGCGATTGGTTTAAAAACGAAACGAATAGAAACGCTAGTTAGCGTAATGCGTCTTGTCTAGGGCCTTCATCATGCTCTTGCCGGTTTTAAGGTCGAACAAGGAACCCTTATCGTCATTTCGCCATGTCAGTCGGTCCATCTGGCTGTAATTTATCATCCTTAGTTATACAGTTAATTTACGGCGACAGAGTTGTAAAATAAAATCTTAAAAAAAAAACAATTTTCGGGTACGGCTAAAGTGCTATTGCCAAAACTACAAGTAATAAAAATCGGGAAAATATCTTAAATGAAAGCACAGAAAACGTATACATGTTGTTTTTGGATATAGCTTCGGAACCCTACACTGAGTATTATGGTCTGACATGCTCTTAAGTAAATAAATGTTTCGGTTTTATAATAAACAGTATATACTTGAATTTGACCGAGCCGCGTGCAAACTATCTGCATACCACATAAAGACATCTCTTTAGATTTGTATGTGTGTGTTGGGAGCACAGGTGGCCCCACTTTCACAAAATCCCGATATAGTGTCCATTCTGTACGTAACCCCGAAGGGCGGGCGCTGAATGTTTTAATAGGCCCGAGCACTGGACTTTCGGGCACACGATCTTTAGGGAATTCGTCGGGCATTTACAACATGAATATTGGATTATATGAGTTACGTACGAAAATAATAATTGAGTGAAAGTGGATTAGAACCGCTTCGGTACGGTTAGTAGGACGTTTTACTTAAATATGCAAGACAAGTCTCGGCGAAAAACGAAAATCAAGTTACGAGAGATATTCGGTATCTGTGATACAGTTTATACTAGTACAGGTATCAACGTTTTAACTTATAAGACAACCACGCGTTGATTGCTTAGATTTTATAAAATGTAACTAACTTGTTCGTGTTCAATAAAGTATTTTTATGTCACTTAACTTGTTTGCTTATTCTGCCCCTGTAGGTATATTATACCTACAGGGTCGCGTATATCACTGTGGATAAATGTGGATAAAGCATCCGTCACTCTCGCATTTACATACCTGTCAGAAAGTGACAGATGTTTATCCATATTTATACACAGCGACCAACGAGGCATACCAAATGAAATGTCCGTGATGAAAAACGAGAGATAACATATTGAAATAGCACTCATACTAACAAAGTTTAATAACTTGTTTTAATCTTTCCAAGATATTAAAGGCCGCAGTCTTTAATATTTCATTGTCAATCCTGTCCAGTGCCTAGAATGGTTGCGTTAGCAGAGAGTGATGTTTTATCCACATTTTGTCACACGTTAAACGCAGGCCATATAGGCCCCCTGAGCACGGCCAAATAGTCGTTCTGGGCGAACATGCCCATTGCCCATATGCCATTATTGACGAAATTAATGTATTTTTAATTGTTTACGAAATTTAGGTGATTATATATTATTTTATTGTTGATCTGATTACCTATGAATAACTAATGAAGTAAATGCTTGAACTTATTGTACATTGACCATTTAAGAAAATATTTTTAATTTATTGAATGTAAAGTGTAGCGCACCTAGTTTTATTTAAAACTGTAATGTGTTGAATTACTTATCTGAAAAATAATATCTATAATAAATAAATAAATAACAAAAACCGAAGTTTAATAATTAACTCATTGAATGCCAGGTTCGTAATATTATGTGGGTACCTACCTCATATAGGTATTTACTAGGTATGTAATCAATTTTTCTCCCACATGCTCGGAAATGTTAACCTTACTGTCGCAAAATCAGCCCGCGAAGTTCTGAGTTCCAGGTCCAGGAAAAATTAAAAAAAAAAGTTATTATTTACCAGCGGCAGCGGCCGCGAAAATGTATACAAATTTCATTACGTACCTGGTGTTTTACTTTTTAAAACCGTGTTTGGACTAGGATAACTAACTCCAAACAGCCAAACACTCGTGCAATCAAAATTCTTCCTTGTATATTTTACTTTTTAAATGTCATAGACTAAAAAGTTAAACATTTTCAAACAGCGTTTACAGCGTATTTAAAAGTGTATCAAATAGTTTGACGTTATTTTTTATAGAAATTGTGTTCATAAACAAAATAAATTGCCGAAATAACATAAACGCGTAATAAATGTTGTAATTTAAACCATATTTTATTGAAATTGAATTTATTAAGTTTAAATGTGTGATTTTATTTAATGATTTGTTTCAGTACTTTAAATCGTACGTGTTTCTGTTCTTTTTTTCAAGGAATTTTTGACCTGTGTTTAATATTTTAACAATTTGTGTTGTATTTTCTCGCATTGTTGGAGAAAAGCACTATACAAGCCTCGACCGGGAAGGGCGGTTGCTGGACTCGTATATAGCGCGGCCTCGACTGCGTCTCGGCCACGCTAACTCTACTCGTCCCGCAACGGCCTATTTCCCGGTCTGTGCAGTAATGTACTATTGCGTAGTTGCACGTAACTGGCACACGATGTTTTAAAGCTGTCGGTAGGTAGAGTACCTAGATTAAGATACAGTAGTGCACTGTGAGCAAACTGCCATTGTAATAGATTTAATTTTAGATAAAAGTCGTAATTTTGGTGGCGAATCTAAGATTAACAAAATTCCATCGATTGTATCCAAGTATTACCTATCTAGCTAGGCCTTAAATCTATTTTTATACCCGACGATAACTTCGAATAAAACACGGTACACCATATCTTTACACTTTAAAAACTACAACATTGAAACATACAAATTAAAAACAAACAACATTACGATTGTTACGAAACAAAGAAAGACTTACCGCCATTTTATTTTGGTCTTGCCTGAGGCTAACTGGCAAACAAAACGATTACCGAGAAATCCAACAAACCTACTTTTCCAGTATCGCGCAAAGAAAGTTAAAATTACTAGTGATAAGTTTTATTGCACGCCAGTTTCACCTTTATACATTAGATGGGCTTTCTATCCTTCTTACTTTCTTAATCGGTGATTATCTTAGCGTCATCCTTTTCTTAACTTCTTATACTTATACAGAGTGGAAAAAAAAGCGGGCAGTCGACGGAGAGTAGATACCCTAAATATTAAGGCTACGATCAGAAAACACTACTTTATTTCTAAAATCTTAATGCGCCGAAAAATTCATTTTAAGACATTTTATCTCACCTTTTTTAGCTGTTTCTGTGCCACTGCTCATCAAAAGCCTCCCTTAGACCTCCCTACAACTCACTATCCAGTGACTCCTGGTCCTGAGCCCAGTAACAAAAATGCTAGCATTCATATTTAAGGTTTCTACTTCCCATCCATCGCCGCCGTCTTCCTGAACTGTATACAAAAGCTATATTTCATTAGCAAATGCGTATAATTTAAAGTTGCGTACAAATTTCTACTAATTCATTCTCCACGCAGCGTTAACAGTATTTTTGTTCTGGACAGAGAACGCGTTGTGTTGTGGAGTACTAATGCAGCATCAAAGAGTTTCTTTTTACAATAAACTTCGAACGTTTCCAATTAATGCTTATCCGAGGTTTTAGATGTTGTGGTGTTTGTTTAATGTAAGTTAAATATACCACTATTGGTTCATACATAAATTAACACACATTAAGCGCATATACATCTCGCTGCTAAGTCGTTGGCTCCCGGGAGCCTGCCGTTTGGCCAAAATATTTTTGGTCAAATGTAAGTATCATTTCTCAAATTTTTCATTTGCCATACCAGTGTTATATAAATTTTTCAGATTTTATTTTAGTACAGTCACCAGCAATAATATATTATCCAACATTGGGCGCAAAAATATCTGACACGCTCTTATACCTGTAGTAATAAAGATGTGTCAGAGGTTAATATATTATTGCTGGTGACTACCATCGTGTAGAACCCTATAGGTTAGGTAAGGTTAGTTTTTTAAAATCCTGAAATATTTACGGTTACAGAAAACAAAGCGGGTTGGCAAATGAAACATTTGACAAAAAAAAATATTTTGGCCTCACGAAATAAACCCGTGGCTCCCTACATGATCACAGGGTCACAGGATTTATATATCCATAGGTACATATGTGAAAATAACCTTCTTGTATAACAAACAACAGCTAACAAAAAATTACGTTCTAATATATTAAACAGAGACCCTTTTAAAAACACGATCCTTTCCGTTGTTTGTAGCAACGTTATCTAAATCCCTCGGATTTGTATGTAAATTCTGTCACAGGTATCGCTAACCGAGTTATGTAAGTACCGTAGGACTTTCGGGTAAAACTTGGCTATGCTCCAAACAATCAAACTTTCAATTCCATTTCAAAGGAGAACATTCATCCTTCTTACATTCTTGAGCTTTTTTTTTTGCCGGCCAAAAATAATTTTGGTTTAGGTACCTACATCGCTAGAATTATTTATGTTGACCAACTTTTATTATGGCACAAAAACTGTTGGATCATTGACTGATGACTGACTTTTTATAGAGGTTCGAAAGATCGACTTTTTCGTAGCACAGTCACGGACTTTAATTGATGAGCCGTCATAGAACCCATAAAATTAAAAGTTAGAGAATGACCCAACAGCCATAATAAAAGTTACTCAAAATAATTAATTCTAGCGACCTATACCAATTATTATTTTTGGCCGGCACTTTCAAAAAAGGCCCAATATGAATGATTTCCTTTAGCTAGGGATCAGACACAAACACTCGATATTTGACATTTAAACATAACTGTAAATAGATCGTAGGTATAGTTTTGTTATGTTACCTGTATCTGTGAGGCCCCTGCATAAAGTTCTTGTAGCTTAACTTACTAGGATGGGAAAGTTAGCCAGTTACTAAGTAGACTTGCCATGTAGTCGAGGAATTGATTGGAGACTTATGTGCCTTGTTACTTTGTCAAAGTAAAGTTTCCAGAAGTGATGTAATGCTAATAAGTAATATTATTACCATGTTAAAGTTCTATAACAATAGTTAGCTTAGTATTTTTTTTAATAATGTTGTTTGATGAATGTTTAAATTAAATATTTAAGTACATCGGAATAATTATTTTATAAAACTGGTAACCAATTCCTTTGCAACACTTAAGCACTTTTGTATGAAAAATCGTTACTAAGAAACCACTGAATACGGCCGTTAGTAAGACCCGCTCCTCAGAAATGAGGAATCTTAAGACATTCGTATATAGTGTATATTAAAAAATAGCTTAATACTTTGAAAAAAATTACACCATCCATATAGTTAGTAAAGTATCCGCAGCGAGCTAAGGACAAGACGAAGTGAATTTCTACACTAAGACTTGTCCTTATCTCGCTGCGGGTACAATAACTAAGCCAATCATTTATTTTTATTGGGTTTAGGCCTAATTATATACACCCTCGCACATATTCAAAACAGTGACAAATTCATTTTATTCATTACTTGTTTTTAATAAGTATAATAAAACCTAGAATTAATTTATAGCAGTCCTTTCTTTTTAATGCGAGAAGGGATAGATAGTCCGCAATGCAGTAGTTTCCAGTCTCGAACTGAGACGATCGGAAAAGTTTCGATAGATGTTCACGAAGAATTATAGATTTCATATCTTCTGAAACAAGTTACATGGGCAAAGTAGCACATTTGTTTGAGAATTGTTATTATAATTTAAGGGTAAGTAGCTTACCAACTTACCTACCTACATGACTCAGGTATGTAGTATTTCAGGCGTTAAATCGAGTGTGTAATGAAGGTATTACAGTCAAGGAGTGACCAAAAAGCTGCATTACTACAATAACATTGGTCAAGTTCAACAAATGATTAATCGCCCACACAACGCAGGATGTTGATATTTAAAATGTATTTTAATCCAAATTGTTGGACACGTTTAGTAAATTACACTTTGGTACAAAATGCCGGCTCATGTTACCCTGATTGTATCGACCAAACGACAACATTCGGCAACGCAATTAAGGTACACGCACAAAGAAAAATAGCCCGTAGAAAAAAAGCTAGCTAGACGGACGCGTAATCCAGAACATGTCAAGAATCGTCACTATAAGAAGTTTTTTGTATAGTCAAGATTTATTTTATAAATATAATAATTGTAATTAGAAACTAAAGTACCTAGTTCTAGGTTTGATTGTAATAGATTGGTGATAATAATAATGGTGATTCATGGTTAGATACGGAGAGGCTACTCGAGAAACCCTATCGGTAAAAGAAAGATATTGTCCCCTGACGTTTATTTATTAATATTTAGGTATTCATTTAACTTTCTATAAATTAGGTTCTTTACAATAAATATTCAAATATCAAAGTAAAAAAACAATACTAATACAAAAAAACCGGCCAAGTGCGAGTCGGAGTCGCGCACTAAAGGTTCAGTACCATTATCTATACAACGTCGGCAAAAAACGGAAAAAAATACACGTTTGTTGTGTAGAAGCCCCCTTAAATATTTATTTTATTCTGTTTTTAGTATTTGTTGCTATAGCGGCAACAGAAATGCATCTTCTGTGAAAATTTCAACTGTCTAGCTATCACGGTTCGTGAGATACAAGCCTGGTGACGGACGGACGGACGGACGGACGGACGGACGGACGGGCGGACGGACGGACGGGCGGACGGGCGGGCGTATTATTATTATGTCTGGGACTCTATTCCAGTTTGTGATAAACCATATCATTATCATACTGTTAACTTTATGGTAGCTCTTATTTAATTTACGGTAAATGCGGCCGTCTCGGTTGTATCGAAATCACGAAATTTTGCGGTGCGCAACAGGGTCCACAATAAGTTTTATTATATAACAACTAAAACTCAAGTTAACCTAACATCCTGTAAATTAACACTGTGGAATGCAATAAATGATTGAGTATCTTGAAAATGCTGAATGGTTTTGACAGCAAGATGGGCTAAAACAAAATGGAATATAGGATTGGATATTTAATTATTTCATATACCTTTTTACTACAACATAAGTAGTACCTAAAAATATTTAAGTACGAAAAAATCTCATTAATTTAGTTTTTAATCAAAATCAAAACTACACCAACTCCCTGCCGGTCACTTTTAGCGTAATTGGGATACGCCAGAAAAAATAACTGCTTGATTTCAAATTTTTATTCGTAAGAATAGCCTTTTATAAGTAACGCATTTGAAGCATTTCATGATTAAATGTATTATTGATATTTAAATAATTTATTAAATTAAAGTAACCTTACCTACAAGATAAAACGATAACGATAAAAAACGGGTATATTTCATCTAAGATTTAGAAAGACGATTTTTTATTATCTATGATCTGTTTTCAAAGTCATAATAGACGAACGTCATTCAAACATAATGGTAAACAAACAATCGCAATATGATATAATTTATTATTTCAGAGTATATAAGCATTCATTACCTAGACCTCAGTTAATACAACACTTCCTTATAATAATATGACTTTGTTTCTAGACTAGATTTACCTAACACAATCACATAAAATTTGTTAAAAAGGCGGATTCCATACTTCCAATCATGAGTTTACAATAAATATTTATGCCGTCTTTTTGAACCTCTTGTAAAACCTTACCACACAAAATATTAACATTTATCATATCACACATAACTCAAAAGAGAAATGGTCTCATAATATATTAATTTCATCATAAGAATTACAGTCAATTTTTAAACAATTAAATTTGACATGACAACAGCTGTGTTCAAACGTAGGTGTCAGCTAGATATCTAAATTGTACTTATAAAACAAAATATTGCATGTAAAACCACAAAAGTGCTTGATATTCGGACCGGTATTTAGGGGTCAAATGAAGGTAATTTCTTAATTTAATTATTTATTTCATTGTAACATTTTTTTAATCTAACTACTGGGATCGATTCGAGAAGCCTTTCCTCGAAATGGTTTTGAAATTTTCATACATTGTTAAAAATGGGTGTATCCCAATTTCATACGTTTCTTTTCATTGATAATATTGAATAATTATCTTGCGAGGTGTTTTAAAGTATATTCACATATGTAAACTCTAAAGTAAACGCTCGTAAAGTACACAGAATACCTAATTAATTATACGAACATAGTTACGAGTATGGGCATGTTCTGGTGCAAATTCATGTTTTTCAGTGAACAGCTTGTAGCGGGGATATGTTACAAAGATCGGAGCACAGTTGACCTTTAACTCTCCGGCACGTGTGCGAGACGTAGGCGTGTCAAAGAGACCAATAAACCACTAATGGATGTTGACAACTCACAAGGTACATTCATCCTTTTGAATACCAATTAAAAATTTCGTATGGGGTTTCCTTCCATGTTTATTGGTATTAATAAGACGAAATTAGGTACGAGAGGTATATATTAATAAGTTTGTCCTCTCGATAAAATGACGGGTAATAAGGTCACCTAATTTTTACAAGGGAATTCAACGTTTTAAAACTATTTATGGTTCCTTTTATAGAAATTAAGGTACTTAAACTAGTATAAAAGAACGCAAAAATAGCCCCATTTACCCCTTTGTCGGAATAGCCCCGCTTGACCTTATATGTCAACGTAAAAGTTTGATATACGATAGTTATGTTCTGGATTTACCGGTAAACCCTAAGATTTACTAAATCTGAACGGACCACAACCGAACTGGGCCTCTAAGTATTCTATAACGACTAACTATTTTGCTTTTGGTGTGTGATGTGACAATATCGTCAACGTTTTGATAGCTCTTATATACTTGACAGTAATGTCGTTCGAGTTAAAAACAATACCATAACCCGTCAAAAGCAATATTGTTTTACCGTGTTGAATAGAGCCCTTGCACGGTGATACTTGTTTATTGAACTTATAGCAGCACTCGGTAAATAATTAGTAGATTGCTGGATATAGCGATAAGGCTGTCTGTCCACTGGAGCGGAGCGGTGTGCTAGGAATAGTCCAACAATAGGAGAGCCGCGCTGAGCAAGACAAGCAAAAATTAAGTAATCCTATTGGTGGATCTTTTCCTCGCGCACCGCCCCGCTGCCTCGCACCGCGATCCAGTGGACACGCAGCCTAAAACCCGCTTGTTGTTTACTATGCTAAGTAAAATTGTTATTATTTGTTTCAATTGTAACTGTGCGGTGAGCAATAAAGAGTTGTATTGTATCATACCTGTTTTACGTTTTACTTCACAGACGCAGTTACCCATTTTTCAGTAAATAAATCTAGACAGTTTAATATAGTAGACTTGATGCACCTAGACTTGATGCTAGAATTGATCACCTAATATAAGAGAAAATGCCCGAAGGGAAAACCGCTGAGATAGCAACCCTTTGGGCGGGGCTTCGGCAAACTGAAAAAATCCTGGGGGTTTGAAATAGTCATAAGCACTTTTCGGTAATCATCATCAACATATCAGCATTATCAGCCGGTGGACGTCCGCTGCTGCACAAAGGTATTGAACTCAACCTACCATTTGCCTTAGGGTAAATCCAAGACAAATCTACATTTACCTGTAGGTACGTATGTTGGTAATTTTTAGGTCAAGACACACGACATACACACACACACAAGACACCGCATACACCGGCCAGCCAAGTTCAAAGAAAAGCCGAGCGATACTGCAGTGTGTATATTAACACGAACCCATTAAGCCCTTTTTCCCACCCTCGTATATTTTCTTACCGGTAAATCCTGCGATATACCATAGTCCAACTTTTACAGTAAAAAATACAAATTATCTCTTTAGTTGTCTTATGTCCTCAACCCGCTCTAGGCTGTTTGGACTAGGATTTAAGGCACAACACTGCAAATAATAATATATAATAAGAAATACTATTTTGTAATTTACATCGGGACAATCTGCCGACGCATCAATTCGAAAAAGCTCATTTGGTATACAAGTGGGGTCGTACTCTTAAAAATAAGTGCTGGTACCACCCGCTCAATAAGTTGGGAGCAGACAGAGGGAGCGTCATTGCTATAAATAGAGGACCCCCCGCGAGTCAAGTCCCGAGTGCATTTGGCTAGGGCACTACCTGCTTTATGAACCACCTACAAGCTTCAAATGCAGCTAAAACGACTTGCGTTATAATGATGACGTTAGTTATACGTAACGTTAAATATTGTATGGTGGTACGGAACCCTTCGAGTGGGAGGTTTTTTACAAATCTTAAAAAATGATTAATGTCTCTTTTTTACATAATTAGATAGTTCTAGAATAGTTATAAAATTTTCTCGAATTGCTTAGGTACATCTAAAGTAAATCATCTACATACATCATAATCCTTCAACCTTGCAAGAACGCCGAAAATAAACACCATGGATGACATCATATACTCACCTCACATTGCTGCAACATATGGCAAATTCGTAGTCATAAGGTTCAAAACAGTTCAAGTGATTTTAATAGAAGTGAATAAAGACTGGAGCAATTTTACAGCAGGCTATTAGAGTCAATTAGGAGTTGGTACAATCTGTTCCGTTCAAAATGAAGCAAATGAAACTGATGGGAAGCTGCCAGAGAATTCGACTTATCATGTGAATGAATGTGAATTGATAACAAACAAAGCACAGAATGAACAATAAAGATAAAAAATTATCACTGTTTTCGATTAAACACATGTTACATGTATAAGTATAATAATGGGCTGTAGATGAAAACAATACTTTGTACTGATAATGTAGGTATTTTGTTATAATGCCATGTGAGGTTACTTGAGAGCAAGATATTTTTTTCTGATTATACTCTCACTTAGTTGTCACTGGCGAATTCACTGTGGAACCGCAGTGGACCGCCATACATAAAAGAAACAGAAGTTTTATTTGTAGTTTTACATTCAAAAATAAAAGTGCTTTAAATTTTCATTTGTATGGAATAATAAATTAGCTTTTGTCCGTATAGTTTTTTTTTATCATATAATTTCCCAGGACAAAAATATTGTATGTGGTAATCTAGGATTTTTATTTATGCTAGAGGAGGTAAACAAGCTAGCAGGTCACTGGAAAATTGATTTTAAGTTTAACTGGAGTGTTTTAAAGCGAAGTTTAATGAAAATTGGTCAGAACATTTAAGAGTTATCAGCTCTGTGTGGTCACAATTAGGTCCGGGATTATTATCTAATAGTTATTTTATTTGTAATTGTATATTGTACAACATTCTTTTATCAGTTTGTGAGGCCACATAATACTGCCCTCATACAAAAGAAAGCAGCTATCTGTTATTGGAATCATATTGTATAGTATAGCTGTTGCCCGCGACTCCGTCTGCGCAGAAAAATTAAACATAGCCTATGTTCATCACAGATAATGTTGGATTCTAATGATGAAAGAATTTTTCAAATCGGTCCAGTGGTCTCGGAGCCTATTCAATGCAAACAAACAATCAAATCTTTCCTCTTTATAATATTATATTATTATATTGTCGAGGTGAAACCTTAGTACAATCATACAGTGCTGAGAACGCTTCAACCTTTGGTATGATGGCAGAATAGGATTGTAGATGGAGATATATAGAAAGAGCCTTACATCCTACTAGATGATAGGAAGTGATGATGATGGTGATGTGTGGACCAGAGGCGTATTTAAAGATTTGGCGCCCCGGGCCAGTTAGATTTGCCGCCCCATAAAGTGATGAAAAAGTATTTACAGTAAAATATTCTCGGGTACCTATCATGGTGGCGGCGTTCGGCGCCTGAGAAGCCTGCCGCCCCGGGCTATGGACCCCGGCGCACTGAGAAGGCTGCCGCCCCGGGCCATGGCCCCCTTGGCCCTAGGGTAAATACGCCTCTGGTGTGGACCTCATATTTATAACATGCGATGATGGCTGTCATGATCAATGTTGGACTGTATAATTACCACATTTATTTAGGCTGCAAAACAGTGTTAAACATGACATGGCAAGTAATGTATTGCTTCAGTGCAAATGAAGATCAAACTTCTGTTACTGTAATTTACAAATATGTTATCCCTACTAGCTCTGGCTTGCCTGCAATGAAAAGTATCATTATGTCCTTTCCAAACTCAAAATGGGCACAAGACATTGACTTTCAGAAACCAACCCGCTATAAAATCCATCAAGTCCTTCCTCTGGCTAAGCCATCTCCTACCAAATTTCATAAAATGTAGGTTTGTAATTTAGCTCCGGCAGTACATATTGTGACAGTATCAAACCAACCACCAGTTACCAACCACCAACCAGTAGTTACTTTTGCATTCATAATATTAGTCATAATGATGGAAAAATGAAAATATGTTGAGTCCTATGAATGTCACCTTTTCGAACCTAATAGTTTGACTTCATGATATTTAAATATATTATTTTTATCAAATACACATTTCCACTCACTCAGGTATCAACCTCTAAAAGACAATAACACGCCTCAGGAGCCCTAGCCATGATGCAAATGCTACTAATGGTTTTCTTTTCTATAACTCAAAATGTATGGGTTGAAATTGTCAGGTGTTACGATAAACAACATCATCATCTGTCATCCAACGTAATTTGAACGGTAGAAAATAAAAACGGTAATAGCATTTGCATCTTGGCTAGGGCCCCTGACTGTTTTGCCTTGAGTGTAAATCCTCATATTTATTCGAATATCATAACAAAGTTCGACGAAAATATGAGATAGATAATTACTTACATTACCTGTATTTAAATTTAATGTTAAGTATCCTGAAACAAGGTTTTCTTTTGTTTACTTTAATGATTACAAGAAATGATAAAGTTAAGATTTAGTCCTTTTTTATTACACCACTCTTAATACACATATTATCGAGTTTATAAAACTTCATAGTTGGGGCAGCTGCTCGTACAAATTAAGCTGAATTAACCAAAAACGTTTGTCCTTTTCTCTCGACTTTTTCATAGTAGTTTCTAATCCCAAAACTCATCAACAAGAAAGGAGTTTTGATCCTCTCTGAGTTAATCATAAGCGGGTAGTAACTGACAAAGTTCTTTATTCTAAAGGTTTAAAACACCACGTAAACTTTCTATAGAACGGAGGTTTCGAAGAAATGAAGAATCTGGACATAAACGATAACTCTTACCTCGTTTTTTACAAGAACTTCCAATCCAATCAGTGAAGGTCACACGCGACGTAATTTGTAAATTTTAAACAAGTTTCACTATTAATTTGCAATGATAGATACCCTTCTAAATCAATCAATTAATTTATTTTTGACTCCGCGATAATCAATACGCGTACACAAAAAACAGTCAACCGACTATCGTCTTGAACAGGAACTACAAAACGTCACTTTCGCGAGTATGTCAACACTGGAAAGGTTTCTTTTCAATTTTGACAGTTCAAATTTTTCAAGTGCCTCAGAAAACAGAAAATAACTCACCGTACCGTCTTTAAGATATATGAAATAACTAGAATCTAGAATGCTTTCATTAAATTTGTAAGAAATTGTCTTTTTTTTAATGTTGTGATCTTGGAATTTATTGTACTTAACGTTCTAAGTGTATCAACCGTGTTGCAAAATGACGTTATTTAATTATGTGATGTGCTATGTTAAATATTTAAAATACCAATCCTAAACGTAGTGCCAAATGTTATTCTTTTAACTCTTGTTGCTTGAATTTAATGTTCAAAATAAATTGAACTCTTTTTGGTATTTGGTTGTAGATGTATTTTTTGTACTTGCGACACTACAAAGTTATGACGTTCCAAAACTAATACTGGGTAATATATCCGTAATCTGTAATAACCAGTGGCATATCCAAGGAAGACTTTCTTTATTGGAGGCTAAAATTTTATACATTGAAGGGTTTTTTGTTCATTCGGCTAAGTTTTGTGTTATATTATTGTATCGTCGGAAGTCTTCTTTGATAAAAGGTTTAGATTGAACTCTCCTTTTTTTATGTAACGATGTAGTACTCTGAGCGCGCTCTATTTTTTATCTCTTTCTAGCACTCGACGTCATTCTCTCACGTTCGATGTGTGGTGTCATTTCGTTTGTAATATTCGCGATAAAGAAATAATTTAAAATGTTTAGGATATTTAAAATATCTTTAGCTAGCTATGTCTTACTTCATTAAAGTTATGTTAGTGACTTTCAGTGGTGTGGAAAAGTTATAGCGAAGAAATTGTAGCATAACAATTAGTTCAGTATGAACTGTCACCAAGTATTAAGTGGAGCCTGTAATTCAGGAGATCAATGTTTTGCTGTTGGTTCAGTCGAGGGAATCCCTTTCACAGTAAGTAACTCGGTCGCGTGTTAGATGTCAGTCGGCGGCGGGCACAGTCTCGTGACTAGATTTCCTTCAAAGTGGGGACAAGTAATAGTCCAAACAGGAAAATCTAATTTAGCCTAGTTTGATAAGCACTATATCTTGCTTTGGGTGCTTAATTTGTACCAGACAAAACCTCCCTCAGACAGAATAATTCTGGCTCCTTTAAGCTGTCAACCTCAGCCTCATGAATGAGATAAATAATTTCCTTGAACATTAATTTGCATCTGTTAGACACAGTTATTTAAATAAGAGAATTGTTTTAGAAGCCATTGTTATCCTTGAAGGTGATCAGGTAACTGCCTGTCATTGTTAGCAGCTATCTTGATTCAGTTTCAAGTTCACACCATTATTCTTGAACTTTGAATAATTCTTGTGACTATAATCAATCAAGATACTTTTACATAAGTAATTCTGTTCACTCGCAGATAATTTTATTTCTCATTATACCTGTGTTAGTAATTTACAAAGTGACATTATTACAGTGATTATTTTTCTGTACAAGGATAATGTAACGGACGCTAGATAAATATTGTAAACTGGTATTTTGCTGTTCTATCCATTGTTGAACACACTAAAGGTTCTATTTATTTGTCATATTATTTAATGATTATCTTAAATAGTAGTATTTAATGTTTAAAAAGAAAAACTAGAAACTAAAAACTAGTTAAATATTATCATCATAATGATATTAGCTAAAACACATCTACTGCTGATTTTAGGCCTAGCTCAAATATATCTGTGATGTGATGACTGATAATTGTTCCTGTTTTTCCTAAGCTATGCATTTAACAGTTATGTGACCCTAATCTGGTTATTATTATTATTTATTATAATACACTAGCAGCTCTTTGAGCTGATGCGTGTATATCACTGCACTTATGTCTATAAAGTTTTTAAAAACAAACGTTTTATTGAGGAACAAACTGATGTATATTTATAAAAACTAAGCTATGTCTTTAGCATTATCTATATTGATCCTTAATAAATAGTGATGAACTCAGAAATTGATTTAGCTGTCGAATGAATAGGTTACAAGCTATCGCATACTAGTCAATTAATATAATCAATTAATAAATCAAAATAATATCTATTTTGTTAAAAGACAAAAATACAAATTAACAAATGAAATTCTTTAATTCCTGAGATATAGCTATTGATAAAAATATCTGTTGGATATTGTAGGTGGATGTTTTATCTCCTTTTGTGTGTTAGACAATTGAATAGAAGTTAAACTTCCATGATGCAGAGTATGCAGATACAAATATTTACACTCTTCACACAAAGTTGAATCATACCCGAGACGGTAAGCATAGAGCTGTATCAGTTAAGGTTATACATGGCAACACAGACATTAGACATATTAATGTCACTAGTGTCTTTGTGATATGCAATTATTATGTTGACAATGTACGCATACTAATACTCACAGCTTTAACACAGTGTTGAGTATGAAGTGTCTCCTTGTTTACTTATCTTTAGACAAAGTCAGTCACAATTTTATCATCAAGAGCTTGTTTGCATGTATGTTAATGTGGTGAACTACGAAAACAATTTAGCTGAATTTTGACATTAAGAAGTGTATGCCAGTTTTAAATTTGATCTTTGTAAATATTACTAAGGAACTCTATGCAATCCACTAAAACTATAAATTAGGACGTAATCACATAATAAATAAATGTTTACCTGATTTGATGATTTCTATGCAAGCTATTTCCATAATGGCTAAGTCTTACATAGGTTAGTATAACTATAACATATGGAATGAAGCATACTCAGTATAGTACCCGTGATTTTATTCTTCTCAGGTATTTTTAAGTTAATAAATATAGATATTTTATAGATTTAAAATTTTCAGGCATATGCTGCAGGCTGTAACATAGTGATTCTTGCATCCAACTTTGAACGGGTCCAGATCATACCGGGTGCTATCCACGGGTACATCCGGATTGGTTCTTTGGACTGCAGTACGGACACAGGCAAGATCGCTGCAGCGTATGGTGCAGAAGTCTGCATATTTGAACCAACGCCTTTGATCCATAGTGCTGCCACAACTCATGTAAGTTGTTCTTTTATAATAATTTTCGGTTTGAATATAATTAAATTACATTAATTTATTATTCATTCATGCATAATTAAACTATTTGAATATGTAAACATCATAATAATGTTTCACGTTTTACGAAGTTTTATTGCAATAAAGCTATTGCATACATATATATTTACAATATCACTGAAATAAACTTTGCACAGGTATTTATTGTTTGTTCAGCTTTTAATGGCCACACAATTAATGTTTTTTTCTTACATAAAGAATGGTAAAATTGATAAACTAGGTACTAATATTATTTTGAAGACATATTTCTTGTCATAAAAATAAAACGCCAATGAGTTAGCCAGATTCAGGAGCTGTGGTTGGGAGTCTGAACCACCGGAATGATACTCCAGTAGAGTTATGCTATTTATTTTAAAACAACGCTAGTACTAACTGATCTATGAAACATGCATCTACATGTAAGAAAAACAAATTTGAGGGACATTCAGTTGAAGATTGGAGTACCTCTAATTATGAATTCAAGTTCAATTTACTCATATGGACCTTAGTTAAATGGGTTGCAAATGCTGGTTATTGTATTTTATGATTGAAAAAATTACGTTCTGCTGGAGTTTCTTGCGGCGCTTGTTCTCCGCAATGATGGTCTTGTCCGAAGCGCTAGTAGATGCACTACAAATTACCGACATGTAAAAGAGACCTACACAGACACAGAATAAATATTTGGAATTTTTAACTTTTTTTTTGCAGTTATTGCATTCCAACTCTTTTGGCCTTTATGTTATGTATTTTCTTATACTTTATCTAATAAGATCGAATTTGAAAAATAATGTCCTTGTATTTACAAAATAATCCAAAAAAAAAGCATCTTGAATTTTGTTGCATCGATTTTTTATACCTTTCGTTGTATTCACGAGGCGATTAGGAATAAAATGTTCAACGTTTATTATTGTAATGGTTCTGCGAAATCCAGAATCGTAGCTTGCGTTCAGGTATTTTTACGATTCGTAGCTAAACAAGTGAGGGAATCCTCGTCAGTTCCCCAGACGCAGCCAGCAGAGCAATAAAACAAACTCCAGTCGTGCGCTGTTTGGTAAAAATAACGCGAGCGTACCTACCATTTTACTGCTTCATTTAGTAGGCTAATGTCTCGGCTGCATTAGTCGTATGTATTTGCAAGATAAAGTAACTTCCGAGTAAATAATACATTCTATGTTTTTTAAAACATTTTTTTCTCAAACGAGTTCATTTAAGACGCATGAAGATTTCCCTTTTGCGAAAATTTAACTTTGTGAGTTAGTTTGTTACTCCTTCACGCTGCAACATCTGGACGGATTTGGATGAAATTTAAAATGGAGATAGCTTTTGCCCTGGATTAACACAGGATCAGTATCCCGGAAAATTTAAAGTTCCCGATGGAAATCTACGTAGACGAAGTCGCGGGCAGAAGCTAGTAGGGTTCCGTACCGAAATGGTAAAAAAGGAACACTTATGATGAGACTTCGGCGTGTGTCTGTCTGGATGTATGTCACAGCAGTTTTTCTCTGAACCTATAGCTAAGCTATTAATTTGAAATTTGGCAAAAAAGCAGAAAAATCCGGACTTAAATGTAATAAAAGTATATACTTATAAGTCAAATATTACAATTTCGGAAAAAAAAAATTTTTTTTAATTAGTATTTTCTCGAACCTAAGTCTACTTCCTTATCATAAAATCGGAACTTTCTTAGTAGGTACCTTCTAATAGAGCAATAGAGTTTTTTTTAATAGAGCTCAACATAATAATATTATTGAGCATATTATGCTTACTCTTAAGCCTGATGTAAAACGTATAGTAAATTAGTCTACCTAATTCAAAATTTCAGCTTTCGACTTCGAGTCATTCATTTATTATTAAATAGAGACCTAACTCGAAATCCAAAATTCTTAAGGTGTTATGCATTCCTAACCCTGGCCCACGATGGGCCATTATACTCTGATTATTTTAAGATGATGCCTGTGACAGCCGTATTTCATACTTTCAGTCATTTACTATACTCACAAGCGAGGTATTTAAAAAAAGGGCGTTTAATTATTTAAATTCTACATCGGTACAAACTTAGTGACGCCATCCAGTGGCGTCACTAAGTTTGTACCGATGTAGTATTTTTGTAAAGTTAAAGAAATAAGTGTAATTAGTGTTTATATGAGCTTTCCCAGGCATCATCTTAGAATAATCAGAGTATAGGTAGGTACATTAATAGTATAAAGTAATGACAGTCATTTTACGTTCGTGATGACAATTGTGTGCCACAGGAAGACCATTTAACATTAAAACACAAGATACTATAAATATTGTCATAATATTTTTGTTTTGATTGTGATCGGTAACTATGCCGTATGATTTTCAAATTAAAACAATGGCTAATTACTACGTTATGTTATTGTTTAGTTACTACGTACGCACGTAGGTATAGATCGTAGCGTAATGTAGCGCTTCATTAGCCCTCTTTGCAGATGACACATTTCATTTATAATGGTAATTAAGCCGTTTACCAGAACATCTATTTAAATTACTGCAGTTCAAACGGGTTTGGCAATTACGACTGTTATACGCTGTAGTTATATAGGTCGCTTCAGCCATTCATGTTGTTTTTGGCACCAGTATTCTTGAATAAGCAGCTTATTGCTGCGTATAAATCAGGAAACGAACTTCTGACCTATTTTTCATAATACAATACCGGCATTACTTTTTCACTTTTGTACCTGACTTACGTAAAAGTTGAGGAAATTAGAGTTTCCGCCCATATTCTGTACTAGATCTTTGTGACACGATATTATTGAATATAGATTTTCCTAGAATTTTGTAAAATATTATAAACAATTGCTATACATAATTACGAGTATATGACGACGTAGTTACGGAAAAACAATCCAATCAACAATTGTAAGATTTCATATGTTTAAGAAAAAGTGATTTCAAAGTAGTCATATTTAAACTGAAATTTGTCAATTGTATAATTGTTTCGTAATAAAGTACGACTCCACTCGAAGTACGAAATCCACCGAAATCAGTCTTTATGATTTGTCTGTATGTAAAACACAGAATCTTATAACAAGGATCAATCTGTCGCTATGCGTCAGTGATAATTTTCTAACTGAACGTAAATATTGACTGTTAAACACGAGCAATACTTATAACAATAATGCTGCTTCCATTATTTCATCATTCATGTCCTTTAAACAAGGTTAAATAAAAGGAGATCTGACCATCAAAGTTATAGGTAAATGAGCGGCGAGCAAGAAATTGAAGTTATTTTACTCGTGCAATTTAATGACTGATCCATATAAAGTAACGGAGAGATAGCCCGGGGCTCTACTTTGAAAATCGACGTTCAAAGTTACCTATCTCCATTTCTTTTTTCCACTTAACTCGAGCGACGAGTAAATGGGATGGGGCATTTAGCAGTAACCTACACATCCAGGTAAAGAGCAGGTTCAGACGAAGATTTACTTTAGATTTATTTACTTAGTTATTTACTTAGCGGGTTTACTTAGTCCACGTGTAGCTGCGATTCTTTTAACATAACGAATGCAGTTCCTAAAATCGTAATTTGTATAGATTTAGCCTTATAAGCGTCATGTAGCAGATGAAAAGCACCTTGTATTTTTAATGTACCAACAACGGGGAAAACCGGTGTAAAAGCTGCCCATTAAAGTAATGCAAAGGAAGTGAGCAATGCAGATCAACTATTTGCGACACATTTAAACGCATGAACCGTCTATGACGCACATAGTGCGTCAACATTATTTCCAATTTATAACAACTAGAAAACGCGTAGATTTAGTTTCCCTCGAGTGTCCCTTTTTTTCCCGTTGGGGTTAAATTTTCGCCTAAGGAGTATTCTTACCAAATTTCAAGTCCCCATACGTTCAGCGATTTAGATAAGATAAGATAGATAGATAATTTCAATCTCTTGTCAAACAGTTCACGATTAAGATGTGCCTTGAGACGTAAAGTTCACATTATTCAACGTTCAATTGAGTGCACGAGAAGTTTCTAAGAAAAAATAACCGGTAGGTATTATTCCACGTACGTCAGTTTAAGTAGTAGTTAAGTAAGAGCACCGGAACATTCAAGTAGGCGCTTCGTAAGTGGTACATATGTTTGTTGAACGTATGATTAGCGCATCGCACGCCACGCATAGGATCTACCAAACAAAGAGAAGGGCGAGTGAAGACGGACCATCAATACGAAATAAACACGAATGATTAGCGTGATAGTTTCGATTGTTTGCTAGCAGGATGCATTTATGTAATGACTTTCCTTGTATGTGTCCAAGGCTATCATGATGATTTTTAAGGGTCCGTGGCGGGTCTCGTGAACCGTGATAGGTCGACCGTTGAAATATTCAAAAAGTGAGTTATACTATTGCCGCTATACTAACAAATAATTAAAAAGTGGGCCCCTACACAAGAATGGTACGGAACCCTTAGTGTGTAAATCCGACTCGCACTTGGCCGGTTTTACCTTTTATCTCTTGAAACTAAAACAAATTCATATACCGGTAAAAAGGGGCGTTGATGTTTGACATAAGTATAGATATTTCATTCGTAATATTAATATACTAAGGGATTTCGCACAAGATATGATTATCCGTGCAACAAGATATATAGCTCGATACAGAAACTAGATCAAAACATCGATCAATCAACTATTTATATCGTTAGCGATTAACGCAGTGTCATTTTTTATCCGCGCTTGTACTGCTTGTATATTGCACTTCCATTGATACGACCACTCGTGATCTTTAAATTGAGCTACTACTGGTTTCTGATAGCACTGGTATCCACGTGATTCTAATTCAACGACTATTGAATTGACACTTCGCTTGTATGCTTCGCAGATTAGTTATAGTTTACAGTGTTATAAAATCACCGCATATTCTGGTTACTATTTGCTCCGTGTTGTTCAGTTTAATACTGGTTTTCCATAGTATTCGAGCGTTACGTAAATTCCAGCGTTGGAGACTGTTTGTCTCAGACTTGGTGCTTATCGATTCTAGAAGTTTTAAGTGCTGCGGTGCTCGCCACTGCGGAGAATTTGCTTTCATACAAATAACATCGTTTCGTGTAACGGGCTTAATAAAAAATACAGATATAAACAAAGGAATGTGTTGATAGTGTTTTTAATCCACGAAAACAAACCACGCCACTCAATTTTATGTTGCATTTAAATGCGTAATGTACGTTAAGTTTAGTAGTGGGGCGCGACTTTACAGGGCCGAGTTTCTAGGCGGTAAAAGTCATATTGTCTTTCACTGTTATCGTATTGTTAACGTTTTCAGAACTCTTATTTACTTAACGGTGGTCGAGTTAAAAACAATACCATAACAGGACAAATACGATATGGTTTTTACCGCCTAGAAAAAGAGGCCCAGATTAAAACACTACACGACTTTTCCTTTATAAACTTGTCCTTTTTCTTGTTGTTAGAAGAGTCACGCGCGGCCTATTAACATGCTAAATTAGTATGTTTGTATATTTATATTCGTGTTAACTGGGTCGGCGTTTGGCCTTGACTTCTAATGTGTCGATTCCGATGACGGTTCTCGACTAGCCGGAACCAGGAAGTCTCTATTTTGTATGCTTTATATTATACTAAATTCATAGCAGATTTTTTCTTTTTTTTTTGCTGTTATTATCTAGGTAACTACTCGTATTCTCACTATTATGTGGTTATGGATCAAATAATGGTTCAAATATGGTTCAATATGGTTTAAACTCGTAGGTACCCGTGGTTTGTTCGTGGTTTCATTACGAAACTACGAAGAAGTCAAATGTATATAAATAAATATCAGTTCCGTTAGTGGATGGTTATCTATCACGAAGAGCACTAAATTCGATACTTCGAATGTCCCAGCCTTTTTACTCATAATTCGAGACTAAATCGATAGAAAGGGGTGGAGCTAACGTGACTTTAAAATTAATTGATAAAGTAGAGCCAGATAGACGACTGACTGTCAACGGATAATGGTGCCTTTAGATAATAGGCACGACAATGCTTAAATCAAATTAACTCCTAAGGCTGAAATCGACCATATAGTGTTTTTAATTCACCAAAAGTCGCGCCCTACATACCTACTTAATTTTGCGTAAAGTAAATTCACAATTTTAATAGTAATTGGCTGTCCATTGCTTTCTCACTCTCTCTATCATAACAAGTATACCAGTGAAAATGTGACAGCGATAGACAGCCGAGTACATATGAATATTCTGGTTTCACTGCACATTAACGCGTGCTTGCAGCGGCCTCAGCCTTCGTGGCTTAAAAACACTATAATAATCAGTGATCGTTATCAACGTCCACTTTTCGTAGCAAAGGGTATGGTTGGCAGAAAAAACAAATACATTTGAATATTCACTTTTGTCCTTAACTATAAAATAAATACCTACTTACCTTCGTAGGATTACACCTCTAGATATAACTCTTTACGGTTCAAAACCTTTTCCGCCCTAATATATTTGTAAAAGGATATACGTGAAATGTCATTAATTTATGTCATAAAAATACAACTATAGTTGAAATTCTAATTACATTACGCGTAGTGTTTATTTTAATTTAAATAATCCAATGCACATCGTATTTAGAGTTGATATTCAAGTTTTTCAAGTGGAGTCCTAATAAAGTGCACGTATGATCACAGTATTTACATTCACAGTATGGATTTGACACAATACCCGGATTTTATATCGACGGACGAAGGTACGCTATGTACTATTTACAATCTCCATATTAAAAGCAAAATACACAATATAAATAAGTACCTAAAGTCAAAATCTCATCTACATAAAATAAGCTACTACAAAGCTTAAAAAAGAACCCTGTCTTTGAAGTCAAAGACAGTAAGTTATTTTGTAAATTATGAGATTCGACATTTCATTCCTCTTTATTTATTTTGTACCGGCATATGAAAACTGATTCACACCAAAAAACAGTTCAACAAAGACTTGACTGAATTTAGGATTCATTCTAATATACCGTGGTTAAAACTTGACAACCCAACATTTCGGAATTTTAAATGGAAAACCTTTTAAACAATAAATACGGAAATAGCGTCAATTTACCAAGTGAATCCAATATAAGGCTGAAATATCTTTCAAAAATTTAATAATGTTTAAAATACTTGTGTATTTGTTTTTCGTCAACCATACTTTGCTACGAAAAGTGGACATTGATAACGATCACTGATAATAATAAATTATTCGCGGACTATCTGCAGTTTAATATAAATATTTTTTCTATACTTCTGATCAAGCTTATGACAGAGGTTTTGTTTTTTCGTAGGGTTTGGAATACCGATGGGTACAAACCGGCAAGTTGACTGCGGACGGCCCGATCACAGCGCTCTCATGGAACCTGGAAGGCACTCGTCTGCTCACTGGGGGCAAGATTCTTCAGCTTTGGCACCAAGCATCTCTTTACCAGGAGGACAGTCAACGTAAGTTTAAAATTTAGTCAATGTACAATGTATTTCGTAATTTCAAACTCTTACTTTGCTCGCTAGCAAGGGTGTCCCAGAAACCGACGTCAACCCGCCTAGGGCTGATAGAGCAGCTAAAAAGCTAACGATTTAACTCCTATTTATGTTTAGCGATTTTTACTAGTTTCGGAGATACCTATTGATCATTTTAATCAGATTTTTTGTAATATTCCCTTTATGTCCATGTCAAGAAAAGTCATAAATTTCATGTTTTGTAGTTTATTTTCTCTTCTCATAGTTATTATTATTTTCCTCAGTCTGTCTTACTTATAATAATAACTTCATAAGGCCCTTTATTCGATAGTGACCCTAAATATTTAAATTATAAATATTACGGAGGTGGTAATATCGGAACCGGGGTTTTTAAACTTGATTTGTTAAACCCGAAATCGGAGTCGGAGGCGAAGTTAAAATAAAGATACACTCAGAGACGTCAATTAAATTTAATGCTGGTTTAGTGTAGTGTTGTCGCAAAGAAAGTGACAGCAGCAATTTGCATCAAGCATTAAATTAAATTGACATCAGTCTCTGAGTGCGGCAGTTAAGGACAGATCTAATGAAACAATGTTTTATTAGCCAGGTGTTAATGATGAAAATTTTCAAGTTCAACATGCGACAATGAAACAATTTGCTCAGTGCTGGTTTACCAGCTAGATTTAACAATGTTTGCCTCGTCTCAATTGACACGTAATTTGTAATGCTTACTGCGGCATGTACCATCAGCAACACAGTTGACTGAACATTTGTGAATCTTGTCACCTTACAATAAGGCTCACTAGTGGTCAGTTAACAGTGATGCTGTTCGTAAAGAACTCTAAGATATTCTTTATCTTATCTAATGCGCCAGATTGCAAAGTTGTAAAGGTTATACGTATATATTAGTAACAATGAGTATCCTCGAAGAAAGTAAGTGGCGGTATAGGACCTTTTGAAGGGTCCGTTTGGATCCACCACCTGGAACCTACCGCCAAGCAGCAGTGTTCGCATTGTTGTGTGCCGTTGTGGGGATAGGAACACCGTGAAATAACTAGCATAGATGCATTCCACAATGGCCATGCATTTGCAGTCTTAGGTTTGAGTCTTAAAAAAAATGCAAATTTAACGTAAATTTTTATAATCATATTTAGCTGATTCAGCCCTAGATGCGGGGTTTACTAAAAGTGTACTTAATGCAGCTGGGTGAATCAGCTCAGGTGAATTAAGTTTACGAAGGGTCTGAAAGAGGTTTTTGTCTCGTTTTGGACTATTAATTAGTTGTTTTATTTGAGAAACTTGTTGTGTTACGGAATTTACATTAGCAGAGTGTATAACTCTGTCTTAAAACCCATTTTATCCTCGACTTAGTTATCCACCATCGCCTACTGGCTCGGATGGATACCATAAGTCTTAGGCTAAATGGTTTGTTTTATGCCTTTGTTGTACAATCTACTATTTAAATAGTGTTGTCAAAACGCTATTCGAAATCTATTGTGATAAACAAAGATATTTATATCGTGTTATATTTTACATATCTTAGATTATCTGATGAGATCTTGGATAAAGATCCGATTCAAAAAGGTTTTTTAAGTAAAGATTCTTGATAGGTAATGCAGGTAATTTATCTATCTGTTATCTAAACCGTAATCGTAACTGTGTCGCGAAAATCTTAACCGTAAGAGCGTTAAAATTAGAAGTAAAAAGAACTTAATCTACACTACACGCTAGGGTTAAACTTTTGGAGTAAAGTTGCTAATTCTTAATGCATGAAAGACTAAGAATTCAATGCTTTGTATTTTCTTTAGTGATGTCAGTCAACGAAGACGTATAAATGAACTGTCTGTGTTACAATCATTGGTTGATAAATCAAATTCATCTCGGTTGGCTCAAATGTTTTCGAGTATATTTTTGTGGTTTCTAATTAAACACTACCTTATGATAATCCTATTACAGCAAGTTCCGGTGTGACATTCCAAATCGGTGGCAGCGACAAAGATGAAAAGCCGAAGTTGCAAGATGAGGAAGAACCCGTGAGTTTAGCGCGTAGATAATAGATAAGATAACAGTCCAAACAGAACTGTTCAGTCTCTGATATCATTATTTGTTGTTCGCCTGATAATAAAGCACGGACCAAATCTGCCATCTAAATTGGAATTGTTATATTTAAGGATCAATGAACTTTTACTAATTAGAATGATTAACTGTTTTATATTTATATTAAAGGTATTAAATATTGATCATCATTTGTTTGGCATGTGGTTAATTGATTATAAAGTAGCTGATAGGCACTAACGTTTTAGTCGTTTTGTGTAGGTGATTTGGTATATTCAGCGAGTTGGTAGACAGGCTTAAATAATGGCTAACCTATCTTTTGTTCATATTACTTCATATTAATGTTTGGAAATGAAATTCTTCCGACAATGACCCGATATTATTCATGTATGCGGTCTGTTATACATCTAGGTATCTGATTTTAACTTAAAATTACGTACAAGAATCCGTTAAAAAAATGTGATCCAGCGCTATTTTGACTCCAGGGTGTTTAGTCGTAAACTTTTTGCCATCACATCATGTGTGCTTGTTTGTCTTCTCCATGCCCAAAAGAGGTTTACAATTGAGGTTATTTAACTTTATATCGTTAAGAAAGACTGACTGTTGAGTTTCTTGTGAAGCTTCTTTTCAGCAGTGCTTTTGAGAAGCGCGGGTAGATTTTGACTTGTAAAAGTGTCACTAAAACAGCTTTATTTTTTTAGGGTTGGCTGTGCGTATGGCAATGTCACACAGCCACTCCCGCGCACCACCTTGCCTTCTCGCCGGACGGTGTTCTATTCGCGACGTCTGGAGTCAACGATCGACTAGTCAAAATCTGGTACCAAAACAAAGGTAATTTATTTAATCGCATGTTAACGACTTCGATACGGTTTGTCATCATCATCAAGTCATTAAAGGCATTAAAGCCAAGGAGCCGGCAGCATATTCTTACATGTATTTTTAGAGTTAGATAACCAAAAATGTCAAGGTCTGAACATGTTCGTTTTTTTACTCCCGTACACAAATATTTCAAAATTATTTATATTTTCAAATGTTGCATGTGTGATTGTGGCCACAACTAAAAAACATTAAAAATTATATTTACAGCCATATTTTGGTAACTCAGTAAATTCAAATCTTATTCTCTAATTAGTTGTTTTGTATAAAAAAATATTAGTCAAAATAGCAAAAAGACGTCAAAATCAAGCAGTCTGCTCTTAATAATACAATGGCCGTCAAGGCACTGTCCATGTTAACGACTTCTTATCATAATAGGTTTATTATTTATTGATCCACTAATATAAGATTTGATTATGAAGGTTAATATTAAACGCGTGCGTAATAGAGTTTTCGGAAATCGATTGCGGAAATTAATTTATAGTACTTATTAACGGTGAATCAGCTTATCAGATTATTCCAACATGTATGAAATTACTGCGTTGGCTGTCTTGTTGTGAATCATGTATTTGCATTCTCGTTGTGTATCACTATGTCTTGTGTAGATGAAACAGTCGGATAGTTTTCCTGATGTGTTATGTATGTCTATCGCATTCAATGACGGCAACGCATATCCGATACCGATTGGCATTGCAACCTCGTTACTTGTAAATAAGGTTGCAATTGCTACCTTAATTGTTGGGTTTGGGTGGGGAACCGCCTTTTACCATAGCAGGGCAAGAAAATTGCTGTTTTGTATGAAGATGCGTACGTCTGCGAAAGTAGAATTGATGCGTACGCATCTTGATACAAAGTAACTATTTTATATAGACTAAATGCGAATCGGTGCTGATAGATGTGACTCCACACTTACCCCCTTACTAATAAACGTTGAATAACGGTGGTATAGCTAAACAATGTTTTGTCCTTATCTGTCATTGTGACATTTGAATTTGACAGATAAGGACAAAACATTGTATAGCTATACCACCGTTACTCAACGTTTATTAGTAAGGGGGTTAGTTATTGTTACTTTAAACCAAAATAACATTAGAAATTAAAAAGAATAACTGGTAACCCATCATTTTATCGAAGTTTTCTTCAGTGATTGTATCATTTCATCGAATTTCATTTCGCTTTCGCTATTTTCTGCTGAAACCATTTTGCTTTCAGGATATCTTAAACATGTTAAGATAGACATGTGACTACCAAAAAAAAAAATGGCGAGAAATGCCTTTTGATGAAATAAAAATTCCGCGTAATGATACGTTCGATGAAAGGTATTTCGATAAAATAATAGGTTCCCATAATAACTACTCAATAGAAGAAAAAATGCGACTTCTATTTCAGAGCTAATATCTCTTAAACGGCCCAACCGATTTTCGTTAAAACTTGCTTTGAACCACGCCAGATAAGCTAGCTTTCGATAAACAATAGGTAAACAAATCCGGTTCATCCGTTTGGTAGCTACGGTGCCTTAGACAGATTAGCAGATTCACACCTTGAACTTTTGACACCCCTTCTTTTGCGTCAGGTTGAAAATAGTGTTTGTTTTTCAGTATTGATTCAAGCTAACGGTGAGCATTCGCCAGATCTCAACTACACGTTCATATACGTAGCACATCCAAGGGCGGTCACGCATCTGTCATGGCGGAAAACCAGCAAGTACATGCCGAAGTGAGTATGTTTTACATTTCGTTCAGTGTTGTTATAAGAGGACTCTCGTGACTTGGTACGTGTAGGAGTTTCCCGCTCTATCTTCCCGTTAGGGATCGGTTGTCGGAACATCCTTTCTTAATTTCTAGGGTATCTAAGAAATGTACCCTTTAAATTTCAAGTTTCTAGGTTCAGCGGCTGTGCGTTGTTTGCCAGTCAGTCATGAAGGAGTTTCACATGTAATGTATAGAAGATTTCTTTAAAAAAATGTATGATGCACTGTATGCACATCGTACCTGTCACCAATGTCGTGTTTTCTCCTTTGCTGTCTAAACAAATGTCTTGATAGATTGATTAAATATTTTTATAACTGGACTGAGCAAAATCCGTCCTATATTTTTGAAATTCCTTGGTTTAATCTTTTTATTAATTAATAAAAAATTAGAAGAACGAACATTGCGAGCGATTACTTTGAAACACCACCATATATCGTCGCGCTGTTCTAAGATGCCCGAATTGCGAGCTGTCAACGCAGTACAAAATATAACCTCGAACATTCCTCATACACATATTTGGTCTAGGTTGACAGCTGTCAAATCGAGCCCTTTAGAACGGCGCGACTATAATCAATACATTTTTTTAACAGAGGCAGCGTAGGCAACGTGTTAGTAACATCGTGCGTGGACAACATCTGCCGCGTGTGGGCGGAGACGCTGCTGCCGGACGACGAGTGGGGCGGCTGCGTGACGGCGCACTCGCGCTCGCCGCCGCGCCGCCAGCGCGCCACTCACCGCCACAAGCACCGGTTCATGCAGCGGCTGAAGCACATGAAGTGAGTGCGTGTGTGTGTGTGTGTGTTAGTGACGCCTGCGTGGACAACATCTGCCGGACATTAAATGAGGTTCGGTTGCAATACCTGCCCTTCCGTAGATAGTGGCCGTTAGACAAACGCGCGCGACTGTAGTACCGGCCGCGATCCACGAAAGTCTACATTAACCGTTACACAGGCTGCCCCGCCAATACCTCAGCCCCGCCTACGTCTTTCATCCCGTGGGACGATCACACACAAACTTGTTCCATTATTATATTATCCCGTTCGTCCCTTTAACTGAGGCAACCTTTAAATTTGGTGGCTTGAACGCTTTGAACTCGTTCAAAGTAGTTCCCGTCTGAGTCCACATCACACCTAAAGACGCAGCCCTCCAGAATAAAATGGATTGATCCTTGATGCTTTAATTTCTGCTGTTCATAGGACCTGTTTCCACATACGACGGAACGCTCAGTCGTCTAAGCAGCCCGGAGCGCCCATTCCCACCTTACCGTCTACGTACAGCGCCCACGACTTCCACAACCCTTACCATACCAGCTCTTACACTGGAGGTGAGTTTACCTGAACATAATAAGCATAGGAAAGCGTAGAAATACAACTAAGGGCCCGTTGTTTGATCGGTAGTTAACTCAACTAATTGTTAAAATTCGAAAAAGGAATCGAAAATTTGACACATTTCCTTGAGAATTTAACTATTAGTAACCATTTTTAACCATTACTTAGTTTAACTACTGATCAAACAACAGGCCCTAAGTATGCTGTTACTCTTGGAACACCCTAGTATCACACTTTCCATTCCTTTTTTCTGCTCTTTGGGTCATCATAATATGGAGTTGATTTTTAATTGATTCAACGGAATAAAGATACGATGATAGTACATTACTGCAGAGACCAGGAAAAACGCAGTTGCGGTACGAGTATGAGTTAGCGCGGTCAAGACGCTGTCAAGACCGCACTATGTTAGAGACAATCCATCATTCGCCCTTCCGGGAGTTCCAAGCCGAGGCTTGTATAGTGCTTTTCTCTAAAAAAAAAACACAATTGTTATTATTACTACATCTATCAACCACCGTCCCAAAATTAACATGAAAAAAATAATTACCACATTAAATATTTTTTTAAATAATTATCACTTTAAATATTATTATTTTTTTAAAGTAGACGTTGTTTATCTTAACCAAAGCACTACGTGTTCTCTCTTTTGTTTGTGTTTTTGTTTGTTAGCATTCTAATCAGTTATCATCGGTTCCAGGTCTACATTTCCACCTAGCGGCGTCGATAAACGCCGAGACGGACATTCCGCTAGTGCCGTCGCTGGCCAGTGGGGGCCGGTTCATCTTACACTGGTTGCACAACAAGGAGATGCACTTCACCAGCCAAGCGGAAGCCATATTGCATGATCTTACTAAGAAGGTAACTTTTTTTAACTTAAATTGGTTACAGGATGTTCATTTAAAGATCCGAATTAAATGTACACTTATTTTATTTCCTATTTAATAATTTATTTTGCCTGCCTTAAGAACGATTCTTGTAAAAAAACCTTCTTACAATTGTTTTAAAATCTAGTTTTAAACGCCGCGGTCGGCTGTCGTGAAACGTCGAGCTACCGTTATGTTCTTACTAGAGTCTTTATTAAGTCTTGTTCATTCCTTTTGCGTAGAAGTGCTGTAAAACCCATGAATTTAACTGCAAAAACTGATAAAAGTGTGAAAATTTTGATGTTTTTCACGTATGTTTTGCTTGTAGTTTCACTCTGCCGTAAGGGGTCCAAATAACGTACCAGTTTGCTTTACATCGCGTTTTACATTTTCAGGACTTTTATTTGTAAGATATAACTGGCCTATACCTATTCTTTCCCCCTTACTAATAAACGTTAAGTAACGGTGGTATAGCTATACAATGTTTTGTCCTTATCTGTCAAATGCAAATGTCACAATGACAGATAAGGACAAAACATTGTATAGCTGTACCAACGTTACTAAACCGTAAACGTTTATTAGTAAGGGGGTATGACTTTATAGTGTTTTAATACTAAGTATTTTTTTAGGTTTTAGATAAAGAAGAGACGGAAGAAGGCGGCTCTGACCACACCACACATCCGGACGGAGAGAATGACACAAGTATGACATTTTATTGCTTTCTTTACGTCCTTATATATCGCCATAAAATATTTTTACAGTAAATTCATTCATAACTTTGATAGAAACAAACATTTTAAGTAAATTCATCGTATTACTAGACAATTAGAAGAAATTAAAGCTTTAAAAGTATTTACTTGAGCCCTGTATTTGACATATTATATGTGTTTCCAAAACACACAGCATTTATTGAAGAAGCGTCTATAATTTCGCCATCAAGCCATGCTAAAATGTAGTTAAAAACGCCTTTACCTTATTCGACGTTACCTGTTGATCAACTCATCTTACTTCCACGCAGCAGAGCGCGCCGAAAAACGCCCCGAAAATAGGCGCGCACCTGTCATCTGTCACTCATAGCGTAATAATTTTTTCACAGGCCATGTGCAAAAACTTTTTAATCCGTGTAAATAAGTCGAAATAAAGTGTTTTTAGTGGGTATTAAGTGTTATTATAGGTAATAAAGTGCTGTGCTTGGTAAGTGAGTGATTTTTTACCAGGAAGATGAGCACGCGGGACGAGGATGATGAAGGTAATAGTGTTATTACTATTATTAGTGACCGGTCGGAGGTTGGCATTGCTTCGGACGAAGAATGCCGACCACGACGACGATTGAGTGGCTCTAATCGTCAGTGTGAGTCGTCGACATCTTCGGAAGATGACGAAGGCTCCTCATCGCTTCCCCCGAATAAGCGCCGTAGGTGCGATAAAAACCGTACGGACCCGCGAGTTGACTCTTTAGTTCATCAGGTTAACTTCATATCCGGGTATTTGACACAGTTACCTCAGTATTTGACGGCCTTTTCTCAAAATAATCAGTCCAAATTACCCGACTCTAACATTAGAGTAGACAGGCCTAGTACATCGGCGGCTAGTCAGTACCTAGTTAACCCCTGCAGTGCAGGTACAGGTACCTTTGAGCTAGGTGAGTTACAGACGGACTGTGATGATAAAAGAGTGATTCCACTGGCTAAGAAGGAGCGCCTCGAGGAGGTTAACAAGCTCCAGCACTTTAACTTGCAAACGTGGAAAGGCTTAAGATACAAATCTATTTTACAGGGGTTTTCAGCTTCTCCTGGTTTTGTGGCTTTGAAGGTTAATGAAGAGTTTACACATTTAAAAGCTAACAAGGATTTTTTAGCTTCGGCTGAAAACATGTTAGCCGGGTTAACAAATGCTGAGATTGAACATCAGGAATTGTTGAGAGAGGGCCTTCAGGAGCTTATCAATTGGGCAGCAGGGAACCCTACAGAATTAAATCCAACTTCTTTATTTGATAAAGCAACATCCCTTCTAGGCCCGGGCTCCCCTATCCACAAGTGCTCAGAGAAGAAGATGAAAATAATTTGTGGCAGGCGGGGAGAATGTATTGAGATAAGAAGAGAGAGACTTTTAAAGGAAATTGATAATATCAACATCAAAACTTCATTGAGAGAAATTCCTCCAAGCGCAGAGTATTTGTTTGGCAAGGATGCATTACAGCCTCTCATAAAATCTCTTGGAGGTCCTCAGATGTGGCTTAACAAGCCTTCCTATATCAAAGAAAAAGGACTAGGTCGCGATCGCTCATCAAACTTCAGACATGACAGAAGATCCCAGGCATTTAAGAATAGGAGCCACGGACAAGAGAATAGAATTCCTAGACAGGAGAATAGAGCCAAGCAACGGACTAATTTTCGCAACAACAGAGGCAACTTTCCTGGCAAGAAGAACTTTACCAACCAAGATAATAAACAAAAGTGACTATATACAGAAGCAGAATTTCAAGGGGGGTTGTTTAAAGCAAAGTGCACAAGCATGGAAGGATCTGGGGGCGAATCAATTTATTATAAACATTGTAACAAAGGGTCGCATACCCTTCAAGAAAAAGCCACCCCTCCAACACTTAACTCCAAATATATTGAAAAAATTTTCAACACGAACAACCCCAGAGATGTCTGCAGTTATCAAGGACTTGAAAGAGAAGGCAGTGTTAGAGGTGCCACAAGATCTAAACTCCAGCTTCCTGTCAAAGATGTTTTTGATAAAGAAATCAGATGGAAGCATGCGGCCCATTTTCGATCTAAGGGGCCTCAACCAGTATGTAGCTACCAAACATTTCCAGCTAGTTTCCCAGTTGGATGTAGCAGAGTTCTTACAGAAGAACGACTGGATGGCAAAAATAGATTTGCAGCAGGCATATTTTCATTTACCAATTGCAAGGTCTCATCGTCGTTTCTTGAGGGTCTATTACAATCAAGAGGTTCTTCAACTGACAGCGCTACCATTTGGCCTGTCTTCAGCCCCCCGGACTTTTGCAGCAGTATCAAATTGGATTGCAGAGCTCCTACGAGAAAGGGGTGTAAGACTCCTAGTATACCTAGACGACTATATCCTCGTGAATCAGGACAAGAACAAGTTATCGGACCAAGTCTCGGAAACCCTGAGAACCCTAGAGAGCTTAGGTTGGAAGGTCAATTATCAAAAGTCAGTGCTTGCACCCACACAACATCTAGAATACTTGGGCCTGATGTGGAACACACAACAAGTAACCAGGGCCTTGCCCACATCAAAAGTACAAAAAGTAAAGGAAATCATCAACAAGATATTGCTAAGAAATCGACTTTCCCTCAGAGAGACACAAAGCATTCTAGGTCTGTTAAACTTTGCAAACTTAACAACACCAAAGGGACGGCTGCACTGCCGCCAAACCCAAAGATTTTTAAAAAAACTATCACAATGCAGACCAAGAGAGAGGAAACCCCTTCCCTGCAGTTGTCAAGTGGAGCTGCGCTGGTGGCAAAGAGCCATAGACATGAGCTCAGTGGCAATGCACCAGACACAGGTAACACATTTTCTAACAACGGATGCAGCAGATACAGGTTGGGGTGCTCACCTCAACGAGAAGTACCTAACAGGAAAATGGACAAGCAATCAGAGAGCATGGCACTCAAATCTCAAAGAGTTATTTGCTGTCTACGGGGCAATAAGGCGACACCAACAGGGATTACGACATGCGCACATTTTAGTTCAATCAGACAACAGAACCCTCATAGCTTACATTCGAAACGAGGGAGGCACGCGTTCCCTAGCCTTACTCGAGCTGACGACGAAGCTTCTGGAGCTAACGTCACAGCTGAACGTCACACTCTCGGCGGCGTATCTCCCGGGGAGATACAACGGCATAGCCGACCGCCTATCAAGGAATCGACCAGTGCCGGAATGGCACTTGTTGCCCCCGGCCTCGGAGGCCGTGTTCAGAAATTGGGGCGTTCCCGAAGTCGACTTGTTCGCTTCCAGAGAGTCCGCGGTCGTAGACCGATATGTAACATGGGACTCCAGAGATGGGTCGGCAATTTTTTGCGACGCATTCAGTCGGCCATGGAACTTCACATTGGCTTGGGTGTTTCCGCCACCCAATCTGATCCCACGGGTACTCCGGCACCTAAATATGGCAGTGGGAACATATATAGTAATAGCACCACAGTGGACACAGTGCTTTTGGCTGGCGGACCTGCGTGCTCGGGCAATAGCAGAGCCATACCCAATACACAATCTGCAATACAATCTGATAGATCTGACGACAGGCAGAGCCCCTTCCCAAGTAGAGAAGATAACACTTCAGGCATGGAAGGTTGGGGGTGGGCTAATCAGGTAGCTCACTGGTCCCTTGGAGAAAAAGACCTACTTAAAAAAAGCTGGAGAGATTCTACATTATCAACTTATAAGGTTCCTATTAGACGGTGGATCTCATGGTGCGAGTTAAATGGCATTAACCCTAGAACCCCACAGGGAAATGATGTGGCAAGGTATCTTGCCAATTTATATCTTGAGAAGAAACTTGCATACCGGACAATATTGGTACACAAATCTGCAGTAGCTACATATTCTGCCACAAGTCCAGAAGAAATTAGCAAGAACTTTTTTGTACAGCAGATCATAAAAGCTATCTCTGTAGCGAAGCCTCCAGACAAAAAATGTCCAATTTGGGATACAAAATTAATCTTTGATTGGTTAAGAGATACACCAATATCTGAAAGTTTATTTGATTTGTCAAGGAGAACCGCAATAATCCTATTGTTAGCTTCTGGTCGAAGGGTTCATGACCTAACGCTGTTGGATATTACAGAGGATGGCTTTTTCAAAAGAGATGACAGTGAGCTAGAGTTGTGGCCAAGATTTGGTTCGAAGACAGATAGTGGAAATAACAGACAGTCGGGTTGGTTACTGAAGAGGCACCCAGATGAGAGGTTTTGTCCAGTTCACCATGTTAATAAATTAATATCGAACACGAGACAGAGACGTTTGGAAAGAAAAGATTTAACCAATCTATTTATATCTATCACAGGTGAGATTAAACCTGCTACCAGAACTATAATAGGAGGATGGATAAAGACTATATTTAAGGAAATAGGAATAGATGCACCTCCTGGAAGTGTACGTTCTGCTGTATCGTCTAGAAGCTTTATAGAAAACAGACCATTAGAGGATATTTTAAAGCGAGCAAATTGGAAAAGTGCTCAAACCTTTCGAAATCACTATTGTCGTTTAATAGAGAGAAATAATGAGAATAACTGTAGCAATGACCAGTTAAGAGACAATTTCTTAGATATATAGTAACAGTGTTATTATTGGAAAGACAAACTTTGATTATAGTTAAACTTGATAATTAACCATGATTGTTGATCTCTTAAATTGAGTTCCTAAGACTCTAATTACAAAGTATTTTGTTTTTATGTTGTTTAAAGGCCAGCGCCTTAATTGTTTTTTGTTTCATTATGATAAAAATGTATGTGTTGGAAGAGTTATCAGACATTTTATTAGATATTTAGTTCTATAAATGATTATGCTCATTAATAGATTTTCATTTATTTAGATATCACATAGCGTAATACTCTTTCACCAGCAGATATCAAACATGTCTTCAATAAATGCTGTGTGTTTTGGAAACACATATAATAAGACTGTTTTGAACTCCAACAAAACAGTTATTATGTGTGTGAAAAAACACACAGCATTGCAGCAAGGTGCTTGCTGGTGATTCATGAAGACTATGAGTGACAGATGACAGGTGCGCGCCTATTTTCGGGGCGTTTTTCGGCGCGCTCTGCTGCGTGGAAGTAAGATGAGTTGATCAACAGGTAACGTCGAATAAGGTAAAGGCGTTTTTAACTACATTTTAGCATGGCTTGATGGCGAAATTATAGACGCTTCTTCAATAAATGCTGTGTGTTTTTTCACACACATAATAACTGTTTTGTTGGAGTTCAAAACAGTCTTATTATTTTATGCTATAACCAGACTAATATCAAATTCAGTGCTAACATACTTATAACCAAATCATGTTGCTACAGCCGAAATGTAAAGTAAGCAAATACGCTGTTAACCGTAATTCAATGCCAAGAGCTCCAAATTGGGTCTGTTTTATATGAAATTGTATGAGCCTGGTCCTGAATGCGTCGAGTATATTATAGGCAGCTTCGTAACTATGTGCTTTACCGCTTTCCACGCTGCTTAGGACATAGGCGGCCGAGTCAGCTGGCCAAAGTACAGTCGGAGGATAACAGCAATAGTGACGAGCAACCAGGTAATGTGTGGTCACTGAGGTAATTGCATAATGTAATGATGCAGACTGAAATACAAGAATTGTGGTAACAAACTTTCAATGGAAGATGTAAGCATATTTACAAAGATACATAATAATTTAGGTGAGAGATTATTGTCCGGGGCACCTTCAAAAGAAAACTCGCTACTATTGAGAAAAAGGTGCGATGGAAATTTGCAAAAATCTTCTCTGTTTGTGTCCTAAACAAGTTTCGACTACAAAACAGTCTCTAATTACTTCGTTGAAATAAGGATCATATTGCAAAGTTATTAAAGGACAATATGCTATTATCCTAGGTAGTTATAATAAAGTTCCCCCACAGGTAGCGGTAACCACAGCCACCCCACGCTGTCAAACACCACCTCAATAAACTCTATAGCGACAGACGTGACATGTACGCACCTGCCGGACTCGCTCGACGCCAAAATAGAGGGCTTGCTGAGAGACTGGCACCAAAGCCCGGACTTATTGTTTTCGATACACCCTGTTGATGGCAGCTTTCTTATATGGTAAGAATTATAAACATGTGTAACGTGTTTTATGTGCTGAATTAAATTATCACACGCTCAATTTTTTTTCGTTAAATTTAGCAATTTTTACCCAGGACTTTTGTAGCATCTGTATAAAATATACTGTGTTAAGATAACGAAGATGTAGGATGTACTGGTTTTACACATGGATGAACTCATTGTCAATTCATATTAACTCGAGTTTTTATTTTATTTTCGGTAGCTTAGTCGAATTCGAAGTCAATTTTGACGCAACATACTCGCTTCGCTCTTCACGTCTCTTATGGATCCGGGCGAAATTTTTCTACATCTCTTGTATTTTCGTTATTTTTATTATTATTTAAATCGTATTGTGAATAGATTGGACGTTAGTTTTTATAATCATAAAAACAATGAATATACAGGGTGTGCGAATGGCTAGACGAGCTCCAGGCGGGCGCGATCCGCCAAGCCCAGGTGTCGTTCTCGGCGCGTATTCCGTCGGCGTTCCCGCTCGGGGACGCCACCACCATGTGCACGCCCGCGGCGCTGTACCACGCCGCCGCGCAGCCGCTGTACGTGCGGCACCGCACCAAGCCGGTCATACCAGGTTAATATATCAATCATGTAATCAGGGGCCGACCTTCGGCCCAGTTGCACGAGGGTTTGTTTTAATGGCGCCTTAAGACGTGTGCTGCCAGTTTTTAGTTTGGCGAATAAGAAAATGGCAGAACGTTTAACAAAACTTGCAATTGGGTCCCAAACTAAGTTCTATGCTTGTAATAGCCCTATCGGAGGCACACAAAACGTCATAAATGTATACACGCCCCTAAGCCACTCACAATAACATCTATTACACATATATTTTTCTGCGATGGCTGTATACTTATTAGTGTATTTGACTGTACAAAAAGCTAACTTTACAAAAAAATCTTAGTTATGGCTACTACTATAAGTTCTATTTACACGCATCGTAAGTAAAGCGTCTCGTTTATGTATAAGCTATGATACTATATTGCGTCAGTATAGCTAGTTTGTCTTCATTTATAGGTCAACAACAACCGCCCCAACCAGAATCCGTCACGACACCGTTGGCAAGCGTGCAGGAAGAAAGAGAAGAGAACGAGTGGCTTCAAAATGAAGAGCATAAGGAGCAGGAAAATGGTATAAATATATATTTTGACCTTTTGAACGCACAGTCGGCTAGTCTAGTCATGTCTATGGACGTCGTACCGAAGACACTCAACTTGTGATCTCTTTTAAATGTGGAAAGGAGGTAAACGAGCATGCAGCAGGTTACTTAAGGGCAAGAAACGAAAACCACTCCTGAATACCGGCAACGCAAGAAGAGAAAATAAATTATAGTGTTTTCTTAAAGGCCTTAATTTATTTTATCACTGTTCAAAAACACCGCTGGTTGCTTATGGGTCTCGGATCCCATTTGCCTGTGTGCTCGTTTAAAAAAAGTTCCGCGTTTTATACATTTTGTATCAGTATATGGCCATGTGGCATCTGATACAACATTGCAGACTATTCTAAATGCAAATTTTCAAATAATAATAATTTACACGTTTTAATATTTATTACTAGGTAATTTAGAAGAAAATAATAATGATATGAAGCGTAAGCAGAGTATAGCAGCAGATGATTTAGTCGAGAATCAAGAAGGAGACGTTTTGGACTCGGCGCCTGTTATATCGATGGTCACCAATCACACCAACGGCACGCTCAATCTCTGGCAGCTGACATTCGATGATAAATCCAAGTTTTCACAGGTTGGGCATTATGTATTTAATTATTTTGCACCATACACAACTGATAGTTCAATACTGCCCTGCTATGCCAAATAGCAGCATGTCAAATAAAACTCTTGTAGCAATCACGACCTCATTTCTAACACGATAGGATTGAATATACGGCAATCGAATCTGACATTATGTTTATTGGTGTACAGTCAAGATATGTGTACATTCTAGTACCTTGTTTGTTTAATGACATGTTTAAACTGTCATACATTAATTGTTACAGCGATTAAAGTGACAAGGTACTAAAGTGTACACATATTTATGAACTCTACTGTACGAGGGCAAAGTTCGGATAATGTCAGTTTGTTTAGCATAAGAGGTTATGAGACCGAATTAGGGAGAAATACACGGTTTAAGAGCAATGGCACTCTGTAGTATTATTATAGTTGCAAAAACAAACAAAACACAGCATGGACTCGAACCCAGACACTCTCTTCCTATTAGAAGCTAATGGGGCGTTTAGCTTTAGCACTGAACTGTCCATGTGTCCGGTCAGCATAGTCTTTTTTAAATCGTTACAGTTGAAACATGAAGTGTAAGCGACAACGACAAAGCAATTATGTGATGCTGACCGTACTCTTACGTGGATTACTATGGTGGTAATTAAGGCACGGATAAACCTATGCTTTCGCTAATAATGACCATTCTATCGAATGTTTCATCAAGTAAATGTTCTCACAACATGAGTTACTAAAGTGATTTAACTGCTAATACTTTGGTCTATTTGCAGGTGCTATCAATAGGACACGCGTCAAGAGCGTCCGGTCATAGGTTTAGGGTCAACGACATCACATGCCATCCAGTATTACCTCTTTTACTCACAACGAGCCATCACAATATATCTGGTAAGTGCTAACAGATCTATTCTTGATAATAGGCGTATGTTTTACTTGCACTAACCATGCACTAACAGATATAGTAATAAATCATTTACTAAAAATACTTTTAATTGCCAAAAATTGTAAATGAGCACCAAAATTTTAACCCAAGTCTAGATATCTCGTTATCCTATTAAAGTAAATGAACTCAAAAATAGTACAGTTCCACCAAAATGCCTACTAAAGCTTTCAATCCACTCTTGATAAGTGCGTTCTCGCTGGAACTCTCACTCTTCGCTTCTTCGCACCACTCGCACATTCGTCTCTCGCTTCGGTCGGGAATCTAAGTTTTGTGGTCATTACATGGGTTGCCGTTATGATTATACTGTGTTAACAGATAACGATCGAGACGTGCAGTCGACTGACGTCGACGCGGCGCTGGGGGGGTTGTGCTCGGAGCTCATCATGTGGCGCGTGGAGTGCGTCGGGCCGCTCGGCAAGTCCGGGGGCGTCTCGGAGCTGGCCAGGGTTAATTCTCCGCATTTATCAGCCTTTAGCAATGTGGCCTGGTTACCTACTTTACTGCCGAGGTAAGCATGGCTAACCACCGTATTCAGAAATTTCTTGAGGCAATTTATTAGTTTCTTTTTCAAAATTGTGTATGAAAAATCGTCACTAAGGAAAGACTGACCGTAAGAAGTAGCCCTAGGGTAGCGGTATCGCTATTTGAGCGGCGGTATCAAGCGGTGAATGACGTCACTAAAACGTGACCCTAGTAAAGCCTAGCTTAACCTGTTTGACCTTAAACTAACGGTCATATTAAACGTCTTGTAAAAATAGGGCAGGGTAAAAACTTTACCCTGACATTTTGTTCAATATGTTATGTGTATTTTACTTCATATGGCTAGGATTATTTGAATTCACTGCTGTAGATTATTCAAGGTTATTTTGCATTTCTTTGTGTGTCTATACATGCTATTTCTCTTACTATTCATTTCTTAAAACTCACAGAGTAAACAAGTGTAAAGATAAATACGCCAGGTTAACAAGTCTATGAACTATGAATAAAATACAATATTTTGTGGTTTAAAACTTTAGCTAATTTGGGAATATTTTGTGTAGTACAACACTAGGGAATCTATCGAACTCGCCGTCAGCGTGCTTCGTCGCGAGCGACGGAGAAAGCCTCCGAGTGTTTCAAGCTGTGATCGACGCGAGGACGCTACTCGCCGAAATAGCCACCTCGGAGAGACGACACAACAATAACGTTATGGTATGCGGTGGTGGTGTAGATTACAATAAACACGATAATGTTACAAGTAACGTAGTTTTATATCTACATTTCTATTACTACCACACACGACACTCGTTTAAGATTAGTACATATAGACAAATTAAATGAAGTTTAGTATAACATTTTAACATTGCTCAACGTTAAATATTTATATTATATTTCAGATCATATGTTAATTCTCCTGCAGTAATCAGACTGTACTACTTTATAGCAATACGACACAATGTCCATGTCGTCCGACTCCACGTTGGAAGAAGGCGGCGGCATCCCGCTGCACGACCGCATCAAGATCGTGTCGCAGCAGTCCACGGCGCGGCCGGGCGCCATCATACAGCTGCACGCCATCGCCGACGCCACGCATGACTGGCACAACACGCAGCTCCTGCACGTGTTCCAGGAGCAACTTATTACTGGTGAGTGGGGTAATATCGTCGGACTCTACGTTCGATGAAGGCGGCGGCATCCCGCTGCACGACCGCATCAAGATCGTGTCGCAGCAGTCCACGGCGCGGCCGGGCGCCATCATACAGCTGCACGCCATCGCCGACGCCACGCATGACTGGCACAACACGCAGCTCCTGCACGTGTTCCAGGAGCAACTTATTACTGGTGAGTGGGGTAATATCGTCGGACTCTACGTTCGATGAAGGCGGCGGCATCCCGCTGCACGACCGCATCAAGATCGTGTCGCAGCAGTCCACGGCGCGGCCGGGCGCCATCATACAGCTGCACGCCGTCGCCGACGCCACGCATGACTGGCACAACACGCAGCTCCTGCACGTGTTCCAGGAGCAACTTATTACTGGTGAGTGGGGTAATATCGTCGGACTCTACGTTCGATGAAGGCGGCGGCATCCCGCTGCACGACCGCATCAAGATCGTGTCGCAGCAGTCCACGGCGCGGCCGGGCGCCATCATACAGCTGCACGCCGTCGCCGACGCCACGCATGACTGGCACAACACGCAGCTCCTGCACGTGTTCCAGGAGCAACTTATTACTGGTGAGTGGGGTAATATCGTCTCGCTCCACGTTGGGAGAAGGCGGCGGCATCCCGCTGCACGACCGCATCAAGATCGTAAGTGCAACAAGACTGTAACAAGATGACATCTCTGAACGAAATATTTGCCTCTTACTCAAACGCGTATACATTATTTGAGGAAGAAGTGAATACAATACCGATACCTAGAGTACAGACATACGAGTCCGACACTCGATAAATGTTGTAGAATGGAGGATAAGATTAGAATTACACAAAAATGATGCACACAGAAGAAACTAACCGTGTTATGGTTATCACAGCCGTTTTAGGGTGGCAAGCACATCTTGCCCGCGACTTGATTGTCACTGGGTAATACCCCTCTACCCAGTCAATAACAACAGAAACGCACTGAGCAATATGCGAGAATATACCAATTTTGCTGTTGTGTTGTTTTAAAATTCAACTGGAATTAAAATAAAGTTGAAATGGGTGTGTAATATACAGGAACTGTCATTAAAAACTGACCAATTGTAATGATACAAATATATGATTACCTACATAATTAAAAAATCTCCTGTCAATCATTACCATAACTACAGATATACTGCAATGTAGTTAAACTATTAAATTTCCCGCAGGCGAACGTACAACGACAGACGTAGATTCCTCGGACCCGAGCGCAGACGGCGACGTTCACACGATCACCGAAGCCGGACTAGAAGCTATAGTAGACTTGCGCAAAGCAGCTGTTTTCAACGAGCCATTCTACATCGTCGTGCTGGAGAGGACTGATGGGGGGACCACTGTGCATATGTGGAGGTTAACGGTGTCTTCGCAAGCCGATTCTGCAGGTGGGATATTGTGCAGTTTTTGTATATTATTCAGTAGTAACCTGATGAAAAGTTAAACTTTAAGTCAGTCATGTTTTACGCGTCTTTCCCAGCCATCTCTTAAAAAGTAGTAAAGTAAAACGCCAGTATTAGTAATACTCGGCTGTCTATCCCTGTCACACTCTCTTTGTTATCTGTCATATAGTTGCGAGAGCACTCACCCCTCCCCCCCTCTCTCTCCCCCTCCCACTATCTCCCTCTCACACCCTCTCTCTCTCTCTCTCAGACTCTATATTCACCCATTTAAATGTCCAAATATTATTGTGTTTCAGACGACATCACGAACAGTATGATGTATGTGCCGGATAGCGCGCTAGTGCAGGAGGACGAGGGCGAGTCCCGCAAAAACTCGGTCTCGTTCGACACGGAGCGCCCGCTCGTCCCGCCCGCGCCGCTTAACTCGCACCTCGCTATATCTACCAAGAAGGTATGGCGCAACATACGTTTACGTTTGCTTAGGTTTTGGAGAAAATCTACCAATATCTATATTACCATTCTCATTTATTACACGATTCATGTAACAATCTTTACTAGTACTGGTTATTTATCATGGCTACCACTCGGTCGTAAAATTGTTGCATAGGCTGGAAAGAAGGCTATAAATAGTTAAAGAATGCAGAGAGCCGAAATGAAGTAGGATATACAAGTCACGACTACTGCTATGAAATAAACCAAAATTCACATCTATTGCCACCTTTCTGGCCTTGCTTCGGTTATTAAAACAATGTATTAATTGCTACAGGTTTGCGAATGCCCACTAGCGTTGCCCGACGGTGTGGATGTCATCCACGCCACTCCGGCGGCCGGCCATTTGAGCTCCGCGTCCATATACCCGGCTTGCCTTGCGCCTTATATCCTAGCTACCGCCTGCTCTGACAGCACACTAAGGTAAACTAGCGTTTGAAATTAAAAACGGATTCACCAAAAATTTACGGCTGTGTGGTTACTACTTAATGATGGTGATGGATGTTTAGAGCCAAAATAAATTAGGTATATCATATATTGATTCGTGACTGATTGTGGTGTTGAATTTTAGGTTCTGGAAATGCAGCGTTACTAAAAAGGACAATAATGAATACGATTATTCATGGAAAGAATGGGAAATGATGAATAAGGACCAAGAATCTACTATAGACATTCCAGGTAAGAATTAGTGGTTTCTAAAAGATTTCTCCTCTGTGACGCCAATGGCCTTAAAATAATGACATACGATTAAAAACAAGCCCAAGGGACGTAGTTACAAAACCACAATCTCTCCAATAGGGCAGCCGCTCCACATCAGCGCCGCATACTCCGGTCGCATAGCGTGCGCCTACAAATGCGGGCGCTCGTTCACTCGGCCCAAGGGCGGCGCCACCGCGACCAACACCGACGCGCGCTTCGTGAACCTGTGCGTGTGCGTGTACGAGTGCGAGAGCACCGGCGGGGCCGAGTGGCTGCTCGAAGATACTATTCCGTTGAAGAATGTAAGCTTGCCGAGGGTTGGCGTGTGTGCGGATACGCAGATCGATCTGTCGTATCTGCATAATACGGCGTTTATGCAGAAGAAGCAGAGGTTGACTCAGGTTTGTGGCTACTTATTCTCCTAAACACATTAAGCCACTTGCACAAAAAATATAAATCTAGTTTGTCTTAAACCCAGATTTATGACGGACAGTTCATATCATTTTGAACTTTGATTGGCTGAAGCAATGTAACAAATGTCATGTCTACCTAAATTGATCCTACGAATAATTGCTATAGTGTTCTTTATCCACGGTGAAGTGTCCGGTTAAATATTTAGACTTTGCACAATTGTATATTTAATGATGGAGACCAGTTAAGTAAGCTTATATGCGACACAAATTAATTTTTCTGACTAGGTATAAAACTACCTTTAATCTAGTTTTTTATCATGCTATTTTTAGGTCCTTCAAACCCTGTCTTCTGACGAGAGCCGAATAAACCGCAACGGAGAGAGCGACTCCGGCAAATCCGCCGGTCTCCTCGCCGTTCCCTCCTTCAGCACGCTACAGTCTTTGCGCAAGAGCATCATGGAGAACGGGAACACTTGTCCCCTCACGCAGAAGCATCTGGTGCAGCTGGACTGGGTGTCGAAGGAAGACGGCTCGCATATACTGACGGTGGCTGTGGGGAGCAGGGTGTTGCTGTTCACGCCGGTTTCTAGTGATTTGGCGCAGGCTAACTTGAAGGTGAGACCTACCTGCCTTCCTTAGTGCGTGAGTGAGTAGAAGAATGTTCCAGAGTCTCTGAGATTCTAAGAGTCTCTGAGATTTCGTTGAGGTTAAAGATCTCAGCGTACTTCTAGATACTTATCTGCGATTAGTCTACGTACAATGATCTTGTAATTTTTTATTTATACCTACCAAAAAACCAAACCAAACCAAGCCAAATCAGTTCAGTCCTTGATGCCTATCTTGAGTAACATCATCATAAAAATTAAAGACTGTCAAGCGTTAGTTCACGATAGGTATCCTATCAGATACTTGAGCAGAACACGTGTTATCCTACGTGACATATTACGTACTATGACGTGATGTGTGACGTATTGTGAGATATTCCCCTGATATTAATTTAGTTTATTTAGGTATTTATTATTATTGTCATAACAACCACGTCCTGCATAGCAACAGTTACTGAATTTTGTATTCGTTGCAGGCAATGAAAGAATCAATAAACAACAACCGTCCAATTCTTCGTAAAGCTTCTTCCCTCGCCGCACCCTTGTTCGTGGAAGAGATCCGCTGGATGCAACTCAGGCGCATACAGCTTAAGACAGCTGACGGGCTGCCGCCTCTACCGATGCAGATATCTTGGGTGCGGGACGGGATCTTGGTGGTTGGAATGGACTCGGAGATGCACGTGTATTCTCAGTGGAAGCCGGAGAATCAGAACTCCTCTTATGGAATGTCGGGAGGCCAGGTATTTAATTTAACTTATTTCGATTCATCATCATTTCGTCAGGTGTTTTTTATGTATGTTCCCCGATTAGTCGAAAACGGCTAGACCGAATTGGAAAAATGTTTTTTGTGTTTGAAAAGACTTCCCAGGTGGTCCCACTGTCATAAGGTCAGGATCTGATGCTGGGATTCTAGAGAAATCGGGGCAACTCTTCAATTATTAGGCACCTAATAGCGATTTGAGTACCTTTTTAATTTCGTTAAGATCTGGTCATGGAATCCATGGAAAGGCAATGGAATTTGTTAATAGCTTGCAGTCGATTTATCGTTTTTTTAATAATTTAATGAACTCGCAACTTGATGTTGCGTCATTATAGCAGTGTTATACATACGGTGCACCATGCACCGTGCACACTACACTAGTCAAAAGAAAGTTTAATACTACTCCAAAACGACATCCAGGACTATCGAAGTAAGGTTAGGACCGGAATTAGGTAGGTAGTGCCATCGATATTTCCCTTGTTATATCAGCCGTCCTAAGCTGATCATACAACTAAATAAAAACAAGTGACGGTAAAACAAAAAGAAATTACCGATGTCATTTAACTCTACAGGAAATAGAAGAAGGCGGCGAGTCCCGAGCCCTGCGTGACTCCGACCTCCGCGTGTCGGCCCCTCACTTGCAGCGCGTGTCTTCCATCAATTTGCAGCTGTTAGAGAGGGACGCGAGGCGAAGGAACAAAGCACAACCTGACCAACCGCAGGTAGAGTAAGAATTATTTTTAAAATTAGAATCCACTTGAGAGCTTATCGTTCAAACAATGGAATGGTTTCTATTATTAAGTCTAAGCTCAATTTGGCAGTTCAAAATGGAACGAAATTAATAAAAGAATTCATTCGAATACAGACTTTCCCACTTAAGCTAGAAGGTTCATAAGTTGTGATTTTTCTTGGGGTTATAATAATATGTACTTTAACCTAACTGACCATATGTATTTTTTACATATTTATAATTCTTTTTTGTAGCCCTTACTTGACTACATGCCCGACTACGGCCTGTTCGAAGCATCGCAAATGGCTTGCCCTGTATTGCCCCAGTATCATCCCAAGCAGCTAATGGAATTGCTCAATAGCGGGAAAATCAGATGGGTTAAAGCCATTCTTGCTCATCTTGTTAGGTAAGTTATACGCCCGTTTAAGTTTTTTTTTAATCTACTTTTCTTTTAACGTTATAAATGTGTAAGTCCGTGAAAATGTTTGGATGTTAGTCTTTCAATCACGCTTAAACGGAGTTCTCATAGGAATAACGTTAAACAAGTACGGCGCGGAGGAAGTCGCGGGTCTCAAGCTAGTGAATAGTGACATGTCATAAATGATAATATGTGTACACTCGCTTTACGAGACCAGAGGAAAATCTTAACTACTTCGAATATTTTGTGCAGTATTTAGTACGTAACTACTTAATAATAATGTAAATTGAGTCACTGTAAGAAGTAAATATGTATTTTTTTTGTCAATTTTGATTTTGATTTCATATGGGTAAATTTTGGAATTCATTTCACTTATGTAACAAAAACACCATGTATTACAGTCATTTTTCTCGTTAGATGTATCGGGGGGACATGTGCTAACCGCGGATCGCAAGGTGACGAAGACAGTCTCTCCAGACAGGTAAGATCATTACATTTTGTATGTGGCACGCAACTAGCGTATGGCGAGAAAGCACCTATCCATCCTTATTATGGTTTGCCATGGATCAACCCGTCGATCACCCTTGTATTAACCGTCACAAAACGTTTGAATCATATATCATTTCCTGTGTCGGTTATTGTGTGCCTATAAGACCTGTTAACGTGTCTTCTCGACAAGGGCGATCTAAAGGGTGTTGTTAATAGCAATCTATAAAAGGAAAGGAAAAACTAAGGCAATTATATACAATTCTTTCTTCTAAAAATTCTAAATTTGCTTTGAAACTCAAAGCTTAGCCCTTTACACATTATAAATAGCTTTAAATGCTTAGTATAAATATTTTGTGATGTCAATCTTTCTTTTTTTGTACAAAGAAGTTTCTAATTGTAGCTTTAAATACTGAGCGATTGGCATGCTTGGTATTGTAGCTTAGCTTACATAAATATTTTCTTCGTATTGTATGAAATAAATAAAAAATGGTAGTCCTAAAAATAATAAATGGATGGGAAAACATTTTTATACGAGTAAAAGAGGCATTTGGAAAAATATTTTTTGGTTATTCTTATGTCTCAGGTTATATTAAAAAAGTAACAGTGCTTAGCCACTCAAGCACCACGAGAGCGCATAATCCTACACTTCCCGTGACACTTCACTATAAACCCTAGCGATCCGCATGGAGCAAACCGGAACGTATTAACATTGAGAAGCGTCTGCGATTAGTCGCAGGCGCAGTCGCAATTGCATGTCGCACGTTGTGTTGCAGCGCGGTTGGTCGCGCTCGAGGACCCTTTCGGTGTCGTTCGCCGCCGGCGCCGCTTCGCCGATAGATGGCGTTGGGCAGGTAAGTTGGAAAGAGATAATAAATTATAAAAATGTAGACCGAAAAATAACAGATCTTTTTTAGGAGCAAAAAATGAGGCTATTCTTATAAATATAGATATCTACTGCACTACTGTGAAAACTTGGATTTTCGAAATATTTTTTTTCCTGTAATTCAAACCTTTGAACACTTTGGAAATCGGTTAAATTTATTTCTACTTTCTGGTATATGATACGAAATGGTAAAGGAATACAGCGTGAAAACAGGATTATTCTTAAATATTTTTTACACCCCATGTCCTATCTGCTTACATTGTTTTTACATGATCTGTGTTGTGTTCAGTCTCATTGTGTACAAAACCGACTACATTCAGTGTGATTTTTTGTTTTTATATGTATTAATATTGAACTAGGAATAAAACTATTGTATTATAGCTTTTGTTTTTAAAGTTTAACGCCTATATCTGTCTGTACTCTTCGAAGCTCTCAAACGGATAGACCGATTTTGATGACATTGAAGAGTTACTGGCTCGGTGTTAAAATTATCTCGGGGGTGTACAATCTGAATTTATTAATAATGTTTTATGTTATATAATAATATTAGATACCAAATCAATCGAAAAATGTTTTAAATTACACCGTTTCTTATTTAAATATTTTATAAGCCCTTAAATTAATTCAATATTATAAATATAGATAACAGAAGACGTCCAGTTGGACTATGCTGAAATAACCTCAGTGCCGCCTTTACCACTTTGGACTTTACTCGTGGCTGACAAGGAGTCTGCCCATCACCCGGCCACTGTTCAAGAAGCGAAGGTAAGCCCTACTTTTAAGCTCGTGTTGTATTAGTTGGGCCCGGGATTTTGGTTGCGGCTTATGATAAGTTGTAGGGTGAGAGCACCGTTTTTTATCGATATTATCGATATTATCGAACTATTATCAATGCGGTTGACAATACAAGGTGTTACAAAAATACCCGTAAAGCCGAAAGGCGGTTAAATGATGCCTTATAACAAGTTCATTTACAATATTTGAGAACCGTACTATCACCGTATGACTATTTTGTTTTCATTGATGTGCAAACCCTATTTCAGTAAAATTAAAGAGTGTTTATGTACATTTTTACCTAATTCTTGAAACGATCAAGAGACATACTAACAAAATGTACAGAATTCGATTAGATAGATATTACAAGTCGAGTTTTGGAGTCGTAATATTCTGAGTTAGAAAACATCGTCGTTTTGGAAAAAACACGAAACAATTGTAGAGTATCGATAAGAAGATTTGAAATTGACAACATTTTTTTTTCCGTCTTGACGATTTTTAAAGCCAGTACTTAAGCATAATGACATCATAGTATTGAACCTTTGTGGATGAAAACCAGAAAAACCATTAAAGTTGAAAGTCAAATGGTAGGTTGGCCTCTCTGTTAAATAATCTATGCTAACTCCGATTCCCTGACATGACAGCTTACTAGGGTTGACAATATTTTTGGCTTTGATAATTTATTATATTTTTTACGGGGTATATTGTAACACGTTGTATATATTATTATAAACTTTTCTCAAGTTCGAAAATATAAAGGTTTTCGTAATTATACTGATTTCAATAAAGCAATTTAAACGGATTAAACGTTCCTATATTTGGACCTTTTTTTATCATTGACCCCTGATAAGCGTACGTATCATCGGAAAGTTAGAGGTTTTATTTAATAAAAACAAATTTAAATAACTATCGATTTGCCAATAACATCGATAAACCCAGGTGTTCTCTCCCTACAACTTGTCAAAAGCCGCACCCAAAAATCCGGGCTCTAGTTATTAGAGTCAATCCAGCGCTGGAATCCAGTGACCCTGGATCCAGATATTGAACTAACGTAAATCAGCCAATGACTGCAAACGTACAGACAGCAGTGGTGGCGCGTTACCGCCTCCGTCATGCCTTTCCCTGTATGACACACTAAAGGTCATCGCACATTATAACGCCTCGGAAATAGATTAGCACAGCCTCAGCTCAAAATGTAACATTGAAAAGTGAACTTGGATCTGTCATAGTACGATACATTTTTCAGTGGACGACGCGAGGCCCAGGCCGTGGTTATCACTTAAACTTAAAAAAAATACATATTTTTGAGATGTAACGTTCTTCCATATTTTTACATTTGACTGTACTAACACAAATCAAAGCTCACTCTTCAGTTTTTCACTTTGAGCATCCCAGCCAAGCTCAGTTTATTAATACGGACGGCCGCGGCGAGCTTTGTATGCGTGTTGTGCTGTATGTCGAACATACGTATCGTGATTGCACTGGAGGCACAATATAGAGTTAAATTTTGTTGTACGTACTCATAAAAATACTAATAAAATATAAATAAATTTACTAACAACAATTTGAAACATTATAACAAAAAGGTAAGACACAATTAAGTAGGTACAAGATTGTCAAAGAGCTTCAAATAGGGAGACACTTTTTGCTAGCATAATTTCGTGGTGTGGGGAGTTAAGTAGCGCACAGCCAGAAAAAGGGGTTAAATTCCGTTTAAGTACCTGGGATACCCCACAGCTAGGCAAAGTCCTCAGTCCCGTCGTCCCAGCTTCAAGTCTTTAAATATGCGCGATCTATTTAGAATACCTACCTACCCAGCTTAGGTCCTTGCTAACACAGTTGCTTTGGTGTTGTAAGCTAAATTACTTTTGCTTGTAATAAAATTACAGTTTGGTAACTAGGGATCAATCCTAACATAAGCTTTGCTTAAGTTTCAAATTGAATGTTATTCTTATCTAGATGGGGTCCAGTCAGACACTCGCCGACCCTGTGGGATAAGTATTAAATAATGATAAGTACTTAAAGTTCCAGGGTAGCTCACCGTAGCTTATCCACTAGCAAGTCTAGCAACAATTATAGGATCAGTAGCCCTCACGGAATAGAAAAAACAGCGGAAGTGGCATGAGCTTCGCTTAGTATCAGACCTGTTGTCGCCAATACTCAACCTATCATAAAAACATCACGCCATCATGGAAAACATTTTTGGTGCGGCTATCGTTTTTACACTCCAAAATAGCACAATAAGGCATGCTTCTGGATTTATTTCCTATTTTAGAAATATTGAAATAAGCGATCGCGGCAAATGTATGGTAGGTTATGCGGAACTCCGCATAACTATGCCACACGTTACACACCCACTTAACACTTCTACTGTTTTTTCTGTTCTGTGGTAGCCCTCATATTTAGACTTCATTGCGTATTGTTTGGTATATCAACCTTCTTATTATATAGAAAAGTAATGTCTCGTCCACGCCTAATCCCTTTTCGTTGGTTTCTCCAAATTAGTTATGATTTGCTTTACATTGCAGACTTACACAGAGCTGTTTGAGGGGACGATCGATATCGACGAAGACTTGGATGCGCTGTTGCTCGGCGAGGAGGAAAGCGTCGACCGGCGGCCTTCTATGCCGGAGCGGCACCCGCTATCACATTTCGGACCTCGTCAGGGTGAGTCATATGTCTCGACCTTCCATTTTGAAATGTCACCTATCTATTTGTGATTGAGATAGAAGGGAGCGGTTTTCTTAGAGTCTCTGATATTGCAAAGATTTAGAAAATGTACACAAATGTTTCAACAAGCTTTTTTACCTACCAAAATTACCATTGCAACAGAATTCCTCTGTACAATAAAAAAGATGAATAAAAAAGATTTCTAGAGCATTGAAACTGCAAATCGACCAATAGCAACGAAGTGCAGTCGTTTCCCGACTGCTTAAAGCAGTCCGTGTATGGCGGGTCAAATGAAAGGAAAATAAACGAACGATAAACCCATGTCATTAAGTTATTACAGATTCAGATTCAGATTTTATTACTTAATATAACACAGTATAAATTACATGACATGTCAAATTATACACAGTTACATAGAGGTCGTCAGAAAGAATTAAATAATAATACATTAGGCGACAGTTAGAAAAAGTGCGTTTGGTAACCATGTCTAGTATGGCAACTACGGAGCGCATTACTATCGCTCGTCGCCTCAAACAAATTTTGAGCAGACCTAACCACCCGTCGCGTAATATTATAAGTCTACTTATGGTGCGATCCTATATTCAAAACCGTCGATCGAGTTGTGACGTCTCGTTAAAATTTGACACATTCTGCACGTAGCAAATGTCAAATTTTAACGAGACGTCACAACTCTACGGTTTTGAATATCGGAACGCACCATTAGAGCGCTCTTTCGGGCCAGCTGACACCCCGATTAGGCAGGCTTTGAGTTTACTTTCACCGTGGGAAACAAGTCCACGGTAACAAGAGCTTCCCTGCCACAACAAAACCGTCTATACCTCGACCGAAGCGTACCGGAGACTTATTATACTTTCTAACGTTCCACAGGTCGCCTTCTCTCCCGCCTCCTGACCCACACGCACTTGCCGGGCCTCAGCTCCCTGGACCAGATGCACCTCCTAGCCTTGGCCGACACCGTGTCCACCTGCGACGCGGACTTGGCAGAGCGGTTCGCCAACAGCGCTCGCGTTGACGTGACGCAGGGCTCAGGGCAGGAGATCCTACCTGGTAAGTTTGGAAAACTACAAACACCAGCGAGTTAGTTTGATAGATAGTGTTGTAAAGTATTAACATTTTTAACAGGGATGCGGTAATTGTCGAGCTTTAGTTAAAAACAGTACAGTGCAATATCAATACAACACGAAACACTCTTTTGTACACCACTTTATTTATAATATAATACAGGTAAACAACGGGATTTCTATAAAGTTACAAAATAATCAATGTTGAATTATTTCGAATAGCACAACGAACAAGTAAATATATAGTGATACTACCTGTACAGTGCCAATTTTTGTACATATTGAGCTGTCAAACTTTTTGGTTTTTACTTTATCACCACGCAGGTGAATAAATTCTAGAACTAAGTTATATTTCAGTTTTATAATGTCATCCCAAGGACAATCTTAAATGTATATATTTTAGATTCTCTCGACGACTGTGGTCTTCGTTTCCTCCTCGCCATGAAACACTACGGCTACTTGCTCCGTTGCTTACCTCTGGCTCAACGAGCGACTCAACAGCGCATCGGCGTTGGTACTTGCAACCTGGTGTGGGCCTACCATTCTGAGACTCACGAGCAACTGCTAGCCATAGTGCCGGGATACACCAAGGGACAGCCCAAGTGGAGCACTATGAGAGAGCTAGGTAAGGTATTGAGTTGTTTGCGTCGTCACTAAAACCTAGTGTGTACATTCCATTCCGAGATAGATAAGCAATTTCCATAACTTCAATAGGTTTGTTATTTAGATTTGTTTTAAATCATTAGAAGGGTTCTAAAATTGTCGATTTACGTACTTTTGCCTTTTGTGCGGTCCAATTAAAGCATTTAGCTAAATACCATACAAAATATCAAGACATCGCGTTTCCGCCAATTAATATAAAATATTATGTATTGTTCAGGGGTCGGTTGGTGGATCCGGGGCGACCTGTTGCGCATATGCATAGAGAAACTTGCCCGCGCCGCTTACATGTCGAAACAGGACCCAATGGACGCCGCCCTGTTCTACCTAGCCATGAAGAAGAGGACGCTTCTCTGGGGCCTGTTCCGATCCGGCCGGGACGAGAAAATGACAGCCGTGAGTAGTGCTACTGCAGTTTTACTGACGTTTTAATGTGTGTGTCAAATGTATGACAGAACGTGAATAAATTAATAAATAAATAAACCACATGTTTAGACTCGTAAATTTCAATATTTCAAGGTTATTTATAATAATCCTGGTCACGGCACCGAAATGTAATGTCACGTAGTCTTTAAATTTTGCTGCACCAACTTTCTCTTTATGACAAAAATGAATGAATGAATTTATGTCAAGAAGAACAACAAGCCTTAACTCTATACAATGGATAATATTTTCTTTCACAGTTCTTTGCTAACGACTTCACGAAGGACCGCTGGCGTAAAGCTGCGTTGAAAAACGCGTTTGTGCTACTTGGTAGACAACGGTTTGAGCACGCAGCTGCCTTCTTCCTTTTAGGAGGAGCTTTGAAAGATGCCTTGGAGGTAATTTATTTATGAACCGTATTGCTATATAAAAAAAATATGTAAAAAAATGTGTTAGTAACCAAAAACTTTTGTTCAGGTGCTAATAACGCGGCTAGGCGATTTGCAGTTAGCTATGGTCGTCGCAAGGTTATATGAATCGGAGTGTTTGCTTTCACCAAGTTTGAAGAAATTACTGATGGAAGAAATACTTGGGTAAGTTCAAACATGGTCTGTTTTTTTTACTACGATAGCATTGCAAAAACCCGATACGATATAAAACTGTTTTAGGATATTTTTTTAGGAATACTATTTGGCAAGTTTTTTTTTTGCTGAGTTAGCTGTTTTTACACATACTCAGGTTCATGCATTGAAAAAAAATCGGGACAACAGATATCAGTCAAATTTAAACTCCGGTGCGCGTCAGATGTACTAACAGATAAATACTGATAACGCGCAGCCGGCTTGATACTCAAGTTTCGTCTCTAGTCTGTAAGGGCCGTACTAAACTAATCGTAATATGCCTGTTTTAAGTTTGCATTCCTTATTTCAGTGGTGAATCCGAGAATGGCGAGATTGACCTAGAGCGGGCGCACCCCGACCCGTTCGTCCGTTCGATGGCGCTCTGGGAGCTCAAGCGATACGGAGAAGCCCTAGACACCCTCCTAACTCCCGCGGGGAGATTGCACACGGCCAGTGACAACGAACCGATGCCGAGTGTGTTCAATTTCTACGTGTATCTCAGGACGCATCCCAGGCTCAAGAGGCATTACTTGCCTAATCAGGTATTAATAAAATGTTATTTAACCTAAACCATTTGCATTCTGCATTTTGCACAAGTTCAAATCCTACGAATACAAAAGCTTGTAAGATTGTTAAGATGTTTTTTTCATAAAAATGCACAAACGGCAAAACGGACATAAAGTTCGTGATTCGTCTATGCACAGGATGCATTATGTAAAAAAAAATGTAGGTACCAAGGAACTTTAAAAAAAGTTCTAACTAAACTAAATAAGTAACGTTAATTAAGTTGTGAATAGGTAGCACAAAAATTGAGGTCAGTATTGGGTTCTTACTTACAAATACCCTTAGACTACTATAGATCTAAATTCACATATACTTGTTCTCTAGGGGGCAGCTCTAGCCCTCCTACAACAAGAAACTGAAGAGGGCATCACGCGCCTTGAGCGGCGTCTCTACTTCCAAACCGCCCACGGGCACTTCAAGGCCGGCTGCCCAGCGCTGGCGCTCGAGGTGCTGTCCAAGCTGCCCGCCAGGGTGCGGGACGAGAAGCGCGCTGCGCCCGTCGCCTCGGCCTCCATCGACGACCCGAACATTCACACGGGGCAACTGAATAAAAATGATGCCGTGGCTAGTAAGTAAAGGGGCTTCTAAACGGGCCATATTTTCACTGCAGTATGTGGCCGGCAACTATTGGTGTCTTTCTCTAACATACCAGTAAGAGAGAGACACCAATAGTTAACTCCTTGCTCGCTCAAATACTAATAGGGATGTTGATTGACAAGTCATAAGAGCTAGTGCTACTTTTTAGGAGTCGATACCTTGTATGGTAATTGGTGAGATACCTATTGATATGTGACGTCACAATAACCTATTGTGAAATACCTAACATTTTATGATTTTCGATAAATTATAAAATTAATAAACAGAAATAAGTCGATGTTTTTGAAGGATTTTTTTCGATTGACCTGAAATAATGCCCTGTACTTAACCATTGCATTGTTTGGTTTTAGATAAAGTCTGGTGACTGTGTAGGCCACAAGACTCCTTTAGATTAATAAAAGCTTATTCAAACTAATAGGCACATGGAATTTAATGTTGTTTCAAAATGCTCTGAGTTATGCAACGGCAGCGCTTCCCCTTTTAAAGTTATCATAACAACAGAGATGGATCGGCGTCTTTTGGTCTTCGCGGTTGATTAAATATTTTTTATAACATGAACTCAGACATTTTCTTTAGCAGCTTCATCTAAATATAGTTTCCTAGTCGTAGATTTGATTTGATTTGTTCGCACTTATATTCGCTGCATTATCCAATCGATTGTTCAAAAACGTACCTCTATGTTTTAGAACCAGAAGAATCGATAACTCCGAGTGATTGGGGCAACTCGACTATGGATGTGGATTGGGGAGCGCCGGCTAGTTCCGACAAGAACGACGAGCTCGTGCTCAAGTGGGATGATGAAGAGGACAAAGGGTAACTAATCAATATTAATATCAATATTAATACTCGCTTCACCGTCGACAAAATCTTCGCCCTCCCGGGGCAAGAGTTAGACAAGAGTAACCCATTTTCTATTAAAAGAAACTTCTTAATGTTATAAGAACGAAATGTGTTTATTTGTTTGTATTTTCTGATTCCACGGTTCAACGTTTCAATTGATAGATGTGAAATTATTAACAGATTTTGTTTTTAGTCCGGAGACGGACATAGGGTACATTTATTTAGGAAAACTGGACGATTCTCGAGGGAATAGCGATGAGTCAATTTGTTGCGGGCATAAGCTAGTAAATAATAAATCTTACACAAATTAATCTGGTCGGAAATTAAGCTCTAGGCTTGTTCTATTAGGGTTTTACAATGATGAAGATATTTACAATTAATGTCTATTATAGTTATCTTTACTTTTTAATAGCTTAAGTAGCATGATTAAATACAATTATTCCAAAACATATCCCATAAACACTTGATAACTATAAGCTGTCAGTAGGTTAATGATACTTTTCATTTCATTAGCTCCGGAGATTCTGGCGCGTCAACTCCACCTCTAGAGATGAAATTGACACCTGAGTCCGGGCTGCAAGATACAGTGGCAGAGAGCGAGAAGGAGAAGGAAGATGAGACGCCGCCTGTCGACATCATGGCGCAGCAGCTCAAGTTCACCGCATGCCTCAAGATACTTATGGAGGAGCTCAGTACACTGGCCACTGGCTTTGAAGTTGACGGTAGGTGCAATTTATCTAGATTTTATAACGTTATCGTATTGTTGACGTTATGGTATCTCTTATTTACTTAATAGTAGCTACGTGGCTGAGATGAAATGAGATGAGACTTGTAATCGTGTTGTCAATGTTTTGATGGCTTTTATTTATGTGACAGCTCAAAAAAAATTTTTATTTATCTTGTTTTTTAGGCTGTACCCATCCATAAGCTAATTGAGAAAGCAAGACGGATGCGATAAAATACGATCTCGTATGACTATGCAAACCTGTACTTTAACGGAAAACCAAATGAATTAATATTTATAAAATACCTGATCATTGTTTGGTGTTTTAAACCTAGAAATCTTTTCATAATAACTACAAAATATTTAAAAATCGTGGAAATCTGACTTGATTTAGACTAAATTTTAGAGGGTAAGAAACGTTATCGCGCGGAGCTAAAGTAAAGATTTTTTAGACAGCTACGCAATTTAAGCGTCGCTTTACAATCCTCTTAAACACTAATAACATGTTTCCAACCAAGGTTTATATCTAAAACTACATTTGCAGGTGGTCACCTCCGCTACCAGCTGTACATTTGGCTGGAGCGCGAGGTGGAAGCGCTGCGGCGCCTGTGCGGCTACGCGTCGGCGGGCGCGGCGGGCGCGGGCGGCGCGGGCGAGCTGATCTGCGCCGACGCCGACCCGCCGCCGCTGCCCGACCGGCCCACGCTGCACCAGCTGCTCATCCGGGAGAAGGCCGACTTCGAGGCCAAGGTGCAGCGGGCGGTCCGGAGGAAGAAGTGGCTCAAAGGTACGGGTTAAGGCCGCTACTCACTATCAGTTTTAGCTAACAGTTTTTACTGAGCAGTTTAAAATGTCTGATTGATAAAATTGAGCGTGGGTACAATAATAACTTTTTTGTATCGTATATAGGAATTTTCGTTAATTCTATTAGCTGCCAAAGAGAAAAAAAAAACAAAAAAAGGTGAAAGAAAGAAAAACGTTTATTTACTAACGTCTAACACAAAAATTACTGATCAGACGGAGCAAAATGTTTCCTGCTTGGGTTTTAGGACAGAGCTGGTCTTTCGCAGGAACCATTTGGTGACACCACGGCAGGTCACACAACCAGCAAAATACGAAAACTAAAATTAAAACCAAAACTGAAATGAAAATTATGTTACAAAAATAATGTTATACTTATTGTGTTTATGTTGGTGCTTGTTTGACCTACGCATATCTTAAGTATGAGTTAGTTACGAATATAACAGTAGAAAATGTCGCAACGACATTAGTTGACAAAGTTAATAGAATATTTTAAGCATCGTTATCCGATGACACCGTGTCATGCCGACATGTCCGACATGTAAAGAAATAATGTCAATTTTCAGTAAAATTTTAATCTTAAATTGATGCCCCCTTTATCTGTAGACTCAGTTGCAAGGATTAAAGTGACCTTTGCGGTATAAAGCATAACCCAAACGTGATTGTTTCAGCAAACGAGACCCTTCTCCGCACGCTGCTCTCGTACTGCTCGCTGCAAGGCGCGGGCGGTGGGGGGCTGGCCTCTGTCCGCATGGAGCTGGTTTTGTTGCTGCAGGAGCTGGGGCAAGACAAGCAGCACCAGCAGCTGCTGTCGCCGCTGCCGATCCCCACCACGCTACCGCTGCTGGCCGCTGCCGTCGCCACCAACAACACCGTGGTTGCCGACCCCGTCAGGCATTTGCAGGTGTGTTCAAACTGCTTGATTTTCGGCATGGCGAAGGTATATGTGCAATACATGAAATACTTTTGCATAAAGACATTAGACGCTGTTCCACGGCAATAAAGACATTTAATACATTAAACGACACGATTGTGCAAAATGTAGTTACAGAATTAGTATCAACAAGTTTTTAGAGTTGTTGGTAATTCTGTAGCTCTGCCTAGCCCACTCTGGGACTGAAGGTGTGAGTTTATGTGTGTACGTACGACACGAACTACATATCTTTTCTGGTTCTATGATTTCTCTTTGTCGTCAGTCTGTGGCCCACGATATGCTGGGCACCCTCGGCGAGATGGGCATCCCTGGCGGCTCGGCCACGCGGCTGCTGCACACGCTGCGCGAGCTCGCGGTGGCGCTGTCGGCCTGCATCTACCAGAGCCTCTGCGACTCCGACACGTTCTCTGTGAAGCACTCTCATCACACGGACCCGTAAGTGTTTACTAGAGAGTAGCCGAGCGAGTCGGATCCCCAAAATCTTCACAATATACTATACATGACATTGTAAAACAAATTATAAATAAATATCAGGGAAAAGTTTCTCACAAATTGACCTAATTGACCAAACAGCAAAGCTAAACATATACAGGTGTCCCACGAAATAGTTTCAAGCGACAGTCCAGAGGTAGAGCACCTCAAGGGGCATCTATGTTCCATGTATGTTCAAAAATAAAAATCGAATCATAAAAAGTGAGACAAAATCAAGTTCAAAAAACAACAACATTTTTTCAAACCATTTTCAAAAACTTAGTTTATTATTTTTATTGATCTATCATTAAGTAATCATACGTGTCGACACATATCAAAAGTGGCTAAATCCACTTTTATTTTTTTTGAGTTGTTAATGCTATCGGATAAATAATAAATTTATCTTTATTATATCCGACAGAAAATCATATATCTTTGTAAATTTTGAATAAAACTAATTTAAAGTTTATGTAATTTTTCAAACTTGGTTAAATCCATCTTGTCGTTCAAATCAAAACTAGTTAAATCCATTTGAACCAATCAGAAGGCGTAATTTTCCCAAGATGGCTGTCAGTTTACTTCGAATATCCAGTACAATTATTTCAAACATAGTTTAATCCATCACATGTTTTTTCAAACTTGGCCAAATACGAGCCCGGTAAATCAAACCTGGTTAAATCCAAATTTAAAATCCATTTTTTGCGCAATATCCTTCTTCTACAATCAAAATTTAATAGGCTTTTGATTTTTTAGGTAGTCCGTCATATTAAAATACTGTTCTAAGCATCCTAGTAATAAAATCAGGATCAGAAACGGTTTTTCACGATTATCTTAAAATAAAGTTCGATGGAGTTAGCCACGTTTGATATGTATCGACACATACCATAAATTAGAATTAAAATGTACTGCATCCTCTCTTATGAAACGTCCTATACATTGCATCTTTTTTCCACAGCATCATAGCGGAAACTCCCGGCACCCACTCGTCCCACATGCTCGCCCGGCAAAGGCGGTATTCCACCGAGGAGCTCACTGTCACAACGCCGCCTAATAAATGGCCAGGTAGTGTTCTTGGTGTGTCTCATTATAAAGAGATGGTGATAAGACTGATAAGCAACATCTGCCAATCAACAAAGTTTAAGAAATAAAATTGGTGATATTTTATTTGTGTATCAAAAAAACAAAAGTTGGAATCTAAAAAACCTTAACTGCACAGCAAAAACTGAACGCGGTGTGCGTTTAGTTTTAGTTTTTCTGCCGTGCAGTTCAGGTTTTTTACGTACCAGGCTTTTTTTGATGCGCGTTTAAATATCACCCATAAAATTGTAACTCACAACGATCGACACGACGAAACGACGTCGGGATCGAATTTGTGATGTTTAAATTATTGTCAGTTGACACACTATTGTTTAACACCATCCTAATTTGCATTAGTTTTAATACCTTACTGTAGGCGTACAACATTACTGTAGGACAAGATTACTATAGGCGTACAACTTAATTGAGAGCCGGGGTATTCATGAAGTTTGGGGAGAGGGCAACGGTAACTATAAGAGGATCGGTTAATGTACTTAAATTAGAAAACTCATTGGTCAGCGTCAGCTAGATGACTCAATCGTTTTTTAGTTTTTTTTTTAAATAAACAGGTTTGAAAATGAAACGAGTTGTTTAAAAATACAGTGGTAAGCAAAGCCTCCGACACTCTTCAAAATAATCGATCATGTAAGTAGATAAGAGGATCGTGAAGAGACGCGTAAATCGCGTAACTGTCAAAATAAACCCGCTCCAGGCGATACCATTTCGCACGCCCTAAAATCAAGTCCCATTTCTACAATTTTTAAATATGCCGTAGTTTTTATGAAAAACTAGGTTTGTACGTTTCCGTTTCTTTTTAATTTGCTTCTTCACTTTATATCAGTTTTTATGGAATATTTCAGCTTTACAATACTCTTATTCGACCCTTTTTTTGTAGGAGTATCAGCGCTCCGCGGACTAGCACTTCGCGCAGCGGAAGAAGAGGAAGCCCCACGTCTCCCTGTGCTGCTAGCTGAAGCCTTCTGCGCGGTGTACCTAGCGCTATTGGGCTGGGCGCTAGCGGCGCGCGACGCGCACCTGTTGTACCGGCTGGCGGCGCACACGGCCGAAGCCAAAGCGCACTCCAAGCTGTTCGGCGGCGGCGTTAAGCGCTTGCTTACCACTGCGCCCGCACCGCCGCAAGTAAGCTATTTATGCCAATGATCATTATGTACTGGGCCTCTATTCCACAACGATTTTTCCACGACTGATTATTCCACGACGAACATTTTGCACGTAGAATTTTAGTTCAACTCTTCACGTAAGATTAAGCCCATCCAAATATAAATCTCATTTTTATCCGTAGCCGAAGCTGGTGGAACGTACAGAAGGCACCTCCATGTGGTCATCTCTGCGCGAGAAGCGCGCGCTCCTCAACATGCGTCTCCTGGGCTTGGCCCCGACCGCCCCCCACAAGAACATCCAGGAGGGCCGACCCACCTACCGGGAACAGTTCGTGCCACCCTACTGCAGCATATTGACTTTTCTGCTCACTAAGGTATGCTGTGGCCATTTTTATAATTATGCGTAAAAACAGCTGTAGTGATTTTAATACACGAAAGCACACCTCACTACTATGAAGTTATGTTCATTTACGCAACAACGGTGCAACGTCAATTTGTAGGGGGAAGGGGAAGGCCATGAAAACAGTATAGCAGCTATGTGAGCTATTGTATAGCTCAATGCCGGCTTGGCAAGTAGTGTCACAAGGTTTACTGATTTAATAGATTTATATTTTCAAGACTAGATGTTGTTATTTCTGATTTGTAATGATATGCAGATGACTTAACTTATAAATCTAAAACAGGACTTTATCGCGTAAAAAAATATAAATTCCTCGACGTTTCTATCGTGTTGCAACGGTCACAAGCAAACTGATGCACTGACGAAATATGAGCGCCCTTGCTCACTCTGTTTGCTCGGACGCTCTATAGGTATAGGTGCAGTAAAATTTCTCATTTATCAACGGTAACAATTTTGACAAAGCTATAAGACGCCAGACTATTGACGGAGTAAATCCAAAATTTCAACATTTCATTGGTGAAACATTCCAATTCTTGATCCCTGGCTTCAGATGTAAATTTACTTATCCAAGTGTAACACGACCGTAAATGTAACCGACCGTTTTAGCCGACCATCGAGCAAGACCCTGAGAATAACGACTACGATTCGGCCGAGTCGGGACCCGAGGACGTAGAGGACAGCGGCAGCGAACCCGAGGACGATGACATATTTGACACCACCACTACCAGGTGAGTCGAAGGGTCGGGCGGACCCTAGGCGTACTTTTTCGAGTCAAACCGGAGAAATACTGGAAAAGGGCCGAATCTTAAGTACCCGAAACCGACGTGCATGCATGACTCGATGTATGAATGTGGAAAGCGAAAGAGATTTTTCAGGATCGTAGCAGGTAAAAAACAAGTGGTCTCTGTCTACCCCTCTGCGAAACAGGCAGACAGGCATTAGGTCCGCCATTTGTACTTATTTTTGTGCAATAAAGATTAAATAAATAAACAGGCGTGATTTAATGTATGTATGTATGTATGTGTACTACCAGGTGAGTTCGGTTTTCAGGCCGGGAATTACCGGCCACCACGATCTACGACGCTTAGAAAAACTTGTCAATGAAAGATAACTAGTTAAGTTGCTCTATTAGGCACTAGTCCCACGGCCGACGATGAGCGGGAAGCGAGTACAGTCAGCGATCAACTATTATATTTGTGTCTCTTTTATTGACACGGGATCTATACTTTTTATTTCGACAAACTAGTGGAAAGAGTTCTCGCCGGCAGTGTGAACAGCCAGCGATCAACTATTAATATACGTGTCTCTTTTATTGACACGGGATCTATATCTTTTATTCGTTTCTTGAGCGAGAAAGTAGTCTATAGCTAATCGCTTACTCGCCCTTCGTGGGACCTCGGCTGCCGTTACTGTCAAGTAAATAAGAAATCATATCGTTGACAATACAATAACATGTGAAACGCAATACAGTTTTATCTAGTTGAATAGGAGCCATTTTTTTTTATATATCGGTAAAGACCACATAAAGTTGGACCTCATTTAGCAGATGGTTAAGCGTAGTTAACCATACGCATATTTTTTTAAATACAATATTTAATTGCGTGAGTAAGCATGCCCGATTTTGGAAGCTGTCGTCGCTAAGCGTCGCCGGTCGGGTACGTAGTGTGCATATATACGCATATTACGCATGACAACTACAGGTATGTCTCACCCTGGTATGTGAGATAAATCAAATATATGAGGATATCCAGCGAAGTTGTACTATCCGTGCTAGTGTTGACTTGTTTGCACGCAGGGTGGAAAAGCGCAGCAAGCTACTAAACACGGAGCACTCGGACCCGGACTCCTATTCGTGGATCCTGATGCGAGTGGCGGTGCTGCGGTTAGCGCAACACAAACTGCAACATTTCCTGCAGCTTTGCGGAATTGAGATGTCAGGTAATGACCAGATTCATTAGTAAATTTAGCACACCGAGCGTTTGAATGCGTCCAAGCGACATGCTCCGGGAATCGTCCGCGTTCGCTACTAGTGGCGGCGTTTTTCGCTCGCCTCGTGCACACAGCCGCAAACTGAACCAACAGTGGCCGCAGTAAGAGGCTGCGTCTAGTGGCTTAGCTGAACCACTAGTGGTCGCGTTTAGTGGCCATAACGTGCGGCCTTTACTTGTTCTATTTGTTCCAGAGCTGGCCACGACGAGTCCCACGGTGCACGGCGCGCTGCGGCGCGTGGACCAGTGGCAGCAGCAGCTGGCCGAGAACCTCGAGGCGCGCGCCGCCCCGTCCGACTACATCCCGGGCTGCTTCCCCGACCAGGCTCCCGGCCCGCCCATCAACAAGTACAGGTCCGTCATGACCAACAACAACGAACGACGTAACATTCACCAGGGAGTTCAAGTTCTCACGTCACAGCGAGTTCACATTCGATGCAGATAGGTGTGAACAACCTCATCCCGAAGTGGGATCCCGATGTCAAAGCGTATTAACAACATTAAGCGTGTGCATTCTCAGTATTATACATATTTATTTAATTCAAAGAAACGTTGAGCCTAGTTGGTTGGTAGTGAACCTTTCATTTCGCAGATACTTATTTTTTTGTGATTAAACCGCTACACAATAATAACATAGCGTATTTTTTTCTAATGTTTTCCAAATGATAATTTGTGAAACATTTGAATATAATTTCATCATTAGGGGACTTTTGGTAGCACAAGCGAAACCTATAAGGTACAAGAGTAATAAAATTCTAGTCGTAAATTATTTATTTATTTTAAATCTTCGTCTTCCAAGGGCAACAGTTAGTCTTAATTCTATATATTTTGTTTCAGATGTTTACTAGAAAAGCACAACACACCGTTCAGTTCGAATCTATTCAGCGCCGCACCCGCGAGGCGGTTGTGGAGCTTCCTCGTGCGGCAAGAACTAGTCCAAGTAAGAAGTTGATCTTACACACGATTAACGGTTTACGAAAATCTTCAAGTCGTATGGAATTGACGGAAGCGTTCGACGCGACCGCGCGACAGCTTACGTCAATTCTATACATTTTCGATAACGATAACGCTCTATGCATCGTTAACGAAATACAATGGTTTGTCGTCCCTTCGTCCCCTCGTGGCTCCCTTCCAATCCTAAAAAACTACATATCTAAACAGTTCCAATGTCTCTGTTGTGCAGGAAATCTTTATCCGAGCGGTATTCTCCCGGCGCCGCACCCAGTCGGTGTCGGTGGACGCCATGGGCGGCGAGCCGCGGCCCGGCTGCCTCCCGCACCATCGGGCTTCCGAGGAGCTGCACAGTCCCGTGCGGATCATACACAAGGAGCAGGACTCCATCGCCGCTTTCTGCCTCAATCGGGTGAGTGTGTTGGTAACAGCTGTGCTTTGGGATGTGAAGCAGCTTTTCGAGCATGAGGGTCACGCCTTTGAAGACTAGAAAGTGTTGAAAAAGCGTCAATCGAGGCGGCCTATTCATTCCACAACCGGTAGCAGGATACGGCGTGGTTTTACCACGCGGTTTCAAAATCGTTCACCCCTATCCCAAAAAAAGATGAATGTTATGTATTAAGCATTTGTATGTCGGTCTGTGTTCGATTTTCTAGGGCCCAATAGGGTACCCTAAATTGATGTGTATTTTTTTAAATGTTCAATTTATGCAGTTGTATGAGGACACTCCTTCCATTTATCAGGTTGGAGGGTGTTTATTGGCCGTAGCGACGGCGCGCGAGGTGCAGGAGATGGACGTGTCGCTGCTCCTGCGCGGCGGCGCGTGCTGGGCCGAGGACGAGTGCGAGGTGGACCTGCTGGCGCTCGCCGCCGACCCCGCCTCGCTGCCCGACACCGGCTTCCTGCTCATACAGCACCAGGACAAGTGAGTCTGACACCCGCAGCCTAAGGCCGGGTATTGGCTGTAGCGACGGCGCGCGAGGCGCAGGAGATGGACGTGTCGCTGCTCCTGCACCAAGGTCGAAGAAAAACTTGAAATGTTTTTTTTTTATTTAGTAATAGCACGGGCATTTGTAGACGCCAAAAATTGCCGAAGAAGAAGCGCTGCAAGATAGTCATCTTCATCATCATCATAGCATTTCTAAGTTATCGATACCTCCCGTATTTGAGCATGATTTAATAAGGTCAGTAGAAAAGGCATTTTCACTATTTAATTTTCCTTTACAGACCTAGCAACGGCTCGGTGCCCGGCACCGGCAACAGCTCGCCTCAGAACCCCAACGCGCCCCAGATACCGGTCGGCATGGCGAGCCAGACCGGCCGCGGCGCCAGCGTTGTAAGTATAACACTGACACATTTTAAGGGCTGATGTTTTTTTATTTACTATCAAAAGAACCACCAAAGAATATGTTAAAAAAAATTCTCTATAGATGGAAAAGTACTGGCTAAATAAAGATTGAATCATTCATTAAAGTTTAATAAGATGTGTTTAAGTACTGTAATTTCAACAGTTGTTTGTTTGGGTTTAAAGTAAATATTCAACTACTTATTCAAAATGTTATTATTTTTCATATCATAAAACTTTTTAAATGTCATTCTATACAGGAGTAGTTTGATATTTGTAGTGTTTTTATTAAGGCGACGATAAGTAATGCTTTGACGTTGAATACTTGCCAAAATTATATCTAAAATAAGCTATTAGAAGATGATGTAGACAAATAAAAGTAATAAGTAATATTTAATTTATGACTAACAATTGGATGAGTTATTATTGGTATGCTCTAATATGTTTGGGAAAATAATTAACCCAATTAAAAACAAAGAAACGATTAAGTAAAGCCGGGTCTATTTTTTTGTTATTTCATTGCATCACAATTTATAGCAATATTAGTTTGAATAATGGTTTATAATGATCGGTAATATTATCAAAAGCAAAGTTTTTTTAAATAAATAAATACAAATCTGAAGACCTGGCTCAGTGAGCATAAAATCGTTTGGTTTATCGTTGTTTAGATTAACTCAAGTAACAATAACTAACTGTCATGATTATTAACCAAACTCACGGTTGTAATGTGTGGTCTTGCTAAACATGGATAGGCGACTGATTGTTGTAAATAATAACATTTACAGCTGGAGCGGCGGGCAAGCCATTCAGTGCCCACTGGCCACGAAGCGTATATAGTCACAGTACGTCAATATTAACTAGTGCACAATACGGGGCAACTTGAACGAACTAGTGTGGACATCAATAAACAGAACAGTTAGCGTTGCATTCTACGATATCTTTTGGGTGCAGAAATCTGTCTAATGTATGGGATTGACATAAGTAACACCCTCGACTACTTTCTGCAATATCAAGAATGCATTGTTTGGTCTGCAAGTGTGTTGCCAACCCAAAAGACTATTTGTCGTACTGAGATATTTTAGACACGATGTTTAGTTCCTTTTTTAGGCTTGTTAATGAAAAATCTTCGCTAAGGATCGATTTAATCGTCATTAACGGACTCCGAGTGCGACCGTAAGACAAAATTTACGTCAATTTTATACATATTATTTGATTTCTGCTTCGTTGATTGCAAAATGCGACTTCTCAAATTAACTATTACAGTACAAGTAATTTATTTACATGACATTAGTTCGTTCAAGCTCAATAAACGTGGTGTGGAATCTGTGTATGTACGTGACGTTATTTGTGTGCGTGTCGTCTCTGCAGGCCTTAGCTCGCGCTTTACTACTTTACTTCATTACATGCTGAAAGCTAAAATGGGGGTAAGAAGCGCACATTTACACCTTGTAAGTTTCGTAGAGCAAATATCTAGTCGACACTGGGTATAAAGTGGTCACATGTTCTGCCGAATTCCAAGAGATTTTTGGCTGTCGACTGTAAGAACGTGTAAGGTTGGGTGCGTATCGTAAATGTTATTTTTAACATGTCTACTTAAAAAAGACACCCTCTAGCTCGCCTGAGTAATGTCACCGACCAGCAACAGGACTGAAAGATGGTTTTGTCTCGTTATTGGACACTGAGCATACACTTTATTTAGATTGGACCTTAGCAATCGAGTCACAAATGAGGAACAAATATAAAGTTTATTAATCCTTAGATTGTTAAAAAATATATGCCAATTTATACAATTGGTGAACTTTTTCGAGTAGAATATTATTTTTCAAGTCTGTTAAAAAAATCTTTAAAATATGAACACGAGCTCAAGAAGTCGGTAAAACCCAATCGTAAACTCCAGTAGGCTACTACTGGAGTTTACGACGCGTAAAATGGATCGGTGCGCTTAAAGCAGCGTAGTTAAATAAATCTGTTCGCTAGTTCCGAGTGCAAAAGCTTGTCGTAACTGAGAGTTGGTCGCAGGTCAAGGGCCTGCAGTTCCCGGGTTGCCACGACGCCAAATACTGTCGGCTGGTGCTCCACCGTTCGAAGCTTCTCATGAAACCGGTCAGTCACTACCCTAGCCAGTTTCGCATCTCACTCTCACAGTCATTCTCTCTCAGTGACATGCACTTTTCAGCTCGATGTACCCTTTTTTGTTTTTTATTATCGCTATCTTACGTTTCTTTTCGCAGGTTTTTTTTTATTTCCCCAGGCGTTTTTAGTCGTAGCGATTTCGGTTCGTCATTTGACATTGGTATCCTGTTTATTGTTTGTCACATTATTGTAGCAATCGGGTCCTGTAGTTGTGGACCGAATTATTTTGTTGTTCTGTTTTAGGTGTTTCTGTGCGTTGGTTTGGTCGTCTCTCGCTTTTGAATGTTTGTGCTGTCCGGTGCCTGTTTGTTATTCTGTAACGCATGACTTGTCAAGTGGCTGATTAACATGATATACTAATTAGTTGTATACCTTTCTTAAATACACGGTTTTCTTTTTATGCACTATATGTGTTAGGTTTCATTTTTATTACAGGACTATATTAATGTTTATGTGTAGGTGCTGAAACACAAAATTGATAATATCAAGCGTATGGCGGCTCATCCATCACAACCATTGTGTAAGTATTAAGCTATTTTTTAAACGTTTACGCATTCTTAAAGATAACATTTTTGACACATTAACTAATCGTTAGTAAATATTTTATATTTGACCCGTTTTGTTAATGTTATGTACAAAATACAGACAAAAACTTCTGCTAATTTCAACAACTTACTATTTGTATTTCCCCATTTGACCCCATTGAACCCTGCAGACTACTTATGGTCAAGTTTAGGGTAATATCCACCAGAGCTGTGCGATGTAGAAATCCGCCAATAGGAATACTTTATTCTCCTCGCCTCGTTCAACGCAGCTCTCCTATTGATGGATTTTTTTCTCGCACACCGCTCCGCTAAATAGCATAACTCCTTTATCGCTACGAATAAAAATGGATAAAACATGCGCCACTTTGTGAGAAGTGCGAGGGATGTTTTATCCACATTTATCCAAAGCTATAAACGCCATAATAATAAGCAAGCTTGTTGTTTTGTTTAAAGAATGACTTAGGGTGACGGAACGAGTAATGGACAAGGACCAATAATAGACACATTGTTTTGCAGCAATCAATTAAGGACTGTATGAAATTTGAATTAAGAATGAAGTGTGTATTACTGATGCCTGTCAGCTAAAAGTGTCCAACACTGGTGCCATCCTAAGTCATTTATCCTGCTGATTATGCCAGTTTTCTAAACGTCATATCTCAATGGGTTAGACCTGACGGGCGGCGCGGACGGCTCAGTCCAGCTGTGGGAGTGGGGCCACGCGTCGTGCGTGTGGACGCCGCGCGTGCCCGGCGCCTTCGCCAAGGTGACGCGGGTCCGGTTCTCGGACTACGGCAACAAGTTCGCCGCGGCCGACGCGGACGGGAACCTCGCTATGTGGCAGCTACACCCGTCCGCGCAGCAGCACGACGCCACGCAGCCGCACGCGTCGACCAGACCGTTCTTTGTAAGTTTCACATAATACCATGTTAGTCGTAAGGAACTCACTTTTTTTACGTCACGCGGCGATTTTGAGTTGTCCCGTCAGAGCGTAGATAGATACTGCATTATAGGGCGTGCATTCCCAATAAGGGAGCTCGTATGAGCTCGCTCGAACGACCCATCGACAAGAACCCGTATTTTAGGGAATAAGTCATCTGACTACGACTTTGTGGTTAGCGGTGAGCGGCGGGCGGTGAGAACAAATGCGAAAAAATCGTTCCATCAACATGCTTCATAAAAATCTAAAGTCGGTGTGAATTTAAATGGCCAAATATGTTGAAAAAAATAGTACCGTGACATCGGGTTATCTTAGCCCCACTTAATGAAATAAAATGGCGAGCAACAATATCGGTAATCAAATTCAGTACTTACAACGTGAAACCCTTACTTTTTCTTAAGGAAATTAATAATTGAAGGGGCACTTGGCGAGAAATGATTTCGTTGTAGTATTAAAAGCAGACATGTCACTATAAATTAATAAGTTTATTTTTGACAAATAATAGTGGACGTTCTAAATATCAATTTAAATTTTCAGAATCACCAATGTCACAGTAAAGGAATTAGTGATTTCGTTTTCCTTGGTTCCTGCAGTTTAGTAGCTACGGGTAAGTTTGATCAATCCTTTATTTTTTTTATCCTATACTATACTAGTTTAAACGAGCAATAGTTATTGACATTGGGGTTTACGGGGGCAATAAATCTATCTGCGAAATTGACATCTTCGGAAAAAATCGTTTTCAACCCGAGAACCGCTCGGTCTTGCAGGTAACAGCACAATAAATAACATTGGTTTTTGTTACAGCTGGCCACAGCTCGGAAAGTAAAAATGTTGCCATATGGGACACTTTGATGCCGACCAAGAAGGCTTTAGTGGTTTGTGAGTATATTTTTTTCATACAGATTTTCAACCACCTTTTATTTTTAACTGGCTGCGCGATGCAAAAGGAAAGTAATGTGTTTATCAGCCTATATTGTTTGTTTGTATGTTTGTTCCTTTGTGGCGCTGCGCTCTAGAAACTAAACGCGTGGACCGATTCTAATGATTCTTGTGTCAATCGGTTTGTCATAATCTTGTGACGGTCGTTAAAGATATGATAGTAATAAAAATTCAATATGGCGGCAACTAGATGTCATATTGAAAAAGAAAAAAATAAAGTCGACGAACTATGCTAAGTGGGGCATCATTAAATAGGTAATTAAAATCAACTTTTAGCAGGATAAGTTTCTGCTAATTTATGTTATGATTTAAACTGTATTTTATAAAATAACTATTTATTAGAAAAGGCAACTACAGTGGACTACTGAAGAGCCTCGAATGCATAGCGAGCGTATATGGCACATGACGCCATATCGACAGCTATGTATTGTGTCGCTACAATCTTTAGGTTTCTTTCATCATTTTTCACTTTGAATGATCATTTAGGATTTATAACGATTTAAAGTCGGTCAGCAAAAGTCAGGTTTTTTAAAGCATGCTTTTTGTTAGACTTGTCACAAATATGAAATCCCTAGAACGTGGCACGTGCCCCAAGTCAGGACACGTCTGGTAATAATGAATGTCCGCAGCGTGGACGTGCCACGAGGGCGGCGCGGCGTGCCTGGCGTGGGCGGGCAGCGGCGGCGCGCTGGTGTCGTGCGGGCGGCGCGGCGACGTGTTCGTGTGGGACCTGCGCACGCGCGCCTCGCGCCACAAGCTGCACGCGCACCACGCGCCCATCAAGTGCGTCGCGCTCTCGCACCAGGAGGACCAGTACGCCATCGGCGCAGCCGACGGCGACATCAAGGTAGCACATTATATTACTACCCATTTCATATAACTCCTCAGGGTTGTCAACACACTACGTCATCATAAAATTCAAAATGTCTATGGGCTTCAGAGACGTGTGCTAACCCTGGGCATGAATACTAAAGAGATGAAACTTAATATTTTTTCGACAAAACATTATTATCTGTGTATGTTTATTATTTATATTATTATTAATAAGCCTAACATAGTGTGCCACTGCTGGGCAAGGCCTACTCCCTTGATTTCCACACCTCTCTGTCTGTGGCAATCTTCGGCCAATCCTTCAGAAAAGCGTGCAATTCATCCCGCCATCTCCGTTTGGGCACACCTCGGACAATGGCGATAAAATGTATGAAACAAATGCGTTGCTACGCAAACAGTCTAAGCTCGTGTACGTGAACGCGTACCATGCTTGTGTGAGTGAGATAAGACATGCTAGGGTTGCCGCCATTTAGTGCGTTCGCAAATCAGGAACGCAATATGAGATGACCTTGTAATAGCGGCGTCGAATTATTTTGTATGCTTGTAATTATATTATTATTGTATTGCGAGGAAAACAAACAACGTTACAATATTTAGAAAATAATTATGTATCCAAGTTTCTGTAAAATTTGCTTCGCGGTTGTTTCTTTAATCATTGCGGTAAGTGACACTTTACAAAGTGACACAAATGCTTGCATATTGAGCCAACAGATATAAATTTGAAAACTATTTGTACTATGCCTAATAAGATAAAATTATCTTAATAATATTAAGTTCCGCAAAAAAATTTAAAAAATAACGATTTAATTTCGTTTAAATATATTTAAATAGATTCATATTTGTAATCATTAATCGTGTTTCACGATATTAAATCGTTATTTTTTAAATATTTTTGCGCAGTTGTCATTTTGAGGTTATTTCCACAGCCTAAAAATAGAGATTAATACGGAGTTTTAGTCCCGATATGCAAAGACTAAAGTAACATTTTAAGAGCATGAGAAGTGAAAAATATTTTACGTGGCTCTGCGCACCGCGTCGTCGCGTCCTTGCCATCCGGTAACTGTGAGGTAACCGAGAGCGGGTGGGCGGCACTTTTGACGGGAGGCAGAGAGTGACCATACTGTACGCTAGTACTCTTTATTATACTGTGGTTTGGGTGTGCCTCGTGATCTATAGCCGTCACTCTACATTTTAAAATAAAAACAATAGACAAATGATTATTTTCCTATTTTGAAATGGTTTTCAAAGTAAAAGTATCATTATTTTTTCTATATTTGACGGTGATAAAAATTGCCGTCTAGATGCAAATATCCACTTTAAACTATTATGGACTTGTAGCGGAATCTTACCTCAAATATGATTGACTCTAGCACTTACTGGCATTGACCGTAAGTAAATTGTTTTTTTTTTTAAATGACATCCATATACTTTTAATGCAGTTAGCACATGTAAAATTTTAATCGACATCAAATCCCTAGAAATTGTCCCATGTCTGGTCCTTACCTCAGGTGGTCTGTGTGCTCGTGCCATAAAAAAAAGTTCAATTTTCGAGTTCAGTGACAGCTATCAACAACCGTTAAACGGTTAACTCATTCAGTGCTACTCTGTGATTTCCTTCCAAACCGGCGAGATTATTCCAAAGTCTACGAGTGTACGATATCCGCAGGTGTTCTCGCTGATGTCGCACCAGCTCCTGCACACGTTCGCGGGCGAGCACGCGCGCAGCTCCTTCTTCAAGCATATCGGCCAGGGCGTCACGCAGATACATATCGGTACGTTAGTATACTTAACATAATTTATTTAAAGACTATTTTTTTCAGGTTTTTTGCGGTATACTTCGGTATATGTGATTTTTCTGTAACACCTGTGAAACCCAAAACCTTCCTCTTGAATCGCCCGTAGATGAAAAACTACAGATGTAATTGATTTTTGTTGTGTGCAGACAACGCCGGGCGCCTGTTCTCGTGCGGCGCGGACGGCACCATGAAGGTGCGAAAGCTGCCCGAGCGCGACACGCCGCCGCCGCACCACGCGCAGTATTCTAACTAACAGGTATGCGAGGTGACAAATAAGCAACCGAATTTGTTAGATGACTTTCCCAAACGATTTTTTTCGTAAGTTAATTTTCTTTTATTCCGAACGCGATATTACCAGTCGTTCTTTTTCCCGGCAGTTATTTTCAGTCGTGTTTTTCCCATTCCAAAAAAAAAACTAATTTGTCGGAGCTCCGCTACCGCGGAGCTCGTGTTTCTGGGTTATTTGGCACTCCGGGCCTGCTGTAAAACTAACATACAAAAAAAGTGCGACTGGGATAGATATCGAATGGTAAAAAATGCGACTGGGAAGAAAGTCGAACGAGAACAAAAGCACCGGTAATAAAATCGAACAAGGAAAAAGGAAATTGGGTAAAATAAGGAATGGGAAAAAATAGAAATACTTATCGCTTCACGGTAATAATGATTTCGTGAAAATTATTTAACATACCCCTTGTATAAACTGCGCCATGATGTCATATAATAATTGTTGCCGCAGGTGCCGGCGACGCGGCGGCCGCCGGACTCCTTGTGATGTATTTATCGTTATTGCTACTCACATGTTACGAGTATGAGATATACGCTGTTAGACTAGTCACTGAGTAGGCAATCTTGTATTTTATGTATTTAACATGTTATTAAATCTTTAGTTAATTCTAGTGTGAAATATTCGCTATTTTTATCGTAATATACCTTGTACTAGATGGAAAATATTATTTATTTGCACGAGCTGTTTGTAGCCGTTTGAGCCGGGCGGTAGGCCCGGCGGAGCGAATGCGGATGCTAGTATGTAGTATCGTGTTGTCTGACGTGGTTTAGTGTGTACTGCTCAGGACAAGATATGGTAGTTAGTCTCTAAACGTCCACACGACAAGATTATGAATACGTGTAAATAGTTTTAAGAATCCTACTACCGTATGTTTGTCCTCGCCAGTACTTTGTGCAATAACTCGCCCGCAAACTTATGAACCCGACCACCGACGGTGTCGACGCCTTATTGTGAACACCCCTAGAACAACCTAGCTTATGATGTGAGTGCATATAACTTACGTGTTTGTTGACGCATAATCATAATATTTATCTCATGTATAAATCTTTGTTGGCTAACGTGTATGTAATATTTAACTATGAAGTACATATAATCGCGTTCAGCTGTGGGGCCGCTTCGGCACGTTTCCCTTTTTGAACTAAGGGTGTGTTTCAATCCAAGAGGGTGTGGAGAAGCGTAAATGACCGATCGAATTGCTCGAGTAACTTGCGTGTCGTCTCCGATTGGTCGCGTTTGCTCCTCCGCTCCGCTTGAGTGGAAACGTACCTAAATAATGGTTATGTACCACTGTAAGACTCGCACGCCCCACGCTACTAGACGTAAGTTGTTCCCTCTTTATATCGTTGTCATGTGGTAATGAACTATTTAATCAAAATTAAGCAATATTTTGTTAAGCATGTTTTAACCAATTTGAAGTCTGTTCGCTAAATTTTAAACTTCAAAACTCTAATCTAGATCATGCTCTACCGAGATATAAATTATTTTGAGTAAAAAATTGAATTTAGCGAGCAGTTTTCAATTGGACCAAATATTACTATTACTATAAATAAAGTTTCAGTGTAAGTGCGGAGATGGTAGAGTTGACGCAACTCGTAAAGCCAGAGCGACATGGTTCTATCTACATAAGGCATCTCTGTGTAATAGAACCATGTTGAACTGGGGCTACTAACTGTCGCTCCTCGGCGACACCAAGCCCTACGGTTCTAGTATTTAATCACAAACATAATAACTGAGGCTGTCACCGTTAATATCTTAGCAGGGTTCGGAGTATGTAGGTTTCAACAAAAAAAATGGTAACGAAATACTCATTTAGATAAATCCAAAAAAAAAAAGTGTCTAGTGTATCTACCTATGCGATATGCGAAGTCGCGATCCACTACTTTGTTTTACGTAACGCAACCACGCAACCTCAATTTGAGTGCGATGCGTAGATGGCGGGCCATAGCGAATTGATACCAAGATAACATTCAAATTGAGGTGTCTATATTAGGATTTCTTTACCAATTATAAATGACAAAAACTAATTACTCCGATTCCTGTTATATAACTTTTAATATCGCAATGGTGTAAAACGTAGAATATCACAGTAATTTCATTATATTATGGTAACTAAATTATTATAGCGTTAAGTTAATGATTCGATGGACGAAAGACAACTGTATAATAATCCTGGCTGTAAACCCAAAATTGTTATTCTTTTTTTATTACGCGTATAGTTTAAGTCGTCCGACTTGTCAATAACCATCAAAATTAATATTTTAATAAATATCCTAGCATTTCAGACTTAAAACAATCATGAGAAAGATTGAAATTTAAGACACGGCTCTGATTCACCTCAAGGATATTACAGAGGCTGTAGTCTAGAACTTACAACAAATACTAAACTTACAAAAAACTAGCTCAAGTTAAAAGGAATAATAGTCTAGTAAGTAGAATGTATCCTCCTAAAAAAGAGCCACAGAAAAAAATGCTGTAATACAAAATACAATAATAATAAATCTTGAGCAAAGCAGGAAGTTGGGACAAAAATACATGTTCTGCTAAACGATTGAGGTGCCAATGCAGTTGACGATTTAATGTACCCTCCGCAGCTAATATTATATTGATAGAATTAATAAATGGTCAACCTTTTAATTGGCAAAAGAAACTTACTACACCCCTTTTGATTTCATGGTCGTGATTTTGATGGTGTACTGTAATACTATACAATTCGTCAATCGACCGGCCTAATGTACACTTTGATCTGTATTGGATTTAACTCTGCTTTGCTCAATTCAACGTCCAATATGTCACTGTCTTATGTAAAATTCTGTGGACGGGTTCCAAAAAGACACTTGTTGTTTTATTTGTTAATTAACTCTTTGTGATATAGTATTTCTATAAATAAATGTATCATCACCAAAGTTGAACTTTTAAAAATCAAATTGATGTGAATGAGTTAGCTTCAATGTTATCGCGATTGAATGTACATATTAGACTCGCACAATGATCATCTTGCAATTGTTGCATGTGTTCTTTTGTTATTGAGTATGTTTTACGTCAGATATCTAATCTTTGTTTGTTATAAACTTGTTTTCGAAAATGTTTGTGTATTATTTTTTAAGTAACATCACAATTACTTAAGTGTTCCGAAAGGAAATTTGCTTTTCACGAATTCAGTATTTTATCATCAAATTTCCAAACTTTTGATCTTCAGGACGGCTAGCACAAGTTGCCCGCGACTTGTTTGTCGCTCGGGACTCCCTTTCTATCTAGTCTGCAACGATAGAGACGCACTCGGCGACAAGCGACAAATACAACTTGTGCTAGCCGTACAGGAAAGGTATTTTATCTATAACCAAGAAAAAATAGCAGCTCAGCAATAGGTTCTTTATAACAAATACGGGACGGGAATTGCGCATGGGCTGTTTCCTAAGTACATTCCTCTTTATTTATTTTCTAGTATAGTTCGCGTCATAAATTTTATTAACAATGCTACACGCATCGTGTCCTGTCGGAATTGTACGTCATTGATAAATTAATTTCAAGAGTAGTCCTAAAGCATTTCGAGGAGGAACCTATAGCCATATTTATTCTGTTAACATTCATACCGTGCAAACTGTACACAATTTATTTTGTAGGGTTTTAGCTGTGATCTGTATTTGTAAGTAGTTAATCGGTATGTTTTCAGATAAATAATATGTCTTAACTAAATGTTATAATTATATTGTATCCAAAAAATCATTAATACGCCACCAGTAAAGGTAAGAAATTCATAGTAATAAATATTTAGTCGTGTAAGCAACACTGCAATTATTTAAAACAAATTTGGCACGCACACACACTTCCCTTGCTTATAGTGTCACACATATGTAAATGACTTCCTTATATGATTTTATCTGTACATGACACAAAACAATAAAAATAGAAGGAATCCTTAGAAACAATATATACCCCTTTGCAAAGAAATCGGACACTAACGATTATTTCAGTAGTTTAAATAGTGGAAGAAATTGTATTTTATGGTAAAAATTAAATGAGTATTGTTTTTTTTCGTTAATAATACTTTCTTCATTTTGTGGCATAAAATCTTATTTCTGTACATTTTAACTTTTTGAAAAAAAGAGTTACCATTTTCTTTGCAAGGGGGTGTAGAAGTCAATTTGCAAAGATAATAAATGGATCACTATATTATTATAAATAAAGAGGAAGATCATACTTTATCTACAAGTATATAATAATAATTTGTATGAGATCATTAATTATGATGCTTATTTTATTTTTAAATAAATAATTTAAATAAAGAATAACTTAATTTAAAGCTGTTTTAATTAATGTTGCAAGGGATCAGTATAGTTGATCTAAATGAGAGAAAACCGATTTAAGTATTAATTAAATTTATTAATAAATAATGTCTTATTATAACATGCTACAACTACGCGAAAACAATACTGTAGTAAGTAGCGAAAATGAAGACAATAGAGAGGAGTGACAGAGTTCAGTTGTTTATTTTGGTACTGTTATGCCAAAATAATCCGATGCAAACTGCAAGACGCTGTCTTTGTTCAAAGTCACTTTTCCTAGCGGGTTTTCTAAAAACAAGGTGGCCGATTTATTTCCATTGGCAACATTTATAAACTTGCAATACGGACTAGCCGCTGAATCAGACTCCTTAGGTTTTGTCGTCGATACAACAATAGTCTTCGCATTAAGGTTGTTTGTGTTTTTTATCTCTGCGCCTTCGCACCAGAGGGCAAACTTAATGCCGTATAAGCCGAAAAGGACTTCCACTTCGTCGTACAGTTTCTCCAAAGAGATAAATTTGCCGTTGTTGTCTTGAAGAATTATGCTACCCTGATTGCCAACGACGCCGAAGCGTGGAGTCAGACCCTGTAAAGTTATATTAGCCCACGATTTAACCGGCAGCTCTACCTCTTTTCGCCAAGTTATAACTAACTTTAACTCGGATCCCTTAAGCTCCTGTGTCTCTTGAATAATAACTGGTTTCGACGCTGTCAGTTGTTCGATGGGTATCAGTGGAGCCTTCACTGTGGTCTCGACGAATTCCCTATGGGAGTTGATTATACGAGAGATGTCGCTCGTTTTACTAACAGCATAATAGACATTGACTTCATCAGTGGGTACAAGATGTCCCTTCTTTCTTAGCTTTTGTACTCTGTTAATTATCTCCCTGGAAAAGCCTTCATCAAGCATGTCTTGATCAGGAGTGACATTAAGTAAAATGAGCACGTCGTTGTCGCTATGAGCTTCATATTGATCATTGCCTGTCGCTTGGAATATTATTCTGACTTCAGACACGTCAATACGTTGACCAACTATTTCTACAAAACCATCGGCAATTAGTTTTTCGCATTGTTCGTTATTTAAGTCTTTAAGGCCTTGTGTAACAGCTTTAAAATCTCCCTTGAGTCTTGCTCCGAGGATTTTGTGATCAGGTTCAGCTCTCAATTTAATGCCGTATTTTTCTTTGTCACTAGTCAACTGCAAGTTCTTTACATTCATTTCTTCTAGAACATAGTTATTTAAGGACTTGATATCATCTAGGTAAGTTTGATCACGATGAATAACGACCATTTCAGGCAGTGGATACTTTATGGGAATTGTTTTGCGATCCCTGAGAACTCTACCCAGTTCAATCACTGTCTGCATTCTTTGAACTGCTCTTTCAATATCAGTTTCTATCAATTCTTGTTTTGCTTCTGGAATCATATTGAAGTGCACGCTCTCAAGGGAGGCGCCCGGTAAGAGTTGGCGCATGATCTTGTACATCAGCTCTGTGAGGAATGGGGTGTAAGGTGCCATCACTCTGATCATGTCAAATAAGACTCCAAAAAGAGTATCCAAAGCGGCCTGGCAATCCTTAACTCCAAAGTCGCCCTTTAGTCTCTTTCTATTCATTCTAACATACCAGTTAGTAAGATGGTCAATAAACTTTGTCAGTCTTGGCACAACAGTATACAACTTGTATGCTGCCATTTCTTTCTTCACGAATGTAATTAAAGACTGTGTAAATGAGGTGATCCACTTGTCCATAACATTTTCTTTTAAGTTTTTCTCATTAAATTTATAATTCACCTTGTCTTCCTGTATAATTCTTTCAACATTCTGCATCAGGAATCTAAATGCATTGTACCAAGGTAAAAAGACATCCTTGATGACATCTCTGACTCCTTCCTCTTTGAATCGTAGATTCTCAGCCTTGACTACAGGCGAGTTTACCAAATACAACCTCAATGCATCAGCACCATACTTTTTAACAACCTCAAGAGGATCAGGATAGTTCTTCTTCCTCTTTGACATTTTTTGTCCATCTGATGCCAAGATCAGACCATTAGCAATCAAGTTCTTGAAAGGAGGCTTCTTAAATAGAGCAGTAGACAAAACGATAAGAGTGTAGAACCACCCCCTTGTTTGGTCAATTCCTTCAGCTATAAAGTTAGCAGGGAACCTTTCTTCAAAGTCCTTGACATTTTCAAAGGGATAATGGCATTGAGCATAAGGCATAGAGCCAGACTCAAACCAACAGTCAAATACTTCAGAAACTCTCTTCAGAGGTGGTTGACCAGGCCTTGCAGATGGGATCTCCAAGTGATCAATACTCTCTCTATGTAAATCTGTTATTTCCTCTCCAGTTAGAGCACTTAATTCAGCAATACTGCCTATGCAAACTACTTCTTGTTTGTCACTTGAGATCCACAATGGTATCGGCGTGCCCCAGAATCTGTTGCGACTGATGGCCCAATCGCGAGCTTCTTTAAGCCAATTACCAAACCTCTTTTCTTTTACATAATCTGGAACCCAATAGGTGGCCTCACTGGATTTTAGGAGATCCTGGCTCATTTGCTCTACCCTTACAAACCAAGATGGCACTGCTTTATAAATTAAAGGAGTCTCAGATCGCCAACAAAATGGGTAACTATGCTTTACCTGGCCAATTTGCACTAAGCGGTTTCGGGATTTTAGGTTTGCAACAATGTTTTTATCAGCATCTTTTACATATTGACCAAGGAAATCTGTAACTGGCTCAATAAATTTACCACTTGCATCAACTGGGCAAATCATTTCTTGGTCCCTTGTAATGACACCGGCTGCCAAGCAAACCCTAAAATCGTCCTCACCAAAGTAAGGAGCTTGGTGTACTACCCCAGTACCAGAGTCATCAGTGACATATCCATCAGTCTGTACTTGGAAAGCATTGGGACATTTGCCAACAAAATAATCAAAAATGGGAGTGTACTTTATGCCTTTCAATTTGCTACCTGGGAATTTCTCAAGAACAGTAAAGTCATCAACATTCTTGAAAATTACTGGCACACGTGATTCTTGCAGAACATAACAGATCCCTGTACCTTTTTCTTGAATCTTAACATAAATTAATTTGGGGTTAACACATAGAGCCAAGTTGCTAGGCAGGGTCCATGGTGTGGTGGTCCAAGCCAACAAGGAGTAACCATGTTCAGTAGGGAATGAGACAACAACTGCGGGGTCCACAACATCCTTGTAGTTTTGTCCAGATTCAAAGTTTGAAAGAGGTGTAGAGCATGCTGTAGAAAAGGGCATAACTTTCACTCCCTGGTACACTAAACCCTTGTTGAACAGTTCCTTGAATACCCACCAGATAGACTCCATGTACCATGGGTACAGTGTTTTGTAGTCATTTTTGAAATCTGTAACAATGTAACCATGTGTTCTTTATTACGTTCCAACTAGGATAAATAAAATGCATCCTATGGCTCTTAAGTTCATTTGATTGGTTGCAATTATAACTTAGCTAGAACTAACCTAAGTAGGCATTGAGTCTTATGAGGATAAAAATAAAATATTTTATAATACATTTAAGTCAACCTCTTAGTATGTGTAATTTACAAATTTATTTTGAACTACTCCTATTATTAGAATGGGGTGTTATGGTGTAGAGTTGATCTGATTTTGGAATTATGGAGGTAGAAACAGGATCTCCTTTGTAAATAATATATAACTACTGAACATGGACTAAGAGTGGTGTAAATAAGTAGCTGTATAATTGTGCAAGATAAACTATTAGGAAACAAAATATCTTGTCCAAAACATTTGGTTTTATTTTAACAGCACCAACACATGATTTATGTAAGGCTGCAGTCACAGTTGTCCCTATTTAAATGTGTTAAGGATTATTTTTGCACAACTTTGTCTGCAAAAAACTTGTTTACGCTTATCTCTTACAAACAATCTCTTTCTAGATCATGACACTCATCTATGTACCAATATCTATTGATACATTTATCATTTTATTTTCAGCAGTGAACACAAACTTACCTATCCACCTGCCCATACGAGTGATGATGGTCTCCCAGTCATCAGCATATCTCATAACAATTTTGCGGCATTCCGCATTGTACTTATCAATTCCCATTTTTTCAACATCATCAGGGCCCTTTATTCCTAAAGTTTTATCAATTTCAAACTCCACAGGCAATCCATGGCAATCCCAACCAAATCGCCTTTCCACATAGTAGCCCTATAATTAGAAATAAATATAAATAAATAACATTGCTGTAATATGTTCAAGAGAGACTAATAAAACTGAATGACTATTCTATGTTATGTATTCACAACATCGATATATTGTTTAAAAAAAAACAAAATATTTTAGTGATTATTCATGACATTTATAAACAGGTTTAGCAGTTTAGGCTTTGTGCTGTTAGCTAGTCAAGGAAGAGTCTTATATGTATAGATAGATACAATACTGTGAAGATACTGCAAGTGATTATTGTTGAGGTGAATTTTGAGTAAGGTAGTAGTGATATTATATGAAGGATGGAAGACTGATACAGCAATTCTCTACTGTCAAATTCTAAGCAGACTTCAGTTATTCTGTGATCATGACAATTTTATTGCAACAACATCAAAATATCAGAAACCCACAATCTGATTCAAACTGCGGTACCTGAGAACCCATTTGTTATTAGATTAATAACTTGAAAATTTACCTGTTGGTGGGCATAACGTGTGACTACGTCCTTAATCGTGCCTGCGAGAATATGGCCATAATGAGGCAGGCCGGTAGCGAAGGGAGGCCCATCATAGAATGAGTATCTGTCAAAAAGTAAACATAATCACTAGACTTAAATGACTGATATTAATTGGGCTGAAACCAGAAACTAATAAGTATTCTAATTTTAGGTGCAAGCCGCTTGACCTAACCTTACCTAGGTTTATTTTTTGACTGCTTTAGACAACTTTCAAAAGCGTCGATATCTTTCCAAAACTGTAAAATCTTTTCCTCTTCTTTTGGAAAGTCTATGTTTTCAGGAACTCTTATTAGTTTTTGAGACATGATGAATTCCTTACAAATTTTTGCTTATTTCATCATTACTTCACCGCTTTTCCTAAACCAGATTATGCACACGATGGCGCCAGAAAATGTGCCCGTGGCATGTGGCATACGTCAAACGTCAAATCAAAACAAGTGACACCTGTCAGTCTGTCACTGGACGGATACTGGCTGGCTGGCTTTTGGCTGTTATTAAGTGATGTACAGAGGCTCGTTTCAATAACTACAAGTAACAAATTACAAGCGGAAGTCTCTTTCTAACTCTTTTTGCTAGAAAGAGAGTTCATATTTTATTTTTCAGTCAAGAAAACTTTATAAGGCACAGAGTACTTAATCACTACGTTAATAAGTCAAAAAAAAGCTGCCCGGGACTTTTTCCGCGTAAAAGTCATTCATCGGGTTAAGAGAGAGTGTAATGTATGGAGATTTATACACGAAACGATAAAGGGATATATCCTACCCTGGGGCTTTACTTTGAAATCAGTAATTCGAACTTCGGATCGCCCCGTCACTTTCTTGCGAATTAGTGACGCGTCGAGAGCAAAAGGGATAGCAATAGAAGAAGTTCGAATTACTGATTTCAAAGTAGAGCCTCTGTGTATAATACATTACATTAGAGTTGGTTTAGCAGTACGTATTTTTAAACCACAGAAATATAATAGTCCTTATTCTGTAACCTAAGATGGTAAATAATATCAAAAAAAGAGCAATGGCAGTTAAAAATCGCTGCCGTGAACGGCGATACTATGTTGTCAATATCGCCGATCGCGTTGCGACGGAAATCGAAGTGTGCAATAAAATTACGCTGCGTGGAAAAACTTCGACTAACGAATTTGTGGATTGTTCCATGATATTTATTTGTTTGTTTATTTCGGTTTCTCACTTTACATACAGGAGACCCACTACACTATTTTGTATGTTGACACCTGTCACTGTCACTTTTATTTACACAAAATTGAGCTGTGAAATTGAGTTTAACGTATAACGCAGAATAAATAAATGTGAGACAAACTTCAAAGAGCTTGCATGCTTGCGGACAGCAAAATTAATTAAATAATTCTTATAACTGGCTAGCCTTTATTGTTCTTAAGTTTTGTTCAGATGCTCAAAAAGTAAAAAATAGTTACCTGTCGCCGTCATTACCAGTTATTACAACCGATTAGAACTACAGACCTTTAATTCTGTAAGTCGCAAGTGGGAGGAAATCGTGCTAGTAAAGGTTTTTAACAATAATTAATTTCACGAAGAAATGGATTGTCAGTGGATAAAATTGTCTCCAAGGTATATTTTCATTATATCTTGTGTTATCTAATTTAGAAGTCCAAGTTCAACACAAACTTGGCCTCTATTCTACTGGGCACAACCATATTGCCTTTCACAAGTTATCATTTAGCTTTTAACTCGGCCACCATAGCTGTCAAGTAAATAGAGGGATTGTAACATTGACAATATGATAACATATCAAAGGCAATACGGTTTTACTCAGTAAATGGAGGCCTGGTATAGAAAATAAAAACTTTTTTTCAGCTTAACAAAGGGTATCGGTGTGATCAATCACCTGGATACTTCTAAGTTTGAGCAGTTCCTACGACGAATAGTGTCAAAGTTAATAGTTCAGGATGCTGGGATCTTCACTGATGATGAACAAACAAAACTGCAAAAGATATTCAATGTGACTGAAGAAAACTTACTTTTAGCAATTAAGACACTGCTTTATATATTTAAGAGGTTGTTAAAGTTTGTATTCATGCCTAAAAATTTGAAACATGATTTGGAAGCAATAGGATTTGTCAGTGACAAAACTGAAATCATATTAAAAATATGGTCAGTGGAAACTAAAACTACCATCCACAAATTAGATACAGAAACAGAGAAATATGGAGAAACTTTCAATTGTTCATGGAAAGTTAATGCTGAATTGAGTTCGGATTATCATAAAAAAAGTAAAATCCCAAAGGCATACCTATCGTTATCTGGAATGTGCAATGAAGCTGATATAGAATTTACGCACCCAGAGCTTTACTCGATGTTTCTTCAATTAGAATCTATTCAAAATGATTTAGATAATATAGTTTAACTGTTATCAGTATGTTGTCAGTAACTTATTAACCTTTTGTATGCTATATTAAGGAGAACCAAGTTCCAGTCTATTATTCAATTAAAAATTAGATGTTTGAAAACATTCCTTATCTGTCACTTATCATTAATCACTCAAGAGGTTGAATGACCTGATTATTATATCTTTATTGTGAATAAAATATTTAGGGCCTGTTTCACAATCAACAAGTAAATTTATCTGCCATTTAAAGTTGGCTCTCTCCTTGTCTGTTTTCAAGTGTAAGAAAGAGAAAGGGCTAAATTTATCTGTTAAATATGCGGTTAGTATAATTGCATTTATACTTGATAATTTAATTTTGGATTCTAATTTCATTGTTTCATTATTAAAAAGTTCCATTTATAAATATGAAACAAAAGCCTTATATTTCAAAACGATTTTGTCAAATGAAACTTAATTATAACTGTTCATGATATTTCACTTATTCAATCTAAACAGCTCATTTTAAATAATATTTATAAGTCATGTCATAACTTACTATCTCCTTGCCGTAGTATATAATATTCGTAGGATAGGATGGGATTTATATTTTATGATATTAGTAGAATCTACACTTGCAGTCTATAGTTATATTGAAATATTTTATTTAATACTAAGTAGGTAAATTAAAATTAACATTTTGCAGTTAAAAAATAAAAAATGGCGTTTGCCCCTCTAACTTAATTATTCGCTGATTCTTGGACTGTACCTACTTACTACTGACAAAGTTTGTTCTACTAATTACTAATTCAACAGTAGTCTTACAAAAGCTGCGCTTTCAACATCGCTTATTATGTTCGTCTCTCTTGTTAGAACCAATCTTATCTTAGTGGTTATATTCTCTTTGAGAACCAATAAGGCCGGTATTCTTAAGTGGGGCAAATAATTCTATACTTAGGTACTACTTAAATTGTTGTCAGTTATGGTCCTTATGGATAGTATTCGAATGATTATAAATGAAGCAGAATGTAGGTACCTAACAGGATTTAAGCTAAAAACGAAATGTGATAACTTTTGTTTCCCCTTAAACCTAGTCCGATCTTTGGGATTTTTGTATATCTTTGTAGACATGGAAAAGTATGTAGGTCTGTAAGTTTTCCTTTCCAAGAAAATATTTCTTAAGAAAGAAGAAAAAAAACGAACGTACAAACCTAGTTTTTATAATAACTACAACATATTCAAAAATCGTGGCAAACGGAATTGATTAAGGCCGGCCGCATACATTCCGCATTCGGAAAACGTATGTATGCGGCCGGCCGCGGATGTCCGAATGCGGAAAACGTATTCGGAAACCGTATACGGAAAACGATTGTATGTGGCCGGCCTTAGGGGGTGAGAAACGTAAACGCTCGAAAAAAAAAACTAGTTTAAAAGTTACGCAATTTAGGCGGCGCTTCACAAAACTACTTTCTGGGGCACGTTTTATAAAGAGAGCTAAAAGTAACAATTTTACAGGTCCAAACTGGCAACACTGCTCAAATGGCTGTGGCCCGTTTCACGAAGCTACAAATTACAAATTACAAGCGGAACTCTCTTTCTAGCAGTATGAGTTAGAAAGAGACTTCCGCTTGTAATTTGTAACTTGTTGCTTCGTGAAACGGGCCTCTGGTGTCCGGTTCACGAAGCTACAAGTTACAAATTACAAGCGGAACCCTCTTTCTAGCAGTACGAGTTAGAAAGAGTCTTCCGCTTGTAATTTGTAACTTGTAGCTTCGTGAAACGGGCCTCTGAGGCTCTACTTTGAAATCCGTAATTCGAACTTCGTCTATTGCTATCCCTTTCGCTCTCGACGCGTCACTAATTCGCAAGAGAGTGACGGGGCGATCCGAAGTTCGAATTACTGATTTCAAAGTAGAGCCCCTGAGGCCCGTTTCATGAAGCGACAAGTTACAAATTACAAGCGGAAGTCTCTATCTAGCAAAAGGAGTTAGAAAGGGACTTCCGCTTGTAATTTGTAACTTGTAGCTTCGTGAAACGGGCCTCTGGTCATCGTTGGTAGAAGTTGTGTCAAATGGAAACTTGTAACCTGCAAATCATAGTGCAAATTGTAATTGTAGCTTTATAAATATGATTGAAAGCAAGATTACTTGGATTGATTCGAAAACCGTCAGGGAGCGAAGATGACCGATTGGAAAATGTCCGGATATTACTTTTGATTTATATTATTTATCATTCACTTGACATTAGGCCTGGTTATTCACTGTCAAGTGGCAAGTCGTAAATTTATGTATGACACTTGTAACCACAGCATTTAACAAAATGTAAACATGGACTTAGCGAAATCACTACGAAACCGCCATAAATTAAAAACCGGTCAAGTGCGAGTCGGAATCGCGCACCGAGGGTTCCGTATTTAAAATAACATGCTTAGTAATCACAAAAGAAAATACTCACTTTGTTACGAACTTTATTTTCTATGTAATAAAGCCCATTTTGACGTTTTTTGAAGTTTTTTATTATTTCTCAAAAAATGAGAATAATGAACACTTCTTTTTATTTTTCCCATTAAATATAAGTAATTATGTATCCTTCAGGATCATTTCAGATTTTTTGATTTATAAACTTCGGAGATAAAGTTGGGGGGAACGGTCATTTTTTGTGCATTTTTGGCTATAAATCAAAAAGTACATCAAAGAATATTAAAAAAAAATAGTTTTAAGATGTGCAGATTAAGCTTTAAGATGTGCAGATTAAGCCCTTTCATGTGACACCCAATTTGCCATATTCAAACCACTTTCATTTTCAACCCCCATTCTAGACTTCAATTATTAATAAAAAAAAAAATTAAATCTGATGCGGGCAAGCAAGTTGTAAAACTATGCCAAATTTCAAGTTGATACCATATTTAGTTGCTGAGAAAACCTGCTGTGACATACAGACAGACGGACAACGAAGTCTCACCATAACCACCCTAAAAAGAATGAGAAGAAGATTACAATTTTACCCCTTTCTCCCTTAACTTAACTGGTTTGCACCTATTGGAACTTGACTAACGGAATGATTATTTTTTGATTCTTAGATCATAAACAACAGAGAAATGGACGTTATTATACGCGTCTCAAACATAAATCCAGTAAAAACTTCTTAATTTTCCATAGACCATAAATACAAAGTTAAAAAAAACTGACGTCATAGACGAGTCTACTATTCTCATACGTCAGAGGTTTTGGCAGCCCGTAGGTGAACTATTTTCTTCATTGTTGACCTTTCCTAAATCTCAGGTGTAATTATTTCATCATTAGAAGTGCTTTAGCTGTATCGTTTGTATCAAGTGTAGATATTTTGACATAGTCTCAGCGATGGACTCGGAGGACGATACCAAGGATGATGTGGATTCTGGGAACGAATCGAGCGGAGACGATGTCGACTTTGCAATGGACGTTGAGACCCACAGTACAAGGGATCGACAAAAAGAGCTGGAGGAATATCCTTACGAGGTGCTATCCACAGAGGAAATAGTCCAGCACATGGTCGATTGCATCAAAGAAGTGAACACTGTCGTCGAGGTCAGTATGTTAGTGATAAACAATGGGGCGATTGAATGAGGTTACTCGAACACTGGTCGATTCAACAGGATCTTTTGTTTGTCGCGAGTAAACCTTGTCTTGTAAATATTTCGAAGGGTTAGAATTCTATCTAATAATTTCTAGGTACATGCTACAAATCTTCCTTTGTCTAACTGTGTGAAAACTGTTGGCCTAAAAACCTAATTATTTGTGATTGGTGGCATCAAATTGTGATTTTCCCCAAGAACACAATGTTGATAAATTTCTTTGTTTGATAGTAAGTGCTATCAATTAGAACCAAGAGATATGTTTAACTGCCACAGCATCAACATGGAGGTAATGAGTCATGTTGTTGTTGACTAATCAGCACAACATACTGTAGATGCTTTTTTCTTAACCTAGTTGACCTTGCAAGAATACACCCATCTTAATTTTTCAGTGCTTACTAATGGGTATTTTATTTAAAAAAATATAGTTTCAATTGTATTGATTACAATAAAGCTTCGTGTTGCAATCTGTGATTAATAAATAGAACAGTTACCTTTATTCATTAAAAGCAGTGATTTTTTGTTTTCATATTCTTTTCATTGGTAAAGTTCTGTTTTACTTTGAGGATAACTTAAAATTTCATTTACTTACCATTTGTACACCAGATTTCAAGTTCCTAAGTAATTTAAACCAAATTATTGTTTCAAAAAAAGACAATATGTTTTGCATGGATCTGTACCTCGGCAATTTGTACCCGTCATTTAACATCACATATCTGTGAACAGATACAACCTATACAAAACAAATAAAAATATTTGTAATGTTAATAGAAAAAAATCTGCTTGTTTCTCATAATGTTCTTTTTAAAGAAATGGGTATTTATTTGTTGTATATGTCTCCTATATTGTATGCATTAATATATGCTAAATATATTTAAATAGGTTTGAATTATGTAAACTCTAGCAACATTTTAATCTTGTATAAACTGTTTTCATTTTATGGAAGGGATTATGGTGAAGTATTGATTGAAGGAGTTAAGGTGCAATTATTCCATTGTGATACAATTTGTATTGTTTATGTGTACAGGTGTAGTGATAAGTATGTGTTTGTCTTGCTTTCCCAATAAGCTTATCAATGGGTACTCAATTTGACTGAGAAACCAAGATAAATACGAACTTTCCCAACTAAAAACGGCTCTCTACAGCAGGGCCTCCATTCTACTAGGTTAAAGCGTATTGCCTTTGATGTATTGTTGTATTGTTTTTAACACAGCCACCATTACTGTCAAGTAAGTAAGATCTATTGTAATGTTAATAATACAATAACATAAACAAATATCTAAATACCAGGGGACAGTCTCACAAATTGACCTAGTCCCAAAATAAGCTCAAGTTTATACTTTGGGTACTAGACAACGGTAAAGTTATTTATATGTATAAAGAAATACAAAGAAAACATCTAAGCCTCAGGAACAAATACACGCGCTCATGATGCAAAAATCTGCCCTTACTAGGATTTGAGCCCAGGACCGCTAGCTGTGTCAAAAGCATTATGCAATTTTTAGTTATATGTATTAAATTAAACTTCCTTCCAAAAACAAACACGATGTTTGATAATGACCTACTGCTGGAGTTTCTTGTGGCGATTCTTCTCAGAATTGCTACTAAATTCACTCCATATTACTGACATATAAAACTTAAACAATTATGTAAACAGAAATCTCCTAGGAATTAAAATGTAACATGTTTCTCTTCCCTCTTTCTCTTCTTCTGCAGTATCTTATTTGTATGCCCACTGTTGGATATATGCCTCTTCACGCTTCTTTCAATTTACCCTGTTATCAGTTGGTCCATTGTGGTCCATTGTGGGTCAGCATTTCATTTAATATTGTCTGGGGTCTGCCAATACTTTTACTCCCTACCCAGGGCCTCCAGATTGCAACGCATTAACTGCCTATTATGGACCCAACTAACAAACTGAAGATACCAAACAGCAAACATTAGTGTAAAGTAAACAGTTGTCTTGCACATAAAAATGAAAAAGCAAACTGCTGAAGAAGCTGTATGAGATTGAAATTGTAATAGATAAACAAACAATGTACAATCATGCAAAAAACTAACATATACCTTTATAGTCTAACCCATATTGATATATGCTGTCCTTATCTTTTATTATGACATTTGCCATCTCACAAAAAGTGACAAAGCATACTTTAACTAAAATAGGTTTATAGTGTGTATGAATAAGTATAATAAGTTAATCTATGGAAATACACACATGCCAGCCAGCCAGACACATGACCCCATATCAGGTTTTTTTTACTCCTAACAGCCCATCACAAAAGCAATTGTAATATGCAAGCTGAGATACATTCTTTCATACGTATATTGTAAATTCGAAAGCAACTGTTTATTTTATATGCTTTCATAGATAAACTGCTGATTTTTTTTAAATTAAATTTGGTATGGATATGGCTTGAACCCCGAGAAACGACATAAATGGTGCAATTTATTCTGGAAAATTAGAAAGTTTTCAAAAGAATAGTGATAAATGCCTCCTATGCGAACAGAGTCATAGGCGATAGTTATTCGCCTATAACTGGGTGGGTGGATGTTGTAATTTTGTTGGCAAAACAAGTAAATAAATATAAATTCAAATTGGGGGAGACGATTCCTGCCTTCATGGGATTGAAGAAAAAAAACATCTAATAAGGGGCCGTGTAACAGAGATCACTCCGGGTTACGCCTACACTACTGCTAATTTTGATTTTATGTTTTAGTATTAATAGTTACATTATTTATTAACCCCCTTACTAATAAACTTTGAGTAATGGTGGTATAGCTATACAATGTCTTGTCCTTATCTGTCATTGTGACATTTGGATTTGACAGATAAGGACAAAATATTGTATAGCTATACCACCGTCCACCGTTACTCAACGTTTATTTTATAGTAAGGGAGTTAGTGTTGTTGATGAGATGATGCTTACAATTAGCATCAGCTGGTTGTAATCAGTGGTTGTGTGTGCTCTCGGTATGAAGTGGAATTTATTGAAATTTTGCAAAGTTCAATAGGGTATATATTTTTTGTCTAGGTCAGTTATTCTCAAAGTGTGCTCTACGGAACCCTGGGGTTCGGCTAAACCACTACAAGTACCTACTACTAAAAAAATACTTATCTTTATGTTGAATTTTCGGCTGTTACACTTTACAGCCATATTATGTGAAGAACCAAGAAAATTTGAAAATTCTTTATAAAACTTACAATATTATAAATTATAGGCTTTCCTTTTTTATGAGTTCCGTAAAATATTAAGTGTTTGAGAACCGCTGGTCTAGGTTATCTCATATTATGTTGCAATAAGTATGAGTCGAAACAGAAACATTTCGCATCACCAAACAATGACCAAACTCTCATTATATTCATACCTTTCCAGATACCAGCAACAACTACCCGTATACTGCTAAATCACTTCAAATGGGACAAAGAAAAGCTCATGGAGCGTTTCTATGATGGAGATCAGGATCAACTGTTCTCCGAGGCTAGAGTCATTAATCCATTCAGAAAACCAGTTATACAGAGACTAAAGGTAAGCATTTTACTTTACTGTTTTCAATTCACGAATTCCTGCCCAACTACTTCATTTTATGTACACGATCAGCTCGTACACACGTCAATTTAAGTGATTGAGCTGGCATTAATGGATTGAAACACGATATAAATTGTGTAATGGTTAAATTGATTAAAGTAATGTTAATTTTATTATAAATTTATCTCAGCAGCCCAGACGGATATCAACTTCAGGAACTGAAGAGTGTGAAATATGTTTTACAGTACTACCTGCTTCAGTAAGTAATATTCTTTATTATAGGTTCATTCTAAGTAAATAACTTTACAAGCTTTTTTCTAGAAAGCTGTATATTTTAGCGATATTGATTTATCATTTGTGCGATATCAAACTTTGCATTTGAAACGGAAAGGTGTATTTGGCACCGATTTTAAATATGATTTTGCTACGCTACATACATACTCAGTTTAAACGTACAAATACGTTCGAAATATCCACAGCTTTTGTGTATTAACCACGTTGATGTATTTCAGATGATGACGGGTCTGGAATGCGGTCATAGATTTTGTACACAGTGCTGGTGTGAATACTTGACTACCAAAATAATGGAGGAGGGTTTAGTGAGTCACTCAACAAGTTATTGTTACTGTTGTTCTTTCAGCTTTTGAATTTGGAGTAAAATGATGTGTGCTTTTAGGGACAAACTATTGCCTGCGCGGCGCACGCCTGCGACATTCTAGTCGACGACGCGACGGTGATGCGGCTAGTGCGCGACCCTCGAGTCAAGCTCAAGTACCAGCACATCATAACAAATAGCTTCGTGGAGGTGAGTATTGTATCTCTATGCTTGATGTATAAGCCGGCAAAGCGCGAGTCTGACACTAAGAGTACCATGGCGAAAAAATTTTTTTCTTGTATGGGGAATCCTTTAATTATTATTTGTTGTTATAGCGGTTATGGTAATACACACTCTGTGGAAATTTTAAGTGTCTAGCTGTGACGGTTTATGACATACAGCCCGCTGACAGACAGACAGACGGATGGACAGCAGAGGTTTAGTCCCTTTGGTTACAGAACGCTAAAAAATAAGTTTTCACTAACGATAAAAAATTGTACTCCGCTACTACCACCTTTGCAAGTTGTAAGGGCTTGACTAGGTACAGTCAAGGTTAAAAATAAATATCCGCACAAAGTTGCAAAAATATGTACACAGACCTTATTGCCATAGTAATAAGGTCTGTTGAGACTGTGGTGTATACCTTCACTGTACACGGCTGGTTACCTTGACTGTACACGGAAAACTTTGTGCCGTATAATAATTTAATAATGTTTGGCGAGGGAGTGACACATTTCATATTTGACTTGAGGCGTTCAAAAGGTTCGAATATGCGATTTTATTAAATGCATGTTGGTTGGCAGTGCAACCGCCTGCTCCGCTGGTGCCCGTCGCCCGACTGCAGCAACGCCATCAAGGTGGCGTACGTGGAGGCGGCGCCCGTGACGTGCCGCTGCCAGCACACCTTCTGCTTCGCGTGCGGCGAGAACTGGCACGACCCCGTGCGCTGCTCGCTGCTCAAGAAGTGGATCAAGGTACCTACCGAGATTATCGAGCGCCTTTATCGCTTTATGGCCTTGTGACCAATTAAAAAGTATGACCGAAAATACGCGACTCACAACTAACAAAATTCGCTCGTGTGGCTACACCCTTAGCGTTCGGCTTGTTATAGCTATCACATTTGCACTCGCGACTGAAAGTATATTTGTCACTCGTGTTTCATAAAAAAACGAAGATTGCCGATCGCTTTCGATCGCAAAATTACGCTCGTGTTGCTTCACCCTCAGATGGGTCATGGGAGTATTGTACATACATTAATAATTGTAAAATAACTACTTATTAAAATTCCCTAGAAATGCGACGACGACTCTGAAACATCGAACTGGATAGCGGCCAACACGAAGGAGTGTCCGAAGTGCAACGTGACCATCGAGAAGGACGGCGGCTGCAACCACATGGTGTGCAAGAACCAGAATTGTAAGACCGACTTCTGCTGGGTCTGCCTCGGGCCCTGGGAGCCGCACGGCAGCAGCTGGTACAACTGCAACCGGTATGTCACCCACGCATTGTCTTTGGTCTAGTACAGTTAAGGGGCTTCTAAACGGGCAATATTTTCACTGCAATATGTGGCCGGCAACTATTGGTGTCTTTCTCTAACATACGAGTAAGAGAGGGACACCGATAGTTGCCGGCCACATATTGCAGTGAAAATATGGCCCGTTTAGAAGCCCCTTTAAGTGCAAAAATATGAAAGAATCCTCTCATAAATATGTTACGAAGTTCTTATTAGACATATTCTTCTTGGGACATATTTTTGAGATATTGCGTTCTCCCATATTTTTACACTTGACTATACAGTGATCAGCAGTCTTTGGTCTACTAAAGTGATCAACCGATGTGTCATCCACGCATGAGCTCTGGTCTAGTACAGTGATTAACCGGCATGACAGCTACGCATTGTCTCTAGTACAGAGACTCCTGGTGGTAGCATGCTGGACCTGCTTGGTATCCGACCGAGTAAAACAAGAAAAAACTGACCCACCTGTAATAGTTATGACTTGACCCGTGCAGATTTGTATATTCCGACACGAACGCACGAACATTTAATGTAAATCGGCTGGTTATCGAGAGACTCTGGCCCGGTTTTATAAAGGTCCGTTAGTAAATAATGTCAGATCAAATTTTAGTAACTTCATACAAATTTTGACATTCCTGACCGAAAATTGATCTAACGGATCTTTATAAAACCCTGCCTAAGAGTCTCTCGATAATCAGCCGATTTACATAAACATAAAACTTAGCTTGAAAGCCATCGCCGGAATACAGGCTTACAAATATATAAAAGACCCATTTAAATTGGTTCATTTGTTCGCGCCCTAGGTGATAATAGATAGAACGACAGATAAACCATCTGATTCATAAAAGCGCAATAGGTTTGAATTTGGCAGAAAGAGATAGAATACTTTAACTAAAATAGGTTTATTTTGCGTTTATGAATAAGGTTTGGCTTCAAACACAATTTTTTTTTTTGGTGGTAACGGATCTAGTACGAACTGGCAGCATTATTGAATGGTACTTCTTTATCGAACTATTACATTTTTTAGTACATAGGATTATTTAGTCGTAAACCTACTTCTGCTTTAGCTCTGTAACCGGTAAAAGAAAGTTGCGAATGTTTTGATTTGAAGTTTTATGTCTGGTGTTAATTTTGATTACGCTTATATCTGAATTAATAGAACTTCTTTAGGCAGTCAATAAATCCTACATTTTATAAATTTGAAACTCTTTTCTAGTTTGACGCTTATACATACATTTGGGTTTACAGATACTAAAAATTAGAGATCACTGATCCGATTTAGCATTATTGTGTATTGAAAAGTGCAGTGCACGGTTATCATTGCTTATAGCAATCAATGCAATATAAGTTAGCGAAGAACCACCAACGCCGCAAATGATGGGCTAAAAATACTCCACCCTATCGGATGATTCGTCGCACGGAAATCCACCCCATTCATGGCGTTTTCGTGACTTCGGAAGGTCAATGGTTATCGATTTTATCTTCGATGTAATAAAACGGAAACGGATTAGCAATTTAATTTTAATAATGTACCGAGTTACCTTAGCGGTCCTATCCTATGTTATTCTATCAGCCCGCATTAAACCACTGCAGGACAAAGGCCTCCTCTCTTGCGCCAAGCGGCTCGGTCCTGCGTTTGCCTTATCCAGGTCTTTCCCGATGTACTCACCAGCTCATCTGACCATTGCGCATTGGGCAGGTGGTCTGCCAACTGACCGCTTCTCTTGTCGAAGCCACCTCTTGAAAATTGCCCTTGTCCACCGACCGACTTCCCGCCTAGCCTAGTGTCCGGCGAATTTCCACATTCGATATGCGATCCACAAGTGAGATACCTACAAAGGTCAAACTGAAAGATTCAGGAATAGAATAAAATATGCAGTTAAATGAAATAATATAATAATATAATAAAGTCATTCATCATTGTCATTAGCAAATAGTTTCATAGAAATGTTTTATTTAGCAAATACTTATTAGCATCACTCCTTCATTTATGACTTATGACTAGCGACTCGCCCTCGCTTCACTTCGGTTTATATAACTTTTTCCGCAACAAACGTACTTAAACCAGAACGCATACATAACGTACAGTAAGGCAAACTAAAAGACGTACCTTTTTCGGTCTTGTCACAATGTGAATAAGACATATAAAGTTATGTCTTTCAGTGTCCCTTACTGTACATCAACCTTCCGGAAAAACATACCTAAATGATAGTGAAAACAACATCAAATTCCGTAACGTGATTTAAAAGAAGTAAGCGGCCAAACATACAGACGCGAATAGCATATTTTTTCTACTAGTCTAGTCATATTTGTAAACGTTTGTAACGACGAAAACCTGGACATTTCTCGTTTATGTTCGTATATGTTGGTAGTGGAAGTTTAAGGTGTTTCAAAGCGGTAATTCCCGAAATACCGGAATTATAAAATACCAGATTCTCAGAATCCTAAAACTTAACATTGAAAGTAGGTTATTGTTTATTAACTTCACCCAATATTTCGAATCTGGTAATTTTGGGAATGAGCGGTAAAACATTTGCCTCCCCCCCAGGTACGACGAGGACGAGGCACGCGCGGCGCGCGACGCGCAGGAACGCTCGCGCGCGGCGCTGCAGCGCTACCTGTTCTACTGCAACCGCTACATGAACCACATGCAGTCGCTGCGCTTCGAGTCCAAGCTCTACGCCTCCGTCAAGGAGAAGATGGAGGAGATGCAACAGCACAACATGAGCTGGATCGAGGTGCGTGCAACACGCCTTTTATTAATACGTAGTGAGACTGGCCAGTTTGACACCTGCTTAGTTGGTCCATAAGTTCTGTTAATGATATTTATTACAATTAAAAAAAGTATTTGTTTTTTCATCTAGATTTAAAAGGAACGTTATATTATTATAATATTGTTGTATTTAATTATGTGCAGTCGACTACAAAGAGATGTATCTACTTTTCGCCCTTATTATGCAATATCATGTATTATGGTTTTCTTAGTACTTTTATACATAGTATAATTAATTTGTAAATAGGTAATATGTTCATTGCTTTGTTTTCTGTCTTTCTTTCTGTGTTAGTTTCTGCTTGATTAATTGGACGACTCACCGCCATTTGTATGTGTTTTTGTGCAATCACGCACAACGATCCTTTTAGTAACGGCCACAACCTAAGTAAGGGTTCTCGTAGAGTCCAGATTTGCGTATCTTTGAATTCTGACACAACCACACAACACATTCGTTACAAATGTATTCCAAGCAATTAAAGAACCAGCAATCTTCATGTCTCGAACAAATTGATTTTACGATTTTACAATTTGCAGCAATGCGAAAATACACCATATCTTCAGTTCTCTAAACATACCCAGCGATGACGGACTTTAAAATATTTAAAAAAACTTGATTCATAAAAGAGTTCTAACCTTACATCTATCGCTTCCAAAAAGTAAGCAGAATGCGTAATGTTATAGATGCCGGCCGTAAATGTTAAGAGATTCATTTTACTAACCCTTTGTCACAGAACTTATTGACCGACTAGGTAAACATGCACAAAATTAAATGCTGTCACTGTCGGTATTCAATTAAAGTTTACGGCTTTGGATATCTTGCTACATTTAAATAAATAGTGTGACTTATAGTAAGAGGCAGTTATAAAGTCAATCCTGACACCTGTCATTCCAGTACAAATTATAACCTCAAACTCTATAATAGGTTATAAATTGTACAGTAAACACATGACAGCTGTCACGATTGACTTCTTATCTGCCTTTTACTATAGTATAAAATTGCTTATGAATATTAAAGGTTTGTCGGTAGAACTATTGTCTATGAACTCTAACTCGGTTCAAACTATGCACAATGCCCGGGAAGTACCTGAACAATTTTAACCACGCATTCCGGAGCAAAATTTAATAATGTATGTTATAAACGATTTTATTTGGAGTGATAAGATAAATGACATTCAATTCAGATAGGTGGTTTGGCTTTGATGCTTGGTCGATTAATATTTGCGAATTACGTATTAGTATTGTCTAAGATTTAATAAACTCTATCTTAAAATCGAGCTGTGCTGACTAAGGGCTTGTTTACGGAAATGCGAGACGTCGCACGTAGAAGCGATTTTAGACGCGTTTGTTACATGCGGCGGAGCGGGCCGCTGCACCCGCCGCCTCTTTGTAAACGGAAAAAACGCCTGTCGCACCGCGCGACGCCCAGCGTCTCCGTAAACAGGCCCTAAGATCGAGAAATACTGAATCCCATAAAATAATCTGTATGAATGTTCCGATTCATGTAACTCAAGAGCGTGGTTAAACTCGTTCAAGTACCTCCCGGGCACGGTGCATAACCCGCTCTCCCCATCAGGTGCAATTCTTGAAGAAGGCGGTAGACATCCTGTGCCAGTGCCGGCAGACGCTCCAGAACACGTACGTGTTCGCGTACTACCTGCGCAAGAACAACCAGTCGGAGATCTTCGAGGACAACCAGCGCGACCTGGAGACCGCCACCGAGGCGCTCTCTGAGTACCTCGAGCGGGACATCACCAGCGAGAACCTCGCCGATGTCAAGCAGAAGGTGCAAGACAAGTACAGGTATGCCATCCGTTTGTGTTCATTTATAGAATTTCGTGCCCAAATACGGGACTCTGCAGCGTGGAAAAACGAACGCCACATGGACGGCAACTACTTTAAATATTGAAAAGAGCCCATTGTACACAAAGGGGACTAACTTTTATTTTTGAAAAGAATTATTACTGCGTTTATGGATTTTTTAAAATTCGGCTGCCTTTACCGGGATTCGGACTGGTCGAATATGACACGGCTATTTTTAATATTTAACATAGTTGCCGTTCATTTTCTTTTTTTACTAACTAACTAAACCTTCGTTGTCCGTTCGTCATTACTTTTCATTATATACACTATTGTGGAATAACTTATAATTGTGGATTTCCTAAAAATAAAAAAATCCGAATAAAATCCTGGCGCATAGACAATTATTTCTATTTTATGGGAAAAATAAAATAAAGTGTTAATTAATTAGTTTTTGAGAAATAACAAAAATACTTTCAAAATTCTATTTTAAAATTTAGGCTTGTCAAAATGGACCTTATTGCATGTAAAATAAAGTTCATAACAAAATGAGCATTTTCTTTTGCGGTTACCAAGCGCATTATCTTAAATACGGAACCCTCGGTCCGCGAGTCCGACTCGCACTTGACCGGTTTTTTTAAATATATTGTGACTGTTTCAGATACTGCGACAACCGCCGCAAAGTGTTGCTAGAGCACGTGCACGAGGGCTACGAGAAGGACTGCTGGGACTACACAGAGTAATCGCTTTCCCTTCCCTCACTACACACCGCACCCACACATGTACACACGTCCCAAAATACCAAGTGCGAGCTTACGTCCCGGTTGTGTGGTATGTTCCGGAGATAACGTCGATTGTGGACGTCCCGTCTCGTAGGTATAGACGTTAAAATATCGCAGTCGTCATCGAAATCGCTCAGTATGTCGCGTTGTGCTGGCTCACAATCAAGAATCTGGTCGCGGTCATGTTTAATTCAACAAAATTTTATTTTCGATAAACAATGCTACGATATAGTCTAGTTGGTATTTTTTCTTAAATTTTATTAATGTAGTGACGCCCCTGCGATCATTTCTAAGACTGTGATTTTTAAATCTACGCTAAAATGTGATGGTGAACTTGCTGACACAGAGTTGTTCTAATTTGGTGGTTTAAAGTTATATAATGTTTATGCGATCATAATAAAGAAAAATAAACTTAAGTAACATCTAAATAGTCCTAAAAATTATTGCAGCTGATGTCCTTGTCTTAGTGTCCATTTTAGAGGTCTTAATTGTAACATTTTATTTTATAATATGTCAAAGTTCAACTTATGATAACTTACATGACATCAAATATATAAAATAATAAAAAATAACTTTGAAAACTTCATTGTATCATTCATACCGTACATCGCTATGTTGGGCTCGATGCTGATGTAAGATCTCATGTAATTAACACTTATGAATGATTTCACTAGGTGAAATATATGTTTACAAATACTCTCATTTGGTACTTCTCTATCATTTAAAGTTAGTAATTATTGAATAACATAACATGTATGTATTAATTGTAGAGTAACAGTACTGTCAGTAATGTCATTTTTTAGCCATTATTGGTGCCCTCATTTTATATTGTTCATTAGACTTCTTATGCAGTAGAGACATCTCGAAGTTTATTTTTATGAAATATTGCCTAACTAAATTGGAGTTTCTGTGTGCAATGTTTTTAACGATCGAAATTTGATTTTGGTGTTATCTTAGCACACGATCGACGTTCAATCCTAATTGATTTTGAAATTATGTTTTTGAAATTATTTTATTTTTATTTTGTTGAAGTATAATTTTAAATAGAAAAATTGTAAAGCAGCCTTTACTCTAGTTTTGTCTTTAAACAAACTGAATTTTGCGGTATTTCGACGTTTATTTTGATTTTAATAATAATTCGTGTCGTATAAATGGCTAAGTGTTGTTAACATATAGAACTCTTGGATGATGCTTGTTTGATAACGGTATAACTGTGACCTCATAGTGTTTCCTAGTTCTTTTAGCTTCTATTTTTCAGAAATCTAGGAACGTAGAGTATAAAACAGCATGATAATATAAAGTTGTAACGGTGAGGAAGGAACAAAAATATATTTTACCAAAAAACCTATTTTTGTTATTAAATATATCGTTTATTAATGTAAAGACACGCTGTTGGAGGTCGGGTGGCGCGAGGTGGGTGGTGCCCTTTCGTGTGTTACAAAATATTTACCTATGTAACTAAATGTTTCATTAACCGCTTTATTTATAAACGCGGAATAATATTAAACTAAATTTGTCCGAATCTGTGACGTGACAATTAATTTGTTAAACTATAGTATATTTATCAAGCGTTTATGAGTAAGGGGGTGTAGTTGTTCGCGGCCGTTGATATTTCCGGCCGAGGGTCGCCCGGCGGTCACAGTACACGGCTAACACTTATCGTTTGCATCTCGGGTCTCGCAACTCCATACGAATTAAGAGATAAATCTATTTTTGAAAGTCTATGAATTCGCAAGGTTCCGCTTTTTGTATTATAAATCTCGCGCTACATATCTGATATCACTGTACTAATTATATTAAAACGATTCGTGCATAAGTCGGTTGCACTGCCAGTAAACGTCTAAAATTAAACTAATATAAAGCTTGGTGTATGAGTGTTCACATAGTGAGCGCGTCAGTAGAGTAGAAAGGTCCTAAATGACTCGAACTTCAACTTAGTGAAGGGATGCAGTGAGACACGACTGTTATTGCTAAAGTAGATGAAGGACCTAGTTTCGGAAGACATAATTGTACATATAGAAGCTGTATAAATATTTATATGGTTAACTTGTAACTCACATTATGACAATGGTATTGACGAGCATCGTGCGTGTGGCTATGTTTAAGGACACAGTTGGTTAAGTAAGAATGAATAAAATAGTAACATCGACAGAGCCGTTTGTCATTTATCTCTCTCTACTCATATTCCTTCTGGCAACTAAATCAACATCATGTTATTAACAATAACGAGCGACACGATGCGAAAGCGGGAATGCAAATACGACGGCCACGCTGCCGTGATACCAAACAAGGCGCATAACTACGTAGAAATTCAATTCAATTTAATGTGGTTTCTAATAAAGTATAGAACTCTTCGGCTACTACATTGGCAGTTAGCTTCCTTTGATATTATGGCAGCTCGTTTCCCTGGCGACAGGCATGCGGTGTATGTTAGTGTTTTTAATCCACGAAGTCGCCCTTGCAATGAAATTGGGTTTACCCTTGTTTTGTTGACGCTCATTTCTTATCACTTTGCAGAATTTTCATTTCATCGACAGGCTTTTTGTGATTAGTCAAAACGGTTAGAGCAGAAAATAGTTTTCGATGAAGTGAAATTCGGTGAAATGATACATTCGATGAGAATATTCTCGGTGAAACAAGGGGACACAATCACATTGAAGTCGCATCGGTGCGACAATGTACGTTTTTTTTTTTTTTGTGAATTTTAAACACTTCCAACCATTTTCTCGCTTTCGAACCGTCTGTGATCTGTGCTCAAGAAGTGACGTACAGAAAAATAGAAACAGGGTTTCATGAAAATACACCCTGAAGCGGTTTACTTTTTAAACGAATAATGGTGTTTAGCTGTTACCTGGGTTACACTATGAAGTAGGCTCAGTTAGTACCACGGGAAAACTAGTCGCCCGACCGTACAATGCTAGCTCACATAGTTTTTTGGATTTCATTTATAATTTGGTTTACCTGGCTGTCAGTCTTGTAAGGCCAAACCGAGCTGCTGCATACATGGCGTGATGAGTTACATGCCTACCCGTATATCCGTACTGTTATACCACAGCGGTATTAAACGGCCGAACTGCAGGGATCCGTGTAAATATACGACACACCCGATACCCAATACCCGTGCGGGGTTTCTTAATTGAGTCCGCAGCGCTCTTACGCAAAAACACAAAATATTCAGAACAAAATAGTTACAATCGATGCCTAGCATTCATAGCATAAACAACAGTCTGGCTCAGCGTTATACCCACGGGGATACGGGATCCGTGGATCAGTGTCCGGGCATAAACACTGACTAACTACACGGCTACCCAAGTACAAGCTCGGACCGGGCCGTTAACAAGTCCGTGGAACACGGAAGCTGATACCCGACAAGACTACATACTTAAATCCCGGAAACGACAGACAACTCTAGTAGTCTGAACTGAAGTCCTATAAATGAAAAAAGTTTCTATTGTGACGATACTAATAGAGTCCTTCCCACAGGGATGCGTTGGCTCCGTCCCCCACAAGACCAAGTAAAGCCTAGTGGAAACACTGGTAAGTCATTGTGGCAATTTGGTAATTTATTAGAAACTAGGTTTTGATCGCTGCTTCGATCGTGTAGTACTCGTTTATTGTGAGCCCTTCTATTTTATCAACTCTACAATGACCGGCATGATATGACAGGTGGTAAATTCAGTATGCAGACGCTAAGAGTACACAAGGTGCCTAATACATCTGAAAACGGGCTATATGTGTCGTTATCTATGAAAAGGGACCTTATTGTCGATGGCGCTTACACCGCACTGCGTTCCGCGACGTTGTATTTATATCGGAGCATCGTTAATAATGCGGAAGCGCCATCGACCATAAGGTCCCATTTCATATATAACGCCACATATAAGTATGTTTATCATTTCCTAGTACCCATAGTACAAGCCTAGGGCTTAGGTTGGGACTAAGTAGGTCAATTTGAGTGAGATTGTCCCCTGATACTTATTTATTAGTTATTAGGTAACTTTTTACGGCAATGTATGGCCGGCCACTATTGCTGTCTTACTCCTTAATCCGGATGTTAGAGCAAAATGTGGCCTGGAGAAGGTTCGAACCGGCAGAAATACCTATTTGACGGGAACTGTACATGGCGTAACTTGTGAAGCCGAGTGACCTAGAAACTTGTCGACTTTGCAATGTATAACGAGTTGTCACCTGTCACCTGTCGCTGTTAGGATGATAAAGAAGGTACCTGGCTATCCAATACAGCTGGTTCTTTACAAACTTCATAAAGGGTAAATACAATTCAAGGATCTAATAAAACTGTGAAGAGTCTTTGCCTGTCCTTCGCAGGCTCACATCATAAATAGGTACAGTTGAAGACCTCACTTTGTGACCCATCTTAGGTCCAAAGTCAATCTGACATTCTACAGCAATAAGATTGTGATTCCTATAAGTTAAAAATGAGTCGGCATCTCTAATGACATTGACGACTTGTAGCATTTTTTTTTTAAATGGGTCCTAAATTTTCGTTCTGGACAGTCCAAGGTAGGGCGAATAGGAAGGGATGCGGTGACGAATTGGACCTGCGTTCGACATTCTGTCTAACTTAACTGCCTCGGAGTTTTAAAATACACCTAGAAATCATGATAATTGAAAACAGTTTAGGTTTTTTTTTAAAAGGTGTTCTGAAAAAATCATGCCTATATAGAGGTTAGTCTCAAAATCATTGTTTTTTTGGGGTGTCCCTCTGAATCCCTTACAACGTTTGTCCGAATTTTCATTTGCCCTAAACTCGTTTTCAGATGAGTCAGGCCACTTTTAAAGTTTTCCAATTATATCTACGGTTCGGTTAGGTTAGGGTTGTATTATAAATTATAACACTAAAAGGTTTAAAGTTTAAGCGGAAATTGCTTTAGGATAAACGAAAATTCGGACAAACGATGCATTAGGACACATGACGATTAGGGATTCCATAGGGGAACCGTTTTTTTGTTCATTACTTACTGAGAATAAAAACAGGTAATGGCTAAAGAGTTTAAACGCCATATGGTCTTTTTACGTCACACCCAGTGCTAGACTTAAAAAACAAAACGCGGTTTAAAATAAAATGACGTCATTCCGACCAATAGTCCAAAGCGGGCGTAGCAAAAAGTATTGAATAGTAACACTGGTAATATTCAATACTTTTTTCTCGGTTAATAATAATAATAAAAAATAAATGTTTTAAAAAACAAAAAACCGCCTTCAAAAACGCTAAAAATAACTTCTACTACTAGGTACTTAGTAGTAGGTACCTATCCTATCAGGTTAGTCCAACTGAAGTCGGCTTTTTGTTGAAAGTATTGTGGCCGCCGACTTCAGTTAGACTAACCTAATAGGATAGGTACCTACTACTAAGTATCTAGTAGTAGAAGTTATTTTTAGCGTTTCTGAAGGCGGTTTTTTGTTTTTTAAAACATTTATTTTATTTTACACTTTTTAGTGATCATAATAAGCTTATGTAGTCCCACTTCTTAGTTGATATATGAAACTTTAAGACATTTCAAGCTCGCCGCAAGCAACGCCGCGGGAAAATCATAGTCATTTTAAAACAATTAAATGTGCTTCGTTGTAGTCGCTCAACTATCTTAATCGAAATATCTTATCGCCACCCTTGAAATCGGTACCGTTGAGGAGTTCCGGTGGCCATCTGTGGTCTTCATCATCAGTTCCGCTTCACCAAGTGACACTTTCTGAATGCAAATGCTACACTTGTTACTAAAAATACTAAAATCGCTATATGTTTGCATACAATATTTGAGGAGTTCCCTCAATTCCTCACTGATCCCTTCATCAGATTCAGATTTGCTGACAATGGGACCACCTCGGAAGTATACTCTATCAAACCAAAAAAGAATTTTTAAAATCGGTCCACAATTGACGGAGTAATCGGTGAACATACATAAAAAAAATAATAAAAAAAATACATACAGTGGAACGTATAACCTCCTCCTTTTTTGAAGTCGGTTAAAAAATATGCTTTTGGGACAAACCTCTATACTTAAGTGTTGAATAGAGGCCCTGAGGTCTCTTGTTTTGCTACGATTGAAAATAGATCAAGCGTTCGAGATGTCATGCGTTATGAAAGGGATATTATAGAAACGTATCGCTATTTATTTTTTGTATTTTTCATCACAACGAACCCGTTTACCATTTCAGGCTGGATCCAAGAACTTGTTTGGAGTATTTTTTAAATCTTACAAGTGAATAAAGACTAGTGTTGTTAGCTATAACTGTACCTAATGAAGCGTTGGTTAAGGCGGTACTCGCACCCTTCACGGATTTTTGTTATTTATAAAGATGTATAGGAAAAGTTTTATATTATATAAATAAAAAACCTAAATAAAAATAGACAATGATGTTTTATTATTGGATTCGTGTAGTGCAGCGGTCGGCAACCTTTTGCCACATAGTGACAAAATGAGATATAGGCGGGCTACTTGTATTTATATTTACTAATAGGTATCTAGTTTTCTATCTATCTACACTGTAGATTCCACAGGGTGACAGGTAGTTAAACCTATTCCTTGAAAGGGGTTATACTAGAGTTAATTTGCAATAATTTAGTTCCAGTAAACTGGGGTCTAATGTCGTTGGTTTTCGAGTTATTTAACTTTTTTTTTTACGTTTTCCGTCTTTTGATCTAAAACTGTCGATTGTAAAAAAATAATTCACTCCGGGAACTGAAAATGCATTTTCTAATAGCTGATGAACAAGCAAATGCTTCAAACAAAGGCAAAAATTCCAAAAACCTCAGAAATAAAAGGTTGTTAAGTAAATCCGTTTTTGTCCAGGGGGATTACTCCAAAAAAATGTATGACACTTGGCTTGGCGTACAAATCACGGAAATAACTTACTCAATTCATAAGCTTTCCAAAACGGTGCAAATGTTGTCCACTTTATTACAGGTTTGAAAAATTATGCCAATTAAACGAGCAGAAGGCTCGATGTGAATTTAATTCAGAAAGCTCTTGGTTTGGTTTATTGACATTACAAACATTACATTCGCCGGGTTTTGGTTGAAGCTAATGTGTCTTGTGTGATTGAGGCATGGAGTCTTAATTGCTCGGATGGTCAGCGGCCAGACGGCTTAACGCTGGTTCGGGTTAAGTCACCAGTGGTCAGCCATAGACCAGTAGTCGACTTTATATGAGTGCGAAGAGTGGGAAATATATATTTCGTACTCTTCCCACTCATACAAAGTATAGCCAGAGGCCGACTACAGGTCTCGGGCTGACCATTGGTTAGTCTCCTGTGGGATGCAACGTGCTTCAGCACTTTTGCTTCCTCGCACCTCAGCCCCACGATAAGGAGCGTAGCTGCCGCTGCTGCTGAAGGTGCTGCAATGCTCCAGCACTCCAAATACTCAGAGCTCAAGGGTGGATGAGTTACAATACAATTTCGTATTAACTCGTACAGCACTGTAACGCTAGACGCACGATCACGTTTATATCGCCAACAATAAAATATTAATAAGTAACAATAAAGCTACGGCTGATATGGGTAAATTAACATTCTTTATTTATAAAATAAGTAGAAAGCTATTACGAATGAATGGAATAATAGGTCCTTCAAATTTTGTGTGTTTTTCAAGTTAATACCTAGCTACTGTTTCGGTAATGGGAAACATTCCCGCACCCAAGACCCCGTGGTATGTATAAAACACAAGAGTAGGTAGGTAATAATAAAACTTCATTGTAAAGCAGTCAAGTTCTATAATTTCATCGTTTACTTAATTTATTTTGTACAAACTTCAACAATATATATAATAAATACTCAAGTAAACTTTATATCATTCTGCAACTGCAGCAAACTGAACTCACTTTTTTGTCATATATTTAAAGAAATTATACAATGACGACATAACTTATTGTCCTAAACTTAATTAAACACAACTTCTTTGTGCAAATATGCCTAATAGTAAAACGTTTGGTTTGACCAACACAAGGGGTGTTAATGACCGTTCGTCGTATAAATATGTAACAATAAGTCCAACTGTGTCGGGCGCGGCGCCGCCAGCGGCCGCGCGGGGGAAGCCGCGCCGCCGCCCGCGGCCTCTTCGCAAATCATGTGCAAAACGGTAAGCAGCTCGATACTTTACAATACACTGACTCTTTAAACTTTGCAACACGTAGATTGTCTTTCACTTTTGAATTTTTACAATAATTGAAATGAATTGAAAACAACCAACACACAACTATTCGTGACATGGTCCTTAATGAAAGCGAAAACTTCGTCGAGCACACGTTTACGTTAATTTATTGCTTCAAGCTTATTTACGTATCACTGCATTATTCGCCGACTCCATAGTGGATATAGGTATTATGATAAATTATGTGTTGCGACGTGCGGTCGGGATCTACCCGGCGATAAGCTCTCAATATTTACAGAATTGTAAAAAATTGACAACTTCAAAATTTTAATTACAAAAAAATGAAACTATTTCGTCATGGTAAAGGCCATAATCTGACACGACGTCTCCAACCTTCTTGAGAGGCTTTCGTGCGGCGGAGCCGGCGCCCGCGCCGCGCCGGTCGTCCGGGCGCCGGACCGGGTCCGGACGACCGGGCGCCGCCGGACCGGGCCCGGACGCCGCACGGCGCCGGCGCCGGCTCGCGATCTGCGCCGCCGCTAGGGAGGAGTCAATCGGAAAAAATAACAAAACTACGGTACGGGGATAGTGCGCGTTACATAAAATGGCTCGATTCCTATGATGCGTACTGAATTAGGACGGAAGTGAATTCTGGTACCGATTTCACAGCTGATTTGTTAAGCTTACATAGATACAACTTGCAAAAATTTGTCTAAACTCTCTTAACTCCGAGGCGACCGACGGTGTGCCGACCTCGTATAGAAAGATACAACGCAACGTCATTTCGGTACAGTAAGAAGCTTATAAACTGGAACTATTAAAAACTATTACGGACAAAATTGATATGAATCGGCGTAGCCATTGCTTCTTTTAAGCGTTTATTAGATACGATTACACTAACGTCCGATGCGACGGACGAGTCGAAGACGTTACAATGATTGTAATGATACAAGGTAATTTCGTTATAGTCGTTAAATTTTAAAATCGTGTGCTACATCAAGTGCTCGCGGCGCGCGGTGCGGCGAGGCGGAGCGCGAAGCGACTCAAGCGGCGGCTCTCCTCGCCTCCCGGACTCGGGGTTGCTCGACACCATTTCGGGGAATGAAAATGATATCTCACAATTTGTAATCAGTTGAACGATCTCCACTTTCTTAATTAAAGGATCGCCTCGATTTAGAATTTACAGAGTGATATTCGTCGAATACAAAAATAAGCTTATAGAATTTCCTCAATATTATCCGATACCTTACATTACGTTATCAGTGACAAAAAACAGGCTCGCTACGGTTCTCTTTAAAAAACTGGTTTCTCTCACAGGGGCAGGTTCGACGCGACAATTAAATAGATACGAATCGGTCCGCTAAAATATAATAATATATAATACACTCGCGCGAACGTCAGTCGCAAACGAACAGAACTGAAAGCTTCGGCCACGCGAATATAAAACACCTCGTGAACACTCCGATCGTCTCCGGTCGCGCTCGAACAACGTCCCGGAGAGCCGACTATGTACAGCGAACATCTAGCGTGAACATAATTAGGTGCGCTCGGGCGGGCTCAGCGGCTCGGTTTGCGGGGCGGGCAGCGGCAGCGGCGCGTCGACCAGCGCGGGCAGCAGCGCGAGCGCCAGCGCGGGTCAGACGGGCGCGGGCGCGGGCGCCGGCTCGGGCGGGCGCGGCGCGGCGCCGGCGGCCTGCAGCACCACGCGCGTGCCCGGCGCGCCCGCGTCCAGCAGCACGGCCGTGCCGCGCCCGGGCGACGCGCCGCCGCGCCGGTGCCGCCGCCACGCGTGCTGGATCAGCCGCGCGCAGTACTCCTCGCGCTGCCGCCACAGCGTCGACGACACCGGCTCGTAGCCCACCTCGTCCGGCCGCCCGGGCTCGAGGTCGCCGGTCTCCTCGATCGGGTTCCCTTTCCGCGCGAAGAAGTCCTTGGTCAGCGCGTCGAGGATGTCGACGCAGAACATCATGTCGCCGCGGCATATCGGGATGTCCATCGATATGATCTTGTACTTGTTGGGCTTGTGGATCTGCAGCGGCGGCTCCAGCACGTCCAGGAAGTCGCACAGCTGGTCGTAGCGAATGTACTGCGTGCCGTCGGGGTCGAACCGCTGCCAGATCTCGTAGTACATGTCGTAGTCGTCGTCCGTTAGGCCCTCCTGGACGTCTTCCGTGGCCTGTTGAACGAGAACGGTGAGTTGAAAAAAAGTTAGATACACCTAAAAAGTTAACTCCGGTTTTTTTTATCGTCCATTTGCATTTTTCCCCATAATGTAACGTTGTACCCGTTGATGTCTTTTAGTACTGAAACTTCGATGTTATTTTTCGAGACGTATTTTACGATAGTTACCTCAATATTTTATTTAGAGTCCTAATTGTTTGATTGTTATCGATTACATGTAGGTAGGAACAGAATGCCAAACAAAAACATACATGAATGCGCTAAAAACTTGTGAAGCGGTTCACAATATACACCTATTTGAAAAATTTAAGCCATACCTATCCCTTCAAAAGCCTTTGCTAAAAGGTCTTTGACATTCAGACATGCAGACAAACGGACGTTAAGAAATGGCATTGTACCTAATTATTCTCTACTTTTAAATAAATGAAACGAGGTTGTGAGTAAACGTTTACCTGTGAGTAATTCTCGAGAATGACGGCGATGTACATGTTGATGACGATGAGGAAGGAGATGACGAGGTACGAGAGCAGGTAAGTGATGCCGATGGTGGCGGAGCCGCAGTTGCCGGGGTACCCGCGCTCGTTGTCGGGCAGGTCGCACTCCTCCTCGTTGATGATGCCGTCCAGAACCCCGTCCCACCCGGCCGACGTCGACATCTGCAGACAGCAACAATGGTTGCAGAAACCAGAAAGTTCGGAATACATGGACGGGTCATGTAAAGCGCCGAAAGTGCCAAAACGGAGTTTCTCTGAGGCAGATATACACCCGTATTCACAAACAATACTTAAGGGATCCTTCACTGAGTAAACGTACTATACAGCTTTGTGATTGGTCCTTTTTGACCGACCTTTTGTTTATGAGACGATTTGAACCACTCTGTGCGTTCGTGAGCACTGTGAAACCTCACAGTGACGTTTGTGAATACGGTGTTAGTGTTTTTTATGAATTATACGAATGAGTAGCAATAATACCTAGTGCCGTGCCTGTGTGTTTATTGAAACCAACTTTTTAATTCCAGGGGCCCGTTTCATAAAAGCTTCTAACTTGTAATACAAGTGGAAGTCTCTTTTTAATACATACTGTTGGAAAGAGAGTTCCGCTTATAATATAAGCTATTATTTTTTATGCAATACGCCCCAGATCGCCTATTGTCGTGGCACTCGAGTGACATTATTTTAAGTCTATGTAACATATACTAAAAATACGCATAATATTCTGTGAAACAAAATATAGGTGTGATCTAATTAGTCTTCTAATAATTTATTTTCATTGTATCTCAGGAATCAGCCAATCTAACCACCACCACCAATCAGCGAACAGCAAAATTTTCTTGGTGAGCTTTATATTATGAGGTGTTTTGTGGCCGCGACTCAGACCAAAAAGTGTGGTAAGAATTAACTTAAAACAACTTACCTATGTTTTAAAAAGTTGTCATTAAGTGTAGAAAACATTGTATGAAACACTCAATATACCCTTATTATCTATGCACTTACTTGGAAAAGTAGAATCATGCTCTGCACGAACGTCTTGAAATTATATACATCGTCTAGGCCACCTTTGTCTTTGACGTGCATAAAGAAAGACATCCCAAATATCGCGAAGATAAACATGACCAGGAAAAGCAGAAGGCAAATGTTGAACAGCGCCGGCAGCGACATAGCCAATGCGAACAGCAACGTTCGGATGCCTTTCGCACCTTTGACCAGTCGAAGCACTCGCCCGACTTTTGCTACTCTCACTACCCTGAGTAGAGTTGGTGATACAAAATACTTTTCTATAATATCGCTCAATACCAAACCTGCAACCAAAAATATATTGTTACAATTACGATGCTAACCATACCGAAATTTAATTTTAGATGCCAAAATAATCGGATACTCACTTAGAATAGAGAACATTACAACGACGAAATCGAATAGATTCCATGGCTCGACGAAGTAATGGTAGCGTAAGGCAAATATTTTTAATAGGCACTCTGAACTAAATATCACGATAAATATCATATTGAGGTAATCGAGGATATTGCTGAACGCTTCCGTCTGCTGATAGTGGTCCAGGGTCATCGTCAACATGTTGAAACCGATGAACAACATGATGATCATGTCGAACTTCTTATCCGTCACTATTTCAAATACTATCGCTTGAGGACGCCACTGAAAACATAAGAGACAAATTAAGAATGGAGATCACAATGTTAGTCGCGGTTTCTTGTGCGCGGGTGAACCGGCTCGTAAATTCACTAGCATAGAGGCATTTTATCTTAGTTCTCTGCGTTACATCGCATTTGCAACCTTCAGATTACAAATGTCTTTGGGCCTCAGAGCCCGGCTACCATCAGGGGCCCGTTGCATAAAAGCTTCTAACTTGTAATACAAGTGGAAGTCTCTTTTTAATACATACTGTTGGAAAGAGAGTTCCGCTTATAATATAAGCTATTATTTTTTATGCAATACGCCCCAGGTGTACTGAGTGCTCAAAAAGTTTTTGCCTGTTCATACCTTAGGTCTAGGAATAGCTTTTAGCGGTTTCTTAGAGCCCATCTTCTTCATGGCGTTGTAATACTTTTTCTGGTCCTCCGTCATGAACATCTCGAGACTGCCGCCGGCTTTCTTCTTCTGCTCGTTGAAGTTGTCGATGATAACTCCGATAAACAGGTTAAGGGTGAAGAATGAGCCAAAAATGATGAAGAATACGAAGTAAAGGTACATGTAAATGTTCGTTTCTCGAATTGGTTGGCGCCCGACCTAAAAATATTATAAATTATTGTATTTATCCAGCATCTATGTATCTATCTATTTCATAAATATCGTATAGATACTTGGCGAATTGATGTCCAAATATTTAATATTTAAGACAAACCTCTCTTGAATCAATAGCGTCGTTCATAATCTGAATCCACCCTTTAAACGTAGCAACTTGGAAGAGGCAGAGGTATGCTTTTCCGACATGGTCAAAGTTCATCGGCGAGTTTTCCCAGGTGTAGTTCTCTAGTACACACGCGTTCTTGTCAGGAATTATTTCGTGGCTCAACGTAGTATGGTTCATGTCGACGCACTGAAAATAATAATGATTCGTTAGACGATGCCTCCTTCCTTCATTACATTATTACATTACAACACATATTAAGTACGTATTTACCTTGAAGTATTTTCCGGCAAAGAGCTGTACGCCCATGATGGCAAAGATCAGCCAGAAGATGAGACATACGAGGAGTACGTTGAAGATGGAGGGTATAGCCTGCACTAAAGCGTTCACCACCACCTAAAACATATAAAGGATGTATAGAATCTATTATGAATAATAAAACAGATTTATATGTGATATTTATCATCGTAAGTGCAAGCTATTGTTTTGATCAAGCTCGTTGAGATTATGATATGCTTAAGTAATATGATTAACTATAGGTGTGACATGATTTTAGACAGCGAAAATAAATGATTTACAACTCTAATCTACTTGAACAGGTAGGCTACGATTACTATTTTTTATAATAAACGATACATTTAACATAACACATAGCATGCGGAACATATAAAGGTATTACATATAATTGCAGGTTTTACATACAAGGAAATACTACTTAATAACAACTTACCTTCTGATTATGCAATTTAAAATGTCCAGATATGCCAGTTTACTACCACATGCGAATCGCCAAGAGAAAGTACGATTAGATAAATATTCTAAAGTGCAGAATCTAAATAAACATTCCAAGTAACTAGGACTAGCTAATAATCAGAAAATCCAAGAGAAAAGGTAGACCAAAACATGACAATGAATGTGTCTGCCGAAATGAACCAGCCTGAACCGATTTCCGACTGACTGAGGATATGACCAATGATACTAAGCCATTCAAGGGTGCCACCAACGACTTCAGAGTGATTCACTAAGATCTGTTCGATAATGGACTAACTACCGATGATTTTGAAACGATTCGTGACTAAATAAAGTTCTAAAAACCAAGGAGACCAGATGTAAGATGTAGGATTACTGAATAGTTGAGGTTGCAGAGATCGAGTGTTGAGGATGTTTGTGAGACTGTAGAGGTAGCGCGAGTGTCAGAGCTGCGATGCGAGTGTGGTGCGTCGGCGGCCCAAGCAGGGTGGTACGTACCCTCATGCCCTGCATGCGGCTCATGGCCCTGAGCGGCCGCAGCGCGCGGAGCGTGCGCATCGTTTTGAACGCCTGAATGCCGCCGGCGCCACAAAGCGCTGCTACGAAGTTTATAAGCGAGACCTGATGGAACCAAGGATTATTGATTGATCAATGAAGCAAATACACATGTTCAGTTTAAAGATATTGAATTTTAGGTTCAAATTATGTAATATCACTGCAGAATCTGTAAAAGAAACAGAAATCAAATCCACCAGTCTATAAAGACTGCATATACCTTGAGAGATTAAGTAGATTATCATGAGAATTATTGGAAGAACAACAACCCGTACCTAACTGTCCAAACTAAGAGTGACCACAAGTAAGGGCGATGAAGAATGTTATGTACCTATTCAATGACACCTACGCTAAAGATGTTTGTCCTGTGCTCAGATAGTAGGTATATGTATGTTTTTGTTACCTTTCTATTATTAAATAATAAATAAAATAAAAGTACACGCAAACATCAAATTGTGTGCAAATATTGTTTTCGTAGTAGTAACTGCAACACCAAATGCACTAGAAATATTTTCGTTAAAGACATAAATAATTGTAAAATAACATAGGTACTAATAGTTTCTCATAAATATGTCATGCATTTAAAATTTTGGCATATATTTAGAGTACGTCTGAGGATTTGACGTGAGTAGTGTGTTGGCTAGGCATAGGTTGTTAGGCGGCCATTGTTAGGAATCATGGGATAAAGAGATATACATAGAAGCAGTATCCACAGACAGACAACATTACGACATCCAGAGCTCGAGCCAGCGAGAGAGAGGGTCGGCGCCTCCGCTGTGACACATCGAACAGTTAAAGCTACACGCTTTTGTCGCGCTGCCCATCATACACACGGAATTTTTAACACTTTTATTTTATTACAAGAATGTGTCACCGAACATTGAAGCAGTTTGTTCGTTGGATGAGCAGTGCGACGGAACCCACATCGATAGCTGAGTTGTGCGCGCGGCCGCGTACTCACGCGCATGCCCTCCCATCTGGAGACGGCGCGCAGTGGGCGCAGCGCGCGCAGCGTGCGCATCGAGCGGAACGCCGGGATGTCGTCGGCGCCCGTCATCACCGCCCCGTGGTTTACGAGCGACAACTAACGCCACACACTCTGTTACTTATTAACCCTTAACTAAGCTCTCGTTGTACCAAACAATCTTGAAGATCGGCAGAAAATTAAGTTGGTCCTCTTCAACGGAGTTGCGGGAATGAGTGGCATTATCCGCTTTTAAGTTCAGTCTAATGTTATAAAGGTTCAGTAGTTTTTGATAAATAGTTGAGAAAGATTACACTTTTTAAAAATAATGTTTTAGATATCCTTTAAAAGTGATAGATTGATAAATAATGAAAATGAAGAATATTACCATGACAATGATAAAGTCGAGCCAACACCACGCGTTGGTGAAATACTTCTGAAAGCCGAGGGCGAGCCACTTGATCAACATCTCGAGGAAAAAGATCACGGTAAAGATTCGATCCATGTAGTACAAGATGTCTTGAAGAATTGGTCGGTGAGGTAAGTGCACATCTTCTAGCGCCTGAAATTTAATGTTGATATATTTCATAATCTTCTTGATAGACCTTTTGGAGGGGGAAGGTATGGCCTACGTGTGATTATTTGATTAACTTACCAAAGCCAAACTACTGAGCAAGATCATAGTAATCACAGCCGTTTCAAAATATGTGTTTTCTATCAGTCGGAAAGTCTTCAGTCGGAGCATAGCCCAGCCCTGCCAGAATGGTGAATCATCATCCCCAGCAAGGAATGGAAATTTCTGGTAGCATGGTTCAGGGAAGCAGTCTGAAGGAGAATCGTCTATTACATCTTCGTCATTAGCGACGATATCATGTTTGGGTCCACCATCTATTTTGCCCTCTTCATCTTCTTCTGCTATTTCTGAAAAAGTAATATGAGATAGATATAAAAAAAAAACATAAAAAAGTTGTTTTTCGCTACCGAAACAATGACCGATTTTTTTTTGCGTTTTAAGTACAAATATACAATACAAATATTCTTTATTGAACACCACATACAATAATACCAAGCATGGAAATTAAATACAAAAAAAAGTTACAGTGAGTCAACAGGCAGCCTTATCGCTAAATAGCGACCTATTAAAAAAAACAAGTTTAATAAATACATAGGTATAAAGAGTTATATTGATAAAACAGAGATCGTGATTACAAATCTAATATAATAATATGAAAAGAAAACAGGATTGTTAAGAGAGAGATAACAGATGCACTTTTATAAGACTTAAGTACCTATCCCGTCTTTGGATTTAGAGAGATAATAATTACAAAAACAGTTGACCTACCTTCCTCTAAACCTAAGTCGTCTTTGCTAGCATCTTTTTTCTCTTCTCCGTCTATAATAGTATCTGCTGAATTTTTATGACTGTGATCTTTAAATGACCTATTTTTATGACTACCATACGATTTCTGACTAATAGTATCATCGTCCTGAAACAAATTGATTAATAAATACCAAGTAAAGTACTAAATTCATAATTAACATCCCAATATGTTTCAGAAAGTACCTGTATAGGATACCCGAGATGATTGAGCTCGCAGTCTAACCGGTTATCTCTATGATTATCCGTGATTGCATTTATATTGTTCATCAGTATTTTCCCTTTCTTGTACTTATTGTCACCTGAAAGTATACCATTAACTTTTTAGGGACACCAGTTATCGCTTTTTCTGTTGCTACGATCGTCCTGAATCGTATGTGTTACCTGGTATCGTGAATTCCATGCCATCTCCTATCGCGACTTCTACTTGGTCCTTGAGTTTCTTGTCCTTGTAGAGCGCCGCATCGTCGAGGTCGGCGCCGATCTCCAGTTCGTTGTCGACGCGCTCTGAGGAGACGCAGCGGCCACAGAGAGCCGCCTTTAAGCCTACGTGCCGAGTGCCAGGGTCCCAAACGACGCAGCGCAGCATCCAAGCATAGAAATCAGACCAGGACGAACAAACTGAGTTGATTGGTCATTAACTTACTGATGGATGACAGGTTAGCCTAGTTGGTAGTGACCCTGCCTTCGAAGCTAGCGGTCCCGCGTACAAATCTCGGTAAGGGCAGATATTTGTGTGATGAGTGCGAGTTTTTTTCTCGAGTGTTGGATGTTTTCTTTGTATTTCTCTAGGTATATAAGTAATTTTATCGTTATCTAGTACCCATAGCAAAAGCCTAGAGCTTAGTTATGGACTAGGTCAATTTGTGTAACATTGTAATATTTATTTTTAATTTTACTTGTGGATGACACTATTAAGGTCTGGGGGCTGGACTTCAAAAAGGACGCTAAATACATTTTTAAGTAATTAGCTGACTCATAATTAAGATAAAAACAATTTAAAAGAAGGTATTGTTTTAGGAATGTACTTATTAACCTATCATTTATTAAAGAACTTCTGGATAATTATTGTAGACTAAGGAAAAACGTTTTGTACTTACATGCATTATACATTATACCAGTTACAGGCACACAATGAAAGCGATACCACTTTAGACACCTTGTCCACAATCAAGTAACACAATTTATATATAACATCAACTAATAACACAACTCGTACAACACAACAATCACAACAAACAACAAAAGTGAATCGACAGAAAACTAAGAGTGTTCGTCCACTGAAACTCAAGGAAGCAAGACATGATGTCCGTTCATTAAAGTTTGAAACTGGCTCTTTGTAGTGCTAAAGGGACTTATATGTATGTTTTGCTTCATTGTTCAACCAACAAATACAGGTCTGCAATTCTACACTTGGATGTAGGGAGACAGGCAACCAACACGTGTTACAGAACAGATCACAGTAGTTATCCAAGGGTACAAACCATGCTTTTTACTTTGATGATTTTATATTCACACAACACAAACCATGCTACGGAAGACATAGTGGGTTACGAGACATGAAAAGGATGTCAAATATGGAGATTTATTAGGGTATGATATTTTATATATTTTTTAATGTTTATACGTTCAAACATCATCGGTTCATGTTCATCGGTTGTTAAAACATGGGTTACATTCTAAGCATTTATTACAGCTTTTTAAACTACTTACCAGAGTTTATACAAATGAGTATTAATTACACAACAAGTACACAACATGCTATGGACAATCTGGCACACATCTTACCGGGGGCGTGTATGGCTATCTGGTTGGTGAGCTTGTTCTTGAGCAGTTTCAGCATGTCCGCGATGCTGCGCTTCACCCAGTCGATGAACCTCGATATCCGATTGATAGCTTCTGCAATTTTGTTCGTTTCCTGATCGGCAGTGGGCGTTGATAAGCTCGAAGAGCCGAAATTTGACAGTAACAGGGCCAAGAAGAGGTTAAGTACCTGGAATGTTACATTTTTCGGCTTTTAGGTGATGACTTCGATAATATAAAACAACGTCAACATAATAATATACATAAACAGCGACAACTTGTATTTAAATGCATGTATTTAGGATTTATATATGTATAGGTAGTATATATAACTTTTCTTTTAATGATATCGTACAAAGGCCCACTCACCACAAGATTGCCAATGACGACGGTAGCCAAGAAGAAGGGGATGCACGAGACATCCCCGACCAGCATGCAGTCCCACATGCTCTCTATCCACTCCCCGCACAGCACCCGGAACACGATCATGAAGCTGTGCATGAAGTCCGTGAAGTTCCACCTCGGGAGGTCCCCGTCGGGGAAACGGTCCACGTAATCTGACGGCGTGAAGGTAATGTTAAAGTTACGTTTGACACAAATGGAGACTTTTAGCAGCAAAGTCCACTTTATTGACTATAACTTTGTTTAGGATACAACCAAAAGTAGAGGAAGAGTACAGGTTTCCAAATAATATGGACACGCGAGTGTGTGCTCCTAGCAATAAAGCCACGCAGATATATTATAGAAACCTGTTCTTTTTAATAAACTAATAATCATCAATCGTGGTTATCTTTGCTGACCACTAAACGTCTCCATTGGTGAAGCAAGCAAATTTGAGTGTTTATCTATTTTTCATTCATTCAAAATTACAGCTAGCTTTTGTCTAACGTTATTTAGTTAAATTAATTGGCTTGAACAAATTCCAAGCCATAACTATAATAGATGTATAAGCTGTTCTGATATATATGTATTTCGGGTAACATATTGGACACTTATTTACTACTAAATTATTAATAATATCATGCAAAACCTAAATTCTAAATTGGTAACTGTAAAAGCATAGGCATGCATCATTAAGGCGCCTAGTAATACTGTCGTTGAAGATAAATAAAGTAGAGCCAACTTACTAAAGAGTCTTCATTTCTACGCAAACATTTGAACAGGCCAAACAAGGGTAAGAAAGGGTTGAGGTGAAGCTGGAGATGTTTCACAAGTGAGGCGCCTTTTCTAGGGGGCTTTAAGGGTACGTTACTGGGTGCCTGACTCACTCGGAACCGACAACCTCGCGGCGGCAGCGCGCGGCACGCACATCAACACAGTCACTAGTCAAAAATGGCGACGCGCCCAGAAACGTGGAAGAACTAATAGCCATCTAATCAAGCTGACAACTAACAGTTTACAAAGGTAACGGACTAATATAAAATCCACTCTTAAAATTTAACAGACAGTGAATGTATTTCAAATCCCTCATAGCTTTACTGAACCATGTTGGCTCTATCTTAATTGAAATTTCATTATTAGTTATTAAAAATTACATCTGCATTTTTTTTTAAAACAAGTCATCTTCATTACGCGCCGTTTAAAACGGAATGTAGAGTTCTTAATTTGGATCTTCTACCTAGTTGAGAGAGAATACTTTGTAGTCTTTCTTTCAGTTAATTATTTTCCCGGTCCCAGACTCATCGAAAACAGGAGTAGAACAATAAATGGGCGATAGTTTGCGGGCTCTGGTTTGAAATACATCGACTGTGGAATTAAAAACGGGCGCGCCGCCTTTCCACCAAGACACGTCCAATTAACACCAATGAACATGCAACACTCCCACCAATATCACTTACCCACGTAATTTTTTCCGAAAAGTTGCATACCCATCACGGCAAATATGAAAATAATGATGCACAATACGAAGGTCAGGTTGCCCAAGGCACCCATCGTCCTACCCATTATAGAGATGAGTAAATTAAGTGTCGGCCACGACTTTGCCAATTTGAATACTCGAAGCTGTAAGTACAAATTGTGAAATAAGGCGTCACACAAGCTCGCTTTTCGGCGCTTCACCTATGCTACTGCGGTCCCTGGATGAGATCCGAAACAACTTGCATGTCCTCCACTGCGCCCATCGCACGTTGACCTCTATTATTACTAACAGTACAAGAAACAATATACTTTTTCTTGCAAGTGGTTTTGGATCTGACAAATGTATAGCGAATGTGTGCTTGAGTCACCTAACAAATGTGCATTGCTTTGTTCATGTTTGAGTGGGATATATGTTAGGTTAAACAAGTGAGAGCTTATTGGCCAATATCATAGCTTCGCTATGTGAATGTCATATCGGTTCCAATTTCATATTCGCGTGTTATTACGACATAGATCCCATCATATCGCCCTAATGCATCGAAATGCCCCGAAAGCGAAGCTGCAATCATCTATATACTCGATGCAAAGCGGGGTATGTCATGAGTCAAGCGCGTGAGGCTCCGCCCGGACCGGCGGCCGCGGCGCGCCGCTGCCGGGTCGCAAGCCACAGCGTGGACCCGCTGTTTCTTATGATAATGTTTATTCAAAGCCCAGTGTAAAATATTTGGAAGTGTTAAGCTGAATAATCAATAATAAAGCTCAATTCTTAGAGATGCTAAATTGTCTTTTAAATAGAACCTGTGTAGTTCTTGCCAAACAACTGCATCCCCATCACCGCGAATATGAATATAATGATGCAAAGTACAAAGGTTAAGTTCCCTAAAGCTCCCACCGTCCTACCCATTATGGATATAATAAGGTTCAGGGCCGGCCACGACTTGGCCAGTTTAAACACACGCAGCTGAAAATATTCCATAACATTTACATATTGGGTCAATTGTGTCATGTTCATGTCTAGCCAAATCACAACTAGGGACACAATGTGGTGACTGCATGTTCAGTAAAGGATGTCTAGAAATCACAATATCTCAGTACGACAGTGTGTGTGTAGTAAGTAATTATCAATATAGAACATAACAGAGATTTTAAATTAATTGGTTAGATTTAAAGTTATGAATAAGTAATCTAACCATCTTTATGATCAGGTAAATATTTTAATTATCAATATCAGTAAACGTTTAAAAAGTCAACTTACCAAACGAAACGAACGCAATACAGACAAACCCTGAACACCTTCGAGTCCCAACTCCAATAATGATAAGGCCACGATGATAAAGTCGAAAATATTCCAACCTTCTTGAAAATAAAACTTTGGACTCATTGCTATTAGCTTCAAGGTTGCTTCTATAGCAAATGTTGCTGTGAAAAACTGGAAAAATACAATTAAAATGTTAACACTATATCGTAATATTATTTTAAAGGTGCAGCTTGACAAAAATAGTTTGACGCGGTGACAAGTGGATAAATTATCAAATTTTGGATAAAAATTGGATCATGTTACCAATTTCACTTCAGTGCGCTAATTTTTTCCAAACTTTTTTGTCAATCTATAGGTAGAAGCATACTTACATAGTTGCCGCTCTTGAGCGCCTTTTCCATGTCTTTGTTCATATCGTGGTGGTCGAGCGCCATGAACAGCGTGTTGATCACGATACACAGCGTGATGAACAGTTCCACGAACGGATCGAACACGAGCAGGGCGACGTACCGCTGAAACTCCAGCCACAACCAACAGCAGTCCCACACACAGAACAAGTCTATCCCTCTTTTCAGGCACTCTATTAGCTTTTCCTTGACCGTCGGCCCATCCTCATCGTCCTCCACCGCTGTTGGGAAGTAGTATACTGACACTGTTGTCCCGTTTACCAGCAGAGTGCGTGTGTGTGTGTAGAGGAGAGACAGAAATAGTTTTGTTAGTATTCGCTCATTATCTAGGCAATCAGGGACTCACAATTTGATGCCGACACCAATAGAACTACAGGGTTAAAATATTTAGTTGGGGTCTGTAAAATTGGGTTCAGCATCAGTGAGATTAAAAACTAATCAGTTATGACCAATATCCATATTTTTTGTCACGTCGTAGGCTGTCATTTATATCTGTTGTATTGAAAGGCTCAAGCCCGTGTCGCTCAGGGCGCCCCGGCGGTACGGGCTTGAGCAGCCTGCTGGCAGTTGTTGCTGCTAAAGTATCTTCCATACGCAAATCACGTCAGTGCGATTATCATCTCGTGCAAATCAAAACCAAACGTTTACTGGCGGTGACTAAAATCTCTGTATCCCAATAAAAGCTTACCAAAGATTATCTACACGAAATGCAACTATGGATGAGATAAATCGATTTGACAATACTTTTGTTTCTGGAGGTCCAAAAAATATGAATATCGTGATTGTTAACACCACACCTTACTTTAAGCATACCCAGAAACTTTAAATTAAAATAGGTATATGGGTTATAAGATTTATTTCTAAAATGAATCATGCAATCTAACAAAAAACACTTTGCTAAATAAAACAGCATTTAAATCAATTAGGCGTACAAAACAACAACAAAAAAACATGCAATTGGCGTGATTTCTCTTATGAAGTTGGTGGTAGCGTCATAATTTGAGGGTCAATTGTGTCCAATGTTTAGTGCCATGAAAAACTGAAAGCGGTGTAAAACACAACGCCAAAAATGTCACACGTGTGTAATCAATCAACAAACGCTAAACACAAAATCTATGTACGCGATCGGCTCAGGCGAAGATTTGTACGTGGGCTGGGGCAGCGTTGACGCGCGCACTCGTAGCTTGGACAGATTGGTTAACTAAATTGGGCACGTTGTTAGCAGAACTTTTATTATAGATAAACGTATATTATTGTTGCAGGTACGTAGATGACAGCGCCATGTGGTGTTCATAATCACAGGTATCATTTGAGCGTAATCCACAAATTAAATCATGTCTTAAGGTTCTTTTCCACCGGCTAGGCGAGGCGAGACGAGAATTGAAAAAAATCAATTCCGCCCTCGCACATCTTCGGTGGAAACTGTAGTTTTAATACCGATTTATATTCTCGTCTCGCCGGTGGATAAGCACCTTTGGGGGATATGGTGGCAACATGGCTCACTTTGTTAACTACGTTATAAGCGCCAGCTTTAATTAACCGACCTGTACAAATAGTTCTAGCGGATCGGCCCACGCAAGTGAGTAATTGCGCAACAGCTGTATTCGCAAAACCATTTTGACGATGGTGATTTGCTTGATAGAGTCACATAGTCGGCAACGGGAAGGCCCCACTCCGCCTAGGGTTGTGCTAGTGCGTTTTCACAACTTCATCGACGATAAATGACACCCACTGTAGTTTACTATTGCCAATTATGCTTTCCTTTGTTCGCATAATGAGCAAATACCAGTGTCCAGGAGTGTGGTGAGTGTACAGTGTAAGCGTTTTTTGTATATGTAAATAAACTCGACGCTGAAGTATGAATGTTGTATGTTTTTTTTGTATTATTAAAAAGCGAAGTTAATTAAGTAAAACATGACACATGACTTAGCACATTTATGAAACAAACATTGACCTTGAAATAAATTTCAAATGCAAGACAGACAACACCGTTTTTCTTGTAATAAGTATCGATTACAAGTAGATATGTAAATGTTCTGAAATGGTTTCGTACCGTTCTGCTCGCTGGCTCGGCTCTGTCGTCCCGCTTGTTCGATTATTTCATTTAGTACCATTACATCTGAAATCCAAAAAGGCACTGCGTAACTACTTAGATCATAACATATTTGTCACACAAAAACAAGGGTCTTTTAGTTTTATTAGGTTGGATACAGAATTGGTGTATTAGGTGAGGTGAAAACTGTCGATCAGTACGAGTATCATTAATACTTTCATAATACTAAACTACGAAATGAACGATTTTTTTTAATTTCTTGTGTGAATATGACAGTACGAAAAAAAAACCTTTTTTAATAAACTATATTTAAAATAAAACTTTTTAGGGTTTAGGTACTCTCATACTGGTACACATACTTAAATCATTTGGCGCTTTATTATATTCCTTCACATTATTTTGTCAAGTTCTGGTTGCGTTGATGTCTCTTGTAAGAAATACTAAATACCATGTAATCATTTCGTTCTAGAATACTTAAATATTTTTTTTTAAAAACATATGGTGTACTGACTAAATAAGTTATTCGAACTGAGACTTAAATAAAAATTTGATTGTTTCTAACGACATTGTGAATGTTGTTAATAAGCATATTGATTTCAAACGAAGCTAACAAGAGGTGAGGTGCACCAAGGAACATGTAAGTTGAACCACGGAGGAACTTGTTGATACCATCCGTTTTGGTGCAATAACTAATATCATAGGTAGCTAGTTTATTCAAATTATGTTAACCGTTGTGGTAACACATTCTCCAGGGCTTCAGCTATAATTCACATTTTTCCCCTTACCTCTCATGTCCACTACGTTGGACTGTTGCGACTCTATGAAAGGGTTGTCGTTTGAAGGCTTCAGAACTTTTCCGGACTCGTCCGTGCATTCAGTCATCTCCTGAAATATTGAATAGTTGTGTTTTAACACTTGACCCTTGTGAATTGATACCGCAAAGATCATCGTATTATTCGCCTACAAAGCGATCTCTCTAAGTAGATCATTTTGAGCTATACGAATGGAAATGTTATTATTAATTAAAAGAAAGTAAGTAGGTAACTAGTATAATTTACAAAAGAGGAATCAATTACTTCGATGATGTTTATGAATTTATGAAGTATTTAATTTAATTTTGTTTTGTTTGTTTGTTTTCTTTATTGTTGTCTAGTCCCCGTAGGTACAAGCCTAGAGCTTAATTCAGGACTAGGTCAATTTGTGTGCGACTGTCCCGTGATATTTATTTACGTTCATATTCTCTGAGCATATATTGCCTTCTAAAAAACTGTACCAAAATTTGTACTGAAAATTTGATGTTTGCTGTGACGCACGAACAGCATAACAGGCCCGGAATTTACACACCAAACCATAAAATATAATTCCGCAAGGCAAGCGGCCTATGCGGCTTACCGCTAGTGGCTATAGGGCCTTAGGCAAAATCAGTACTTACATATTCCCGGAGCGGGCGTGAGGCGAGCGAGTCCTGGCGCGGCGGGTAGGCGTGCGGCTGCGACGTGACGCTGTGGTTGCGCGAGGCGGAGCGGTTGCGCAGGCGCGCCTCCTTGGTCTGCGGCTTGCCCAGCAGGTCGCCGTGCGACGTGTACGACAGCCGCGACTGGTGCGACGTGTACGACGAGTGCCGCGACCCTGGAGTACACCACACTATACGTTATGGTACACTCGGAGTAAGGTAAGCTGAATCTTGAGCTAGTTAATAATTAAAACACGCGATACAAATCAGCTCACATTGATGCTACATTATCATTACAATAAGCGTCGTATTTAACGTTGATAAGTTAAGTGATTAAATATTAAACCACACTCTTTACAAATACAGTCAACTTGATAGAAGTTACATATTTGAGCCTTTTGGGGTCGAAACTTTAGGACCGTGGGGACCAGGAGCACATCGTATTTTTAAAGATGTGTTAAAGCGCCTGATCGACGCAACCCGTATCCATAATGCTGGCCCAAATAATGTTGGCACAAAGATTAAGCGTTACCATTCAACGTGGCAATGCTGCCAGCATTTTGGGAACTATGCCCACTGGTAGTGGTTTGTTAGATTAGTGTAGTTTTAAGTAAGCTTGTAAGTTCGTTCGTTTATAGTATGTGATTTGTATGATTAAGTTATTATTAAGATATTTAGGTGTCTTGTAAAATACTCTTTTTAAAATAAGTATAACAACCGTTACAACTGTTGCACCGCCGCACCTTGCCGCTTCCAACAGTACCAACATTGAGTTTGCAGTTTAAAATTCCACGCTTTGCTGCCTAGGAAAGCCTTTAGTTGCAACTAATAATTGATGATTGAATGTACCTATTCATGATTTCAGAAAACGATTTTTTAAGTTTTTAGCTGATATGGCTTACTACTGTGTTCAAGAATATTTTGCGCGAAACCTATTGACAAATTAGATTAATGTTCAAGCATGATGCATGTTAAAAATATAAGATATTTTTATATCTTTGGGCGGAATGCGGTACATAATATTAAAATGTAGGTAACATCCGTTTTACCTATGTTCAACAAATAAATTATTTGAATTCGAATTTGAATAAATAAGTGATTGTACAAACCTAAATTAGCGTAGTAGACAGGGATGATGATAGCACCGTTTTCTTCGGACATGGGCGTGACGGCGTTGGAGTCGTCGGCGTAGGGCAGGTGCTCCTGCGCGTCCAGGTAGGTGGAGAGCACCAGCGGCTTGCGGTCGGCGCCGGGCGGGTAGCGCGCGCGCCCGTTGGGCCGCAGCGCCATCTGGTGCGAGCCGCGCGACCCGCGCCGCAGGTTGAACGGGGACCCCGGCAGCGAGAGCGACGCCTGCGAGCCACACTACACTGTCAACCTAACGCCTTCCATACTTAAGTTTTTTTAACTGTTTCAGTAGCTTCTTCTGCACCTTCCTCAAATTAGATAGTCTCAAACATACATTTTTAAGTTCATGTTATTCCTCTTGAAATTACTAAATTACTGTAAATCGCAGAGGCTTCAGCGTTTTTTTAATACATTATTTGTTTACTTTCATGTGCTGATAAACAAAAATTATAGAAGTAAGACACCAGTTAAGGAAACTTTGAAAAAGTAAAGGAAAATAACAAAATTAAAAAAAATGATATGTGCTTGGAATGGCCGCGTTACATCGACTCACTCACGAATATCTTTTAGGTTAGAAGCTACCTTTTTTAGCGACTAACAAGTTTTGTTAGGTGTTGATTTAGTGATTCTGTGAATCGATGTAAATAGACTAAAATAGAATGTAACTAATAGCGATCTAGAAGAGCGAAGTTGGATAAAAAAGAAATAATAGTTAGAAAGTCCAACAGGAAGGGAAGACGAAGGGGAGCACAAACACCAACGAGGATAGGACCAACCTGAGAGCCCTCCCGCAGTGGCCCATATGACAACTGCCCATATTTACTAATGCGTTCGGGGTGAGGGACCTTCAATACACAAACAGAATTTTGAATTCATTACACTCTCCCAACAAACTTTATCTTAATACCAAGTTCTAAACATCAACAAAAGGGGTAGGACAGCGGGCACGAAGACAAACAAAATGCCAAACAAAACAATGCGATACCGGCGAGATAAAACAGTCACGGAAATTGTTTATTATCTCGCTCGACAGAACAGCTAGGTTGCCGAATATAATACATACCAGGCAGAAAATGCGCTTAAAAAGCCAGAATTAAAAAACAAACTATGAGTAGGTACCTAGTGATGACGAGTTATTATTTTGTAGAAAGTGACTAAAAACTTAAACTACATAAGTGTCAGATACAAAAAAAAACAGTTATGACTTCCAAATATCAAGTACAATAAGAATACCTACCTGCTTGTTTTTAGTGAAATACTCATGAAATAAATAAAGCAGGTACAATGTTTTTAAGTGTTATCGTACTGATTTATTCTCTTATTGTATTTGTTACAAAGAATAAGGAATCGTATGAAGGCGAGTGAAGCAGCAGTTAGTCAGGTAACTTTGTTTATTAACACATGAAGTAACGTGGGATGTATCATGCACGTCGCATAGGTAATCTTCCTAGCTTCGCTTTAAGAGTCTACTTCTATGGTCATGAAGACAGTTCTTTTGTTTGTAAAGTTTAAAAGCCTCCGTTTCTAATCAAAATTGAGGAATTCTAGGTATAGTTTATTAAACCAATGATAAGTATAAAGTAGGCCGAACCTACCTCTCCATCGGCGATTCGTGTTTCGGCGGGCTCTGTCTCAACGTCCTCGTACACGGCAAAAGAGACAATCTACCATGACAATAGAGAACTCTCCAATAGTATTCCCTGATAACACGCTTTATCACGAGGTTTATAATAGTTTAGTGGAACGACAGAAATGTAACAAGTATCGCGTACTTTTTTCAATACTCACGAGTACTTATTATGAATGCTTATGAAATGCTTAGTTAATTGTTTATTAGCGTAAAAGCAGAGAAATATTATTGGAGACGGGCAGACGGTATTCTAAGACAAAAACACCATGACGTAATAATGTTTTTGGTAAAAAATATAAATTCATGCTTTTGCTATTGAAATATAAACGAAATTCACATGTACATTATTGATAACAAATTGGTATAATGAATGACACTACAAGTCACAGGGTTAAATTAAAACGTTGCATGATTATTATACTTTTACAAATATACGATAGTTTACTAATGGAAATGGGAGGTAACTAGCAATATACAGGATAATAGGTGTTGGCGTGCATTTTTTAAAACATGAACACTATCTAAGTCTCTTTGAGGAATTATGTAGATACTCGATAAAATTGCGTTGATGATTATAATGAGAACGGGTAATTGTCAACAACCGAGCACGTCTAACAGCATGCCTCAAGGCCAGGCTAGCTTTGGAACTATCGGTGGTACACACAAAATAAACTGGTAAATAGAAGACACCACAAATAAAATGTCACGTTTGCAAATATGCAGACGAGTCCCTGTGCTGTAACGAATCGTTTCCGACGAACTTACGGTATTTTACGTACTTGTACAAAATTTTGCATAGGTACATAGTTTAAAATGGGATTTTTTTATTCCGTACTTGTAAATGAGTAGGTAATGCCTAGTGGTGTCCGAACCACCCATTTAGTGTTCTACGAAAAATAAAGCGTAGAATGGCCAATTGCGTCAACGACATATAAAAATCTGAAGTACCTAGAGCTCAGATTCTCACCAGATTTCTCCAAAGTTGACGTAATTTATCATCCTGCACATTCAACTTTTCGTGGCACTCTCTATGGGAGGTTCGGATTTCAACGCTACTGGGTCTTACACAAATATATGTTATTCACCAAAGTTTACTTAGAAGATTACAAGCTGTATCATTTACTTTATGGATTCGCTATTAGAGAAAAAATCTACCGATATAGTATACAGAATTTAAAAAATTGGGAGGGTCGTTCGTTGTCCTTTTTCTTGGCCTGGATTAGGTCATGATACTTTGTTTCGGAAAATTTGATAGGTGATGGAACCACTAATGAACACGGTCCAATGATGGACACTTCTTTCAACAATCAATTTATAACCTAATAATCTTTGAATTAAGAGTTACATAAGTGTCCATTATTGGTGCCTTCAGCTCAAAGTGTCCAATATTAGTACCTTCGCCAATATATATAGTTCCCAAAGGTAAAAACGTAGGCGAGTTCATTGCGGACGAAGTCAGATTAGTGATGTTAGAAAGTACCGATGTAACAAGACATGTTTCCACGAGTGCCTCTGACACTTTTAATCTTATCGAGCGAATAAGTAAAATTTTGCGCAATTGTTAATTACTTAGGGGAGATCTGAATATTTGCATGGCACTGAATATTTTAAACAATAAAGACAGACAGTGAAAGTATTGGTAAGCCCAGCAAGAGGTAGAAAACATATAGTATCTTCTCAACTTGAGCTCAAGAGGAAGTGCAAGACTGGAAATGATTTCGTGTAGATTTAGGAGATAACATGGTGCCATATGTCATGATTTGTAAAGCCTTTGCAGCGTGGATTTGCTTAAGCTCAAGTTGGGAACGGAAATTGTTAACTGTCAATGGTTTAATAATTTGGAAAGCACCCAAATAATATCGGCTTAGATTTGAAGCCGATATGTCTAGTTTTCAAAATATTTTTCTTAAACTAAACTCTACGTTTGAACCCTGTCATTGACGATTGTAATGTTACGTGTTCTGGACGCAAAATACATATAATAATGCATATAAAACGTAGATTTACTCAGTGACAGTTAGGCGTTCGTGGCACAAAATCAGCCGGCTGCCGACTGGGGCTCAAAAGACAAATCATTTTTAGAAATTAATAAACCATTGCCAGTAAGCAAATAAGTAGTGTTTTCAGTCCGCGAAGTCACCTCGTTAGAGGTATGCCACACGAGAGCTGCCAGTGCGTTGCGTCATCTCCGCTGCGTTATTCTACATATAAATTAGAACGACATGCCACACGATGCGTTGAAACACTTTCGTCGCTCGATGTTGATATCACAGCGATGCGCACCTTCAACGCTCGTGTGGCGTTGTATTTTTTCGTCAATACCCGTAAATAGTATCTGGGCACGTGTTCGTGGATTGAAAACACTATAGTGTCCTTTGACTGTAGTGCAGGCCGCCGCGAGCGTGAGAGTGTCGGCATTCACTAGTAGTGAACGATGCGAGCTGCCGCGCGAGGCGGTGGCGGCCGCACCACAGTCACCGGTGCGCGGGCGAAGCCGACTTATAGACGTGTGGGAACTCTTCATCGACTATAACCACACGATCGGCTTTACCCTTATTAGCTGATTTAAGATTTTTATATTCAGTAGGTTATGCGCATCCCACTTCGCTAAAACAGTTAATATGAAGCCTTTTTGATTCGATTCGACAAAACAATATTTTAACGTCACGGTATCGATAACCACTCCGTATAGAAATCTAAAATCAGCTATACTCTGCCTTTCCAAATTGGTCGGTTTGTAGTTTTTTAAGTCAGAAAACTGCCGAAAACACTAATTTTAATGTTAGTATCATCGACCAATCTGTAGAGACGTTTTTCACACCTTCCATTACGCAGCACAGTAGTTATGCATTTGGTTTTTAAGATTATTTTGTACAACGTGTACTTGGTCTCTGGGTAATCCTAAGTAATGTTCAGTTCCAGAAAAATATTAAGGCAGTATTTACCAAAACAAAACTGAATATATACTTATTTTTTAATTCATGCAGTATATTTACTGAACCAGGTCATTCATAATTCATAATGAAGGAACTTACGGGATATTTATTCAATTCAAAAGAGTTTTGACGTTTTAATTGGAAAGTAAATTACTTTTAAAACTGCTAAACATGATTGCATTACGAAAATGGGTGTACTATTTCTGATACCATCTTGATTGGTTACTGTCATTCCGACGAGTTTGTGCGCGACCGTCCCGCGGGGTGACAGACGTGGGGGAGGCGAGGCGACAGCCAGTACAAGGTGCTTTTCTTTATTGCTAGACCGTTAACGCCACGATGGCCCCGGGCAGCGTCTGACGTCCTTAGCATACAAACTTGTCTGACTAAGAAAGTAAATTGTTTCAGCCGGAAACTATACTTGCATAAAAAAGCGCCATTGAAAATTTTATACAGTAGGTAGCTTTAGGGTTCCATACCCAATGGGTGCCAACGGGGCTCTATTACTAAGCCACCGCTGTACATCCGTCTATATGTCAGCGAAGTTGAAGTCAATTTCTATTGTCGCTATAACAGCAAATAATAAAAATAAAATAAAATAAAAATTTTAGGGGAACATACAAAATACAACACTTAAGCATACAAAAATGATACGGAACCCTTCGTGTGCGAGTCCGATTGCGATGTCCAAAGACCAGGGACACGTTTTAACGCTTGAGGAGGCAAAGGCCAGCGTTAACCCAATGCAATGTAATCAATGTTATTGTATACACGAGCTGTCCCTACATGCTGCGTAAGGTCAGGCGCATGTGGCGCCAACCACTTACCATGCTGACCTTCCTGGCGCGGCGCGCGGCGTCGTGCGAGTCGGGCGCGTGCGGGGTGCTCACCGAGTCCTGGAAGGGGTCGCTGCGCAGGGACATGCGCTCGCGCGCGTTGTCGTCCTGCGCGCCGCGCTCCTGGTTCACGAACAGCTCGTAGCTCTGGCAGGAGAAGTCGGAGGGGGACTTGGCGGGGTGCGCGGCGGCGTACGCCGCGGCGTCGGCCGCCGCCGCTTGATTTTGCGCGTGGGCTACGCGCGCGTCTTGTCGTTCTTGGCGCGCCACTGCTTTCTGTTCTGCTTCCTGTAATTTACGAAATTTTGGGCTTGTTATTTTTTTTAAGTTAATTTATATGTTATCATAAGCTTAATGCTAAAAACATCTTGATCTAACAAGTAGTTAAACTTTAATCAACGTGCCAGGGTTCAAGATGGCTCGCAAATAGATCTTGACTGAACATGAGGTCCATCAATACACAAAAAGCGTTACCCTGAGCGCCTCCTCCTCAGCCTGCTCCTCCTCTTCTGCCTTCTTCTGCAGCTCGTCGTAGGACATGGCGACGATGGCGAGGATCAGGTTCACGAGGTAGAACGATCCCAGGAAGATTATCACCACGAAGAACAGCACGTGCCACGACCCCGCCGACCGGAGCACCTGTTACCAACCAAGTAGTTCAGTGTCACGCGTAGAATAGGTTTCCGGCTACTTGCCCCCCTATTTCTTCCCGTTCGAGGTCGATTTTTCATAAATCCTTCCTTAGTGTAAGGGTACGCAGATATACCCAAGAAATATTCCTTCCTAATTTCAAGTTCCTAGGCTCAGCTCAGCTTTGGGCTGTGCATTGTCAGTCAGTCAGTCACGGAAGTGTATATATGTATAGTTAGATACTTTATACTTATACGAGTATTTATACGCTCCTTTTCTCAATCTATCATGGGACCTGCAACACATAGAGACAGCAACAGTTCCTTACCAGCTGGTACAGATTCTCCCAGTAGTCCTGCGTCATAAGTCGGAAGGCGGATAGGAAAGCCCAGCCGAAGGTGTCGAAGCTCGTGTAGCCGTAGTTGGGGTTCGGCCCGAAGCCTTGCAGACACATGTAGCCAGGCTCGCATTGGCTGTCAAAGAACAGTAAATTACGATAAGAGAAAGTGGGAGCTTGCGGCTGGTGGCTCCTTAATAGGTTATATAATGACGACAGTATAGTACTTATTATAATTTTGCGATACTAAGCAAGTTTTGCGACAGAGGGTCCGTGAATTTGACCAAAAGTACGTTTGACAAACGTATCATTCATTTTACAAACTTTCATTTCGCAAAAACGTGTTTGTGCTTAAAAAACCATTACATAATTAATTACACAGGTTATATGGGCGTATTACATGTTATATGGGCTTATTAAATAAGTAAGTTAGTTTAGGTTAGACTTTTTTTTTATAATGAAAAGTCATTATTTACTTTAATTATTCATCAATAATATTACAATATTAATTGCATTGCATGTAAAAAAATACCAAATCAAATCGAATCAAATCTACCGTTAAAACTAAACTTATTTAAATTAAAATAAAAACTAAGCTACTCAAATATTAAAGACGTAAATAATAATCACCATAAAGAAGGTAAATCTGTATAGGTACTGCACGTAGGTAGGCACTTTTAAATGTCTGAGTCTACCAGCGCTTTTCAAAAAAGCGACGCAAAAAACGAAATCTTTGCTTGATCGCACATTTAGGTTGATGATTCCTCTTCTAATTCATTTCGATATATTATAAAAATTACATATTCTTCAATAAATGGTGCACCTATCTAAGTAACAATTATCATGACACGCTTAATAAGTTTCGCGTAATTTTGTTTCGTATTTTTTGTGATTTTATTGTATTTTTATGTCCATGGCATTCTTATTAAGGTGAATAAAGTATTTTCTATTCTATTCTATTCTATCTAATTGATATATTGATAATATTTCCCAATAAATAGCATGATAATACAAGTTACCATTGTTACCAGGTAGCACAGATAAATCAATTACTCATTACAATGAGGATAAAAAGCTTACCCAGCACCAGAAGAATTCCCACATAGTGGATAGTCTATGCCTCCATTTCCATACCAATTCGCTGAAAAATAAATTGATTATTAAAAACTTGTTATTATTGCAATTACCGTAAAAAGGTAGCTAAGAAGTCAATCTGTTATTCCACAACAAATAATTATAACGTTAAACCCAAGAACAGGTTATAGATAAATTGTACTGCGGAGAAGGATATCAGGATTGACTTCGTATCTATCTTCCTTTTACTGCAAGTCCCATTTTTTCAATATGCTTTCGATAGGAATGAACTGGATATTTGATAATCATCAACAATATTGTAATCCAGCACCTCTACATAAGTGACTTAGAAATCATTATCGCCCTGAATCAAGGCTTTTAAAGTCATTAAGCCTCTAGACGAGTAGTGCGCTGTAACTAATGTATGCTTTTGTACTGGGGAATAAATATTTTGCCTTTTAGTTTAAACTTTGTTTTAGCTATTCGCCTCCATCTTTATGACATATTCTGATTCTAGACCGAAACTCCAATTAAGACTTAGAAAAGAAGTCGGTGTCAGTATTAAAAGTTGCCACCGCTAGCTGACCATTAAACGTGTCGTCAATAAAGTAACACCTACGAGTATGAAGTGTCGTAAGAATGTCTGCGAGATAACATTTTCGAAACTTTGGCTCTTTGCACTGGGCCAGTAATGAGGAAATCCAAAACCACAGGATATATAAGCAAACCGTCTTAAACAAAATTCATAGTCTCATAGGGTAAGTTATGAGGTCTGTGACGTAAACATATTCAGACGCGAGATTACCCTGACGAGGTTCCTAGACATTATACTGGTGTGAACTAGTCTCTAAGTGGTCTACCTCCATTGTCCTAGTGTGGACGAGAGGCTTAAGGTACAATTGAGCATTTTGACAATAGACTGAATAAAATTTCAAACCAAACTCAAGAGCGAAAGCAGTGTTTATTTAAATATCTTTACAAGAATAGCCCTTACTTTCGTTTCTACAAAACCTCTCCCAGTTTTCGTCGGTGAGGTTCCCCCAGGAGCCGTCGTCGGGGAAGACCTTGATGCACTTCTGCGTGAGCACCCCCATGTAGATCTGCAGGCCCATCAGCGCGAAGATGGACAGCGAGAACATCGTGAGGATGATCACGTCGCGCAGGTTCTTCACCGACTCTATCACGGCTCCCACGATCGTCTTCAGACCTGTACAAGTTGTTATAATGCTAAGAAATGCTAAGTATATGCCAAATTGTATATAAAAAAACCAGCTACAATCTAAGTTTTGCCAAATTGTGTATAAAAAAACAAGCTACAATCTAAGTTTTGATTACTGATTAAAATTGCTAAAACTAAAATCAGCTAAGGGTCGGCTATTCTAAAGGAGCGTCTTTACCAGAAGCAATCGCGAAAACTAAGTTATCGTCGTCAAATATTCGAGCGATGTAGACGCTGAGTTGACACGAACTTCCACGAGCAAGAACTTGGCTCACTATTGACTTTACATAGAGCTATAACTAAACAAACGCACGCCAACAGGCATCGGTTGCAATTCCGCGTCTGCTCGTTTAATGTCCACGATGGCTAGCAGACGAATGCTCTCAGTAAAGAGTAGTAAAGACACACCTTTAACCTAAAATTGTCTAAGGTTTATTCTACCCAGCTAGTGGTTCTACAAGAGTGTAACATTTACCCGGCACGATGGCCACAGTCTTCAGCGCTCGCAGCACCCTGAACGTCCTGAGGGCGGCCAGGTTGCCGAGGTCTATGCCCATCGTCACATAACTGCAAACAACACGCCGCAACCACAACATCTAGATTATTACACGGCTACACCACTAACGTCAACTCATTCTAGTTTTTAACTCAATAGACATCTATTTTTAATGATAATTATTAATAAAATAATGTAAAGAACTAGGACAATTTAAATCGTATTGTAAATCGCTTGTCCGTTAACAGCTATAAAGTCTTCTGATTAAAGAGTAAACAGTCATCTAAAGAACTATAATTTAACGAGACTTCAGAGGAATGACAAAAATCTACAATCAAACTTTTGTAAGTAATTATGCTACGTAATTCGATAAGAAGTCTACTACTCACGCTAAAGCTATAACTACGAAGTCAAGCCAATTCCATGCATCTCTAAGGTATGTGAATGGCTGTAGTATGAAACCCCGGGCCATTACTTTCACCGCTGATTCAAACGTGTAGATCCCGGTAAAGATAACTCTGGAAAAATTCACCTCCACTGAGGAATGCCACTTGACATAACAGATATTCGTAATTCAGAAATACATGACAGTCTGACACTAATGAGAGTTCTGTATTGGGAATGGTCGAAGATGAAGAAATGTCAAAACAAGTCTCAAAATACGCACGGTACATGATTCGCATCTAGTAAAAATACAAACAGTAAACATGTGTAAGTATGTACAGTTTTTAAATGACCTTTATACGAATTAATATTCTTATAGTAAATCGGCTTTTTATATTTAGTATTATTAGACAATCGATCTGACAGAAATTAAATATTCATTACTCAGGCTAATTGAGCGATAGATCAATGAAAATTAATAAAAAAATACATTGGCTTCTTAAAATTCTAATATTAATTACTAAATCTATTTGTAATAATCTTATAGAGTCATATAATACATGGCTCATTTAATATAGGAAAAATGTTTACCAATAACAATAGTACTATGTATAAGTACAATTTCTAAGACATTTCCGATAAACTAACAAATTAATTCGTTAACTAGCTGAATATAAATTAATCTATCAATTTTGAAACTAGCGTGCATACTACGAATTAGTCTCTAATATTAAACCTAGAAATTAATTATGATTATAATCTGATTAGATTACGTATCAAAAACTGTTACGAATACGAATAATATAACCCGAGATGGTTCGATTGGTTATCTAGTTAAAGAGAATAGACAAAGCAATGGATACTTACTCAGTACTTTCGACAGTAGGCGACGAAGGCATTATCATAAGAATGCAGTTCACTAAGATAGTTGTAATAATAAAGAACGAGAACAAAGGGTGCACTAATATGTATATCGCCACTCTTCTTATTGGGTTGAACGGGTCTAATATCCACATGGCGTCGGTAGCCGAAAACCTGAAGATGTCTTTACCCCTGCTTACAACTACGAAGGTCTGAAACAAAGGAAAATAACTCTGTAAGCGATGTCATAAAAATAATAAATTACAGTGCCTTTGAGCAGCGTGCATTCAATCTATTCAGTGCTGTGCAATTTTATTATCTAAAGCGCTGCTTTAATTTTAAAGAATTCCCTTTCAGTCCACGGCTGGGGTTAGTGACCGCTAGCGCAAGCTGCATCGAGTGCACGAACTGAAATTCTCATGTTGCACTGCACACTGGTCGCGTCTCGTGATATAATTCACTTCAACTGTCTTAGACACAATAAAGTCGTGACTTACGTTTTGGAATGTTAGAATTTGTACAATTATTATAAAACGTGATCTTGCTTAGTCTTTACTCACTAGGGAGCTTAAATAATGCAAAAATTCATTTTTGTTGTAAACATATGTTACCTAAAATTATTATAATTTAAGATAGAATAAATCTTGAAGCGTGATATTATTTACTTTGTGATATGGCGACAAATGATATTTTAGATTGACTTATAACATACATAAAGCTTACATAACGTTTGTACAGTCACCTAACATTGATCCAACATTGGGCCCTTATATATCAGACCCTCTTTTATATTCCTAGTAATCGAAGGGTGTCAGATATTTATGAGCTCTATGTTTGATATTATATTATTGATCGCGACTGTGCCAACTAAAATTTTTTTTCGGGATTCTCTTTCAACACTTTCAGTGTCAACGACCCGATAGTCGGGTACACTGTTCGTAGCAGATTTTCGCTACATCGCAGAAAAATGTTGCTACAGGCTACAGCGTAGAATTCGTAGCACTGCCTGGTGGTGAATTTGCTAAAGTAGTATACGTTATAATTAAATATTAAGTAGAAAAAAAAACCCAGTCTAATTACTATAGCTGAGTGTTATGCTGGAACCACATTCGATTTGTCAACTGTTCAAACTAATGGCGTTGGCTACAGTCAGCGCCCTGTCCGGAGAGTTGCCAAACGACGGGATAGCTCCAAGCCACGGCATGTTACGCCAAGATCAACAATAGTATGGCTATTACACGACCACATTGTGAGTTCAATGCCGGCAGTTAGCCTGAATGCATCTTTAGTGTCTCGAATTTAGAGCCAGGCTAAGAATAAATACAACGGCTTATCTCATGATTAAATATAAAATAAAAATTTGAAGTAATAATAGGGTTTGAATGTAAAAATAGTGCACCCATATATTTAGCAAATTTTCTTATCAAGCGGAAATTCGTAGTAATAATGTATCAATACAAAATGGTTTCATAGTACCAGTTTTATTTAATTTCAAATCGCCTGTAAATAATGACACAAATAATCGTAACTCCAATTCTGGGCCTCTAATCAACTCGGTAAACCCTAATTTTTGACATCCTTTTGAAATGTTATCGTGTTGTCAATTATAAAATAGCTCTTATTTACTTGAAAGTGATATAAATAGAATTAAAGCTCCAATTCTCATGAGAAACAGCTGCATTTGACAGCCCTTCCCAATATTCAATATCTTTTCACTTTTCAATCTTCAGTAGAAAAGACAAGAGCTGATTTATATCCTTTATTTTTCAGTCGTCTCCATACACGTGACACTTGTCAGAATAAATTGAAAGGCTTGACAAGTTATTAACGTTAACGAATTTATGTTGCCCAACTGATTCATTTGTCAAATATGCGTAAGCAAACCTATAATTTTACAAAAAGATTATGTAAAACTTTTGAAAAATTGAGAAATTAAACAGTTGTAAAAGGATAATTCAAACTAAAAATAGGTAACCCGTCACCACCCCTGAGTGTATATATGTGTTAATAATGACTAATAATAATAATAATAATAATAATAAGTGTTTTTATTCAGATAACTAGATCCATGTGTTAGTACAAACACTACTTACATCTTACTAATGACTTACTGTTTTATTGTGGTAGAAAGGGTCAATGTCCTCGAGCGGGGTGGAGGCCAGCTCGAGCGGGAAGGTGCCCTGCATGCGCACGGGCAGCGGCACGCCCTGCTCCAGCGTGGGGTCCGGCTGCGGGCCCTCGTCCTCGTCCTCGTCATCGTACCGCACCTACACCACGCCACAACACATTACCATTTGACCACAGTCCAGTGAAGCCCTGCCACGAGAATCGTCTCTATAAAATTTATGACCAACCAATATTATTTAGGTAGTTACATAAGTAATACGCCTCGGCAAGTTTCGTTATTTTTAGAGATTGAATAGTAAAGAAAGTTAACATTGTCGAGGCGCGTTATTTATGATGGAGTAAAATTTTAATCAGGGCCCGTATTATGGTCGCCTTTATCGCGGTGGATGAAGCATCCGTAACTCATCACATACTGGTCAGAAAGTGACAGTTATTTTATCCACGTTTATCCACATCGATAAACAAGACTGTAATGGGCCCGCAGACGTAGATAATTTTGACATAAGTCGTATGGATTTCTTTTGTGATGGATCTTTTTTTACAATATATGCAGTTTTACTATTGATATTTTCAAGCATTTTTTTTATGTTTCAGTTTTTTTTTAAGTTTTTATAAATATTAAGCTTTCGTTCTTCTTCGTACGAATGCAGGTGGAATCGTTTGTTATATTTAAGTAGTTAAAGTAGCTTTACTTGTTTTAGCACAGATACTCGTCGACAAAAATAATGTCTTTACAATATAGTCTTCAAATTGTAAGCTAGTGTACCTTACAGTTCGAAGCATGTTCAAAAGAAAAACAAATGAGCAGTCATGAGGCAAGATGCAATACCGTAGGGCCGGCAGACGGCGCGTATGTTACAAGTGAAGGCGTTTGAAGCGAGTTCCATATTCTGTGTAGCTGCTGTCGTGTGGCATGATGCGTGTCTGATCTAAAAGCGTATCGTGTGATTCAAATGCCCGCTATTAAGTCACCTCTCGAACGTTAACATCCCCTCGCCCATGCCAAAACACGGGAGAACGCTCAGCAGCATGTTTTCGATTCGAAATCGGTTCCCAAATAGAAGGATGCTTAGCACAAGCTAGACAAACCTTACAATTACCATGACCAGAAACTGTCTGTTTTATAAAGAACTTTTACAAATAAATCTTACTAGAATGCACTAATCGCTAGCTAGGTGATGTCACCATGCTAGGCCTAATGACAGCAGTCAATGATGATGTGGCGAGATGAGTCCAGTGCAATGTTCGACTAAGTGATGTCGTGCTTGTGTGTATGCTAGCGCTCTTGATGTGGCAACGCCTTCTCCTTGCTCAACTTGGCGGAATACCAATTAAATACTGAATTGCACTGATAATTTGACACGGTATTTGAATTAATCTTAGGGATCTAATTCTAACATATTTTTACCACAGCAAAGGATTTTTCTAAAGGTTTATCTAGCATACAAATTTAGTATCTAAATTCACAAAGGGATAATTGTCGCCAAAGGTTTTTTATTTAGGACTTCTAGTTTTGTCTATAGGATCTTGTTTAGTGACGCTCACTGTTCAAATGCATTTGCCCCATAATAATGCAACTAAATAGTTATGAAAAGCTTACAGTTGTTAGCTACTGAAGAATAGCTGTTAGCTAGTGACCATTGGCTCGGTAACAGCTAAACTCGTGATCAGTTTTCTCCGAAATTTGGCCGAGAAGCGATGTGTTCAATACAAAATGCTTTACGAGGAAATGCAATCAGAATGGATACAAGTTATCGCGCAATTTAAATAACATGCCGCCAATCTTAGGTACTAGCAGTGTTTGCTTCACAAATAAATTTTGTAGTCGAAGCGATAACTTGCTATTGTCATGTCTCTAAAAACGAGCCGTAAAAAGGTAAAAGGGGCAAGCAGGCAATCTTACTTCTTTTTTCTTTTTCGTCCGCCCCAAATCGTTCTGGAATAATTTAAAAATATTTGTCAGAACTGTTCGCCACGAAGCTGACTCGTCTCATTGGGTCAACTCGCAGTATTCCCAGGATAGCAAATGTGTTTTTTTTCCATTCCCAAATTGAACGATACGACGCTTTTCCAACTTTATATATATTGACCCTAACAAGTGATGATGGTTCGTATGTTCTCGTCAAATGTATGCTCACTCTCGTGCTCAAAGAGTTCAAAGACACACCAGTTAGTGCATAAGGAAGTTTATACTGACCTCGCCTTCCGCTCGCTTTTTCTTGAGTTCCTGTTGCTTGGCATCCTCCTCTGCTATGCGGGCTTTGATAGCGGCTAGTGACTCTCGTGAGAAGGGTCGGAACAAGCTGCGTTCTTCCTCGCTGATCGAGTCCAAATCCTCGGACATTGTCTATCGAACTCCCCCCGAGTGAACTCCCTACTGCGTTAAAAACAGGACACTATAGAAATATCGCAAATTTAGTTAACATCTTATAAAGTAAGCAACGGTTTCACTTGCCAAGTTTACATAAGTTATGCTGCTATTTTTATGCTTTTTATGCTGTTTTTTTAAACCATTTGACTTAATAATTGTTATGAAACCACCCTAACTAACCAAATCTTTTTTTAAATTCCTGACAAGATGTCGGTTAAAAAATGTTTAACTTAGGCAAATTTGGCAAATGAAACTGTTCGGACTTAGGAAAGTATGATTTTATATAAAGTGCTCAGCCAGGTTGTCTCTGCTGACAAATCTGCTGATTTTTTTTTACCAAATCACAGCGAAAATATATTACGCTAACAATTTTTTTTTTCAAGAAATATTTAATACCTAGTAATCACCTACTTGCTGACATCTCAGTTGTTATAATTGCAATTTGATACCTGCCATTTGTGGTAATTGATTCTATCACTTTGCAACTAATATAACATTGGCGTGTCGTCAACAAAAAAGTTTTCATAAAGATGTTTTGAGATTAAACCCGTAGTTAGGTAGTATGTATACGAGTAACCTGCCAGTTACCATTTTACTCGACTACTTAACAAGTAGAATAATGTTTTTGACTTATATATATATCTTTGTTCCCTTGTATAGGTTGAATGGATGGCCCAATTTTGATAAACGACGTGTCTTTAGTGTTACTGAGTAGGTACTTTAATTATTAAAAACGACAATTATCAAAATATGAAGTAGGGTATTTAAGCCTAGCGTATTGATAGCCAAAGCCAAAGTTAATGCCGGCTAACTATTTTAAACCAGCTAAGTAGGGTAAAAGCGTAATGCTCTGAATAAATTCGGGACATTTCCCAAGTTGAAATTTAGAGCAAGTATAAAGAGTCAACGTTATTCCTTACTCCACTTAGGTATCGACTTATATAACGCACAGGGTCCTCGAGGCTAAGTTGCGTAACATTCTGTCGCAGAATATAGGTCACCAACATTCCTCTTATATTTGTGCGCAGCCGACAGCCCAAAGTTTTACGAGTTGCCTTCAGCTTAAATGTCCATAATTAGCTTATTTATTAAATCCTTTAAAAGCGAATTACTGCTCATTCAGTTAACTTAACAAACTTAAATTGAAAAAAGGGGTCGGCAATCTGGCAGATGGGACAGACGGCCCGCGTGATGGCATGCGTCCCACGCCTACGCAGATTACAATGACAGCGACATTGACGATGCGTTATCCACCCTGAGGGAATGGGTAGGGTAGGGAGGTGGATAAGAGGGGGAGTGGGGGCTTTCAGGCTATCGGGAGCTAAAAGACAACAAACATCATCATACTGAAAAACATGTTTCTTATGGTATTTTACTATTATTACACTATAGTTTATAGTATTACGAGCACCAACATAGTTACACATATAGCAAAAAGGTATGTATGTGTAAAATACTACCTATAATAATCATAGTTAATAATCAATAATTACATTAATAACTTCTTCTATGGTAATTATATGAAAAAAATTACACGAACTTTACGCAAGTTACTCTACTTAAAAATAAAAGTAACGACTACTAATGACGCATCGCCCCGGGACGAAAAAGACGACGACGTAATGTTACACGGTGACTTTACATCTTATAGGGTTGTTTGGAAGATTCTACAAGGTAAAACGGTACTTTTTGACGTGTTTTCGTAATGTCAATGTTTTGGGCTCTTATTTATTTGACAGTACCTAATGTCGGCCGAGTTAAAAACAATACCATAACACGTCAAAGGCAATATGGTTTTACCAAGTTGAATAAAAGCCAAGGAAGAGTATAAAATAATTAGTTACTTAACTCCGTAAATTCAACAACGTTTTCATTTATTGATGACGCGGTGGGCCTAGGTGGTAGGTAGTGAGTGACCCTGCTTATGAAGCTAGCGGTACTAGATTCGATTCTCAGTTAAGCAGGGCAAATATTTATGTGATGAGCGCGAGTATTTGTTTCTGAATCTTGTGTTTTTTCTATGTATGTAAGTATTTATTTCTCAATGTAAGTATATCTATAGTTGTCTAGTACGCATAGTACAAGCCTAGAGCTTAGTTTGGGACTAGGTTTATTTGTGTGAAATTGTCCCCGCCCGCGACTTTGTCCGCGTAGATTTCGATTGGCGTTATTTCTTCTAGAACTTTTTAAGTTGCCGGGATGAAAAATAGCTTATGTGTTAATCCAGGGTATAAATTATCTCAATTCCAAATTTCATTAAAATTCGTCTAACCGTTGTAGCGTGAAGGAGTAACAAACTAACGCACAAACTTTCGCATGTATAATATTAGTAGGATTGTTAAGCGGGAAATGACAAATATGTCCTTGTTTTGCTGTGGCGGGTCAACAGTTCTCAGCTAGAATCGATACACATACGGGCTCATATCTCTCATATGTTATTCAAATCAGATTTATGTACATTGAATTTATAATCTTTGGCTTAACAGAAAGTTTGTAGTTAGTGTAGAATTCAATTCATAACTTCCAATTGAAAACAACGTATATATCAAATCGAGGTATACGAAAGTTGATCCATTTATCTTCAACTCGAGGGCACGGCTCGCACAAACACGTGGCACAAGTATTGAGGTCTAACCCTGCCTAATTTCAGCAATAACCCTGTTATTCTCTGCAAGTAGTACAAAACAAAGTCACTAGTGTACTACCCGCGTCTTTGTTTGACCGCTTACTTCTTAACTACGCAACGGATTTTAATGCCTTTTCCACTAAGACAATTTTGTTCCGGAACACATTCTGATTTATGTTTGCATGTTACAGAAAAACTCATTTGATAAAAGATAATTGTATGTATTATTTGATGTATGCCGAAAGTCTTGTCGTGATTTTCCAAGGACGCAAAAAATAATCTTAATAAATTAAAAAGGAAAAATACTTTGGTAGTACTCGTAACTCGGCGATCTTAGAAGTAAAAAAAGGGTGCCTAGAAGAACTATACATACATATGTATAACTAAGTCTACGCTGTATGTCCGTGTGCCTGTCCTACCTTTAAAGAGCTGTATCTTACGAATCAATCCTGCTAGAGTAATAGTCTAAGGTCCCATTGCATTAAACCTTACCTCATAATGTGGCAGATCAGACATATACCTACTACAGCAATAGATAAAACTTAGGAGCACTCGATTATTGAAATTTCTTTTAACTTTTCCAGCATGGCGGTGTAACTGTAGTTGCGGCATTGAAATTTGAGACGTTTTTTATTTGTTTTGATTTTTGAGTTATATTTCCATATATTTTTGAAAATATTTATAGACGACCCCATTTTTTGGCCTCATAAAATATGGCTGACCTTGAAACCTGCCAGGGTTGGGCTAGTAACCTATGGGTAAACGTTTCAATCTGCCACCTTATGATGTAATTTTCGGTTAAAATAGCGGAATGAGGATGAACAAAAAAAATGTTCTTCCAGGCTATGCGACGGCAACCTTCTATCGAGTGTTCCTAAGTATTATCTATTGCTGTAGTATATGTTTGATCAGCCACCTTATGTGGTAAGCTTTAATGCAATGGGAGCTTATAATATAAAGTAACAAGTTAACGAGGGAAAACGCTTGTACTTAAATTTACGTATCGCTTGTCGTTGTCGCTTCCCGCGTCTGTCCCTCTGTATGTACGCTTAGGTCTTTCAAACTTCGCAACGGATTTTAATGCGGTTTTCATCAATAGATACAGTGATTCAAAAGGAAGGTTTTTATGTATAAATTCTGGATTATTTAGTGTTAAGTACAGTAAACTCGTAAAGCGAGGGCGGGTTGCTAGTCTTTATATTAAGGTAAGAAATGAGCAATGTGGCTAGGGTAAGGTAACGGTTACCTGCTAACAGAGAATGGGCGGGCGGCGGTGCGGGGCCCGCGCGCGGCCGCACGCTCGGCGCCCGCGCACTCGCGCCGGCCTACGGGCGCTCCGCCCTTCTGCCCACAAACAGACCGCGTTACCATTGGTTTACTAGCCGCTTACTTAGAAAAGAGGATGACCGTGACTTTATTAGCGTCGATTTAGTTTCCCGCTAGGTAATTTATTCTCACTGAGGGACATTTTTGAGAAACCTTTTTTTAGCGGACCCTTGTGGTACCCGAGACATATTCCCTCCAAATTCCACAGCCCATAGGTCCAATGGTGTAAGGACTGTAAGGTGTGCGTTATCTATTGGTGACTCATGGAACACTTTTATATGAATAGAAATGATACTCTTACGCTAGACGCGAACAAAACAAAACACTATCACGCGTTGCGTCTCGTGAGTTGTGCCGCGTTCTACCGTGAATACGTTGCCTAGCAACCAATTAACATGCAGTATTCTCGTTATACTGTTTCATAATGTGGTTTTAATAATTATAATGTGAGCATCAAGCAAAATTACATAATTAAAGAATGTGTTTTTAAATACCTTCTTGAATTAAACTTTTAACATAAGTACCTACCTTAAGCATTAGGTATTTTGATCAGTGTCTAAAATCTGAAATTCATGACAACCCTAGCATCGTAGGCGTAAGTTATGACGCGGTGTTTTGGACACGTACAGTCAAGGACTTTAATTGTTGAGCCACTATGGATCCCTGTCATAATGACACCGCCAAGCCACATGAAAGAAATTACGCCAAAATTAATGATTAACGTTATGAGATAGGGTTACATAGTGGCTCATCAATTAGAGTCCTTGAATGTACATAAGAGTTTCACTTCAACTCACTCTTGCTTATTATTATTCTTAGTTTTATTCCCTATTCAAACAGTTTTCCACCGGTGAATTTTAATTCTCCTCTCGCCTAGTTCCACCTCGCCTATATTACGGATTATGAATAGACCCCGTTATCTTGGGGCACTGACGTAGGGATTGAATTTTATTTGATCATTTGTCTAATTGTCGATGGTTATGTACTTGAGTTATATGTCATGTCACTGACAATGAGTCAAAGACAATTACAACTAAAAAGAATGGGATAAATGAAAGTCGCCGGTGTTCCTTAGTTAACCGTGTTTATGATAGTTTTTCCACAATAATTACATCAGGTTACCGCATCTCGTAATACTAATGAGGTTATCAACAAGAAGTTTTATTACCTACACTATATTGAAATTGAGCAGAGATTAAAAAAGGGAAAAAATCAATCGCATAGTTGCTTAATATAAACTACAAACATCGATATTGAGACTGTCGATAAAATGAACATTCAATCCCTACAGGAAGGCGACGTCGGTGCCCTGAGATAACGGGGTCTAATTATGAATGATTAATCAAATGATTTAACTCGATTAATTAAATCGAGTAAGAACTAAATAGTCTATCGTCGAAGTAGAGTTCATGAACCTTTTGTTTACATAATTAGTAAGTCTGATTGAGGCCGACCTTATGTATAGAAACTCCTTTAAATAATTTGGACCTTAACGTGGTAAAGTCATAAATATGGGTATAGGTTCCGAAGACGTTTAAAATATCTACTTGTCTCTATGGCTCTGACGTTAAAGTTTTGTGTATACATACGAGTATAATTATATTAAACGCTATAGCCAGCCGTGTGATATTAGAGGCGCAGTAAAAACAGTAGTCCGTCTTCAAACAAAGGTATATCGCACGGCTTGCATGTGTGTGCATCTCGAATGTACGCGCATCACAAGCAAACTCAACAGGACGCACCAAGCCGGTTTAAGTCAGGGCTGCGCAGTCACCGTATTAAGTATTGAGCGACGCGCATCGACGCAACCTTAGCGCCCGAGCGGCAATAGGTAACATAAATTACTAAAGAACCTGAAATAATCTAAGTACTTTTCTATTTATACTATGACGGTGCCTTCGACTGTGTATTACGTACGAAAGGAAGGAAGTCGTTAATATATTCTTTATCGTCCCAACGGACGGGGATGTCGAAAAAATCTGCGTAGTGCCAGCCCGTTAGCTTTCATTGCAAGTCTAGGGATCAAATTTGAACCTGAAATAGAGTTTTGCACTGGTATGGTATGAACAAAAAAATAAGACGAGGAATCTTAAATTCTTTAAAGTGTTATAGAATCCGCTCGGCGGGTTCTCTGTTCGTAGGCAGTTTTCACTACAAAGCGGAAAACCGCTGGAATCGACGACGGCTAGGTACGTGGCAGCGAAAATGTTAAACAATTCTGTATTGTATGGAAACTATAATAGTAACTGGATATTCCGTAACTCTCACAGATGCTGCGCTCCTAATACACCTCCTTGCAAAGAAAACGAACACTTTACATTTTTCAGGCAGTTTTAGTTTATACTGTAGGTACGGAAATTAGATTTAGAAGTATAATTTTTTTGGACTACATCCTAATCCGAAGGTAGTTTTATCACCTCCAACATGCGAGGGGTAAACTACCCAAAACAAGAGTAAATAAATGTGCCTGTTTCCTTTGTAAAGAGGTTTATATTCAAATGCTAGAATCGTTTGTTTTACTGCTATGGCGTAACATCTAGTGTACTGTAACCGAGCCAGTTAACTTCTGACCTTCCGTCTAGCTTTTATTCTTGCATTTCGTTTATCTACCGTCTAGTTCTTCAAGGTTGACTTTTATGCGGGACGGGTTTCGTGAAGACGACGCTCGAAATTTAGTTTATTTGAAACCTAAACCATCACGTACTAGGGTTAACCTGCAGTCTCAAGTCTGTCAGGCCGCGTGACAGTCCAACACCTGTGACAGTCCAGAAACTGAAAGTCTGTGTTCTAATAATATGATCTGACACGCCAATATCAGTCGATAGACTGTTAGTCTTTTGCCTTAGACTTTAATTTTTTTATTATTTTAACAGTAAAGGACTCGTTTTTTTAACAAAAATATCCAATAGGTCATCATTTTAGTTACTTAGCCGCTACTTAATTTTAACGCTAGCCTGTAAGTTCGAGCAAAATGCCTAACGGAATCAACACCAAGGCTCTACGGTATGTTTAAGGGAGGTTCTATGTAGTCGGTTTCTAAACAGCTTTTCCCCTTTCTTCTATAAAGTTAGTCTTCTATAAAATTAAACACGGCGATTTAGTTTTGTTAAATTTGATTGCAAGCCATCAAAACAAAAGAAATTGAATTTCATTTACTTTGCAATGGATAATTTCCCAAACACCGTTTTATGCACAAACAAGGGAGAGTGGAATAGGCTGAGCAGAGTAGTTTTTCCAGGCTCGTAAATTATGCTATAGCATACCTCTATTCCACTTTGTTTGAAACCCATTTTGCTTTCTGGCCACCAATAGACACGGTCAAGATAATTAGAGTAACTATATCATTAACAATACGAAGAGGTTAAAAAGAAAGTGGAATAGATATCAACATTTTGCGACAGTATAGCAAACAGTTATCTTTAAAGTTGGTAACTAAGGTTACCTGTCGTCCGCGAGAGCAGTGTGGCCGCGGCTACCAGAGATATGAAGGTGAGCTCGTGTTCGCTGATAGGGACAGCCAGCAAATGGGCAAGATTTTTCATGTCCGACCTGAAACCAATAACGTCCGTATGTTAAACATGAGGGCTTATTGTCTAACGCACTCGCAATCACGATCGTTTTCATTTTGAAAATCGAAGGCTTGTTTGCTTACAAAATGAAAACAGTTACTCCACTTTGAAGCCGGTTGCGATTGCGAGTGCGTTAGACAATAAGCACTATGTACCTACACCGACACTTACCGCCTGTTTCACAATCGACAAGTAAAGCGTATTCGGCAGATATTCTCTTTCTTACGCTTGAAAATAGACAAGGAGAGAGCTAACTTTAAATGGCAGATAAATTTACTTGTCGATTGTGAAACAGGACCTTAAACTGCATCAATTTGATACAGTTTATTTATCCATAAGTATATTGACGACGCGCTGGCCTAAGTAGTTGATAGTTACCCTGCCTACGAAGCTAGCAGTCCTGGGTTCAAATCCCGGTAAGGGCAGATATTTGTGTGATGAGCGCAAATATTTGTTTCTGAGACATGGATGTTTTCCATGTATTTAAGTATATATTTCTCTATGTTAGTATTTATATCGTTGTCTGGTACCCACAGTACAAGCCTAGAGCTTAGTTTGGGGCTAGTTCAATTTATTATAAGTTTTTATTGTTTTTCCTGTGTTAAACATAAAATATGCCATACCATGAGTATATTATCAAATTAAATGGCTTCTTCATTAAGCACCAAATATCTTTAAATAGAAAATAAGGTAATTTTTTTTTTGATGTGTTTGTTGCAAGGTATCGGATCCCTACAATAAGCATAGCATGACGTGCTCTTGACCGGTTTATTAAAGTCCTATTGCAATTTGACAGTTCAAAAAATGTTCATGTTCAGCATTCACTGTAAACGATATAAACCTTTCAGTATCTGCTACCACAAATTGAACATAGTATCACGAAATAATATCGCATTCACGACACAGAAATAAGCACAATCTAAAATGCACGCTAAGTACCTTTTCCCAAGAGTCCCTATACCGAAACTGTCACGCAACGAAGGGAAGTAATTTTGAAACGGTTGTCCGTGGTTCCGTGAAACCACGCTCGTAATTAAGCCCAAGTAATTTTCGGGTTTATTAATCCGCATAAAGTGATTAAAAGTGGTATGATATTGTTTTTACAAAGATCAAAATACCATACGCAGTATTTAGTGTGTCAAGCGCAACAGTGTCTTAATCTGGGGTCCTAGTGAAAAAGGGTACAAGTCTTCTGAAGATCAAGTGAAAAATGGTTTAAGTCTAGTATACTCCATTCATGTATATACCCTTTTTTAATACGAGTTAAATCGACTTGTACCCTTTTTCACTAGGACCGCCGGACCCCAGATTTATGTTGATGAAAACAAAAGGTAGAGCTAATTTTAATTAGGTACTCCTAAAGATTACCTACATACAATGAAATTTGCTGATAAAAAATTTACCTGGTGCGAATAAAATAGAGTCAATTTTATAAATTGATTGTCAGTTATACATAAAAAAAGATAAAATTATATTTTATCTCCTTTGCAATGGATTCTTATTCCTTATGGCCTTATTACGTAGGTACATTTTTTGTACAAGAGGCCTTACGAAGTTAGTCTAAGAAATATTGTAAAATTGCTCGCCAGTGTTACGTCAAAGTAATATTAAAGAAAAATTAAAAGGGCCATTACTCTACTTAAATTATTAATAGGCTTTGATTCCCTAAACCCGACCCAGATCAGAATCATTTTCTAAAAGTCGGGATTTTAACACAAACATCCTGACATTAGAGTGTTGACCCGTACCTTTAACTTTCTGTAGTGATTTGGGTATAAATTATGTAAACTTTCAATATTTTGAAGAGCACCTTATACGATGAATTTGACTGTAATTTATGTAGTTTTCCGTGTCATTTGTTTTTTTTATCTTTTGAGGTTACAATGTGTTTTTATTAACCTAACCCAACACGCCTATCTGGGAATTACCTAATGAATGGCTCTGAAATCTAGTGTGTAGTTTTTAGTGGTGGAAGATTCTTGTCCAGGTTCGCTACCACCGCCTTATCCTTTAGCCTACCGTCAATCAGCAGTGTTCGCATTGTTGTGCTCCGGTGTGGGGATAAGACAACCGGTGAAATAACTGAGGTATTCCATCTTAGTCCGATGGCAAAGCATTTGCGTTCTTAAGATTGCGGTCTTCAGATTTTAGTCTTGATTTGCCTTCTCTATGCCTTAAAAAACAACCTCAATATCATTCGTATATTTTTATCCTCTGACGCTAACATAGGGATCTTTTGTTTAGCCTGTTATCTGTCTGTGGCTTCCTAGCTCCTAAACGGATCCATTGATTCGGACGCGGTTGCTTTTGAATGTATAAAAGGATTGACGTCAGCTCCATACATTAACCCCCTTACTAATAAACGTTGAGTAATGGTGGTGTAGCTAAACCATGCTTTGACCTTATCTGTCAAATTCAAATGTCACTATGACAAATAAGGACAAAGCATGGTCTAACGTTTAACTGCACCACGGTTACTCAACGTTTATTAGTAAGGGGGTTAGAGTCAATAGAAAAGAGAAACGTTAGCAGCGTTTGCATCTATCTACGCGGCACAAGCACAGCACAAGTTGCCCGCGACTTGTTTGTCGCTCGGATCTCCCTTTCTATCTAGTCAGTAACGATAGAGACGTACTAAAAGACAAGCGAGAAAATACAACTTGTGCTACCCGTGCTGGGGCCTACCTAGTTCCTGGCCAAGAAACTTTTATGAAGAAAGTTATATTTTTTATCAATAAGATATTGCAGAAAAATTAGAAAAGTTTTTATTTCTAGCCGCTCTCTTAAATCATTCTTATCGGTCTGGAGCATTCGCGGAGGGAATAAGATCCCGCGGGATATCTCCCCCTTTGTTCTAACCTTGACCTAAATAAAGTGGGGTCTGTAAATGTACGGATTAAATCGACGGCGACAGGCGTCGACATGTATGTACGTGAACCTCTGACACTCGATTATTCGTTTTTTTTTCCCAATTTATATTTTTCCAATCACAGTCTTTGCGATTGTACAGGATGTTTTGGCTAAGGATTTCTCCCAGTTGCAAATTTTCCCACGTATAATTAGGTCGAATTAGGCAGGTAGGTTTAGGTTATGTTAGATTATTAGTACACCCGGAGGGCCGATTACCCAGAAATAGGAGCTCCGTCGACACTAATAAATTAATTTCTGGAATGGGTAAAATGCGACAGGGTAAAACGCGTCAGGAGAAAAACTGACACCATTTAATTCGGGAAAAATGTGAATGGAAATTTGACTAGGTACTTACTAAGAAATCATGATTTAAGGAAATTTATCTAACAAATTCGCGAGCAAAAGAAAGTTTTTTCAAGACTAATTAAGAGTACTAATACGTAATTATTGGGATTACAGAGATCACAGAAGGTACATAGAGACGCTGAAGAATGTACTAAATGTAGTAAGGCTTCAATATAATGTGTTAAATAACAATGGTTTTTATGACATAATATGTAAGGATCTTTTAAACGTATTAATGACACACTAAGAATACCTCCAAGTAGTTACGTGACGGAAAGGGTAAAACCATATGCATTTAGTGGTTCTGCCCAGCTATCAACTTTTAGACTACATAATAAAGCTGACTGCACTCTAGCAAGCCGTAACTGCATTTGTAATCGGTAAAATTGGAATGAGTTCGTGATCTTAAAGCCACTTCTTCACTTGCAGCTAGGGTTGCCATATGTAAGGATGTGTCTTGACATGTCAGGATTATAGGACTTTTGTCAGGTTTGCGGCCGGACTCGGCAAATGTCAGGCACAAGTACTCTATAAAATAACTAAATTTTCATTTTTAGGTTTCATTTATCTAAAAAAAAAGATAAATGTAACTACTAATCAATTAACAAAAGAGGCATTGCACATTAACACTTAAAAAAAACAACAATGAAAGGTTTACGCGAGTACTTAATTTCTAAAAAAAAACCGGGCAAGAGCATGTCTCACCATGCTCAGTGTAGGGTTCCCAAGCAGCTTGTCGAAGTCGCCTGTATCTCAGGAATCAATCTAGTCTACATGCTTTTCAAGATTTGAAATCAATTGAAATGAAATTATTTCTTTGTTCTAGACATGGTATAGTAGGTCTTAAAATAAAACATTTCTCGAGACACATATCTCACCGTAATCGGCATGCAAAAACTTTTCTTAAAAGCCAGTTTTATTACATTCATATTGATTGACCGACAGCACATTTAACACTACTACTATTTAAATACTATATGTATAAATAATTTTATTACATTATTTATTTTACCACTTTGTCGGCGTGACTATGTAATATGTATATTCATGCCAAATAACAGCTTTCTAGAACTAAGAGTCTCTGAGCTAAGCTGCGGACGGACGGATGGACAGACATGGCGAAACTATAAGGGTTCCTAGTTTGACTACGGAACCCAGACAAATTATTTTATTGCACAAATTGAAAATGAATCTCTTTTGAGAGAAATGAACTTTTCGACTGATGTAGGACTTTTTTCAGAACTTTTCATTTCTATATATGGCAACCCTATTTGCAGCTCGTTACTCTGTCTACAACGGTAACTGCCGCAGTTAACACTCACTAGTAAATAAGTACTCCTGTTTTATTAAGTACTATTCTGCTGCAAAGTTATAGTAAAAGGCAGATAGGTAGGGGGTAGGTGAGGTAGGTAGTCAATTCTGACACCTGTCATTTCAGTGAGAATTATAACCTCAAACCTAAGAATAGGTTATAAATAGAACTGCAATGACAGCTGTCAACATTGTCTTCTTATCTGCTTTTTACAGCATGTCACAATTTACAGTATTTTTAATACTTACTTACACAACCGCAATACGTGTGTCATTTCTATACAGGGCCCGGGTGCCCCTCAGAATGCCTAACAACGTTTGTCCTAACACATCGTTTGTCCGTATTTTCATTTGCCCTAAACTGGTTTTCAGCTGAGTCAGGCAACTTTTTAAGTTTTCCAATTATATCGGCGGTTCGGTTAGCTTAGAGTTGTATTTAATTATAAAAACACTAAAAAGTTTTAAAAATTAAGAGGAAATGGCTTTAGGATAAACGAAAATTCGGACAAACGATGCATTAGGACAAATGACGATTAGGGATTCCAGGGGAGACCCCAGGGCCCGTATTATAGTCGCCTTTATTACGGTATTCGCAGTGGATAAAGCAACCGTCGCTCTCACACTTACATACTGGTTAGAGAGTCACAAATGTTTTATCTTCATTAATTTTTATAAACACGACCACAATACGCCCGCACATATTCTAAAACGCCATTTCCTCCCCAAATCAAAGTCTGTATTAACGTTAGCCCTGTGTCTTTCTCTCAATTTAGGTATAAATAACAAGGCTCGGAGCAACTGAAATAACTAAAGTAGGTACTTAAATACAGAGCTGTAATGTACCGTATATAGTGCTTAGGTAGGGTCTAGAACGCGCGCGGTTCGATGGCCGCGACGCCCGCAGGCCGCGCGCGCTGCTGTCTCTCGCGTCGCACGCACCACATCTGCCTCAGCTGTGCCGCTTCTGAAACAACAGACACAGTCAGTGCCAACAACTCTATCGGGTCTATTTTGTACAGAACAAGGCGAAAGGTTTGGAAAACAGGAGCTTGTAATCACACCGCAGCCTTATTAAAACTATTAGACGCCGTGGATAATAAATTTTCTTCAAATGAACCATTGGGTTTAATTTGATCAAATTCAATGATATAATAATTTATATAACTTTGTTTTTACCAACGCTTGCTGAAAATTTCTGACCCTGTTCCCGCCAAAGGCGCCGACGGTGTAACTGTGAAACTGTGGCGCTACTGAGCTGTATGATGCCATAATTGCCATATTATTTTCAGCCAGTGTCAGCCAGGATAAATAAAAAGGATAAAGGAGGTCGTCAAGTGAATTTATTAATATTATTACAAACTAAAGTAGGACCGCATCTCATACATTATTAATTATTATAATGCGTTAATCAATATCGTGCATAATTTTAAAACAAGTGATCTCCAAAATACTTAAGCTTTTTGACTATTTGGCATCAAAGAATCAATCAATCTTATAACCTGATAAGCTGACCAGGGTTTAAAAGCAAAAATATTATTCTATATAATGTAGACACCATATTACACATATATATATATGTAGACTTATGACATTTTATGTGCATAAGTTTACGAGGTGTTAATAAATACGTGAAGTTAGTTACTCTTATTAAGTCTCTTATGTTGTATCTGTATTGTTACGTTGCATGAGATTTTATACGTAAAGTGTAAATCCCGGTAGTGCTTCACCATCACTCTTATCCTGCTATACATTAATAAAAAGGAAGAAAGGAGACCATTGTTTCAGTGGCATGGCGATCAATTTCCATCATATATCCGTTATTACGCCCGACTTGATACCCGAGGTCGGTACACTTTCGATTACTGATCAATTTACGGTGTTGAGTTCTTGTAACTGTATTTGCGGATAAATAATTATAACCAATAACAAAATTTAGCAGTTTTAATGTAAGTTAACACGAGTACTTAACATCGCTAAATAATTTCATTTTCGTTACTAAGAGTACTTTTTTACTTTCAAGGTTCACTTAAAGTTTTTCAGTTAGTAATTTTCTGTACATAACTTGAAGTTTTCAGATCTTCATCTTAAGTAAGTACTTGACCGTATCGCCAAGTGTCATTGACCGACCGCGAGCGGGTAAGGGGCCCCATATACGGTACGATCCGTCGGTTCAGACTGAAATCGAGCGATGGATTGTACGTGTGTGGCAATATCGCATCTAAATTTCAATACAAATATGAGTCGTCACGATATCGTTTCAGATCGATCGTAACGACGGATCGTTCCGCATGTAGCGGCCTTAACTGTACAGTACTCGCGTACATTCATATATTCGTACAAGTATATAACGTACAAAACCGTAGTAACGAAGTAAAAGGGTGCTCAGTTTACAAACCGTCTTATACATGATGATTACAATGTCTTACAATGATTATACATGATTAATTCAAGGTATAATATACATTTCATCAGTAGAATCGTTTTTTGGCTCTCCTGAAAAATCTATTTTTGGCGGTTACATTAATTGATCCTACAAGTGACGATCCCAATATTAAATTTATCGATATACCAATATCACTTATCGTGATTATATACTAATTGTATCTTAGCACCTATTGTTGTTGTTACACGTGTAAGTTTAAAAAACAAATGGAACTTAACTAGTCGTTAAATGCGGATCCGTCCAAATATACAATCATACAATCATCATTCATAGCATGACGCTGCGAATAAACGAGAACTATTATTGTCATGGTCATCCCAATCATAGTAAATGTCACGTGGCACCCATAGCGACCATTCTTATTGCTCACCACTTAAACGAGTTTGGAGTTATTGTGTAACCGCCCGTGACAGAGATTGGGGCATTGTATAGTTTAGAGCATTGCATAGTCTATTGGTAAGTGATATAATAATTTAAACCGTTATTATGTGAAATTATTATTCCCTGTATCAGTGTTGCCAAGTTTTCTGTTTAGTTCTAAAAAGTAAATACACTAATACTAGTTTTTAACTCGGCCGCTATTACTATCAAGTATATTTAGAGCTATCAAAACGTTGATAATAGCTAAGTAACAAACAGGTCAAAGAAGATATAGTTTTTACCGCCTGAATTGAGGTTCTGGGAGAACATATATAATTTATTTTTTCTGGGATGAAAAGTAGTCTATGTGTTAATCCAGGGTATGACCAATCTCCATTCCAAAATTCATCCAATTTCGTCAAACCGTTGAAGGAGTAACAAACTAACACACACACACACACAAACTTTCGCTTTTATAATATTATTATATGTATATTAGTAGGATTACTGCTCGTAGGTATAACATATTATTAAATAATTCAAAACTGTTATAGACCTACCCCTTTACTAATAAACGTTGAGTAACGGTGGTATAGCTAAACAATGTTTTGTCCTTATATGTCATTGTGACATTTGGATTTGACAGATAAGGACAAAACATTGTATAGCTATACCACCGTTACTCCACGTTTATTAGTAAGGGGGCTAATGTTACGAGTACAAATGGCAAAAATACGTTTAAGGCATCGAACTAGCTAAAATATAACATTTTGACATCGTTTCGAATTGAACCTACTTTGCTCCTGGGTGGTGCCTGTGTTGATGACCCATTTCAAACCTGCCACGGTTGTTAGGGTTGAGGGTTCCCTAGTTAAACTAGGAACCCTTATTCTATCTACACCGAATGAGGTATCGTTGGAAATCTCTTTAATATCTCGATTACGGCGACTGTTTAGGAAATATGCCAAAACTACTTACGAAGTAAACACATACGTATAGCTAATTCAAATGGAAAACTATTACAACTAAATAGACTTGAAAATGTTCTTATTTTTTTTATGGATTTTAGAGATACGTAGGTTGTGTTTTGTTGTGCGTGACTACATAAAAAGTGCCATTTTTGACAGGAAATACGTCTGACGTTGAAGGTAAACAAAGTACTTTATTCAAATCTTCATACTTATTTGACCTTCAACCTACACCGCTTTTGTTTTTTAGACGATTCTATTGGGTAAAATCATATGGCCTTAAATGTTAGCGTATAGTTTTTAATTCGGCCGCCATTATACTGTTAAGTAGGTACATAAGAGATATCGTAGCGTTGATAATGCGATAACATATCAAAAGCAATATGGTTTTACCCAGTGTAATAGACACTGGTTTGATGTTTGTTTCAACTGAAATAAATTCTCGTGATAAATTAAAAACAAACAAGGTGAGGCTTAAGCTGATAAGTGTGATATAACATATTATCAATGACTAGAGGACGCCCGCGACTTCGTACGCGTAGGATAAGTTTCCTGCTACTCCCCCCATTTCTTGCCGTTGGGGGTCGATTTTCGGAAAATCCTTTCTTACTGCTCACTGACATCATGAAAGGAACACCTGTACCAAATTTCAAGTTCCTAGGTACAGTAGTTTCGGCTGTGCATATAAGTCAGTCAGGTTTGCCTTTTATATATATAGATGATAACAAGCGCAGTGTTTAAATATGGCATAGCAGTTTTGGTTTTAATATGGATGGTGAGTTAATGTATGTTTATCTCGATTTTACAAGGTATATCCGGCTAGTTAAGCGACCTTCGGACACCCGACTCGATCCTCCATGACTAAATGTATAACTTATTACGATGTTTATTTGTTTGTTATAATGTACTGATCTACGTTACGGTCGCGTTTAAATTTTAAGTAGGTACTTAACCTCATTTATATTTTAACATTTACTTGTATAATATATCCAGCTTTGCCTGGGAATTAGAACATTTACCTTCTTTGATTCACAAGACATATTATCGGGAACAAAATTTTAATTGACGCTTTCAAAATTACTAAAGTGTGCTATAATACTATGTGTATCTATTGCACCCATAACTTCAGCTTATTAAAACAAAAGATGTTTGTGAGTACGTGATTATACCTATTTATTTTAACGCAATTTAGTTTTTTTAACTTGGCGGTGAGCTAAAAAACAAACCATTACATCAAAAGGATTAAGGACGCGAACGTGCCAAGTTATACATATAAGTATTAGTTGGTGCTGCGTCCCCGTACTCTCCGTTGAACGATAGGAAAGTACCTCTTCAAAGTAGAGATACTCGTATCTGTGCTCTGTGCGATGTAGAGCATTGAGAGCATTGAGAGCAACTCATTATCCAGTTCGTTCGGATCCATTCTCCGCCGGCGACGAGGCTGGCGTTTCCCGCTTTAGACAGCGGAACGTGAAACGGACAATGACAAAGCTATCTGCTAGATTTCAATAGACGCCGAGGGGATGAAAGTAAAATGGAATGTCAAAAGCTTTTTTTTTCTGTTGTGACTAGTTTGGAGCAGCAGTTTTAACGAAGCACGTATAATAGTATATTTTTCCGAATCGGATTTAGGATTAGTCTTATTTCAGGGTTCCGTAGTCAAACTAGGAACCCTTAGGTATAGTTTCGCCATGTCCGTCCGTCCGTCCGTCCGCAGCTTAGGCTCAGAGACTCATAGTTCGAGGAAGCCGTTATTTGGCATGAATATACATATTAGTCAAACCGACAAAGTGGTAAAATAAAAATTGGGATACCTCCCCTACACGTATCCTGGGGATGTTTTATTTATTTCTCGTCTATCGCATAGTGTGGGGTGTCGTTGGATAGATCTTTCAAAAATTATGGGGGGTATTTTTTTATCGATTAATGTAAAATTCATGGAATATTAGGATTTAAAGTGCTAATTTTTGTTAGAGTCAAGTGTCAGACATGCTCTTGCCCGGTTTTATTATTCGAATACACCGCGTACAAATGATTTTAACAGCTTACGTAATCGAAAACTATATTGAGAAATAGTCCCTCATAATTAGTCACTTCTTACCAATACATTTTACAATCAATAATAAATTGATAAGGTATCTTTATCACTAAATATACGTATAAATAGTGAGGTAATATAGATTTTGATTAATTGATTGCTAGAATAGCGAAAAGATAATTTGAAAACACTCCGCGACATAAACCTAAATAGATTTATTCTACTGTTGACAGTGGCATCATAAAATGCTTAGTTGTGTTCGATCTCAATTTATATCATAACTACAATACTCATAGAAAACCAGAAAAAATACATAGTTAAACTGCTTTACAATAACTATAAACTGAAACCACAAACAGGTTATCTTCATAGCCCTCTCCTAGTTGAATAGCTGTAGCGAGTGTAATAAACATCGTACGTTACGTCTGTTTATAATTCGCTGCAAGTGGTAGAGTAGGAGCAGCGGGGTGAACAAACTCGTCGGATCGATACGATACCGCGGACCTGCCGTCTCGTGGGAAATTCGTACCAATGCAAATACCTAGCTATGAGAACGAGTGAAAACTTGCTACGGAACAAGTTGACCTCTGCCAATGCCACGATCCCGCTGAGCTCGCACATCTTGTCTTTAACGTGCAGTAGGCTAAAATACATTTTTTTTACAAGCCATTCGATCCAGATTTTTTTAAGGATCAAATGTATGTATGGGACCAACTGCAATCAGCACTGTAAAAGTCAGAAATAAGAGTCAAAGTCCAATACTTCTACTAAGCGTCGAAAACACAATACAAATTGGTAGGTATTCTCAACTATGACCTCACAATTGTCTCTTTAATAACTTATACTGTATTAAACGTAACGCTTTGTATGTCCATAACATTTTTTCGGTTTTATCAAAAAAAAATGGACGTACAAAACTGCGTTTAAGTACATAGTTGCCATGCATTTTATTTTTTATTAAAAGGCAAGGGTTCTATAAATACAAAAGATCACGACTAAGACGTGACTAAGGGAATATAGGCTTGTAGTACTGTTAGGCGATGGGCTTGCAATCTATCACTAACATCTAAGCCTATTTGTGCAAAATGTGGTCACTGAATTATCAACAATTTTTTTAAATTTGTAAGTAACTGCCTAACCCACTCTGCACGGCTAGCACAAGTTGCCCGCGACTTGGTTGTCGCTCGGAACTTCCTCTCTATCTAGTCAGTAACGATAGAGACGCACTGAGCGACAAGCGAGAAAATACAACTGGTGCTACCCGTATTGGGATTACAGGCGTGAAGGTATGTATGTATGTATGTATCTTAGTGGTTGTGATAATTTAGAGTTTTTCAAAACATTAAAATTCAATACATATTACTAGTGTATATAACTTTATTAAAGTATCATCATTCTAATAGAAATATCACTTTTATGTTTACTCGCTGTGTTTACCACATTGTATACTCGTAGCTTCATGATAAAATATTTTAAGAGTGTAGGTAGGTGAATATCCTTATGCTCGTCCGGTCACATATTATATACCTAAATGTTGATTCGAGGTAATAGCAAAAACAAGTGATAGTTAAAATATTTATATCGCAAATGAAGTTTTATGACATTAAACTTTTGAAATTAAACTTTACACGCGAAGTAATAAGATGGATTGTACCAAGAACATTGATAAGTGTTATTGTCTAGGCCAAGTTCTCCTTCAACAAAAGTTCGGAAAGTTAGGAGTTCCATATCTCAATAGCGGCATAAAAATGACATTTCCATCCCTTGAGAGAAAGTGATTTGGAAAAAGTAATAAATTGGCTAAACACTTTTCGGGTACCTCCCATGCAAGTAGGTACCTAAAGCAAAAGTTTTTTTGCTAAGAATCATTATGTTTATTTAAGTATTTTTTTATCAAATTTTAGATTTGAGCGACCGTTTAGGAAATATTGAACTCGAAAAGTTTAGTTTATTTAAATATGTATCGTAAACAATTTGATAACAATATGTTTCAAGACAAAGTCGAATAGAGGCGAAACCTTTGCCCGAAATAAAGATAACCCGTGCTATAACTACGTCAATAGCCAAGCTGAGTTAAGTTGTTCAGTCATATGCTCAGATTCAGATAATTAAATAAATAATAATAAATAAATTTCTGACCCGAAACTTGTATTGTTTATCGGAAACATTTCCGATTCAGCTTCCCGGAGAGTTCCTATAATGATCATCAATATCATCATAAGAAAGTTTATGATGATACTCCAAAAAAATAGCAGTTGGAGTATACAGGATGACGATGCTGAAACTTTTAATACGAGATCCAGACCTTGTGAAACAAGTGATGATTAAATACTTCGATCTGCTCACCGACCGCTGGGTGGAATTCAGCCAAGAGCGCCTGGGTGCTAACCTGTTCCACGCTGACGGAGACGCCTGGCGGGTTCTAAGACAACCTTTACCACACAACCTTAGTTACACTAAGGCCGCATTTCACCAAACTGGAATAAGACTTACTCCGAGATTAATATATACAAATACGGCGTTTAATCTAGGTATAAGACCTTATTCTCGCTTGGTAAAATCGGCCATTAATCACCTTTCTTGCTGATAACTTCATCCTACACGTTGAGTTCATCCAAAGGCAGCCGAAACAAGAGGTATGTACACTCCCTAGTACAGAGTACACTATTACCACCATTGCTGCCTGCCGTTCGGCCTGGACATCGATACGATTGTGGAAAGTGACGTGATGGAGACAATAAAGAGGATTAATCAAAAAATGTTTAACGCCAATTTTGCCCTTGAACTACCTATGGTATACCTACACTGAAATATTAAGAATTTTTAGCGGATATGTTTTTCCCGCAGACCAAATTATTTTTTGGACTAGTCAGGTCATAAGCGCAAGAGGTGTGCAATTAGATATGAAAGGTTATATGGATCTAATCCTTGAACTTTGTCAGCAAAATGAAGTTATCGGCATTGGCACTAAACAGTCTGAAAATGATAAATACTGAACCGTGGAACTGACTGAATGCGCGATCGCAGCTCAGGCATTGGTCTTTTACGTAGCAGGATAAGAAACCAGTACTTTTACTATGGCATTCATGCTCTACCCCTATAAACCCTTACCAGACAAATTTGCAGCAGAAAAAAAGGAAGTACTAGAGAGGCACAATGAAAGTTTGACATACGATGCTATGGAAGAGGTGTGCTATTTGGGAAAAGTTTTTGCACCGGAGAGAAAAGTCCAGACGGATTAAAAAGTTCCAGATTCTGATATAATACAAAAGAAAGGTAAAACTGTACTTATACCAGTCAACGGCATTCATAATGATCGAAGGTATTGGCCAAACCCTTCGAAGTTTGATCCTGAGAGGTTCTCTCCGGAAAACGATGCAAACAGACCTTTGACGGTTCATCCTCCGTTTGGCATTGGTCCGAGGAATTGCATTGGAATGCGTTTTGCCAAGGTGCAGTTCCAGGTGTGCATGGTGATGCTGCTACAGAAATACTAGCTGGAGCAGACGGCGCACACTCTCAGGATCTTTGACTACAACGGGAATAGGCTCGTGTCTAAGCCGCTCGGCGGATTCAAGATGAACCTGCTGCCTAGAATGTAGAATTCGAAACAGACCATACCGCGTCGTGCTCAGTCCAGTCGGGGGGTTCTATCTCAACATCTACCCTCGAAAAGACTTGTGAAGAGAGGGAATATGATAATGACCCTATTTAATTAATGCTTGTGTGTGTTCTTTTACTTTTTGAGATCAACCTTAGAATCAATATTGAGAACGTGTCAACATATATCGAACGAGTTTGTGCTTTTATTAATACAATATTAACAAAAATGTGAATTTTAATTTTGTATTTGATTTTGAATGTATGTCGGATTTCCTAGCAAAAAATAAATAAAATAAGTTAAAAAATAAAGGGGGTAAATACAAGAAACGTTTAGTTAACGAATTTTTATTTTTCTTGTATCGTTAAAACGGTAACATACAAGCGTCAAATGTGGTAAAATATTTTTTTTTATTTGGTAACGACAACATTCAAATCGATATATATATATAATACCTAATACTTGGCAGTACTGAATCCTCAGTGCGCGAGACCGACTCGCACTTGACCGTTTTTTTATTTTTATTTGTTGGCTGGGATACCTGTAGTATCTACTAATGTTCATTTGGCCAAATAAGTGGTCTGTTACCGTAAGCCTTACCTTCTTTGTTTGCCGTTACTTAAGGTTGAAAGGTTATGGCTATGGTTGGAAGGTGCTTTTCGGCAAGATGAGATGAGGAGAGACGAGAGTTAAAATCAAGTTGTCCAATTTCACAAAAAAAACGCGACGCATTTATAGCATTTATATAGGAATGACAAGCTCGCTGGATTTAGTTTCCGACGAAGAGATAGAAATAAATTTAATATCACAACAACAAATATTTAAATTCTCGTCTAGCACGTCCTCGACAATCCAGACCATTTCTATCGAAGGCGGAAATGCGCATCTTCAATACGATTTTGGTATATCAATTTAAATTCACTTCAATCCAATTCTCTCCGCACGCCTCACCGGTGGCCATACTTCTTTAGACCTTTTTCCGTAGCTCTGCATTAGGTATTAGGCGAAAAGTTCGATATCGATAGTTCATCGATGACAGAAGTCATACCCTAAATCAATATTTACTAAAATTTTACAAAAACACATCATTCCAAATTCAACTGTTAACTTGTGTTTATTCTTCGGTAGTCATGTATACTTCCTAAAGTTGATTGATTAAACTTACAAACATGACTTTGAGATTTGCCTCGGGTTGTGTGGGAAAACCAACAGTTTTACCTATCTTTCATTTTATTTAGTACCTAAAACTGATTTGGTAAGTACAGTTTCATGCTTTAAATATCTCCTATTTTTTTGTGCGCTCAATTCCTCGTATGCTCTGGAGTTTAACCTGTAGGTAATCACGACAAACAACAACTTTGCAGCCTTATGTACGATGTCCATCGACAACGTCGCACTGCAACGCGGCGCAGTGCTTAAAGGCTCAGTATCATTGGTCGATAGTCCGCATGCTTTTCGTGATACATTGCATCGCAATAGCTCCCGGCTCAATAATGTCAAAACAACTCGTCAATGGATTGCTACAAGCATGCGGGCTATTGACTAATGAAACTGAGCCTTTAAAATGTTCTTAAGGAATTTGAAGCGTCTATATACAGTAGTTAAGTTCAAGTCTGCATGAAATTTGTGTAAAAAGCTTGCATGAAACCCGCTCGGGTCGTTGCGTACGGCGGAAATCGTACTTTAAGTAACAAATAACTAGTAATCTTATCAATAAATACTTGAACAATACATGTAAACAGATTACCCACAATGTCAGATACAAGAATAAAACGCTGATTAGTAATCAAACTGAGAATCGCTATAAATTCACCAAACCCTTCTGTCTGTCTGTATACCACAGTCGCTTTTTGTCAAAAACAAAGAAGGTTAAAAAACTGAAATTTGGTACAAATGATTTGTTTATTTGATATAGGAACTGTAATAAAGGTTGTATGATGACTGTTAATCCCGCTTGCATCCCGCGCCTACCTACATTATTTACAGACATCATAATAAAATCCCAAATGTATTTTCTAAGGATACTAAACTTCTACACATGTAAAGAAAGGCCAAATTTACGTTACCTACGACATCGAATGAATAAATCACTTTGGACTAGCCCACACAAATATTGGTTTTATTGCTTCCTGTTGACTAAAATGTCCCTTACTGAAACCTTACTTGTTTTTGGCAAAAAAGTAGTGTCTGTGTTTTAAATAACATCTCCGGAACCCTACACATGGCATGGCCCGACTTGCTATTGACTGTTTTCATTTACATGTAGCAGCCTGAGACAAAAATAGGGCTATCTCTTTCCTAAAGAACACCGCAGTTAAAAGGATGTAAAAAAAAAAAAGATTTCGCGTCTTGGTAAATAATGTAAAATACTAATATATGAGCCGAAGGACGTCTTCATCCATTGCTAAAAACTGAACACTTATTTTAGATGTGTTTCTGAGGAAAAGCTAAAAGATTTAAATGGTTTTTTAACTTTTTTTCATTAACTACTTTAATTTATTTTCAACAGAACCGAGAAGGGTTTGAAATTAAAAATATTTAATTATATTTCGACTTCTTTATTTTGCACGCTTTTTTTATATAAATGCACATCACATTTTTTTATTCACCTATATTTTTTTACACTTTCCGAGTAGTTTCGCCTGTAGCTTTACGCGTTCAAACACAAACTAGCTCTTTTGGTCTATTTGTACGTTTTTGGTTAATATTTTGCACACCTACTAAATAAAACAAGTAAGGATGAATTTTATCAATATATATCAATTATCACTCATGGAGCATGATAACTATGATAAGTCAAATAATATGTGCGATAACATATTTTTTATCGCCATTAAATAATCGTAGCAGCTCATTTATTCATAGTGAACATTTAAACGCCTTTCAGACATACTCAATCAAGAAGTTGTAGAGAAAGGACCTTTGTAAACTGCCAAAATGGTCCTAAACGTAATCCTGGTCTTCACGGTTCTGGTCGCTGCACTGTACTACTACATAACAAGAACCTTCAATCACTGGAAAAACAGAAATGTTCCCGGCCCGAAGCCTATACCGTTCTTCGGTAATATGCTCAAGTCTACTACACGGCAGACCACAATTGGTGAAGTCATCTGGAAAATCTACAACGATTACGCCGACGAAAAAGTGGTCGGTATTTTTAGAATGACGTCACCGACTATTTTGATCCGGGATCTGGATATCATAAAACACGTAATGATTAAAGACTTCCACAACTTTGTGGACCGAGGGGTCGAGTTCAGCAAGACGGGCCTGGGATCGAACCTGTTCAACGCAGATGGTGACACGTGGCGAGTGCTAAGAAATCGTTTTTCACCTATATTTACAAGTCAAAAATTGAAAAATATGATGTACTTACTAGCTGATCGGGCCGATAAGTTTACTGACTATGTCCAAGAAATCGTCGCTAAGAATCCAGAGCATAATATACACAGTCTGGTACAAAAGTACACCATGTCAACTATTACAGCGTGCGCATTTGGCCTTGACGTCGACACGTTCCGTGGCGAAATCGAGGATTTGAAAAAAATTGACAAAGCTATTTTTACATCCAGTTATGTTATGGAATTTTACATGATGTATCCTAATGCGCTGAAAAAGTTAAATATGTCGTTATTTCCTACACACATTCAAAAGTTCTTTAAGGATATAGTTAAAACGGTAATCACTCAGAGGAATGGTATGCCGTCTAACAGGAAAGACTTCATGGATTTAATTTTGGAGATGAGAAATGCAAAAGAAGTGAAAGGAACCAAAAGGTCCGAAGATGACAAAGACAGAGTTTTGGAAATTACTGATAGCATCATAGAGGCCCAAGCATTCGTGTTCTATGCAGCCGGTTACGAGACCAGCGCCTCCACCATGGGGTTCATGTTGTACCACCTCGCAATAGATCAAGACATACAGGACAAGTTAAGGACAGAGATTGACGAATACTTGAAGAGAAATAATAATGAAGTAACATTGGACAATATGAAAGAATTAACGTATTTGGAACAAGTTTTTAATGAGACCCTTCGAATGTATCCCATTGTAGATACCCACCAAAGATGTGCACAAAGTGATTATACACTTCCTGGAACCAACGTGAAGGTGGATGCGGGCCAATTGGTCTTAATAACTGCCCTCGGCATACATCGCGACGAGAAGATCTACCCAGACCCTGAGAAGTTCGATCCCGAACGATTTACTCCCGAGAACGTGGCAGCCAGACATCCCTGCGCGTTCCTGCCCTTCGGCCTCGGGCCTCGCCAGTGTATAGGTAACTATAATGAGTCTATCGACGTTGGAAAGGCCAAACCCCTGAAGCGAGACAAAAGTAAATTAAAGTAACGTAAAGGTGAAACTGAGTTAAGTACACGTATAAATTTGGATTGAGCACTTTAATTTGCATCATTTCAGGTTGACGTTTAAGCAGGGATGACCTGACGACATTTATGTCGCTGCAGGTGTTGCAAAGATTTACCCCAGTTTTAATAAACGTACCCTGATGCGATTTACTACTTAGATAAAAATGTCCAATGTTATCTTTACTCTTTAGTCATCCCTTTTTAACGTGGATCATAATGCGTTATTATGGACTGTTTATTGGTTTCTTTACACTATTTGCTTTTAGGAAGACGGTTTCACTCGACGAAAGTTGTTAATAATTTAAATAACGTTTTTACAGCCCATTTTAATATTTAGTACAGAAAATAAGATCCATTTTTTTTGACTCTAAACATTAAACATGGTTATAAACACGCCTGCCCGTAAAAAATACAAAATGTCACTTCAGAATCTTTCCATCGTCGATATAGACAAGCTTTGAACATACTCGTAAATAAAAATGGTCGTTTTTTAATTAGTTAGGTTCCTATGACCTGATCAGATTGTCAATTAATTTTCAAATGTACTTCATTAATCATGATCGTACCAATTTGTTGAAAACTAAATTTAAATTGACTTTAAAATGGGCTAGGTTTATTTTCAAATTGGTACGTTATATATTGCGTTTCAAAAAAAATTATGAACTCCTGCCGATGGTGACTATTGTCAAAGAACACTGTTGACAGTAGTTTTTTGAATCCCTTAACAAAAACACAAAATTTAAATGAAGGATAGCATTTTTTATTAAAAATAATAAAGATCTCACTTCCTCTGTCAACTTTATTTTGTAGGTCTTTTTTTTTCTAGTATATTTCCTTTAGCTATTAAGAATAGAGCTAGTGTTATTAAAGGGACCTGACGTTTGGCCAAAATATTTTTGTTTGAATCTAGGTGTCAGTTAGGTTAAGTGTGACTACATAATAATTAAAACCATTGCAATGGGAAACAGCTTTTTATCAAAAGAAAATTTGGGAAATGATACATTCAGTTCAAAATATTTGATATCGGCAGTGTTATAATACAAATCTAACCCACATGTTTTTTGTTTTTACAGGAATGCGGTTCGCGCAAGTGCAATCCAGAATGTGCGTGATCAGACTGCTGTCTAAGTTTAAACTGGAGGCTGGCAAGAACACGGCGCGCTCCTTCCGGTTCGACCCCTACCGCTTGGTCCTCGCTCCGGCCGGAGGGTTCTATCTCAACATCTACCCTCGGAAAGACCTGTGAAAGTACCAAACTTTCTCAAATGTTTTTGATTGAATTTCCTAAATATTTTTAAAGTTTTCGGACTCGACCGGTGGTTATTAAAACCGAGTTAAATGTCAAAAGCACCGAAAGCGTCCATACTTAGATTTAGGCTAGCGTTTTTCCTGTGGACATACCCGAAGTTAACGTTTTTAAGGCCAAATTTTCTGGCTGAACTCATATCCGCATAAACGGCGTCAGGTCTACTTTAGTCCTATTAGATTAAAACATAACTTAAATGCACAGATCACACACCTTTAACTATTGACCACAGGAAAGACAAATTTTGTATTTTTGACTGTATACTTATGACTCGAAAATGAAATTGGGTATGTCTGTCAAATTGTGATTGTTGAGAATAAGCGACTTGATTCTATACAAGCCTAAGATCACGGTAGAATCATAAACTGTTACTGTATGTTACGGTGTTAGTTAAATTACAAAAGAAGTTGATGCTATGGTAGTGCCTACCCCTCTGGGAAACAGGCGTGATTTAATGTATGTATGTATGTAAGTTGATGCTGTTACTACTTACTAGTTTTAATTGATATTGACGAGAGTAAAGTCGCCGTCAATAGAACTTGTAAACGATGTAAACAAATTAGTACTGTTTGACACATAACCTCAAATATTCACCAAGCGTGTTTTTATTAAAAATAAAGTATAATTAACAGTTATTTCATCTTAAACTTAATATGAAAATAATGATCTATTGTATAAATTATTGCAACCTCACCTCCTCACTTGTCTTGATCTTTCAGATCTTGAGTAATCATGGTGAATTGGTTCGTTTGGTTTTGTTTACATCTTTTGCAAGTTGTATTGACGGCGACATTAGCTATTTAAATCGATTTAATTCAACTAAGAACAGCTCTGTCCTTATTTTCTCTATTGTTTTGGTGTGGGATATTTATATTAAACATTACTTGCAAAAAAGTTTTTTATTATGAAGATAGGTACCATGCACTTAAGATTTAGTAATGTACCTATTTCACTAGGTTAGTTTACAAATCAATTCTACGCTATGTATTCACTTTCAATAGACAGACATTTAGAAATTAATATTATTATTTTGTAAATATGTCATTTGCTTTGTTTCCTGTCTTTCTATTTCTGTGCACCACTTTTGTTAGTTTCTGTATGATTATTTGGTTGACTGTTAGATAATGCATTAGGCTTTTTTTTGTGCCATAAAGGTTAAATAAATTCACGCCATAATGTCCTTAATATATAACGTCACAAAACCAATCGTTGTGAAGATCCTTAGGAAGGCCTACGTCCACCGGTTGACATCCTTAGACTGATATACACGGGGGAATAAACGAACACCACATGCAGGGCGCTACCCTTAGTACTGAAAACTGCAATTTTATTTTTGAAAACCAAGTCGTAATCAAAAATGTAGCCGTTCAAAATGTGACAAAAAAAGATATACCTATATTTTGATACAGGTCGAAAGGGTTATTGATAGAGGTAGTTTATCCCTGTAATATACACCTGTAAACTAAAGAAAGTCCGTAAAAACGAAGTAAGTATAACACAAAGGCGTTCTTAAGAAAATAGGTTTTTTAAATAAATTTTCAAACAAGACAGACTATTTTTTTAAATAAATGTGATATGCAAACATACTGAAACTTGCACGAATCTCAAAACGGAAAAATCTCACTACACTGAGCTACTCATGATCGTAAGGTACCAAAATCTAATCCCAGCGCCTCCAGCGGTTGCCATGTACCAATGGATTTTCACAGTGAAGAGAAAACATCACTAGGAAACCAGCACTTTGTAACAGCCAAGGGTTTTGTACAAGAGCGTAATTGGACAAAATAGTGTAGAGGGTCAATCTAGTTAAAGATGATATAAGATACGTAGATGACATTTCCAAGAACAAAGGGCACTCTGCAAAGTTCTAGGGTATTTGATACGACTGTTGGTATTACCCCAGTGGCTTTATTCTACTCAGTACAATCATATTACTTTTGTCATACCATCGTATCGTCAACGTTATGATAGCTCTTATATACGTGACATTAATGACGGCCAAGTTATAAGCAACATGATAACATGTCAAAAACATTATGGTTTTACACAGTAGAATAGAGACCTTGAGCATGCGAAGTATCATAAAGTTCAAATACACGATTTTATTCGCAGCGGGGTTTTTAACATTGGGTTTAATGTAAGAACAACCACTTCTTAAAAATATTTATTATTTTTAGGTACGTACATATTGGTCGTGGCGAAAAAAAACCGCACTCGTTCGGATAGTTGATTTAGATTCAAATTTAGATTATTTATTGATTAATGTGATGATAGCACGCAATTACACAGTGTTATAATAAATAAAAAAACATTAAGATTTTAAGAAGAAGAAATACTTTTTTTTTACCGTGTGTGCTTGCAGTCATAAAAGTAAAATACCATACGAGCAAATGCACCTGGGCAGGAAATTATTTTGGACACTAATGCCCGGTTCCTATATTCAAGAAACGAATGGTTTTCCTTACGTCTCTTTAAAATTTGACACATTTTGTACGTAGCAAATGTCAAATTTTAACGAGACGTAAGGAAAACGATTCGTTTCTTGAATATAGGAACCGGGCATAAATGTGTTATTTATCGGTAACTTACTTACATATACATAGTACCAGGACTTACTTAGTGTGAAGTTTTAATTTAATACGTCGTTGAAAAAGTCGTTAAAAATTTCAAAATTTCGTTTTGTACAAACGAACTAACATTCAGGTGCAGCCAATAACCATGTGTTAATTAGTGTATGAAGTCTTGGTTGTAGGAGGTGGAGAGACGTATCTCGAGCTAAAGTTACACTTTCGGAGTTCAATATTTCCTATTCGGTCCACCAAGTCATTCATAATAGTTATTGCAAAATGAAACAATATAAAATCCCTGGGCCTGGGGTCAATCATTTTCAGTGCAGATGGAGACTCAATAATCCAGAACATGAAATACACGGTCTGGTACAGAAGTATACTATGTCTGCTATTAAAGGGGGCGCATTTGGCCTTGACGTCGACAATTTCCGTGGTGAAATCAAGGATTTAAAACGAATTGGTTCATTTATTTTACTCTTAGTTCGGAGCACAGTTTTTATTTATCTAATAAATACACTATTACTTATCTAGTATGTAATTAAATTAAACAGTAACAATTAATTTATAGGCTATCAACTTATCTATTCTTTATCTTGTTTTGTCTTGACGACTAAAGATCCGGGTTCTTTGTTTGCTACAGAAATCAGGGGGGCTATTGGCTAACACACTCGCAATCGCAACCGGCTTCAAAGTGGAGCAATTGTTTTCATTTTGTATGCAGACAAGCCTTCGATTTTCAAAATGAAAACGATCGTGATTGCGAGTGCGTTAGACAATAAGCTCTCAGGTAAACAGACAACAACCACACAATTACAACACAGAACCATACAATGTAAATTTAAGTCGAGGGGCATGTCTTCGTCGAAAACACTATGAGTACTTAAGGAATTGCTTGTGTCAGGCCATAATATGTTGAAAATGTTTCACCAGAGGTCAAAGTAAGTAATGTAATGAGAATGACGGATGATTTCGCCTGGGTGGGAAATAAGTAAGTACAGCCATAAGCGGGATTGTTCTTGCCACTGTTTGTATTTTGGCAGTATAATGCAAATCGGGCCTAGTCGGTTATACTCGTATATCAAGTATGTATACCTCTGCTAAATTATGTAGAGTAGTTAGTAGCTTAACATTCCCGTGATATGATCTTGTGACCGTACATTATATATGTGAACTCTTTCTTGCACACAAGAAAAAGTTTTACATAAATACACTTACGGTAAAATCTATTATGCATAAAAAGAAACTTGGATCTTTTGTAATAGGAGCCCTTACAACCAAAAAGCACTGCAAGACTATGTATGTCGACGACAGCACCACTTTCACCGGGTCAGATATGTCGGTGGCATTGTTTGAGCAGTGATTGATTTATTTATGTATTTTCTGTTATTTGATTCTAGGTAATATATTCATTTGGAATCCTCCGAGAGGCGAGAGCACAAGGCGCTTTGCGCTGTAGGAGATCTCCCTGTTCGTGTGAACCGAGGGCTCCAGTCGGAAGTTGTGCAGCAGCGATACCATACACACCTGCGATTGAATCTTGGCAAAGCGCATTCCTATGCAGTTTCTAGGCCCGATACCGAACGGAAGATAAACCGCAGAATGTCTGCTAGTTGCATTCTCTGGGCTGAACCTCTCAGGATCGAATTTTGAAGGGTTTGGCCAATACTTTTCATCATTATGTAAACCATTCACTGACACTAGTACTGTTTGCCCCTTTTTAAGAGTAACACCAGTTTCCGGAATTATGTAGTCAGCGTTAACATTTCTTTGGATTGGATCCACTATCGGGTACATTCGAAGAGTTTCATCGAAAACTTGTTCTAAGTATTTCATTTCTTTTAGAGCTTCGTAAGTTATTTTGTTATCGTAACGCTTTAGTACCTCTCTAATTTCTTCTACAACTTTATCCTGTACCTTCGGGTTTAGAGCGAGCTGGAAGAGCATGTAACCCATGGTCGAGGCGCTGGTCTCGTACCCAGCCGCGTAAAAAACAAAGGCCTGTGCAGCAATCACACTGTCAGTCAGCTCTAAAGTTGAGTCTTTTTCATTCTCGAATCGTTTGCCCCCATGAATCTCTTTGGATTGTCTCATCTCAAGAATTAAATCCATAAAATCTTTTCTGTTCGTAGGTATTCCTTTCCTCGCAGCTACTATTTGGTCAACCAAATCAAAAAAGAACGTTTTTACTTCTGCAGGGAAAATGGAACCTCCAAACTTACGCAAAATTCCGGGATACATCATATCTAGTTCTTGGGCATAGTTAGTACTAAAAATCTTTTGATCGATACGTTTCATAGTATCAAACGTGGCGCTTTCTTTTGTCGTATCTATATCAAGTCCAAAAGCGCAGGCGGCGATGGTCGCCATAGTAAACTTCTGAACAAGATGGTGGACTTCTTGTTCTGGCTGCGTTTGAATTATTTGTGTTACGTGCTGGACGAAGTTATCAGCTCGTTCAGTGATCAGATATAGCATATTCTTTAACTTGCCGGAAGTAAAAAGGGGTGTAAATTTGTTTCGGAGGATCCGCCAGCTGTCTCCATCAGCGTGGAACAAGTTGACACCGAGCCCTTCCTTACTGAACTCAACCCCGCGGTCGACAAACAGGTCGAAATCCTTTATCATAATTTGCTTAACGATATCCGGGTCTCGGATCAGCAGGTTAGGTGTTGTCATCCTGTACACGCCAACAATCTTTTCATTTGGGAATTTTTCATAGATTTTCTTTATCACGATCATAATAGGTGCTTTTCGCAATGTAGACTCCATAATGTTCCCAAACAGAGGGACGGGTTTTGGACCCGCAACATTACGGTTCTCCCAATAGTTAAAAGTCCGTGTAAAATAAAGATATACACTATACGCAACGGTTGCTAACCCAACTATGATATAAACAAAAGTCATTTTTAAGAAGAACTATTCATACCAATGTTTTAAGAGATACTGACTGTAATACGCAACCGCCAGTTTATTTATATAATGGACCCAATTATCTGGAATGATAAACAAGAGTGTTGTTTAAACGATTGCTTTATCATGGCTGTAGGTCGATTGTTTAATCTACACGTGGTTTGATAATGTTCAATTAATATCAGTTATTTTGTAGCTTTTTCTGCTTGTTTGATTATGTGAAAGTATTGCATTTTTAGCAATTTTAAGAGTACATTTTAACATTATTTAAGTTCTATTCACGCACGGCCCATCAAATGGTATAGGAGAAAAGGCATTTGAAATGAAATAAAAAAGTATTAATAACGCAAAGTACAGTGCAATAGCTCTTAAATGAACCTTCAGGTTTGTACTTCTCTCTCACCCGCGCTATTACTCTCCCATGCTAGTCTCACTCACCGACTTTACCCGAAGACGAAGGACATTGTAGGAGTTCAACCGTGACAGTTAGCTAGGATTCGTTTTCGATGAAATTACTAACTCGTCCATCTATTGCTTACTTTCTAACCTCTACAACAATGTTCTATACCTTCCATTTGACAGACTTGTGATAGAACTTTAATTTCCTATACCAAATAATTGAATATCCGAAATTAATATAGGAAGTAAACGTCAAATTTGAGTTTAATGACAAAATAATATAAGTAAATATAGGTAATAAGAATTTAGACAGAGGTGAGTGATGAAACCTGCAGGTCAAATTTTCTTATTAAATATTAGTCAATTTACATGGTTTTGAAATTTTTCCACGGCATTACTGCATTTAAATTAGATGAAGAGGGGTTTTTTCGCCTTGACAATTATGACTCTGCGGTGAGTTTTGTAACAATGTCACCGGTTTTTTTTATTCTACGCATTACCTAATTCCGCAGAAGTTCAAGAATTGTCCGTCATAATTACTAAAACAGACATGTTATTTGTTTCGCAAATTAAGTTGTAACTACAAATCATGATTCCACAATTGCTTATGTTTTTTTTTAATCATTATTATGCATCCTTCCTATTCCATTTAAGTATATTATATTAGTCTGATTTTTGCAAATTAATAATTTAAGAATGGAATCGAAAGAAACAAATTTTGTTTTGTTACTTTAGAAGTTCGGATGAAATAGAAGTCGGGATATTTGTAGTTATGTAAAGGTAAAGGGCCGTGTGACCCAATTTGCGTGGGAAGTCTCGGCTTCACGGCGGAGTCCACTTTACCTATGAACAACTAACACCTAGGCACAAACAGAACAATGCTGAGATGCCACACTATCGATACGTCATTCCAGTCCAGGTTAGTAATATAAATAGAAATATAATTTATAATCAATTGATATCTGTCAGATGTCTTTTTAGGCACGTAGAAGCCGCTTAAAAACCGCTTACGCAGAGTCGAAAAATAAAATGATTCCAAGTTTAATGAACGGAAAGCACTTAGTCAGGTGGATAAGCAGCGCTGCATGAAATCTTTAGTTTATTGTTTACCTAAAACAACACGTCAGAATTATATCGTCGAAGAATACTTTAAATCGATAATGTTCTTATTGATCGGTATAATCGCAAATATACTTGAGCTTTTTACGTTAAGTACTTCAGCACCCGAACGCAATGTTTTGCTGGCCACAAACAACGCGTAAATGTAAACGAGTGTATTACATCTAAGAATCATCATAGAAGTACAAAAATTATATTTCTAAAATATTTTTGCAAATCCGTGCTGTAGTTTTGGGCTAATCGCATAGATATAGTTGGTTCCAGTTTAAATGACGAAAATGCATTTAATGCGGGATTTTACAACTTCTTTTGTTGCTAAATATGAAAGGAAAAGATAACAAAGGGACGACCGAAGTGTGGCACGTGCCTTGGAGTAGCTCAACCCTTCTTGATCATTGAAATAAAAGATTTTTTAAGCCGTCTACATTGTAATGCAAAAATATACTTAATAAATATTCCTATATTATATACATTCCACATAATTTTAAATTGTCATTATTGATACATAATAAATCAACACAACACTAATACATATCGCATATTCTTATGGCTAACATGCAATAAAAAACTATCAAGATTGTTTATTCAAAGTATACTTTGGCCGTACCGACACACCTGCGTAATTGTTTTACAACCCTTCTTGAAGATAACAATTGAACAATAGTTTTTGGTAATGGGTGGTTTTAAGTGCATTTTCGTCATTTAAACTGGAACCAACTATACACACGGGTCCATCCTAGAACCTTTTTTTTGTCGTTTATAGTGGATGTCACGCTTACCTAATGTGAAAGGTTGTGAGGGTGTTTGGATGTTCAGATGTATGACAGTTGGTATTAATCACGCATAAACAGCTAAATTTTGGTAATTTATGTCCTAACTCAAAACATACTTTCGTAAAAAAACATATAATAAGTTCTACGTGGAAGAAGTCGCGGGCAAACGCTAAAAAAATCAAATATATGTATATTGTTTATTCTTTTTACTATAATTACACTTGTTATACCTATTTTAAATTCTTGCTTATTACCGTAATCGTTTTGTCTGTGGTTTTGATCGCATGGTCATAGAGAGAAACAACGAAAAACAAGACCAAAAACGGAACATTTGCCTAAAAAGTCATGAAAAAATATACATGCTTACCTCCTCCTTTTTTCAAGTCGGTTACAAGCAAGCAAATCGACATTTTATTGCATTACATTAACAAATAAATTTAGATTTCTTGTAATAGGAGCCCTTACAACCAAAAAGCAGTCGAGAGGTGCAGGACTATGTATATCGATGACAGCAACGCTTTCACCGGGTCAGGTAAGTTAAGTTACTTAGTAAGCAGCGAATGAGTTATTTATGTATTTTCTGTTATTTGATCCTCGGTAAAATATTCATTTTTAACCCTCCGAGAGACGTGAGCACAACTCGCTTTGCGCTGTAGGAGATCTCCCTGCACGTGTGAGCCGAGGGCTCCAGTCGGAAGTTCTGCAGCAGCGACACCATACACACCTGCGATTGAATCTTGGCAAAGCGCATTCCTATGCAGTTTCTAGGCCCGATACCGAACGGAAGATAAACCGCAGAATGTCTGCTAGTTGCGTTCCCTGGGCTGAACCTCTCAGGGTCGAATTTTGAAGGGTTTGGCCAATACTTTTCATCATTATGTAAACCATTCACTGACACTAGTACTGTTTGCCCCTTTTTAAGAGTAACACCAGTTTCTGGAATCATGTAGTCAGCGTTAACATTTCTTTGGATTGGATCCACTATCGGGTACATTCGAAGAGTTTCATGGAAAATTTGTTCTAAGTATTTCATTTCTTTTAGAGCTTCGTAAGTTATTTTGTTATCGTAACGCTTTAGTACCTCTCTAATTTCTTCTACAACTTTATCCTGTATCTTCGGGTTTAGAGCGAGCTGGAAGAGCATGTAACCCATGGTCGAGGCGCTGGTCTCGTACCCAGCCGCAAAAAAAACAAATGCCTGTGCCGCAATAACACTATCAGTCAGCTCTAAAGTTGAGTGTTTTTCATTCTCGAATCGTTTGCTTCCATGAATCTCTTTGGACTGTCTCATCTCAAGAATTAAATCCATAAAATCATTTCTGTTCGTAGGTATTCCTTTCCTCGCAGTTACTATTTGGTCAACCAAATCAAAAAAGAACGTTTTTACTTCTGCAGGGAAAATGGAACCTCCAAACTTACGCAAAATTCCGGGATACATCATATCTAGTTCTTGGGCAAAGTTAGGACTAAAAATCTTTTGATCAATAAGTTTCATACTATCGAACGTGGCGCTTTCTTTTGTCGTATCTATATCGAGTCCAAAAGCGCAAGCGGCGATAGTCGCCATAGTAAACTTCTGGACAAGATGGTGGACTTCTTGTTCTGGCTGCGTTTGCGTTATTTGTGCTACATGCTGGATGAAGTTGTCAGCTCGTTCAGTGATCAGATATAGCATATTCTTTAACTTGCCGGAAGTAAATAGGGGTGTAAATTTGTTTCGGAGGATCCGCCAGATGTCCCCATCAGCGTGGAACAAGTTGACACCGAGCCCTTCCTTACTGAACTCAACCCCGCGGTCGACAAACAGGTCGAAATCCTTTATCATAATTTGCTTAACGATATCCGGGTCTCGGATCAGCAGGTTAGGTGTTGTCATCCTGTACACGCCAACAATCTTTTCATTTGGAAATTCTTCATAGATTTTTTTTATCACGATCATAATAGGTGCTTTTCGCAATGTAGACTCCATAATGTTCCCAAACAGAGGGACAGGTTTTGGACCCGCAACATTACGGTTCGTCCAATAGTTAAAAGTCCGTGTAAAATAAAGATATACACTATACGCAACGGTTGCTAACCCAACTATGATATAAACAAAAGTCATTTTTAAGAAGAACTATTCATACCAATGTTTTAAGAGATACTGACTGTAATACGCAACCGCCAGTTTATTTATATAATGGACCCAATTATCTGGAATGATAAACAAGAGTGTTGTTTAAACGTTTGCTTTATCATGGCTGTAGGTCGATTGTTTAATCTACACGTGGTTTGATAATGTTCAATTAATATCAGTTATTTTGTAGCTTTTTCTGCTTGTTTGATTATGTGAAAGTATTGCATTTTTAGCAATTTTAAGAGTACATTTTAACATTATTTAAGTTCTATTCACGCACGGCCCATCAAATGGTATAGGAGAAAAGGCATTTGAAATGAAATAAAAAAGTATTAATAACGCAAAGTACAGTGCAATAGCTCTTGAATGAACCTTCAGGTTTGTACTTCTCTCTCACCCGCGCTATTACGCTCCCATGCTAGTCTCACTCACCGACTTTACCCGAAAACGAAGGACATTGTAGGAGTTCAACAGTGACAGTTAGCAAGGATTCGTTTTCGATGAAATTACTAACTCGTCCATCTATTGCTTACTTTCTAACCTCTACAACAATGTTCTATACCTTCCATTTGACAGACTTGTGATAGAACTTTAATTTCCTATACCAAATAATTGAATCTCCGAAATTAATATTAATAAAATAGGAAGTAAACGTCAAATTTGAGTTTATGACAAAATAATATAAGTAAATATAGGTAAGTAATAAGAATTTAGATAGAGGTAATGAAACCTGCAGGTCAAATTTTCTTATTAAATATTAGTCAATTTACATGGTTTTGAATTTTTTCCACGGCATTACTGCATTTAAATTAGATGAAGAGGGGTTTTTTCGCCTTGACAATTATGACTCTGCGGTGAGTTTTGTATCAATGTCACCGGTTTTTTTTATTCTACGCATTACCTAATTCCGCAGAAGTTCAAGAATTGTAAGTCATAATTACTAAATCAGACATGTTATTTGTTTCGCAAATTAAGTTGCAACTACAAATCATGATTCCACAATTGCTTATGATTTTTTTTAATGATTATTATGCATCCTTCCTATTCCATTTAAGTATATTATATTAGTCTGATTTTTGCAAATTAATAATTTAAGAATGGAATCGAAAGAAACAAATTTTGTTTTGTTACTTTAGTTTAGAAGTTCGGATGAAATAGAAGTCGGGATATTTGTAGTTATGTAAAGGTAAAGGGCCGTGTGACCCAGTTTGCGTGGGAAGTCTCGACTTCACGGTGGATTCCACTTTACCTATGAACAACTAGCACCTAGGAACAAACAGAACAATGCTGAGATGCCACACTACCGATACGTCATTCCAGTCTAATGGTTAGTAATATAAATAGAAATATAATTTATAATCAATTGATATCTGTCAGATGTCTTTTTAGGCACGTAGAAGCCGCTTAAAAACCGCTTACGCAGAGTCGAAAAATAAAATGATTCCAAGTTTAATGAACGGAAAGCACTTAGTCAGGTGGATAAGCAGCGCTGCATGAAATCTTTAGTTTATTGTTTACTTAAAACAACACGTCAGAATTATATCGTCGAAGAATACTTTAAATCGATAATGTTCTTATTGATCGATATAATCGCAAATATACTTGAGCTTTTTACGTTAAGTACTTCAGCACCCGAACGCAATGTTTTGCTGGCCACAAACAACGCGTAAATGTAAACGAGTGTATTACATCTAAGAATCATCATAGAAGTACAAAAATTATATTTCTAAAATATTTTTGCAAATCCGTGCTGTAGTTTTGGGCTAATCGCATAGATACACACGGGTCCATCCTAGAACCTTTTTTTTGTCGTTTATAGTGGATGTCACGCTTACCTAATGTGAAAGGTTGTGAGGGTGTTTGGATGTTCAGATGTATGACAGTTGGTATTAATCACGCATAAACAGCTAAATTTTGGTAATTTATGTCCTAACTCAAAACATAATTTCGTAAAAAAACATATAATAAGTTCTACGTGGAAGAAGTCGCGGGCAAACGCTAAAAAAATCAAATATATGTATATTGTTTATTCTTTTTACTATAATTACACTTGTTATACCTATTTTAAATTCTTGCTTATTACCGTAATCGTTTTGTCTGTGGTTTTGATCGCATGGTCATAGAGAGAAACAACGAAAAACAAGACCAAAAACGGAACATTTGCCTAAAAAGTCATGAAAAAATATACATGCTTACCTCCTCCTTTTTTCAAGTCGGTTACAAGCAAGCAAGTCGACATTTTATTGCATTACATTAACAAATAAATTTAGATTTCTTGTAATAGGAGCCCTTACAACCAAAAAGCAGTCGAGAGGTGCAGGACTATGTATATCGATGACAGCAACGCTTTCACCGGGTCAGGTAAGTTAAGTTACTTAGTAAGCAGCGAATGAGTTATTTATGTATTTTCTGTTATTTGATCCTCGGTAAAATATTCATTTTTAACCCTCCGAGAGACGTGAGCACAACTCGCTTTGCGCTGTAGGAGATCTCCCTGCACGTGTGAGCCGAGGGCTCCAGTCGGAAGTTCTGCAGCAGCGACACCATACACACCTGCGATTGAATCTTGGCAAAGCGCATTCCTATGCAGTTTCTAGGCCCGATACCGAACGGAAGATAAACCGCAGAATGTCTGCTAGTTGCGTTCCCTGGGCTGAACCTCTCAGGGTCGAATTTTGAAGGGTTTGGCCAATACTTTTCATCATTATGTAAACCATTCACTGACACTAGTACTGTTTGCCCCTTTTTAAGAGTAACACCAGTTTCTGGAATCATGTAGTCAGCTTTAACATTTCTTTGGATTGGATCCACTATCGGGTACATTCGAAGAGTTTCATGGAAAATTTGTTCTAAGTATTTCATTTCTTTTAGAGCTTCGTAAGTTATTTTGTTATCGTAACGCTTTAGTACCTCTCTAATTTCTTCTACAACTTTATCCTGTATCTTCGGGTTTAGAGCGAGCTGGAAGAGCATGTAACCCATGGTCGAGGCGCTGGTCTCGTACCCAGCCGCAAAAAAAACAAATGCCTGTGCCGCAATAACACTATCAGTCAGCTCTAAAGTTGAGTGTTTTTCATTCTCGAATCGTTTGCTTCCATGAATCTCTTTGGACTGTCTCATCTCAAGAATTAAATCCATAAAATCATTTCTGTTCGTAGGTATTCCTTTCCTCGCAGTTACTATTTGGTCAACCAAATCAAAAAAGAACGTTTTTACTTCTGCAGGGAAAATGGAACCTCCAAACTTACGCAAAATTCCGGGATACATCATATCTAGTTCTTGGGCAAAGTTAGGACTAAAAATCTTTTGATCAATAAGTTTCATACTATCGAACGTGGCGCTTTCTTTTGTCGTATCTATATCGAGTCCAAAAGCGCAAGCGGCGATAGTCGCCATAGTAAACTTCTGGACAAGATGGTGGACTTCTTGTTCTGGCTGCGTTTGCGTTATTTGTGCTACATGCTGGATGAAGTTGTCAGCTCGTTCAGTGATCAGATATAGCATATTCTTTAACTTGCCGGAAGTAAATAGGGGTGTAAATTTGTTTCGGAGGATCCGCCAGATGTCCCCATCAGCGTGGAACAAGTTGACACCGAGCCCTTCCTTACTGAACTCAACCCCGCGGTCGACAAACAGGTCGAAATCCTTTATCATAATTTGCTTAACGATATCCGGGTCTCGGATCAGCAGGTTAGGTGTTGTCATCCTGTACACGCCAACAATCTTTTCATTTGGAAATTCTTCATAGATTTTTTTTATCACGATCATAATAGGTGCTTTTCGCAATGTAGACTCCATAATGTTCCCAAACAGAGGGACAGGTTTTGGACCCGCAACATTACGGTTCGTCCAATAGTTAAAAGTCCGTGTAAAATAAAGATATACACTATACGCAACGGTTGCTAACCCAACTATGATATAAACAAAAGTCATTTTTAAGAAGAACTATTCATACCAATGTTTTAAGAGATACTGACTGTAATACGCAACCGCCAGTTTATTTATATAATGGACCCAATTATCTGGAATGATAAACAAGAGTGTTGTTTAAACGTTTGCTTTATCATGGCTGTAGGTCGATTGTTTAATCTACACGTGGTTTGATAATGTTCAATTAATATCAGTTATTTTGTAGCTTTTTCTGCTTGTTTGATTATGTGAAAGTATTGCATTTTTAGCAATTTTAAGAGTACATTTTAACATTATTTAAGTTCTATTCACGCACGGCCCATCAAATGGTATAGGAGAAAAGGCATTTGAAATGAAATAAAAAAGTATTAATAACGCAAAGTACAGTGCAATAGCTCTTGAATGAACCTTCAGGTTTGTACTTCTCTCTCACCCGCGCTATTACGCTCCCATGCTAGTCTCACTCACCGACTTTACCCGAAAACGAAGGACATTGTAGGAGTTCAACAGTGACAGTTAGCAAGGATTCGTTTTCGATGAAATTACTAACTCGTCCATCTATTGCTTACTTTCTAACCTCTACAACAATGTTCTATACCTTCCATTTGACAGACTTGTGATAGAACTTTAATTTCCTATACCAAATAATTGAATCTCCGAAATTAATATTAATAAAATAGGAAGTAAACGTCAAATTTGAGTTTATGACAAAATAATATAAGTAAATATAGGTAAGTAATAAGAATTTAGATAGAGGTAATGAAACCTGCAGGTCAAATTTTCTTATTAAATATTAGTCAATTTACATGGTTTTGAATTTTTTCCACGGCATTACTGCATTTAAATTAGATGAAGAGGGGTTTTTTCGCCTTGACAATTATGACTCTGCGGTGAGTTTTGTATCAATGTCACCGGTTTTTTTTATTCTACGCATTACCTAATTCCGCAGAAGTTCAAGAATTGTAAGTCATAATTACTAAATCAGACATGTTATTTGTTTCGCAAATTAAGTTGCAACTACAAATCATGATTCCACAATTGCTTATGATTTTTTTTAATGATTATTATGCATCCTTCCTATTCCATTTAAGTATATTATATTAGTCTGATTTTTGCAAATTAATAATTTAAGAATGGAATCGAAAGAAACAAATTTTGTTTTGTTACTTTAGTTTAGAAGTTCGGATGAAATAGAAGTCGGGATATTTGTAGTTATGTAAAGGTAAAGGGCCGTGTGACCCAGTTTGCGTGGGAAGTCTCGACTTCACGGTGGATTCCACTTTACCTATGAACAACTAGCACCTAGGAACAAACAGAACAATGCTGAGATGCCACACTACCGATACGTCATTCCAGTCTAATGGTTAGTAATATAAATAGAAATATAATTTATAATCAATTGATATCTGTCAGATGTCTTTTTAGGCACGTAGAAGCCGCTTAAAAACCGCTTACGCAGAGTCGAAAAATAAAATGATTCCAAGTTTAATGAACGGAAAGCACTTAGTCAGGTGGATAAGCAGCGCTGCATGAAATCTTTAGTTTATTGTTTACTTAAAACAACACGTCAGAATTATATCGTCGAAGAATACTTTAAATCGATAATGTTCTTATTGATCGATATAATCGCAAATATACTTGAGCTTTTTACGTTAAGTACTTCAGCACCCGAACGCAATGTTTTGCTGGCCACAAACAACGCGTAAATGTAAACGAGTGTATTACATCTAAGAATCATCATAGAAGTACAAAAATTATATTTCTAAAATATTTTTGCAAATCCGTGCTGTAGTTTTGGGCTAATCGCATAGATACACACGGGTCCATCCTAGAACCTTTTTTTTGTCGTTTATAGTGGATGTCACGCTTACCTAATGTGAAAGGTTGTGAGGGTGTTTGGATGTTCAGATGTATGACAGTTGGTATTAATCACGCATAAACAGCTAAATTTTGGTAATTTATGTCCTAACTCAAAACATAATTTCGTAAAAAAACATATAATAAGTTCTACGTGGAAGAAGTCGCGGGCAAACGCTAAAAAAATCAAATATATGTATATTGTTTATTCTTTTTACTATAATTACACTTGTTATACCTATTTTAAATTCTTGCTTATTACCGTAATCGTTTTGTCTGTGGTTTTGATCGCATGGTCATAGAGAGAAACAACGAAAAACAAGACCAAAAACGGAACATTTGCCTAAAAAGTCATGAAAAAATATACATGCTTACCTCCTCCTTTTTTCAAGTCGGTTACAAGCAAGCAAGTCGACATTTTATTGCATTACATTAACAAATAAATTTAGATTTCTTGTAATAGGAGCCCTTACAACCAAAAAGCAGTCGAGAGGTGCAGGACTATGTATATCGATGACAGCAACGCTTTCACCGGGTCAGGTAAGTTAAGTTACTTAGTAAGCAGCGAATGAGTTATTTATGTATTTTCTGTTATTTGATCCTCGGTAAAATATTCATTTTTAACCCTCCGAGAGACGTGAGCACAACTCGCTTTGCGCTGTAGGAGATCTCCCTGCACGTGTGAGCCGAGGGCTCCAGTCGGAAGTTCTGCAGCAGCGACACCATACACACCTGCGATTGAATCTTGGCAAAGCGCATTCCTATGCAGTTTCTAGGCCCGATACCGAACGGAAGATAAACCGCAGAATGTCTGCTAGTTGCATTCCCTGGGCTGAACCTCTCAGGATCGAATTTTGAAGGGTTTGGCCAATACTTTTCATCATTATGTAAACCATTCACTGACACTAGTACTGTTTGCCCCTTTTTAAGAGTAACACCAGTTTCTGGAATCATGTAGTCAGCTTTAACATTTCTTTGGATTGGATCCACTATCGGGTACATTCGAAGAGTTTCGTCGAAAACTTGTTCTAAGTATTTCATTTCTTTTAGAGCTTCGTAAGTTATTTTGTTATCGTAACGCTTTAGTACCTCTCTAATTTCTTCTACAACTTTATCCTGTATCTTAGGGTTTAGAGCGAGCTGGAAGAGCATGTAACCCATGGTCGAGGCGCTGGTCTCGTACCCAGCCGCGAAAAAAACAAATGCCTGTGCAGCAATAACACTATCAGTCAGCTCTAAAGTTGAGTGTTTTTCATTCTCGAATCGTTTGCTTCCATGAATCTCTTTGGACTGTCTCATCTCAAGAATTAAATCCATAAAATCATTTCTGTTCGTAGGTATTCCTTTCCTCGCAGTTACTATTTGGTCAACCAAATCAAAAAAGAACGTTTTTACTTCTGCAGGGAAAATGGAACCTCCAAACTTACGCAAAATTCCGGGATACATCATTACTAGTTCATGGGCATAGTTAGCATTAAAAATCATTTTATCAATACGTTTCATAGTATCAAACAAGGCGCTTTCTTTTGTCGTATCTATATCGAGTCCAAAAGCGCAGGCGGCGATATTCGCCATAGTAAACTTCTGAAAAAGATGGTGGACTTCTTGTTCTGGCTGCGTTTGCGTTATTTGTGCTACGTGCTGAACGAAGTTATCAGCTCGTTCAGTGATCAGATATAGCATATTCTTTAGCTTTCCGGAAGTAAATAGGGGTGTAAATTTGTTTCGGAGGATCCGCCAGATGTCTCCATCAGCGTGGAACAAGTTGACACCGAGCCCTTCCTTACTGAACTCAACCCCGCGGTCGACAAACAGGTCGAAATCCTTTATCATAATTTGCTTAACGATATCCGGGTCTCGGATCAGCAGGTTAGGGGTTGTCATCCTGTACACGCCAACAATCTTTTCATTTGGAAATTCTTCATATATTTTTTTCACCACGATCACAAGAGGTGCTTTTCGCAATGTAGACTCCATAATGTTCCCAAACAGAGGGACAGGTTTTGGACCCGCAACATTACGATTCTTCCAATAGTTAAAAGTCCGTGTAAAATAAAGATATACACCATACGCAACGGTTGCTAACCCAACTATGATATAGACAAAAGTCATTCTTAAGAAGAACTATTCATACCAATGTTTTAAGAGATACTGACTGCAATACGCAACCGCAAGATCATTTATATGATGAACCCAATGATCTGTAATGATAAACAAGAGTGTTGTTCAAACGTTTACGGTATCTTGGTCTGCTGCAGGTTGATTGTATAATCGACACGTTGCTTGATAATGTTTAATTAATATCAGTTATTTTGTAGCCTTTTCTGTTTCTTTGATTAGAATATAAATAAAAATTATAAAGTAATTATAAAATTATAAATTTTCCATTACAAAGGATTGGGCTAGCTATCCAGAGAGGTAACGCAGCCAGTGTCATAGGGACCATGCCGCGAGCGGACCTGCTAGAGGGGGTGTTCTTTTTATAGTGGTGATTATTATTTACGTCTTTAATATTTGAGTAGCTTAGTTTTTATTTTAATTTAAATAAGTTTAGTTTTAACTTTTAATTGTATTATATTATATTAAATATGTATACTGTTGAATAAATATAAAGTAATTAATTTTAGCAATTTTAAGAGTTTGCATTTAATATTATTTTAGTAATATTTATGCGCGGCCCATCAAATGGTATAGGAGAAAAGGCATTTGAAATTAGAAATGTATATATTAAGAATATTTATTCATATATTTTAGTGTAGTGTAAGAATTGAATAATCCTCCTCTCTTCCTCCTACTAAAGGGTCAGCAAAATATCACGCATTACGAGTATTCCACTAAGTACTAGAGTGGCTGGGTAACGAAATACCTCCTGAAATGTGGGGTTGGGAGCGAGGAGCTGATGGAACCCTCGAACCAATTACGAGATATGTTATTTGTTTCGCAAATTAAGTCGTAACTACAATTGCTTATTTTTTTTTATGATTATTATTTAATATGCTGCTATATAATAATTAGTTAGATTTTTACAAATTAATAATTTAAAAAAGTGGATCAACACCAACAAATTTCTGATACTTTAGAAGTTGGGATAAAATAGTAAAGCCGGGATATTTGTAGTTATGTAAAGGTAACGGGCCGTGTGACCCAACTTGCGTGGGAAGTCTTGGCTTCACGGCGGATTCCAATTTACCTATCCGATGGCACAAACAGAACAATACTCAAATGCCACATTACCAATGCGTCATTCCAGTCTAATGGTTAGTACTATAAATAGAAATAGAATTTATTTATCATCGATTGATAGCTGTCATGCCTTTATAGGCACGTAGAAGCCTCCAAACCTTCTTAAAAACCACTTAGGCAGAGTCGAAAAATAAAGTGATTCTTAATGTAATGAACGGAAAGCACCTAGACAGGTGAACAAGCAGCGCTGCATGAAATCTTTACTTTATTGTTTACCTAAAACAACACAAGTGTCAGAATTATATCGTCGAAGAATACTTCACATCGATAATGCACTTATTGATTGTTATAATCGCAAATATACTTGAGCTTTTTAGCTTAAGTGCTTCAGCACCCGGACACAATGTTTTGCTGGCCACATACAACGCGTAAATGTTAGTGTATATCATAGAAAATTACATTTCTAAAATATTTTTGCAAATCTGTGCAGCAGTTCTGGGATAATCGCGTAGATACAAAGATACATACGGTTCAAACATAGAACCTTGATGGTACGTATGATTGTTTCAGTTCAAATAATTATTCGTCAAATAGCGATTTTCCCTTAAAATACCAAACTTTTCAGTATTTTTGTATGATAACCTTTTTAGGACTTAAGAACCTATAAGTAATGGGTAACAAAAAGCAAATAACTTAAGTACTATTTAACAAAGCAAGCCTCGCGATCGGCGCCGCTGGCGATCGATAAAGCAACCCGGTCAACGCTTCCTTGTTAAATATCCACCGTAGCGTAGCCGCGAATTGGCCCCTGCACTAAACGGGTCGATGTTCAACACTGAGCCAAGTTTCTCACTCGGCAATGTTCGAAATAATTACCAAACTTCAACAATCTACGAGTGTATCTTATTCACTAGGCCGAGCGGTCTAAATCGACCATGTAAATATCAAATTGATTGAATAAATTATAAAAAATATGTACAACGTACATTATCTACGTTTATTAAACCAATTATTTTACTTATAATATGATAAGTTTTCACAAAAATGACATTATCTGGAGACCTTTCCACTTCTGTTCCCTCGTGATTTTATTAACTTCATAGCATCTTCGTTAATTTATCGACACTACGCCATAAGTAGTACTTTTCACCCGACTGCGGCGAAGCTAAAAGGGTATAGTTCTTTCGTTCTTTCAAATAGTGGGCATTGCAACCCTTTGAAGTCGCCGACACCGCTTTGTGCGCGTCGCGGTGGCTTCTTTGTACCAATTGTGGCGGCACACCAAAGCATGCAAACTATTTGAACGTCCTATGTCCCCTCGCAACTGCACAACGGGTCAACCGATTTTGATAAATGATACGTGATTCGTCTTGATAGCATAAGTGTCACTGGGTACGTACAATTCTAATCAAAACATTTTTCAATCAGATTTTATGTGTTTTAATGTTTTTAACATATATCAAAAAATGCAGTCGCGGTTTTAAAGCTTGCTTTTTATTTATTTCAATATCATAATTTATATTTCCGCCAGCCATTTCAAAAGTAGATTGTTAACCAGAGGAATGTTTGCAGGCAGGCTGGATGGGGCTTATCTCAACCACAGTCCCATACATTTTAGTTGTTAAGATTAGTATGTAAATTGAACTGACATATATTTTCGTGTGTAATTTAATTCCAGCCTAGTTAATTATCAATTGTATTTTAAATGAATCATTGTTGTTCGATTATTTTCTTTCACTTTCCTTTATCTGCAATCAGTCGTCAGACTTTAATCAGGTGAGTTGGGTGAATAGTGGGGGTTTGTAAAGTAAGAGGCCAGCGCCTCCGTCTCTCTCAGAGTACGTGATTTCGTTTAGACGTTTAACCAAATTGGCATTATCAAAAAATAAATGAAATAAATAAATAAATTGCACCAGATATATTTTGTGGTGCACGAGCGCTAGCAAGTGCGCATATCATTATAACTCGAGGCTGCAGTGCAATTGATACTTCAACTCAAGTTAAACTCTCTACTTTTCATTCGACTGAGTACCTATACCCTCGTGTCTATTTTTAGACACGAAGTAGTAGGGTTTACCCTTGTTTCGTAGACACTGATTTCATAGAACGCATCACTTCGCAGATATTTCGTTTCATAGAAAGCTTTTTTCTGCTGAAGCTGTGTTGATTTCAGGTTATCGTGATGGTTGTTTACAAATCACATTTAATTAATACAACCTGATATCAACACGGCTTCAGCAGAAAATAGTTTTCTAAGAAACGATAATACTGCGAAGTGATACGTTCTATGAAATAAGTGTCGGTGAAACCAGGGGGCACAAAGCAGTAGATATGAAAAAGTTGGTCATAATTGTTACAAAATAAAATATGTTAAACACTTGATCAATTCTAAGTTTACAAAAAATAGAACCATGTTTGAAAGCAAAAAAAGGTTTCATCCATTATATCTCCTCCGTTTCACATCCTTAATCAGTGCGCTCGGCAATCTCGATTATACACTATTTTTGTCTCGGCTTTGTTTTAAGGCGTCGCGAGAGGCTCTCAAGCAGACTCAAGCCATTGTGGCTTTCCGAGTGAAATCCCCCGACGAGGCTGCGCGGGTAACGTTCCACGAGCACCGGCTATTTATGTCTGCCACCTACTCCGCTTCTTACTCGTGCTCCCGAGAAAAACCGCGAATATATTTACTGTATGGGACAATATTTCACGTATTTTCGTAAAGCAATGTCGCGTAGGAAGCTTTGAATGTCGCTCAGGGTGTCAATTTTTGAATCTCACTCACGATTTGTAAGTAGGTAGTATAGAAAAAGTAAAGTCAGGTGGTGGTCCCGTTTAGTGGGAGTTTTGTGGGCACTCGTTTTACGATTGCTGATTGACAAGTATCCGAATGGACAATGATTTATAAAAAAAACATTCCCGTCTAAACGTCTACCTCTATTATCATTATATATTTGTTTAAAAATAATAACTGTTGTAAGACTTTCCATTTTCATGTTTTAAAAGAGAAAAAGGCAAGCCAAATTAAAAATTAAGCTGGTCCGTGTATTGGGGGACTCTACTACTCAATTAGCACTGATATTAACGCGGACGCCAAAAGATGACCGCGGTTTCAAGTTGAGAGAGATAGCAAAGATTGTAAATATCGCGTCCGAAAGCAATTTTATTATATTATGGCACTCACATTCTGTATTCATCTGTAATAATACAACTTTCAAATGCTGAAAGAATTTTCAATAGTCGCAGTGGTTCTGGAGATTACCCCCTCGCCCCAACGAAAATAATGAAGATTTTAGTGCATTGTAAATTCACACTGAACATCAAATGACAAGCAAAACAATGACATTGACAATGACAAGGTTCTAAGTATGCTCAACATTTTTATTGGGTGAGTAAAGACACAAAATTTGCACTAAATAAATATGTAGTTCTTATTAGTGTCCATTTTGGTTCCTGTATGTCAAATAAGAAACAAAAAATGAAGTAAGCTAAAGTAAACTAAAGTACTCTAGCTTTACCCCTAATCTGGCTTATAGCAGACACGAGAATTATTGCAATCTATATGCGTACCCACGAGCAAACATAACTGGGTCAGGTTGCTCTGAAATTCTTTACAAAGTGGCCTGTTATTCTTGCTCGCCAGTGTAGTAATCGGAATTCGTCCATATTGAGAGTCTGCGAGAGTTGATTTGTTCTAGTTGTTGTTTTCAAATATAACATAACTCTTCTTTAGTGTATGGTCTGTTTCTATATTATTTTATTATATACACTCACAATTTTTTCAGTCGTGCACGAATCAAAGGTATACGTCATATACTTACAGAATTCCACGGTTTATGTCAGTGTGATGTAAATGTAACAGTTATAGTGTTGATTATTATTTAAATCTTTAATATTTGAGTAGCTTAGTTTTATTTTATTTTAATTAAGTTTAGTTTTAACTTTTAATTGTATAATAAAGCCATTCTGCATTACAATTAGGGAAATAAACAAGATGTTCGCTCGCTCAAAATCTCAAAGGCACTGTAAGCTACCTAATAATAAATTTTATTTGACTAGAATCATAGTATAAACTATGCTAGAATTAACTTGGACGGTGTAGAACCTCCAATACAACTTCACCTTCTCTATGCAAAGAAATACATCAAATAACTTGTTATATATTGAACTTCTGTACTTTTGTAAAATTTTCAATGATTCATACGATTTTAGATTATAGTTACTTTATAGCCGCAATTAAATATATCGGAACACATTAGCACATTATTATACGTATATGTTCGAGACTATCTCAACTCGATATTATTGTTAAAGCGGGAGAGCGGCGTGTTCAGGGGCTCGACAGTGCACGCCTGCACGGGCCTAGAGCATAGTGCACCTGTTCTCCGGAACCGAATGACCTAGTTTAGCCGTGCCGCATCGCAACCATGTCGCCGCAAAAACAGGCGAATGCACGGAATTCCCCCGTCATTATACAGATACGAACACAAAGGAATTAAGGTTATATAATTGGAAATATATTTTAATAATCTCTTTGTGCGGTGTGTGGTTCGGTTACGCGGTGCAACCTTGATGATAATTGGTTTCTCGGTTGTCATGAAAGAGTCGTACAGTTGTCTGTAAAGACATATAATTTCAGTGAACTAAGGTGCTAAGTCACAGTTACTACTTGTTTATTGCTGTTTTCTGTTTTCACTATTTTTCCGTGTGTCTTGTGTGTGTAGTGATTAAATGTATTTTTATTTTTTATTTTTTTAAGTTGTATTGTTTCATACATGTATTAGAAGTACTATCACCCCAATGGAACCCACACCCACCATAGAACTGTGTCACAGTGACGTTATGATTCAAGTCGTTAGAAGTGTCAAACAAATTGTTTTATAATGTCACTGTGACACCGTTATATGGTGGGTCAGGGCTCCATAAGAATGTAAAAAAGTGGCACTGCTATGTATGTATATTCGTTATAATAGGGATATATTTCTGACATCGCAACAATACTGTTTTCGATCGTTTTCTATATCGCTTAAGAGGATTGTGAAGCGCCGCTAAAAAAAAATCCATACAAATTTAGCTCCTTATAACCTTTCTCACCCCCAAATCAAGTCCAATTGCCACGATTTTTGAATAAATTGTAGTTATTACAATGTACTAGGTCTATACGTTTTTGTTTTTTAAATTACTTTCATTTTAAGAAAAATAATTGTGTATAGGAAAACGTTCAGACATAGTTCTTCATGATATCTACAAAACATTAAAGAATCGTAAAAGTCGGACTAGGTTTAAGGGGAGAAAAATGCTATCGCATTTTGTATGGAAATGTTTAGCATTTCACATACAACCATTGACAATCCTTTTAATCTTATCATAATCTTGCTTTACGAGAAATAGAAGAATAGATCAGGAATTATGTTTGCGCCTAGTTACCATCGTAATATCTGTTGGCCTACTGGTTGACTGGTAGAGAATGCATTGGGGTTTTAAGTCCGCCATATTAAATATCTGGGAGAGTGTCGCTCGGGTTGAAGTTTAAATAAATATAAATACAAAATATCGATTGCCGGCCCAGTGCTTATAAATAGCTTCACATATTAAATTATGATTCACGACGTCTTTTCGAGGAAATTCTTTAATCGATAACGCGGGAGCTTGTCTCAGCGAGTAAGGTCTTCATACCGCCGGCTTCTATCATAAACAACCATCATAGTGAATTGCGCCCTAAGTTTTAATAAAAGCGCGACTGTTGTGTGCGTACAGTCACCCAACAAAAAGGTTGAGCATATTTAGAAACCATGCCATTGCCATGCTTTTCATTTAATGTTTATCGTAAGGTTCACACTTGCGGTGGCTTACTTTACCTACTTCCAAGGGTCACTTTGGAATTAAACTAAATATTCAAGTAGGTATATCGTTTGTTTAAAACAACAAACGAATGCGTAATTATTTAGCCGGAATTCAGCAGCTGCGCACGCTACGCACATACGCGTCGGGGGTATAAATTCGCTTCCCATAATGATGTTTGTAAATACGTGTCGTTTACCCGCACATATATTCGGTAAATAGGGATTGTTCATATTTTTACAATTACTCTAATTCGAAAAACATTTCGGGTTTTAAAGCCGATCTGCATTATTAAGTTTTTAAATTATTTATCCATTTCGGATATTTCGACAAAAGTATATTTAACCTTTGTTTGACTTTCGTTATCGGCTTGAAGCCCTCCTAAGTGTATCTTACGAGTTAGGCGAAAACCGGTTGAAATAGTAAGTTTTAATATACTAGTACAATCACTTTTTATCATTAGATTTCATTTAATTGTTGTTATTTATTAGAAAATTCTTTTTTGGTCTATCCCAATTGGCCACATTAGGACTCTTTTACACGTCGGTAACATGGAGTGAATGTAATAGCTTAATTCATTTCACCATCGCATTTCTCGTCATCGGCAGGTTGTTCATCCCCATTTCCTTGAGTGCGCTTCGCTACGCGCCGATTCTCTAGAACTTTTCTGGCGCGGACTAAGTGTATAAGAAATTGAAATAAATTTCCTGCCGAGATTTTCCCAATGCTAATGGGGCTTTTTAAAATGGTCGTCATTATATTTCTTCGAGATCGGTAACGTATTGTGAGGCCCCTGATGCTGCAAATATCCATTGGCGTCGGTGACCACTTCCCATCAGGTGGGGTTCTTTTTTCGTCGATTGCAATAAAAAATCACGTCAGTGACACACGCCTAAATAGAACGATTAATCCACGTTCCTCACGTGTGTAGCATGTTCGTGCGTTACGTGCGTAGCATGCGCCGCAGTGTAATTCTTTCTTTATATCGTTAGCTGTTATGATAACGTTTAGGTTTTGGGCATGATAAGACAGTAGTAATGTTTGTATTTAGAACGTAGTATAATAATAGAACGGTTGCAATAATGTATATTAAATTAAGTACGAAGTGTGGCGTATTCGTCGATTTAAACCCTGTATCTACCCTAACACCTGACTGACACCTAGGAATTTTATTAAAAAAATTGTTTGTATTAGTTTAGTTTTAATTTAGTTTATGAATTCATCAATGTTATATTACAACATTAATTGCATTACATATCAAAACAAACGAAATTACATTGAGATCATCAACATAAATACTAATAATCAAAGAATACAAAAATAACACTCAATAATTAAAATAACAACAAATAAACATCTAATAAATCACCGAGCCCAAAACCCCTTTAAAGGTTCGTAGAGCATATAAGCCCTCGGTATAAGCTGTTAAACAGTACGTGTGAGGATTGTGAGCCGCTGTGGACAGCTGATTACGTCCTTGGCACAACGAGCCGGTCTGTCTGCACGGTAAGCGTCCTGCGTCGAGCTTATTACTGCTTGCTATTCCATAGCCAACAACTGGGTCAGGCGAGTTATTAATTGTTTGACCTGAAACTTTTATTTCTTCACTCTTGTTAGGTCATACAAAGGCTTAAGAAATACCAGTTATTGAAACAATGAAAATATTAACTTACAGTCGCACTCATATGGTTACTGACTTGAAAAAATTGTTACCTCAAGTTTTTATTGAATAATTCCTATAATAGTACGTATTGTACGGGGTTCTGCCCGTTGATGTTTTTTGGTTCTAGAACATTAAAGGCACAGTATATAAATAAACCAGTAATGAAACTAGGCCTACTTTTCAAGATAAATTGAGCGTAAGGGTTGTCCACTAACATTTTGTAAAATTGAAAAAAGTTCTCGTTTATTGTATCTCAGCTAGTTAGTGCAAAATCGAAACGTGTGATCTGCGACAACAATCCGTTGACAGATTGAGAAAAAGTAGCCGCCATCTTTCATTTTTTAGTTATTCCACCGATTGCTTCCAAAATCGATATCTGGGGATGTGTGTGGTCTCCGATAACGAATCTGTTGGCAGAGTGAAAAAAGTAGCCGCCATCTTGAACTTTTTTATTATTCGACTGATTGCTTCCAAAATCGATATCTGGGGATGGTTATGGTGTGGCCGACAACGAATTTATTTCTTTATTTATTTAATTATTTTTCATGGGACAAAAAACAACTGAACAAGGTATGTTAAACTTTTTGTTATTTTACCTATTCCTTCCAAAATCGAAATCTGGGGATCTGTGTGGTCTCTGACAATGATTTCGATGGCAGCATGGGAAAAAGTAGCCGCCATTTTGAAGTTTTTAGTTATTCAACCGATTGCTTCCAAAATCGATATCTGGGGATGTGTATGGTCTGATATCGATTTTGGAAGCAATCGGTTGAATAACTAAAAAGTTCAAGATGGCGGCTACTTTTTCTCATTCTGCCAACAGATTAGTTGTCGGAGACCATACACATCCCCAGATATCGATTTTGGAAGCAATCGGTTGAATAACTAAAAAGTTCAAGATGGCGGCTACTTTTTCTCATTCTGCCAACAGATTAGTTGTCGGAGACCATACACATCCCCAGATATCGATTTTGGAAGCAATCGGTTGAATAACTAAAAAGTTCAAGATGGCGGCTACTTTTTCTCATTCTGCCAACAGATTAGTTGTCGGAGACCATACACATCCCCAGATATCGATTTTGGAAGCAATCGGTTGAATAACTAAGAAGTTCAAGATGGCGGCTACTTTTTCTCATTCTGCCAACAGATTAGTTGTCGGAGACCATACACATCCCCAGATATCGATATTGGAAGCAATCGGTTGAATAACTACGAAGTTCAAGATGGCGGCTACTTTTTCTCATTCTGCCAACAGATTAGTTTTCGGAGTCCATACACATCCCCAGATATCGATTTTGGAAGCAATCGGTTGAATAACTAAAAAGTTCAAGATGGCGGCGACTTTTTCTCATTCTGCCAACAGATTAGTTGTCGGAGACCATACACATCCCCAGATATCGATTTTGGAAGCAATCGGTTGAATAACTAAAAAGTTCAAGATGGCGGCTACTTTTTCTCATTCTGCCAACAGATTAGTTGTTGGAGACCATACACATCCCCAGATATCGATTTTGGAAGCAATCGGTTGAATAACTAAGAAGTTCAAGATGGCGGCTACTTTTTCTCATTCTGCCAACAGATTAGTTGTCGGAGACCATACACATCCCCAGATATCGATTTTGGAAGCAATCGGTTGAATAACTAAAAAGTTCAAGATGGCGGCTACTTTTTCTAATGCTGCCAACGAAATCATTGTCAGAGACATCACAGATCCCCAGATTTCGATTTTGTAAGGAATATTTTTGTGGCATCGTTCTAAAGAACGACAAGCGACACTCGCGACTGACAGCACCGCCAAATCCTCTTAGCGGTCTCGTAGAGGCGTGCGTCTGTGTGAGTGCGTCGTTTCGAGCGTTTGTTCGTAGTTTCATTACTGGTTTATTTATATACTGTGTTAAAGGTCAAACTAATTTAAAAAGCTGACAATTAAATTTGGGTGAGTGACCCTCTCATTCATAAATGTAGGTACAATAGCTAAAGATGCTTTAAATATGCTGTCCTTATCTGTAATTGTGACGTTTAAATTTAACCGAAAGGGGCAATGCATACTTTAACTAAAATAGGTTTAAAGGGAGTAAGCCTATTCCTAGAAATGGTTTTTTGAATAACCAATATGGCCATACGTTTTATAACATGGTCTAAGCTAATTTAACTCATCGTAAACAAGCTTTACGTTTGCACTATGAGAACTAGACAACGATATAATTAGACTGTACTTAGTAGGCGTAGATCATAACTACAAACTTAAACATAAAACAACCAAGACTCAGGAACAAAGATTGACGCACTTAACACCTTATGTTTGCCCTTTCTGGGTCATAACTCGGTAACCCTAGCTTCGTAGACAGAGCTAATAACAACCAGGTACGCTAACCGCGTTCAATGTTCAACAAACTAAAGTAGGTACTAGGTGTAGCTTCATAGATTCCCCGATACCCCCCTAAAAGTTCTATATTTACTCTCAAGTACAAAGATTACACGTCTTTCCACAGATTTAGTAGTAATTAGGGAAGAATTCACCGTGTAATCTATTGTTTTCAACGCGTTTCAGTGAAGTAAAACACACAATTAGCTCCGATAAAGAAAATACGAGTAAAGGTTGAGGGGGTGGAAGAGGGCGGGGGAAGGGGCGGAAGGGGTGGCGTCACGGCTCAAGGTCCTCGGGTCTGACTGCGAACGCCACTGCGGGCCTATGCGTATTTCTACGTAGGGGGTGTCGCGGGAGGGCACGGCCGGTCTCGCCCGAGGAGCGGGACGCGAACACAACACGTTTGCATAAGATCCTCCAGACGTTTAGACGCACAAACAAGTGGTGACTCTAATTACGTTAGAAAAGTATCAATCAGTCGTTTTTAGTGTAGGTACTTAAAGAGTATTATAAATTACAGAAAATTATATACATAGGCATCTTTAAGGTGGAAACAATAAATAACTAAACCGCCCCCATTTTATGGTTTTCCTTTTACATTTTGTATTTTAAATTTATTAAAGTGTTTTAGATGCTGTACAAACTGGTATTTACTGAAAAGTGAATGATTTGATGTTGGTTTGTGTTAGATATACAGTCCTTTGTATTTTTTTTAACCAGATATAAGCAAGATAATAAATGAATTAGAATCGGATCGGTTACTGTTCTGGGTACTATCAAGGCCTTTGAAGGCAGGAGCCCTATATATTTAATTTTTGATATTATTTGTATTGAAATATCATCTCTGTGTAATAATAGTTTGGTGTTGTAACATTTAGTCCTTCAAATCTGTCCTCGATTCAATGTTTACTCAGGAAATAAAAATAAAATGTCTGATAAGCTGTGTCAAAGATAGAATCGATATAGCAGTTGAGCTGTTTTTGAGGGCCTTCCTCCAAAATTATAAGATGCGTACGTTATATCTCAATCAAACACGAATCTTCAGAAAATCATATTTTTTCTAAAAGGTAACGTTAACATAATTTTAAATAGGTAGTACTGTAGTTATTCGTTTAAGAGCTTTATACTTACATGTGTGCAATAAATGATATGCATATGAATACAAAGTTAAAATGCAAAGCAATTGCAGTCTCAGGATTCCAGTCCTGAGGTTGTAGTCTTGACAATGCAAATGTCTATGGGTCTCAGATCCCACATAATACCATCAGTGTGCTCGTTTGCACACCATAAAACCTAAAATCCACTCCTAAACACGCGAATTAATTAAATACACCTACTCCAATACCACTAGCAACAACGGTGTAAATGAAATAATTCTCGCTTAGGAAATTGTATTTCCGTGCCGACCTCGTCATACCGCCCGACCGGTCGCGGCCGAGGCGTACATTACCGTATGTAGATGCCACCATTCGCCATGACAGCTTTCAACCAAATTGCTTTCGGTTCGGCGGCAAAAGAATAGGAAACCTGTGGATTTAAAGCTTGTTAAATTAAAATTGTTTCAATTGGCATACCTACACCAAAAAAAAACTCATGGTTTTTACATTTTAATTCGAAAGAATAGGTAATTTTAAGAGACCAATTTCATTAATTTTGTATTTTTTCCCAATATTTATGTTTTAATATCTTTATTAACTTAGAGCAGACATTTTATGGAGGACATGATTATTTTAAATTTGGGTTGGCATTTTCTAATAAATTACAACAATTCAATGTTATCTAATGATGAAAAGCGATTGTAATAGTGTATAACATACTATTTTAAGCGGTTTTCGCCTAACCCGTACTGTTTTAGTTTTTAGGTTAGTTAAAAGGAAATGCTGGCGGCATTTACCTAGTTCATACAACAGTTTTCTCGTAGATAACGCTCTAGACCAAAACAATGTTCTATCTATAGAATCTGTCTATCACCGCCACAACCATATGCCTCTATTATGTATTAACTATTTCCCAAAAATTAACAAATATAAGAATGAAACTTTCTAAAATGATTCTGGTATTATTGATAAAAAATATTATAAACTAGCTGCCCACCAACGGATTCGCCCCGCTGCAAATTTCCAATTTTCCTGGTGCGTTTTTATTTTATATCTGTCATACAAGCCCTGTCCTTATAATAAAGAACAGAACAAAAAACATATATTTAATTCAGTTCAGTCATTCATAATGTATGCGCTACATTCATTTCGGCGAGTGATTTTTATTTATATAGATGTTGCAGTTTTCAGGAAACAAATACGTCCGGAACTCAACCTTTAAAGTCGGGGCACGTAAAATAAGCCACTGCATAACCTCGAAATATTTTATTCCGAATGTAATTAATTCTAGAGTTCTTATTCTGAAAATTTCGAATCATCGCTATTCCGCATTTGAGATTTACGAAGGATCAAACAAAATCACGATTGTTTTATTTCCGAATTATCCGACTCATTAAAATCCCAATTATTAGTTTAAAAGCTCAAGATTTAAGGTTGTTCCCCAAATTAGTACTGATTCATAAATAAGGTCAATTTTTAAGCGTGTCTTTACTTTAAAATTGATATCAAGCGTATTAATCATGGAAAGGGCTATGTCGGGAGTTTCTCCGAAGGATTGAATTCGAAACAAGGTGATCCCACAGAGGACAAAAGTCGTCGACGTAACTCATCCCAACTGAAGAGGCATGAGCCGGCCATATAAGCCGCAGAACCGATAACCGTAGTAGTTATCGTATTCTTAAGTGGCGACCACGGTTGGGCCAACGTAGTGTAGGACGCCTTCAGACTGGGTGGAGTGGCGATCTTCGCAAGGTGGCTGGCAAGAGATGGGCGTCTATTCAATACGGAAAAAACAATATCGTTTTTGATCTGTTATCGTATTGTCTCTGTTTTGATAGCTCTTATTTACTTGACAATAATGGCGTCTGACGTCATAACAATACCATAAAAGATTAACTACGATATCGTTTTTACCGTCGGGAATAGAGGCGCTGTGGGTCTTTTGCCCTACATTAAAAATCGTAGTTCGAAGTTACGTTAGCTCCATCCCTTTTTACAACTAACTCTAGACTAAATCGAGAGAAAGGGATGGGGTTACCGTAAATTGGTTACTTTGACTCAGGGCTCGGAACCGGTTTTAAGATGGCGGTTAATATCGTTCTTAAAACCGGTATAATTTCGTTGGTCTGTTAACCGATTAATGAAAGGAACAGTTTATATAAACTAACTAAATAATTTAGGTTACCACTTGCTAATCTGTATTAGGGTGAATATTCGGGCGTTTCAACCGCCGTCATTGTCTTCAAAATATTGACGAAAATAATGATAACTATCAGCCACTTTTGATATCAAAAACAGCGGACCCGGGAGTAGTATCCATTCCATTTAAAAGAACAAGAAAGTTTGTTGATCTTCAATAATATGCGAAGACAATAATGACGGCGGTTTAAATACCGACGGCCGAATAATCACCGGTTAAACTGAGACTCACACGGATGATTGATCGCGCCCAGCCAGCTACGCGGTCGAATTCGAGTGACGTGACGTAACGTAAGTTCAATAAAATCGGAACTAGTTTGTAAAGGAGATAGCATATGTCGCTCTATCTATATATTCTGCAGTGTCAAGTTTAAAATAACCGGTTAATTTCGCTCAAAAGAACAAAATTTTGAGAAAAACCGGTTTTTCAATTAACTGGTTCGGAAACCGGTAACTCCAGCCCGAACCGTAATCGATTCTGGTTTGGTCAATGACCGAAACCGGTTTTCGAGCCCTGCTTTGACCATTTCTATTGACGAGGACTTTAGTACCAGATTATAGAATATAATAGTTTCGGAGACAGCGCGACAGCAATAGACCTGTATACCTAATCTTCCTCCTCAAGAACTCATACTAATGAACCTTCATAAAACTACTTACCTACTTTGCGGAAAGGTATAACAAAAATACCAGGATGATAAATTATCCCTTAGTGCGTCGTTCTGTAACTATTAATATAAAAGAAAGGGATGGGACCGAAAGTTAATTATTAACAGTACTCGGCTTTCCTTCGCTTTCACACTCTCTGGCATAACATAACAAATATACTGACAGATGTCAAAAAGAGTGTACAGCGATAGACAGTCGAGGAATATTAATACTTACTCTAGTTGTACTCGTACTGTACTCTAGTGCCTTTTATAGGCCCGCATGCTATTGCACTATCCTAGACACGCCCTGCCTTAAAACAAAAGTGCATCAATTAAAGGTAAAACTTACGCGACGTGATTCTAACCCCGATGCAAAAAATAGGGGTGTTATAAGTTTGTCGTGTAAGTGTGTATGTGTCTGTCTGTGGTACCTTAGCTTTTAAACGGATGAACCGGTTTGGATTCGGTGTTTTTTATTTTCAACTATCAAATTCTTCGTCGTAATTAGTAGTAGTTCATACGTTTGCATACATCCGCGAGGCTGTCCCACAAATATATCACCCACTGTGTGAATATTTAGTCGGATTTAGGTACTTTATTTAGCCTAGAAACCAATACGTAGCACTGGAATTGCCTTATACGGCGAAAAACAATAAAGTAAGATATCACGCAAGTCAAGCAGGGAGACAGCCAATTTATTCCGATGATTTCCATAAAGATATTAAACAATGCTATGAAAGGGATCGCCATGTATATTGGCTGCAGAGCAACGTCATCCCACTCGAAAGAATTATTAACTGCTATTAACGAGTTTCCCGGAAGTTTATTGCCGACTTCCGTTGAGGAAAATGTCGTGATGAATTTCTGTGACGTGAGTACAGAGGAAGAAAGTTATTTACCAATTTTCTACCGTATTTCAAACACTTTAAGGTTCAAAAGCGGTAAAGAACTTTTGTGGACGACGTGGACGTACAAACGAACGTTGTACATATTGACGTAAAAGCGAGGTCAGTGAGAATTATACAATTTGTGTCACGGTGGGCTTAGGTTACGTGAAATTATTCGTAATGAGTTAACTAGACCCTTTTACTTAGGTAATACAGAGTTACGAGCTGGAAATTACATCTGAGGAGCTTATAATTAAGTTTTATTGAGCGGCACTAGCTTTATTACTGCTCTGGAGATAAGGGACTTATGAGTTATTTAAATTCAGTTTTAAATTAGGTTCTTTTGGTTTCGGTTAAAGTCGGGCAGTCTAGCATAAGAGCGTGTTAGAGCGAGCGGAGAGAACCTTCAAACCTTCAAACCTTCAAGCCATTTTAAGAGCTATTGCGCCGTATCTTACATATATTTTCAGGACGGCTAGTACAAAATGTTCAGGACTTGTTGGTTGGATACCTATCCCTTTCTAACTCTACATACATTTTGAGCGATAGAAAAGAAAAATGTTCATCGCATTTGCATCTTGGCTACGGCCCCAGAAGGCCTAGTCAAAGATGTATAACGCTAAGATAGCGATTATCCGAACTCGATAAAAAAGTATAGGATTGACGTAAGGATGACAGATCGCATCGGCCGCTTTGTCAAATGTATGTAGTTAACATTTCGAGTCGATATAAAATAGAAAGGTTAGTAGCGTGTGCATTTGCTTCATATTACAAAACATTTCCATTATTATTTAGGGGCTTCTTTTCCACTTTCTTTGAGACCATGCATGTACCTACATATCGCAATTCTATTGTTGATGGTTTGGTAGGCAACAATATGATGATCTTGATATCGAAGCAGCAACTAGATAAGATTTATAAAAATATATGAAATTGATGCTCGACGCGACCGTCCAGTAGCCTAAGTCAATCCTATACATTTTTCGATAACGATAAAGTTCTCGCTATGCATCTTGTCTAGAGCCACAGGGTATTATTAAAAAAAACTGACGTATAGAGACCCTCCTTTTTTTGAAATCGGGAAAATAGAGCCCTTTGAAGGCCTTTACTTAAATTTCCTTAAAAAGGAAAAAATGACGTCGGGTCTCTACGGACCAAGGGTCTCGAAGCCGAGGAAATTATATTCTGCGCCGTTTCGTAATTCGTGTGAAAAATTAACAATGAAGAATAAATTAATTTACAATATGAAAAATGTCCATACATAAATTTGATGAATTCAGGTACTGCATTGCAATACATTTTAAAATATCAAAATAATGTAGGAATAATTTTTATTCATTTTATTTTATTTAGATAATCTTGAAGTTTCTCCATAAGGGACATTCTTAAAAATAACGACGACAATTGCTTACAAATGAAACGGTTTTGTAGTTGCCTACCCAGGCTTTCATGTTAAAATGAGAAGACTTGACAGGGCAGATGTTCGTCTAGCCAACCCCTTCGATCCACGGAACCGTATCAAAATGAAAGGGCTTCATTTATATAAGCTCCTTTAGTACGGAAGAGATGCTTCCGGGCTCCGAATCCCAGTTAAGCTATCGTTTACATTGAAGAATTTATTGCGAATAGGTACGAGTAAACAATACTAATGAGACGCTTTTTGTAATATGCAGGTTTTTTGCCGTGTATCATTTTTAAAACAACACCTAGGGGAAGATTGGCACCATTCGTACACTTTTTAGACTATATATTTTTTTTAAATAGCTAATCAATATAAATTCCCCAATCAGGTATAAAATCATTACACATATATTTAGCCATGTTATAAAAAAGTTTGATTTCAATAACTCTTATAATATATTAATAAAGTGAGTTTAAGTGTGAAGTGGCAAATGTACGAATCCACCCCATAAGCGGGGTACTTTCGTACATGTTCATTTTCATACGTTCAGACGGTGTGGGGTAGCTTCATACAAATAAAAAAACTCAGTTAATTACAACCAAAAATGTGATTTATTAATCACAAATAAATATATATGATAATATGTTTTTTTAACGCTACAAAAAACCTGCACAAAGTAAGTATGAAATAAATATTTATATGGTGTATGAAACTACCCCGAAGGTTAAAAATAAAATATCACAACCTACACAAGAAACGTTGACAAACAGCAAGAAAATTGAAGCGTTATCATAAACATGACCATGGTTACTTATAGTTCAATAAAAATTCTTTTGTAATTTCTACTTTTCTGAGCCACAAAACACGCCTGAACATCAGTACTGTATTTCCTTTGAGCACGCCAAAACACACAATGTCCTACCTAGTCGCTCGCAATGGCAGCATTGTCGCCTAACTTTGTTGGCAACTGGATGGCACCAGTGGCTACGCACACACGCAAAATCGTGTAAATACTCCGATCTGATTAGTTGTAATTGCGACTGTATGAATGTTCCCCGTGTACGAATGGTGCCAATCTTCCCCTACACATAATTACCTAATCAATAGATAGATAAAAAACCTCCATCGTGTAATTGCGACAACCTATTGCGAGCGGATATTTTTTAAACGGCCCGACCGATTTTCAAACGTCATACCACCCCCAATTAAACTATCTTCGTATTTAACAATAATTTAAATAGATACAATGTCACAGACAGGTTCACATATACACACGTTTTCAAAGTAGGGCCTCTGGTGTAGGAGCCACCGCTCTTCTGTGCAGTCTGTGCTTCAGTGAAGCGAGGGCAGGTTACATCAGGTTGTTACACAAGACAAGTGTTTAGGCAAAATATTGTGGGAAAAGTAAACAAAATAGATGACAAATTATAATATATATGAAAAAAATATGGAAATGTTTATTTGAGAAACAAGAAGAAATTACAATATTGGAATATCCAGTGGACACCAAACTAGGCTGAGCCTGTATCTTGGGACAAATTGAGTTTGTTTACATCGTTTATTTTACTTACTATGTACCTATATATATGGATGAAAGATGCAATTATGTAGATAAATAAATTATAACACCCCTTTCTTTAGGTATGGGGTTAAAAACGACAACATTCGAGCGTTATTTCATTATCTTTTTGGCAGTTTAATTTAGCAGGATAAAAAAGGAAATTATTTTCCGCCTTAACTTGAAATGACAATTTATATGGAGAATTTATACGCTGATTGACAAATTTACCCTAATACGAGTAGAATGAAGTGAAATATATTTAGAAAAATTTAACGTATTTTGTAGACAATAGTGACGTTGATAGAAGTTTCTCATTTGGTCAACATATATGTGTGCTCCAGAGCATTCTACATCAATGTACAATGTAAATGAGCAGTAACAAGAGTAACTTTAGCCGGCAATCTATGGGCGTCTCGTTCTATCACATGAAGTTAGTAAGTCAGATATTTTTTCTATCTACAACTTACCTACCGGAAAAAAGTTTACTACTATGCAATTCCAGAACGCCTTAGTAACTGGTGCCACAATCACAAGTCACATAAAATGCACTTGAAATAGTCAGGCGCTGAGTGACATACGAGTATATGGTATGAGTATACACCACAGACCTACTATTTAATTCAAAGATAAGATGTTTAGATAGTACCCAGTTCTTTGGTATACACATACTGACATACTCGTACAACCTTCGCGTGTGTAGCCTAATGGCATGATTTCGATGTTGGCAACCGTACCCGGCGACCGCGACCGACGACGGCGCACGGGCCGCGACTCGCGACACCCACTTTTTAGTATGAATTCATAAAAAAAAAATGAAGAAGCGCTGGCTCCACTGGCTGACTAACGCAAGCGACGTCAGGTGATGGATAACACAGTCAGTTAATAACGATTAGGTCGATCCTTAGTGAAGATTTTTCATACAAAAGTTTTAAGAAGGAAGGAGTTAATAGTTTCTAATATAAGGGGGCCTAGAATATAAACTGAAAATCATGTATTACGGGATCTCTCCTAATTCTGACCCCAGTCCCTCGCAAAGGTTTACCTTAGTGTAATGTTTACAATTATGTACCTTGCTATCATAACATCCTTTGGGGAGGCAAAATAGGCATTATTCAATAATGTTATATTGCCTACTGTAATAATATAAGCTGCAAGATAAAGCTGAAATGAAGGTCTTCATATGCTGCGTTGATCTAATTGTTACAAAAGAGAGAACTATTAATAAACGGTTTTAATATTACTGCATTAAATGTGAAATGTTTTAGGCGGTTATAATAGGTTTATATGTAAAACATTAATTTGAATCGTTTGTTTCAAAATGATTTCGATGGGTCACTGATTACATTATTATATAAAAAAACGGTTTACACTTGAATCGCCGACACTCATTTCATCGAATTTTCATTTCATCGCATTTTCATTTCATCGAACAGGCATTTCCAAGTGCAGGAGTTTTAATTTTTTGGTGGTCACAGGTTTAACCTAACCAACCTACGTAAACCATGCTTAAGATAACCTAACCACAATAAGGTTTCAGCAGAAAATACCCGTCAGTGAAATGAAATTTCGATGAAACAACGCATCCGTGAAATCG